>OX276335.1:235295909-237695909 GCA_946251815.1 Dasysyrphus albostriatus | reverse complement strand
TTTTAAAAACCTCAACAAAGTCATAGGACTCAAAAAGTCACCAAAACTTAAAACCTGCACTTGAAACGAAGATTTCTTCCATATTTTAAGCTTGTAGAACATTTTAATTTGTCTTATAAAACACAAAAGTCCACAAAACAATGCATTTTGGAGGTTTGCACAGCTAACTACCTCAAACCGCTATGACCAATTCGTCTCAATATACACGATTTTCCATTTCCTAGGATCCTAACATGCTTACATAGCTGAACTCTTAAAACGTAAGCACTAGAGGCGCATTTCATACACATGCATATAAAATGAAGTGTTTTTAAGGCTATTTATAAATATACCCATTTTTGGTGCTAAATAACTTTTTAAATATAAAAGGTATAGAAAATTTCGTTATCACTAATTTTATTGAGAATTGCAAAAGCTATCTTTTGTTCTTTGAAATTTTTTTGATATGACAAATAATTTCTAAGATAAACACGAAAAACTGAAAATGAAAAATGTTGCACGTTCTTGCCGCTAGAGCTCCCCTCGGATTCATGGGGACTTTTTTACACTTCATCATTAGACCATTCTTAAAAAGTTTGCCATGGTTTGAGGTTGAGGTGAGAACCTTTATTGACTGGACTATTTTATTTTTCTGCGAAAATTAAAGACCTGTTTGTGATGTAACTGTAAATCAAATAACTTTTTGATAGATATTTTTTTTTTGTAAACATGTCTAGGATTTTGCCTAGGATTTTGCCAATCATTTCATAAAATATTTTCATTCCAACGACTTTCAGATTTTGAATAAAGTTTCCCTAGATTTTCAAAATAACACACTGTGCAGCAGTCACAACACCTTACGGGTACGGGAGTTGTCCGTCCAAGAGAAAAAATCAAAAAATAATTTAAAAAATTAAATTTTTACAAAGAAAATATTTTTAGAGTAAAAAAATAACTAAAAATTAAATAATATATTAATCGCCCTTAGACTATCAAGATAAATAGTGATACACACAGGACCTAATTTCACAACAAAAAATTCATTTACAAACGGGAAATAAATTAACAGGAAGATTTAATAATAGAACTCCTCTGCAGACAAAAAGCCGTTAAATAAGATTGTTTGTAAGAAATTTCATATAGCAAAAGTTTTAGTCCGACTAAGAAAATTAAATTTAAAAAAAAAACACGTTTAAAGGAACATAAGATGTAAGGAATTTAAATCCTAGATCCACGGTAGGGAGAATTTCTCTCCATCTAATAGCTCTATCCGCTTAAGGGAACTGTCTTTTATAAGAAGTTTCACTGCACATAAATATATCTTATATTGTTGTGAAATTTGAAAATTAAAGATTCAAAAAGACTCACCTTCTTTTGATTCGATTGATTCATCAACAGTTGCTTGTTGTTCTACCTTTGGGTTTTCAGCTGGTTGAACCATGATGATGATGTTGTTTTGATTCGATATCCTTTTATCACACACTCAAAAAAAAATTTAAACGAAACAAAACGGATTTAAAAAAAAAACACTTTTCTATTGATTGAAATCGCTCTAATCTGCACTGATTGATTAAAACACGATAATTGCCAATTTATCGCGCTCGAAATTTTTTTCTAATTAAAATTTGTACACGGGTATATAACACTTCGAAAACTGGATATCTGAAATAAAAAAAAATAAAAAAAGGTTAAATAAAGTAACATTTAGTTTCAATTTAAAAATCATCAATTCGAGTAGGTATATCATAAATAAATAAAATGAAAAAACAAGTTCATCGACAAAAATGAAGTGAAAAAACATATTGGAGTCGTTGATGGGGACATCAGACAAACGGGCGAGCTATCCCATCACAACATGGCTATCTGCCAGCACCATGTACCATTATTATTATTATTATTGACAATGAGTGCCGTTCCTGTGGTGCAATCAAGATCTATCTCAAAACTTTGTTGTTCTCATATCTATCCATCTATCTTGCTTCTATTTCATCCAATTATGGCGCGATAATGATTAAATGATTGGAAAAAAGAAACACAATTTTAAAACTGGTCGTCATCGTTGTCGTGGTATGGTTTTGTGTCCAAGACTTTCTTTTTTTTTTATTGTTGCAAAAGTTACTTCCAACTTAACGCTCGCCCTCTCTAGTCCCACGCCTCCTGATACCCTCAAGAAATTCTCACTCCTAAATAAGGATGATGAAGATAAAGATGAAAATAAAGATAAAGATGGGGGACCCAGCATCATTTTCAATTGAGAGCAATTTCGCGAAATCTATGTTTTGTAATTATTATTATTATTATTTGTTGGACTATTTGTTAGTTCAATCAAAAAAAAGGAAAATCTCCTGGATAAAATGTGAATGGACTTTCATCAGAGATATAATAATTTATCTCTTTCCTTCAACCACTGTAAAAGTATATACACTCTAGCTATGGGGATGGGTAATTGGTAGTTTTAAATGGTTGATCTTTGTCTATAATGGCTTAAGTAATTTCAATCTGGGTGAATTAGGGGGCGTTTTGGGAGTAAGTTTTATAAAAGATGATTGATAGGTAGTGTTAATTTTAAAATGATAGATAGCTATGTGTATAAGATTGTTATTTCAAGTGGATTAAATTTCCCCAGTAACGATTGACGATTGGCATAAATCTGATATCTGATTTTTTTTTGTGGTCTTTTGACTCAAGGAACATTGATTGATTCGTCACTTGTCGTTTTTCATTTTTGAAAATATTTGTTTTTTTTTTTTTTTTTGAAAAAAGATTTGAACTTTTTACATTTCTTCATGATTTATTCAAAAAAGATAAGATCTGAAGACGAAAGATGAGATGAGAGATTCGTTGATATTTCATATGTATGTACTGCACGCCGTGTTAAGAAGAAAAAATTTCACTGACTTTTTCTGCTAATTCTATAGTAAAATGAAAGCTCTAGAAAAAGCAAGTATAGAGTATTTGTGATGGGATAAACAAAATCATCCAATAAGTTTTTTCTGCGAGGGACTTACTAGTATTTGACAAGTTTTCCTTGTCTAGATTGCCCCTACTGAAGCCTTTTCAGGGCCTTGACTAAACTTGACAAAAACTTGCCATTTTTCCAAGGCGTGAGATAATAATCCATTTTCAACATTGCATTATAGTATTGCGAATTAGCTCAGAGATCCCAGGATTGAATCCTGATAAATACTACTCGAGGTAAAAAGTTTACGTTATCTGGCGAGGCCAGAGAGACTAAGGTAATAGCTGTTCAAGAATTAAAAAAAGATTAAAAAAATATTTTCCAAAAATATGTCATCATTTTGCAACTCTAACTGAAACAGAATTAAAAAAAACATATTCAACAGGATGTTCCAAATAAATGTCAACTTCTTTGTGCCTGGAGTGATTTCAATGAAATCGACACAGGTGATAGCTGAAACAAAAAAAAAATATTTTGAAAACATGGTCTTTCAAAAAATGTCAACTTCGTTATCTTTTCTGGATTAAACCATTTCAGTTTAATAGCAATAAAGCAAGCTATTTAATTGAATACTGATATAATATTTGAACTACATTATGGATTTTGTCAATGCCTCACACAGAGCTTGTCAAAATAAAAAAACCATTTACCTGTAAAGTAAAAAGTTGATCGAGTTTGGTTGAGGTGACGCAGGTATTTATAAAAAGGTTAAACGTGTCTTTCATGTCTAAGCCACCTACCATTAAATATTTAACGCCAATATTTTTGACTTTCCTTGTTCTCACTGAAGACAAGTTTTCCAAAAAATTAATAAATAAAGTAGGAAAATCAACAGGTAGGTACACCTATATCAAGGAATCATTTATTTAAATTATTACTAAAGTCAAGATTCTTAACATCAAAAATGTTATCCTTCAAGACAGAAACCAAGATAAGGAACTTCTGTATTCGTAACACAGCCCACCTTTAAAAAAAGGCCTTGCAAATTCGTTTGAATTTGCGTTGATAAAATCATTGGATTATGTGTCCAACGAAACCCACGTGAAATGAAATTTTAGTAATTTTTTTTTTTTTTTTGTTCATTGGAAGTTCAAAAATTGCAGTCGTTGAAGTGTCTGATCTAAATGAAACCCCCTACATAAATGTACTTTAAACCTACGCTTTAACATTATCCAACCCGTAGTTTGGTTCCCCAAAACAGTCACCAGAAATTTATAACAAAAAAAAACGACCAAAAATTGAACTACATAAATTGCAATCCACAAAATCACACTCAAAAAAAATGCACTCTTTTACTAGAAATGAACTGCTGTGTGTTCTCTTAAATCCAAATTCAACGTACGGGATCAGGGATTTAAAACCAAACGTGTGAAATGAAAACAGCAACAACAGCAGCAACAGTTCAACCGGTCTCTGGCTTTTCATTTCTGACTGCGTTGGATTGGATGGAAGGGCAGACGGAAAAGTAGCAAGTTGTAGCAGCATTCATCAAATAAAACAAGAGTAAGTAAAACCTTCCAAATCCAAACAAAGAAGAGGCAACTGACAATAAGAAAAAAAAACATATGTTTTTTGTTTACCATTTCTATTTCGGCATTTGCTAATGCTACAGGGATGTCGTTTTAGAAGAATGAAGGGACGAGTCAGCTGAGCTGTATTCGAGTTTTTAAAACTATTGTATCCGGAAGGTAGTTATATAATGTAAGTACCTACGTAAAAAGTTTACCATTATTAAAGACTGGATCTTTTCAATAATTTAGTAAGTAATAAACAATTGATCAATTATTAATATTTTCAAAAATTTATTAGGCGTGTTTTGTTGACCTCCTTAATGTGAATATAAGAAAATGTTTCACATAAGGAGACAAATTTTCATATGCAAATGACAACAAGTTAACTTAAAGTATTAAAAAATTGATAGTGTAGCTTTAAAAGGATTCTGAGTAATTTCCAGGACAGTTTCTAAACATTAAATGGCAGTATACTGAAGTACGTGTCACCAGAAGGCAATTTTTTTTAATTAAATACAAATGCCAGTCAAGTACCCAGTACCTTGTACTTGTACCTGTACTTGTACTTGAAAAAACAAGTATCATGTACTTGAAAAACACCAAGTACAAGTACTTTGTGAAGTACTTTGTTCCAAGCACATATGTTTTGTACTTTAATACTGCCTAGTAAATTTTCAAGTACTTTTCCCGCACAGGTCCACTTCAAGTTCATTTCAAGTATGTACAATTCATTGAGTAGTCTGGTTGACCTATCGCATAATGACTTATTCAACTAAAAAAACACTGATCAGGGCGGCTTCCCATTATTTTGACATTATCTCGCTAGGTTGATCGTCATTATCCAATAGCTCAAACAGACTTCTCAACAAATTGTACTTGAAATTGACTTGTTCTTGAAAAGTATTTGAAATGGACCTGTTCTTTAAGTGAACTTGCTTGAAAATATATTGAGCAGTATTAAAGTACCAAGTTCATATACTTCTTGTATCTATATATTTTATTAAGTAAAATAACAAAGCACTTGACAAAGTACTTGTTCTTGGTGGTTTTCAAGTACCGAGTACATGATACTTGTTTTTTTTCAAGTACACGTACAGGATCCTGGGAACCTACAAAATACAAACGTACTTTAGTATTTTACAACTCTGCTTCAAATCACTTCTTGTGTTAACCATGAGTTCTGGTAGGAGCAAATTTACTGACTTAGTACACAATGAGAGAGGAGTCTTATGTCTCCTTTAGTACTATCTATGACAGCCCTGTTATGCATTGCGATCAAACTTTCAAACAATGCTAGGCTAAAGTGCAGCAAAAAGGTGACAGAAATTTACAATGAAAAATAAAAAACATAAGATAAACGGGATTTCGGGGGAAAGATTGGAGTTTTTTTGTAGATGGGGAGAACTGGAATAGGGTAGATGTTAAGGGAATTGCGTTAAAGCAAAATCACTATACACATACCATGTATATAAAATATACTACCTAACTACTTCGTGCATTTTGTCGCTTGGTAATTGAAGTTTCTGGAATCTGAAATCCAATTAGAATAATAAAACAATACCATTTACGCGTTACTGTTTGACGATATGCAGAGGTATGTAGGTATATTTTATTCGATTAAGACTTTTATGTGCACACTTAGGTATATTACTCATTAGAAAAGTTTTCTTTTTTTGTTAATTAGGTACGTAGCTACTACCTTCATAATGTTTAATTAAATTCATTTAACTTCACTTAAATTACTTTTTTGTGGTTCACATATTGTGTTTTTTGTATTTCTTGGAGTGGGGGTAGTAAGTTGATTAAGATGAACTTTTGAATTTAGTGCATATTGTGAAGTTGACTGGTTCAAGACATTTTTCCAAGCTAGGAAAAAATTGTAGAAGAGAATTCATGTAGGTAGGTACCTACTTAATCCACTCAATAATTATTGAATAAGGAAGGTATAGTAGATAGAGTACGCGTTTTCAAATTTTCTTGGTATGTACATTATGTAAATATGTACAGTGCTGTGCAAAACATTTGCAACTATTATCACCTAACAAAAAGACTACATATTTGTCATATATAAGTTGTTGAAACAAAATTATTTTTATTTGTTTACGCTTTATATGTATCACTGTAGAAAATGCCAAAACACAAATCTACAGACAATTACAACAAATACGACTGCATAGTAAAAAACGTAATGTTTTTGGTTGTGCAAAACAGTTGCAACTGACAGCCGTGATTCATCTTGATAACAGTTAACCTAATTCATTTTGAAACTGGTTATTTTTTTCTGTTACTTGGTTCGTTGAGTAGGTATCAGCCGCGTGTTAAATCGAGACAAGACATTTTTAAATTGAAAACATACAAAAAAACTAATTTTGATTAAAATGGCGCGAAACAAGTATTCTTCCGACATTAAATCAAGAATTTTGAGCGATTTCAAAAAAGGAATATCCCAAAAAGAAATGTCATTGAAGTATTCCATACATAAATCTTCCATTTGTCGAATAAGCAAGAGTGAAAACTTGGTGTCTCATCATAGAGGAGGAAGACCACGTAATACCACAGCAAAAGAAGACAGGAAAATTATTAATTTTTTCCAAAAAAAAACCGACCGCATCTTCTAAAGAAGACAAAGTTGAACTACAGTTAAGCATTGACTCATCAACAATAAGACGCCGAGCACTACAGACCGCCATTTATTTGCCAAAAAATTATTAAAGCTCGTTTGGATTTTGCACGAACTCATCTCAATTGGGATTTGCAGAAATGGAAAACAGTCTTATTTTCTGATGAATGTAAATTCACGGCAAATTGCACGGATCGGATGGAAGGCAACATGTCAGGAGAGCAAGAGGTGAGAGACTAAATCCAAAGTATACTAGGGGAACAGTTAAACATGGCGGTGGTTCTGTTATGGTCTGGGGCTGCTTCTCGGGCCAAGGAATAGGACCAATTCGACCAGTGGAGGGTATAATGAAATCAGAAGATTACGTGGAAATACTAAACAATACCATGCTTCCTTATGCGGATTGGGAAATGCCACTTGCCTGGACTTTCCAACATGACAACGACCCCAAGCATAAGTCGAGGCTGGCCACAAGTTGGCTTTCTGAGAAAAAAATCATGGTTTTGAAGTGGCCAGCGCAGTCACCAAGCCTAAACCCTATAGAAAACTTGTGGCAGATAGTGAAAAGAAGAATTGGATGTCAGATTTTTAAGCGGAATGGCGATCTTTATGCAGAAATTGATAGGCATTTCTTCTATGCCAAGAAGATGTGCAGCTGTTATAAGAAATAAAGGGTTTACAATAACATATTAGTATTTTCTTGTATAAAAGTACGAAAATTTTAAGACATTGCTTCAAGTTGCAAATGTTTCACACAGCACTGTATGTACCAATGTAGGTATGGGTGATTCCATAAAAACGACCTTTTACGAACAAAATATGACTTCCAGTTGAAAATAGATCCCGTTAGACGATTGTAAAAGCTTCGATGTTTCATTTTAAAAGTGCATTTATCAATAACATTAATTGAATAATGACTTGATACAAAATTCATTTCTATACGCACACAAAAATATTTTATAAAGTAGTTCAATAACATGCCTGTGCAAAACTAACCTGGTTTTTGCAAGATTTCAAGACTAGATGTTTAGGTAACGTTTTTAATGTCATATCATAGATTAAATAGACTTACTTCTTGTGAGCTGAGTAGTTTAAAATAATATGTGTAAAAAATGGCTAAAACACGTTATAGCTATGCAATTCATTGTGAAATTATAGAAAAGTATCAAGCGGGTATAAAACAAAAAGTTATCGCCGAAACTTTGAAAATTCCAACCTCAACATATTATGACATCATCAAAAAGTTTCGGAGCGGAAAATGAGTTGAAGCAGATCATTTTGGTGGGCGCCCTCGCAAAACAACTGCTACAACTGATAGGCGCATAAAAAACTTTGTGCTTAAGGATCCTTTCGCAACCTCGAAAACAATTTGTAATGAGCTGAATTTACCTATATGTCGAACTAAGGTAGGGAGGCGGTTACGGAAATTTGGTCTCTATGCATTTCGACCAGCAAAAAAGCCACCTCTTACTACCAAGCATCGGAGAGAAAAGTAAGTTTTAAACTGTGTTTCGGAAAGACTTTCAAATCGTGAATCAAAATATTTCACTAGGGTTGAATTTGCAAAAAATCATCTTAACTGGTCTATACGCAAATGGAAAAGTGTACTTTTCAGTGATGAAAGCAGATTCAACTTGTTTTACCCCGACGGAGGAAAGACAGTAAGGCGCTCAAGAGGGACACGATTGAATCTAGCAAATGTACTCACTACAGCTAGGCACGGAGGAGCTTCTGTTATGGTGCGGGGGTATTTGTCAGGTGCAGACAGTGGCCCTATTCACCAAATTACTGGAATAATGGACCGTTTCCAATAAAGAGACATTTTGGAGTCGGTAATGCTTCCCTACGCTGAGGAGAAATGCTTTTGCGTTGGAAGTTTCAGCAGGATAATGATCCCAAACATTCTTCAAAGCTGTTAAAAGAGTGGTTTGCGACAAAAAATATTCGCATTTTAGATTGGCCGTCTTAATCACCTGATTTAAATCCGATTGAGAACGTGTGGGCCATTTTGAGTTGGTAAAAAAAACACTCTCGTCGACAAGCTCTCTTTTTACAGCTTTGAAGAGTGAGTGGGAGAATATTCCTGCTTCCATTTTCGACAATTTGATTCAATCAATACATCGTCGATGTAAAGCGATAATAAAAAATAGGGGTTACTGGACAAAATATTAATCGTTTTTTTTTTTTTTTTTTTTTTTTTTTTTTTTGTAAATTCATTTTTATTTTTAATTATCTTAGAACTATCTTAAAGCTAGACAAAAATTCATAAAAACTAGCCTACTTATCAATATCTTAAAACTAACTTACTGGCCCCAGTCGGGCGCTCTAAGTTAAACTATAATAACTTAATGCTAATGCCTTTCGGCCTAATAACTATCTTAATACTAAATCCAGGTCGGTTTTATTTTTTACCGAGAAGAATTTCACAAAAAACTCGGTATCTATGTCTTTATTTTTTGGTTTTATATAAAACTTACAAACTACATAAAACTAAATTAAAGCTAATTAAAACTACTTAAAACTACTTACAACTAATTTTAAACTAATTACAACCTACTTATAAGCTACTTACAAACTAGAACAGCCACAGTAAGCATTTTCCGGTTTTTATAATTTTTTTGTATTTTTGTTGATTTTATAATTTTTTTTTTTGGTGTTTTTGTATGTTTTATATATATTTTTTTTTTTTTTTTTTTTTTTTTTTTTTTTGGTGCCACCCTGACTGTCCCTACTTAAAACTAACTACCGAAACCTATGTAAGTCGGCCATACAAGAGAAAATAGCAAGGTCAACTATTAAATGTCTGAAGGAACTTCATCTTCGTTTTTCAACCACCAGAACTGGTTCTCCTGCTTTACCCTATCTCTTCGGTCCCGTTCGGACACAGTCCTACTGAACCGAAGGTGCTCAGCTCCGTCTTGTGCGAGGACGTCTCGACTGTAAAGGAGCCGCCGATCTACAGTTCTACGGCCGACGTGGTAGATTAGCGGAATCGCCGCTCTATCCTGGATCAGCCCTCGACTGTCTAGGTGGAGGAATGCATCGGGCGGAATAAAGCCGCTTAGACGCACACTCTCGTAGTATTCGTATTTAGGATAATAAGCCCCGAAAATTAAGCTGTTAGACGAGGACATCGCTCTTGCAATGTGACCTCGAATAAGCTTCAGCAAGAAATTATCTATCCTGTTTATGTTGGCCCCGTTGTATAGAGCCAGGTTGGAATAGTAGTGTTTGTACTCCGACTCTGGTGTTCTGTGCAATCCAAGGCAGCGTCGAAGACACTGCCTTTTAAACACCCGAATCTTTTCCATTTGAGATGGGGCAACGTTGAACCAAACCGGGCACCCATAGGCAATCATCGGCCGGATAAGGGCCATGTAGCAAATCACCTTTACCCTGCTGTCAAGCCGGCTGCTATAAAACAACCGTTTCGTCAGGGCGAAAGCTCCCCTAGCCCTGGCCAGAGCAGCATTTATATGTCTGTCGAAATACAAATACTGATCCATCCAGATGCCAAGGTACTTTACTACACTTTTACTCGCCAGTGGATGTCCATTTGGCCCTACGATCACCAGCTTGCGCCAGTTCTTTCTCGTATCCCTTGTGGCTCCACGCAACGGAGTCCTAAACAAGATAGTTTCTGATTTCTGAAAGTTGATTTTCAACTTCCAGTCATCACAATATCGTTGAGTCTCATCGAAGTCACTCTGCAAAAGAATTCTGATGTCCTCGACTTTTGCAGCTGTTCTGTACGCAATTAGATCGTCGGCATACGCAATTGCCTGAGTTAGACTACTTATCAGATCGCTGGTGTAAATGCTGAATAGAATCGGCGAGTTGACCGCTCCCTGCTGAAGACCATTTTTAATATTAAAGGTTCTGGCAGAAGTTACATTGCCACTCTTGACAACAAACTTTCTACCATTGAGCATATCATAAAGCATATATAACAGTGGTTTACTAATGCCAAGTCTGGTCAGCTTTAGATAAAGACCCTCTAACCATACGGTGTCGAAGGCCTTCTCCAAATCAACCAGACAGGCACCCGTACACTGCTTCTTAGATTTGTTCCATTGGACATCAGAAACGAGTTTCGACGCGGCATGAATGGTGTCATGTCCCGCCTTAAAACCGAACTGATTGTCCGGTATGATATTATTGTCCTCTGCCCACTTAGACAGAGCTCTATTGATAACTTTTTCGAATACCTTGCTTATGCTCGGAAGAAGACTTATCGACCGGAGATTCGCCGGATTGGAGTTGTCCTTTCCTCTTTTTCGGGAGAGGATGCACCACAGCTGTCTTCCACCGCACTGGATAATATGCATTATTCAGAGCGTTGTTAAACAGAGTGGTATAAATGTCTACTGCTTCTTGAGGTAAATGTCGAAGTACAACGTTGGATATGCCATCGACTCCTGCTGACTTCTTCTTCTTTAATGAATTGAAGATGAGCTGGAGCTCCACCTTCGTAATTAACAGGGAACTGGGCCCATTTCGCTCGGCGATTATGGCGTTTGCCAAATGATCTTCATTGAACCCGGTGAAACCAAGGTTCTCTGATCGCCATTGCGTGATGTCATTCCGAAGGTAGAAGTGATGGAGCAAGGCTCTGTTTTCCAGGTCGTGATTCGGGCGAATGCACGCATTCACCTTGTACACTTGCTGAAAAGCAGCCCCCACAGCCTCCACTTTCTCCTGCGGATCTTCGACAATAAAGAGGTCATCGTCCAAGACGGCGTCCTCTGGATTAATTCCTGCTGTCAGAAGTACGTCTCTGTTGTCCGTCGTTCTCTGAAGCTTAAGACAAGGAAGGTCGTTCTGATCATTCCTTCTAAATATCTTGTTAATTTGCGGAAACATGCTCGGGTCGCTAGCATTAACGGCCCGAATTTTGTTGTCCCAATACAAATTAATTGACAACCGATAGTTCTCTTTAATTAGTTGGTTGATGTTTTTGATCGACGACTTCAGTGTCCTAATCTCCAGATGGTGAGGGTCAGTAAACCGTCGGTACAAGAGTTTTAGTCTTGTCAGCAGTCCACTTTTTTGTCTGTGTAGTGCGTCAATGGTTGCGTTTCGATACATGTCGGTTGCGTCCCGTTGCTTGTATTTCGGTATTGTTCTGTTCATTGTTCGTTTGATTGTCTCATCCATTTGTTCTAGGTATTGGTCTATTTCGTTATTTGTCAAATTCCTGTCATTTGGTGGGAATATGTTATTCGAACTGATTTCGCTCGATAAGGCGTTGGTAAAGCGTGGCCAGCGCGCCTTACTGTAATTGTAAGTATGCACAGGTACATACTCATCCAACTCCACGAGCTCGTTCGGAAGCTGTATTACGGCGGCGAGTCCGCAGTGATCACTGTCGTACTCGATCGTTCGTAAGCAGTTTCTTGGTCTTTGACCCACAGTGTCAGTAATTGTCAGTCTTGCGTCTATTAGCAATAGATCCAGATAGGCACCGCTTCTTGGAAACGATGGCCGATCCGTAGCCAGCAGGTCGACACCATACTCAGTGTTGTATCGACTCATCCAATTGAAAAGATGAATACCTCTTTGATTTTGAATTTGATTTCCCCAATCTTGGTGTTTGGCATTCAAATCACCGGCCATGAGAAAGTAATTTTCTTCCAAGCTCAAGTGTAGACATTCGAAAAGTTTTTCAAGCTCTGTCATAAAATCAGTTGGCTGATGTGATGCCGGTGCATAAGCCGCGATCACATACATTCGCTTCCCCTGTTGGAGAGGAATGCATACGATGCACGCCTCTAACAGCCGAAATCTGCGCAGATCACTATTATATATAACTTTATGATTAATGCCTTTTCGTATGAAGATTGCGACGCCCCCCCCTTGAGTGGAGTTGGGTCGATCTCTTCTAACGATATTGTAATTGTTGTTAGTCAACTTATGTTTCTGGTTCAGCTTAGTTTCGCTGGCCATAAACACATCTGGACTTTGGTCTTTCAACAATTGGAAAAGATTAGCTCTACGTTCGGTCCTAATCAGTGAATTTACATTCACAGCAAGGATCCTAAGAGGCCTCTCCGACAGCGCGCCTTTAACCTCTAATTTGCGTTAGGCTAGGCAAAACAGAGTAGAGATAGTCTACCCTAGTCGCCTGCTCCTTTATCTGGGTCTGAAGTCCTGTTAACTGGCCTTGAATTGCCAGCAACATACTTCTAATTTCGGCCTGAGCGTCCGGCGCCTTTGGCACTAGGGCCGGCTGGGCTGCCTTAGCTGCAGGCTGTACCGTTTTTCCCCTTCCTGCCGCCATTTGGGCGTAGGAAATTTGGGGATTAACGGGCGTTGCTGTGGGAGCACGCGTTGATGGGCGTATCTCTGCCACTGTCTGCTTAGCCGCTTTATTGTTGCGAATTTGCTGAAAAGCTGAGCAACCCCGATAATTAGCAGGGTGCCCCTCCTTTCCGCAAAGTGTACATTTAAGCTGGGTCATGTCTTCGACCCGTTCTTCACCGAGCTTGCACTCCCCCTTAATGTGGTCCTCACCACACTTAACGCAGCGTGGCTGCATTTCGCAGTTTGCTGCAGCGTGGCCAAACCTTTGGCAGCGCATGCATTGAAGCATGTCGCCACGTCTCTTTAATTTATCCCAAGTAACAACCTGGTAGTTGAGGACGGAGATACTCCTCAACCTATCCAGTTTGCTGTTGGGCGATAGCTGAACAAGGAAGAACGGCAAAGACCGCTTCTCCCGTCTGGCTCTGACTGTAGCGAACGGCTTGACCCCGATAAAGTCGAGATCGTCGCTCGCTTTTTGACGGAGCTCATTTAAGAGCACCTGTGGTTCCGTGCAGGAATCAATGCCCTTCAAGAGGACCGTTTGATATTTATCCACTTTGGGGGTAAAACTGAAGAACTCAGTCGTGGATTTCTTTAACAATTCTTTTATAATTTTATGCTGCGCCACTGTTGAGCAGTGGATAGCATGTCTATCTTTATTTAAACGTTTAATAAAAAAGTTTTGGCCTATGGCCGACTTACATAGGTCAATAGTTTCCTGCAATTCCATTTTGTAAGTGTTTATTGGTGGCACTTTTTCTTTTTTATTTTGGGGCGGCTGTGGCTGCTGCTGGTGTTCTCCTCGCTGCTGCTGACTCTGCTCCTGTGGTTTTTGTTGCTGCTGCTGTTGCTGTTGTTTTGTGCGTTGCACCTTCGGTTGCTGCTGTGGTTGTTCGGTTGAAAGCTGTTGTTGTTGCTGCACTTGTTGGCTCTGCTGTGGCAGTTGCTGTTGTTGCTGCTGAGCTAGCCTTTGCTCTGTCTGTGCCAGCTCTTGTTGTGGTGCAGCTTTTGTAGGCGCTGCTTTTTGTGGCGCTGTTTTTGGTGGCCCATGTAGCGCTTTTTTCTTTTCGCGCTCCTGTCTCTCCCGTTCTCTTCGAGCTTCCTGTTTATCCTTTAAGGCTTGAATTAGAGGGGTAACTATGGCGTTAAGCCTTTCCATTTCCCCCCGAATGGCATCGATTTTTTCACTGATGGCTTTTTCATCAAGTGCAATTGTTGCGACTTGCGCCCCATCTTCTTCTTCGGAGGACGCCTCTGGTGAGGCTAAGTCCACTAGCAGGTTGCTGTTGGAGTCCCCTGTTGTGAATAATCCCTCGCCACCTTCTGACATGTATTCAATGTCGTCATCGGATGGCGAGGAATCCAATTGTTGTAAGATTTTTGCTGCTGCTGACGTCTTCGCTGTGCGCGCCGTCTCCTTCACCCCGGCTGGCAGCTGGGCTGAGGTGGTGGTGGAGCGGCGCTTGACCAAGTTCGACGCACAGCTTATCTTCTTTTTCCTCTTATTCTTGATATCGGCTGTTGGTGCCGTTGCTTTTTTTGCCGTTGTTGCTGCGGCACTAGTTGATGGTATGGCTGGTGGTGCCATCGCTTGCTTGGTTGTTGTTGTTGTTGTTGATACGGCACTAGTCGTGGCTTTAGCTGGTGGTGCCATAGCTGGTTTTATTGTTGTTGCTGGGGCACCTTTCGATGTCCCGCGGTGTTGTTGGTTAGCATTTGCTGCTCTTCCCACTCGATGAAGTTTTCTACTACACGATTGTGAAAAAAAGCAGACAAATAATTTTTGCCCGACTGGGATTCGAACCCGTGATCCTCAGGTTGTCGGTCTGCCACCTCTTCCTCTGTGCTATTGGCACTATTGAAAATAGCTTGACTGTAATTAAACTTTAAATTGTCACTCCGAAATATTTAATTTAAATAAACTGGGGAAGCCGAAAACGTCTAAACACTTCCACAGTACGAGATCGACTGGGAAAAAAAAAAATATTAATCGTTAACACTATACTATTCGCTCACGCCAAATTCTGAATTTTCTATTAATTTTGTAAATTTTTTTCTTGTTTCATGAATTATGATCATTGTTTTTTCTTTAAATGTTTTATTGTTAAATAAAAAATATAAAAACAACAATAAAAAATTAATTTTGTTCACATTTTACATAAAAAACAACAATTATTGCAGCTGACCAAAAAATCCGGAATATTTTTGCCACCACTGTACCTAAGCCTTGTCCAAATTTACATTTTCAATTGAAAGGGAATAAATCCAAGCTTTTTAACGCGCTATATGTATCTACATAGCTACTAGGACACGTTAGAAAAAAATTTCTTGCAACGCCATTAATTCAGTGAAACACGATCCTGAGCTTAAAATAAAAAAGAAAATTCGAAACCCACTCCTCTCAGAACTTTAAAACGCGTTAAAAGCGCCGTAGCCAGAAAGTGTAAATTCGATCCTTTTAATTCCTCCAGCATCTTTTTTCTTGAAATTACCTAATAAGGAACTTGGGTTTAATGTCTGCAGCAGAACTATTAGAAGACGATTTAACTACACAAAGTTATATGGACGCGTAAGCAGAAAATACCTCGGCTGGTCAAAAAAAATATTAAGGTTCCTTTGGCATTTGCCAAAACCCATATCACAACAAGCAGTCCAAATTTTGGAAAAAAGTACTTGGGAGTGATAAAAAATGTTTTTCCATGTGGTATTATCCAGTTAATGAATGTTTCATCATTCCATAGCACCTTTTTCCAAAATTTGAACTGCGAACTTAGTTTTGGAAAAGGAGCCAAAGGAGCTTTAATATTGTTTATATTATTGTTCACAATCAAAATTACTAACTATCGCCTGCAACATTCTATTCAACAATAAAAACTTCATACTAGGTACTAATAGACTAAAGAATGATTTAAATGACGAAAAATAAAATTCTATGGCTGGTACGGGGTTGTATTTGACCTTTTTTGTTGTGTCACTTGAGTAGGTATCATACCTAAAAAAAATTGCAATGATCATTCAAATTAACGGATTTTTTTCCAATTATTTTTATTTTAAAAGTGTGCTATTTCATTGTCTATAGCTGTGGCCATTTTATACGAACCTCAGCATCCCTTTTTAGGAGATTTTTAACAAAACATTTTTTTAAAGTACGATAAGGTTTGCTTAACAACCTTAAATCATGGCTTAGGTATATTGATTCTATCATCAAGATAAGTCTTAAAACTTCGAAAAATGACAAAGTATTATTTCCTATTTTTTAAGAGTAAGTTGAAGTGTTTAAGACCCTAAACGCAGATAGGAAACCAAGTATATTGTAACCTCCCAAAGGATAAAAAAGAAACCTGTCAGACTTTGGAATTTCATATCACGATAGGTACATGCACCTATAAACCCACATACTCAGATTTTGGTTATCTATACCTATATTCACTCCCAAAATTTACTGTCGGCTCTTGGTCTTGATACCTAAATTACACATAAGGTACCTACATATCGTAAATAAAAAATAAACCAAAAAGTTTTCAAATCAGTTGGCATCAGGGCCAGTGAAGTTATTTTTATTCAAAATATGTTTTTGAATCATAATTGATTTATGATTCATTGACATCACGAAGAAAAAAATGTTATGAGTATGTTCCATCGTCATAATGATTTATTGGAAGTGAAGTTTTGTTAATTATATAAATATTTTTAAAATTATGCCCTTTTATGAGTGTTGGTTAATGCACGACGACCTTTGCGTCATGACTTTTTTCGAAATTCAATGAGAGCGAACGAGAAGAAACATCTGATCTCACCTTCGCACTCATTGAATTTCGAAAAAAAGTCTACTTTTTGAACAATTTTTGGCTATACTTTCCATTAGGGTAGCACGAATTTTTACACTCGGGTACTTTTATCCGGTAGATTTACTGTTCAAAATAACAAATACCTATCATAATTTTAATGTGAGGAAACTTTTATTTCTATTTATCTATATCTGGCGACTGAACATTCCCCTAAGCGGAGCGACAGAGCCCGAAAAAGGGAGTTAAAATCGGGCGGGGTAACTTAACCTTAAAAAAAAAAACTTGTAATTTGCAAAAATTTAACAAAAAATCACAATTTTTGTTTAATCACAAGAGTATTTCCTCACCGTATATTTATTCTATTGAGACTCTTAGGTACCAGTTATAGCTTTCATTGAAACTCATTATTAAAAATTTTAATGATTGTTTTTGAGACGTTTAGAAAGCAAAATCATTAATTATTTTGATAAACAAATAAGGCTAAGGACTTAGTTAATATTTCTAGCCAAAAAATTATTCAAATAGCCCCAACTTTCCACATAAAAAGATTTGTATTATTTCAATGATTGAACTACCTTACCAATGATCATTGAAATCTTCCAGGTACATTAATAAAAATAATTTTCAGTTTTCTCAATTCCAGATCGTTTTTCGTCCAGATTGAAAACAGCCAGTCAACAACCAAAAACATCAGAGCAGGAGTTGCTCAAGGATCAAAGCTGGGACCGTTCCTCTACAACATCTTCACATCAGACCAACCTCAACCCAACAACGCTATAAATTTGCTCTATGCAGACGATTCACTAACATACGCCAAATCTTTTTCACCAGTCATTGCAGCCCAAAGAGTTGAAGAACACGTGAGACGGCTGTGGGAGTTCTACACAACATGGGGCATCAAAGTCAACTCAGCCAAATCTGAATTGGCTTGTTTCAGAAGACCAGCGGGACAGCGAAGTACACCCTCAGCTAAAAGCTGCCGCAGCATTATTATCAATCTGCCTGACGGATCACAACTGAAAACCAAACCATCGGTGAAATATCTGGGTGTCAACTTTGAGGAGAGGTTACGTTTCAATCCGCATGTAACAGCTACTCTGAAGAAAGCAAACTACGCTTTCCACCGCATCCACCCCCTAATGCGGAAAAGGAATGGACTCAGCCAAAGGACGAAGTTGCTTCTTTATAAGCAACTTCTCAGACCGATCATCACATACTGCTTTCCTGTCTGGTTTAATATTTCCAAAACCAGCATGAAAAAGCTGGGAGTGTTCGAGAGGAAGATCTTGCGGATCTGCACGGGACTCCACTTTGACCAACGGCGACGAAAACATTTCAGCAACACGCGACTCTATGAGGCATCCGGAATAACACCCCTTGACAAATACATGATCAGTGCTGCCAAAATACTGACGAGCAACCTTAGCAATCACCCAAACCCTCTAGTGAGAACCATCACAAGTGAAGAGAGACACACCGATCCACGATACCTTGATGTAACAGCACTACTGGACGAAGGAATCATTCCTATCAATGAAGACGAGGCAATTCAGTTTTACGAAGATGCAGCGTCGAACTACCACCGTGGCTAGAAGCCACCCCACATCCTCCCAAAAAGACAACCGGATTTGAACAACCCGAGATGAATCATCTGCATAGTATAAAATATAACCATCAATCACAATCTTTTAAATAATTTTGTATAAAAATAAAAACAATGTATAAAATTAGGCCCCTAATGTGCCAAAACAAATTAAAGTATCAATATAATAATTATATAAAATAGAATTAAGAACAAATTGTAAATATCTATTTCCGTTCAATAAAGTCTAACTAACTATCTAACTAACTATCATTGAAATCTTAAAAGTCATTTTATGTGGAAAGTTGGGCATATTTGAAATTTTTTCTTAAAAAGAAATATTAACTAACTCTTGAACTGTATTTTTCCATTAAAATAATTAACGATTTTGCTTTTTAAATGTCTCAAAATCAATCATTAAAGTTTTCAATGATGAGTTTCAATGATAGCTTAACTGTCACCTTAGTCACTGTAAAAAAAAAATCAACACTCTAATCGTGCTACCCCCAATGGAAAATCGCCCCCAATTTTTTTTCGAAAAATTTCGTTCCTTAGTAATAAAGATTTTTAACACGAAAATAACTGTCGATAATCGTCTTTTAGGCAAGTCGTTATCGAAAGCATACGACACTCATAATAAGGCCCTTTGGTATTAATTATAGAGCAAGTACGTGCGACCTGTTCGTCCATATTACTTCTATTCTTTTGTATCTTTTTATTTGTTATAAACTGTATTTTAGTAACATTAAAATAAGAGGACTCCATAACTTCTATTCCTATGCCTGTTTGGTTACTTAAAATTTTAAATTCGCAAAACTTGGTTGAAAATTTCAAGTTGCCAAACACAACAATTATTCCTTATTATTTATTTATTACCCTTTTTCAGCAGAAAGTACAGTTTTTATTTACATATTGAACAGAAAAAACAACAAAACAAAAATATTACTGTACAAAAGGAGTCAAAGAACATGCAAAAAAGTTCTTTGTTCATCTTCATATTATTCAAACGTAGCTACTAGCTACCTTACTATTTTTCCTGCACTTTTTTCACTTTATTAATTTTATATTGTATTTGTATGCAAAAAAGGATCAGGCATCATTATTATATAAACACCTTCACTTAACGGAAAAAATAAACAGTTATTAATTCACCTTTTCTTTGATATAATTGGGTGCTCAGTTATCCAAAATGCACTCACACAAACCACAAATTTATTTATTTGTTTAATTTAAAAGTTCTTAACACTTTTTTAAATTCAACGAACACTTTTACACAAATTATTTCTTATTATTGATTACTTTTTTGTATTAATTAATGTAAACTACTTTTTATTTGCAAATAAAATCACGACGAGAGTAGAAAAACCCAACTGACTGCAAAAACACTTCGAGATGAAATGATTGTGGAACGTAAGATGGCGATCGTTTTATGAAAGTAAAAAAAGAAGATGAGTTTGAGTGTTTTGTGGTCAAAGAGATCATTTTAACTTGTTCATTCATGTTACGAGTATTATAATTGAGTGGGTCATTGAATGTGGACTCAGCTGGAATGGAGTGTTTTTAGAAAATGTGGATACCGACTACCATGACTGCCACTTTGTTTTTCAACCTAAGATTATTTCAGAATTTGCAAGATCGCTAAATGAAATGTTGCTTGATTGTTTTGAAATGAGTTTATATATTTTTTTAAGTGATATCGATAAATGTATCTGGATTTATTCCGAAGCGAGTGTTTTGTTAGAAACTAGTTGTGTTTTTTTGCAACTCCAATAAATTCTGTCTGAAAAAAACGAAAACAAAACAAATCAATTTTCATGTCAAATACAACAACAACTATGTTTATATACAGTTAGCTATGTCCTGATAATTAAGTGGATTTAACTTTTGTCCCGATGAAAACGGTATTGCCAGACTACTATTGTCGTTGTGTTATCGATAACTTGTATAGAAATGTCAAATGCTTGATATTTGGCAGTCCTTCACAAATGAAACATTCTATCTCTTTTCCACTTCATAAGAAAAAAATGAAACACCATTTGAATTTTTAAAGGTGCTGTCAAATAAATCTTTTTGTGTTGTGAAAACACCAAATAAATTTATTAATTCTGAACTGAGATATACCTTAGGTGGGAATATAGCTTGACTCTATATGGACGTAGTTGTTGTTGTATTTGACATGTAAGTTGCTTTGTTTTGTTGTTGTTTTTTCAGACAGTATTGTTTTGATCTCTTTTTGGCATTCCTATTTCACAAAAGATCAGTTCTACTAACGTGAGGTGCGTTTGGGACCGTTTTGGGACTGCTGTACAGCCAATGCAAAAACAAGTCAAGGTATCTAATTTTTTTTTTAATTATGGATAGCCTAGCTAGCGGATAGATGCCCGAACGCGAGGTATTTCGCATAGGATATCTTTGTATCCTAAAATTGTAAGGAAAGTTTAGGATGGGATATCTTGTTTCCCAACAGTTATTTTCTCATCAGCTGTTTTTAAAAAAGGTATTTAAACAACATAAACTTATCCAGATAGCTTTATATAAAAGTTTGACCGCATCCAATGGCTTATTCAAATGACAGTTCTTGATCCATGTTTTGATTTGCTTATAAGACGGTATTCACATTGGACTGGAGAAACAGGATTTTTTTGACATTTCTGTATTCATATAAGGAGTGGGAACAAGATGTGAATACTGAAAAGTAAAAACAAAGATCCAGTTTTTCAGTTCACTTCAGTCTAAGGTGTCAGAAGCAGTTTTTCTTTTAAAGATGCTTAAGTAGCTTTTGGTTAGATTTTGACACAAGCTTTTGTTCCTTTAAGTTGATTTTTTTCTAAAAAGATTCTTTTAGCTTAAAATTATTTCCATAGTTGTACACGTGTGCTTATTACCCTACACAGATTAAAGCAATTTTGACGTTCGGAAAATACAAATTGAATGAGTGAAAAAGATACATACCATAGCACTCATTTTAGTAAAAAGCCTCAAAAATAAAAGACTCAAAGAGAAATGAATGAATGACATGACTTCCAAGCACTTTAACTGACAATTTCAAACTTTCTTAGCCGTTGAAATTTTTAAATTCAATGACAAGTTCCAAAAAATAAACAAAAATTGAAACCGGCATCTTAATGATTTGTTTATCTTTTTTTCTTGCTATTGACTAGGTACCTACCTACTACAAAAGAAAATGATGTCATTGCGCAATTCTTTTCAACAATATAGGAACATTGGTATGTATTATATATGTATTTTATATGTATATATTTTTTTAATAATAAGAACCATAAATACAAAACAAAATAAAAATAAATAAATAAGCGTGTCAAATTTTGTTCTTGTTTTAAGTCGGTTGTATATTTTAACACAATTTTGCGAGATGAAAGCTAGTTAGTTTCGGTGTAGGTTAACTTACATTTTGCCAGCCCCCATGTTCATTATTTTCATTTTAAATTGCAAAAAATTATTATTAATAAAAAAGATAACGTTCCGTCGACACTACCAAGAACAAGTAGCTGGTAGCAGCAGCAGAAGATTATAATGTTACGTACGCACTTTGAAAAGAAAGCACTGATTGGAGTACAAAAATCATTTCTTGATTTGAGGGGAGATTCAATTAGCCATTTAAGTAGTTTGTCTAGAAGTAGTTATAGTGTTGTGTCCCCGTCAATTTAATGACAACATCCGATATAATTTTTCAATTAAAAACAAAAATGACAGAAGAAAAAGAACTTCCATGATACTGAATGTTATGTCTGACGTGAGTGAATGCTGCTGGTACTTGTATCATTGTAAAAAAATGAAAGAATCTTCAATCATGCGGAATAACAACCATCAAGACCCGCAAGATGACCCCCACATCACATCGATTAGAGGGGCAGCGATAATTAAATTATTATAGTTTTTGTTTTGAATTATCTTTTACTTTGTTGTCTGTTCGGGAGATTGTAATTGGTATATGGTATGTCTAAGCGAAAGTAAGAAATGCAAAGATTTATTCAATTTAACAGTTTGTATTTGTCTGTTGGAATAGGTCAGGTTTAATTGAATATGAGAAAAAAACCCAGATGGTAGTTCAGAACAGCAAATGGTAGAGAGTTTGTGGACAAAAGTTGGTTGAATGAGGAGAAATGTATTAGGTACACATATGTATATGTATGTATATGCACATATATGCTTATGTAAATATCAGAAATTTCAAAATGACAAGTACCTTTAATTGCATCTACTCGTTTAAGTTAGTAACAGAGTGAATAGATAATGTTGCATGGTGAGTCCCATTAAAGTCGCTTTGCACTTATGGAAGAGCAATTGAAATATGGCTCAACAATTTCACATTTGACAGTTTGTTGATTTACTTTAAGGTGAAATGAAGAAGGACACATTTTCCGGATTTTTTCTTTGATAGCTTTTCGTTAAATTTTGACACTAGTTTGGGCTCACTCAGAGTGGACCTCACTTCCGTAAGGAAAGTTGAACGAAACTTTTCGAAACGCTCCACTACGTAACTATAGCCGCATCATATGCTTTCCGTGTATTCGCTTGTTTTCTTCCGACCACTGAAGTCTCTCCGAGCATTATAGTTCTAGGTTATGGTATGGTTGGCTCTTTATTATGCAACGAGTACACGGCATGTAAAATGCCACATGTGCATGCGCAGTGACGTCATTTTTACGTCACATATGCTTCTCTATTGCGGCATACCATGTAATCGGCTTGTTTGTAACAGCCACATGACGTCAGTGCCGCATGTGCATGTGGCATCTAACATGCCAAGATGTACTCTAAGTTAAGATAGTCTGAGTTCTTAAAACCAGATCTCTCTCGGTTATTCACAACCGTCAAAACCATATGATTTTGAGGCACCTGTCATATAGAATTGCAATTAGATTTTATTTTTAATGAAGTGTTCAAAAGTTTTAAAATGTAGATGCGAACTCTCAAAATAAGTAATTGTTTTGAATACAAACTATTTTGCTGCTTATTCGTACAAAATTGGAATAATTTTTAATTGCAAGAAACAATAAAGTCCTTTAACATGAGCTGCGAATAACAATCTGCGAATCGTAGAAAAACAATATTAAGATGGCAATCCTCAGCTGTCAATTTGATTTGCCTATTTGCTGAAGCGAACAGTTGATATATTAGATTTGCAAAGTATTAGTGAAAAGCAGTGAAAAACGCACACATAGAATCAACTCGTCCATTCAGCACATCTATTCATCGATACGAAGTGAAATTACAAATACAACAATGTAAACAAATGGATTTGGAGGATGAAACGTACGAAAGTTTGGCTTCTTGATAATTGATATTCTCTGCTGCAAATGGTCACACATTTTGACATGTCATTCACATAAGTAGTCGCCAACAGACGTGATTTGTCATACAAAATGAACAAGTAGAATGGGTGCTAAAAAATTTGAGGTGAAATTCGAGAGAATTTTTCATTCGCAGAATTGTGGAACGCGTCCAGGTGTTGTGGGTTCCCAATAAGTGTTGTGTATAAAAATGCCAAATTTAACAATTTAATCTAATTTTATGCCGTGTTTTCTTTTAAAATTTGTATACATATTATCGTTTTCACAGTTTGTAGAATACCAAAAAACAAGAATTTGTTGATATTTGATCTTGGAATTGCCTAAACAAATTTATTCACATTCCCAGTTTACGGCTCATGTGAAAGGCACTTAACCGTCACTAGGCCACCATATAATTCAATTTGGACTTAAATTCGCTTTAAGGCTAGTCACGCACATGCAATTTTCAGTTTCGAAACTGTTTGGTTGCAAAAATGAGTCCTATGGATTCATATCAGACTACGCGCACATGCAGAAACTATTCCGTCGTCGATTCGAGCAACTTTTCTGTTTGTGTTTTGGCACAAACTGGACGATTGGCCGCAATCAGTTTTTCAGTTTGTGTCATATGGAATAATACGAGTATGTAAATGCGTGGACACTCAACCAAATAGTTGCGGATATTTGAATTTTGTTCTTTCCGAAGGGGCATTATGTTCTCTGAGCGAAAAAGAGCAAATGTATCTTTTCTTCAATTTGCTGAGTAAAGGAATAGGACAAAGGCGATAGTATTTTTCTTTGTATGTATGAGATAGAAAAACTGAATAATAAAATTTCATATCTTACTGTTCTTTAGAGCGATTTTCCTTGGTTTGCAAACTATATTTCATATTTGTGTCCGCATTGTTTACAAATGTGAAAACCATATCGGCACCTGATGTGAGGATAAACGCATACAGTGATATAAAAAGTTCAGAATCAAATTGCATTTACTTGTTTGTTTACTGGCTGAGCACAATAGAATGATATAACTGTAGCTGCAGCTGAAGTACCTGTCAAAAAATGCCATACTTGATTTTTCCCCGCTCACAATGTGCTGTACATATTTCTGACATTTTTGTCATTTAAATACACACAAATCCAATGATACGAACACAACACGACTCATCTGTAGGCGTAGCTGGACAAGTTGGACAATTTTTAACTTTTGCATGCAACTTTTTTGACGTTTCAAAATTGTAAGCGTAACCGATTTACATGGGGATTGAAGTGAGTTTCAATCCAGTTCCCACAAAATGATGGCTGAAAGTTGAATGAAACTTTGTGAAATAGGAATACAGAAATGATAGTAAATGGCCGCGTTCAGGTATCAGGTATTTAAATAAAGGATTATTGCAATACAAAACAAATCACTTTGGATACAAGTTTGACGGCGGCCAATTACATTTTTATAAGTGGCTTCGTCTTTGAAAGTTCAGAGTGCTTCTTTTTAAAGTCTTATGACAAATGCTTCAAAGATAAAAGTGAACGAAACTAGACGAAAAATGACTATCCATTACTTTAATGCGTCATATGATTCTCTTGTATCTATTTGCATATTTTCTCCTCCCTGACAGTTATAGTTACAGTCATATAATATATAATAATAATTTGCGAAGTTTATATATACATTTCTTAAGGCACTGAACGCAATAAAAACATCTGATATGGAAATGGAATCATTATAAATTAAGTGCAACTTCGATTTAATTCTTATTATATTTCCTTATTCCCATATTTGGGACCACTTGAGATGCAAGGAACCCAACGTGAATCCTAAACAAAAACTGAAATATAAAAATATAAAAGCTCATTAACCTTTGGCTTGGCATTGAAGATGATAAAATGACCACTGACAAAAGTGGTACTGCTAAACAAACTTCCCATAAAAGGAATGGCAAGCAGTTCTTCTTTGTTATTATTTTAATTTTTGGATCACAAAGGGAGAATGATTTTTAAATGACAGAGTAAGTGCGTCATTCAGGTTTCATACAGATTTATTTGCTTTTAGTTAGTACACCTACATACATAGTATAAATTTTCGCACTTGGCAGAAGAAATATTAACTTCATAAGATATATCACTAGTATAAAATAAAAGAAGAAATAACTTTTAAATTACAACTGCATTTTCAAAGCTACAAAACATTTTGACATTACGGTTTATTGATTCTGATACGTGAAGAGGCTTCTGGTAATTTGTACTGAAAGTGACAGTTCTATTCCTAAATAATAGATAAAATGACTTACTGTACAGGGTGTCGGCCGGGAAGGCATACTACTTTGTTTGTCTCGTAGGAATTCCATTGTTATCCTGACTGTATGCGATGTGGCATCGTCTTGTTGATACCACATGTTAATCAAGCACAGAAAATGCAATTGTGGCGTTAAAAGTCTTTAATCATATTACGATATCGCTTCCCATTCACAGTTACCTGAGCACGGCTCAAAAAATATTAGGTTGAATAATTGCAAAATACACGGTAAATATACAAGCTCGTTTTTTCGTTCCCTTTACCTTTCTTAATCCCTCACCCAATGTGTCAAAAAGACGAAACACGAAACGACCAAAAAAATGAATCATGTAATCAGGCTCTATAAATAATAATAACCCTGGTGATTTCAAAATGGTAGGTCCATTGACAGAGCAGATATGCTATCTAAGAAAATTGACAGTGTTCGTATTTTCAGAGATGCAGTAGGTAAGACAGTGTTTAGATTGGATAGTGTATACACTTGTAGTTTTCACACAAGTGTATCTCTTGTAGTTTTCACACAAGTGTATCTCTGTTGAAATATTTGCAAATAGAAACATTCGGTTTTGGGCAGCGTATATGCATTTGCGCTTCTGATCTCGTCCAACTATAAATCAAGTTAGAACTTTTTTGTTCAACGCGCATGCCAAAATAAACCAAGCGGAATGAAATGGACTAGTTTGGTTATGAAACATGACTGCTCACTTAAATTTTTATATTTTCTTCTCGACTAATCCCTCCCTTTCTATCTCACCGACTTCACCATCGAACTGCCGTTATGCTGCAATGAACGTGGGATAGTTATCTCGTTTATATGCCTGTTTGGTAACATGAAATTTTCACCAAGTTTCCCAAACTTGTTTTTTATTGCTATGGTTTCTGATAGCAATTGTGAAAATTTGCAAGAAATTTCACGTTAACAAACACGGCTTATATTAGGCATTGAAGTGATCTAGAAGCAAGTTTTGACTCTCTGTAAGCCGGCATTTAATTGAAAGGACCTTTGACCTTTGTTCAAATTGATCGTGATTGAGGAATTGAGTCGAATCGAAATTTTAACGAAAAACCTGTATCGAGGAGTTTTGGATCATCAGATAATACATTAAGTTCGGTACACATTATCATACCTGAGTGACACTCGTGTTACACATTATCAAACCTGAGTGACAATAGTGTTGGATATCTAACCTGCGTGAAGAGTTTCGCGTACACAGTTATCACCTCTTTTGGGCGTCAGGCAAAGAAATTACACTAACTCTCACAACAATGTTTTTTTTATTATTTGGAGCCTAGTTCCACCATGATTGGTGTAGGTTCTAGTGTCAATCCATCATTCAGCTTCAGCGTGACATGTACATATTATAAGTTCTCTTTGATATCCAATACGATATGTGTGTTTTAATATACCTATTTCTGTTGACGTACTTTCGAAATCAACTAATTTAGTCCAAAGTTCTGTCAAAGTTCATTCAACAACATAAAATAAAATTCGAAGTTTTAGGAAGTTCACGAATAGACATTAAATGTAAGGTTATAATAGGCATATTCATTTGTATTTGTTTTGTATTGAAATGGATAAAATGTAGTTCCAGTAATTTTTCTGTAATAAATCATTCTTAATATCAATAAAATCCAAGTGGAGCACTCAGCTCACGTACTCAAGTGACAGAAAACCTCTTGCTGGCTTTGCCACTTCTCTTTGATTCCAATTGAATAAAAAAACACCGTGTTGTCAAATTTACACACACAGTAATTTCGTTTGACAGCTCTTTTCATTTTTGAATTTTCACTGGCTGTAAGTCACTTTTTGTTGTTGTTTTTTTGTTTCTGTTTTGACATTTTCATACAAAACCTTTACAAAGCTTTTCAAACTGTGGCCATTTGGTTGTGTTCATTATGTTTTGTTTTGTATCCATGAATGTATGTTTTTGAACACTAACAGCCGAATTTATTAAATTTTCTTAAAATACCTCTTAGAGATCAATTATTTAAGTTTGCTTAAATATTTAAGTTGCCTTTAAGTAACGTTACTTAAATTCTCATCTATAATCAATTTTCCATTGCTACTTAACTAAACGATTGAAATGTAACGTAACGTGAGAAAACTCACTAATACATGTTCTTCTCAGCTGTTTTTTGACAGCTTGCAAGCAAATGCAAACAAACACACATGCACATGTATTTATAAGAAAGAAAGAGAAGCAACTGGTAAACCTAATGCAAACGAAATGAAACATGATTCCATTTTGGTTTCTGATTGTGTTCAGAAACTCTATTATTCAATTCCTTGATTTACACCTTGGCCTTTTGATTGAAAAATAAGTAAATAAATCGAAACAATTTATTTTACAATTCATTTTACTAAAGGAAACCACAAATCTTAAAGCTTTCATTGGGTACCCACAGCAAAAATATGAAAACTCTACCCACAAACATACATAGGTATACCTATATTTCTGAAATAAAAAAAAAAACATTAGTCTCGAATGTACCTTTAAACGCGGTGAATGGCGTTTAAGGTAAGATGCATTTAAGTAACGTTGCTTAAAAGTTAAAATTGATTATAGATACCGATTTCGCACTTGAGAGCAACTTAGAGGCATTTTAAAGTTGCAAAGCCTTTAAATTTTCTTTATAAATACGGCTGTAATTAGCTTAGGTACAATATTGAACGTGGCCGTTGACAAGTTGTTGAAAGTGAATCCTCGCGTTTCGATGTGTATTCGATATGTTATCTAGTTATCCAAAAAATTTCGAGATGTTGTTGTTGTATCAGTGGTCGTCAGCTGTTTTTAACAAGGGATTACCACAACACCATCCGGATAATTGAGAATAAACATCGGAACGTGGCCAATAGATCACTGAATACTCGAACATCTCAGCTGAGAATGAAATTAACTGAATTGAACCATGGGTGGAAATGGCTTAGGTGATTTGTGATAGTTGACAGTCACAACACAATACTTTGTGACTGTTAACTATGACAACCTTACCTTAGCCAATTTCACTCCAGATGACTGTAACTTCCAGAACCCCAAACACAAAATATGAATTGGCCCAATATATTCCCAAACTTTCTCTTTCGAATATTCTATTATTAAAGAATACGTGACGTCAAAGTGACGTACATATGTAAACAAATTTTTTCTGTTTTTTGTTTGTTTATGGTAAAGTGGTAGTCTAAAGTATTTTTTCAAACACTTTGCAAACCTCTTGAAAGACACTTTCAGTTGCGATTTAAGTAATATCACAAAAAGCAACACATTTTAGTATTCCCCTTTTATTTACAACCTTTATACATTTTGTTTTATGACGTATCTAAATACACACAACCCTTAGCCACACTGAAAATAAAATAAAACCAATGATCCAAATATAACGTCTCGTTTTTTATTCATGAACAAAAATAAAATATATCCCTCCTACCCTCCTCCCTAAAAATAAAAAGAGAATACCGGTTTATGTTTAGAAGAGAAGATATCCGTTTCCGAAATATTGTTGGTCTTGCAAAAAGCCGGCAAACCTTTCCGTTCTCCACCAATTTTTTTTTTTTGCAAAAAGCAGATATAGAAAATATAATAATATATAATATAATAATATATAATACTTAAACCAACCTTTTGGGGATCAGAACATTTTAACTGTTATTGCATTTTTAATAAAAACCCTTGGGGAAAGGAATCTTATGTAGCACACAAAAGGGTATCCACATCTGAAAGAGCTTAAGTTCAACAATGGATAAGAGTGTTCAGCATTCAATACAAAAGCAGCAGCAACAGTCTCGCCGCTTTGTCATCGAAATCGAAATCCATTGCACTTTTTTGTTATCACGATTTGCTCGATGCTTGCTCATAGCAAAGGCACACACAGCACACATAACAACTAGTAGATTTTGGATTTGGAACTGAAGTTGTTTGCAGCCTCCGGGTAATGGAGCTGCTGAGCTGAGAGTGCAATGGAAATATACAGAGGAAAAATAAATACAGTCTATATAGGGTCAAATGGAGGAACCTTCTCTCTATCACCTTCCGGTTCATCCAAGGTGAGGAAAATTTAAAAATTCTCCATTTCAACTTGGTCTCTGGGGTATATGTAGGTAAATCCATATGCATAGACATTGAGTTAGTGTGTCTTCCTAAAACATACATACAATTTTGAATACAATATCCACTATAAGGCACGAAGATGGATAGTTCCTCATGCAGTGTTTTGTGCCAGGGCATATAATTGGCTATCAATCTACAGCAAAGGTTATGTATCTAGCTAGTTACCGCACGAGCAACTATTAGTTTATGTGGTTTTCTATTTTAGCATGTTGGTGGTGATGGCTTTTGCTGTGGGATCTGGAACTCATCGTCTTTTCTATCCTTCCGTCCTGCTAACCCAATATTGAAACACTATGTGCGGTGATTTTGTTTTCTATCAGGTTTTGTGTAAAGGAAGCTTGGTTGAACTTTGTTTGATGATATTTTATTAGGTGCTACATTTACAATCTTTGCCACTTGAAAAGCTAGAGAGAGTAAGTAGAAAATGAGATGAATTTTCACTTTATTTTGTTTCTATATTTTTGAAAATAACTTAGATAGCTCTGCAAGAAAATATGAGCTGTATTTAATGAAGATAAACTAGATTAAAACCAGAACGGCACAAGTGTGTAAAAATTGTCAAAACAAGAAAGAACAGAAAAATGGCAGCTTTGAAGGGATCAGCCGTTGCCTCAGCTATGAAATTTCAAATTTAAAAATGTTTCAATTGTTATTTGTTTGGATTGATTTTCAATTGAAATATCTGTGTTATCAATTGAATTCTGTTTCTACTTCTTCATGCTTAGTCCAAACATATAGAGCCCTATTACGATTGATGATAATTTTAAATTAGATCTTTAAGATCCCAACTTGCAAAAGCTTTAATCATTGAGAATTATGCGAATAATGCGAATCACAAGAAAATTAAAAATTACAAATAGTTGATCAGTTTCTTGATAAATTGAGTTTAAAAATCTAAATTGTAAGGTTTATCAACTGTCAAATTGATAATTGACAGTCTTAATAGGGGCGATAGTAAAAGTACTTCTGTGGTAAATTTTAAGCTTTATCACAGAATTATTTAAGGTTTGTTTAATAAATCTTTTCTGCAAGTAATGAACAGAAAATTACACGAAAGTACAGGATTATATACGTGTTCCATGTGTAAAAACCTGTTCTACCTTCTGTCATTTACTGTTCCATGCAGTTTTCCTTAACAGTTTAATACAATATTTCCTGCAACTACTTTTGAGACAAAGCAAGAGAGTGTGAAGTGTCAAAGGACTACCTGATTTATTCGATCTTTTCCGTTATTTGCTGTGCAGAACAGATTCATTGAAATTGAACACACCTTTGGTGCGTTCTTTTTCTAACAATGGTTAACTATTGTTAACAATAGCTGACTTTTATCGTTCTTTTATTCACAATTGTAACGATTTGTAACAATATGACGTCAGAACATCATTCCTAAATACATTTTGTCAAATAGAGTGTCAAATAGTAGCTATTTCCAACTCATGTCCAGGACATGCAAAATAGCAAAATATACGATTTTATGCAATAATAATGCATAAGAATTGTAATAATCTTAACAAAGTCTAACAATGACACATCAACCACTATTATTGACATAATAACAATAGTTAACTACAGTTAGAAAAATAACGCACGACTTATATTTTTTGGCCGACCAACCAGATATTTTCTGCGAACTGTCAAAACTCTTATTTGTAATCCGCAACATCAAGAAGCATTCCACAACGCAGCTAATGAAAAAATCGCTGGAATTTACCCTAAAATTTTATTAAGTATACATATTTCACTGGTTTATTTTTTGTGACAACTCGAATCTGTCGGTGATCAAACAAATCTCTAATGTTTAAGAAATGTCAAAATGTATGATCATTGGTAATTCGTTGTTCACTATTGCCAGCTTACATGCAATGTACTTACAAGAATAACCTGAGAACAGATAACTTTTCAATGCACTTTGGGAAATAAAATAAAATTGAGAATACCATAATTGGCACACGAGATACGACCTTGAATATTATAAACACCAGAATTGCCTAGCAAAAGCTTCATTTCCACCTAACACCAATCTGAGATTAAATTCTCAAATCTTTTTCAAATTTCAAGGATTTACCAAACAAATTTATTTCGTAAATCTTGAAGATTATGAATAAATCTTGCTTAATCTTCCTAGTACAAATACTTTTACGAATCGAACTAACCTATTCTTAAAAGGCGCAGAAGGATTCATTCATGGCTGAATTCAGTTCTTCTCACATGAAACATTCCATCTCTTTAGCACTTCATAAAAAAAATGAAACACCACTTGCATTGTTAAAGGTGCTGCCAAAATAAATCTTTTCTAAATCTTTTTGTGTGGTGGAAACACCAAATAGATTTATAAAATCTGAACTGAGATAAACCTTAGGTGGAAATATAGCACTAAGCAACTTCTATGAATATGGCTCAAAAAGTTTACGTATCAGAGGCAGTAGAGGAGTTCTGATGTCCCTAACAACTGAAAGCCATGTGAGATAAAATCTTTTCGTTTAACGAGGTTTTCAAATAATCGAACTGTCATTTTTACGTGAAATTTGGTCCAAAGTTTCAGAATTGTTTAATTTCAGAGAGGTGCATGTATCAAATACAGGGTGGCGCACCAATTGTGCTAGAATAAGAAATTCAAATAACTTGTTTTTTAATCGATGTATTTCATTTATTTTTTTTTTATTGGTTAGAAAATTAAATTTTATTTTAAATAGTTAGTTGTTTTTAAAGATTATAGACCGCAAATGACCTCCACGCTCTCCCACGCATATGCGGCACCTGATCAAAAAATTATTCATTGCGGCCTGAAGAGTTGAAGTTGGGATCGCCTCAATTATTGTCGTTATGGACTGCTTTAATTCAGTTAAATTCCTGGGCTTCGTTTTATATACCTCTTGCTTGACATAACCCCATAAAAAGAAGTCTGGTGCAGTCAGGTCAGGTGACCTTGGGGGCCAGCGAAGAGTGGAGTTCCTAGAAATTAATTTGTTTGCGAATTTTTTGTTTAGCTCCGCCATAACTGGTCTGGCTATACGTGCAGTTGCTCCATCTTGCTGAAACCAAACGCTGTTGAATGGTATACGTCTTCGGCGCAGTTCTGGATAAAAAAACTCCTTCAACATCTTTAAATAACGGTCCCCATTGACAGTAACGGTTACACCGTTTTCTTCAAAGAAGTACGGCCCGACAATACACCTTGATGAAACTGCGCACCACACAGTGACTCGTTCTGGGTGCAGTTCCGTCTCATGGAGCATTTCTGGATTAGACTCATTCCATATACGGCAATTTTGCTTGTTTACATTGCCGTTAAGATCAAAATGGGCCTCATCAGACATGTACAAACAATTGATCAATGTGTTGTCTTCTTGGGCCATTGATATCATTTTTTGGCAAAATTCCAGGCGAACAGGCAAATCCTGAGGGTTTAACTTGCTAGTAATTTGGACTTTGTACGAAAACAAGTTTAAATCGTCATGAAGTATCCGTTGTAATGACCGTCTACTAACTCCAATTTGCCCCGATAAGTTTCGGGTCGAAACGCTCGGATTGGCCTGTATTGCAGATACTACTGCTGCGATTGTATCCTGAACCCGAACATTGGCATCTCGATGGTACGGCCTTCGTGCGATGCTTCCAGATTCGGCAAACATATTTACAAACCTCATAATGGTCCATCTACTCGGGGGATTACCGCCAAACTCCCGCCTAAATTCCCTTTGGACGGAAATGACGGACTGCAAAGCATGGTACCGTTGCACTATCCAAATTCTTTTCTCCGTATCCCAAGCATCCATTTTTATAAATCTAAATAGTAACCTACAAAATAAAAAAAAATAAGCCGATTACTCACACAGAAAAAAAGTTATTACGTTTTATTTTTGTAGCACGATTCGTGCGCCATCCTGTATATAAACAAATGTTAGAAATTAACCATAGGTCAAATAGAACTACAGGTAACACAGAAACTTCAGAAACGAATAAAATACATTATAAAATCTTTTTTTTTAACTATTTCTCTTTTCCCGCCTAAGGACCAGCTTTTCAGTGCAAGATTATCCTAGCCTCGAGGGTAAACATGAGTTTACTTCAGAAACAAGTTTGTCAGTCAATTGAAATCCTCAATAAATCCATATTGAGTACCTTTACAGCTGCGGTGCTATATCGATTTCCATAGTGTTGGTTATTGTCAGTGAAATTCCGTTGTGGCACCATCTCCATTCCGATGCGTGAAAGGCGTAGAAAGGTGGTATCCATTGTATCGATGGCCAAAGATATTTGAGAGCTGAAAGATAAAATCAATCATCGACTGAAAAACTGTTTCTGAGTAAACTCAGGGTTGTCTATTTTCAGGATTAGCTAACTAACTGGCCCTTACAGTTCTTATGTAATGAAATGTGCACATATGAACCTGATTTTAAATATTCTGTAGGCGAGTCCAATCACAGGTAAAAAATAGAAAAATAATTCCCACTTTCGACATAAATCCACTTTGATCATATGAAATTTAGCATTTTGATGAAAAAAAACTTTAAGAAATTTATAATAATTTATGCAATACACTTTTAGATAAGGTTATGTGTACCTACTTTCAATCTTATTTATAAATTCTCTTCATGCACACTACCCAGAAGAAAATCACATCACAAAGCTTCTTGTCGCATGTTAATACTCCAAAGTAATACATCTTACCACTAATCCATTTTAACATAGCTCATGTCCTCTTTTTTTGTCAGGATATGCATGTATGTAATATAGGGAGAGAGTACGAACATCCATCATATAGACTTCCTATTTCTCAAAAAAAAAAACCTAAAAAATGCCTTCCTCTAAAAGAATTCAAAGAAATTACTTTAAATGCGAAAATATTGGAAAATAATTCTCATCAAGACTTAATTTGAAATTTATATTGCTTTCCGGGTCGCTGGGGAAATTAAGTATGTGTCTTTAAAATTTTGCTGCAACCACCATCGTTGTTGTTAACCAATAAGAGCAACGAATGTCAATATTGCTCTAATGTAGCGCAGTGCAAATATATTTATTCGAACTACAGTAAAAGTTCCAAGAGTTCTTTAGAAAAGTTTTAATTCCTGAATTGGTTTTATAATAAAATATCTGTAACTGATCCATAGCACTGGTATGTAAGTTGTGTTGTATCAAAAATTTTACAAGTTACATTATCCCATGTTGGGCGCCATTTATGATCGTATGCTTCATTCGTATGGTAATTTCTAAGTAGTACGAAAAAGCTTAAAATACTATCTTTGTATTTTATTCCCTCAATGCATTTCTAATCACTGATTTTTACGTGCAAGGGACTTAATGTAATACTAGTGTGCAGTTTCCCCTACTTTTACTTGTTTATCACGAAAAAATAAAATTAAGCTTTTTATGCAACAGAATAACTCCTATATGAATCTCTCTCCCTTTCTTTCTTCTCGATTGTTTTTATGGGATGTGTACCTGGAAAAATGGAATAGAAATGAGTTCAAACCACATGGGAATAAAAGATGCTTCCACCAGGTAAAATGTCCTCGATATCAAACTTAGATCCCTTAAACAGCATTCAGACAGGATGTGCCACTCCTATGTGTACTTCTTCTGGAGTATGTACAAATGTTCATATAAGTAGTAGGTATAACCTAGTAATGTTTACAAAAGTAGATTGTGAAACTTGTGTGGTTGCGTTCCATTGTTGATGCTTCTATGCTTGCTTGCGGTTGCACTGATGATGAGTGTTAAATTTTATTTTCTACTTCCTTCGTTCTGGTTCTTTTATTTTTATTTACTTTTACTTTTTTTGTTCTTGTTCCTTTAGGCTCCATCGCCTGTATTCCTGGTGTACATCATCCCCAACAAGTCGTTGTTCACATATGGAATAGAAAACCGTTGTTGTTTAGAGACAAAAAAAAAAACAACCAGCAAACAGCCGGTTAAGGGGCAGCAACAGAAAATAAAAGACTATTAGATCTTCTTTTTACGACATCCCTAAAGGAATCGTGTCCTGAATTTTGTTATATGAGATTCTCTTTAGTTATAAGGAAAAGACAAAATGCAAGAGGGTAGCGACGACGTCAAAAGGAACAAGGCAGCAAAAAAGAAACTTTGCTAACATACAAAAAACAAAGTGAACACAAATAAGGATCAAGGGGTACCATGTTTAGAGGATACAACTTTAAGAATCACATTAAAACTGGAGACTAGATGTATTACACAGTGGGAGTATGTCTGAGCTATTAGAAAAATTGTATGGGGTGGTTGTTTGGGGTCAGAAATGGGGTGGCAGGAGAATCTTTTCGTCGGTAAAGTGTATTTTTTGTTGTATTGATTTGGTTTAAGCCAAAATGAATTTTCTTGAGTAATATATAAAGCTAAAGACTTGAGCGTGTTAAAGATCAAAGAGGCTCTAATTTGTCTTCAAATAAAAAAATTCATTTTATTGCATCCATTTTAGGGGAAGTAGAAAGAAAAAATATTTTTCGTAAAAAATACAGGAAATGATAGTCCTGTCAGTGAGAATGTAGTCGAGGCTAAAATACGTCTGTTCGCATACTTCCCAAAACTACGATGTTCTAGGGGATTTATGCCTAAAATGGCATAGCTAGGAAAAATGGTTGAAAACAGCCAAAAAGTGTTTGAATTTATTTATTCTGAAGGACCTTCTATGACACATTCAAAACTGCTGGGGTTAAATGGTACACATTTTGCTATTTTACCAAAGTAAAACAAAAACAGTTTAGTATAAAAAAATAAATTGTGTGGCGTAACAGCTCATGGAGAATCAGGGCCTAGTGACTTACAACTCTCAACTATTCCTGTGTGCGTGTTATTGAGAGGAATAGAGGGGACCTACAATTTTTTGCCGAGTACAAACGGCTAGATGGAAGCACATATTCATGACAAGTATACTCTCGGAGGATTTGTGAGTTTCTGGCAAGAGACAGTACCTCGGGAAAAACATTTCTGTTTTTAGGTGGCAGTGGTTGGGAATCGAACCCAGACCTTTAGCATGACAGTCTAACCCACTAAGCATCATGCCGCGAGCTTAGTACAAACATTATTTATAACAAAAGCGAACGTTACGAAGTGATGCTTCCGTTCATGACTGTCGCTCCAAGTGTGTTATTTTACCCTTGTACACCATTTAAGACCAGGCTCCCCTACAAATGTAGCCCAAAATCCTGACAAAGTTCATATTCTTGTTGTTGTTTAATCTGTTGCAATGCAAATCTGCAGTCTATCACATCAAAACTTCATTAGGTTAACTCCAGTTTTGTCTAGGAAAGGTTTAAACAACATCTTTGAACATGCCCCATTAACTTCTATCAAGATCGGGATTTGGTTCTGGATTAACTTAAAGAACGTTGATAATACAGCAAAATGGAATGTGAAGTTTTCAGAATTGTTTTCGTTGCATGATGCGCGATAAAAGTTAATTCATATCCATCAGAAGATAACAATACACATATTTCATGACGGTTCTACACTGAAAAAATCCAGTTTTTCAGTCCTCCATCCTAATAGCCTTATCACACCGAACCGAAATTTCAATTTCGTGCAACAAGATTTCAAAATCTTCTTGAATCGTTCACACCATACATAAAAGCCTTTTCACACCGAACCGAAATTTTGATTTTGTGCAACAAGATTTCAAAATCTTGAATCGTTCACACCACACATAATAGCCTTTTCACACCGAAACCAATTTCGATTTCGTGCAATAAGATTTCAAAATCTTCTTGAATCATTTAGCCAGTTTATATTTCTGAGATTTCAGAGGACTCAGAGCACTCAGAAATATAAACAGGATTCCTCCCAAAAATTCCTCACTTTTCCCCTTAAAAACTGAGACTGAAATTTTTTGGATTCGCTTGCTCCATTATTTTTTGTCGCAGTAAATTGAATAAGAAAAAGGGAAAAAGAGAGTTGTTTTGACTTCTATGTAAGGAACAGTGTTTATATTTTATTCTCCTTCTCTGTCTTAATATTGAGGAAAAATACTGAGCGCTCAAGAAATATAAACTGGCCAATTCACACCACACAAATATAGATTTAGTTTGACATTTCAAAACAATTTTAGTTCTCAATAGGAACTCTAAAAAAAGACCCATTGGAATTAGTAAAAGCTCCAGGACACAATTGCACATATTTCACTTTTTCATTCAGTAAAACGGAAAAGGGACCACAATCCAAATACACATTGTACTCATAAATATAAAATCTCTCTTCTATGGGAAAAATGAATATACAAGTATGATTGTGAATAGGCCAATTAGATTTTGAGAAGATTTGGTAATAATCTACTTGATGACTAAATAGTTTAGCCATCTCGGTATTTATAAACGGATTCTAACAGTTGTCCAAATACGACCTCATTTATTCAGTGACATACCTGTTTTCGTTCATTGTTGAATGAATTAATGAATTTCAGTAGGCTTTTGGGCACGTTCAATTAGCTTTTTATCCATTTCAAAACTGAAAAAAACTGAAATGGGTTTATAAATAATTACCACCGAAAAGTATGGGAAATCTCAATAATTTGTATGAGATTTTGGGATTTTGGCTCGAAATCTAGATTTTCATTCGGATTGAAAAGTCTTTAGCTTGCTTTTATATTTTTATATTCTGTGCTATCATTTTGTTGTAAACGTCAAAGAAACAACCGATAGCACGTGGATTTTTCAATTTTTATTCATAAATTTTAAGCAAATAAATAAAATTAAATAGAAGGTGTGTTTGTTAATTCACAAATTGCTGTCATAGTTTAGGAAACTTGGTAAAAATTTCACGCTATGCTTTGTTCCCACAAAAATGAAATGAAATCCGAGATATCGGTTGAAAACTTTTGATACTTCAAATTGATGGAACAAGTTAAATGGAAATTTTAACTAAATCTCAATGGAAACTCTAACTTTCAACGGAATTTTACTGATTTTCTGCTCCACCAATTTGAAATCTCAAAAATATCCGGCTGAAATCACAGATTTTAGTTTGATGGAAACATAGGATTATCCAGAGATTATCAAATAAAGATGGCAATCCTAAGCTGTCAATTTGATTTGCCTACAAGCTGGAGTGAATAGCTGGATTGATTAGATTCTTAACTCAACTCGTCATTCAGCACATTATTCAGCACAGGGCTTTTTGTTGTAGCAATTCACATTTATTCTTCGATACAAAATGAAATTTAAAATACAATAATATAAACAAATGCGTTTTGGAGGGTAAAACGTACGAAGGATGGCCACTTTATATTGATAATCTCTGGTATTACCAAACAGGCAAAGTGTTTTCAATCGTCTCTTCGCCATCTGAGTACTTTAAATGCCACATAGAAACTTTTTCGGGAAATTACTATGTAAGTACTATGAGAATGTCGAGAAAAAAGCAATGGAGGCAGAAAAATCCATCTCTTGGCGATGAAATGTCAAAAAAAAACAACTTTTGAACAACACATGAACGCTGTTCAATGCTTGGCCAAGAGATTCGAGACATGACATGATTTGCTTAGCGAGAAAAATCAGCTGATTTTTTATTGGATTGTGGTTGGGATGTTGTACATCTGTATGCCCTGTCCTGTGCAGTCGGAGTGTTAGCTTTTTTCAAGACATGTTTTTAATCCAAGCATAGCTCATGTACAGAGGAGCCAGCATGTGAAATATATTTCGTTTTTAACAAGTCATTTCTTGGGGGTAACATAAACAAACTTAAGCCTGGAAGTTCTCTGACTGTGGAACCAGCGACAGGCCACGTTGCAATATTAATTCTCAGTTATCCGGATAGCTTTGTCGATATTAAGGTACATGACCCGATTTTTTAGAATTTATGCTTTTTTCAAATTTGTATTTTTATTTTAAAAAAATGATTACCGATTGTAAATTGCAAATACATAACCCATAGTGGCTCCCACTGGCAATATTTGAGTCAGTAATTCACTTATTTCACACATGAGCTGCGAATAGCGAACTGCGAATTGCGCATGGTCACGAATTTTGACATCTCTCTCACATGAGTGGTCGCCAGCAGACGCGAATTGTCATACAAAATAAACCAGTAGAATAGGTGCTAAGAAAAAATGAGGTTAAATTCGAGCGAATTTTTCATTCGCAGATTTGTGGAATGCATCCTGATGTTGTGGTTTGCAAATAAGTGTTCGACAATTTGCAGAAAATATCTCGTTGGTCGTGTAGAAAATATAAAAATGCTAGATTGAACAATTGAAATTAATTTTAGTACGTTTTTTCTTTTGAAAACTGGAGATAGGATCGTTTATTCAGTTTGATTAAAAGTAAAAACAAGAATTTGTTGATATTTTAGCTTGGAATTGCCTAAACAAATTTATTCGCATCCACAGTTTGTGGCTCATGTGAAAAGCACTTTAGTTGAGAAGCAAAAACCTACGAGCTGCGAATACGAATAAATTTGTTTAAGCAACATTCCAAACGCAAATATCAACTAATTCTTGTTTTAACTTTTCGACAAAGTCAATAAACGATACTATCTACTATATTTTAAAAAGAAAACGGCTTAAAATTTGTTTAAATTGTAAAGTGACCATCAAGTTATTTTCTGAGAACTAATTTATCGCAATCTACCACATCAGGGCGCATTTCACAAAGCAGGGATTGAAAAAATCGCTCGAAATTAACCTTTTTAGCACCCATTTACTGGTTTATTTTTTATGACGATTCACGTCATTCGGCGACCATAAGCAAAGAACTCATGCGAAAGAAATTTCACAATTCACGACTATTCGCAGTTTGTAGTTCGCTGCTTATATGCGAAATGCGAAGAACTTAAAGGGAGGAATAAGAATGTCTTCATTTCAAAGGTTTTTTTGTGGTCTTAATTTTGTTGAATGATAAAGGTATTCATAAGATTTTAAATATCGTGAAAGGTAGATCCAGTGAGATAGGTAGACTTTATGTGCGAAAGGAAGAGCAAAGGGATTTCACCAAAAATCTACCGATGCGCCTCTTTTGATAGTAATTCTTGACTTTTCATTAAAACGACTTTCAGTAAGAAGACAATGTAGATAGGCTCTAATGTGTTAATGTGCCATCTACCTCTGAATGCAAAATGAAAAGGTAAACAATAAAGTATGAAGAGGACTGGAATGATTGTTTCATGTTAACGTTTCACCCGATTTTGGTTAAAATCGTACTGAAAAAATCGGATCATGTAAATACCGACATAAAATATCCGATAGCCGGCTGAACGCGGCCATTGTAGAATGTGGATTTAATCGAAAAACGCTTGACATTTCACAATCAAAAAATGTCACTCTTCACTCAACAAAAATTAACAAAAGTCGAAACCGGCTACGACTTCTTTGCCAAACCAAGATTTTTCAACAAAATTAATTAAATTGTGCATGTTATTCCTTTTGTTTTATGTTTTTTTGTAAATTATAAATCCACTTTGTAAACAAAACCATTTCAAAATGAAATTCCGCCTTAAAATGGATCTGTCCCAGTTCTATGACGATGAACGCAATCTGGCTTATATCCTTGTCGATCCCAAGTGGGACCAAGTCATCTGTCTCCAACAGCACGTACAGAGATTATTCGATGTTCCGGAAGTCCAATTTCTTACTGATGATGGAATTTACATTCCACCACGTGAATCTATTGATGTCATAAAAAGTAACGATGTTTTGAGGTGAGTTTGGTTGAAGCTTTAAGGAATATTCTAACCTATCAGTGATTCTTCCAGAGCCATCATTCCACAAATATCAAAGAAAAAGAAGAAGAAATCAAAATCCTCATCAGGTGATAATTCTTTAGAAATCAATGGAGAGAAACGTAAGTGCGACCCTGAGGAAGGACTCACATGTTCGACACCAAATCTTCGTCCACAAAAGAAACGGAGAACATCTAAAAAGGAACAGGATATAAGCACCAGTAGTAGCATCATAATAAAGGATCAAAGTTCAATTAAAGGACTCGAAGAAAGTACCATCGAAGCTCTTCAGAATAGCAATACAGTCACCAGCACTATTGATTCCAAGGAACTAAACAAATCAAATCAAATTAGCGACCAATTAGCTCATCCAGATAATATCAGTGAAGACACGATCAAGTCCCACAAACGAAAACGGTCCCGGAAGAATAAAAAATCCGTGCAAACATTGGAAAAAGACGAAAAGAACTGTCGACTTTCATCAGGTGAGCTTGAGTTGTTTTGGTTTTTTTTTTCATAAATACAATTTTCTCTCTTAAATTCAGTTCCTATTCCGATTTCATCTTCTACTCTGAGACTGTCCAAATCGATGTCAACTCCAAATCAATCAACAAAACATGTTCATTTTTCTGATGATGACGGACCAACTCTAGTCGAAGAAAATCCTAAATCAAAAAAAACTCGTGTAATTTATCGAAGTCTCCTGAGTATGGATTGTGAGGCAAGAGTTATCGAGCCAGTAGCAGAAGAGGATATATCACAGCCCAAAAAAGAAGACGAATCGCAGCAAACGAAACCAACAATTCAGATTCAAGAAGATATTATAATAGTTCCTGCACCAGTAAAGAAGGTTGGTCAGCAGCACGACGAATCCAATATCAGTGTAATTGAAGTAGATGACAGTGTTGTGAGGTCGGAGCCTGACGCAGATGATGTTGACAGTGATAGTTGCACGGATGTCAATGTTGAAAAGATTCTTCCACTTTCTGAAGAACTCTCTGAACTGCCAAATGTTGGTGATGTTATACTCTTTAAGGTAAGAAACTATACAACTTGGACAGAAATTCAATTCTTAACGAATTGATGTTCTATCCACCTCAATTTATAAAACTTTATGTCTAGCGAGTAAGTTTATATAATAGAATTCGATCCATACATTTGGGCATAGGTAGTTTCTAATTTGACGCAATTGACTGTTTTCAATTCGATCGAATCAAATTAAGAACTCCATATTCTCTTTTGTATCGATTGTGTCAATTTATGTACTAGATCCCGTTTTTTGCGATCTAAATGTACCCAATTCCATCTGCTGTAACCAAACAGCAACCGAATCAAGGTACCCTTGCACTATTTAAATCATTTTGGACAGTAATCATAACCCATTGAATGCAAATGTTATCGATAAAAAAATAATTCAAATACAAAATTAAAATTTTTATTTTGTTTTAAGATGTACCGACTGAGTGAAGACTGTACTCCAGAAATATCAAAATACATTTGCGGACGATGTGAAATAATTGATTCAACCAATAAAACTGTAAACTGTCTAGTGCTAGGTTGGTTTTAAAAAAAATATTTTGTTGTACCTACTAATTAAAAAAAAATGTCTCCAGATGGCCTCGATCAGCTACATGAAGATTTGCCAAGACTTACTCCAAGTGATGAGAATCGAGTCAAACGAAAAGGAAATATTAATTGTTTTCAGTTTTTCTATAATGAAATGCTGGATAAGCGGGTCTTTAGGATGTAACAAATGAGTTGAATGTTGCATTTGGAATAATTTTTTTTTTTTTAATATCATGTTGCTGTAATATTTTAAAGTGGATATTTCTTTTTTTGAGAATTTCAATTTATAAAAATTCTGGGACATCCCCTGTGGCCACACAAAGCAAGTACTGGTAACATAAGTGTCAAATTACTTGCATTTCTACACGCTTATCAACGGACTTGAGAAAAGGCAAGCCAGTTGACGACTGCGTTTTAGTCTAACTAGCGAGTACTTACACGTGTGACCTCAGGGTTAACTAGCTTATATAAATATGAGAGTTTAAAAAAGTCAACAAGATGTGTTTTTTGTCTTTTGTTCCTACAGTTGGCTTCAAACTTGGGCACGTGGAACGCCGGATGTTATAAATTATCAGCGAAGCTCTTGAAATAAGGGTATAATGTCAGCATATGCATCAATCAAGTTTGGTTGGAAAAAAGCATTGGCGATTACTGGACTATCAGCTCCATATGTCCCATTATCAACTATGACCTTTGAAGTAGTTAAGTTCTTCCACTCAGTAAAACTTGGCTCTGCAAAAAGAAAAATCCTCCGACGCCGAGGATGTAGTCCTCAAAAGCTATATACGTCGACTGCGTTGACTCGTCTGGCTCAAGCGAATAGACAAATATTCTAAAGCAAAGAAATCTCTTAGTCCCAGGCCCCAATGATGAAGCCATCGCAGATGACAAAGCACTTGGTCTGAATGTTTTTTTCACTAAGCAAAAGGATGGAAGCTGTCAGATAAGTAAGTAGTAACGTTTATTGATAGATTTTAGATTGTCTTGAAATTGTTTTCAAACTTATAAATTGTCGTTAAACACCCAGTCATAGTCAACAGTTAGGTTGAATATTAAAATATTCGTCATTGATTACTTACTTCCATCATTCTTAAACTAACAGATATAATTATTTTGAACAATCAACATTAAATTTTACTTTAAACTGTTTATCCACAAGGTGAATCACCTGAGAACAGCATTATTTATTCGAATTAATTAGAGGCCTTAGCGATTGCAATTTCCTTGGAAATAGTTCTCTTCCTCGAAAGTTGGGAACGTTAATGATGCTCAAAAATTTCCCTTGGAATTAATAGGTACATATCGGGAGTAAATTTTTGCCGCAGGAATTTGCCTATCATTCATAAGATTTTTTTAACAGGCACAATTTCGGGGAAAACAAAATTCCTCTCGAGACTAACGATTGGGCCTAGTCGTCCATTATGTCGTTTAGCACGATTGAAATTTAAAAACAAAATTTACATAAACAGTCAGAAAAGTAATTTCGAGGCTTTCGAATATCTGCGAAAAAAATACTAGTCATAATTCTTGTTCAGTGTTTTGATACAAAGCTATAGTGTGTATTTGTGTATAAGAAAAATGTTATCAAATGTTTTTCTTAGTAACGATAAGCCTGGATGAAGTTCGGCTTGGATACAATTATGTCAGATTCTTCTTAGAATGTTTTGCTTTTCGCTTGAATCTTATTCTTATGTCTGTCAAGGAACTTCCATGACAAAAACGAAACGAAAAAAAACGACAGCAATATAAGTAAGCTAAACAATAAAATAAATCTCTTTATTGCTTCCAAGTTCCAACCAGTATTGTTTTGTTTGTTAAGAAAAATTAATCTACAACAAAATAAACTCTTTTTTTTTTTAATTAACAAATATCAGCGACATGGCAAGTAGTTAAATACAATAACATTATTCGATTTTATTAAATTAAATAAAAAGAAATAATTACAATAAACTTACATAGGCACACATTGCTGAAAAGTTAATTCTCATGAAGGCGCGCGTATTATTATTTAAACAGAAAGATGAACTAGAGAAGGAGAAGATGGGGAAGAAGAAAAAATCGTATATTTTCTTGTTTGATTGTTGAACAAAGTAATCAGTTTTGTAGTTGTTTTAGGTTTTTGTTAACTTAAAGTCCTATATACGAGCACAACAAAAACGAACAAATAATCACGACAATTATTCCAATAATTGCAACCCAATAGGGTACCGTATCTGTTGAGAAAAAAAAAGATACATTAATAGCTAAAGAGACTGATAGCAAATTAATTGTTAAAAAAAAACTTACGTCTATATTGCAAGCTATGTATGCAAACTTTATTGTCAACCGATATTGATAGAACAGCTGCTTCGGTATCGCTTGAGATTGGTGGTCCTTGTTGATTTGTAATTGGTAGAAACTCTAAACCAGTAACGAACATTGAATGTGCATTAGGAATGTGAAGGACACGCTAAAATATACACATAAGTTATTGCTTTTTCTTGAAATTTAAAAATGATTAAAATTTTTTTTACCTGTAAGCTAAATGCAATATAAATCGAAACACTGCCCGAGAACATTGTACCAACAGCTATAAATCGTCCATCATCACGTACCGCCAGCGATGCTAGACTCTCATCGATTGCAACGGCCATTTTCAAATGACCATCTTCACAATTCCATTGCTGCAGATAGCCACGTTGTTTGCCAACTTTGCCTAGAGGATTTGTGATGGTGAAAAGTCGATAATTCTCACGACTTGCTTCGATTGTGCCATAGCGACATCGTTTATAGAGATACTTTGCTCCTTCGGGAGTGTCCCAGCAGAGTTTGTGATGTAGCTTGCTTGTTGATGTGTCCCAGACGTTGCCCCGGCCGTCTTTTGAGATTGTCACAATGTATTTGCTATCGGGACTAAAGTCGATGTCGTCGATTTCTTTTGTATGAGCTCTGTAATTAATAAATATTGTATTTATTTTCTTAAGTATTATTATAGGGCTTCTTCAAAATAATGGGTAAGATAGGACAAAGATTCTTAATCAAAAAAATTCCTGGTAAACCAAGCCCAGGTCAGGTCAATTTTTGGAATTAGTACTTACTGTATGTCACTTCGTTTAACCATCTGTGGGAATGACCAAACCCTGAGGAAGCCATCTGTGCCACCTGTTGCCATTGAGCGCCCATTCGGTGCGATCCGCACAACTCGTTGCAATGGCTCTTGACTCAGGAAGTCCGTTTGAATTGAATCGGCTGCCTTGATGTCGAATCGTATGCGTTTCTTGAATGCCTTCATATCGTCTTCCAATGAAGTGCGTCGTCCATTTGGCAGATCTTCCACTCCAGATGGCTGGGCGTATCCTCTCCTACGAACACCATTTTCATTTGGCCTCTCGACGGGTGGTTTCTTCTTTCCCTCGCTCACTTCAGTAGCTTCTCCGTCAATCACAATTCGTGGATTGACAAAGTACATTTGGCAATGAGACTCTTGGCCAGCGAGTAAGTATGACCTTCGTTCGGTATTCTGTACAGCAAAATTCATCACTACATTAGCACCAGTTTCGTGGCGAACAATTTCTTCGGCAACAAAATGTTGACCATTGTGATAGATCTCGTAGATTTCCTTTTCCAAAGAAAATACAAAAAATCCTTTTAGATTTGTCCTTTGTTTATGAATGACTTTTTTCTTTTAACTTACAAATCCATTAGCTACTCCAGTTTTACTTGATCCACCACCGCCGGCGACCAAAACATGACGACTGGTTAGCATTTCGACTGCATAAAGTGGAAAATTCACTCTAGCCAGTAAACCATCGCTGGGTCGTCGTGTTGGGGCCATTTCGCGTTGTTAAAAATTAGTATTTAATTTGCAGAATTTAATTAGAATTGTAAGTTAATTTGTTTGTTTTTTGAGAAAGTTCCACGTATCCATGACCCGAGAAGAAAGAAAAATTTGTAAATTTTTTGATGTGTAGAAATCGAATATGTGACAGATGTCAAATATGGATTTTTTTTTGTTATCGGGAGAAATGTCACAGATGTGGAAGTTCTCTTAAACGAGTAGGAGGACATCTGGATGTGGGAAATGTTGGCAAGGTAGTGTACACACAAAAAAAATTTTTTTTTAATTTTGTTTTCCATTCAACCATTTCAGATTAAGTGGTAAGATCATAAATCTTTAGGAATAAATAGAATACAAAATGGTTAGTGATTATTTTTTTTTTCTTGAATTTGTCCAATAAAGACGACCTTTTTATTGAACTAAATAAACACTGCGAAATGCCAAATAAAAACTAAAGGCATTACTACAGTCATTTCACGTTTGTACATAAGTGAAAAATGTTTCGTATTTTTTCAATTTAGTACTCAATCCTATTTTTTATCTCAAGTTCTACAAAAGTAAAAAATAGAGTGTCCCTCTAGATTTTACTTTTTTAAAAGTGAAATAGCTGTGTTTTTTTTACTAGCCCAGATGAATTGGACAAAAAAAAACGACATCGGGGCTTAGCGACTCCATCACAGAAAAGAAAATGGAGTTTCCATTCAAACTATCTATAACAAGTATGAAATTCGTGCCGGTAACACAGTTTTTATCTGGGCTACAGTTAAGCCCCGAAAATTCGCCGGGCTTAGCTAAGCCCGAAGGGGCTTAGTTGTTGTTGCATTTAACATGTAAATTGTTAAGACCCGACGTGGTTTTTTTCGTTCAAGCCCATTCGGGCAAGGACAAAAAACACACCTTATGTACATCTAAATAAATAGTTTAAAATCTGATCACTCAAATCGATAATAGATTTAGAACTAGCCTTTTCCATGTTTGAATACTTTTAGCTCAAACTTAATTTCATACTATTTTTCGCAGGAAAGTGTCGCTGCCATAAATTTGTATTTTTTCACTTTTGTACAATAGTGAAATGAATGTAGTTAGGCCTTAACTCGTTTAATAGAACTTCCACATCTGTGACATTTCTGCCTGATAACAAAAAAAAAACATTTATGACATCTGTCACATATTTTATTAAATACATCAACATTTCTTTCTTCTCGGGCCATCGATACGTGGAACATTCTCAAAACAACAAACAAATCTACAAATAAAATAAATATTTTTAACAATGCGAAATAGCCCCAACCCGACGACTCAGCGACAGACGCGAACTGCCATACAAAATTAAACAGTAAAATGGGTGCTAAAAATAATTGAGGGTAGGTAGGAGCGACTTTTTCATACGCAGATATGTGGAATGCGTCCGGATGTTGTGGACTGCGAAACACCTCATGTGAAAAAATATCAGAACCCGCGACCATTTGCAATTCGCTTTTCGCAACCCATGTGAAAGGCACTTTAATCCCGAAAAGCTTTGTGTCTACACCTTAAATATCTTCCACAAAAAAAAATCGGTAATGTAGTTCAACCGTTCAACCAACGTATTCCATCGCAGACACCCATTCCATTTGTCAAAACCCGAAAAGCACGAATAAAAAAACTTATCTAAACAAAAAACCTGAAGAAAATTGAATTACACAAATCCCTGCAATTTTGACTGAAATTGTTGGATTTAAACTTTAAGAAAAAAGTATTTTTAAATCGAAACACAATGAATACAGTTCGACCATGTGGCTGCAAAGGCTGCCGAACATGTTTGCTTTGTGAAAAAGAGTACAACATCCTGGACAAACCATCTTATTGCAAATTATTTCAGGTAAAGTTCAGCTAAAAGGTTTGTGTGGGTGTGTGTGTGTATACCTATCGGGTTTCTTGTGCCAACTAATCAACCACCTATGCAATTTCTTATTCACCTCTTCTCTCTCGTTTCAAGGAACTAGAATCCTTTGTCTTTTGTCCGGAATGCAATAAAATCTACCCAGGGTGGGATGTCGAGCTGGTTTGTTCTGCTCATCCCAATCACTCTACTTCCGCCGAAGGTATCGATTTCCCTGGAATCCTAGTCATGCCCAACTTCCTCTCAGCCAAAGAAGGAGTAGATGTTCTGCGAAATTTGGACGAAATCACCTGGCAGGCATCTCAATCGGGACGGAGAAAACAAAACTTTGGACCGAAGACAAATTTCAAGAAGAAAAAAATCCACAATGGAGAATTCGATGGTTTCCCAGCGTTCTCGCGGTTCATTCAAGAGCGATTCGAAGGAGTGCCCTTACTGAGCGGCTTCCAAACCATCGAACAGTGTACTTTAGAGTACAGTGCCGACAAGGGAGCGTCAATCGATCCACACATCGATGATTGCTGGGTGTGGGGTGAGCGCATCGTGACAGTAAACTGTCTTGGTGACTCGGTGTTGACACTGTCACCTTACAGCAACGTTGATAGGAAGAAGTACAATTGCGACCTGGTGGATGAGTACAAGGAGAGCTTGATATCCGAGTTGGCCAGCAATGAGACACTACAGCGGTTCTCCCGCTCAGTTATACGAATCCCAATGCCAAAGTATGCGATTCAAATTTAATTAGTTTCTTCATTTCTCATTTTATGGTTGTTCTTGCAGCTTGTCACTAATTGTCCTCTATGGACCACCTAGGTATCAATTTGAACATGCTGTCTTGAGGGAAGACATCAAGGAACGTCGTGTCTGTATTGCTTACAGAGAATTCACGCCGAACTACCTAAGGGGAGGTTGCAATGAGGAAAAAGGCGAAGAAGTTCGCCGAAGAGCTAAGAACTTCTGGGATCATACCGCATTACAAATAACTGCCGCAGAGGCTGTTTAGATCTAATAGTTCCTGTTTTTTTTGTTGTTTTAATTTAAAATGTATGTTAAAGTATTCTGTATTGTGTTCGTTGAGTCGTGTTGAAAAGTCATTAAAAAAGACCAAAGATACTCGGTGTTCAAAGTATCAAGGTTGTTTATATTAAAAATCTAAAGCTATGGGATTGTAGTTTGCAATCATATTGGCATTTGGGAAAGCAAAATGTCTCTTACGCTTGGTAAAAAATATATTGATCTTCGGCCGTTCATTTCTCCCCAAAAATTCCATCGGCACCTAGAAAAATTTGATGTTGCTGGATGAACTCAGAGGATGATGTAGCGTTAGCCGAATCAAGAGCTGAATGTGAGAAAACTTGTATTTAACTATTCTGATGTATTTCTGTATAAGGTACGTATGTATGTATGTAGATATATATTTTGAAGTAGGTAGAAAGACTTTGACCGTTGAGGGGTAGAGAAAAGTGGAATTTTATTGGTACATCTAACATCTATGAATAGTCGAATTTAAAACCTAGTAAAGTTGGCAGACCATTTGGTTAACATTCTAGATATGAGACTTACATTTTATTAAGACTGATCTCTTACACTGTGATACACTTAATGTAGGTAAGTTTGATTTTGAGCCGCTGCCACCTAAAGCCAGAAATGTTTTTCCCGAGGTACAGGAATATAAGTCACTAGGCCCTACGAGCTGTGGTGCGCCACCAAATTTATTTAAATTTTAAAAATTCTTTCATATCAAAGGTACAAACTCTGCAGAACACAATGTAAAAAACATCAGCCGAATGACCGCTTTACCTCTGCCTACAAAAGGCATCATGTTTTCGCATAATAATTGTGTATGTAAATATTTTCATGATTTCCTGTGCATAAATTGTGGGTGGAGCATTGGCGTAAACTTAACTTTTGACATAGACCCAAACAAAAAATCTAATGGTGTTAAATCGCACGATCTGGGCGACCAATTGAAGTCTCCATTTCGAAAAAAACGCTCATCTAGAAATTTTGCCATGTAATAGAACCAATGTTTCACAGCTGTGTCTGACATGTCAAGCTGTCTACAAAGAATCTTCACTGGTGTCTAAAGCATAAATTCCAAGCAAAAAAATGCAGTTCAAAGTGGTGTTGGATAGCCCCAATTGTTGAGATCCTCTCGAAACGAACACACCTAGATTTTCAGATACAGCGGTGATATTTTTATCCAACCTTGCGAACGAACAGGTGCTGAAGAAGTCTTCACACTCCTAATCAGCCGGAAAATTCTAAAAAATAAAAATAAAAAATCACTATAGCTGGCCGAGATGATAACAATCCAAAAAGTTCAAAATTTACGAAACGTACATATAAACAACGCCAGCGGTGCAAATTTAAAAATCAACTAAAGTATTTTTAAAATTTGTAGAATATAGCCATGTTTTGTTGAGAAGTCGCCAGCAAGCCAGTTGAAATTTTACCCGCAGTGCAAAAAGAATCACCAGCTGCCAATAACTTTACCTTTTTTCTGCATTCAAGTGTGACTAGCGAACAGTGCCTTGGAACAGTTTGGAACTATGAAATTCTCATACAAAAGAAGCTTTATTAACCAGCTTTTGCCTGGCTGCGTATAGTTTATTTTAAAACCAACTAAATATGTATATATGTAATTATTACAAATATCTTTAATAAATGACGACTGTTTTTTGAAAAGTACGAATGGTCACCTTAGCTGGAATGCAAGTAATATACCTAAAAAAAATATATGAACATACATAGCTACACCTTGTTGCTAAATAGATATTAAATGTAAGTCCTTAACAATTTTTGCCAGAATTTTACCTGCAAGAAATTAATTCGTGACAAGCCCCTTTCCTTAGCGAAATTCATTTTTATTCAAACGACGAAAAAGCTTTAATCAAATTGCGACAATCATTTTAATGCAAACCTCATACCCAATAACAAAAATTTTACGTCACATTCATTATATAAAAGCAGTTATGGGTCTGATAATAACCAGTTTTTCTTTAAAAATACAAAACCGTGAATCCAACGAAATTATGCAAATTTATGAACACAAAATAATTAAAAATTCATGACACACATAATGATTCGTGCTGCATTGTGTTGTGAATCTGTCTATTTGAATTTTGAATATTTTATCTATGAATTGGCAAACGCAACAATTTATCTGAGTCACTTAAGATCGTCAGAGATTATTCGATATTTATTAAGTTTCCTTGGCTCTGGCTCGCTTCCTCACTGGCTAGTCTTGTCTTGAGAGAAGATCAAGTATCGTTAATGTCAAACCTTTCAATTCTAAATAATCTATCAATTCGCTCTTGGCTCTTGAAGAACCAAACAAAAACTTTTCGTGCGATTTTTACTCTCTTCGATCGGTCGATTGACGAGTCATCGAGTATACCTTTTATAGTTAATTTGAAAGAGAAATATTTGCTGATATTTTGTTAACAAATTGTGCTGAAAGTTTAGTGTGCCTTTAGGCATTGTCATTACTGGAAGTGGAATAAAATGTATCAAAATCTTTTAAGACTGACCCTAATTTTGGGTTATCTTTCCCTTTCATTGGGAGCGAAAATAGTCAAGGAAAATCCTAATAAAGAACCATGGGGTCTTATGGAAGCTATGGATGCCACAAAAAAGCTTAAAGGATTTAATGGAACTTGGATATCAGGTGAGAGATTTTAAATATTTTATTTTGTTAAGGAGAATTTTATATAATTATTCTGTTAATGTTGGGGTTTTTTTTTTGGGGTAAAAAAACAAAACAATTATTTAAATGAGTTATAAGTAATTCACAGCTTTTAATTGGATAAAAACTCTCGCTTATAAAGGCCTATAAATATCAAACTGGAAACAGTGTGTTTTTTTTTTACTTTACAGTTTATGTCCAAGAATCACTTCTTAAAAAGTTCAAGTTAGTTTTTTTCATCAGATAATCTTTGTACCTTAATGCTGGCATTAACCCGATAAGTACCTGTTAGCTAGATATCAATAATTTAATCTACACCCGATTAGTGAATTTTTATTTTTGAATAAACTAGTAAGTGCGATGTGATAAGATTGATAAGAGATTATAACAAAATAACTAGTAAAGTAGAGCAAAGCAAAGTTTTAATCAAAACGACTTATTGAATAGTTATTTGAGCAAAGACTTTAAATGTTTAAAAAAAATACCTATGCACATACAGACATTTTCTCATAAATATTGTATACGACAATGAAGTATAACTTAACATAGTAAACTAAACGAACATGCTTATCGCCTTAGTCCAAAAAAAAACTTCCGATTTGATTAAAATTTATTTGGAACCTACATATTTGGGTCTTTTTTTTGTGTTGAAAATTTGCCAATTATTTGTTCTTGACAGCTGCGCTGTCGTTTTAAGACATAAAATGCACCACGGTGTCGCACGAAGTTGCTCTTATATAGTTCGATGCTTGGAATTTTAGAGATTATATATTAATGAAGAATACAAGTAATTAAAAAAGATGTAACGAAGCATGAAAATCGTTCTTTCAATTATTGCTGCAAGAAGTTTTAAAATAGCTTAGAGCATACATATAAGATTGCCGGCTGATTACTTGAGTAAATATGAGAGTTTCCATCAAAAAACTTTGAAACCCTTAGAGCGGTTTTTAAGATAAACTTTTTCCATAAAATTTCTGTAACATTTTCTTAAAATTTTTTTGTTTTTGAATATTCAGACTTTACATAATTATGTTTCAAATGAATTTTCAAAAAAATAAATAATCACTAAAGTCCTGCATTTTCTTCGAGTAAGCCAGTACAGACCCTCGGTTCCCATACTGTGTTCTCCGGGGTTCTGCGAATTTTTGAAGTTTAAATTGAAAATTTTACATCATTTTTAGTGCAAATTCCTTGTTTCTTTTTTGTATAATTAAAACACAATACGAAAGTTGCAGCAGCCATTGAACTTTACATTGATATGAAGTTCTTGTTCTTGATAGGCCTCTAAAGATTATTAATTTCGTGAAAGGTGTCCTCCCCCAGTATAAAGCGGAACGCATTGTTTCGCTGAGAAAATATAAACCTTAAAAATAAAAAAGATTTTCTCGTAAATTAATTATCTTTATTTAATGATTGATTTTTGGTCATAATTACAGATAGTGAACTCTACTATACAGCAGCTGATAAAACAATACACATCTATAATGTTGAAAACCAACAAGACAGGGTGTTCATTTATGATGAATTTTTGGTAAACAGAATTTCTGGTTTGAAGCATTTCCTCACAAATTTTCACACAAATCCCACTAATTTTGTTTTAATTTTAGCAACTTTATAAAGATGGAACATTTACTTTGTCACCAGACGGCAAAAAGATTCTGGTTCGTCATGGATTGGAGCAAGTATTCCGTCATTCCTACATTGCCAAATATGATATTTTTGATACTGAAAACGGGTTTGTTAAAATTTTCATTTTGAGTCTATTTTTTAGTTCGATAAATTGACTTTTTCTTTTTTTTTTAGAAAAATAAGTCAGGTTCACGAAGGAAAGAAACTTCAACATTGCGTTTGGTCTCCCAAAAGAGATCGCCTATCTTATGTCTACGAAAATAACGTTTATGTTAGATTTGAAACTGAAATAGAAATGCAAATTACCAACGGGGGTGTCCCAGGTGAAATATACAATGGCGTACCCGATTGGGTGTATGAAGAAGAAGTTTTAAGCAGTGCCAGCGCTATGTGGTGGTCACCAGAAGGAAACATATTAGCTGTTGGATTTTTCAATGATACCGAAGTAGAAACTTTCACATATACACTCTATGGTGAGAGTGGCGAACCGGATTATCAATATCCCATGGAAGTCGAATTGAAATATCCCAAGGCTGGATCACCAAATCCGCTTGTTGCTGTAAAGGTTTTCGATTTCACAGCTGCTAAATTAGATTTTATGAGTCTTATCGAAGCTCCGACAGATATAGTGAGTAAGGACCATATTTTACAAAATGTCCAATGGAGTAGTGACAAGGAAATGTTGATAACATGGCTGAATCGGAGACAAAATGTAGCTTCAATTCAATCGTGCACGTATGAAGGAATGTGTAAGGAGGTGAGTTTCGTACTGAATTTCTCTACTCAAAGAGTTAAGAATAGGTGTAACAGCTAGAGCTGGAACTACAAATTGATCTATCGATTTCAAATATCATAATATTATCAATTTTTTAAAAGGTAACTCGTATCGAAGAACCCAAAGGGTGGGTTTCAATGGGAAACCCTATTTGCTTAAAAAATGGTCGCAATTGTCTCTTCAATTATTGGATTGGAAATTGGTATCAAATCTGGAATCTAGATTTGACAACTGGTGAAAACATTTGGGATTCACGAGGAAACTTCACCGTTACAGCTTTATATGGATACGATGAAGTCAATAACAATGTGTAAGTACTAAAACATGAGTAACGTATGAAGTCATAAAAGATTTCGAATAATAAAACTCGATAAATGGTCTGCGGCCCTCTCTCAAGACCTGGAATTGAGAAATCCTCCAAGAGTCTAATATTATCTAAAAGGTGTAAATGAAAATTATTTAGTTTAATGGGATACGCCTAATTTTTTTCTTCAAAGATAACATCCCTGCAATATTCATGAATTAATTATTATTTATTGCAGCTATTACCAAGCCACCCTTCCAGGAGACCCATCTCAGCACCATGTCTTCCGCAACGAAACATGCCTTTCATGTGAATTAAAAGATGTAGATGGTGATACATGCCGACAAGCGTCAGCAACATTCAGCAAAGGATACACATTCTATAGTTTAACATGTACAGGACCAAATCCCAGTTACACGGGCTTATTTGACACAAAGGTATGTAGCATTTCTCATACATTTTTTAACGTATTAATTCCAATTTTTCAGACCAACACAAAATTCGTTACCTGGCAAGATAACAGTGATTTCCGAAAAATGTTATCCCGAAAACTTCGCTATCAAGTCAAATTCCTTAACGTAACACTTGGCGGTGGCTTTACTGGAATTGCAAAGCTCTATTTGCCTCCAAGTCTTAAGTGGGATAAACCAATTTTGAACAAGAAACACCCTGTAATTGTAAACGTCTATGGAGGTCCAAATTCTGTGAGGGTAACAAACGCCTTTACAGTCGGCCTTGAAGGCTATTTAACCACAAACAAAAGTGTTATCTATGCTATCATCGATGGACGTGGAACGGGAAATAAGGGCAAAGATCTATTGTTCAGTGTCAATAATAATTTGGGAGAACATGAGGTCGAAGATCAAATAGCTGTTACGAAATACCTTCAAAAGACTTTGAAGTTCATAAGCAATAATAGAACAGCTATGTGGGGCTGGAGTTATGGTGGTTATATGACAGCGAAAACAATAGCAGCTGATGATAATAATGTCTTCCAATGTGGAATATCAGTAGCTCCAGTGACTTCTTGGATATATTATGGTACGCATTCATATTTTAAAGAGTTATTTCTTTTGGGACATGGTGAAGTTTTTAGTATATTTACTGGAATGGCCATCTTTAATTTGCTTCATTATTAAGACCCTGGTCACACTTGTATAGACGAACCCATGCAAAAAATAAAATTTCTTGTGTGTGTTTTAATTTAGATACAATTTACACTGAGCGGTTCATGGGCCTTCCTACTGAAAAAGACAACTTACGGAACTATAAGATCAGTGATGTTTTTGGAAACTTAGAAAATTTCAAAACTCATGACTTCATGTTGATCCATGGCTCTGGCGATGATAATGTCCACTACCAGCAGAGTTTGGCGCTGGCTAAGAAACTGCAGCATAATGATATCCTCTTTAGCCAAATGGTAAGCTATTACAAGCAAATTTATTTTAATTTCATTGCACATTCTTTCATTGACTTTCAGACCTATCCTGATGAAGACCACTCAATTGGAAACTACTCACCTCATTTGTACCATACTATTGATGCATTTTTCACAAATTGTCTAACCTTAAATGATTAAATGCCCTTGAAGCTTGAAGCACCGATTGACTTCATAAATCCCAAAGGTATACCACAAAGTATTGAAGTGTTAACATTTTGTATAAAATAAATATAATTTTCCACAAATATAGAAATTCCTATGTACGAGTAGGTAGTATGTATAGCTTTGCATGAGACAGCATTACTTAATTTATACTTATTTCTAAGAATTTAAGCCATAAACGTAAATCAAATATCCACAATAACACTGTGCTCTATAATATTGATTGCAGATTTTGCAACTTGATTTATATTTGTTTAAGGAACGACACCACACATTCCTAAGGTTCTGGGAATATTCTATTGTGTATTCACTGATTGGCAAATAGGTAGTTTATGGCTTTTAAGTGATGAGATTGTTCTAACCCTGAGAATACATTTAATGAAATATTGATTTTGAAATCCTTAAGTTATGGCTTTAAGAAGAAATGCAACAAAAATTTAAAATTTAATAGGCGCCATTTAATGATGAGATTCAATGATAGGCTATAACTGGCACTTTAATTGAAATTGTGGAAATAAAGAAATTCATTTTGTAGTCAAAAGAGGGATTGGGTACCTCTGTATTTAGTTCGAAAATCTCCAAAAATATAAATCAAATAAATTTCTGATAAAATAACATACATGGTAACATACATAAACTTCCCTGAAGACGCTCACAACTTATAACCTAATTCCTTAAAAAAAAAAAAACAAATATTAGGTACCTCCGGCATCAATGGCACCATTGAACACCATATGAACTTTTATAAGACTTTTTTCAAATATAACATAATGTATGTCTCTATATCCAATTTTCATACCAATAAGTTAAAGGTTCAAGTTCAATTGTGGTCAAAAATAACAATAAAATTTATCGATCCCCAGAGAGAGTGCATTTCCAAAAAGATAATAGTAAACAAGAGGACACACAGAAGCTACATAAAAAAAGAATTTCATTTCCCAGAAGACCAAATGCCGCAAAATCTGATTGCATTCATTGACAATCTATTCACAAACTTGGCAATAGAAATTCTGTTTGCTAATTCAACTGCAGAAATGTGATGATGTGAGTAAACCCCAACTGGTCCTGTTACCTATTTTTTTTGTTCCTTTCGACTAACAAAAGGACGATTCTGTGAATTGAATTTCAATTGGACCATAAAATCGATCAAATTTGTTGAATTTATGTTAAAAAAAAAAACTAAATAAATAGAAAAGACGATTATTTAAATATCCATCATTCTGACTCTTTCTGAATTTATTTTCTATTTTGCATTCAAAGGATGATAAGGCACAAAAAAAGAAGTTGGACAAACTTTCAAAAAAAAAAAAAAAAATTCTTCTTTTCGAAAGCTCTATGGAATGTTTCTTCATTCTATAAATTTTGTTGAATTTTCCCAATTGTCCTGAGGCCAAATAGAATGTAAAACTTTCCATTTTTGTTGGGTGAACAAAAAACAAAAAAAACTATGATGATGACGAACGGGATCTAAACAATCCTTGTTTTTCTATGAACAAAAGTTTTCCTTAGGTAGTTGATGCATATTAGCTGCACATTTTGACGCAGTACAAAGATGTTTTTTTGACAGATTTAAAATTCCAAATGCACACCATTATACATACCTTTGTCAAATTTTAAAGTTGAGGTTTTTTTTTTATGTCAAGCATGATGACGACGACAACGATGGAGTGGACAAAAATTGAACAAGAACAAAGTTTTTGCTCACTTAAGAGTTCTTGTACTTTGGTATTTGCAATTTAATATCAAAAAAATTATAAATTTTCATAGAAGTATGAAGTATGTAGGTAGGTAGAGGTACCTATGTATACTATGAGTTATGTGTATTTGTATGTATGTACTGTACATATGTACATAGTGTACTTTGAGTTTGTATTTTGAAGTAGATGTGCGATATATGAATAACTGAAAAAGTTATTAGAAAATAATTTACAAAATCTTAACACCTCCAGCAGTGTATATTTTTAGCTGAACGTGGGTAGGTACCTTCATAGTTATCGTGCTAAGGAGAAACTATAAATGTAATGTATATTTTGAATATAGCCCGGAAGCATATTTTCTAATTGAAACTTATCCCTTTTTGAAATTATGAAGGTACAAGTTTCTTATATGTTTTTTGGGTAAGGATATCCTTAACAACAAATGTTCTTTAATATTTTCCTAAAGTAGAATTGTTACCACTAAAAATACCATTTTATTTCTTTTTAAATCGAGTTTTTGTCAAAACAGACTTACAAGGTTTTCATAGAAAGAAAAGCCGCAATATGTACATTAGAAGTCCTTAAATTGGACATAGTCTTGGATAGCATTCATTCGATTCAAAACATTGAAAAACTATTTCTCTGTTTTTATAGATTTTTATTTCTCCTCCCTGGTCTCTCTATTTTCACTTTAAAGTACGTTCCTGCTTATTATTGGGGTTAGGGTTATTCATATACCACGCGAAAAAAATCAAAATGTATAGATCAGATTCAGACGAGAAAAAATTGTATTGGAGGGGGTCTCTTTCCCCCGTTCAGGTGGGACGACAAAAAAAAAGAATTAAAAAAATTATTTTAAACTTAAAATAAAAAAAATATAATTTTTTAAGAATAAAATTATTTTTCCAAAACTATTTATTAAAACTTTATTTAGGAAGCATATTATAGAATAGAATCGTGGCTTTAAGAAATCCCAAAGCGTGGCATTGTAAGTGTTCCCATTTTTTGAAATAATTTTTTTCTGTTTTGAGCCATTTTTTTTAGAAAATTACCCCTCCCTCCTAAACGGGGGGAAAGAGAACGAACCCTCCCCCGATACGATTATTTTCTCGTCTAAATCTTATCTATACCCTTAATTATTTTTTCTCATTTTATAAGAATCGCCCTACCTCATAATTAGTACCTTAAAGTGAAAATAGGTGGAAACCAGGGGGGTGAAACAAAAATCTGAAAAAATTAAGAATATTTTTTTCCATATAGAGCCATTTGATGTCTATCCATCTCGAAATTAAAAAAAAATCCAATATAAGGACCACCCTAGTGTTCATGACATATGCATGCATACTTTGTTCAAAATTGTATATTTTGAAGCTATTTATGCCGTTCTTGCAGCAAATGGGCAATATGTATATCTAGTATTCTCTGAGAAATCCTTTCTTTCTTCTGATATATGTAGGTACATACATTTGTTCATATACGTAGAGAGATACATTTTTTGCTAGAAAAAAATAATTTTCTCGAAAACTGATGCTCTAATGATTTTGATGACAAAGCAAATTCAAGCTAATAAAATATTTCTTTAATTTCTTTTTCTTGCAGTAAATAAGTAAACAAAAAATATTTATGTCATTTGTAGTTTACTAAGTTTCGTATTTCATTATAACATCATTTCAAAATAAGAGCATTAACTTAATTAAAAAAAAAATTTAAAGTTTTAAATATCTAACAACTTCAAGCTTACTGAATTCATTTTGAACTTAATCTGAGCGTGAAAGTTATTACATCTTGAAATAAGATACTTTTGTATAATTATACTTCTTAGCTGTATAAAATTACATTTATGAACAGTGGCATTATACCTTTATTTATATGTATGTATATAATTATTTATAAATTACAAATAATCCATTGAATCTGATTGCACTGTACCTACCTATAACTTTTGTAAATGATATTCTTTAAGCACAAAATAACTTTAAGTCGCTTTCAAAACAACTTGCCAATAAAAAATGCATTTCATATTTAACTTCATTACTGCTTTTGTTCAAGTATTTGGCTAATTGCTCTGGTAAAGATCTTCGCCACCAGAAGCAATGATGTCAACAATAAACAGTATTTAAGTAGGTACGTAATTAGGAAACCAAAGTATTTTTACCTCTTTGAATAGATGATCTTTTACAGCTTTTGAACAGTTTCATTATAGTTTTTCCACCTATGAAATAAGGCTTCGTTAGTATGAAAAGCACTACGTGATTCCTAAGTCTTATAATTTGTACACGCAGCACATTTTTTTTGTTGACATTTTACTTGAAATGTGCTTGCCTTTTACATTATCCTAAAGAATATTTTGTAAACAAACACAAACACGACGACCTATTGTTAGGTATATGCAACAGATTGCAAAGAAGTTTCGTTCTGCTTTCATACTCTCTTACTCAATGAATTTTATACAAAAAATAATTCCACCTTACCTAATGCCTTTCATTTATGATGCTGTCCCGTCCTCATCGCCCATCAAAGCAAAAATTCAATTGAACAAAATTTACTGCGCATACGCCATAGTGAACCCGGTAATTATTGTGACAATCCCATCCGCATATTCCCTTTAACAGTTCAAGTTCAACGCTACATGTTTAAAATATGCAACAAAAATAGAACCCACGTGGTATTTAAATTATAAACACAAGCACATGTTGAATGAAATAATGGAAGGAGGATAACTTCCCATTGCGCATGCATAGTTACTTTTTTTGAAATCCCGCCAAATCTATTCGAAAGAGAAGGCAATGTTAACAGATCTCCAAAGAACTGTTAATTGAGATGGTCCTTTGAATTTGAATGCATACCGAAGGGGGACTCTTTTGCCGGTAAATAGATTCAATACAGCAGAGAATTCAGTCTGCAATTGCCATTCGAGTCGTTCGGTTGATTTCCGCGTGAATTGTTAAAAATACCCTTAAACTACCGGTGCAAGTATTCATTCTTCTTGAAGTCAACAAGAAAAGTAAAAAAAAAACTATTTCGTACAAGATTGTTTTCGTGAGTGAATTGGAAGTTACGTCCACTGTCATGTGAACTATCGGGAGTGTCTTTTTGTTCGTATTCTTGTCTTGTTGAATCTTGTATGGTTTTGCAATAATGCACTTCGCCCAAAAGTGTTAACGGTAAAGCTTAATCTTGTCTCGCTGAAAAAGAGCGTCGGTGATTTTTTGCACACTTGTTTGTTTTTTGTTGTCTTTGTTGTTGCCGTTAAAGTTTTTCGTTTCTTTGGGAGAAAAAAAAAATGGCTTTAGTGCGGTTGAGAGATGGTTATTCTCTTCTTCTGGAAGCAGCATGGATAATTGCATTCCATCGACATGCATCGACATGCAAATAAATTGTATTAAATTTTCGGGTGGTGGAATAAATTTTAATGAAAAAATTAAAGTGATTTTATGAAGTGTTAAAAATTCATTGTGTTGCGTTTTTTTTTTTGTATATTCGCGAGTGAAGTGCAAATATATTTAAATAAAATTGTAGAGGTTTTATGATTTATATTGAGTGAGTTGAGTAAGCTTGAAAAATATTGAAAAATTTATAAAATAAATAAATGAAGAACTTTTGTCGTGTGGATTCTTTTCGCATCAAGGATTATAATGGACATAAGTGGATTACTTATTTAGTGGTAAGTTTGATTATTTGTTTTTTTTTTTTTTGTTTAATAAATTTATTTCCCGAATTTCAATGCCGGTATCTACCTAAGCTTTAAGGAGACTACCGAATTTTTGATTGTGAATTTGTTACGAGTGAATTATGACCCTATTTTTTTTACTCAACGGGTGTCAAGATAATTTATAAGAATAATTAATGGGGATTTTTAATTTTAAGATTTAACAACTCCTTAATTTTGTCATTCGAATTGAGACAAACAAAATGAAAAAGGGCTGTTCTTGCTGTTAATTAAAGGAATATGAAAGATTTAAGATTTCAATGAAAAATGATGATATTAGACTCCTGTTTTTTCTAGGATTTACACACTTTGTGTTCTTAAATTTCTTGGTTTAACAAAGATAACTGATTTGCTAAAGCACTTAAGTTTATTATAAAAAATATGACAATGCATACCTATGTCAACATTGCTTATTCAAAAATACAGTTTCAAGATTAAATAAAAAAGGTGCAAAGTTGAATAAAAGTCGATTTATAAATCCTTGCTTATGGAATACATTATGTAGTAGGTACTTTGTCAAACTAAATGGGGATCAGCCAATTTTTTAACCGAGGACTTTTAATTTTATTGTTTATCGAAGTCAAAATTTTAAAAAAATATTCCACCACTCACCAGTCACTCATTTCTATGTGTCTCTAGTAGTCAGCCCCTTAACTTTATTTTGGTGTTAAAACTGGGCTTGGAATGTATGTATAGGTTAGTAAATTGTTATCGTATTTAGTTAATTTGCTATTATAAATAAGTTATTGACAAAAATTGAGCTGTAAGTGCGATTCTTGTGAGGTCGGCCATCTTAGTTCCGGAAGTCGGTCACCTAAGCTCTTCAGTAGACAGCCCCCGGTTAACAAAATGGAAAATGGGGGCCGACTATAGGGACAGAGTTTTTTATATGTACGTGTCTCACGTAGTCAGCCCCCATAATTTTAATTTGTAAGCAGGCGGCTGACTACTGAAAATAGGGATTTGAAACAAATAATTTTTACAGAAATCAAGAGAGAGTATAAGGTCAATTCAATGTTCATACTCAGGTAAATAAAAAAAAATAAAAAGTGTAGTCTTCAGTAGTGAGCCGGGGGGGGGGGGGGGCGAGCTTAAAAGAATTGAATAAAATTTGTCCTCCTAAGGCCAGCCACATTTAAGAATCATAATTTATTGAAAAAAAAAATCATATTTCTTGCAAAAAAACAAGTAAAATGTACTTAAAATAACACAAAAAGATATAACAGATTTCTCTTCAGTATTTTAGTAGAACTTTACAATAGGCACTTCCACTAACTTTTTTGTTTGTAAAAACATCACATTCAAAAATTTTGTAAACTTGAAGCAAACTCCAATTTTTAAACAGAAAACCATCAGCCGCATTAAACCAGAATTTTGCACACATATAGAGGAATGGTAAGGCTTTTAAAAAATATTTTTTTCGAAAGTTAGACAAGACTTGTACTATTTATGCTGTTTTTAATAAAGAGGTGGCTGACTACTAGAGAAGGCTGACCTAACAAGACATCACCCTATATTAATGTATGGTCACATCATAGAAACATTTTAACCTTAAAATTCTGATCATTTCTTGTTTCATGTTAAACCGAAAGCGCGGGGAAGTTTTATGTCATTTTTGGAATTGTTGCATTCCTATCGAGTATGGAAAATTTGGAGTAGAATGTTTTCCATATTTGATAGGAATAGAACAATTCCAAAACAAAACGACGTTAGTTTTCAGTGTTTTACTTGCGATTGGTTCTATGTCACTATGTGGGAAGTCATGCATTCATAAAAAAAATCGAACTCGATATTTTGACAGTATGATGAAGTGTATGGTCTGTCTGTCTATCGTCCTGTTCATGGTTTGATTACCAGTGGTTTATTTTTAAACTTACTTGATGCAAATCCTCCTCCCCCAACATAATTTTTTATTTTTCTTATATTCAAAAACAACCACCTATGTATCTGCCGAACATTTTTTTTTCTGACAACAAGATCTTATTTAGCTCAAATACGGCTACACAGATAAAAATAAAATACTTTCAGTGAAAAATGTTACTATACCTTTGGTTTTTTTTGAGATGTTAGGTACATAAGGTTTGTCCGTTGAAGTTTACCCAGGATTGAACCCCAATAATTGTCAACAAAACCAGGGTTTTTCGATTCTCAAAAAACGGCCTATTGTGTTGTTGAGATAAGCAAAAAAAAAAATGTATTTAAAAATGAAAAAAAAAACACAGTTTCCATTTTCTATTTCTATTTAGTATTATTTAAGTAAATTTGTGAATTCCTTAAATTTCAATTTCAAAAAAAAAAAAAAAAGAATTACCGCGGTACTTGAATCAACAACAAAAAAATTCTTCTGAGCTACTGCCACTTTGACATTTTATTTTTATTTTTAACCTCAGGGCAAGTTCAGGGCGACACCAGGTTTCAAAAAACACAAAATTGGTTTGTCAGGGTTAGTTCAGGTTTTTCAAAAAAACGATTTGGGGCGACCCCATTGTGACTTCAGGGCTCAAAGAACAAACCTAATAATTCAATCCCGAATTTCTAAAATCCCCAATGACGAAATCTCTAATGACTTCAAAAGTTATAAGCATTCTACAAAATTAAAAAGTAAAAAATACTTTAACGACATAAAATGACAAAACGTTTAAGAAATTAAATTTATCCAGCAAGATAAATGAATGGGCACCTCTACTGGTAAAATCAAAATGCTCTTGAGGAAAGAGGGACATAGGAGCTAAAACAAAAAAATCGGATCAATTTCTCAAGGGAATTGCATAAAAATGCTTTATAGCAAGTTTGAAATAAATCTGTCAATTCCTAATTTGTTTAGGCTCTAGACTAGACTAAATGTACAGCTGGACGCACATACCCACTGACCTTGCGATGCCCGACGCATGGCATACAAAAAAAATAGTTCTGTTGGACATTTCCAAAGGATTTCCCTCCCATAAATCATTTCTAGGATGCTGGGCCTTCATGAAATACTCTACTAAGTTATCACGACACAATTTTCGCTGTTCTTTTATCTGCCTCTGTAAACAGTGATTCATTACATCCCCACAGCCAACACTACACTACTTTTTTTGTCACGTTTTGACCAGCCCCTATATGTATGTACATAGCTGTATATTTCAGGGATATTGTCTCCTTGTGCAGCGAGGACTTCCAATTAAATAATTTTCTTTTAAGAATCGGTGGATTCCATTTATTAATGTCTTTCTTGGAATCCATGAGATAAATAAAAATGTCTGGAAAGGGATTTAAAGAGCTTTTCAACAACAACTTAAAATTTAATTCAATTGCTCATAAAATATACGACTAATTCGCAGAAGCTTATACCTTTTCCTGCATGATAGTTCTCTTGCGTGATTTTTGACATTTTTTCTAGAAAAGTTATTCTCTATTAAGAGTTCAAATATGTAAGCTCAACTCAAATTTTCATTGATTTACGAGTATATTAAGTCACTCCACTTAAACAGAATATTATTCTTTTCAAATTTTCTTCATATTAAAAAAAAAAAACTGTAGGAAAAGGCTTTAATGATTGTGCTTTATTTGGAAATATAGATCTGAAAAAGAATGCCCAGTGTAGGATTAGCTTTAGAGGCGAACTGGGCCGTGGTTTAAGGTGCCAAATTTTGAAGATTGTAAGAACAAAAATTCTCATCACAAGCTTAAATTTTATAACCTACAAAACTAGGTTAATTCGGCCCTTGAAAAACATGATTGTTCCCTATACAAAGTAGGTACCTATCAAGGAGACAATTTTATAGCCTACGAACTCAGCATATATTGGTTAAAGACAACTTTGTCATTTAAGAGTAAGACAAAGGAAATCGGTGTTATTAACTTTCAATAAAATCTTTAAAATAGTTATATTTTTTAAATTGTAAATTTTAGAAAAAAAAAATTATTTTGTTTGGCTGAGTATGACATAATCTACAAACTTTGCATAAATTACTTTTTAACTATACGTGAAAAACCTATATTTTTGGCATTTGGCCCTTTTAAAATCGCTATATCTTCTGACCACACCACTTGTATGGAAAAAAATTAAACATCCTATTGGGTAGAACATTTCAACTTCTACAAACTTAGCATCCATTTTTTTTAAACACCTTAGGTATTTAAGAGTAATAATAAAAAAAACCGTTATTTTTGACTTTAAACCAAATTCTTAAAATATTTATATCTTTTGAATGGTTAATTTTAGAAAAAAAATAAGTTTTTTTTATAGAACATCACACAATCTACAATTGTTGTATAAATTAGTTTTCGATAACATAAATTATTTAAGAATTGTAGCTGAAAGTTCGATATTTTCGACATTTGGCCATTTTGAAATCCTAATATCTAGTAACTGAGCACTCGTATGGGAAAAACCGTTAAGACCTTTTAAGTAGAACATTTTGCTATCTACAGACTGAGCACACATTTATTTTGAACACCATTGTCATTTATGAGTAAAAAAACGGAAAACCATTATTTTGGGCTTTTGACCAAATTCTTAAAATATTTATATATTTTTAACGGTAAATGTTAGAACAAAAATGTTTGCATTTTCATGTAAGAGGTCAACACAACTACAAATATTACTTGAATCACTTTTCGATAACATTTACCGTTAAAGAGCTATTCCCAAAAGACCGATATTTTCGTCAATTTACCATTTTTGAAATAGCTTTATATCCTTAACCAATGGACTTACAAAAAAAGTGATTTGATGTTTTTTGCAGAAAATTGCATGATCTACACACTTCTCTCATACTATTTTACGATATCAGTTACCGTTCAAAAGTTATTGGCTGAAAAACAACTTTTTCGACACTGTACCTTGAAAAATTTTATATGCTCGAGTGGGATTGACGGGGACTTTTGGCAGTTGATTTGTTATGCTAAAAGGAACGTCTATACCAATTTCTAGTCTTATCGGAGTTTTGGCTAGGTTTGCACATTTTTATGTCTATTTTGACTGGACTACATGGCATCCTAATGGTATCCGCTTGGTATCCAAATGATATCCGCATGGTATCCGCATGATATCCGCGTGGTATCCACATTCGACCCAGGTGGTATCTGCAAGCTATCCGCATGATTTCCGCTTGGTGCATTCGATCCACGTGAAATTTGTACAACCAGCCTTAGCAATTTAAAGAACAGGTTTTATGTATTAAACATTCTTCCCATAAAAAATAAAATTACTATTAAAATTGATTCCATTTAAGAGGAAAACTCAAAATGGCTTTGATATTGTTATTATTGGTCCAGTTTTGAGAAATAGCAATACATATGAAAATTAAAGTAGTCAGAGCATTATTAGACATTTCCGAAACAAGTCCTTCAAGTTTTTACATTGTCCATAAGCCGCCCGTTTCACCAGAAGCCCTACAAATTTGACTTCGCATCCAGCTTATTTTGGTCTTGTGTTGCCATAGAACATTTATTATTCATCAAGCTAACGGCTTTGTTATTCACATTTATCTCAATTGATGCGACAAAATATTGATTGAAGAGGATTTATACCTACTTATTGAATAGCACAGAGCAAAAAATAAGTTCATTTGAGTTTGATCGTTAGCAAAAAATAAAAAGAGATTTTCACTTACTCTAAAGTGCGGTTTCGATTTTATGTCTTTCATATAATATTTTTATGTAGAAAAATATTTATTTTCCAAGAAGTCAACTTTCCTTCTCTGTGATATTTTAGATTTTCTTATTCTTATTTTTGTCATCTCCTGGTTTCCTACTTTTTTTATTTAACTATGAGGACATTCTAAATTTATGAGTTTATATAGTATTTTCAGGAGCGTTTGGTTTAGTTTGATAATTCAGTAGTAAATATAAACTACGTTTACGAGTATATGGAGTGGATTCATAAAGTGTAAAGTGTCATTGCCGTAACACAAATAATTTTTTTTTTTGTTTAAACTATAAATTTTATATGGAACTGATAACTAGGGAAAGTGAAAGTGTTAGTTGTACAAAATCAGGTTAAAATGGAAATTTATTTTGAGCCCGAATTTTTAGTTTTTATTTTGTGTCACACTTGTAACTGGATAGCATATACACGTGCACTTGTTACGAGCCTGATGATCGAAGTGGCACCTTTTGAAAAAGCTATAACTCCAGCCTAAATACTTGGTGGTAATCCACACAAGTGGTTGATGTTCATTCAAAATTATTCAATTACACTTTCTATTTGTCAGCTCATCCATTTTACGGAAGAGCTATCTTCCAATTCGTATGAGAAATTTTAGCACTTGTGATAACAATTAATATTTAACTTTAGAATTTTTTTATTATATCAAGGGTATTCATACAAAAGCGTAAAGTTGTCGTAAACGTTGAAAAGTTGTATACTGTGTAAATAATGTCAAATTTTCTATACAAATTGTGACAGAATTACGAAGTTTAAGACCTTACTACGTTAACGACGGCTTTATGCTGTTGTATGAATGCCCTTATTATTTTTCTATGTAAAAATTGTAATTTGTCACATCCGTAACATTAATTTGTCACACACGTAACAGTTAGTCACCCTAGGGTCGCTCTAAGGCGTTTTTTGAAAAACCTGGAGTCGAATTACTTCAGTGCACGAGTGAGTGAGTGCCATCAGTGATCGAATGAACGAGTAACCACTTCAAATTTTGGTACACTTCATTGCTCGAAACGTGAGCGGTAATGCCAAACTCACATAATTCAGTCACGTATTACTCGATAACTGTGTTTTTTGAAACCTGGAGTCACCCTGAAATAGAACTAGTTTTTTTGCTGGGGCGAGTTGAGGTAAAGAATAAAATGTAAAAAGTGAAGCATTGCTTTTTGTAGATTCAAGTGTTGCAGGTAATTCTTTTGTTTTTGGAAATGATAATTTAAGAAATACACTAATTTACTTCAATAATAATAAATGGAAGTAGAAATGGAAACTGTGGTTCCTTTTTTTTATTTTTAAAACTAGTTTTGTATCTTGCTTATCTCGACAGCACAATTGGGCGCCTTTTGATGTTTTCAGAGAAGCGAAAAACCCAGATTTTTTTGACAGTTCTTCGGGTTGTCAAGAAAACCTGGGTTAACTCTGGGTAAACTTCAACAAACGAACCTATTATTTATAGATGCTTTGACCTTCTGCAGTTTTTTGCTTACATTATTCATGTTTTATTTATCCATTAGTGTGCTGTGACCCCAAGCCAAATGATTCTTTTTTCCTATACTTTGCTCAGACTAGCCTCATGGGTTTTTGAAAATGTAGGTACTCTATTTGATTAAATGATTTTCAAGTCTTAGCAAGCATTCAATAAACTTCATTTTGGTTTTTATCGTGTATTGGAAAAAATATCTGTCCCATCTAACACAAGGGTGCTAGTTTTATTTTATGAATGCCTCTAACAAAACAAAAAAAAAACTTTTAAAACTTTATCAAAAGTCTCAAAACCAAAACCAAACTTCTTAATCATCCTTTTATACCCCATTGGGCTTATCTTCATAACGACTAGAAGTGCGAATATAAATTTCAAAAGTTTTCGCTTTAAAACATACAAACATTATGTAAGTATGTATATATATGTAGCCAAAGCATTAAGAGTATGTTGATTTTTCAGACGTTTACATTCTTTACTCATCATCTTCTTCAAATTGCCACCCCATCCAGTTACTTAATTTTTGCCTCAAGATATTATGTACATACATTTGTTTTGGCATGTTCTATACTCTATTGAAGTGTAATCTTCTCAGAATAAAGTTTAAAAACAATTTCATTCATCCAACAGCCAACCACGACCTCCATCTTCATAGCTTTGCCGCCTCCGCCACAAATTCTTCCTTACAGTTGTTTTCCCCTATAAGATTGAAATTTATTTAACCTTAAATAGTATTTTTGACTCATATTTTTTTTTAAGTGTTTGGGACTTTTGTTTTTTGATGTTCATTTCTGGTTTATTTTTTAAAATAAATTTATGTTTCTTAGGTATTTTTTATTTATTCGAAATTAAATTTTAAAATTTTTTTTATTTGTATCTTTCTTTGTTTAAAATTACTTTGCTCAGTACACCTTATTTATTTGACATAATAATAAACAAAGTATCTTGGACTTGTTTTAAGGTCCTTCAGAAAAATTATTCCCTAACGAGAAAAGGAAATTGTTATCGTTAAAGTTTACCACCAGAGTGGTGGGGTGTTAAACAGCAAAAAAATATGAAAGGTGTTCTTTTTTTGTAAATACATACTTTAAAGGACACGTGCTGTTTTAGGTATTTATTTGATGCTTTCTTTTTGCCATTGAGAATTTTTTCAACACAAAGATACAAAATATATAAAATCCGCAACAGTTTACTTCAGTAATTTACATAAAGAGACAATAAGTTCCAAACAATTGAGGGACACTACGCATCCAGTCCATTGTTTAAAAAAAAATATTTGTCTTTTGGCTTCTGCTTTGCAAATAAAATATGTACAATTGTACATACAAGTATGTAGGTACATTTATTCATTTTGAAAAAATTAGGAGGGTGCGTCAATCAAAATAAAACAATGACCTTTATAAGGACCAATCTTTTATAAATATTTAAAAGGTAAACGTCCTCATATACTGGAGAACGTTTTGTCAAATTATGTTTCTCGGTTTTATTTTTCTTTACTTTTCATGTTTTTGCATCAAATTTGTACAAATGTTTAGCAAGGCATAAAATTTACTCTTGTCACTGATTCATTTGCTCACTGACTGGTTCTGAAACGGTTCATTTACCACGAAAATGAGACTCAAACGAATCGCATGGATTGGATTTTTTTTTTTAATAGAGTGGGCTGGTTCTAGTGTATCGAATAATATCATTTGAGTTTAAAAGAATATAAGAAATATGCGAAAATGCAAATATAAATGCAAACGAATGCAAAGAATGTAAAAAGAATGCATGAATTCCCAAAAGATTGCATTCAATTGATTGCACTGAAAATTGTAGGGGCGTGAAAATAATTGCAATCATTTCAGTGTAAAATGAATGGTGTTTGCAGAGTTAGAATTTAATGATTGCAATCTTTTGATTCAATTCAATAAATGATTTTCAATAACTGCATTCAAAGAAGATTGCATTCATTTAAAACCCTGGTAAATAGAACGATTTCACCAAGTCTCAAGAGGGGATGATTTTTATCTGTGATTTAGTATGAAGGTAGGTACTACTAGGGCAAGTTTTAGGGTCGTATTTCTTGACTCGACATTACGATAAAAGAGAACATGAAAAAAAGCGTGTCCCGCAATTCCATCTGTCTGTTTATCTGTCTGTCTGTTTGTCCGTACCTCTATTTACTACTTAAATGAAGGGATTTTATTCAAATTTGGAATTTAAAGTTTTTTGGTAATTCAATAGAGCGCAAGGATATTGATTTTTTTTTTAGTTGAAAAAATTACGGTACTTGTGATCCCACCATTACAGACAAGCTAAAACGATTCTTACGATATTGATAAAAAAATTACTAAAAAGTCTTATTAACAGCATCTGTCATAAGACAGTTTATTTTTTGATTTTTGGATTTCTACAAAAAAATGCTATGAACTTACAAATTTGATTTTTTGAAAATTCAGTACTTGAAGAATGATTTGATGATTGTATAGTAAGAAAATTAATAATGTACTCAAATTAGGCATAGCCATTTTTTTACTGCAGGAAAAAAGTCCACAAATATTAGTACATACTAAGTAGGCACTCATGTAATTTTCATGGAAGTCCTTTTGATGTCTTGGTCAAAAGTTGTTAAATTCAGTTTTTTCCTAATTTCTCCAAAACTACTATCAATTTTTTTTTGTTTTTGAAAAAAGTGTGAAGGAAAATCTCTGTGACTTTCTGTCAAAACCTCGTAGGTCCTTATATGACATTTTAATACACTTTCGCTAATTCAAATATCAATGCCTTGTAACTGCTTCATGGTTCCATTTTAATCTATCAACCAGTTTTTAAACCTTTAAGAGCCTTCAAAATTCCATAGAAAGCCGATGCGATGCACAGTGATCCGTTTGTTGATTTTTGGCGACAAAAATCATTTCCCACGCCAATTCTTAATACATATTAATGCTACACTTAATGATTTGGGGATGCTGAACTCAGTGGTACTGGATATTTTTACTTCAAACAGTGGTCTAAAATTTGATTCGCTATTTCCAGCCATCACTTTTTTTTAGATTCGATCAAATTAGGTCTAAAAATAATTTCTAGAACAAAAAATTTTTAAAACTAGCACTAAAATTAGTTCTCATTCCTCAGGAACATTTCTCAACATCTTGGACCATTTTCTTTAAATTTTGTACAAATCACTATTGGAGTCATTTTTATATGAAAGAATACATTCAGATGCATATTTAAGGACACTTCAAACATAAACTTTACTCAAATTCTGAATTCTACAGTAATTCATTCAAAATTTTTAAATTTGGGACCATACCTTAATTGTGAAGCCCCTGTTTAAAGTAAAAAAAAAATAGGCGAAACCACTGAATTCAGCATCCCCAAATCATTTAGTGTACCAAATTTCATTAATATGTATTAAGAGCTGGTGTGGGAAATGATTTTTGTCGCCAAAATTCAACAAACGGACCACTGTGCGACGCACGGTCTGAAGCTAAGTGATTCTATACAAAAAAAAACAAATTTTTGAAGTGCTGGGGTGAGGGAAAGGCCGCCATCTTGAAAAAGATTGTGATTTTGTTTTTATTTAATAACTTCATCTAATTTCATTTAAAAAAAATACTTTTACATTCTTTTTTCCCAGTACATTTTGCAGTGGTGGCATTTGAAAAGATTTAAAAACTGAATAATTCACTTAATATAACGTTTGTGCCGGTTTTCCTGCAAATCTGTTGCTTCTACGAAAAAAAATATTCAAATATTTGTTAGTCTAGATAATTCTGTAAATTTCCTGTATGCAAAATGTACGACGACTTGCTTGTAACTGTACGATGAGCAGCTCTCGATATACAGGATGTCCCTTAATTCGTCCATAATATTTAAGGGCATAATTTTTGGGATTCTAGGAAAAAAATTGTAAGAGGGAAAGTTGTACCTCTAAAACATTGATTATAAAAAATATTAAAAATCAATGAAAGGACTTGTAATAATGTGGTATAACTGTTTTGGAAACTTTGAGAAATTAAACTTCAAAGCCGAAATTTTTGAAAAATAGTATGATTTTTTTATAACTTGCTACCAAATGGAAAAATATTTCTCAGTTTTTGAAAAAAAAACACAAAAATACTTTTCCCAAAAAAAAACGAAAAATGGTTTAGTTATTAATTATTAATGAATTATCCATAGTTAAACCTTCTTAATTTTTTTTTTGTGAAAAGTACCCTTTTTTATTTCACAAGTTCACAGTAAAAAAAAATGACTTTGAAATTTAATTTTTCAAAATTTTCCAACTTGATTTAAAAAACAAATGAATAGACTAAGAGCTGGCAGCATATTTTTGGGTTCAACACATAGGTTACCAAAAAATGAGTATGAGGGTCCGTAGGTGCATACATCTTGACATAAAATTCAAAAGTCTGGCAGGATTTTTTTGGCACCCGTGGTAAGAACGAGGGTTTGAAAATAGCGGTTTTCAGACTTTTGTGCTAGGCCCACATGCACTTCACTTAATTTTTTGAAAATGAGAAATAGTGCTCTCAAATTTTCTTTAAGTCCATAGTGTTTAATTTTTACGATCCGATTTAAAGAACTCAAGATATAAACTTTTTAGGTGCACTATATATTTGAGATATATTTGGAGAATTTAAAAATCAAAAATTGCCAAAAAAAAAAAAGTAATTCAAAATAAAGCCGATAGGGTGCGCTTTTAATGCTCAGTCTGTAGACTTAAAGAAAATGATAAAGCAACTTTTTAATAAATAAATTAAATTGCATGTGGCCCTAACACAAAAGTCTGAAAACCGCTACTTTTAAACCCTCGTCCTTACCATGGGCGCCAAAAAAATCCTGCCAGACTTTTGAATTTGATGTCAAGATACATGTACCTAAAAACTCATTTTTTGGTTATGTGTTCAGCCCAAAAATATGCTACCAGCTTTAGACTAGATGGAATAGAGTCTTAGTTTTCAAAAAAACCATAGCACATTATGTTATTTCCTTTAGTTGATTTTAAATGTTTATTTTTGCATTTAAAGTCAAGAAATTGCCAATACAATTTTTTTCCTTAGAATATGTGAATCATGCCTGCACTCCTGGAAGAGCAATCTAGTTTTTACCGGGGCACTAGAAAGTTTTACACTGACCCTAACATGGGCCTAGCAAGGGTAACACTTGATAAGTAACTTTTTGCCTCGACAGACAAAATAAAAAAACAAATAAATAAAAAGTTGTCTTGGGTTGAGATTCTGGTTACCAGTCGAATATTCCACTGAACTATTTCGCAAGACAGTTGCGTAATGTTGAAAATGAAAAACTATATACTTACTTTAATTTTTCTTACTATTGTCTGATGGCCATAAAATATTTATTTTTTGTTTTTGTTATAATAGGGTATTTGTGATGGAATAAAAGACTTATCCAACAATTTTTTTCTAGCGAGGCCCTCACTAGTATTTGACAAGTTTTCCTTGTTTAGATTGTCCCTCTGAAAGCCTTTTCAGGGGCTTGACTTATTGTGTAAAGACTAAAAGTTTTTTTTTGTAAATGGCGGTTAAAGTCTTTTCAGCCATCTTATTTCTGTTTTTGAATAATCAAAGAAATCACATTATGACTGTCACATTGGTAAAATTTCATCAGCAAAAAAACTCTTTTGTTTGCATGTAGCAACTGCAGCAAATTGCTTTATTTAGAAGAGGAAGTAAAACTCAATTTATCACGCATTCAAATCTAACTCCCATACAACGTAACATTCACTCAACATCATCAACAATCAATTTAATTTCAATTGAATTATCCTTGAAAATGCCTTTTATTTCAATATAAAATACAATCTACATCCGCCTTTTATTTGATAACCTTTTAATCTTCACCCAACTGTCATGTAGGCCTAAGGTTTCAATTTAAATAAAATCCCTTTTCTACCGAACGAAGCCCTATATTATTATTTTCTTTTCATTTGGCTCTTATATCCTCCGAGTTGCGAAGTTCACCTCATCAGTCATCAATCAATATGTCATTGAGGATTCAATAAAATTAAATTGACAAGAAAAGAAGCATTTTGCTTTATCAATATCAGAACCCAAAATATATTAACGAATATTTATGATGTGAAAAGCACCAACCCAAAAAAGCTCTTGTGATTCAATTATCACATGGCCCTTCATCATTTTTTCCAGTTTCCAGTTTTCTGCTTTTTACTTTTTGATTTTTTGTTGGTTAATACGAAATTCATCCGAGATTTTTTACAAATTGATTTATCAGAAAGGTTGAATATACCAACAAAAACATCTTAACACTATTTTCCATCAAATGGTGAAGTGGTTTCTTAGATGAAAAGTACATCACCATGATGACAGAGGATACAACCACATTAACGCCTTGTTGAAGTGCGTAATTAGTTTTTAGTATACAAATTCTGAATGAGAGTATCCTTGGGAGAGTTATAAAAGTGGTACTTGAATTCTAGAAGCTTTATTTTGCGAAAACATTTTCATTAATAAATTAATGTAGATTTCTATTACAAACAAAGTAATGGGTGATTTGCTTCCATCTAACACTGAGTTCAATGACTTGAAAAATGAGCTGTGATATTGTTATGAATATTTTAGTTTTAAAAGAATGAAACAACTTTAAAGTATATAGGATACTTTATTTTTATGAACATTTGTGTTGTTTCTTAACAAAATTAACATATTACCCCTCCCAAAACTCAAAAAAAAAAAAAACATACAAAATTGGATTTTGTTTTAGTTGGAAAAAAGTGATGAGAAAAAAATGATAAGATACAAGAGCGTACGCAAGGTGGGGCAGGTAGGGGTGCTTGCTCCCCCTAATCACAATATATTTCATATATCAGCCAATTTATCTTCTTTTGAAATATTTTAAAACACGATTTCTGTACCAAACCTATTTTTTAAATGAAGTTGCTCCCCCTAACCGAAATCCTGCGTACACCTTTGGTTATGTAGCTGAAAATTCTAAATATTTTGTGTGTACCGTCAGTCTCTCTATAGCTAACGCCAAATAGACAGAGGTCAGCAAATATTCCAATTTTTTGAAATAATGAGGAAGGCAGTGCTGAGGATGGGGAATACGAAACGGTGTCCTGTTTGCATATAATATTTATAAACCAGCGCTGCCACCCGAAATGACATTCGTGGCGCAATTTCTGCAAAATCGTGTCATTTTGTCCAACTCACCTTTCTACAAGACTTCAAGGTTGTAATAATGTGATTATGGTGCAGATGCCAGAATTTTTCTTTCGGGTTCCCATCTACTGTGGACGAGAAATTGTGCTCTCTTTTTCAGGAGAGTCCTTGATGGAGCAAGGAAGACTGGATTATTCTGATGTTATGAGGTGAGTCACTCGGGGACGTAGTAGAAATCCTTCAAATTCCCCTTTTTTTCGTAGACGTACATACCCCTGGATCGATGAAAAATGCCGGCTGGCGCATGCAGTCAAGAACGAGGCCTACTATTCAATGCTGCTAGAACCAGAGCTGCTGAGATGGCAGCGAGTGAGCTCTACAGGCAAATACGTAAGGAGGAACGCCAACCTCTCAGGAGGAAAAACAGAGAGCATGTGAAGCGAGCGGTCGAGTCTATTGAGGACTGTAGCGGTAGAGGAGTAGAGGAGATGTTAGAAAGTTCTACCGAAGGGTGAGGCAATCTACCCAGGCTTACAAGGCCAGAACGGAAGTCTGTCCGGACGAGAATGGGAATATGGTGGTAGATATACAGTCGATGCTGAGGATCTTAAAACAACACTTTTCTAGACTGTTAAACGGCGATGATAGCCAAAATTCCGCTTTGAGGCATAATAATCCATTCAAACTGGACGATGATGGTCAAAATTTCCGTCCACCTGGCCTAAATGAAGTGCGGCTAGCGATAGCTCAGCTCAAAGCGTACGAGGCTGCTAGTGCAGATGGCCTGCTAGCCAAGCTATTCAACTTGGTAGGAAGTATACACCAACTTGTCTCCAAAATTTGGTCAGAAAAGGTATGCCCGATGAATGGAACTTCGGTATAGTATACCCCATCCACACGAAAGGAGATGCTCTGAATCGTTCCAACTACAGAGGTATAAGTCTCCTCAACGTCGCTTACAAAATCCTGTTAACGCTTAAAAACGTTTTTCAATGTTGTGATCAGTCCCTATCAGTGTGGTTTAAGGCCTGGACAATCAACCGTCGATCAAATGTTCACACTCCGACAGATTTTGGAAAAAAGCCCAAGAGTTTCAAATCGATACACACCATCTCTTTATAGATTTCAAGGTCGAGTATGATAGCGTAAACACAGACGAGCTGTACAGAGCTGCTAAACTCGCATGCCTCTGCAGGATGACGATGGAGAAATCTAGCTGCTTCGCCAAAGTCGGCAAGAACATCACCGATACCTTTGAAGTCGAGAAAGGTTAAGGCAAGGTGATGCATTATCATGAAACCTCTTTAACATCGTACTTAAAACAATTGTACGCATCTCGCAAGTCAACAACAGAGGTACAATTTTTCAAAAAGTCCGTTCAGCTACTTGCTTATACAGATGATATTGATACCATGGGGAGAACGAAGCGAGCGGTTGCCGGCGCGTTTGCAAGTATTCAATCGGAGGTGGAGAAAATGGATTTGGCTGTTAATGAGGACAAGACGAAGTATATGCTATTATCGAGAAAGGATTCTCAAGATCGTCGACTCGGGCAAAGCGTCTCGATGGATAGGCACAACTTTGAAGTCGTCAAGGAATTTGTCTACCTAGGCTCCACTATTACATCGCAAAATGACATCAGTGCAGAAATCAAACGAAGAATTACTCTGAAGAATTACTACTCTTTGAGTAGTAAAGCCCTCTCTCAAAGAACCAAGGAGACCTTATATAAGATCCTTATCATCCCGGTCGTGCTGTATGGGGCAGAAGTATGGACTCTGTCAAAAACGGATGAGAATCAGCTTGGGTGCTTTGAACGAAAAATTCTTCAGATGATCTTCCGCCAGTCTGTATCGATGGAGTATGGAGAAGAAGATTCAACAACGAGCTCTACGGGCTTTACAGCGACGTCGACCTGGTCAAAAAGCTGAAAATACAGCGGCTGAGATGGCTGGGACACGTGGAGCGTATGGACACCTACATACCTCCCAGATGAGTCTTCGAACTCACTCCTGATGGTCTGTGCAGCGGAGGAAGACCCTACCTAAGGTTACGCACACAAGTGGTGAGCGACCCCAACCAACTTCGAGTGCGTAAGTGGAGGCACAAAATACATATTTTTTAACGTTTCTTGGGCTATTACTGATAAGACTTAAAATTTTACTGGAAAGTTTCAGACACCATAGTAATCTAGAAATTAAGACCCTGAAATTGTTGACGAAAAACATCAACTAGGAGGACTATTTGTTGTCCATTAATTTGCTTTAAAATAACAGAATCCAAGCTGTTAACTCTAGCGAGTATATCTTTAGCAAAAATGATCGAAACGATCTCTCGTGTCTTCAGTTTCTGAGAATGGTAGAGAACAGAACAGGAAATTCACCTTAAACTTCACGTGGATAACAAGGTATTGCTTCACCATTTCTACCATCAAAATGTCATCACGCAATGGTGACTGGAGAGTCACAGATTCAGCGGGTTAATTTTAAAACACTTGACAAACACCAACATCGTCAAGTGAAGTGGGCTCAGTTCCCTTTCCAATTTCCAAGGTGGTACTCCAACTCACCTTCGATTCTCTATATATCCAACGTTATATTACAACATTTACCTCAAGAAGTAGTTAACACATGTACCTAAATAAAAATAAATAAATTTGGTAGCGCAACAGCTCATGGAGAACCAGGGCCTAGTGACTTACAACTCTCAACCATTCCTGTGTACGTGTTGTTGGCAGGAATGGAGTGAACCTACAATTTTTTGCCAAGTCCGAAGTGCTAGATGAGAAGCACTTATTCATGACAAGTTCCTCTTAAGAGGCAGAAAAACATTTCTGTTTTTTAGGTGGCAGCGGTTGGGATTTGAACCCAGACCTTCGGCATGACAGTCCAACGCACTAACCATCATGCCACGAGGTACTACAACACATGTACCTACTACATTGTTTTAAAAAGCTCTAAATATGCATTTATTTATTGCGGTAAAAAGCAGTTGTGATACATGCTCTCCTGAAAAGAATGAGGAAAGCTCCAATCCGGCAAATCTCCGGTCGATAATCAGCTAGAGCATCACCACCCAATAAATCTGTTTTTTCATAAGCTGCTATTGCGTAAAGCTCAACTAATTGTTTCTATCAGAAATAAGGACCAGATTAAGATATCACAAGGCTTAGTATATTTTTATGTTTTTTTGAAAGTTTGAGCGAAATCGCTTTTGTGCTGTGAAAATGTTCTCAATGCGTAAAATATAATATGTGCGAAATGGCCACATCCCATTTATGGTTAAGAAATGGCAAAATCTTTTCCTTTTTAGAGTCTCCAATATCACCCTATTATGTATGCATAGAAATGAAACCAAGGCTCGTTTTAAGGAATATTTATTTTACAAAATGAGTATAATACTGTCATTGGGGCATAATACCCGATCTGTTCTGCCTGTTCAATAAGAATTGAAGATAAGGAAGCTATTATCATTCTTTGGAAACTAAATTTTAATAATACGTACGAGTATCAAGTACACACGCAACGCATGAAAACATATATGAGATGCGGGACATATCCTATCCTTATACATGATTATGTTCCATAAAGGCTTGTTTTTTTTTTTATTTTGTTGATATTGATACATTTTCGTTATTTTTCTATCTCTTACTCTTTGTTCATTTAGGTAAAAGGAACAAAATGATTATTGAAATAGAAAAAATATATTGTGTAATAGTATCTCCCGATAGGAATTTTTATAGAGGAAGCTATTTTATTTATCCAATTCCATGCGGTGCGTATATGTTACGCAACAACAATAATTAGTTGTTATTACACGAACTATATTATCCTTTATCTACAGATGTTGTTTCGATAGCAAGATAAAAACAAGTCCTGAGAAAATGAATTACAATATATGTAGGTTTTGTCGTCATGGGTAAGTTGATAAGATGAATATTGCAGCTTTATCTTTTTCTTCCAAACACCCACCAAATCAATGTCGTACACCAAGGAAACATTAATTTCATTTATGAATCTGCTTGGAATCTTAATGAATTCGTAGAAAGATTTTTGTTTTGTGTAGCTTATTAAACTTATTGATAAAGATGTTATGTAACGTAAGTCAATAGATATTGGGAAGCGGAGTGAATTTATCAAATTACACTGACAGAGCGAAATGAAAGCAAACATATGTAGATAATTTATGTGTTCAAATGGTATTCTTATGCTTGTTTAATAAGATACCTAAATTAGGAACGTTTAGTGTTAGCCCATCTATTTTGACTAATTTATTATATGTAATAGCTTACCAGCTTAGTAATGGGCATGAAGATTTTTATTGGGAGTAATTTCATGACAGTCGAAATTCTTTCCTGTTAAAAGTAAAAAATCGTTAAAATTTCAAAAGTTTTCCAATGATTTTAATTTGTGAAGCATTTGATTTCTATATTATTAACAGCTTAATCTTGAAGGCAGGTGAGAGAAGGCATTGATCGGGATTAATAAAAAATTAGAGTAAGGTTGAGAGTTAACAGAGTTGTAAAGTACTTAAGTACATTTGTACTTAAGTACTTTGAAAATAACCAGCACCTTGTTAAGGTTTTTTTTTAATCTGGCAATACTTTTCTCGGAGTTGATTTTTCTGACAGCTGTCACTTGATTAATGCTCCAGTTTGGTTTGCCAAATCATAATGAATAGACAAACTGTTGAACAACGTTTGCAAATCGTGCAAATTTTTCACCAAAATAATGATGTCCATCAAGTTAGCATTGCCACTTCAAAACATTTACAGTCCAATAATTGGATTAAATGTCGAAAATTTGTCGTGAAAGAAAACAATAAGTCGCGCTTGTTTTAAAAAAAAATAACCCCTGGTAATGCTTACTTGGTAGTCAAGCTAGCAATACTATCCCTTTGTCTAAACAATAACTGTCGTAATATCCCTTTGAATAAGTTGTGTCAAAAAATTATTTGTCGCACCATTTTGTTTCTATAAAAAAATTCCTTGAGTTTGACAAAAAGCCCCAAAATCGTTATTTTTTCTGCTTTTTCAATAAATCCAGCAAGGACTTTTTTATCATTTTATATTCTTTTACGATATATTTACAACAAATTTACGATGAATTAACATAGAGTTTGTTTTCTTTTTTGAGTTTATTACCCTATTTTCGTTGGTAGTGCTAACTTGACTGTCAAGTCAGCATTACCAGGGGTTAATTTTTAAAAAAACAAGCGCGAACATTTTTTTCTTTCACGACAAATTTACGACAGTTAATCCAATTATTGGATTGTAAAAATTTTGAAGTAGTAATGCCAGGTAGGTATTGCAATAAATCAATTTTAAAAATAGGGTTGGCTAAATTTTGGTGGAAGTCCTGAAGGGCCTGGGAGGAGGAATACCAAACAAAACTAATTTTGTTTGCTATGCTTTAGAATTTGAGGAACAATAATATTAAAATTCCCTTGATTCCTTTATCAAAATCCTCTTTATTTTATGAATATTGAAGAGAATTTCCAATATCTCCCAAATCAGATATTTTTTTTACAGTGTAAATCATAAAAACTACGGAATTTTGAAATTTCTGCTGTTCTTCTAAATGAACGCTTTAAAATGTGAGTAAACATTGATGAATAAAAACAAATCTGGTTTCATGTGAAATATAATATTAAATTTTTCTGAAACCAGATTTAGATCTACAAAAATCAACTCTGTCAAAACTTCAAAAAATTATTTGAAGGCGGAAAAAGAGTTAATTTTTGCAGACTCGTATAGTTAGCGAATAACTTTTTTACACACTGATTTGAAATAAGCTGCCTTACTAACTATTGTAGTGCATACAAATACCTTTCTGTTATTGGTTTTGTAGGCCGTTTTGTCCTATTCTACTTTGTAAAATTACTTCAATTACAGTTTGTAAAGTAGATATAACAAGACTATATGTCTGTCAAGTTAGCATTAAAACTTCAAAATTTTTACAATCTGATAATTGGATTAATTGTCGTAAATTCGTCGTAAATTTGTCGTGATAGAAACAAGTTTTTTAGAAATTAACCCCTGGTAATGCTAACTTGACAGTCAAGTTATCACTACCATCCCTGAAAATAGAGTAAAATAAACTCAAAAAAAAAGGAGTATGTGTGAATTTGTCGTAAATTTGTCGTTCATTTTACCCTATTTTGAGGGGTGGTAGTGCTAACTTGACTGTCAAGTTAGCATTACCAGGGGTTAATTTAAAAAAAAACAAGCATGACAAATTTTGTTCTGCCACCACAAATTGCCGACAAATTTACGACAATTAATCCAATTATCAGATTGTAAAAATTTTAAAGTGGTAATGCTAATTTGACGGACATCAAGACTGTAGGTTTAAATTACAGGCCAGTAAATTTAATAAGACTACCGGTTAAAATTATTCAATAGTAAATTAATATGCTTTAAAGCATGGGTTTTATTTATTAAGTAAATAATTCCTTTTTGAAAGAAAATATAAAATAAGATAAACTTAAACCCCTATATTAATAAACGGATGATATCAATGAGCTAGCGTTTATACATTTGTTAACTTGTAATTCTTATTAACAAATGTGTAATAGTCTGTGAAGTGTGACGTTCGCATAACTTTAAAAAAATAAATAAATTTGGTGGCACAACAGCTCGTGGAGAACCAAGACCTAGTGACTAACAACTCTCAACCATTCCTGTGTGCGTAATGCCAATAAGGCAGGAATGGAGGGGACCTACAATTTTTTGCCGAGTCCGAACGGCTAATTAGAAAGCACTTATTCGTGACAAGTAATACTCTTGGAGGATTTGTCAGTTCCTCGCAAGAGGCAGTACCTCGGAAAAAAACATTTCTGTTTTTAGGTGGCAGCGGCTGGGAATCGAACCCAGACCTTTGGCATGACAGTCCTACGCACTAACCATCATGCCACGAGGTACTACACGCATAACTTTAACTTTCCAAACTCTGAGTATAATAAACGGATAACTTCTTCATACATACATCATCACACTTGAGATAGGAACGTTTAGTACTATTGTACTACTAGTGTAAACTTCATATAAACATGGTGAAGTGATAAATACTGGAAAGATGTCACATTTTTCTTTTTACTAAGAAAAGTTATCAAACAGACAAGTTGTCTATCCGTGTGCCAGTTAACACGTGTGTGAAAAAGCGGATACGAATGTTTTCTTATATTCATTTTTGTATCTCTTTTTGCTACAAAACATAAGAAACACTATCATTTTTTTCATAAAAGAAGCGATATAACAAAAAAAAATCATTCTTAAAAAACTTTTCATTCTGAATAATAACATTTTTCTATAACTACTTGGAGATTTTTAAAAATTCTTAAGTACCAATTGTAGGTATCTAAAAGTAGGTGTGACAAATTTTTGCATTTTATTTTTAATACGTTTGAAAAAATTGTCTTGAAATTTTTTATCAATTTAAAATTAAATTTTTTTTAAATACTTTATAAATTTATTTTACTTTCATAATTTTATTTAAATTCTTAGAAAAAAGATTAGAATTTTATTTAAATTCTTAAAAAAAAGTTTAGAAAAGTATTTCATATTGAAACAGTTTTAAGAGAAAATTTTCTTTAAGGCCAAAGTACCAAACCAAACCCACCCGGGTTAGCGGTACTTTTCATTTGCATTACATTATAATTGGTTAATCCCTTTCACGTTAAGTTTTTAAACCACAAAGGATTGTTTTTTTTTTATAAATATTCTCTGTAATCAATGTGTTGTTAATTAACCCATTTATTCCTTTCAAATTACAATTGAAAAAAAAACTGACCTGCTTTCTGGGAAAATGAATTAACTAAATGAAATCAAAGCTATTTTTTCTTATCAATTTAGAATCGTTAAGTTCAATTATTCTTTTTGATATATAAAGAAGGACGAAATAAAAAAATACAAACAAAGTTATTTGTATGACCACTAAGTAACTGTCAATATTATTGATACCAAACAAAAAAATCAAATCAAACGAAAAAGCTCTCAGAATAAAAAAGGGGACTTTAATCAAAATACAGATCACATATACAAGCGTCGTGTGTAAATATGTACATACATAAATTAATGTAAAAAAGGAAAACGGAAAGTATAGTAAAAGGTCTGGTTGTAATAGATTCCTAAATGAAGTTGACTATAGCATTACGTGTCCCGGTTGTTGTCTCGTTTAGTTTTGCTTTTTTTTTATTTTTTTTTTATTTTCTCTGATTCCTATTTTTTCTGTGATGAATGTGTGTCAGGGTCAAAATCTGTACAGAAAAAATCAAAGAGGAAATTGAGTAGGTGGAGACAAAAAAAAAAAAAAAACATTCAATACAGGGAAAGGATATTGATGTGAGTGACAGAGAGAAGGTGAGGTATGAAATAAAACCGATTTATTCCAGGGGCTATAAGTTTATCTGCATTTTTTGTTTTTCATGGTAAAGTGTTTTTGATAAATTTCGATGTCCTAACAAATACTTATACATATGGGAGCTGAATTGGGAGTCGTAATTGACATTCTATGTCAAGTGGATTGAAGTTGATGTAGGTAAATGAAGGTGAGAGATAACAAATCAGTTAAAATACGAATTTTAGTTTGTATTTATTATCATTTAACATTTTGTTTGTTTTTGGGTGCCATTTTTTGCAATTTACGAATTTATACACCAATAAGGAGTTCTAATTAAGACTAAGTCTAAGCAGATTATGCCCTATTTTGTCGTGTTTCATAAATAATGTTCGAAAGCAAATAAACAGAAAGGTCACCGGTAGCCCCTGGCTATGACATTCCATTATTCATCTTTTAGCTGTATTTGTAAACGTAAAATTTCTTACAAATTTTCACAAATTGTCAAATTCCTGCTACACAAATTTCTGTTTACACGAAGTGTTATAAGTACTGTCAAAAATCGTGGTGGTCAGTTTCTGTCATAGCGTTGCCTCTAATCGGAAAATTTTCCGAAGAAGATTTTCAAAACAAAAATGCAGTCAATTAAATTTTCCTACCGAAGATTTACATATTTCAATTTTTACTTTTATTTAAAAAGAAAAGAACAACAGAAATTAAAAATAGCGTAGGCACTATAATTAACTATGCTGTCACGGTTATTATCAAACCAAGCCAAAAGCCGGAAGCCATAAGCCATAAGAACAGAATTGAAAAATTAGTGGACTGTATTTTGATGAATGATGATTTTCTTTTCCGAAAAATAAAAGTGCATCAGTAGACTCGATTTAAAAGCAATAGATTTGCTTTACGAAAAAAGTGCACTAAAACTATTGAAATCATGGCAAAGTGGCAACGCCATTTATACACAAAAATGACGTTTCTTACAAAAAGTTGTGCAATTTATGGTTCCCCAACTCTGATAGAATGTTCTCTTCTTTTCAAAATTGGACAGGTTTTACATATTTTTTTTGTAAAAAGATACAAAAAAAAACCTTTTATTACCGTGAACCTGCACTGCGCTGCGCCAATACTACGCGCAACCAAAAAATTTGTTTTCTGATTGTTATTATTATAATGAACTTACCACTTAGGCTAGGGCCGCACTTTGGATTTCAATTGTGAGACTGAACGCACATGAAGGGCCGGCCCGAGCTTATTTAGCGCCATGTGCAAGTTTCATCTTTAGTGCTCCTCAATTGCAGTTATTGGTGGAAGAAGACATTTCCTCAGTTCTTAAGGGACAAGTGGCCGCCGCGGCTGGCTCGAATAAATTCCAGCCGAGGCCCAATTTTTTACTACTTATTGAAGCAATTGGGTTCGTTTGTCAGCAATAATGCGTTGAATATTCTCTTTCAAGGCGTCAATCGTCTCGGCCTTATCTGCGTAGACAAGCGACTTCACATTACATCCCCAAAAATAGTCCAGCGGTGTTAAATCGCACGATCTTGAAGGCCACGCCACATGCCCAAGACGCAAGATAATGCGTTTAGTAAAAGTTTCCTTCAATAAACTGATTGTTTTTCCATGCGTCGCGCTAACCGAACCATTATTTTTCTAATAAATTTGAACGATTTTCAAATTTTGTTTAGGAGTTAGTCTATTCATTGTGAAATGGCATACCAAAGTAAGCATAAATCAAGTGACAGCTGTCAAAAAGACCAACTCCGAGTAAAGTATTTCCAGATTAAAAACCACACGTCTAAAAAAAAACACCCTTTATACATATAAATGTATATCTGTCTTTAAATTCAGAATATTGTGAGTGAGCTATTAAAAAGAAGTGAACATTTAAAAAGTATTTAAGTAGTGGTTTCCAGGAAATGGATTTTTTAATGATTGCTCAAGGCACCCATTGGGTTCAGCGCCGTGCACATTTGCACCGCTTGCACGTATAGCTTGCCCGGGTCTGCTACCGAGAAATCGCGACGGTTAAAAGTTGAAAATTTGTTCCATTTTTCGGGTGACGTGATTTACTGATAGTCAGACAGACTCTTGAAGGTTTTTGCTTCGAGTCCAACCGCCTCTCAGACTATAATTCATAATTAATTATTAGTCTTGTAATTTTATGAAATAGGCCGCAGTCATGCACACGAAAGATATTATTTGCAAATTTTTGTTTTCATATTAATTATTTCTGTCAACGAAGAAGTATGCATTCCCTTCTCATTTTATATGCCATTTGTATAAATTCTATTGGTATAACTGGTGTATATGTACGAACTGAATAGTATTCTTACCTTGATTTGGAAATTTTTACTTTTTACTGTCAAAAATATGCACAGTGATTCAGAATATCAGCATATCGAAGGCCGAAACGTCAAATCAAAGTCAATTTGCTCGTCAAATTATAGTTATTTTTTGACACAGGTACTGCAATCGTCAAATATGCAATCATCATGCTTGTACAAAATCGATTTGATCAAAGACAGCCAATCTACTTACAAACGCATTTGGCGTTTACGGACACGATCTCTGGCTTTTTGATATTTTGTTCGTCAACTCGATTTTTTACTGCACAATTGCACCGCAGATGATGTTTCCGAACATTTGACTTTAGCAAGCTGCGTTATCGAACACAATGCTACTGCAGTAAAATTTATATTTGCGTTTTTGCACAGAAGACTTTTGCAGTCTACGTTTAAGAACATTTTGCAAATGGATTTTTGACGCAGATGACGTTTTCGAAAACGAACTTAATGTGAACTGGATTTGACATACTAAATAAGATTTATATGTGATAAGTAAATTTTTATAGTTTTGGGAACTGATTTTTGTCATTTAATTAAAAAAGAGAAATCACTGTGCGGTACTGGAGCAATTTCTGTAAATTATTGGCTTTAATTTATGATTCTTCTGAATTTGAAGCTTCACTTAGTCTAGTGCATTTATAAAATGAATGAGTGGGAGAATATTCCTGCTATTGTTTCTGACAATTCCACTACAGCAATGCGTTTTGAATGTCAAGAGGTTAACAAAAAATATCGGTTTCTGGAAAAAATACTAACTTTAAATACTAAAAAAAAAGAAATCCGAATTCGAAAAGCGAAAACTCTGAATTTCTTTCTACTCGTAATTTTGATTATTTTTTTGTATGGACATTTTTCTTTAAATAGTTAATTGATAACTTTTACCAAAACTGTAAAAAGAAATCATAAAAATTTTATAATTTCTACATTTTACAAATAAAACAACAATTAATGAAGTTTAACAAAAAATCCAGAATGTTTTCGCCAGCACTGTACCTACATTTACTACAAAATCAATGGGAGCTTGGAACCAATTTTTTGTTTATACCAATCAGCTCCAAATAGAAAGTATAATCAGTTCAAATTAAAAACACTAAACACCATATGAAATATTATGAACATGAAGTACGATTTTTGTATTACACATTCCTACAAAATGTAATTATTTTGGCTACTGTGGTGAAAGTGGTCAGTTTTTTGTTTATACCAATCATCCTTAAATAAAATAAAATTTGTAAAAAAAAAATAAAACTTAAATCTTTTTGCTCTCAAATTTGTTGCGTGGGTGATGAAGCTTTGTTTATACCAATCAGCCTTACGATTTTTTTTAAACAAAAACATATAAAATTGGAATAACGTATGGCTACCTGTGTGTAAGTAGTTTTTTTTTTTCATTCAAAAGAATTCTTTCCCATGTTTTCTTATACCAACAACAGTAATAAGCACTAACCCACATATACATGTGTGTTGACCACAATCCACAAAGAATCCCAACTTTTCTTTATGTTTCTGTTTCACAATCATTAAATCTCGAATGAACAATCTTATCAATGAAAATCTCAAAAGAATAATATTTTAACCACAAAAGTAATATGTTTAACAAACCTTAAAGGATTTTGATTGCTAACATAACAAAGAACGATAACCAGATAACCCTTTTAGGCAACAACTGTCCCATTTAAACTTAAAAATACTGTCAAGCAAATAGACATCATAGCATGAGTTATCTATGTCTTCAAGTTTGACTGCTTTTAAGAAGACTTTCTGGAACTAAAAAAGAGGATTTACCACAAAAAGGGTCAAAAAGTTTGTTTTGTTGTTGTAAGAACTCTACTTAAAAGGATACATTTTTGGAGTAAGTTGTCACTTTCTTTTTCGTTTTTTAGCTATCCCGAATATTCAGGATCAGACTTATTTAGGACAGGTGCTCGAATGGAAATAAAAACATAAAAATAAGTAAATTTGGTGGCGTAACAGCTCATGGAGAACCGCGGCCTAGTGGCTTACAACTCTCAACCATTCCTATGTACGTGTTGTTGACAGGAATGGAGGGGACCTACAATTTTTTATCGAGTCCGATCGGCTAGACGAGAAGCACTTATTCGCGACAAGTATACTCTAAAAGGATTTGTCAGTTCCCCGCAAGAGGTAGTACCTCGGGAAAAACATTTCTGTTTTTTAGGTTGCAGTGGCTGGGAATCAAACCCAGATCTTCGGCATGACAATTCAAATGGAAATTAGTTCCCATCAATTTCTTGCCTGCTTTAAAATTTTCATAAGAGAGAGAGATAGACAGTCAGAGAAAGTGAGACGTAGGAAGAGAGAGAGTGAGAGAGATTAGGAGATAGAAAGAGATCACGTCCTGTCAACCGTTTTATCTGAAACTTTCTTACCACCAAATCGTCGGTGAATCCAGAAAAGTGTGTAACTCCATCATATAAACAAATTTTACAGGAGAGCATTAAAACCTCAGAGTTTTGAAGTAATTGGATTGATTTGCTTGAAAATTAATTTTCTGAAAATTTGTTGTTACACACTTTTCTGGTTTCACCGTCGAAATTACTCGTTAAAGAAATCATTGAATAACTGCTGGCCACTTGTTGTTGACGATTTTATAAATTAGAACTTGTGAAGTTTTACTTTCATCTCCAGCCTTAAAATTTCTAATAAATATTGCCTTTTTGTTACTCAAGGCTTGAGGTTAGGAAGTTATGTATACATATTAATTTATATGGAAGCATGTTCACTTAACTTCTCGACATCATCAACTTAAAAGTTGCTGGCAACATGTTGCTCACAAAAGTTTTTTTATATCAACAATTTTCGGTACCCTTTGTTGTTGTTTCAATTGGCGTAGAGTGAGTGCTGATAATAAATAGATGTCTACCAACTGCTTGCGCCCAAATCGAGTTAAATATTTTCCATTTGAAATAATCCGGCACTGAAAATAATCCTAAAAAAATGATGATGAAATAAATTCGTCAAACTTGTACATACGATATTCAAAGCTACAGAAAATCGACCATTCGTCAAAAATGGACTTAGGAATTCAAAGCGATAAAATCTTTACTAAAATAAAACCATCAAGAGGAAACTAAATTTTATTTTAATATTGTTATTAAAACTAAGTAAACTCCAAGATCCCAAATATAAAAATAACAAGATTATAGGCCACTTTCATTCTTGACAATTCCCTAAGGAAAAAAGTTTCATTCTAATATGAAATATTTGTTAAAAATCACATTCGTGTCTATGAAACACTATGAATACTTTGAAACGAGAGCAATTTGTTGCCAAGAGTTGCGAAATTGAAGCTCTCATGGCCTAAGGAAATTTGAAAGTCGATGAAATGTTGACCTTGTTCCCTGTTCACACACAATAGGCATCAGAAGCTCGATTACAAATTTCCATAACAACTTTTGTTGATTTATGACCGATAAATCGTGGATGGAAATGGAGCACACATTCGAAAAATGGCAAATTTAAATGAAATTTACCTAAACACCATACAGTCTGATGAAAATGACTTTGAAGGAGTAGCAAGTGCCTTTGTCAAGGTCTTGTTTAATATAAAATAAACATTTTCATTTAAGCTTGATGGAAAGGTGTGTGTTTTATTTTTGTTGAAAGCACACAATTGAAGTATGTGAATGTGCGTGTTTGCCTTATGAACAACAGGTTACATTTTTGTTTGAATAAGCTGGATTACCAGTCAATTACTTTAAGGCAAGCAATAAACGTCTACCTAACCACTTCAAAACATATTTATACTTTGGGGTTATTCAATTATATACTTCAGGGTCGAAGGGAGGTACTTGTTTCTTTTTTTAAATATTCTGCGATAATGAGGTGGTTTTGCGTGTTTTTATTTTTACATCAGACTACTTTTATTATTTGAATAATTAAAAAAACACACCCTTATCACAAAAATGTCAAAATTAAAATTTCAGAATCATTCAAAAAGTCAAGTCCTTTGCGAATATCAGTATACAAGGTTTTGAGCTTTGGTGGTGGCATTTATTTGACAGTGTATTGTCTTTTTAAAATTATGTATGTAAGGTTGCGAAAAATTGTCACCCGATGTTTTCTTTTTAAAAAAAATAAATTTAATTTGGTGGTGCAACAGCTCGTGGAGAACCAGGGCCTAGTCACTTACAACTCTCAACCGTTCCTGTTTGCGTGTTGTTGGCAGGAATGGAGGGGACCTACAATTTTTTGCCGAGTCCGAACGGCTAGATGGGAAGCACTTATTCATGACAAGTATACTCTTGGAGGATTTGTCAGTTTCTTGCAAAAGGCAGTACCTCGGGATAAACATTTTTTTTCTTAGGTGGGAATCGAACCCAGACCTTCGGCATTACAGTCCAACGCACTAACCATCCTGCCACGAGGTACTACATTTTCTTTTTTACAGTAGTTTACTTTGGTTATGCTTCTGGATTATGTTTATTTGATGTCTTAATTTTTTCCATTAAAAGAAAAAAACAAATGTAAGTGGGCATCGCCAGATTTTAATAGAACCAATTTATAAGATTTTCCATTTTCCAGAATTTCCGGTGATGGGTTCTCGCATCCTTAACGGATATTCTCTTTACAGCCTTTAAGAGTCTAAGTTTTCTTGAAACTGGTTTGTTTGTATTTTCACATTTAATGGATTTAAAACTTTTAATGTGGGACTTGAATCATTTTCAAAGTAAATTCTTAGTCATTTTATCAATTGAGCATTTTTTGACTCACAAAATCTATGACTGATTTAGAATAGAAATAAGTTGGTTTTTCTTATTAAAATAAAAGATTACTTATAGACTGAGAGCTGGTGAACGTTTTGCTTAAAGTGTCTTATACCGCTACAAATTTTGTGGGATTTGTGACTATCTGCTTTAGTACAAAGACAAACTAAAGGGTGATTTCTTAGCTGGTTTGGTTTTGGCAACACTGGTTTTGACAGCTGACGTGTGTTTAGTACCTTGTGTCACTGTCAAACAGCATCAGTTTGGTTTGCAATTTAACCATGGATCGTCTTACAAATGAACAACGCTTGCAAATTATTGAATTTTACTATCAAAATTCGTGCTCGGTTCGAAATGCTTTTTTATCGAAAAATTGTGTTCAGCGATGAGGCTCATTTTTGGTTGAATGGGTACGTAAATAAGCATAATTGCCGCATTTGGAGTGAAGATCAGCCAGAAGCATTGCAACAGCTACCAATGCATCCCGAAAAAGCCACTGTTTGGTGCGGTTTATGGGCCGGCGGCATTATTGGGCCATATTTCTTCAAAGATGATGCGAATCGCAGCGTTACTGTCAATGGTGAACGCTACCGAGCGATGATAACAAACTTTTTTTTGCCCGAAATGGAAGTTCTTGACTTGCATGATATGTGGTTTCAACAAGACGGTGCCACATGCCACACAGCACGCGAAACAATGGCGCAATTGCGAGGCGAGTTTGGTGAACAGTTAATTTCACGTTTCGGGCCGGTCAATTGGCCGCCTAGATCGTGCGATTTGACACCATTAGATTATTTTTTGTGGGGGTATGTCAAGGCTAATGTCTATAGGGACAAGCCCGCTTCGATTGACGCACTGGAAGCCAACATCCATGCATTCATTCGTGAGATACCGGCCGATGTGTGTGAAAGAGTATGCCAAAATTGGACTCAGCGGATGGGCTACCTGAGACGCAGCCGCGGTCAACATTTGCATGAAATTATCTTTAAACATTAAATTGCAAGGTTCAAACTATCGATTCAAATAAATATTTCATTCATTTTTTCGAATTTTTTGTGTTTTTTTTTTTAAAAGTTCTAAACCTCTTAAAAAATCACCCGTTACATGTTAGCAACCTGGCAGCGATACCACGGTCCCTTGACCAATAAAATGCACTTTCAAAATGCAAACGAAAAATAAAATCGTTTTAAACCTCCCTGTTCACTTACTCATAGAAACAATATGCTGTCAACCTGGCAGCGCACAGTAGTTTCGCTTATATGGGGAAAGCGTCAAAATTCAATAAAATCTGAACCGCTAAACCAATTTTGAAAAAAATTTCAGTTGTGACAAAAAATTGAAAAAAAAATCATTACAATAAATTTCCGCCTTCTGCCACGCCCACTTTTTAAATAAAGTAATATATAGTAACCCAAATTGACAAACGCTTGGATTTTGTTCTGAAAAAATGCTCTTTTAAGATATTCGTAAACACAAAGATTGTTGCCACGCCTACTTTTTAGGTGTTTTTGAAAATCTTTTTCATACTAAGGGACAGTCTCAAGCAATAAAATCCAAACAACTCAATCGATTTTGATGCAATATTGAGTCATGATAAAAGACATCATGAGAAATGATCACAAAGAATATTTACCAACGACACGCCTATTTCTTTCTAGTCGAAAATTTTGACTGTTTCTTTCATTTAACATAACTATACATAAATAATTATTACCTAATAAATTATACATATCAGAAGGTAGTATCAAAAACAATTTAATTCAAGAAGTGGATGAATTTAGAAACTCTTTTTTTTTTAATGATTTTAGGATATTTCTAAACAGTTTAAAGTCTAAAGTTTAAAAATAAATTAGAATCTTAAAGGAAATATAAAATAGAATTATATAAATTTAAAATAAAATACATTTTCAAAATATATTGCTCACAAATAAAAAAAAAAAACAATAGTAAAACTTGAATAAATCTGTTAGTGGGTGATTGTGGGTGCCAGAGGTTATCATTTGCGAAAAGCTGAGAGTTTTCTCAATATTTCAAACAAAATTTTAATTTTAAGTTACATTAAGGACTTTACTTTAACTTGGAAGATAAATAACGGGTGATTTTTTAAGAGGCTTAGAACTTTAAAAAAAAAAACACAAAAAATTCGAAAAAATGAATGAAATATTTATTTGAATCGATAGTTTGAACCTTGCAATTTAATGTTTAAAGATAATTTCATGCAAATGTTGACCGCGGCTGCGTCTCAGGTAGCCCATCCGCTGAGTCCAATTTTGGCATACTCTTTCACACATATCGGCCGGTATCTCACGAATGAATGCATGGATGTTGGCTTCCAGTGCGTCAATCGAAGCGAGCTTTTCCCTATAGACATTAGCCTTGACATACCCCCACAATAAATAATCTAATGGTGTCAAATCGCACGATCTAGGCGGCCAATTGACCGGCCCGAAACGTGAAATTAACTGTTCACCAAACTCGCCTCGCAATTGCGCCATTGTTTCGCGTGCTGTGTGGCATGTGGCACCGTCTTGTTGAAACCACATATCATGCAAGTCAAGAACTTCCATTTCGGGCAAAAAAAAGTTTGTTATCATCGCTCGGTAGCGTTCACCATTGACAGTAACGCTGCGATTCGCATCATCTTTGAAGAAATATGGCCCAATAATGCCGCCGGCCCATAAACCGCACCAAACAGTGGCTTTTTCGGGATGCATTGGTAGCTGTTGCAATGCTTCTGGCTGATCTTCACTCCAAATGCGGCGATTATGCTTATTTACGTACCCATTCAACCAAAAATGAGCCTCATCGCTGAACACAATTTTTCGATAATAACGATAATTTTTCGAGCACGAATTTTGATAGTAAAATTCAATAATTTGCAAGCGTTGTTCATTTGTAAGACGATCCATGGTTAAATTGCAAACCAAACTGAAGCTGTTTGACAGTGACACAAGGTACTAAACACACGTCAGCTGTCAAAACCAGTGTTGCCAAAACCAAACCAGCTAAAAAATCACCCTTTAGAAAAAACAACTTTAATGTGTACTGAGTTTTACCAATATAACTTTTGAAATAAAAATCAAAAAATCAGCAAATAAAAATCAAATACTTTTAAACAACTGGATTTTGTAATTCCATTATAAAAAATTGCGAAAATATAACATTTATACAAGAAAAAATCACTTTGAAATAAGTCAATTTTACGCACTAATTCAACTGTATGTTGAGAACAAAAAATTGGCTCACTTTGAATGCGAAAACAAAACTGACAACTCGTGACATCGCAGACGAAATGTTTGCAACGGTTAACATTGAATATAATCTACTGTAAAAAGTGAATAAAAAAAAGTGAGCACTGTTTTATTATTATTTTTGTCGTATTTGTGAAACCACTGTGCAGTGTCACGACTGCCCTTAGACCAGAATAATGCACTTTCAAAATGTATCAACAAAATAAAAATGTTTTATACCAACCCAAGTGTCGTTAACTTAAACTAAGTATATGCACAAATTATATGCCATCAACCAGGCAGCATTAGGAAGGCCCTAAAACAGTTGTAAAAGTTCGACTATATTAGGTGAATCTTATGGAATATCGTTTATATCACACAAGATATTCTTCAACATCAAACAAAATTGCTTGTTTTCAAGAAGTTTCTTGATAAAAATTTGTGAATATTATTGCATATATTTACATATAAACAAATGTTCATAAATAAAACGATTTTTTTATTATTAAAATGTTCTTTTTTTTGCTATTTACAGAAATCATCCCTTTGAATTATTACACTAATAAAAAAGGTAAGTCTTTATTTTAATGAATTCCAAAAATTTCAAATAAATGTTTAAAATCTCGTGTATTCTTAAATCTTTCCTTGAAGAAAGAAGGAACAAAATTTAATATTAAAACTTTTTTTTGCACGTAGAAATTTATTATTATTGTTTATTTCTTTTAATCCCAAAACAACAAACGCAATTTATTTTTACCTTCGGTAAAACATTTCTTACAATATTCATAATAGGGTGTTTTTTTTTTGTTTTGAAAAAAAAACATATTTTGTAGTCTCTTATGCAGACAATAATAATTAAACGGCCTAAGATTTATTTTTCTCTTTTTGAATGGGGATTGGGGATGTACCATTTTAGAAGTGAAATCCATCTGATTATAAGGAAACAAAAATCAAAGGTTCTACTGAGTCGTATGTATTCACTCTTACAACTCCTTTTGTGAGGGATTTAAAAAACAAAAATATAAATTAAAACTCCATGCCAAATCGGACAGTTTGAAAAATTTTATTTTTGATTTAACCAATTTGTTGATATTTTTTAAATAGTACTTTTTGATGGCCTGAATTTTCAAAAGAATCGCTCTTTTTTGGTTATAATTAGGTTCAAATTGATCCAATTTTTAAATTGAACATTTTTTGATGTACTGTAAACAAAATTATAGGAATGTTCATGGTTTTTTATAAATTTAAAGTTTTGAATACGTTTTCTAAAAGTGCGAGTGCATATTTTAATTTTTTTTGAAAATTCAATTTTTTAAACTTTTATCAAAACAAAAAAGATTATTATTAATAGGAGCAACAGATATTTAGAAAAAGGTGCAAAAACGCGCTCATAACCTATTTTACCAAGGCAAAATGAAGAAAACAAAATTCATTACAGTGAAAAGCTCTTATTACAATGTTTGTGCACATTTTTCTTGAAATCTGTTGCTCCTACGAAAAAAAGTATTATAATCTTTTTTGTTCCGAATATTATGAGAATTAATATTAACTCATTATTTTTTTGAAATTATATTTCCTGAGATATTAACAAAAAACTGTTAATTGTCCATATGCCGCACAAAATCAAAAGCGTTCATTTGACACGCTAAAACTTTAAGATCAATAAACCTAGAGAGTTTGTTAATAGCTCATTTTTTAGACAATTTTATTATCTTAATGTTTTTTCTTTCAAGATTTTCAAAACAAAGCTCTCCACCAAAATTCAGCTTTGTCGGAATTTTTTCGAAGTGAAAGTCTTATTTTCCTGGGCTACGTGGGCTCTTCATAAATACTTTTTTTTTAAATCATTATATTGTTATTATTAGGTATATGGGTGTTTCATAATCACCACCGCAGAGAAAAACCATGGGTTCCTGAGGTACGAGTAATTTTAAGTTGAAAAACTTATATTCTCGTTCTCGCTTCGTTTAGGAGTCATAACGGTTTTTATGGTAATAAACCCGTTTCTTTTAATTTGCTCTATCTTTGCCAAACGCCAACTGATTTTGAATTTTTTTATTCAAACAAACTAGGCAAATAATTTTGTCTAATGCGGATAACGGTTTTCCTGCAATTAATTATCAAACGCGATTTTTTTCATTTTCAAGTTGTTTTATCCAACTCTTATATCAGCTTATTCAAAAAAACAAGTTATTTTGTATAATTCTTTTCTTTTTATGAAAATTCAATTCATTTTCTTAAAAAAATTATATTTCTTCACAATATAGCTTATTTAAATAAGATGGAGACAATTAAAAGAAACGGGCACTAAAACCATACAAAATGTTATAACACTTGAACGATGCGAGAACGAAAAAATTTCCTCATAAGTTTTGTCGACTTAAAATGACCTCAGAAACTCATGGTTTTAATCTGCGGCGATGATTGCGAGATACCCATATACCTAATAATAACAAAATATTGATTAAAAAACACATTGTTCAAAAACCGGGCAAAAATTGTAAATGAATTTTCAAAAAAATCTAAATATACACGCACTTTTAAAAACGAACTTAAAACTTAAAATTTATAAAAAAAAAAACACTTTCTTTTTGAACATTTTTTTTTTTTCCAAAAGTACATCAAAAAACGTCCGATTTAAAAAAAATGGTTCAATTTAAATTATTATTAAAGAAGTTATGAGCAATTTATAATTCAAGTTAAAAATATGTTTTCTGGATGTCCAAAAAAATTATTCCTTTGAATCACATGGTCTATTACAGCTTTCAAGTGTTCGGGCTTATAACTTGAAAGAACATTGCTTTTATGCAAGTGTTTCGATCTATAAATGCAACTTGACTTTGTTTTTTTGGAAAACAACATGGGACCATTTACTTTCGTTTGTTAAAACATACCATTCAGAATTATTCTACTAAAGCTTCGTGGTCCAGTCGTTACACCATCAAGATACTCGAACAAATGTCGCAGTGTTAATTCATTGGCATGAAGTTGGCAGTTGAACCACTGCGCAATGGTTTTTGTAACTGTTGTTCTAAGCATTTTATTACACCTCCTGTATTGACTGCAGTTCTATCACATGCAGTTCCATCACATCCCTTTTCATTGAAAAAGTTTAGTTCCCTGCTTATTGTGATTGTGTTTCCACTTGATATGTGTCCAATATACTCTGAGTTTCGCTGCTTGACTAAGCTTATGTGCTCTTCAGAAACAATTTATCTTCTGGAAGAATCTACCATTGAAAGAGTTCTATCCCTTCGCCCATCAAAGTACAATCCAAATGTTTCTTCGATTGATAAGGGCTTCTTGACAAGAATACTCCTTTCTATTTCACGAACTCGTCTTATTTTATTTCGGTTTACTTCATTACCAGTATCCTTCTTTGATATAAGACCAGCATCTTGAAGCGTTGCAGTTACTATTGTTGCTGCAGCTGTATCTGTCAACTGCATGAGCAATAGTAGGCATCGAGGTTTTTGTTTCTTTTCGATTTTTTTTTGCAGGCAGTCCTGGCAAAGATTTTGACAGCGCGATTTCTAAAGAGATCTCTTCATCTACTTGTTGTTCTATTTCTTCTTCAGAGGAAAACTCATTTAAATCTAAGTGGACATCACTAGACGGATCAGTTTCACTTTTGTTGACGTTTTTTTGCTGTGAAGTTTCTTATTTTCTTTTTCGCCTTATTTTGTTTGCGTTTTTACTTGCGGTTTTAAAGTCTATGCTATCAATATCCAATTTCCTTCCAATTAGTTCAATATTGGAACTTTAAGTTGCTTATCACATTAACACTTGTCAAAGTTATTACATTTGCAGCCAGCTATTTATTTTGGATAAAGATTTGGCTTCGTTCTTAAAAAATTAAAGACGCTTCTGATAAGATTCCAAGTTTTTCCTTGATTTATAAGGCTTAAGAAAATTCCTAAAGCTTTCATGGTACTGCCCTATCTTTCTTACTATCGAACGATGTTCAATAGTAGGAATAGATAATTTCTGCCACAGCTTTAACATTTTTTCGGAGATCTCCTCGCAAGTGTCCGTAGACAAATTTTTAAACTGAGTTTTCTTATTGTGACTTACCCACAAATAACATCGATTTATGTCTTCCTTAGCCCTGGTTCACACGGCAATGCACCGCATGATTTTTTACAGTTTAAATCCGTGCGAATAAACAGTGGCGTATAAATTGTACATAGAACATATGACGACGTTTGTACATTTGCCGTTGGGTCTTATACTGCCGTTTGGATTTAAACTGCAAGAAAACGTGCGGTACATTTCCGTATGAACCAGGGTTACTCGGCAACATATAGGCTATAAAATATCTTGTTCATTACCCAAAACGGGACACATTGAATCACTATACAAATACAGACATTTTTTAGCTTAAAACAAAAGCATAATTCAAAACGACACACTTGCAAGGAATGAACAAAATATTTTTAAACTTATTTCAACCAAAAAAAAAAACTATGGCTGCGTTGATTGATTTGAATTTTTTTTAAACGGAAAACTCCCGTTTAGTGAAAAGTTATAAATTTGTAACATAAAAAAGTGCTAGGTTGCTTAGTAATGAATTCGAATCATATAATAAAACGGCAAACACGAATTGTTTGGTACAATTTACACGCTCTACAAAAACCGAAGGCATATACATTTTGTTTTGCACAGTCGTAAACTAAATGTGACGTTTCGATTTTTTCAACCCACCAACCAACAATTTTCAACACTGACTGGTAAGATAACTGAATGATAGCTGCGTTCACTGTTGCAGAAAATAATAATAACTAGCCCATATAATCATGCCGATTAGTGAATTCGCAATATTCTACTCCCCTAGAGTTGTCTAGATTCGAGCTGGATTCGCTTTCGCGTTTTTTTTTTCAATTATTGAACTCGTCGGATGAACTATAGACGGTGTTCACATTGGATTGAAAAACTATATTTTTTTTGACGTTTCAGTATTCACATCTCGCTCCCACTTCTACAGTAAAGGAAGATGTAAATACTGAAACGTCAAAAAAAAATCCAGTTTTTCAGTCCAATGTGAACACCGTCATATTACCCATTCTTAAACTTCCCTACCATTTTCCGAATGGGTTCTGTCATTTCACGTCAAAATAAGTGGCCACACGTGAAGCCCGTCTGAACACCATCTAAAAATTGTAAACGATTTATTTCTTTAAAAAGAATGTTAAATTCCTTATTTTAATGATACTATGCTTTAACATTCAGAATTATAAGTTTTAACTTACAGTTTTTGTTATTCATGATGATTTTCTGGGGAATAAAGAAAAAACAGCGGTTTTGCAACAGAATTGGTGCGGATATAAAATGGGAATGTTTGTATGGGGAGCGAATGGTATGCGGTTTCACTAATATCAAATTAGTTGAACAGGTGCAGGTAATGTTACCGATATTTGTTTAATCTTCTATCACGAATTCACGAATAGCTAAAATCACGAAAATAAGTTGAATGGTGAATAAAGCTGATTCGCCGAATTCAATAATAGGGGTAGTATTTGATATAATATAATATAATATTTGAACCGAAATATGTACTTAAAAAAAAATAAAAAAAAGTTTAATTATTTAAATATACAAAAATATTCAAATAAGTATCAATATTTATTAAAATAAAAATGTACAAAATATATTAATTTTCTATAAAATGTATTTTTTTAATATTACCAAAAAATAGTTTTAAAACTTTTACAAAATATTGAGTCCTTTTTTCTTTCACGAGCACTAAATAAAGAAAGTAAAAACTTCTCGACCCAAACATTAAAAAATTCCAAATCAAAATTTTTGTTTTTGTATATTTTAACAGTTTTTTGTTTGTATATTTTTACAGTTGATACAGTAAAAGTCATTTTTCGTTAATTTTAGATGACATTTTATTTTTTCTTACAAACCTTTAACTTATCCTAATGTACCTACATTATTGCCTGAAGGAAGAATAAAACAAAAAAAAAACTTTTTTAATACCAAACTGCCACAATTGATTTAATGCGAATAAATTAAAAGAATATTAAAAAAGTAATAGGAATGTTTTTTTTTTTGTATTTGGTCTTGGGCGTCATTTCTTTTGGAATTGAGTTTATGTTTCACTTTCGTATTGCTTTTGTTTGTTGTAAAAATAGACAGACAAACATGTGACAGATATTATTTTCTTTTTCTTCAAAACCGGCGTCATTTGAAGTCAACACAAAAAGCTGAATATTTCAGGATATCTACATATGTATAACAAAAGCTAGAATTTCATATATATGACATTGGAAAAAAATTCAAACAAGAGAAAAAGAAGATTGGTTTTGTGAATATAGTATGGCAATTCAAAGAGCTAAGGATTTGATAGAATGAAAGCCAAAGAAAATTTGGTTCTTTCAAACTGAATACGAGTATCAACGAATGTGTTTTAAATTAAAAGAAAAATAATTTCGTTGACTTAGCTAAAAGTATCGGTGATGAGCTTACGTTGCCTAATGAACCAATTTCATTGACTCAATGAAAAATTTGTTGTTTGTTAAGTCACAAATATATAAACGACAATTTATTGAACCAAAAAAATCTACAATAGGATTAATTTTAATAACAAAATAAATACCTTTGCAAAGGAAGTTTTTCTTTGCCATAACATAGGTACCTAAAGAATTGGTTCAGTGTAAATGACCCATAACCTTTTTGGATTTTCTAGTCTTCGTTGATGAAATTATCCATTGGTTATTTCAGTGTTATTTCGATTCCATGTCAAAATATTTTGAGACTTTATGTTCCTTTTTAAGGATTCCAAGAAAGTGGACGATATTTATTCATTTTCCAAGAAATGTGTCAAATAAAAATAATCCACTTATGGAATCTCTGGCAATATTATTGAATTTTCTTGGATTTCATCTTGTTAGTAGTCCGTACCTACACCTAAAAGGTCAGACACGCACTTAGGCAGTATGCTACTTTAGTTTGAGTAGGTTTTATACAGAATTACATATATAAAATCTCCCGATATGAAATTGTAATGAACATAATTTTAAATTTCTCAAGAAATATCAGTCAATGTTGAATTCACATTCTGAATTCTTTCTTAAGTATAACGAAAAATTCATAAATAAATTATAATAAAAACATCCCAAGGGTATTGAATTATTATTTTTTTAGAAGCTTTTGCTTGAATTGGAATGACTTAAAGAAATAATTGAGGCAGACGTCTGATGTAGGAAATAAAATCAACTCTAAAAAACTCTCTTTAAAAAAAATTTAAAAAAGAAACAAGATACCTGTGTATCTACGACCCAGAAGTACATATATCTTATTAAAAAAACCTTAAAAGTGTTTTGGAGTTGGTAGATTCTCCCCTCAGAATTATTGTTCTTATTCTTCTTATTAAAATTCAAATAGAATGTTACAGTTGTTTATAGGGCAAACACCCTTCCCTTCCACTTGAAATGTGTGCTTTCTTTAAAAAAATCCTTCACATGGTAATAAATTGAAATTTTGTATTTTTTTACCAACAAAAACATTACTTAAACAAAGAAAATATTTTTACTTGCGATATTAATGCTATAAGGCAAGTCTTGGATTTGTGCAAACAAAATTGAAATAACAATCAAATGACGATGATAGAGAACACCAAAAAAATGTTCGGCACAATTCTGCCTGTCTGTCTGTCCTTCTGTTCGTCCACAGCTTAACCGACGTCTGTGAAGTTAGTAGGGCACCTTTAACCCACGCAAATGGGACCTTGACAGAAATTTCGAGTTTTTTTTGCATTTTTTTTTTGCATTTCTATTCCCGATTTTGCAGCTCGCCAAATAAGGGTGTAATCGAGTGACCTGTCAACTTCACAGTGAATTTAGCAGGTCACATAATATATCTCTGGAACCAAGCATCCTAGGAACTTGCAATAAGGCTCCAAATTTGCAGTTTATTTTGCATTTTAACGATAGGCTAGATTCAAAATTTGAAGTCCTCAGTTTAAAAAATTTACCAAAATTGACTTTAATATCAAGTAAGTAGGTCATATTGTGTGTCTTTAGGAACCAAGCATGCTAGGAACTTGCAGTAAAGCTCCAAATTTGAAGTAGACTATTCTTAAAATGTAAAAAAAACTGCAAATTTTTAGCCTTACTGCAAGTTCCTAGTTGGCAGGTCACTCGATTACACCCTTATTTGGCGAACTGCAAAATCGGGAATAGAAATACAAACAAAAAATGCAAAAAAAACTGCAAATTCAGTTCAAACTTATCAAGGTCTCATTTGCGTGGGTGAAAGTTGCCCTGCTAACTTCACAGACGTCGTTTAGGCTGTAGACGAAAAGACAGACAGACAGGCCACCCACTTTTTTGGTGTTCTTTACCATCGTAATTCAGACGTGCCTAAACGGCGTGATCAATTTTCTTCAAACTTGGTACATGGTGGTTTTAGGTGATTATGCCGAAAGTATTTTTTTCATTTTTCTTAGAACCAAAAATAACGGTACCTGCCATACATTTTCTTAGCAATTTTACATAATCGTAAAAATCCTCAAAAATGGCTCGACAAATTTTCTTTAAAAAACTTAATAAATTACCTACTTTTAGAAAAGGCTTCATTTAGGTGAAAACCCACTTTTCAAAAAATGGTTATTAATGGTACCTCCCCAAAGAACCATTTTTGTAAATTTTCGATTTTCTCCAAAACGGTAAGACTGATATCATTATTTTTTTATACAGAGGCTTCCAAAAACTATAAATATTTTCATGTACTTAAATTTAAAAAAAATATTTTTTGGATTTTTAAAAAATTTTTCAAAATTTGTGTCTGAAAATCAAATATTTTGAAAACTACACGATCAATTTTTTTGAAACTCGAAACTTAAGAGTTTTTTGGTACTCCCTTAAATATTTTTAGAAAAAAATTTACATTTATGAAAAAATAACGGTACCTTCCATACAAAAGTTAAAAAAAACGGAAGTGAAAATATTTTTTTTCCCAAAAACGGCCCCTACGATTTTTATAAAACTTTTTCTGTAGGCTAAAATTAGTTTGATCTACTTCCATTAAATGTAAAAGTTTACAAATAGCAAATATTAATAGTAGGTACCTCTCATTGAAGGTTTTCTTGATTGGCTAAACAGATTTTGATTAATTTTTTTATATGGAAATTTCCGATAAGATTAAATAATATTGCCTATCAAAATTTGCATTTTAAATTTTTTTCAAAAATGTTTTAAGAATTTTATACCTATATCAAAAATTATTTTTTTTTAAACGATTCAATTTTTTTTGTCCATACAATCATATATTCAATAAGGAACTAAGAGGGCTTTCTTTTTTCATCTCAAACTCTCAACGAATTTTTGTTTAGCTAATTTAAATATCGTATTTTATGCTTTTAAACATAATTTACATGTCTTTTCATATAATTTTCTTAAGCCCTCAGCGCCTTGAACATAAGAGTAAGTACGTGCGACCATGTTGTGCATTTTATTTTTCTTCTACTCCAACGTTATTTATTTTTCCATTAATTTAATCTCCGCAGACCATATGCGTATGAGTTCTTGGTATTTCATTTAAATCAGCCAATTTTTAAACGATTGTTCTATTCGCAACAGATGTTGCAATATGAAAATTTTAAGAATGGTACCTTTGCTTATTGTGAAGCTTTCTAAGCAGTTTTTCTGTAATTCTTATTTCTTTTTTTTTTTGTCTTGATACGAATTAGAAATTGGAAATATCGAATTAAAAAAAAACTCTTCCTCCCTACCTCAAAAACACACCCTCAAAGACATTTTTATGGATAATTGAATTCTTCGATTTTTAAAGTCAACCCAACGTTCTCAACAAGTTTCATTAGTGAAAGAATTTTTATTTAATTTTTTGAAGGATTTTATAAGCTTTTTTTTTACCTGTAATAAGAGTTCCAGAGTTCCTTATTATTTTCAGCCATGAGCAAGAGCAATCCAAACGTTTCCCACAAAATCCGTTTCTAAAAAAAATTCAATTTTTATTGAATTTTGATTACATTTTTCTTATAACGTTGGGCTTAAATAATGGCAGTTTATTAAATCATAAGTCCTGTACCTCTCCTTATAAAAAGACCCCAGAAGTCTACTCAAGGTAATTTGATATTTAATATAAACGAAGGACCAACGACACTCATTTAAAATTATAATACCCTTAACCTTATAACGGGTGATTTTTTAGCTGGTTTGGTTTTGGCAACACTGGTTTTGACAGCTGACGTGTGTTTAGTACCTTGTGTCACTGTCAAACAGCTTCAGTTTGGTTTGCAATTTAACCATGGATCTTTTTACAAATGAACAACGCTTGCAAATTATTGAATTTTAGATACAGCTGGTGCAAGAACTAAAGCCAGCCGACCTACCACAACGCCGAATTTTTGGTGAATGGGCTCTTGGAAAGCTGGCCGAGGATCCGCTTTTTTATCGAAAAATTGTGTTCAGCGATGAGGCTCATTTTTGGTTGAATGGGTACGTAAATAAGCATAATTGCCGCATTTGGAGTGAAGATCAGCCAGAAGCATTGCAACAGCTACCAATGCATCCCGAAAAAGCCACTGTTTGGTGCGGTTTATGGGCCGGCGGCATTATTGGGCCATATTTCTTAAAAGATGATGCGAATCGCAGCGTTACTGTCAATGGTGAACGCTACCGAGCGATGATAACAAACTTTTTTTTGCCCGAAATGGAAGTTCTTGACTTGCATGATATGTGGTTTCAACAAGAAGGTGCCACATGCCACACAGCACGCGAAACAATGGCGCAATGGCCGCCTAGATCGTGCGATTTGACACCATTAGATTATTTTTTGTGGGGGTATGTCAAGGTTAATGTCTATAGGGACAAGCCCGCTTCGATTGACGCACTGGAAGCCAACATCCATGCATTCATTCGTGAGATACCGGCCGATATGTGTGAAAGAGTATGCCAAAATTGGACTCAGCGGATGGGCTACCTGAGACGCAGCCGCGGTCAACATTTGCATGAAATTATCTTTAAACATTAAATTGCAAGGTTCAAACTATCGATTCAAATAAATATTTCATTCATTTTTTCGAATTTTTTGTGTTTTTTTTTTTAAGTTCTAAACCTCTTAAAAAATCACCCGTTATTTCATTTTTGCAGGCAACAAGCAGAATGGCAATTTAAAGATTTTTCGTTGAAGAAAAAATTAAATTTTCGTCAAGACTGTAGTAAATATATACAAAGTTCCAGGTGAACACTTTGTTAGACTTTAAAGGGGATACATAGTGTGTAATTTTGTCAGAACAAAAATTAGTAACAATGCAACGATAAAAGCCTGTTTCACATAAATACAAAGTTACTTGACGAATAAAATGCAAGCCAAAGGAAACTTTTAAAATTTCTTCCTTCTCATTATATTACCTGCGTGCAAGCACATGGCTATAATTAAAAACAGTAACTATCAATATAAATTCTCCTTTGTATTTCTCATTATCGTCAGCCATTGTTTAATGAACCAATCAATGGAAATTGAATAAAAACAAAATTGCACAGCTTGTGCATGAAAACAAAAATAAAAAAAAGATTAAAATTAAACGTATTGTACACAGAGTTGCCAAAATGGGGAAACTTTATTTTGCTCTTTAAAATCAATTTCTGTTTGAACAATATTTTTGCGGTCCTATTCACAAACTGACTTTAAATTAAAAAAAAATTAAAAGGATTAATAATAAAAAAAATTAATTGTTTCATTTAGTTACATATTTGTGCTATTAGTTTTTGAAAAAAAATACTTTCAAACTCAAAATTTATAAAAAAAAAAACAAACAAAATAAAAAACTGCTACTGTTTTTTTTATTCTAAGTTGTGAAAAAAAGTAGTTAATTGGTTTTTGTTTTTTGCTGTCCCTATAAATTCTTAAATCGAACATTGAAAACTACTCTGGTTTATGAGAAAATTGAGAATTATCAAAACTACTTTTATTCAATTTTTATTATTATAATAGTCAAAATAATTTTCGTTTTTTTAGGGGCAGCATGCCCCCATTGTTTATACGCCGTAATGCTGGAACTTAGAACTGTATTCACAAACTGTTGGAGCCAAAAAGACAGCAGATTTTGGGTGTGAATGATAGCAACAAAAGAAAGTCGTCGAAAGCTTCTTCGAAGGTAATCATACTAACGAAAATTGGTTTTCAGCCCTCCATAAATGAGCTCCTTCGATCACATACCACGGAATTCGAGACCATTTGAGATTATAGTTCGCCCTGCCCTAATATTTAAAAAAAAACGTTTTTTACTTTGAATTTTTATTTTTTCTAAACGGTCTGACAGGCCGAACTATACACTCAAATGGTTTTATCTAGGGAGGAGCCAAAACCAATTTTGGCTAACACGATTTCCTTCGTAGTTGCATTCATATTTTTTTTTGATGCAGTGTTTGATCACAAAGGCCCCAGTTGTGGACTGCAAGACTTTGTTTTTTTTTCAATAGCTTTTAATGAAGCTTTCGACGCCTATACTTCTTTTTTTGCTATCACTCACACCCAAAATCTGCTGTGGGCTCTCGGTCTATAAACTTATCACTTTAAACAATTTTTAAAACTACGGTGTTGCATGAATACCCTTAATATCTATTTGTTTTATCGCAATTTGGCTACTTTTGCTAATTTTCGGGTAGTCAGTTTAAACTTTCTTTTTTTTGATAAATTTTGAGTTTGAAAGTATTTTTTCTAGTATAGCTATTGACAATAATAATAATTACATTGAGAAAGAACAGGTTTCTGGCTTTCAGAAAGTTGCCACTCCCGCCTGAACGGGGGGAGAAAGACCACCCTCCTAAAGTAGAAAATGATTGTATTAAACTTGGTAGGTAGGGTACGCAGGTTTCCGCAAGTTTACGCAGGTCTACGCAAGTCCATGCATATGCAGGTCTATGCATTTTTTTAAATTCTTTATTGTTCAATTTTATAAAACGGTCCTCATATAAAACCCATTAAAACCATCCCATTCGTTTTTTCTTATTGATCTTTTATAAACTCCTTTTTACTTGCGATATTTGTAGATACTATAGGGCAAGTTTTGGATTCGTGCAAAAAAAAAATCCAAGATAACAATCAAACGTGGCATTACGATGATAGAGAACACCAAAAAAGTGGGTGGCACAATTCTGTCTTGTCTGTCCGTATATCGACCTAAAGTCTAAACCCTCGATTCCCAAACTGTGTTCCGCGGAACCCTAGGGTTCCGTAAAATAATCTTCAAGGTTCCGCGAACTTCTTGAAGTAAAACCAACAAATTAATTTTTTTAAGTAGATATCGTCGTTATTCCGTGAAAACTACCTAACTCCACTTTTTAGAAACCGAAAAACCTTGTAAAAACGATAATTTATTAAAATATTAAACATTTTAGTTCTATCAACGGTCTTTAAATTTATTTATTTATAAGGAAAACATTTCTTAAAATCAAACATGGTCAGTTAAAATCCTTAAAAAGTACAGAAGCTTCTAAATAAAATAAAATGGACCTGAGGAGCTTTCATTGAACGACGACGATATGTTGTTTCTACGAAAGTGACTTTTTGTGAAAATTCATAGTTTCTTTTTTATGTAATTGAAAAACATTACGAAAGTTACAGGAGCCATTGGATTTTGCATTCATATGCACTTGTTCTTGATGGTCAATATTTTGCAGTTATAAATCATGTTAGAGCTCAAAACTGATATTCCCCAAAATATTTCATTCCAGGAATGGGTAAAAAATCAATTTAAAATAAAAATTCAGTCTTGATTTTAAAATATTTTCTCTTTCATTTTTGGCTATCGTTAAAGTGCCTTGCATTATGAGCTTTGAATAGCCCAAGCAAATTTATTCGCATTTCCAGTTCGCAGCTCATTTGAAAAGTACTAAGTGTTGGGGTTCCAAAATATATTTTGATTTTGTGTGGGGTTCTACAGCTCAAATAGTTTGGGAACCGCTGGCCTAAGCCATTGAAGCAATTTTCTTCAAATTTTGAACTTAAGGTTTTTTTGTAACTCTCCAGAGGGGAAATTGAAATATTTTTAGCGCCAAAAATAACGACACTCGCCCTACAACCGCAAATCTTTTGAATGTCGGAAAGTTTCTTTGGGATCGTGAAAATGAACGAAGGCACCCGAGCGATCGTTACGGTTCCCCTAGGTTTTGGCTCATATTTTCTATAACTTAAGGTAGGCTCAAATATACACGAACAATCTCGATCTTTATTAAGTTGAGAGGACATAAAACTTATTTTAATGAATTATGCAAATCTATCAGAGAAGTTCTTTTCTGTATACTGTCGAAGGCTGAGTTTTTATATTGAATGGCTTTGCACTCAAAATTTTTCAAAATTTCTAACTGGGTAGTAATGTTGTCAAGAACTTTTCTAATATCAGCTCGGAGCTCAAGCAAGTTGCCTTTCAAAAATTACCTGGAAAACATAACCTGGATAAAGCTTTTCCTCAAGACAGCTATCGGATTTTATACTAACCTAGGTATCTACCATATTTTTGCATACATTCCTGAACAAATCTACTGAAGAAGACACCTATTTACGAAATTTAGAATCTTTACAGGCCCACCATAAACAGGGATTGTAGGAATTTTTTACCAAATAGCCCAGGAAAATTAGACTTTCACTTCGAAAAAATTCCGACAAAGCTGAATTTCGGTAGAGGGTTTTGTTTTGACGTCTTAAACATTTCCTGAAAAGTTCCGTATATTTGGGCCGGGGCTTCATTTTTTAGGGGGGTTAAAGTGGGTAAAATTCAGTTTCTCCTTAATTTTTCGAAAACTATAAGTTTTTTAGTTTTTTAGAAAAATTTTGAAATTTTTTGATTTTTTTCATGAGTAATGTAAACTAGGCTTTATCTACAAAAATGATCCAAAACAGAAACTGATTCCAAATAACGGTTGACAAAACAAACTTGAGTTTTTTGTGTAAGCGGTTTATCAAGAAGTCGCCCTGTCAAAGTGCTGTCCTAGGCAATTTCCCGTTTCGCCTACAGGCAGGTTCGACACTGGTTGTTTGATATAATCCTTTGTACGAACAAGAGGTTATAAAAAGAAACAACAAAGGAAAGCTTATTATAATACCAACAACTGAGTTGACAATTAATGCGTATGGGAATTTTCCCTGTACCAAAAACAATTTATTTCATTTCCTGGATTTATTTCTGCCGATTTGGTTGGAAGAACATGTCTCAACCAAAAAAAAAAAACACAAATTGTATAGAATTATAAATTGGTTGACTTTATTTTATCAAATACTCGTACACAAAATGAATAATAACCTTTTGGTGTAATTTAGAGGATGTACATATCTGTATGCATGTAGGTTAGATAGTGTGGTGAAAAACAATAAAATGTGTTCTAATTGATGTGATTGATTTAAGCCACGAAATTAAATTTAAGAAAACCAAAAAAATAAATCAAGCAAACATTTCAAGTTCCACAATGAAAGCTTTTGGAAATTGATGCTTTACCACATCACTTTATGCATTTGAATGAATCTAAAGAGCAGACCAGTGGGAAATTAAAAGCATATATCAATGCCACGTGTTGAGGAAGTTGTTGTTTTTAAATGCTCAAGGAATTAAAATTAGAATAAAATTAGAAAATTATAGTAGGAAATTAAATAGTAAAAAACTGATTTTGGAAAATGACCAAAGATACCTAAGGAAATGGAAGGAAAAGGAAGAGTTAAATTTATTGTCATGATGAAGTTCCTCTCATCCCAGCCGTTCAGATTCGGTAGAAAATTTTAGGTAACTTCCATTCGCACCGAGGAATGGTTGAGAGTTGTAAATCACTAGGACCACGGTGTCAACAAGACATCTTTATACGAGTTTTTATTTTAGTATACCAACGCCTGTTACACCCAAGGACTCTCAAATGCAATAAGGATCAAATATAAATATTGACGTCATTGATTATTTTTAAACAGCTATAAAATTGCCATTATTTCAAATTGTCAAGCATAAGTAATGGCAGTTTAATGTCTACTTATAAAGATGCCTTCCCACATTAATATCTTTTTGTCGTCTTTTAAATCTTAAAAATTGATTTGAAGAATAAAGCTGTCTATACTTTATCAAAAAAACCAACATTTTATGTAACATGCAAATTTTATAAGACTCGATGAAGGCTTTTTGTATGGGTAAATCCTGTGATGATGATGTTAAATATTTCAGATACCCAGATGCTGCCGACTATATCAAAACTGAATTCACAATGAGCTCTACCTAAGTATATTCCCTTTGGCCATATTGTTTGTGTAAGCTTAAAACAATTTATCTATCCATTCGTCCTTAAAAATATGCAGAAAATAGAAAACCCAATACTTTTAGAATCAAATTGATTTATACGGATACGGAAAGATAGGTATGGTTTTTAGGTACAAGAAAATTTTATGTTTTATGTAAAATTCATGATTTTTTCACACAACTTTGTCTTCTTTGGTAACATAACCTTGAATTTATTTTTTTTCGTCTGTATCATTGCACAGGATACGATTCTTGTTCTTCTTGAATAAATTATTCAGATAGAAAGACATTTGTGAAAACAGTTTTCGAATCAAGAAACGCATTGAAACTCTTATATAACCATTTTGGATTTGCCATTATTTTCCAGTTGATTACATTTCCATTGCAATAGAAATCTTTCATTGTTCTTTTGGTTGAGCTTCGAATAATAGAGTGTTGTAGGAAATCGTTAATTTAGTATGGAAAACTATTTTCGATTTTTAAAGAATCAGACCATTTGGCAAGTGTATTCATCTGCTTGGGGGGTTTAAGATTCGATTGCCTGAAAAAATGGATACAATTTAATTTAGATAAGAGATTTTTTTTTCCTTTTTTTTGTTGTGGGTTATTGAACTTGTAAAGGTCATCCTTTTTGATTTTTTTTTAGAATATGGTAGACAACAATATTTATTCCAAGGAAGGTTTTAAGGCTCGAATATTAAATAATATGTAAAAACCTGTGAAGTTTTTTTCTTTTTTTTTATTAATGGTCAAGAAGACAAAAAGAGGATTTTGATAAATAAATTGAGTCTGTCCCAAAATTCTTCGGGTTTATTTAATGACGTATGTACCTCCATAAAGGTAACTATTATTGCTTGCGATATATCGTCCCTCTTTTCACGAACTGACGTATCCGTTTATTCAATATTTTACAGAAGAGCAGTTTTTAGTTTTGTGTACGCCTTCCAAAGACGTTATTTCTGATTTTTACAACGGTTTTGGTAATTTTTGTTTGTAAAATGGAAAGAATTTATTAAAGTTTCTAATGATATGAGATTCAATGTAAATACCCTACTAAAAATAGTTCAAATTAATTGATTTACCAGATACGTCACTTTGTGAGAAATTTTAGTAGGTAAGATAAGGTTAGGTTAAGGTGGCTGTCAGGAAAGCTGCTGACACACTTAGGCCAGAATAGACCCAATTTGGAGCTTTTAATAAAGCGATGGAGATTGTGAATGTCAATTTTATTTAAGTCACTGGGATCATCGAAGAAAAAAATCCTACATAAGTGTATTTTGCGTCTTTGAGAAAGAGCAGCACATGAGCAAAGAAGGTGTGGGATAGTTTCTTCCTCCGCCTCGTCCATGCAGCTTCTGCAGAAATCATTTGAAAAAACACCAAGACTATTGGCGTATTTATGTACCTATGAGGCAGTGTCCAGTAATGACACCAATTGTGGAGCTAATATGCAATCTACTTTGGGATAACAAACATTTCGATCACTTCGGATCCAGTGTTGGCCAGATCTGTTTTGTCGCCAGACAAGTAGTGATGCTGCTGTTGGTCATCATCATGGAATCTTGCTTAAGCAAAAGTTTACATGTAGCGATCGGTATTTCAATATTCATCTTGTTAGGTGATATTGGGGTACTAGTTCCTATGGCGAGTTCATCGGTTTTACAGTTTCCTAGAACATCTCTGTGTCCCGGCACCCAGAATAGGTGAATGTTAAACTGTTCTGCCATCTCCATTACAGACGAACGACAGTTTCGGGCAGTTACGGAGTTTGTAGAAACAGACATGACAAACATGTTAAGTCGTTCTGAGTACACGCCGCCACCTACCCCCTCTTCGGTTTTTGAGCCATCCGTGTAGAAGTGAATTGCTTCAGCTCTCAAGAATTCATTATCTTCCCAAGTGGATCTTGTTGGAATTGTTACTTCAACATTTTTGCCAAAAACCGGCTAAGGGATGGTGTAGTTGGAGTGTTTAGAGATTGATTCGAATTTGTTCAGAGTGATAGTGTGGCCAATAGAGTTATTGGACCATTGAGAGATGGCTCTGAGACGGATAGCTGTGCTCGCTGCCACTTGTTTAGTGTATATATCGAGGGGTGTGATGTTAAGCAGTATGTCTAACGCAGCGGAAGGTGTCGAATGGAGAGCTCCGCTGATACACATGCAAGCCGATCTCTGTACTATGCTTAGCTTATCACGATAAGTTACTTTATCTAAAGCAGTCCACCATATTGCCACCGCATATGTGAGTATCGGTCGGATGACCGCTGTGTATAGCAATTGGGTGATATGTGGCGACAACCCCAATTGCTTCCAATAGCCTTTTTACAGGAGAAAAGTGCCACTGTGGCCTTTCTAACTCTTTCTTGTATATTTGGTTTCCAGCTCAACTTTTTGCCAAAAATCAGACCCAGATGTTTAGCTTGATCTGAGAAGATAAGTGGAATGCCATTTATTGATGGAGGGTCTATATTCGGTATTTTATATTTCCTTGTAAAGAGGACAGGTTCAGTTTTGTGGGGATTTACACCTAATCCACATTTGTCTGTCCATTTAAGTAGTTTGTTGAGAGCGGTTTGCATTAATTCTATAATGATTTGAAGATTCTATCCCGATATTGCAATGGCAACGTCATCAGCATATGCAATAACTTTGCAACCACCCGCTTCTAGATTGACTAATAGTTCATTAATTACGATGTTCCATAAGATTGGGGATAGGACTCCACCTTGCGGTCTGCCTCTGCTAACAGATCTTCTAACAGAAGATTCACCTAATTTTGAGCTAATTATTCTGCTTCTTAGCATGAGGGTGATAATTTTAGTGAGAAATTAAAGTGTAATGATAGTGTACATAGGAACCACTGTTTTGACAAAAACTTTTGAGTGAGTAATTTTAGTGTTGTGGCAGTATACACAGACACAAATGTTTTGAAAAAAGTGTGCCCATAAGAGTGCATGCTAATTACACGTTTATAAAAATATTGCAGCAGTATGGTGAATAGGCTATAAGGAATTTAAAATAAATCTGTTTCCCAGGAGCGGAGTTGGAAGGAGTTTTTGGGGAGTTAATAAAGGGCGGAAAATTGTATTCTTTCGTTTTCTGAAAAAGTTGTAGATCACGCAAAAATCTACAACTTCATATTAGTAATTTTTTAGCATAACCTCAAAATTTCCGAGATAATGGCGAAAAACCGTCTTTTTCTTTTGCTTTGGTTTTTTATTTTCATTTCCCCAAAAATAGTTCAATTTCAAATGAAACTTTGTGAAAATATATCTTGTTGTGTTTTTAATTACCACAATTTTGTTCAAGTAAGACTATAGAGTAGTTTTTGAGATATTCAATTCAGTTTGATAAAAAATACTTTTTTCAAATAAAAAATGTACTTCAGAAAATCAACGTACAGAGTTTATTTAGGACTCATTTGTTTTTACATCTGCTTTCATATAAAATAATGACAACATATACTTACCAAGGTCAAAAATGCGAAAAAGCAAAAATCAATTTTGCAACAAGTAATTTTTAAATAAGTGTTGATAAATTGTTTGAAATTTATGGAAAATGCAAAAAAATTATAACAGCAGCAAATTTTGGGAGTGGATGTTTGTGTTTTACTTGAAAAAAAAAATTGTGCTTATTAAAAACACAACAAGATATATTTTCACAAAGTTTCAAAAAAATAAAAAAAATTTCTTTTGATTTGCAATATTATTAAAATATTTTTTTTATTTTGAATTTAAATCCTTAAAGAAAATTAAAAACAAAAAACTGTAAGATGGCAGGTACTGGTTTAATAAGTTTTTGGTAAAAATGTTGTCTACCAAAAAGTACACCATGTCTACAATAAACTACTGATTTTTTTTTATCAAAATCGTTTGTTTGAGATATAATTCTGATTGTGTCAAAATTCGAATTTCGAATTTTTGTTGTCCAAAATTCTGTAAATCTAAAATTCTGTATGTGCCAAAATTCTGTAAATTTAAAATTCTGTTTTCTAAAAATCTAAAAAAAATAATATTTCATAATTCTGTATTCCAAAATTCTGGATTTCAAAATTTTGTAAATGATAAATAAAAAATTGTTTTGATAATTTGAAGACAGGAATTTGGGTATGCAGAAATTGTTTTGATATTAAAAAAAGTGTGCTCTTTTCGTAGATTTTGTACAACTGATATTTTTTGTTTAAATACTTTCTTTCTCAACATAACAATTTATCAGCTTTAACTTGCTCTTCAAGGCAAACCATTTACCCAAATAAAATATTTTCTTCGATTGCTTGAGTTCCAAACATGTCCATTAATTTCCCAATCTATGACACAAATTTTTTTGCAGGGAGTTTTTTTCGAAAAACAGAGAGATCCTTCGAGAGCCATCTTGATTTTGGGACTCAGCACAAAATTGTAAGTCACCTCAATTCTTGCCGACTAAGACATGAGCACAGTAGCCGTTTTCCTTTTGAGGTGGCGAAGTATTTGCAAATACTTTGCCAGTTTTTTTCAATGGAACACATTAAACTGCTTTCCCATGTAAAATGTATCTTCTCGCACATGAGAGCAGGTGCTGTTGATAGTCAGCCTTATCATGTTCCCCCAGAAGTTTAAAAGTTATTATGAGTTACGCCTGAACTTCAATTGACCTAAAATAATCGAAAAAATTGCGGAAAGGCAGCAATCCAATACCCTATGTTTTTCTTTTGTTCTCCGCCAATAAGTGACAGTTTAAGCTCTTAATTACAAATAATTTTAAAATGAGTATTCACAAAAAAGAGAAATTTCAGTTGTCGGGTGAAACTCAAAATAGGCGAAAAGTAAAATGTCATTCTTTCCGCGTGGAATACTATTCACGTGAAACTTACAATAAGGTACTAGTACTAGCTTAGGGTTTTCATCTATTCACAAGTACTTTGCCACCTCCAAAGGAAAACGGCTAATGATAGTTGGAAGTGTAGTAAGTCACTTAACCCTTGTTTCCCACAATCTGTTATGCCACCAAAATTTATTTTATTTATCAAATAGGTATTAAGAAAATAAAAAGAAATGAGCCAATTACAACACATTTCGAATTTAGTCAATAGATCCATGAGTTTCCTGCAAAACTATAAAAAAAAAACAAAGTAAAGCACCTTGAAATCCAACGATCAAATTGATTTACTCACAATTATCCTACTTGGAGACAGTTGCACAAATATTTAATCCGTTGTTTAGCTATTTTTACTCACCGACTTTGGCGAATTAACTGAGGTTCAACGATGGATGGGTCAGGCATTAAGTTGGCTACTAAAACATACTTGAACCGAAATCAGTCAGTGAAAATTGCTGCACCATGGATCAAAATTTTAACCACGTTTGTACAACTGAAACAAAAAAATATTTCTGGGGAAGGAAGTCTAAATTAACACTGAAGAAATATTAGAATTTAAAAGATTTACAGAATTTTGAAATACAGAATTTTGAAAACTAAAATTTACCACTTATAGAATTACGGATTTACAGAATTTTGAAATACAGAATTCTGGGTTTACAGAATGGGATATAGATTTATATTTATGCAAAATTTTTTACCCATATGTGTACAGAATTTTGGTCATACAGAATCTTGTAACTCTGAATAACAACCCAGTACCCTTTGAGAAATTTTTAAGATTAATAAGTCTTTCTTTAACGGTTATATGGCAACTTTTTCTTAGAGCTTAAAATAGTAATGAAACCTACGCAAGTAAAAATCTGTCTCTTGATATCATTATTGTCATAATATTATAATTTTTTATCAAAATTTCAACTTTTTCTGTCTTTCACATAGAAGTGCCTGAGACTAACTTTTAAGATTTTTACCTTCCTACCTCGAAAAATAATCTAGTTTTTAACGAGGCCCCTTAAAATGTTAACCCTGATGCTAGAAGGGTCTAGCAAGGATAACTTTCGATTATCTCTAGGGCCTTGCCGTTAAGTATGCCAAGAGGGGAAAAAACAAAGTTGTCTCAACTGGGAATCTTCTAATTACCAGTCCAACACTTCAGCTACTGAGCTATTTTGCGGTATTTGTGATGGGTTTTTTCTAGCCAGAGCCTCACTAGTATTTGAAAAGTTTTCCTTGTCTATAGATTGCCCCTAACGAAGCCTTTTCAAGGCCTTATCTAAACGGTGGGTTACTGGCATAATCACGAACCCTCATCAAATGAAATTGATTTTTCAAAAGATTGATTTTATGACAAATTGGGCCGCCTCACAATAAAATCCTAGATCCACTACTGCCTTTTGTATGGACATTATGAATTCAACAAAATCAATCACAAAATAAAATACGATTCTGCTAAAAGATAAAAATTATTTTATTTGAAGGAAAGTCTTATAAATCAAGTGAAACTTGTGTTAATTGCTTTTAAAACATCTTCAAGTTGCAGACGACCCTTAAAACAGATTCCCTTATGCATATACTTATCTCCATAATAGAAATAATAATAATGTCTAGTCGATTTTTCTGAATTATTTATTTTCACCTTGTAAACAATAAATAAAAATGCATCATCAGACTTCGAAGACTTGACATTGATGGATATCATCATCATTATCATCTTTGGTATCATCATCTTCGTCATCACCATCTTCACCTTCACATCATCATAATTATACTCCCTCAACAAAAAACGAAACTTTTCACATCAACAATAAAATGATTGGAAATTTAAGTAGAGAATACTGTCTGATAGTACTTGCGGTTAAAAATGAAATTAAATTGTTCCCTTTTAGCATAGTTGGTAGTTGGCTGTCGGTTTGGAAATCATTTTGATAAGGAAAATAAGGAAGCATCCAAGGGATTGGAAAACTTTTTAACAGGAACAATTAAAGTATACAAAACGGAACTGACAAGATTGTTCATTAAAGTTATATCCATACATATGAAGGATAAGGATGGCTTAGTACATAATTATCAGTTGAGTCTTGGAGTAATTTGAGAGTAGGGTCGTTCTTATTACTCGATGGGATTTGATAGAAAGTGGTTGTTAAAATAGTTGGTAATAAGTTTTTCTTTAAAATCAATTTGATATTAATTTGAGCAGACAGTAGCTTCTTCCTACGGTTATCATGAAAGGAAGAAAACAAAAATAAGTGCGGGAGTAGTAAAAAGCAAAGTTAGAGTTGATTTTAGGTAAGAAATAGTTTATTCCTTGTGAACATAACCAGATTCCCAAAACCTCAAATTGCATTTTTTATCGAACCAAAATTTGCGTATAATTTAAAGAAATTAAAACAACATTCCAAAAGTGAACAGCACTTTTAACTTAGGACATTTTACGGTTCTAGATTGTCAACATAATAGGTTCTTGTGAATCCGCAGTGAAACAGCATTTTAATGGTGCACAATTTCACCGTAAAATTAGTTTATGGTTCTATGTTTTCACCAAAATAGGGAAGTTTTCAAATCTGAAGAGATAAGGGAGTTTTAAAATAGGAAGGAAACACAGTCGTCTATTATACCCTTTATTCAACTCGTGATACTAAAAGTAATAATCATTATTTTGTTAACATATATTTTTTGTTTTAAAAATAAAGCCTATTGCAACTTTAACTGCTGTGATTTGAATCTCAATGTCAAATAAAGGCTTAGGGTTTATGGTTGTTTTGTGTAATTAAATATCAGAACATTAATTCTGTAAGTGTACTCTATGACTTTGGGGAACAATGCTTTCACAGAGGAGCCTATACTAACTTTTGATTTGGTTGTGAAAAGCCGTTTTTATGATAAACATTTGAAATGTCTTCTTTATATCGTAGTCGTTTGGTGTAAAATTTAATATGGCAACGTTAAATTTTACTTAGTCCGAAGTAAAATTTTGTATAATATTAGTAGTAAAATTGTGTGCGGAACTTTATGGGTCTTGAGTTTCCAAAAAGTTACCCTTTCAGAAATTAAAATCAAGAAAATGAATTTAGAGTCAAATTTATGAATTCAAATAATAAGCCTCGATAAGGTTATTTTAGGAGATTTTTGTTGGGGGCATTTAGTGATTTTTTTTTGTGTGAACTTGTTGGTTAATTGTTCCTTGAGCACTTGAATTTTGTTGCCAGTAATATTTTTAGAATTAAGAGTATAAAAATGAAAATTTAAATTTTAGTTTTTGAAATGAAATTATAATTTTGAACTAGAGCCTACATATTAATTCTTTTGAAGAATATAGCCTGCATATCTTTGTTGTAGTCAAATTTACCGCAACACGAGTTCTTTCCTTTTTCTTTCTTCTAGACTATCCCTAATTTTGACGAGCTTATCTCAATCTCAACATTAACTTTCTTGAGCAAAGAATTGGTTGCTAAGCTTTGCTGTTGTAAATTTTACCACAACAAGAGTTACTTCCATTTTTTTTTCATCTGAGCTACCCTTAATTTCAAAGAACTTACCTGAATCTAAACAAAAAAATTTTTTGCATGATGGTTAAGGCTTGAAACTGTCATGTTGAAGGTCTTCGAAGGTTCGATTCCCAGCCGCTGCCATCTAAAGACAGAAATGTTTTTCCTGAGGTACAGCCTCTTGCGAGGAGCTGACAACTGCTCCACGAGTAAACTTGTCATGAATAAGTGCTTCTCATCCAGCCGTTTGAGCTCGGCAAAAAATTGTAGGCCCCCTGCGTTCCTGCCAACAACACGCACACAGGAATGGTTGAGAGTTGTAAGGCACTATGCCCTGGTTCTCCACGAGCTTTTGGGCCACCGAATTTATTTATTTTTTTTATAGAATAGGTTGATAAACATTTTTGTTCAAAAGTGTACCACAACAAGAGTTCCTATCAGTTTCTTTCACCTGGTCTACTACTAATTTAAAAAAAATGTAACTCAGTCTCAAAATTAGCTTTTTTGGAAAATGAATAGGTCGCTTAGCTTTATTGTGGTAAAATTGACCGCAATAAGCGATCCTTCTTTTTTTAAAAGAATAGGTTGCTAAACTTAGCTGCAGTAAAATTTACTATAATAGTTCTTTATTTTGAAACTGAAATCCACTTGCTTTTATCTGGGTAAGCCTTAACTCCAATGAGCTTAACGCAGCCTCAACATTAACTATTTTGGAAAAAGATTAGATTGCTAAGCCTTGTTGTGGTAAAATTAAACGTAACAAAAGTGTCTTCCTTTTTGAATTAAAATTAACTGGCTTTGATCTGGACTACCCTTAATTTTGACGAGATTACCACAGTTTCAACTTTTACTTTTTTGAAGAAAGAATAGGTTGCTAGACTTTGACAAGGTAAAATTTACTGAAACAAGAGTTCTATCCTTTCTGAATTGAAGTTTACTTGTTTTCATCTGAGCTGCCCTTAATTTCAGCGAACTTACTACAATCTCAACTTAAACTTATTATGAGAAAGAAGAGGTTGCCAAACTTTGATGATGTGGTAACATTTACAGCACCAAGAGTTCCTTCCTTTTTGATTGATTGCTTAACTGAGCCTCAACGTTAACTTTTTTGGAAAAAGAATAGGTTGCTAAGCTTTGTTGTGGTAAAATTTAAAGCAACAAGTTCCTTATTTTTTGAAAAAAAATCATTTTGATTTTATCTGGGCTGCCTTTGATTTCGATAAGCAAAGCTCAGCCTCAACTTTAACTTTTTTAGAGAAAGAATATATTGCTAAAGATTGTCGTGGTAAAATTTATCGAAGCATGAGTTCCTTCCTTTTTGAATAGAAATTTACTTGCTTTCATCTGGTCTACCCTTAATTTTAAAGAGCTTACTTTAGTCGCAACATGATCTTTTTTGGAGAAAGTAGCTTAACATTGTCGTTGTAAATTTTACCACAACAAGAGTTCTTTCCTTTTTGAATTCAAATTTAGTTGTTTTCATCTGGGGTACTCCTAATTTTGATGAGTTTACTTCAGTCTCAACTTTAACTTTTGAAGGAAAAAATAGGTTGCTAAACTTTGGCGGGGTAAAATTTACTGAAATAAGCGTTCTTTTCTTTTTGAATTGAAATTTGCACATTTTTGGGCTGCCTTAAATTTCAACGAGATTACTTCAGTCTCGACTTTAACTTTTTTAAAGAAAGAAAAGATTGCTTTCTTTGTTGTGGTAAAATTTACCGCGCCAAGAGTACCTTCCTTTTTGATTGAAATTTGCTTGCTTTGATCTGGACTGCTCATAATTTCAACGAGCTTACCTGGGGCTCAACATTATTTCTGTTTGAGAAAGAATAGGTTGCCAAACTTTGTTGTGGTAAAATTTACCACCGCAAGAGTTCTCTTCTTTTTGAATTGAAATTAAATTGCTTTCATCTGAGCTCACCTTAATTTTGAAGAACTTGCATTAGCCTCAAAAAACCATCATAACAAATTTTTAACTAATTTTTTTCAATTTAAAGTTTATATTCAATTAAAAAAATAATAAATACAGGATAAAACTTTTTTTAATCCCTGGAAATGGAACAATCAAAGTCATAAATGAAATTCTCTGAATACAAAGATTATTATATTATTATCATATAAATTATTTTGAGCGAATATTCCTATTTTCGAATATTCAGGATTAAGGAAAATATATTGGAAGCAGTCCAAGACACACCCACAAATTCAATTAGTAAGGAAACATTATTGAAAAGCTCTTAATTTTGATTGACTTCATCATAAAATATTCAAGATATTTAAATGCATTAAACTCATATTCATATAATATAACGAGTATTATATATTTTGAACAAGGTACATTGCTCAACCCCACCTACATATATAGATTTGGTTATTTTTATGAAGCATAAGTGAATTGTAAAAGAAAATGAATAAATTGCACATTGATTGATTGAATTAAATATAATAAATGCACATTTATTAGAATTGTGTGTGAGATGAATTAGTCTTAATTTAATTGGCTTAGTTCAATTGGAAATGAAATCGATTAAAACTTGAAAAGTAGATACTTGATTATTTTCTGATAAAAGTTTAGTATGAATTCTTTGCATGGGAATATCAAAAAAAAAATATTTAAGATACGAGTAATATTCAGATATATGTATTTCAAATATAAAGAAGAAAAACTTCAAAACTGAAATCCCCTGAAAGTAAAAATTCTGAATTCAAGATTTAATCAGATTTCCGATTTAGTGTATGATTTTAATTTTAAGTGATTCCAAAACAGAATTGTACAAAATTTGAAAACAAAAAATAGTCTAAAATGGTGAGCAATGTTATCCAGGGAATAAATCTAATTTAAATACAATTCTTTTGGAGTTTTTTTTTTGAAAATTATGTAAAGATCTAATCTAATCCAATCTAAAAGGAATTTCAAAATTTTGACAGCTCCAATTTGCCAATCAAATTTTAGGTCAACTGCTCAAAAAATCGTCTTGTCGTTGGAGGCAGACCTAGGCAAGAAGTTCTGAGTTTCAACTACGTGAACGGGCGCCTCACGACAATTCTCATCAAGGCTAAATTCGCCAACATCAGCCTCATATGCACGCATGCCCCTACAGAGGAGAAAGATGACGATACGAGCAATGCCCTAGCTATGACATTAAGATTGTCTTGGTTGATTTTAATGCCAAGTTAGGAAGAAAAGACGTCTTTAGTGGCACAATCGGAAAATATAGCCTGCGACACCACCTCCGAAAAAGAACTCAGGTTAATCGACTTTGCTGTAAGGCGAAATGTTGTGGGTAGCTAGCACGCAGTTTCCGCATCTCGATATACATAAAGGGGTATGGCGAATTCCTGGACAATCAACCGGCAAGCAGATTGACCACATTGCGATCGACGCCGACGCAAGGCAAGGTAATGCTACGGATATCCAGACCAAGACTGTAAGGAAAGGTGACGTCAGACGGCTACAGTCGCAAGAAATCGTTAGGTCCTTTTCCGATCGAGTCTCTCGCGCCCTCTTAAATAGTCCTATGCTGCCGAATTCAAGCATCGAGAACCAGTGGAAGGAAGTCAACAGAGATACCGACTCTGAGGTGCTGCACCTCTCGCGACGACCGCAGTGAAACCCCTGGCTCGACAAAGAATGCCGGCAAGTACATGCAGCAAAACAACAGGCATACAAAGCGGCGCTGCATAGAAGGGCCAAAGTTGCTCTCGACCTCTACGAGCACCGTCTTCTCAAAAGGAAAAAAAGGAGCATGAGAAGGGCGCGATCTAGGAATTAGAGGGATGCCATTGCAGGAATGACGTTTCGAAGTTTTATCAAAAGGTAAAAAGAACCTCCCAGGGTTACAAGGGCCGAACCGAAGTCTGCAAGGACGATCAGAGGAACATCGTGGTAGAATCGCAGTCGGTGCTGAGGATATGGGAAAATCATTTCTGCAAATTGTATAATGACGATGGGGAACTGAATTCCGCTGCCATGCAGATTGCACCATATAACCTGGACGACGTAGGCCAACAGTTCCTTCCACCCGATCTCGCTTTTGTACCTACTCGTGTGTGTAAAATTTTGTAACATTGAACAACAAAAATCGGTACGCCAATTTTGATATGTGTTTATAATTCTTTTCAAAACCTTGTTTAAAAAAAAAATCATCTAAAAGTTTTAATATATCGAATTTTAGAAAGAATTCGAAATTTCTTTTTTTCAAAAATTTGATATGAATTTTGTTCGACATTTCAAAGAAGCTTTTACTTTCCTTTACAGTCTCAACCGATTTCAGTAAGGCCTTTGACAAAATTTCCCATAAACTTCTTTGTTAAAATGGATCTCCTCTTACCTAGATAACATAACCTCTTGCTCTTTCTTAGCTACCTCTGGTGTCCCCCAAGGCAGCCACCTAGGCCCACTTTTGTTCATTCTTGCTATTACCTATATTGAAAAGGTCATCAAACATTCTTCTATTTCACTGTACGCTGATGATACCAAGTTTTTCAAGATCATTTCGTCGACACATGACTCTTCCCTTATTCAACAGGACCTTGACAGTTTTTCAATTTGGTGTCTTAAAAAATTACTTGGAGCTTAACGTTGCCAAATGCCAATCAATCACTTTTACACGTAAACGTATTAAATCTCCTCCCCGCCTCTGCCTCTTTCATGATCAACCCGTACCCACCGTTTATAATATTCATGATCTTGGCATAATATTTCACCCGGAACTTAATTTTCTCTCCCAAGTAAATGATATCATCCTCAAGGCAAATTCAGGGCTCAGCTTTGTCAAAAGATAGTCAAGGGAATTCTATAACCCTTATGTGACTAGTTCCCAATACATATCCTTTGTTCGCCCACTCCTTGAATATGCTTCTCACGTTTGGTCCCCTTATCAACTTATTCACATTTTCAGAATCGAGAGCGTCCAGCGTCGCTTCCTTCGCTTTGCTCTTTTTGGCCTTGCCTGGAACAATTCTCTGATCCTGCCTCCCTATCTTGACCGCCTTAAGCGTAGAGAAATATCAGACATTCTCTTCATTCATCGATTACTTTCTGGTTTCGTTGACTGCATTTCACTCTACAATTCTATCTCTTTTAATATTAACCCTCGTTCTCGAAATCCTCGTCTTTTTTATCTTCCCACTCACAAGATCTCCTATGGCTGAAACGAACCTATCTCTCGAATGCTGTGAAGTATTAATTTGAACATGAACTTCTTTGGAATTTAACCTCAGTACTCCTTCCCTAAAACTCCGTCTTCTGAATCGCCCTCCTCCACACTTACCTTAGCTTAAGTTCTTAGTTTTTAAATGAGATTAAAAATTAGCTTTTATTGAGCTGAATAAATGGGGGTTTTGCCCCCACCAAAATTAAAATTAAATGTAAGTATCCAGAAATAGGGATAAAAACCATCAATTTTCCTTCTTTACCAAAAAAACTCGTTAAAAATTTGGAGAAAATCACTTCAGTGGTTAAGACTGTAGGTTAAGGTACAGATAGTCAGACCATCAGATGGACAGACAAAAAGACGAATTAATCTTTTTTAATCGCATAGCTACGTTATTCTTAATAAGTGTTTGAGTGATTTATTATGAGGGATAAAGTTTGTATAGCCTCAATCTTCTATTTTGTTTTGAATCATTAGTTTATCAAAATCTCGTCAAAATCCAAATGCTGCCGAAAAACTTATCTAATATTAAAAACACGTGAACTTAAAGAAAATAGCAATATTTTATTATTCCAATGCATTCAGTGGCAGATTTACCCGCACAAGTTTTACAATGTAAGCATCATTTTTGATTGCTGGAAACCCATAAATAAAATATTAATTTCAAGCATGCACTAGCCGCAAGTTGTAGGTTGCAAGTTATGGCTGCCACTGTGGAATATTGGCATTTATACAGATCGAAATTTTTTTTTTCGTCCAAAAAAAGCTATAAGCTGTTTCCTTTTTTTCAAAACATTTGAACATGTTACTCAAAAAAAAAAAACGGTTATTTCCAAAAACATGTAATATGCATTTTTAAAGAAGAAGAAATTGTAAAGTTTTCCGTAAATCAGAAAGTCTATTCGTGTACATCCCATAACTACGAATTTCTACCAATATTTTATTTTTATATAAGCTTCGAAGGGACTTTGGGCTAAATTCGTAATTTTGGGAGGTGCACGAACAGACATAATAGTTTTTATCATTTGTTTTTGTGTGACTTTTTATCTAACTATTTTTAGTTTTAATTTCTTGTTTAAAAAAAAACACAGTGGCAACCTTGTTTCAACGATTTCATCCAACAAAAAATATAGATAAACATTCACTAGCCTTTAAAATCCACCTCAAAATGTTCTGCTTTCATTATTTTTACTGGCAAAAAATCAAATAAGCAAATAAATTGATGCACAGGTAGATGTAGCACTTACAGCGATAGCAGCACCAGCAGGCAGAAGCAGAAAACACTTCCAAAGCTCGGTCTATAAATTCAATAGTTTCCGGTCGATTTTGCAACATTCGAATCGATGCAAGTTCAATAAATTTCTTGCAAATCGTAAAACGTTTCTGCCTTCACTTCTTCCCATTTGCCTCAATACACCCAACAGAACAGCAATATGTATCTCATGTATGAATTTATTTAGCTTCTGCCATATCGGATAGGCACTGGGCAGCGGGGTGCTGTGAAGAATCACACATTTTCGATACCCAATTTGTTGGTCTTTGTTTTTTTTTTTCATTTTTTTTTGCTGCTTTTATTTTCCAGCAAATTCGCAACCACGGATTGTGTAGTATTTTTCATTGAGCTATAAACCCTTTTGGCTTTTTTCAAAATATATGTAGATGGAACGATAGTTTTTAACTAATTGCTGCAACAGCACCATTTGAGTTGTTTCTTTTGTTGTTTGCAAAAAGTCAATATGCAATGTTATGGCACACCCCCACCTTGTATTTCTTTGTCGTCCTTAATAGTCGTCCTTTTTGACATTTTAAATCTACAAGTGCTATAGAACTCGTGTATCGCGGTCTTGCTTTAGATTGCGGGAGTTCTTTTTTCGCTAAGAGCACAAGTTATTTCGGACTTCCACTTTTGAAAGTAAAATATTTGCAGCGCATTGAGTAGGAAGAAACGTTGTTAGGAAATTTCATTTCTGATTTTGAAAATGGAGTCAACTTGGACAAAAATATAAAATTTTATTGTTACCTAGAAAACAATTTTCGATAAGTTTTAAAAGATCAGGTAGGTGAAGGGACTTACAAGTTCATATTTTTCCTAACTCAGGGTGTTGCACCAAGCTATAGGGAAATCGGATTAAAATTTAAACATGGAATAGTTGCTAATATCGATCGAAGATCATAATGCTGTTCAATCTAAAGGAACCAAAACTGTGCAAGGAACCAGGTTGATGGTGAAGAAACTCTTGAACAACTAATAGCCCAGAAAATCAGGGGAAAATTCAAAACAAATAGGTACACTCTTCAAAAAAATTTAAATTTTAAAAACTGGAAAAAAATCATCTTACGATATTTCTTACGATTCTGCTTAGTAACGATACGTACTCGTATCAAGAGCGATGTCCTCGTCTAACAGCTTAATTTTCGGGGCTTATTACCCCAACAACGAATACTACGAGAGTGTGCGTCTAAGCGGCTTTATTCCGCCCGATGCATTCCTCCACCTAGACAGTCGAGGGCTGATCCAGGATAGAACGGCGGTTCCGCTAATCTACCACGTCGGGCGTAGAACTGTGGATCGGCGGCTAATTTACAGTCGAGACGTCCTCGCACAAGACGGAGCTGAGCACCTTCGGTTCAGTAGGACTGTGTCCGAACGGGACCGAAGAGATAGGGTAAGGCAGGAGAACCAGTTCTGGTGGTTGAAAAACGAAGATGAAGTTCCTTCAGACATGTAATAGTTGACCTTGCTATTCTCTTTTGTATGGCCGACTTGCATAGGTTTAGGTAGTTAGATTTAAGTAGGGACAGTCAGGGTGGCACAAAAAAAAAAAAAAAAAAAAATATATATAAAGTCCAAAAAAATACAAAAAAATTATAAAACCGGAAAATGCTTACTGTGGCTGTTCTAGTTTGTAAGTAGTCTGTAAGTAGCTTATAAGTAGGTTGTAACTAGTTTATAATTAGTTGTAAACAGTTTTAAGTAGCTTTAAGTAGTTTTAATTAGTTTTAATTAGCTTTAATTTAGTTTTATGTAGTTTGTGAGTTTTATATAAAACCATATAAAAATAAAGACAATGATACCGAGTTTTTTGTAAATTCTTCTCGGTAAAAAATAAAACCGACCTGGATTTAGTATTAAGATAGTTCTTAGGCCGAAAGGCATTAGCATTAAGTTATTATAGTTTAACTTAGAGCGCCCAACTGGGGCCAGTAAGTTAGTTTTAAGATATTGATAAGTAGGCTAGTTTTTATGAATTTTTGTCTAGCTTTAAGATAGTTTTAAGAAAATTGAAAAATAAAAATGAATTTAAAAAAAAAAAAAAAAAATACGTACTCGTATCATGAAAAAAATTATGTATACGACCACTTATCACAGAGATACCTAAAGTTCTTAGAAAAAAACAAAAAAATCCTGTTCCCTTATTTTTTTTTTTTTTTTGAACAGTGTATATTTTAAATAATATTAAAAATTGGCAAACATAGTTCAGCTGAAGCGTGTTGGTTATGGCAAAGCAAAGAAAAAGTCAAATCTAAGGAAAGGGTCTATCGATTAGATGGGAGGAGAAATTTTTTTAAAAAAATATTAAAAATGTAATAACAATAATGCTAAAAAAACAGTGGCAAAACTTACAATATTATGTTTTAGATTTTTTCTTCTAAGTTGAATTTCCACCTCTCAACTCAAAGTTGTTAGCCATATTTTTGCGTTCCCTCATTTCACAACACAAAAACCATCCTGTTTATCATTTTTTTTTCTAATTTGTACATAAAGGGTGTTTTTTAGACGTGTGGTTTTCAATATGGCAATACTTTTTTCGGAATTGGTTTTTTTGACAGCTGTCACTTGACTTATGTTCAGTTTTGTCTGCCATTTCATAATGATCAGACTTACTACTAAACAACGTATGCAAATTGTGCAAATTTATTACCAAAATATTGGTTCGGTTCGCGCGACGCATCGCGGAACAATCAATTTATTGAAGGAATTTTTTGATGAGCGCATTATTTCGCGTCGCGGGGTTATTTTTTGTGGGGTTATGTGAAGTCTCTTGTCTATGCAAAAACAATTGACGCCTTGGAAGAGAATACTAGGTGCCTCACCAAAAGCTTCCTTCAATGAATTGATTGTTTCCCAATGCATCGCGCGAACCGAACCATTATTTTGGTAATAAATTTGCACGATTTGCAAACGTTGTTCAAGAGTAAGTCTATTCATTATCAAATGACAAACCAAACTGCCCATAAATCAAGAGACAGCTGTCAAAAAGACAAACTCCGAAAAAAGTATTAAAAAATATATTTGGTGGCACAACAGCTCGTGGAGAACCAAGGCCTAGTGACTAACAACTCTCAACCATTCCTGTGTGCGTATTTTTGGCAGGAATGGAGGGGACCTACAATTTTTTGCCGAGTCCGAACGGCTAATGAGAAAGCACTTATTCGTGACAAGTAATACTCTTGGAGGATTTGTCAGTTCCTCGCAAGAGGCAGTACCTCGGAAAAAAGCATTTCTGATTTTAGGTGGCAGCGGCTGGGAATTGAGCCCAGACCTTTGGCTTGACAGTCCTACGCACTAACCATCATGCCACGAGGTACTACGATAAAAGTATTGCCAGATTGAAAACCACACGTCTAAGAAAAAACACTCTTTAATATTTTTTCTATTCTTGACCTATTTTCAATCCCTTTAGTTCGTATTTAATTTTTTTTTTATTATTTTAAAACCTAAAATTTTGGTGAGTATTTAAGACTGCGATCATGAGAAATGTCAAAATTCATTATTTACACGAAATTTATGGAACAAATTCTTGAAAATAAAGAATTTGGGGAAAATCTAATAGGTTTCGAGCGGAGTTGGTAGTAATTATAACATTTTATAGGTAATGACATGGTCAATTACAATTACCTACATGTAATCAGTAATTGACTTTTTCCAATCACAATAACAAGTACTTAATTTTTATTCGGAAATTTTCATATACAATCACAAGTAATTTGTGATTATAATTTTCAACTTATTAATTATATGTTATTGAAAAAGTAATTAAAGCACAAAAAGTAATTAAAAAACCTGTAATAATTACTTTTTTGTAATGATTACACACAAATGTAGTTGATTACAAAAAATATCACTTAAGCTTACCTTTATGTGAATGAAAAATCTTTCCGCACCATTTGTTCAGGTCATTTTAGGCAGAAAGACATGCGTTAGAAAGGTCTTATCAACGAGATATGAAGAAACCAGAAACAAACAATTATTTGAGTTTTGCACAGTTTTTGATTTTTTTAATTTGTTTTAGGGTTGGATTAAGAAGCTTTTAAATTTTGGAATATTATAGAAAATATTAAAAACGATTGGGGTGAAAAATTAGAAATTTTTCTCCCCCTTACGTAAAGCTATTTAATAACAACTTTTGAGTGCTGGGGCATACAATTTTTGTAATGATTTACAATGTTTGCCCATCCGCCTAACATGAACTCAATAATTGGTATGGAAAACTTTTCCTTCACATATTAGTAAATATAATTAATATTTTTTGTAATCAATTACATTTGTTTGGAATAATTACAAGAAAAGTAATCGTTACAGGTTTTTTCAATTACTTTCTTCCCAATTACTACATGGAAAAATCAAATAACTGTTTTTTTTCAATAACATGTAATTTGTATTTAAAAAATTTAAACTAAGTACAATTACATGTTATCAGTAATTGAACTTTTTCAACTACAAATTACATACATGGTGGAATCGTCTATTGAATTTTTTTGTAGTAATTACTTTCCAACTCTAATTTTGAGTTAGAACTTAGATGGCAGAAATTAAGTTGGAATGAAAATTTTGTATTCATGGTCCAGTTGACGGAGACGAAAAATATCTTTTAGAATGCATTGTAAATGGTCGGCCCTAAGTATCTATCAACAAATGTAGTGACGTATGTAATGTGCTTCGGCCACTAGTTTGAAAAACGCGTTTCAAATATTATCTCACTGTTTGTTGTTCAGTTGTTAATAAAGTGCTTTCAAGTAAAAACTATTTTGACTCCAAAGAAAATTTTTTGAAAGGGTGATTTCAGGTTCTAACTCACAGGTAACACAGGGTTAAAATTCTTTTTATTGTATTATCTTTCTTTTTGTGTCATTTAAATACTTTTAGTTTGATTTATAGCCTTAGAGTTCAACTATCGAAATGTTTTCATTTTCCAGTTCTTGCAACTTAGCTAGAAGCCATAAATTATTTCCCTAATTGCCTAAATCATATTAAATCAGACAACAAAAGTCTTTTATCAATATTTTTGCGTAAAACATAACAAATATTATTTACATTTTAAAATTTGCATAATAATAATATTTATGATTAAATTTCAAATCCATTACCTTTTAAATTGGTTAAGCTTTCTAGAATTTTAGCAAAAATAATAATAATAACATTTTAAATGAATATTATGTTTACCTAATCATTTAAATTTAAATAAGTGTTGGTTTGCATGACAGCTCGTGAGAACCATGAAAAAGGCATAATTATTGTGCACATAGCCTCAGACAAGCTTGTGCGCGTGTTGTTGGTCAACAGGAATGATTCAAAACGGTGGCAGGAATATTGAATCATTAAATTGATATTGGGAAATTAGATTGCTGTTCATTTAATCTCAAATAATAATTTATGCAAACGTACCAATTTTCCAACTACAGCTACTCGATCAAATTAAAATTATTCTTAAAATTTCTATTCTCGTGCGTGTCGGTTATAAATTGATCTGTATCCCGCTTTTATATGTGTAAAATAAAATGAGGACAGTTTGTTTTTTTCGAAATTTGATTGTTCATTTGTGAAAAATCAGTATTCAAACAAATTTACTCACTTAAGTCTTGTGAAACAAATATTAATGTATGTAAATAAACTTGAATTCTTAATGAACTCAAATTAAAGAAGGAATCTAAATGGATTCTTCATGTATTCTAACATCCAACGAACGTTAATATTAAACGGAAGTAAACAACCGAAAAGGTATATTCTAGAAGTAATCCAAAAAATTCCATGTACCAAAATAATTGCCATCTATTATCCAGTTTTCTCTTGTAGTTTTTTCTCTTCCTCCGATCTTAATGCAATTACTACTCTCCGAACTAGGACGATAAATTACTTCACCCGCTACCATCACCACCGCGAAAAACTATGCCAAAAGTAGAAACTTTGAAAAAGCAATGTTATATAAATTATTTGAGTATAGATATTGGCAAAACCTTTTTATTTATTTTTCCTGTCCGAAATTGCATGCCAATATGTTACCTAGAGTCTTTCTCATTTTTTTAACATTATTGGTTCCCTGTTGGAAAGAAAGTTACCTCTCCAATCATGAAGCTTCGGAGTTTTGTGAAGAGTTTTTGCGTTCGGCAAACCAGTATACCACCACCAAAATCTATATACTTTAGGGGAAAAAAAACACTCGATAGATAAACACGCCAACAGCTGCGGTGGGTAGAATTATTGGAAACATAATAATTTTCAGAATGATTTATGGGATGATGAACAGAAAAACCGTAAGGAAAACTCGAGAATAATTTTGAAAGAAGCTATTTTCTGTGTATTTATTAACTTTTACTTCATTAATGCAATTTCCATAATAAGTGGGAGAGCTGAACTTGTATTTTTCGAACTGACAGACAGGACGTGACTTTTTGAAAAGTCATAATTCGACAAGAGTTAATTAATTTATAATAATGATTAATTCGGAAGATAATAACTTTAATAAAAACTATTAGACGTTCGATGAGTTTTGGGTTGGGAAGTTTGTTTTGTTTTTGGCTTAGTAAATACCGATCGACACTAATAGACCGAGAGACAACCATTGTATTACACTTACATTTCGGGTATGCACACTTTTTTCCTCCGATCAAAAGGCATTTAAATAAATCCATATGTGAAAAATTTACGTTAAATTTTACACCTATTTCACACGTGTTTGACTTTTTTTCTCGTTGGCTCTTAGACTATAGTTTTTGGGTCTGAGTTTTGAATGAGATTTTCTTATTTCATTCCTTATTGACAGAGTTAGGAAATAATCATTAGTTTTTAAATTTTTGTTAACGTTCATTTTAATTATCCGAATAAAGGTAAATAGTACCTAATAGAACTTTTTCCATTAACAATTGTATTATACTTACTTACTTACTTACTTACCTACTTACTTAAGGCGCTACAGTGGGCGATATTTGTTTGTTTGTATAAATAAATCATAATTAAAACACTTTTCTCCCCTTAAACTCTTCAAACATTCCACAATTTGGCGCCACTTTTTTTTCAATGAATAGTGTCCCTATTATCAAATGATTCTATGCGTCTAGATTTTTTCAATGGGAGCGAAGGTGAAATCAGATATGAAAATTCGAAAAGAGTTAGACGCAATCGTCGTATAATAGGGGACATTTACTCATTGGTTTTGACATTTCAAATCAACCATAACAAACTTCACTCTAAAATCGTTCAGTTTCTCTATTGCTTCTAGAATTTCAATTCAAATTCATCTTCTAAATTGTATTTTATTTTCCATTGTCTTTTATACAAAAATGAATTGTGATTGAAGTTATGAGAACAGTTTCTTTCATTTGGGATAACAAAATTCGGGCCGATAACTCTAGCGACCCGAGCATGTTTCCCCAAATTAACAAAATATTTAGAAGGAATGATCAGAACGACCTTCCGTGTCTTAAGCTTCAGAGAACGACGGACAACAGAGACGTACTTCTGACAGCAGGAATTGATCCAGAGGACGCCGTCTTGGACGATGACCTCTTTATTGTCGAAGATCCGCAGTAGAAAGTGGAGGCTGTGGGGGCTGCTTTCCAGCAAGTGTACAAGATGAATGCGTGCATTCGCCCCAATCATGACCTGGAAAACAGAGCCTTGCTCCATCACTTCTACCTTCGGAATGACATCACCCAATGGCGATCAGAGAACCTCGGTTTCACCGGGTTCAATGAAGATCATTTGGCAAACGCCATAATCGCCGAGCGAAATGGGCCCAGTTCCCTGTTAATTACGAAGGTGGAGCTCCAGCTCATCTTCGATTCACTAAAGAAGAAGAAGTCAGCAGGAGTCGATGGCATATCCAACGTTGTACTTCGACATTTACCTCAAGAAGCAGTAGACATTTATACCACTCTGTATAACAACGCTCTGAATAATGCATATTATCCAGTGCGTTGGAAGACAGCTGTGGTGCATCGTCTCTCGAAAAAGGGAAAGGACAACTCCAATCCGGCGAATCTCCTGTCGATAAGTCTTCTTCCGAGTATCAGCAAGGTATTCGAAAAAGTTATCAATAGAGCTCTGTCTAAGTGGGCAGAGGACAATAATATCATACCGGATAATCAGTTCGGTTTTAAGGCGGGACATGACAGCATTCATGCCGCGTCTAAGCTCGTTTCTGATGTCTAATGGAACAAATCTAAGAAGCAGTGTACGGGTGCCTGTCTGGTCTTGATTTGGAGTAGGCCTTCGACACCGTATGATTAGAGGGTCTTTATCTATAGCTGACCGGACTTGGCATTGGTAAACCACTATTATATATGCTTTATAATATGCTCAATGGCAGAGAGTTTGTTGCCAAGAGTGGCAATGTTACTTCTGCCACAACCTTTAATATTAAAAATGGTCTCCAGCAGGGAGCGGCCAACTCGCCGATTCTATTCAGCATTTACACCAGCGATCTGATAAGTAGTTTAACTCAGGCAATTGCGTATGCCGACGATCTAATTGCGTACAGAACAGCTCCAAAAGTTGAGGTCATCAGGATTCTTTTGCAGCGTGACTTCGAGAAGATTCAGCAATAATGCGATGACTGGAAGTTGAAAATCAACTTTGAGAAATCAGAAACTATCTTGTTCAGGACTCCGTTGCTTAGAGCCACAAGGGATACGAGAAAGAACTGGCGCAAGCTGGTGATCGTGGGGCCAAAAGGACATCCACTGGCGAGTAAAAGTGTAGTAAAGTACCTTGGCATCTGGATGGATCAGTATCTATATTTCGACAGACATATAAATGCTGCGCTGGCCAGGGCTAGGGGAGCTTTTGCCCTGACGAAACGGTTGTTTTATAGCAGCCGGCTTGATAGTAGAAGGGTGAATTTGCTACAAAGCCCTTATCCGGCCGATGATTGCCTATGGATGCCCGGTTTGGTTCAACTTTGCCCCATCTCAAATGGAAAAGATTCGGGTGTTTGAGAGGCAGTGTCTTACGACGCTGCCTTGGATTGCACAGAACACCAGAGTCGGAGTACAAACACTACTATTCCAACCTGGTTCTATACAACGGGGCAAACATAAACAGGATAGATAATTTCTTGCTGAAGCTTATTCGAGGTCACATTTCAAGAGCGATGTCCTCGTCTAACAGCTTAATTTTCGGGGCTTATTACCCTAAATACGAATACTATGAGAAAGTGCGTCTCAGTGGCTTTATTCCGCCCGATGCATTCCTCCATATAGACAGTCGAGGGCTGATCTAGGATAGAGCGGCGGTTCCGCTAATCTACCATGTCGGCCGTAGAACTGTGGATCGGTGGCTCCTTTATAGTCGGGACGTCCTTGCACAAGACGAAACTGAGCACCTTCGGTTCAGTAGGACTGTGTCCGAACGGGACCGAAGAGATAGGGTAAGGCAGGCGAACCAGTTCTGGTGGTTAAAACATGAAGAATGAAATTCCTTCAGATATTTAAAAGTTGTCTTTGTTTTTTCTCTGTCATGGTCGACTTACATAGATTTAAGTAGTTAGGTTTAAGCAGGGACAGTCAGGGTGGCACATAAAAAAAAAAAAAAAAAAAAAAAAAAAATCAACAAAAATACAAAACAAAAAAACTATAAAACCGGAAAATGCTTGCTGTGGCTGTTCTAGTCTGTAAGTAGTTTGTAAGTAGAATGTAATTAGTTTATAATTAGTTTGAAAGTAGTTTTAAGTAGATTTAAGTAGTTTTAATTAGTTTTAATTAGCTGTAATTAGTTTTATGTAGTTTGTAAGTTTTATATAAATCAAAAAAATAATAAAGACACTGATACCGAGTTTTTTTTCAAATTCTTCTCGGTAAAAAAACAAAAACTGACCTGGATTTAGTATTAAGATAGTTCTTAGGCCGAAAGGCATTAGCATTTAGTTATTATAGTTTAACTTAGAGCGCCCGATTGGGGCCAGTAAGTTAGTTTTAAGATATTGATAAGTAGGCTAGTTTTTATGAATTTTTGTCTAGCTTTAAGATAGTTTTAAGAAAATTCAAAAATAAAAGTGAATGTAAAAAAAAAAAAAAGCAGTTTCTTTCATTGTTATTAGGCTTCTTTGGGCTACTTTTTCGGCTCTGACTTAGGGCTACAAACATTTCTAAATTGGGCTATCGAACTTGATCAAGACATGGCAACTCTGGTTAGAAACTGTATGCCTCATGGTTATACCACAAACAGTCACAGTATTAACTTGCATTCTATTTTACAGTACCAAAGTTCTGCTAAGAACGATATTTTTGTAGGATTCATCGAGCATATCGTACAGGTGTCGGTATAATTAGTTTGTACCTTCATACTGCGTCAGTCATGTTGCGTTTCGCCACTGCTTTTGAAAACGCGCTCTAGTTCGCAGGTTTCATAGTTCCCTTTCACACGAAGAAAGAAGTTGCTGGAGATTTTTTTGACGTTTTCTTTTAATTTCCAAAATCTAGGCAATTTTGAGATTTCCTGCAATTCTATTGGTTGAACGTACCATAACCGTAGATGTGAAAGGAAATGTCAAAAAATGTCTTCAAATCCTTGACCGGGGATATTTTGTTCATCCCTCTTTCCTTCTGCCCTTCTTACCCAGGAACTGAAAGTTGTTAGCAACTCAGTTTACGTCCATTTTTTAGCGCCTATTCGACTGCTTTACTTTGTATGACAATTCGCGTCTATTCACGACCACTCATGAGAATGATATATGTCAAAATTCGCGACTATTCGCAATTTGTTATTCGCCAGCTCTTGTGAAAGGGACTTAAGGCTGGAAATGGTTGGCTCAAAACAGTGTTTCACCCTGTTTAGATTGGGAAGATTGAGACCGGTCTCACGTCATTTTTTGATCAAGAAAAGTGAGGGGTTCCTGATTTCCTCACTTTTCTTGTCCAAATACTGCCATAAGACTGGTCTCAGTGCTCTCAATCTAAACAGCGTGATATGGGAGCCCCCCAAAGTACTCCTTAGTCCCTATGCAATGAATTGCAAAGAAGTAATGGAAATTTTAATTAATTATATTAAAGCTTTAAAAATTTTATATTCATACTTCTTTCTAACATTATAAAACCCAATTTAAAGTCATGCGTTGTGCCAATTGTTAAACCTTTGTTTCGTTCCCTTACAATAAGCAAGAGTAAAACTATTTTTGTTTTAATTGAAACGTGTACAGTACACGTTTCTAGATATCTACCCTTCTCTAAGTTGTCAAAAGGTCCTTTGTGCGGATGTAGGAGATTTTTTGCATTCAGCAAAATAGGTAAAATCATAGATACGTAACCAAAAGAATTCTAATTTCTGAATCACAATGACATGAGGGAATACATGCAACCATCAAAAGTCACCTGCCATTTTGTGTTTGTAACAATACCAACCACAACGAAAGATGAAGGCAAAAGGATAAGTTAGATACTAAAAGGCAAACAACGAAAAATTGTTGGAAAATTTTCGTTCAAACTTTGAGAACTTTTTTTCCATATATTACGGTCCATTGCTAATGTAGCCCAGCCATCAATGGCACGTTTACGTTTACACTATGCAATTTTCTACCAACAGCTACAACAGTTCGACGGCTAATTGGATTAAGTGATGAAAGGATTAAATTTTGCTGGCTTGTGGTGGGGGATTATTTCCCAGCAGGGAAACTTAAATGGACAACAACAACTCTAGGCACTTTTGCGGAATGTGTGTTGCTACTGCTAGCAACCTGTTCGCCACAAATACACCACCAATTTTACACACCATAATTTAAATGTTAATCTAAGCTTTTATGGGTAACTTCTTACAATTTTAAATAAATAATAATTAAAGTATGATGAATTTATTGAATTATCTCGTTTATGCAGGTATTTTTAATTTGGTTACGAAATGTTTGATAATTTATCGACCGTGAAATAATATGGGTTTTGGTGAGTTTTCAGAAATGATATAAGCAAATTATTAGTACAACATACACAAATTGCGTTACGCAAGCAAGGTTACTTTTAGCTAGAATACCCTTCTGATACAGAGCTCAACTCATTCATATACCAAAATATTCGGTTAATTTTGAATTACGTTTCTAGGAAGATGGTTATCCAATTCGAATTTAAGGTTGGACAATCATTAATCAACAATCAACATGTGCAACCAAGATTTGTTGTCAAAGAAGATTTTAACGATCTGTGGCAGCCATGTTGTTTGGGTGGTTTCTGTTAAATCTTTTATTTGTAATTCAGTCACTGATGCCAAATCACCATGGAAAGTAACACGATTAAGCAACACGTGTAAATGATAAAACTTTATTATCAAAAACCCTACCCATTTGACGCAGGATTAAATTGTTGTCGTTCCCAGTTGACTGTTCAATGTTTTGGGGCCAAATCTAAGTCGACTTGTTCAGTGAATAATCAGCTGGAACCCATGTTTGAACAAGGGGCAAGATCTGCTAAAAATATAACCACAGTTCATGAGAATGTGCAGGAGAGCTCGAGGCAGTCAGCGTTAATCCGTCAAGCCTGATTTACAAGGCAATGGGGAAAGGAGACGTTGCCAATGTGACCAGGTTTCTTCGTAGTTGTTCTCTCAAAAAATGAAAAAATGCATCATTTTTTGCAAGCCCAGGGGAAACGGACCAAAATCTCGTCACATCAGGTTGATGTCTTGTTTCCTCGTCGCTTACTCTCATTGTGAATCAGGTTTCACTGACGTGATGCCATTCATCGTTTTTTATGAATGCGTGAATGTTTCTTTAATATCTCTATATTGCTCTTATAAAATGTCAAAAGAGTTTTCGCTTCAATAGTCATCCTGTAAGATTATGATTCAATCTTTATCTTAGTTTATGTTACTTCGTCTCTAAAGGTTTTTTTTTTTAAGATAAGTGGTTTTGAATCTGGCAACACTTTTTTCGGAGTTGATTTTTTTGACAGCTATCACTTGATTCATGCTCAGTTTGGTTTGCCATTTCGTAATAAATAGACTCTGTCTAGACACAAATTTTTTACCAAAATAATGGTTCGTATATCGCGCGACGCATCGTGAAACAATCAATTTATTGAAGGAAACTTTTGGTGAGTGCATTATCTCGCGTCTTTGGGCTATTTTTTATCGAGCAAGAGCAAGACAATTGGTTTAGAGATACAAAGGTTTGATTCCTGGACCTACAAAAAAGTTTTGTTTATATTTATGTAAGCTTCTTTAAGACTGTCATAATTAACCCTATAAAAAAAGGTGCAATAGGAGTGAATAAAGGTCGCCTTTTTTACTCTATGGAGTTTTATACAATGCTTTTATGCGTAGGATGAATGAAAAGGAAAAGCATCTATGGATGAATAAAGGGGCTAAATTTGTAGTTGAGATGCTACCTTATTCACAATTTACAACATCAAGACGCATTCCACAAATATGCGAAAGAATTTTAAACTTAACCTGACATTTTTAAAGCAACCTTCCACCTATTTATACTGTCGGCGACCACTCACGTCGACGAAATGTTGCAACTCGCAACCATTTGCAATTCGTAGCTCATGTAAAAGAGCCGGATTACACAATTCGTTGTTCGTCTTTTTGACAGGTATGGTACGTGATTACACACAACGAAAAAAGTCCATTCGTCTTTCTGACGTCCAAAAAATATGAGGCTCATTTATTGCAACATTGACAGTAATAATAATTTAAAATATTTTTAAATCACTTCTTGTTCAAATTTATATCTTTCATCATCATATCACGAAAAACAATTTTTAAAAGCTCATTATTAAAAAAAGAGCGGGCATAATAATTAAGTTTATAAGCATCCTCCGTCTCTACTCGTTTGTCAAATCATAAACGTCAGAGTTCAACCCGAAAAACTCTTAAAATTTTCATACTTGCTTTCGTATTTCCGTTCCCTTTCCATTTCTACACGCCTCTCCCAATGTGTCAAAAAGACGAAACACGAAACGACCGAAAAAACTAATCGTGTAATCAGGCTCAAAGGCACTTATATCTGGCGGTTTCAAACTTTTTGAAACTCAGTGTTGAACACACCTAATAACAAGTGATTCGACTGAATGCATCCATCGTGAACTGTCAAAAAAGAACGGAACACCTAGCCAAAGCCGCTAGCCGGTAGCTGTAGAATAGTGGTAGCGGTAAATTTGATTTCTTTCTTGCAGTTCCATTTAATTTAATTGTTTTTTAAAAAAAATTGATAAAATTGTGTTTTGATGATCGTGCAAATTTAAAAATTGAATAAGTTTTTGAAAAAGGTTAGATCGACAGAAAATCTACAAATACAGCAGTTAATTAACCGAGAACACAACCAATTTGAGGAAAACTTGTAAACAAAAACTATTCATCGTGTTACCTACAACTATCTACAGGTAAAATAAAATTAGTTTTTAAGTTTTTTGAATGTGAACTATTTAAATTTACATACATATTATGTACCAAAGAGCAATGGCCCCGTGATGACCCAAGTCTGTCGTGTGGGGGCTGGATCGGCCGCCGCGCCGATCCATTAGGATTTTCAGCCAATCTGAAATCCAACCGAGCCAAATGGATCACATGGCTAAGTCGTGCGTGTATTTCCAGCTTTACTGAAATAATGTGTGCAGTTATAACTTATAAAACCCTTTTTGTGACAGGAGAGTAGATGCTCCATATTTGATATTTTAAGGATTCTTTGATTTTCTCTAAGAATGTAGGATCGATGCGAGGTTTTGGTTTGAAATTTTCTTAAAAATACCTGGAAAATGCTTTCGCTTTACCCTGAGTGCCTGAGTTGACGTTATTTCCTCTTGTCTTATCCCAATGAACTTGTTTATTTCTTTGAATGCATTTTGGATGGTTTTTAGCTTGTTTTGGAACTGGTTGTTTTTGAAATATTGAGAGTTTTCCTCATGATAATTTGCAATCTTTGAAGTTCAATCTTCACTATAAGGTAGCTTCTGTTGGCTGTGTCCCAAATCCCAGTCCTTTTAATATATCCTTTCAGTCGCTTGCGCAATCGCTGTTGATGACCATACAGTCGAATAATTACTTGCTTTAGTTTCTTCTGCTCGTCCAGGGCGTTGTGATTCCTAGCTCCATGAGTAATTCTGCAGCCTGGGAACGATATTGATGTATTTGGATGAAACCAGAAAGAATGGTGTTCTTGGGGAATTGGCTTCGGTTTAAAAACCACTAGAAAATAACGGTGCTCAAAATTTTTGAGGATATGAATTTATAATTTCTGAATATTTACTTAACTCTGATTTTATTTCTCATTTGAAAATATTAGTAAAGACGTGATTTTTTGGGGATAGAGTCAGCTAATCAAATTTTTACAAGCAAATAATAATTTGTATTCACTCACTGAAACTGATGACAATAAAAGCTATTTTGAATGAAAGTATTTATAATCACTTTTGTTTGATTTTGTTTTGCGTATAAAATTTTTACTAACCTGGCTTTACACTCTCAACAAAAAAGGCAAGAAACTATTATACTCAACATACGCATTCTACGAAATTTTTTAATAATAATTTACTTTCCACATGCCAAATAACCCGTTTTCATTTTCCTTTTATTACAAAATTAAATACAGATTCCTTTGATTGTTAAAAAACAGAAGGCATCATACCGAATTACACCTACCCATAAAAAATTAATTATGAAAATTTTCTTTAATAAAGAGATGACAGAGCAAAGATTAAAGTGGAATAAAAGGTTTAAATAAGCTAGCCTTCACATATAACACTCTTGTAGTCTGTCCCTGAAAATAAATTACACTTCAAAAACAGTTCTCTACCCTCTCTGTATACGTAATACGAGCATTATTAGACTGCCCTCTTCATGTCAAGAACTCATCAAAATCCAGGCATACACTATACTCACTATAGCTATAAGGAAGACGACATCAACATTCTCTCATGCTCGCTAAAGGGTTTAAAGGATTAGAAAAAAACTACTGGCTTGTCGCAGCAAATCATTTGCAAGAAAATTTATAACCAAACCCTCAAAACAGTCAAAGAACTTTTTTGGCCTAGACCTTTGTAAATCCTTTTCCGTTCACTTATTATTTTTTTCTGTGAATAAACATTTCAATGTCATTCGTGTACCTAGAACTACCCACCTTGTTGTTGTCGTCAGCAGATAATCCCAAATCCTGAAAGTTGTATGTGTTTCCGTTTATAAACTGTAGAAATTGTTTACTTGACAGTGAAACCTACTCCGGAACGTTCGTTCACATACACAAGACATGTTTTTTTTTTTTTTGAAGCCTTTGACCTTTTTTTTAATTAAAATGCCTAGAATCCGCTTCGCATCCGAAAACCCTTCAGAGACAATCTTAGGCCCTACAAAAAGGATATAACTTTGTTACATTTCTGACAATGCGGTAGATTATGCAGCAATTATGATTATGATGGAAGTGAAATTAGAATACAAAAGCAAAATTAATTCGTTAATGGCTATGACTTAAGGCAGAGCGAATAATTTTGTTAGTTCTGGAAAATTACATGTACCTAATTCTAATTGCGAAAAGAGCAACTTTCCTGCAATCAAAAATATGAAAATTTCGTGCTCTTTCTGTGTGTCGTCCTGTTTTGGTATTGTGTATTCCGTGGCAGTCACAGAAACTTGCCTCCTTCAGATATTATAGAAGTAGAGTCCTTGTAAAAATGTTTGTTACATTTCCTTGAGGTTAATTTGCCTTGAAGTCGTACTTTTATGTACGAGTTTTGGAATCGTGTGCAAGAGATTTAACTAACTTAAAAAACAAAAAAAAACATCCTTAATCTACGAACACAAAAATAAGTCTGCTTTTGTCGTTTTATGTTTTTTTTTTTGTTGGCTTTTGGTTCTATAAATGGAAGAAAGGATAATGCAATAATTTGGTTGGAGACATTTTATAAATGAATATCATTATCCTTACTGCATGGCAAAATTATAATTCTAATTAAGAAGTTCTTTTGTTGTGAGTGATAAGATGAATGCGGTGTGGGGTTGGATGATGGGAGAAGAGATTGGAAACAAAGGAGATATTTTAAGTGACAAACAACGAAAGGACAAACGTAACAAAGTGGGAGTCCTTAAATTAGCATGCAATTATCCTTTTGAATGAAAACTTGAATTAAACAAATAATTTCACTGTTTTTGTCCTTTTCAAGTGATGTTTTTATTATTTCGTCGTTATTGTTGTTGTTGTCGTTGACATTACTAACCACTTTATTATAATTTTTAGTTGTGTGTGTCCTTGAAGGATAAAAACAGTTTGCAAGAATTAAGAGAAATGGCGAACATAAACACATTTTTTTGGCTTTTTGAAGGAAGTTCATTTTTAACGTGAATGAGAAAAATTTGTCAAATAAATAGCATGCCTGGGTTGTAAGAAATTAATGGCATAGTGGATGTACTCGTAGTTGTTTTTGAATGTTGAATGAGAAAATTAAAAAAAAAAATAAAACAAATTTTACATCAAAAAAGTAGATAAGGTTTTGTTGCCAAAATAAAAATAGTTCTGATTTTTCAGCAAAAATAATTTTGTAAACAAAAAAAAAACATTTTGTAACTTCAAAAATCCTTTCAAAATAAAGTTTTGATTTATTGATTGATTAATTAATATTTATTTAGCATAGAAATATTACGTGTGTTTAATGAATCTGTTCCGAACGGAAAATTACAGAAAAGAACAGAAAAGTACAGGATTGTGTGTTCCATGAGTAAAAACCTTGCCCTAAACTGTTCTACATTCTGTCACTTTGTGTTCCATGAAGTTTTTCAGAACAGTTTAGTACAATATTTACTGCACCTACTTTTGAGGTGGAGCAAGTGAGTGAGAAATGTCAAAGTAGCAGCTGATTTGTTTGTTTGGGATAATAATAATTAATAATAAATATCACAGAAATATTTTTTTTGTATTTTTGAACCTAACATGAAGAAAAGACATTAAAAAATATAAAAAGTGTGAATTTATATTAAATTTGATTTGAAAATTAATGCGAACAAAAATAACAAAATTGAAATTTTACAGCTGATAGGCAACGGTCAATGCCGTCAACATATAGCTGCACTTTTCTGTTCTTTCTTGTTCTGACAGTTTTCACACACTGCTGTGCTGTTCTGCTCTGTTGTGATCTAGTTTTTCTTCATTAAACACAACTGTTATTCGTTTTGACAAACAGTAATATTTCTCGTATATCTTGTAATATTTGTTTCAATTTTTATAAAATTTCCTTGATTCTAACTGATGGCTCTGGAATTTGTCGGTTTTCCTGTCTAAACATCAACCTTTCTTATATCAACTCATTCGATCTCCATTTAATTTTAAATTGCAATTAAAAGCCAACAATTGAAGTCATAACGAAAACGAACAAAAAATAGCAAAACAAAAAATTTCAAGGACTTGGCTGACATTAGGGCGGAAAACGTATTTTGAAATATTTGTAATTTCGACGATCAGCATCAAACGGCTTTGGACTGCACTCAACTTTCTGTTTAAACAAACTTCAATTTGTCAGTTTTTAAAATCGTCTTCAAATATCATGTCCTTTGAACACTTCATTCATGCAACTGGATACATCACTTAAATAATAATTTAGAAGTTTAGAAATTTTGCTCCCTGAATAAACTTCAACACCTTGATTCTAACTGACGACTTAGATTAGACCATTGCTCTTCTCAAGTTTGTCGGTTTTCCTGGAAAAGTTTTACCTTTTTCCCAAAAATTACCCAACAAAACTTTCACCTCTTTCTCTATTCCTGCTCATATTAAATTCGACTCCAGCAGGTGTAACTAGAAAGTTTATCCATTGCTTTCCTATAATGTCGAACATGAAAAACCCCTCCTTGTAACATACAAATTGCCGAAGACTTTTAAGTTCATTTTGTTTGTTAATCCGATCGTTACTCAAGTCACTTTTCTATTTCCATAGAACTTTAGAATCCAGTATATTATGCATCACTTTGGGTCCTGGTACAATGATTTGAAATTCAATTCGATGAATGTGTGAAAAATAACTGCATCAAAGGCAAACACTATCTTGGTCGAACACACCAATCACCACCATTATTGAAAAAAGAGGATGCATTTTTATCGAGAATATTGAATAAGTCATGTATGGAAAATAGATGCACATACCATCAGTAAGGCACTTCCTTAGCATTCGTTTTAATCGTCATCCACCTTTTCAGCTTCTCACATATCCTTCTGAATGATTAATGACAGATCCTTGTAAAAATGGAATATAACCGACATTGAAAGGTGACGACAACGACGACGATGACTATGAAAGGAGGTGGTGAATATAAAAAGAGCTCACATGAGATGTGTTTTCGCATTAGTTGTTGTCAATGTGTATTCAAACAGGGATGAATCTGTGTAAATAAGAAATGACATATTTGGGAAATACGCAACACTTTGCTGGATTATATTATGGGATTCATTATTTACACACAATCATGGTGAAATAATTAAGAATCTAATAAAACCATTATTGAAGAGCTAATGACAAATTAAAATCAGTTAGATACAGGTTAATCATTAAAGGAGTTTTGTAACCTTTCTGCGCTTTTGATTTCTTATAAGATACAGGATGGTGAAAATATTTGTATATGTATTAGTAAATGTATCTTAAGGTTTTTGTTTTTGTGGGGAAAAAACAGACGTTGTGGTTGGTTGTTATTTCTATAGCTTTTAATTTTTTTTGATTTGAAATGCCGTTGCATCCCAAAAAATATATTTTCATGTTCTCTTTCATCATACATGGGCTCAGATATCAGATTTGATTTACATCTGGTAAGGTTTGGTAAGGCCAATGAGCAAATTTGGCCCAGAAACAATAAAAATGACCTTTCTACCCCATAAAAGAAGGTATTCTACATTGATTATCACTAGAGTATATCCAAATTCGTTGTGTGGTCACAGGAATTCAGGTTGCTAATTTTTTTTTGTTTAAACGACTTAAACCCGAAAAAACATTCAAAAATAACGACAGCACTTAAATTGTCATGCTATAACTTTTTTTGAAGCTGAAACTTTATTCTTGCACATTCTTTTTAAATCAAGTTGTGTTAGTGTAAGGTTCTAGAGAAATTAATTATGGAACTAAAAACTGATAAAAAAATATTTAACAAAATTTTTAGTTTAAGTATTTATCACTTTTATTTTCAGTTTTTAATTCTTTTATTAATTTAAAGTCGAACTCAGGAAATTAAATGTTAAATGGTCTTAAAACGTACACTTTATGGCAAAATATCAAAAACAACTTGAAAACAATTGAAATGATAATCAATTACGTCAGTCAATAGCCGTTTTTAGGTGTGTGATTTTTGAGAAAATCAAATCTTCGACTTTCCCAACCTTCCATAAAACCATTATTATTATAATAAGCTTTATTTATCCATTCAAACAATAAAATTTTACAATTTATATATGTAATCTTATTCTTAATAATGATTTTTCGTTCTGATAAAGAGTACAAATCTAGCAATTTTAAATTCAATTTTGGATTTAAGCCAAGGTTTTCCAAGTTGCTTTATCTTTCGCCGTCCTTTCCCATCTTTCATCAGTTTGAGCGATATCATCTCTCCACCGTTTTCGTTGTCTCCCAACACTTCTTCTGAAGTCTTTTGGAATCCATTGCGTAGATCTAATATTCCATCGGTTGTCCAACATTCGAGATACATGACCAGCCCAGTTCCATTTTTGTTGCTTCGCCTTCTTGACCACATCTTCAAAATCTGTCATCCTTCTGATTGTTTCGTTTCTCATTCGCTGCCTTCTAGATATTTTCAGGATAGATCTTTCCATGGCTCTTTGAGTTGTTGCGAGCTTGTGTGCCGATTTTGCTGATATTTTTCAAGTTTTTGAGCCGTACGTCATAGCTGATAGAATTGTTGCTTCGAAGAGATATTTTCTGATATTTTGGATAGATTTGAATCAAACGCCTGCGAATTGTTTTCCTTTGTTTTCTAAGGATACCTAGCTTGTGCGTTTGCGTACAGGTTTTTTTTTATAACTCGTATAATCTTGCTATTGATTCCTTGTCTTTTTAAAGATTCCCAAATGACCACATGTTCCACCGTGTCAAACGCTTTGGTGAATAACCTGATTTACTGTTTGTAAATGATCTGTGGTGCTAAAGCCTTTACGGAAGCCGGCTTGTTCTCTGGGCTGCTGATCGTCCCAGTCTCCACGAATCCTTCTAAAAAGACATTTCGCAAAAAGTTTATACATAACAGATATAACACTGATAAGTCTATAGTTGTTGATGTTTGTTGTATCTCCTTTCTTATGTATCAGGGTTATTACTGACTCTTTCCATTGGTTAGGGATTTCTTCCGCTTCAATTAACCAATTAATGATTTTTGTTATACTGGGAACCAGTTCGTTTTCACAAATTTTTAGTATTTCTCCTCTAATGCCATTTTGCCCACAGCATTTGCCATTGGTAAGTTCTTTTCTTGATGCTTCAATTTCTGATGGGAGAAATGGAGGAAAATCTAAGTCATACTCAGATTCAAGAGAAGTTAATACTACATTTCCCGAATGTGGAGTAGTAAGTCTTGAAGTATAGAGGTCTTCATAGAACTCCGTGGCTGTTTTGTTTAAATCGGATCTTTTTGTTTTATTTTTTGTGAACTTTAATATCCATTCTTTTCCAAGAGAGAGTTCCTTCTGTGCAATTTTCATGGACAGCTTCCCTGATTGCATTTTTGCATTTGTTTCTTAGACTTTTGAATTTATTCTTTTCTGCCTATAAGATTTGCTTTCTGTCGCATAGTGTCTCTTTGTGCTATAAGATTTTTTGTTTTTAGTGAAAGTTTGTCTAGTTTTCGTTTAGATTGTTTCAAAATGCTGTTTTCAGCAGATTTAATGATTCCTTCTTCTAATTGATCATAAACCCGTTGCAAGCAGATTTGACCGACATCTTTCATTCAATTGTTCTTTGTATTTGCAAGAGCTTTCTTCATCAAGTAGTTTTGGAATCTCTTTTCTTGTTGGTTCTGTATCATAATAGGTCTGTTTCTTTACTTTTGGGATAAAGTTTGGGAAAAAGTTCGGGAAAAAGTTTGGGGATGAGCTTTTTGATGTTGTTGTTGTAATGTTTAACCAGAAATGAAAAGTAAAGAAACGCATTTGGGATATTTCTGGTTCGTTGCGGTGTAAATTACCCATTCGACGTCATTGCTTGTAGGCTCAACGCATACAAAATTATGCAATTTCAATTCTATTAACATTTGCAATTATCATGTTGGGCTCTATTAAAAGATACCAGAAGAAATATTTTAATTTATATTTGGCTCCATTGTATCATTTTCATTTAATTTAATTAAATTAAACCGTTTTATATACGCTACTTGACAAATTTAATTTCAAATTTTTTGATCAGCTGATTTCTTGTTTGACAAGCAAGAAAGTGCCGGAACTAAAATGTTCGGGTAGATTCTGGCTGGAGGGGAAACGAAAAAAAGTCAAAAGCTCTGGCATTTTTGTGTCAGAAAATAGTAAAGAAACACGTTTTGGGTAGATTTGGGTTACTTTGGGAACCCGCGGGCGAGTAAAGAAACAGACCTATTGTTTGGTCTTATGATTTATTTGAACGTGCCCCTTATAAAACATCATTTAAAATAGATTTTGTATTTGTTATTATGAAATCTACTTCATAATTTATTAGCCCGTTTGGTGATCTCCCAGTCCATGTACGGTTTTGGGTTTTTTAAATAGACTGTTTCCAACACAGACTCCATTTTGCCATAGCCATGTTGTAAGTCGATCACCTCTTTCATTTCTTTCACCGTAACCGTAGTTTCCCATTATAAGATCTTCGTTAATTTTTTGAACCCTCCCATTGAAAGTCTCCCATTACGACAATAAATTCAAATTTAAACTCATGGTACACTAAATCGATATCCTTATAGAATTTTCTACCGTTTCAAGAGGTGCTGTCTCTGTAGAAACATAGATTTAAATGATTGAAAGTTTTGAATTTGATATTGTAATATATATGCCATAAAACCATGTGATGTTGCTATTGAAAGGTCAACTCCAATCACGACAGGACTTATTATACTTATGTCCTTGTATATAGATCCAAGTCAACAAGGAAAAGAATGTACCGTCGAGAATTATTGTATTTGTTTGACAGGAAGACCTACAATAATATGCGCACATTGTATCTATTTTGTTGTACTTGGAGTACGGCAGACATCGTCGGTTTAATGCTCCTGTCATTTATTAAACACAGTTATCGAACAGTGATAGAAAAAGAATCTATTAATGTTATATTTATTAGGATTTGTGTTGTATTTATTGCTATTCAAAGTTAAATAACTTCAATTTTTCCTATAATCATGTCCTTTTTGTTTAAATAAATGTGGGCCTAAGTGGGCTTACGGTCGACATACAGCCCACTTAAGAATAACATTATTTCTTGAGTAACTTTGATCACACAGTTGCTTTTGCTTGTAAGACCATTGGTTTTCAGTGTTCGACTTTAATTGGTAAGAACAATAAATGGAAACTGAAAGCAAAAGTAGTAATTAATAACGATAACGCTAAGTTTTAAAAAAAAACAGAGCCATTTGGTTCTTTGGCTCTGTTTTGTATGGCTAGCTTTTGCTTAAAAAAAAAGTATAGCATGACATTGTAGATATTGTCGTTATGTTTTAAGTCGTGTTTTGGAATATTATGAAACACTCAGTACTCTAAACTTAAATTACTCTGACGACACAACGAATTAGGATATGCAGTCTAGTAATAATAAATGTATGGTTACCTACTTTTATTGGATGTACAGGTCATTCTTATTGGTGCTTGGCCAATGTTCCATACACTTTTGCCCATTGTCCTTTACTTATTTGATCCAATACTTTCTTTTCCTTACACCCATTCAACACAAAAAAAAACGACATAAAAACAATACGTAATTAAACAGCAAGCATTTTAACTCTCCTACAATATAGCAAAGTCATTAATTTTAACCGACAAAAAACTACGAACTCGTTTAATTTTTTAAATTAGGATTGTGGAACAAACAAAAACATTTTATTTCTACAGCTCACAAAATATTTAAAATTTCCTTTTCCTATTTTGAAAAATCATTTTGAAAACGTTAATATTTTTTTTAGGAGGAGAAATAATTTTTATTTTGTACCTAATGCAATTGAGGTGATGAGAACCAAACCAAATTTACTTATAAATACCTTTTAAATGAGAGTACCTAGAAAACAATTCTTTCTATCTAATCATAGATTTTTTAAATCTATTTGTTTTGGTATGAAGGAAAATTATTGTTGATTAGGTTAAAAGACATCGGTAAAATGGCCAAAATCCGGTTAGTGTCAAGTTTGAAGAAAATCGACCTATTTTTTTTTTAAATAAAGCCTTAATTACAGTCAGACTGATACAGAGACAGAGACAGAACTACAAGACCTACTGTTCATCCAGTTTGATCGAAATTTGAACTTCGATTTTCTAAAACGAATGAAATATTTAGTAAGCAACAAAAATATATAAACTCTAAGATGTTCAAGATATTATAATTTAAACCAATTCAAAGAAATAATCCTCTGACCGTTTGAATCGCCACGTTTAAATTAAGTCACACTCGCACTTCTATTTGAAAATTAAGTCTGTTAAAAACAAATAAATAAAACAAATTATTAGTTATTCGCATTACCAAAAGTTGTGTTCTCTTTTGCTTATTCCCTCATTATTCAAATCCGAAACTTTTATGAAAAACAACTTTGTGCAAATCACAAACATAAAGAGACTTAATTAACCACACTCTTCTCTGAATTCAAATGGTCTTTTGTGGATATTTCTAAAATTAAACATCATCTAGCAGATGTTAGCGCCAACGCAGGCTTCTTAGTTTTTTTTTTTTCAAAATAAACACAGATTTTTTTGTTGATATGTACGAGTATCTTTGAAAATATATTGGTACAAAAAAAAATGAAATTGAAAAATGCAATCGTCTTTAAAAGAATAAGGATGGGCGGTGGTGAGGCAACTTTACGCCATGGAGAAAATCTCATTAAACTTAGACTTACGACATGGGCTAGGACCGTTGGGATATGCAAGACAAAACAAAAAAAAATTATAAAAATGAAAAAAAAAAACAGTAAAAAAAACTTGAAGAAAATAGAATTTATTTGTATGTATTTCCCGAAGCTTATCCTTTCATCAGATAAGATTAAACAACACAACTTTGGACATTAGAAATGCATCTTGCTTGCCTGCCTAGCTATCCATCAATTTTATTCAGTGAAATGGATATCTTCAAGGAGCAACAACATGGTTGCAATGGAATAAAAAGAACTGACCAACTTTTTTCTTTTTTCTTCGTCCTTTTGTGAAGGAAACGACACTCGACACACACAAATCCAATTTAGTGTAATTTTTTTTATCTCAAATGTGCAGGATGTGCTTTCTCGGTTGGGGATATGCTTCGCTTTCTGATGTAGGCCTTAAGGGAATCTTCTTAAATCTACGGCAAAGTATTTTCTTAATATTATACGGGTATTTAAATTTAGTTTGTGAGAATAGTAATTTCATATGGATGTCCTTCTAGGGTTGTAGTTGGAGTAAGGTATGTATTTGCATTTATTTCTACAAATTTGTTAGTGTTCAAGGCATGAATGTTGAAATGACGACGGCCAAAGGACGACGATGTTTATTTATTGCAAAATGGTTAGGCAAATGATTGTGCCTCATGGGTGAATTATTATAAATATGTACACAATAATGCACCCACACACATACAGCCTCAAAGAAGCTAATATGATTCATAAGAAGAATTAATATAAGATCTTCCTTTTTATTGCAAAATTCTCATTTTCATTTTCGTCTTTTGGTTTTTTTTTCTTTTTGAAAATGAATTATAAGCACAGCACACCAGGACATAGTAGCACTGAAAACTTATGAATATTCAATGAGAATGTAAATGTTGCTTTTATAAGTAGGGAGTGAATATATAAGAGAGGTGAGCAGGTAGGTATCTAAGCCACGCGTGGAAAATATTTCTAATAAGGTCAGTTATTCAGGAAGTTTTTCTGCTCTCGCAGATGTTATGTAATCTAGAGTTATTTGATTTTGTTTCCGAGAAGGAATAAGTTTATAATGGATTATGCGGTTGGAGACTCTAAGCTCATAATGTGGATTTTTGTTTGCATATTTCCGAACAATATTTTGGAATTTGTGCAAAACTTTTCTAAACTATGTATAAAACTTGTGAGCTTCTATGAGGATTTAAAAAAAAAAAAAAAAAAAAAAGTTGCAGCAATTGACGAGGAAGAGAAAGGCGGTGGTCACCATGGGGCAAATGGTAGCGCAAACGGTAGGAGAATGCAGAATCCATGGTAGACTGATTTTGAAAAAAGGAGATGGTGAGTGATAGGCGTTTGGCCAAATATTCATTAAAAAGAATTTCTCATTTCGTATAATTACTATAATTAAGCCCAGCTTTCCAGGTTGAGAATGCGCTGCCGTTATTTCCATATCTCAAAAAAATGTTAAGACATAGCGACGAAAGTGGAGTAGGTGTGGATACACTGATGCTTTAACATAACAGCTGAGGTATCGGCGGTACCTAGGATTCTTCCCCAAAGAAGCTACGAAACCTGGGTGAGAAGGATCCAATCTCCGAACGAAATGGTTTTAATTCTTTTTTCATTTATTTATAAAAACTTTTTATTTATAGTATTTCAAAATAAAGTCCCAGATGAAATTCCTTGTCCAGCGAGATCCTTGAACAGGAACTCGGAAGGAACAAACAAACTTTTGTCCCCAGCATACAATCTGGGGAACGAAACAGAGAACCTTGTCTAATGAATCCGCTTCTTGAAGAAAAGCTCAGGGGAACAAAAAGATTTCGGGATCCGTATTGAAAAACCTATGTCGTCAGTAAAAAGGATTAAAGCATCGAAAACCCTCATAAGATAACTTTGTATATTGGCTGCTTGAACAGTATCGCAAACGAACCAACGATTGTCCCTGGCACAAAGCCCAGGGAACGAAATGACCAAACCCCTCAACTGCCTGAACAGAAAAGAGTGCTGCAACTGGAGCTGCAGCTGGAATAGCTGCCAAAAATGCAGTACGTGATTTTTTTTTTTACCCGCCCACAATGTGCTGTACAGATTTCCGACATTTGTGTCATTTGAAGCCAGCTGTACGAGTTTAATTCCATACAAAAAAAAAATAAAAATTGATAATGATGAAATGCATGCTAAAATTACTTTACGTCCTTATGAGAGCTTGTTAAAGAGTTTGAAATTCATTTTAACCCCCATATAAACACTCGATGGCGCTCGGAATTTTGAAATGTTAAAAAAGAAGAACCTTGTCCAATAAACTTCTTGAAAAGGAGTCCAAGGAAACCAAATTTTTGCTCCTGGCACAATTAGGTAGAAACTTCAAAGCAGCACCTTATTCAATAAGCGTCTTGAAAAGGAGTTCAGAGAAACAGAACGATTGGAAGTTCTTATGGAAATAACTGGTGTCCCTAAGCTAAAAAGAAAATTTTATAAAAAAAAGTAAGGTTGGATTCTAGCCTAGGATTATGTAGGCGTTGTAACGCTTCGTTACAACCGAAAATTTTGAGGACCCTTTAAAATAAAATAACGACAATAAATTGGCCACTGTGTGAAGCCAAATACTAATCGGAAACTTCGATGAATATCTTCATCGCAAAAATTTCCAATAAAAAATTGCGATGAGATTGAAAAAAGATGCAAGGAAAGAACTCACAATGGACCACTTTGGTAAGACATTACTACATTGTTCGACAAAAGACAGAAACATAACATAATATCATCGTTTATGTGTTACCAAATTCCCAATATGCTATTTCTTATTACAGATTCATCCTTTTCTTGAATACACAGTGACAAAAAAAGTGTGAAAACACATCTCGTGTTAGCTCTTCTACATATATGGCACCTCCTCTCATTTTTGTCATCGTTGCTCTCACCTTTCAATGTCGGTTACATTCCAGCAGGTTTACAAGGGTTTGTCATTAATCATTTAAAAGGATTTGCGAGAAGTTGAAAAGTGTTATGAAGAAGTTTGAAAAAGGTGGATGACGATTAAAGTGAATGCAAAGCAAGCGCCTGGTTTATGGCAAGTGCATATATTTTCCATACATGACTAATTCAATATTCTCGATAAAAATGCATCCTCTTTTTTCTATAATTGATGGACGACGAAGGGGGTGATGATTGGTGTGTTCGACTAAGATAGTGTTTGCGTTTGATGCAAAGTTATTTTTCACACATTCATCGAATTGAATTTCAAATCTATGCAGAGGACCCAAAAGGATGCATAATATACTGGATGGTAAAGTTCGATGGATGGAAATAGAAAAGTTACTTGAGTTACGATGGGATTAGGGAGCAGAATAAACACAAGTCTTGGGGAATTTATGTGTTACATGGAGGGCTTTTTCGTGTTCGACATTAAGGGATAGCAAAGGATAAACTTTTTAGATACACCTGCTGGATTCGAATTAAATATGAGCTTGTAATAGAAAGAGGTGAAAATTTACTTGAAGGTATTTTTTGGAAAAAAAGAGAAAACTTTTTTTTTTCAGAAAAACCACCCCAACCACTCCAGAAGAGCAATGATCTAACTTAAATCATCTGTTGGAGTCAAACGTGTTAAGCAAGTAATCCTGGAAAAGTAACAGCTTTGAGTTCATCATTTAGCATTATAGGTGGATGGAAAAGGTGAACAAAAATTATTGAAAAAAAAAAAAAAAAAAATGATTCAGGAAAGATTAGCTTTTGTGCACCCGTTTATTATTATGTATTTTATTATTATTTTTATATGTAATTCAAAATAATTTAATCTTTGAATATATTTTGTTGCGATATCTTAAAGCATTTTCATAACCATTTTAATTTGTGTGCAAGGCTTATTGAATTGGTTAATTTCACTTTCAAGGCTAGTGTGTGCCTTATTGGGCACTTTGTATTATTAATATTAATGGTAACTTCTAACAAGTGTGCAAACAGGGATTCTAATGCCACGGATTAAAATTACAGTTTGCTTTCAATGTAAAATGAAGTAATTATGTAGGTTAACAGGTCTGTCCTATAAATATTCCAAGTTTATACAATAAATTAGATTAATTCTGGTACTACTTAATTGTGGGTTTGAGGTTAGATGTGATTTGTCTGTCTGATTAAACTTTGTTTAAATTTGTAGGAGAGAATCACATAAAAGAAATTATTGTAATGGGCGGTATGGTTTAAATGGCTATTAAAACTTTTTTCGTTCTGATAGGGTTAGTCGTACTGGGGTGGTGTTTCCATTTATATTTGAAGTAATTTGGATTATAGGATAATTGAAACATTGTAAATGTAACTTGGATGGAAAATAATTACCTTTGTAGACAACCCGTCTTTAAGCAAAAAAATTTATATTTTCATCAAGTTAAATAAGCCGTAGAAGATTTGTAACTCTATCAATAAGATATGTTCTTAAATATGTTAGAAGCAGCAGTCTGGACTAAAAAAAAAACTCGATGATATATGTTGCTGTTTGGCTGAAATTCAATTCAGGATGATTTCACAAGATGAATCAAAACTGTAGAGCTCTAGAGTGTGTGTGTAGGTTAGATCGAAGCTAGAAAATTTTATTAGAAGGTGATTTAGGTAGAAGGGTCTACCAGCGAATATCTGTTTTTTTAAGCCTCCAAACCCAAAATAAGCATTTCCTTTTGATATTGACTTTTTTTGACAAGACCAAAAACTTTCAAATGATGGAGCGCGTATGCACCGAAAACTTTAGAAGAATGTCGTGAGTAAAGTACTTATATGAATGATTTGAAAATTGTACACAGGGTATTCTCTATCAGAAAATGAACCGAATTAATTTAATTATCGATTATTTTTTGTTAAGACCAGGGGCCTATGATACAAACCTACAAGTACTTGTAATACAAGTGAATCCTTACAATTGTAACAAATTTTTGTAACACAAAGCTACTAGTCAGCTGGTATTCTGCAAGTGTAATGAACCATCATTGTGGAAGTGGAAAATTCTAAAATTTCCCACTTTCTGTAACACAAAGCTACAAGTGTAGAAAAAAATTTAATTTTACTTGTAGAATAATTGATGAAATCTTACAGCTGGTTCAAGACTTGTAGGATGCAGTCGCATTGAATTAATACAAAAATACATTATTTTCAATCAATCAATATTTCAATAATATTATTATCGTGATTTTTGCTTTTTTTACCGAAAAAACCTCCAGTTCTTATGGTATCTATGCAGATATATTAGTTTCTACGTTTCTGATACCAAAGTAAGTTGCCTTAATAGTTTCGTTAATAACACAGGTTTACAAATATGTGTTAACATGTAAACAAACAGAGAGTGTTTCTAAGCATACTCGTATATTTTGGCGCTGAACTCAAATCCGCTAAACATTTTCTGCCCTCAGCTCAAATTTTTTAAACTAGTTTTAAATTTTAAAGCCAAGCGAGGTAGTTTAAAAACAGAAATTGTCAACGATTTCTGAAAGTACATACTACTACTACTACTTCTACTATAATATTAGATTATTTTTTTTCGATATCTTTATTCTCTGAGAACTTCTTAGCTAGGCTAGGTTTGAGGTTATGTAACAATGTCAGTACATTTTTCTTAACTAAATTAGTAACGAGTTACGACTACAAATTTGAATAAAATATTTCAAATTACTCTCCTAGAAATGCCCTGTTATAATTGAGGCCATGAGAGCCATAGAAGCCTAACTGCATTTTTAATTTTTTTTCTGTAGAGCACAAATAAGAAACAGTTTCTTTTCAAACACTTGCAGTTTTAAAAATTCTTAAACATTTGCAATATTATTATTTATTTGCAATATGATCAACAAATACATAATAGGTTTTTAATTTTGTATTCACGAGTTTTCAAAATACTGTTTTGAGTATCATTCAGGCCACTCTTGCACTCAAGTTTTAAATGTTTGTGTGGTTGGCTTCTAATGGTAAAAATTCCTATAACTATGGCATGGAGGCTCAAATTTTAAAAATTTAATTGCATGAATATTGTTTAATATACATACATACCTATATACAAATTCAAGGTTCGTAATAAACTCAATTTCAATAAAATTGCAGTTAGGCCACTATGGTTCTCACGGCATCAATTTACCTACGTGTCAAGAAATATTTTCCTTATTTTAGCGTGTTTTTTAAACTATGTTGGGTTAGCTGAGATGACTTAAAACTAACTAAGCTTTTTCCAGAGACTAAAAGAATTATGGAAAAGATTTGAACTGAATTTTGAAGAAGAAAATTAGTATATGTACTTTCAGGAAAGATTGAAAATTAAAATAATCACCAGTTATTACATACATATAACATAGCCCCAAAAATAGCAAAACAAATATTTGTTCCTCATTTTTTAACGGGAATATTTCGAAAACGAGACGAAGGATTTAAATTTTGCAACAAAATTGATCTTAATGGCGTTTGTAAAATAAATAATGATTGAGGGTATCTACAATTTTACTTTTCATTCATTTCATTGGTTAACCCGTCGCAAAATGACAAATTCATATATTTCTACTTTCTCGAATTTTACCCATCACGGATATGTTTCTAAAAATGGTTCGTTAAATGTCTAGGACTCAGTTACCTTTTTAGTACAAAATTTAACGCGAATGGAGTTTGATATTTTGAATTAATTTTAATGTCTAATCGTTAAAGATCTGAGTAAATTTTAAGCCAATAAAATTGACGTCTGTCCACGATTTTGCTTTTTTTATATTAGGATCAATTTTAAGGTGAAAAATTTATTGAAAATCCCCTGCTGTTTCTCCCATTGCATTGAGTCTTAGCAGATTACTTACAAACTTGTAGGAAAGGGATTGGGGCAGTTACTTTGTAAACAACTTTTCAAAATTGTGAAATTTTTCATTCGACTTACAATTTTGAAAAATGAAAATCAAATTGATGGGAAATTCAGTATGCCATCTAGTATGAAATTTTGTGTACCTCCCCAATAAATTTTACACAAATATGTGGCGTCATATTTATCCTTTATTTAAAGATCTTAACATTGAAGATCAGATAGTTAGAACAGAAGTTATTAGCCTTCCAGTCGGTCGAATTGAAGGCTATTTGTGCATAACAGAAATTTTCTACACTGCTGCTGCTGCTCCAGTCTTTGTCAGAAGAATATAATGCTTTACAAGTGTAAGGAAATTTTTGTTTTCTACAACTGTTAGATTTATTTTTTGTGTTACAGAAATAATCTACACTTGTAAGACTTACGTAATCCTACAAGTGACTCTTGACTTGTAGACTTGTAGTTTTGTGTTATAGGCCCCAGGACTTTTTTCAAATAACCCGCAGATATTCATTGTTAAAATTGATATATTCAGTAAAATATTGCTACATTGTTTTCGTGTTATTTATAAAGCTTCTTCACGGTATCACCACGGTTAAGTTATAAAATATTTTGTTTCAATTTCATTTTATTTTATTTCTTTGATTTTTTCCGGGTTTTGCAGATGCTTCGAGATTTATTTTATTAAAAAAAAACGTATTTTACTTCGTTTTTGTAAGATTTGAAGTGGGACCTTCCGAATACGCTTTCACTATGCCAATTTATGAAAAATGATTCTGCTTTACTAGATTTTTTATTAATTTACGCATTTAATAATGTTTCGGCTGGTTTTAAAAATGACCTACGAAATCAAGATTGTCTCGAGCCTAATTCAGGATTAACATTACTGATTGACTTTGAAAAGTCGAACGTTCGAGTTGAGTCAAACGTTAGACTCAGCGAATCGCATAATAGGGGCCTCCTAAGCCTTAAAAAATACATATTTATACCAAGTTGTTGTTCTTATAGCGTTTTCGTTTGGTCGTCCGGAAGCATTCCGAATGCTTCTGATAACTATAGTTTCGCACTAGATGACAGTTCTTCTTCTGAAAAGAAGAGAAAAAACCAGAAGCACGCATTCATGCACACAATTGAAACGTCAAAATCGTTAAAGTTATTTTTTTGTTATTTCACTTTGTAATTGTGACAATGCATTATACTAAAATTTGGAGTTGAAACGAACTTCTTTTTAAATAAAAATATATGCATCTCATCCTCACCACTGTAATTGTGTATCTTCACATCATGCTGTGGAATTTTTTGTTGGGTTAGGACTTTACTCATAGTGAAATCCTAAGGATGTGAGGAATATAAATATTCAAAGAAACAGCTGTGAATGTTTCATCAATCTAATGCAACAACCAAAACTCAAATACAACCAAACCCAAACTTCAAAATCAAAAAAAGGTTTGCAACATGTTTGTTTGACATGCTGGATCGGAGATCTCCGGAGGCTTTTTCCGGATTACCAAACGAAAACGCTATTAATTTAAGAATTTAAGCTAGTTTTTATATTTTCGATATCGAATTAAAAATATTAGTGTCTAAGGAAAAAGAAAAATTAGAAAAAAATTAAAATAAGCTTGATCGTTTGATTTTTCTCTTAAAGCCAATTTCTTCCGAGAGTACTAACCCTAGTACCGGTACTAGCCCCGAATTTAGTACTCTTATCGAGATAAACTCATTTCTTCATACAAGTACCAAGCCCTAGTCATGTCAGTGTGGAACCGAGTATTAGTTGGGACTCGGTACTAGCAAGCTCCTTAAAATCGACCAGTACCTGGTTATTATACCAATTGCTGGTACTTAAATGGGTACCAAATGATTTCTTCACAGAGGTACTAAGGCCTTAGGCTGTCATCTTGGTACCGAGTATTATTTAGGACTCGGTATATTTTCTTTTTTGTAATTGGCGAAACGTGGAAAATGTGGATTATTCATTACCTTGCGGATTATAGTAGATACTCGTAGCGTATTATACTAGTCGTATGCCAATTTCATCGACCCATTGCCTGCGAAAAAATTTCCAGTGCATTGTGCGATATTTGGATCTTTATCCAAAAGTCAGCATCACTGGCAGAACGAAAGATGGCTGCCGAGAACACGTTTTACCGATTTTCTCAGTTCTCACGGAACTTAGTACATTTCATTAGTGCAATCGATTGCATCTTTATAAGATTGCAATCCACCGGTGGATAAATATTGGTGAATAAGGTGTAATGAATATGCCTTAAGCTTATTTGAATATGTTAACCTATGGTTTCTATTCACCCAACACTAAAACTTATTTAATTGGTGTTTGGTTCTTCTTGTTTACTATACTCTGTCCAACAAAAATTGTCAATACAAGGATAGTGATCGAGCTTTTTTAAAAACAGTGGTGCCTGTGTATATTGTCAAGACACCAAAATTTCACTTAATTGTCATTGTTGCACATTGGGTGGAAACTGTGCACCATCAAACAAACATCATAAATAATGTATATGAGTATGTACATATGTGCTGTGTGCACATTTAATGAAGCCAGAAAATTTGTTAGTTATATATTGGTCTTTAATTTTACACAAACATTCGTTATTTGATAACTCATTTCACTCAGCATAACTCCCATACTCTGTTCAACCATTATAACACCAAATTTTGTATAAAATGAAATACAATTCAATAACACACACATTCAAACAAATTGTGTACATAAAATTCTTCTTTTAATCATCAGTTAAATTTATGTTCATTGTATGTACAGGGTGGCGCACGAATCGTGCTACAAAAATAAAACGTAATAACTTTTTTTCTGTGTGAGTAATCGGCTTATTTTTTTTTTAGATTTATAAAAATGGATGCTTGGGATACGGAGAAAAGAATTTGGATAGTGCAACGATACCATGCTTTGCAGTCCGTCATTTCCGTTCAAAGGGAATTTAGGCGGGAGTTTGGCGGTAATCCCCCGGGTAGATGGACCATTATGAGTTTTGTAAACATGTTTGCCGAATCTGGAAGCATCGCACGAAGGCCGTACCATCGAGATGCCAATGTTCGGGTTCAGGATACAATCGCAGCAGTAGCATCTGCGATACAGGCCAATCCGAGCGTTTCGACCCGGACCCGAAACTCATCGGGGCAAATTGGAGTTAGTAGACGGTCATTACAACGGATACTTCATGACGATTTAAATTTGTTTCCGTACAAAGTCCAAATTACTAGCAAGTTAAACCCTCAGGATTTGCCTGTTCGCCTGGAATTTTGCCAAAAAATGATATCAATGGCCGAAGAAGACAGCACATTGATCAATTGTTTGTTCATGTCTGATGAGGCCCATTTTGATCTTAACGGCAATGTAAACAAGCAAAATTGCCGTATATGGAATGAGTCTAATCCAGAAATGCTCCATGAGACGGAACTGCACCCAGAACGAGTCACTGTGTGGTGCGCAGTTTCATCAAGGTGTATTGTCGGCCGTACTTCTTTGAAGAAAACGGTGTAACCGTTACTGTCAATGGGGACCGTTATTTAAAGATGTTGAAGGAGTTTTTTTTACCCAGAACTGCGCCGAAGACGTATACCATTCAAGAGCGTTTGGTTTCAGCAAGATGGAGCAACTGCACATATAGCCAGACCAGTTATGGCGGAGCTAAACAAAAAATTCGCAAACAAATTAATTTCTAGGAACTCCACTCTTCGCTGGCCCTTAAGGTCACCTGACCTGACCGCACCAGACTTCTTTTTATGGGGTTATGTCAAGCAAAAGGTGTATAAAACGAAGCCCAGGAATTTAACTGAATTAAAGCAGTCCATAACGACAATAATTGAGGCGATCCCAACTTCAACTCTTCAGGCCGCAATGAATAATTTTTTGATCAGGTGCCGCATATGCGTGGGAGAGCGTGGAGGTCATTTGCGGTCTATAATCTTTAAAAACAACTAACTATTTAAAATAAAATTTAATTTTCTAACAAATAAAATAAATGAAATACATCGATTAAAAAAAAAGTTATTTGAATTTCTTATTGTAGCACAATTGGTGCGCCACCCTGTATATATTTAAGGACCACAATTTGCAAACAAAAACCACAATATTCAATGACATTTTAAATTCAAAAATAAAATAATTATCAAAATAATATTTAAAACGCCAAAACTGCGTCAAAATCAGTATTAGACCAGTTTTAGACGTATTAAAATCCAAGTACCGATGTGTGAACTTAAATCAGGTGAAGAAATATTCAAGTACTAACTTTTTGTTAGGACCGAGTACCAGACCTGGTCAAGCTAGACTGAGTACTAGGCTGGCTTAGTACTTTTGTAAAGAAATTGGCCGTTAGTGTATATTAGCCGCAACAGGTTTGGAAAGAAAATATTTTTAACAAAAGAATTAGGTTTGTTTCGCACTTTTTCAAATTTTAACTTCATATTTCATTCATGCTTAATGTTCGTTTCCATTTGAAAGTGCTTTCACTACAAAACTCTTGATATTTACTCTCGCATAGATGTCTACTGATTGTGAGAAAGAACTATTCCTTAAGATATTACTGTTTAAAAGTGCTTTTGTTTTGCTTTACTTTGAAGAATTAGTTTCCTCCGAAAAAGAAAAAAAAAAACGTTAAAGAATACAACAACATACATTCTCTGAAAGTATTAATCTTTCCTTTTATCACCTACAATTAACAAATTACCCAGCAATGAGAAAACCTTTATAGAAATCTTTGTTTAACTTCTCACCAGGAGTTTTAAAATTAAATCCTATACGTTATATAAATTAAAAAATCACAGCTTGGAATACAACAACACTCTTGACTGATTTTCATTAAAATTTCCCGAAAAAAAATTATCTCCTAACATTTTTATAATTATTTATTCATGCAAAAGTTTTACAAACGAACGCCTCTAAATTAAAATGAAAAAAAAATCGCATGTTTAGCATTATTAAAATCTCTTTTTTTTTCTCTCTTATCCAACACCCAGCCTTAATCAAAATATCCGAGTTTAATGAGAATTCGCCATTCCCACACCACCCAGCCATCAAATTCAATTTCCCATACCAGGTTTTAGTTTTTAGAGTACTTATCTCTTCTAATAAATCTTGATGGTTAATTTCTGTTTGTTTGCTAAATCTTCTTTTTTCGTTACAAGATGTGAAAGGGAAATTAAGACTTGGAAGTCTTTGATTTGGTCCTTCGACCTAAATTATTTCGACTTTTGCTTCTGGTTTCCTTTTTTTTTTTTTTAATTACAACCCTTAGAAGCAAGCATAATACTTTGTGATGAAACATTTTAAAACACGTGTGTGTGTACACTGTACACAGAGCAAAGGAAAAAAAGATATACCTGAGTTCAACTGACGCAAGAGCTTCCCCTTTGCTTCTTGTGGGATATTTTGCCAACAAAATAACCTGAGATAGAAACAAAAGTCAAGCGAATCCTTCCTAAGTGGCAACAAGGAAAGCTTTGTCTTGTCAATATTGATTACATAAGATCCACAACGAGAAGGAGCGTGTCTTTCATTGGAGGAAGATTATCCTTGACATGAATATTTGGAGTGTGAGAAAATGAAAAAATAAAAATAAAAATAAGAAATAACGAAAGGGTTTCCAAGCCACGTTCTTAAATTGCCTCATCAGCGTTCTGTCCTGATTGTGTTGAAGATAAATGTGTATAGCCAAAAAGGGTGGTGCTGGTGTAAGGTATATGAAGGTTGGTTTTTGCTAGAGGTTGGCTTTGGATCCTTTATGAAATGGCATGAAGCTGCCAATGATGTTATTGTCATTGTTCAGCAGATTTATACACTTTTCCAACAATTTTTTTTTTGTTTGCGAGATAGTTCTATGTAGGAAGAGAAGTGATGTTTATTGTTTTTGTTTTTTTTTTTGTCATTTGCGATACTTTTAATGAAATATCTTTTATTTAGCATTCCGATAAATAACACACGACATAGAGAATGGGAAGAAGAACGTTTTTCGTGCAATAAAATGTGTATACGAATTTTTGTAATGTTTTTTTTTTTTTATAAGCAAAAGAAACAAAGGATATTGAAAATTTTCAAGGACAAATAGATAATAAATAAAGATGAAAATGGCATGCTGACATAAAATTTAGTTAAGTGTCACAAGATTTCATCATTGTTTTGGATTTGTATGATTTGGAAATTTTTGTAAGCTTTTGATTTTGCTTTTTTGGTTTAAATTTGAGTGAGTATGCTCATGCTCACCCCATGAGCTCTCTCATAATGCTCATAAACGGATATGCTCGATTTATGTGCATGGTGTTTATAAGTGAGCAATTAAGTGCTAATGAAAAATTATTTTCGAATTACGAAAATTTGTTTGTACTTTTTTTTTTAATTTATTTGGCATTTCATTTTCCGTAAAACATAGAAACCAAACATCCATGTTGTTTGGAAGATCCAATTTTATGCTCACCATTGCTCATGGGTCATGAGCCGAGTTGTACAAATTTCGATGTAAAATAAATGAACTCGCTGAAGTCTCGACGTTGTCGTCCGAAGTTAGTTTTCAGTGTTGTTCTCACTATAGGCTTGACGTGCCCTTAATTATTATCCAGGCAATCGTGATTCAGGAAACTGAATTTCGGGCAGACGTAATGTTTTCATATTGCGTCAACATTTTTTCAATACAAATAGGAGAGCAAAAGAATAAGTGCTCTCAGAACTCGGCCCCCGCAGGTGAGATATTCCCAAAAAAGGAATGTCAAAAATCGTCAACTAGTTTTAGAAATTGGTCAGTCGTACAAAAATTTTAATCAATGGGTTAAATTTTTTAAAGTCACGCGATTTTTCACGAAGAAAGTATAAAACCTGAAAGGCCATTAAATGTTATGTCATTAACAAATTCATAAAATAAAATCTATGGCTGACCGATTACTGAAACTCGTTGACCTTTTATCATGATCAAGAAGCCTTTCAGGTTGAATACATTTTTTGCGAATATCCCTCAAATGAGGTGCCAAAAATTTCCATGATCTCGAACAAATCTAATCCATGCCAACAAAAGTCTAGACTCTTAAAAAGAAAATCAACAAACCTTAAAATCAACTTTTGTGTGTTGCAAACGCTCACTCAATTCTCTTGAAATTAAAAATGAAGAATCTTTTTGTTCACCCTTATTCTTATTCGTTTGAATCAAAAGCGACTTCTAAGAACAAACAAAAATTTGAAAATATTTAAGAAGTTTAATTTCAAATCGTTAATTCCATGACAATATTTTTCTATGAATATTAAATTAACACCCGAATTCTACTCGTACTTGCTCGGCCTTCAATAAATAACAAAATATTAAAATGCTATCCCTTAAATTTATTTATTTTTTTTTAATCATATCCGGCCTGATGTGAAGATAGTCATATTTTATCCCACAAGGACAGTTACTAAACCAGATTGATTATACTTCATTACTTTGAATAATTTATGCCTTATCCTCTGCTCCAAGTGTCCTTAAGAATGATAATTTATCATTTTTATTACTCACAAGGGATCCTCGCATCAATTTGTGAAAAAAAACTTGCCTAGCCTTACACCAACTCATCAATATCAGGACTCACTGAACAGAATATATTTTTATCGAGTTAATTTTATCGAATGCTCCACTTGAAAGGAGTTTGGGTTAACTATATACAAAAGTAAATAAAAACATTTAAAACAAAAATCAATATTCAGTCAATCGTCGGAATTATGATACTCATATCAGGATTAATGTATTTAAATAGAATGCTCAAGGATGCTGGGACAAAATGAAACCTTTAATGTTAATAAAATATTTGTTAAAAGTCATTGAACTGAATACCATCGATATGGGTTTGAAATTCAAACAACAAAGAAAGGACATCAAAATTTTATAATACCCATATGAATTACCCTCGTCAATGTCCTTGCCAAGGACCGGCACGGCATCGGCATCGACACCGGATGATTGAAATTGTATTATTATTGTATAATACATAATTTCTGTCAGCATATCGTGAAACTTATTGGATAATTTGATTTAATAGGCAGGTGATAGCTTAAGGTCATATGACATGTACCTACATAAGGAAAAGTCAAATTAAACGAACCTGTTTCGAAATTTTGTATAACATCAACAAACGGTCGGTTGATGGGGCTCTAGAGAAATGTTCTTAAAAGATGAATTTTTTGTTGAAAATTCTGTTACATATTCAACATTAGGCGTTTTTCTTTTTTAGCTCCGAGCATAGCATTGAGCTGTCAAAAAAAAAATCGGTGTTTCTTTTCAAGCTCAGAGCACTCAGAGCGCTCAACTTGTGTTTCTTTTTTGAATCGGAGCTAGCTCGGAGTACGAACCATGAGCTTAGAATAAAAAGACGGATAGAATGGAGTAAAAACCTGAGCACATCCAACTTAGCACTTTTTTCCACTCATTTCACATGGGCGCGTTCAACACTTCAATTTCAGGTACATTTTATAATTTTTGGAGTTTTTGATTGGGCAGCTATCAGATGATAATTAAAAGTCAGTACTAAATTATGGTGCGTTGAATGCATCGCATTCGTATGACAGTTCAGTGCTCAGATGTGTTTGTAAATTATATCGGAGAGCTCTGGTCATACTCTGCTCAGAGCTAACGCAGATAGCTTAAGCTCTACTCCATGATCTGCTCTGACCAAAAAAAGAAAAACGACTATTATTTCAAATTTAAGACAATTACCGTGTACAAATTTTGATGCCAATTTGTGAAGATGTTAACGAAAAATTTTGAAATAAAAGTAGGGATTTAGTAGGCCGGCCGTAGAGAAATTCCTATCCAAAGCCTTTTCCTAAAAAAAAATAAAACAGTTTCTCTTCTAGGTAGTGACTTTAAGTTCCTGGTTTGAATAATATCGCTTCAGTTGTTTGTAAGATGCACACAATGGGCATGAACTACAATTTCTGCTCAAATACTGTGGTACTTATAAGTATCGGGTCAAGACGCTGAACCCAATTTTCGATGCTTTTAAACATAAATCGGCCGATACTGCTGCAATTTCACGTTCGATATTCATACGAAGTTCTTCAATCGTCGCTGGCTTGTTAGCATAGACCATAGAATAGTCTAACGGCGTCAAATCGATGCGGCCAAGCGACTGGACCATTTCGTGAGATAACACGTTCTCAAAACTTGGTTTCCAATAAATTGATTGTGACATTCGCTGTGTGGCTTGTGGCGCCGTCCTGTTGGAACCACATGTCCTGCAAGTCCATATGATCCAATTGGGGCCAAAAATATTCGGTTATCATTGAACGGTAGTGATCTCCATTCACAGTAACGTGTCGGTCTTGATCATCACGGAAGAAGTACGGCCCAATGACGCCGCCGGCCAATAAACCACACCAAACCGTAATTTTTTCGGGATGCAATGATGATTCATGGAGTACGTGTGGATTGTTGCCTAACCAATACCGCATATTTTGTTTATTGACGAAGCCATTCAGCCAGAAATGAGAATGAACCTTACTGAAGAGAAATGTCAAAAGAGTGGCAAGAAATATGGCATCGTTTGCTGTCCCTGTCGATCTACTTTTGTAGCGTCCCTGTTGAAAACCCCTTTACTTGATACTTGGTATTTGGGGTTAGATACTCTCTTTTAGTTGATTTTCGGGCTGAACATCGGCAATTTCATTTCGAATATTGTATTTCTAGGCTTCCAGGGTCCGTGGCTTGTTATTTTTGCACAATTTTCAGACCAAACATTCACGCGTTGGTCGTGAAAAGGTTGCTCGTGAATTAATTAAGGGTTTTCATTAGCGTGGACAGACAATTTTGATCATTTAGAGGTTTCAGCCATGTTCACCACAATAACAACGCCTTAAGGGGGCGCGTACTATAGCATGGCACAAATTTACTTGAACTGATGCTTCAAACGCTGTCATAAGATGATCTGAAAACACAACAATAAGTTAAGGGGTTTCCAGATGCCGAAGGTTTTAATGGCTCATCCTGCATATACGCGTACATACCTACATGCATATATTTTTTTAGTCAAGTACCTTGGAAGGTCCGTGTTAATTATTTATTCTCTTTGTTTATTTTGACGAATTGATGATAGACAAACATAGCAACCGACATTTATAATTATGCGATACCAAGAACTAAGAAATCATAATTATGGTTCATTGCTCCATAAACAAATCGTCGATAGGAATAAATGAATCAAATAGAATTGTTAGAAGTCAATATATAAACCCATAAATGTATGTTTGTATGTATTTGTACACAAAATTTGTTTCTCAGTAATTATCCCAAAAAAAGGAACCATACAGAGACATTGAATTAGTTGTTATGTTGTATTCCTTGTCATAAATTGGTTGTTTAAATTATGACGAGTCAGCTGGAAACTTCAATATACCCAAATAATATTATCATACTCTCTAACAACATCATTTACATACGTCTATTTGTTAACGTGTTGCTGTATTTACATTAGACTGTTTCAAAAAATAAAATTTGTTTTAAACAGGCTTAAAAGTTTCAGATACGCGAAAAAAGATGTCTGTGAAAATTTAAGCTTTTAATATTCATGTAATTTGTTTCCATCAAATTTGTTGAGCGTTCAGTTTACTACATAAAAATGTAGTTAATTTAAATACTTGCTATTTGTATGTTATACAATTCCAAAAACACAAACAAGTGTTTTTTCTTCATACAAATCGTATGGGAAACCGAAACCTGCGAACATGAATATTAAGAGCTCAAATTTTCATTGGCGTCTTTTTTCACTTAACTGAAACTTTTAAGCTAATATATTTGCATGAAACAATTTTTTTTTGAAACAGTCTAATTTACATGTTTGTTTGAAAACAAATTTTATGAACTGGAAATTCTTAAGAATTATGTACCGAAATAAATTTCTTAGCAATTATGCGGGTCTCTATGAAAAAACGGAATGAACATAAACATCCTTTGGTTTGGTATAATTTAGGGTACAGAATTCTTGGAATAGTTAAGATAAAAAGGCATACATAAATGATTCTTCTTCCATCAAACCCATTTTGCTTCAAGAAAAAACTGAAAATCAAGTTATGCGACCTAAGATAAGGTAATGTTCTTGAAAACTGAATAATGAAATTCGTTTAAAACGAAGTACATAAATAAGGGTTTCAAATTTATCGTAATCCTTAATCCTTAAATCCAGGTATACGAAAACTAGTAACATATGAGTTCAAAGTAATTAATGTTGGAAACAAAAGACTTAATCATCCAACAGCTGAATACATAATCTGCCATCAGGGTACAAATAAGGAACAATTATCTCATAAATGTTTGAAGAGGTATAGTAGAGTGGGAGGCGGTTATTTCAAATTCGCACCACCCATCGAAAGAAGGAAAAAGTTTTACGGTCTTACAAGTTCCTTTTCGAGCCATTTTGTTTTTTATTTGGTTGTAGGTTAGGTAGAACTCTGTAAATTCGAAAAAAAATACATTTTTTGTTTATACCTAATGGTTTTGGTATTTGCTAAGTGGGAGTGAATTCTTTATCTCATCCAGAAGTAATATCGCAAAATCTGATGCCAAAAATCTTCACATTGGACATACAAACTTATAGAAAGTTAATGGTTCTTGCATTCAATTCTTTCATTTTTAAAATGGATCGTGAATTTGTGAGGAATTTTTTCGCAAGGATATTTTGGGTAAATAATAGTGCCCAACTTCCAGCAAGAGGTAAATGATCATGTTTTGTTTTTTCTCATGCTCTCATCGTGGGACCATTTGAGCTACAGATTCCCAATTTTTGCCATTAGCGGTTATGAACCAATCCCTGAGACTTGCAGCCCGAACGATTTTCTAAATATTCAAAGATTCCGTTAAATATGTAAGTTCGTTGCTAAAGTTAGTTCAAAATCTAAAAGAAAAATGAGCTTGCTCAATAGTTTATTTTTAATTGTAACGTATCGAACAGGCAACAGGGTTGAAAAAGAATGCAATCTCTTGTGAATGTAATCTTTTATGACTTCAATCAAAAAAATAGCCATCATAGACTTATCTTTGGGACTGTTACTTCAGATTCTGCCATCACGATTTATTTGACATTGAAATGATTGCACTCAATTTTCCCTTATTTGTTTTACAACAATTACAATCTATAACCTTTTCAGAATCCAAGCGTTCTCTGCATTCATTTTGCATTCTTTTGATTTGTTGTATTTCAATCAAAAAGATTGTAAAAAAATACGCCAAAGAATACAAAAAAATGCATGAATGTTCAAAAAATTGCATTCGATTGATTTCTGTAGAATGAATGGCGGAAAAATGAATTTTTTGGTTAAATTTTTATAAAAGATTGCATTCACTTAACGTTCCTTCATTAGTTCATTCTATTAACGTTGCTTTTTCCCAAATTTCTAAAATAAAGCTACCAAGTTCTTGTATTCAGGTGCTGGTATCGTTGTTGTTCAGTGAACACTCCCAAACTCCATTTGGAAAAATTTTTTATAAATCACACATTTTCAAATTCTGGTCAGTTAAATTTCTTAAAAACTTCGGATGCTTAAAAAAATGGAGTTAGAAAGTTCAATGAAAACTCCCTAAATTCATTTTGTTTTTTTTTTTTTTTTTTTTTTTTTAAACATCTGTATTTTTGATGAATTTTTACTGACCAGAATTTTAAAATGTTTGATTTAGGGGAATTGGACCAATATAAGATGTAGAGATCTTTTATTAAACTAAAATGTTTGAATTGAATTGAATTGAATTTATTGAGTCCTTATTCTCCTAACAATGTTTTAATAACTTATATCTATGATAAATAAATATCTACATATAAAAAGTTTTACGATAATTTAAGAGAATAGTTTGTGGCATTTAAATTTAAATACAAATTGAGATAATGCCACATTAACATAAATTTATTCTTCTGTAGTTCGATTGGGAGTCTGTTGTACAATTTGCGAGAAACGATTGTGTATGAATTTCTAAAAAGTGTGGTCCGAAAAGGTAAAGTTTGAACAGTGGTTGCATTTCTTCTCAAGTTATAAAAGTCTGTTATAGGGCTTTCCACATAACCACCTCTCATAAAAAATTATTTTAAAACTTTGAAATAAAACAAGTGTCTTACTGGTAGAATTTTTGCTTGTCTAAATAATTCTAAAGAATGAGCTAGGCGAGAAGCGTTGCATATCTTTCTTAAAACGCACTTTTGAAGAATCGTCAACTGTGGAATTTTATTTAGATAAGCACCTCCCCAACAACAAAATCCATATTGTAATTTTGAGTGGAATATTCCGTAATAGGTGTTCTTTAACGTAGAATTTGAACAGAACTTTCTTAGACGGTAAAAACATCTTATCGTAGAAAGGAAGTACTGCTTAAGATTCAAAATGTGCTCAGTCCACTTCAAGTGTTGATCAATTGTGACGCCTAGATATTTGAAATCTTTTACAATTTCAACATTAAAGCACATTCTATTGCAAGCTGCTTTGGGATTAAAACTACATAATGAAGAAGATCTTAAGCATTTGCTATTAAACAGCCTAAAACTAGAGCAAGATGGAGCATGAAACATCACTTTTATGTCAGTTTGGGAATTTAAATCAGGGGTGAAGAGCATCAATTTGGTCTTGTTACTAACAATTAGTTTATGGTCAGCGAACTATAACCTCAAGAAATGGACATCATGATTGATATCAGCAACTAAATTCAATGGATTTACTGTATTATATCCAATCGCAATATCATCAGCAAAGGCATTCACTGTTCCCAAAAAAGATAGGTCAAAAAGAGAATTTATGTATATCAAAAAGAGGATGGGCCCAAGAACTGATCCTTGTGGGACACCTAAATTAATATACATAGAATCACTTAATGTATTACACACTTTGACTATTTGGTTTCGATTACTAAGGTAAGATTCAAACCAATTGTAAATGAAACCACGAAAACCAGCATCATATAGCTTTTTCAAAAGGATTTTATGGTTAACCATATCAAATGCTTTCGTGATGTCGACAAAAAAAGCAGCACTTTTCATTTTCTTATCCACACCTTGCTGAATTAAACAACAAAAGTTTAACAGAGCACCTTCTGTTGACAATCCTGACCTGAATCCAAACTGAAGGGGACTTAAGAAATTTAAATTTGTAAGATAACGCAGGATTCTCGTTTTTATAATTTTTTCGAAAACTCTTAAGATTGATGGCAATAACGAAATAGGTCTATAGTTTTAAATGTCTTTTTTTGTTACCTTTCTTAAAAATGGGAATTACAAAAGCTGATTTGAGCTCGTCAGGGGAGATTCCTGATAAGGCACTTGTATTGAAAATGTGTGATATTATATCTACTTTTTATATTTTATTAAATATATCGTATTTACGAGACGTTTCTGGGTTTGAAAAAAATGGAGTTAAGGAGTTTTCATTAAACGACGACGATATGTTATGTGGAGTCATATCAATCCCTTAGAAGCATGAATTGTTTGATGTACGGTTGGCCTTTCAAGTATGCCATCGGCCTTCTGGGATTTGTTGTGTTTCAGCTCTGTACTTCAGCTATCTCTTCCCTTGCGTTTTTGGCTAAAATCCACTTGGTGTTTTGTTTAAATACACTGCCCAACACACAGGATCAAAAATATTCCTTAAAAAACCCTCAAGTTCATTTCTTGGGCTTAAGTGTCATTTGTTATTGTAATCTTCTTTGTCTCACAAAAAAAAAAAACACGTAAAACATTGTATATGGGTGAAAAGTGCTGGATTTAGGCTTAGGCCCGAGCCTAAGGCGCCAACATTTTTTTGAAGATGCAAAAATATACGTACCGAATGTGCTTTGTTTCCACCGAAGGTTTATGCCGAATGTGATACATTTTTATCTAAACATTTAACGCCTTAACAACATTTCTATTTTAATGTGGAAGCGGCAAGGAATCGAACCCAGAACTTCGGCATGACAATCCAGAGCATTATTATAGCAAGAGGTACTACGAAGTACAATAAGCTAAGAACATATTTTGGTATCATTGTAGATTCTACACCAGATATTGCCCATGCACTAAACTGTCGTGGTAAATCTTATGATAATGCTCGTGATATGTCAGGTATTCAGGACTTCAGACACGAATTAAAACAATAAATTTAAGTGGACTGCGTTCTTTGCGCTGCTCATTCATTAAATTTAGTAGGAACTTATGCAGCGGAATCAGTATCTAAAGCAGTCAATTTGTTAACCATACCTACACATATTTGGGAGATCTTGGTTCAGTGTACACAATAAGGTTTCAAAAGTCTGCCTCAAACTCGTTGGTCTGCTCGACATAATGCGTGTAATGCTTGACAAAAAGAGTGGCCTGCAATAATTGACGTATGAACTTCATTGCAGAAATCAAAGACGAGAAACCAAATCCATGATCCGAAGCTATTGGACTGTTTTGGTTATTGTGTCGAACACCATTTTAGAGCGTTTTAATGCTGCGAATAAGAAACTTCAAGATTATTAAGTCGATTTATCAAACGTTGTCCAAATGTATAGTTTTCTGGCTTCTTTTCTTCAAGATATGAGAGATAGAATGTATAGTTCTCTGGCTTCTTTTCTTCAAGATATGAGAGATAAACAATTTTCTGAATATAAAGAAAAAGCCAAAACGCTTTTTGGAGTCCATTATTATTATCTTTTTGATAATCGCCGCAGAATAATCAGAAAACTTCAGTCAAACGTGTCAAGGGCAAATAGTAGAGCACGTATCTGTGGGCAAGGAAATTTTTGAACAAAAATATTTACTATCCTATTTTTGACACTTTGAACGTAAAATTAGCCCAACAAAAAAGCGTATATGAAGAGCTTGACCTAAACTTTAATTTCTTGGAAAATTTATCTGAAATTGATACAAATAAGTTGAAAAATCAATCAAATAGACTAGTTAATCAGTTGTAAATTTCACGTCAACAATATTCCACGCGGAAAAATTGACATTTCACCTTTCGCCTATTGTGAGTTTCACCCGAGAAACGAAATTTCCCCTTTTTTTTGTGCATACTCATTTCGGGGGTAATGTTTCGTAATTAAGACCTTAAAATGTCAATTATTTTTTGACGGCGAACGAAAACAAAAGAGAGTGTACGTGCCCTTTGGGCAAGTTTTTTTGTTTATTTTTGGCCAAGAGAAGTTCAGGCCAAACTTATAATAGCTTTTAAAATTCAGGAGAACAAACATTTATCGATTGAATTATTTTCCATGTGAAACACAAAATAAGGCTGAATAAATATCCGGATGATTTAGAAGTAAAATTGGGAGGCAAATGAAGAAGATGAGGTTTGTTATGCCTGAAATATATAAAAACTGCTCGGCAGAAAGAAACTTTTCCACCTTAAAAAGAGTGAAAAGCTATTTTGGTGCAAGTATGGGTCAAGATCGCACTATTGCCCCTAAAGACTCAATAAGAAATTGATTACAACCAAGTAATCGACGTTTTCGCGAGAAAAAGAAATTGATTTCATGAGTTAAAAATAAAGTATTCACTAGTTACCTATTACAAGAAAAATGCTTACAATGTCCAATATGCAAACCAATAAAAAGTAATATCTTAAATAATATTTGATTGTTTAAATATTTTATAATTGGATATTGATTTTTAGATTTTGACAATACTTTAACATGAAAGAGGGGCAGCACATCAGGGCAGATAGGGCCTAGGGTGACATCTCACCTAAATCCGCCACTGCCGATGAAATTCGTATATACTCGTAGTGTACTCAAAAATTTGTATCATAAAAAATGACAAGAAATTGAAAATTCCTATTAAAAATTTATATCCTTACCGTCACAGGTAAGAGTAATCTTCTTAAGGAAAAATGTCTTTGAATGCCTTAAAATGCATGATTCTTCAAAAATGTATAAATGTTTACCTTCACCCACGTCCTTCGTTCTATTTCCTTCGAAATAAAATAAAAATTCCAAGCCAGAAATATTAGCCGTTAGCTGGAATAAAAAACATTCTTGAAATACCTTTTAAATTAAACCTATCAAAGAAACAACAACCAACTTGCCGCTAACCCAAATATCAAATTTTTTGTCTTTACAGGAATTCATCAACTGTATCAACAAACCCCAACTTTTCATCAACAAAATACACATCACAAAATCTCAATTAAACTAAGAGTATCCATGAAAAAAGGGGATTTGTTTCCGGAATTGGTACTCTCACTCTCCCCATAAAAAAACTAAATCCCAGTCGTTTGCCAATTTAATATTAGGCTTACAGTTAATTAAACTCACACCCTCTGTCTCTCTCGATAACAATAAAAATATAACCGAGTTAACAAAATGAATAGAGAAATAAATATCAAACAAGGATCTCTTGCCAAGAACAAACAAATCATAAGGAAAATATCATCAAATCGTCGTTCAAAACTTACCAGAAAGGATTTATTATTTAAGCAAATGAACTGAACTTAACTGACGGCAGTAAGGGTCTGCATATCCGAAGAGATTAACACCGACAGACATGAGAACGAGTTTTGAAAGTTTTCGTCCTCAGAAAATCTCATAGCCCATTAAGTCATTTGTAGCAGATTGTTAATAAAATGTCTCGTGAGTCCTTGAATGTCTTCCAATTCTTAGAAATTCAATCAAAGGGACACTACCACCACTACCAACAACGAGGACGACGATAATGCCAGCCAGAAGCCAACAACAAAAACAACAACAACAACAAAGTACAAGTACAATCATGACAACGAACGATAGAGTCCTGCAGATGGCAGTTAGTGCTGCCTTAACAATACCTAGATCCTCAACATATGACCCCTCATCAGGTGTGAGTGTGAGTGCGGACGAAACACCAAGCCTCCTACACCGGAGTCTTGGCCACCTCACAACCCGTTCCCTCAATTCAAATTTTGAGAGCTCATCGTCGACGTTGTCGTCGTCGTCGAGTCCTGTGAATAATTTCACTTCAATCCTAACGAGAGCAACGACATTGTTAGCCACACCTGCATCGATATTCAGAAATTATTCTAGTGGCGTTGATGATGAGAGGTCCTTTACACAATTGTATCCTGGGAGTTCGTCCTTTATAACAAATCAAAGTTACAATTTGAGTGGTGTGTACATAGACGAGGAACCATCTGGAGAGTATGTCTTCGATAGGACAGACGTGCGAGTGATATTTATAACTTTGTATACAATGGTCTTTTGTTGCTGTTTTTTTGGTGAGTACCTTGTTATAAAATTTATTTTAACCAAACAAAAAATGTTACGTATTCGCCACAGTGCACTGAATTTTTATTATGAGGGTACTTTTTTAAATTATACCCAAAATGATAATTTGTTGGGAGTAGAGTCTCTTAATGTTTTTTGTGACGGAAATTACAAAGCCTCCAACTTTGGTCTTAATTATTTTTTTTCATTAAAGTGGCCATTTAACTCGAAATATAAAGAAGCTTCTAAACAGTTCCTAATTAGTGAAAAAATTCAATCGAAAGTAACGTTGCAATTATTTTTCGAATTCAATTAGCCTACTTAGTTTAATTTTTGGACTATATTATCCCACAATAAATTCAACACTATTATTATCTCAACTATTTTAATAAATTCATTCATGAACCTTCATTATGGCGCCTACAAAAAGTACAAACTTGACCTTTTCTGCATATTTATACTTTTTTTGTTGTTGAAACTTTAATTAGTCTTGGTGACTGCGACATTTTGCCATCAAAATTTTTTGTTTCATTCTTTTAAGTGTGAAATTTATTAAAAAAAATTTGTTTTGAACTTTCAACACAAAGTTAAGGGTTAAATAAGGCAAAGGTTACCTTTCCACATTCTAATAAGGGTTCTTTGAATTTCTATTCCATGGAAATTTTGTAATGTTTTTAACGGTTTACATCGTTTGATGGGAAAAAAGAAACTCCAGGGAAATCAAAACTAATTTCTAGGTATTTGAAAATTTCTTCGGACTCGCAATCTTTTTCGGATTTTTTTTTTTAACTTTCAAAACTTTAATGGATTTGGTTGATATTTGTTCTATACATTGACTATTTTAAGCCTTCAGCAAAATTAACACAGAAAAGAATTTTCTGGCTTTTGTCGTTTGATTTGGAATTTCTGAAGAATGTTTTATTTATTTGAAAACCAAACTATCTTTGTATATGTATTTATGTGAGGATTTTGCTAACTCGTGTGTGAAATGAAAATCCAAAGCAAAGGAATTGTTTGTTTCTTTTGTTTCAAAAACAGATTTTATGTTTTGATCAGAATCCATTTCAAATAATAAACGACAGAACAAGGAAACAATTATTTGTCTCAGAAGTTGTCAAAAGTCATGAACAGTTGTTGTTTCAAGTGATTTTTTTTCAGTTCCAATTCCCAAAAGAAAATTATGATTCTACAAGGCGTTTTAACACATAAGATACATCAATACAAATTTCTGCACATGGGTTAATTTTATTACTTCTTAGGCTTGGCAGCCAGCGTTTTAATGGTCCTAATATCTTAATAATGCACTTTTACTTTTGTATTGAGTTTTAAAAGTGCATTAGGCTACGGTTACAATAGATGCGTATTCTAGCGAATAATAGTTATGAAAATCCATTGACGTCAGAACTGTGCATAAGAAATGTGCGTCGGAATTGTTCGTCAGGACTGTTTGTTAAAACTGTTCGTCGGAATGCTGCAGCAAAAATCAAAGTGATTTGAATGACCTATCGTTCTGATGAATTCATGCGACTTTGACTTGTGGTCTTAAGGCCTTCATAATGCTGACAGATTGAGGGCATATGTATATATACACTTTTGGTCATTCAATTAAGCCATTAAAATAAAGCTTACCATTTAGTTCAAAATAAAAAAAATTAGTCCTTTAAATAAATAAACTTGTTTTACAAAATATGCATTTAATAGGAAATTCAAAATATATTATATTTTAAAATAATTGTTTTACTTTAAGTTAGTTTTAGGAAATATTTGTTTACATGGCACTAGGCCAAGCGGTCATATATCATCAAGCCATCTGCAATCAAGAACATTAAAATTGAATGTACTGTATTTTGGAATACGTTTTAACTTTTGTTGAAGTTAGTATTTAGAAATTCCTTTTGTGTTATGACATTTTATTTCCAATTTAATTAATCAGCACTGCACATTGGGATGAGGTTATTTTTCTCACTCTTGTTAAGTTTATTCGAAACAGAAGCCTTATGCAAATTAAAACAATTTATAAACCTTTACTTTTTTAAAAAAAGATTTATTAAATTGCACGGAACCAATCTGTTCCGATTTATTTGGGTACAAGCTTACAACTGATTACAAAAATTATTCTTAAAGATAAATCATCCTAAGTACCGAATCGATTGTCAACATATGAACTCAACGGATGGGTCCATGGGTGGATGGATGCTGTGTATAGATGCAATGATCGCCAACAAAGGGAATGCTGCTTCAGCGGTTGGGTGCTTAGATGGATGGATGATGTTATTTGATATATTTCCAATAAAGATATTGAATTAATTATTTTTGAGTTTTGCACTTTTGGGTGGGATATTGCATTGTGGTGCATGATGATAAATTGCATACATTTTTTTTTTAGTCGACGCTTTCCATTTTGTTTTGCTCCAAAAATTCTTTATGAGGCTCAAATTGGGGCTTTAATGAAGCCACTCAAGAACTTGGATTAAGTTCGATTTAAACCAAATTTTTGATGATCAGAGAACTAAAGGTTCGTTATCTGGTTAAAAGGACCAGTGTAACTACAAATTATTGGAATAATCCCTATTCAAATTATTTTAAAGAATATCTTTGTGCTTTTCAACTTTTATTTTCCCATTGATCTAAATAATAGGACCAACTGCAGATGTGGTAAAATATCTCCAAACCTTAACCCATGAACCACCATGCCTAAACAGGTTTTTTGTGTACTTGGGGTATATTTATTTTAATGGAGAACACCTGAAGGATGCTAAGAAGAATGAACTTCAATTCATCGGCATCGCTTCATCTAAAATTCAAATTGCATAAATTCTCGCTTCTATGGAGATGTTCTCTATCGAACCATTGCCTTCATGCAATCATTTTTTCGACACATTTGCCCTATGCTTCGTAATTCGTCCACCAATTTTTTTTTTCATAGTCATCTTCCATGTGGTTTTTGCCAATATTTAAACATATTTATTCATCTCATTTTGGGCTCTTAATTACACGGATATTAGAGGTGGGTCCGACTTGCTAGGTCTGATGAGTTTCCTGTCTCCAACAGGAATAATTTTACGTGGCTCATTTTTGGGAATATGATATTTTTGTTTTGTTTTGTGTAATACTGAATTGCGCCTCTCGCTTAACTCAAAAATCTTAAAGTCTTGGAAGCATTTCTTGACAATTTTTTTCTCAGATGGAGTGTAGTTCACATTTCAGTTAAGATATAAACTTTTTCAATAAAAATTGACTTTAAATAAGTGAACAAATTATTTAAACACATTTTAGTTAAAAATCATCGAGGGATGTTGTTTATTAAATAACATGTATTTTAGGAATTGGCTTAATTATGTGACCACTTGCACTACGACATTATCATAAATAACAGCGTGCAGTTTGAAAACAAGCAAATTGTCTTCTTCGATTGACAAGTAAATTTCATACAGAGATAACCAATGCTAGTAACCGTGAAAGAAATTAGAGATAAAGTGATATAGAAAATTTTTTAGAACTTTAGTGTTTGTGTTTTTTGAAGGAGTGAATAAGCAGCTCAGTAAATTTTTACACACAAACAACAACACATTTAAGAGTGCATATAATTTTGGTCAGTAATCAGAGTGAACAAAGAGTGAATATAAATTGTTGTTATCGTGAAATGAATAAGGGCGGTCAGGTGGGTTGCAGAATAAATATTCCAATCCTAAAAGTAGGCTATACCAAAAATGGCGCTCAACTCGGTTGCAGATAAAATATTCATACACCAAAGGTTTTATCAGCCAAAAGGTAGGTTATACCAAGAAGGCTATACCTACTTTGAAATTTATAAGAAAGTGAATATAAGCGTTTTGTTCACATTTTATTGCTGCGCTGCTAATAATTTTCACCAAAATATGGCTAGTATTTATTCGCAGAATGGCTTAATTACGTGGCCACAAGTGTACATAGTTTGCATGAATATAAAGTGAGAGCGAACAAATATAAAACATTTTTTTATTTTTATTTCGAAAATACATTGTGGTGACCAAAAGGCTGCGGTATCGCTGCAGTTATATAAAGAATTTATATTATAAAAAAACCTTATTTACCACTTTTCTGTCATGCAACATTTCTGTCAGAACTTTTCTGTAATGCAACTTTTCTGTCATGCATTTTTTCTGTCAACACTTTTCTGTCATGCTACTTTTCTGCCATGCAACTATTTTGTCATGTAACTTTTCTTTTATGACACTTTTCTGTCACGACACTTTTCTGTCACGACACTTTTCTGTAATGCAACTTTTCTGTGAAGCAATTATTCTGTCATGACACTCTTCTGTCATGCAACTTTTCCGTCATGCAACTTTTCTGTCATGCAACGTTTCTGTCATGCAACTTTTCTGTCATGTAACTTTTCTGTCATGACAATTTTATGCCATAACACTTTTCTGTCATGACACTTTTCGGTCATGACACTCTTCTGTCATAACACTTTTCTGTCATAACACTTTTCTGACATAACACTTTTCTGTCGTGCAACTTTTCTGTCATGACATTTTTTTGTCATGACATAAGTGTCAAGACAGCTTTGTGTCGTGACACTTTTGTGTCAAATAAAATAGGGGAAGTAGAAATGTCAAGTGGTCAAAACCTAACAGACAATCAATAAATCCATCTGACCTTACTTTTGGGAAAACGCAAAGAAACTGAATAACTTCTTTATTTTTCAGTTCTCAGATTTGTGATACATACCTATAGATAAAATAAGGTTCTCTTTGTTTTAATTCGAATGAGATACATTTATTTTCTAACGCTCCCTAGAAGCTTTATATACAGTGCTTAAAAGCTTGGATGTGTTACCTTCTTCCAACTGAAAATGTATATTTTGACAAGTCATAACGACATACGTTTATCGCTGAAAAGATATTTTTATGAACTACTGGGGACTCATTTCAAATCCCTGTGTGAAAAACGTTATTTGCTAAATAAGATTGTGTTCTGCTGCATTCTAGCATAAATGAAATGTATTTAGTAGGGACGGAATGTATGTTTTTGCTTTTTAAAATCCCCAATATTTCTGTAATCTGTAAAAATGCTACTTTTTTTGTAGACCAAAAAGATAGGTCTACTTATAGAAATGACTTTTGCATCAAAAAGTGATGTTTGGTAATTTCGGGATTTATTCGCTTCTTCCAACTGCTGATTCAGCTGTTTCGTACTGCATCCACAAATACTGAAAATCTTACATGTTACAATTCGTTGGGTTAGTTTGAATATTAAATAGATACTTTATAATCCTTTAATTTCCATTTGGGTTGTCCATAAAGATATAATAATTATTATTAATTAACGACACCATCTACACACACAAAATATATTCATAATGAATTTACTTTGTCATGAAAACAATTAGGGCGCAAATTGCTTCAAAACAATTTCAGCTTAATACCAAATTATCATGATAAATCACACAACCACCAAGAGGAGTATCCTAACTATGTGTACTCGTATTATGTATACATAACATGTTCCATTTGAAAATTGAAAGCATTGCAATTCGCAAGAACCATCTCCTCTGGCTCTTCAAACAGCTATTACTGACGCGATATCTTAAAAGAGTGAGTGTGTTGAATATAACGACGAAAACCGAACAATTTGAAAGCATCCTCGTGATCTGGATGGCACACCAAGTATTTGCTAACATTTAATTTTGAAATCCACAAAATTGTGGATGCGCTGCACTAAAGATAATTTTTGTGCATCAAAAGTTTGCACAGCGCGCATTTGCAATTTTTAATCGAATCCCAAAAAAGGATTTTCTCGAGAGTAGCTATATAGTTATTCGTCCCTATACAACACGCCTGTCGTGGTGGGTTGATTTTTTTCCGTTAATTCTTTTGTAACGTTTTCACTCGAATTATTTCTAAAGATGTGTGAGGGTTATATTTTGTGCGGAAAATTTCCAGAAAATTCTTCGCTAACTCTTTGTTGATTTTATTTCATTTAACGAGCGCCATCTTGATGTGATATAAATTTTATATTACTCAAACCATTTATCGGAATGGCTATATTTGTATCTGGCAACCGAAGCGCAAGTAAAGAGTTCCTTCCAACATTTTTTTTGTCAGCTTTTAATATAGAAAAACGCAGAGATGAACGAACACAACAAGACATACTGCCTTCACATCTCCCCGAGCAAAAAGAAAAGAAAACGATTTAACACTCTTCAAGGATGTATTTGTTCAGAGTAGAAGACAGATTAAGGATAATCCTAAGAATAATGGCTGACAGATATTTTTAAACACTTTAAAAGTTTATTAGAGTTAAGAATATGTCTGGGAATATGTGGGTACTTGACGTTTATGCGAGAGAAGCAATATAATGCTGAAAATATTAAATGAACTTTTATGTTTGGGATTTATGTTGACAAACCATTAAAATTGAATCGGTTATCAAGACTCTTGACAAGCTTACACTGTCTTTAATTCAAAAGTATAATGAAAGTATGTACTCTGAGGTCACTAAAGAACGCGAAAATATTTTTGTTATCGTTTAGATAAGATTATTTACGACTGTGTTGTTAAGATGGCTAATTCTGAGAATAAGGATAGAGATATAGCTCTTTATGACTCCGGACAACGTCTTTTAGAACATTATTGGTTTGTGTTTGGCAAGGAGCAGACAGGAGACAACTTCGAAGAGTATTTATATAGGGATCATCGATTTTTTTTGTATGATTTATCTATACAGGTCCCCTAATTCGTGCTCAATATTTTGGGGAAATTATTTCTGGCCACATTATTAGAAATAAAATTGAATAGGCGGAAAATCCTATCCCCAATTTCTGAAAAATTCAATTGATGTCAAGAGCAGTGAATATTGAAAAAAATCAATGGCACATAATAGCTCAAAATTTTGAAAATAAAATCAACTCGGAAAATGTATTCTCTCAAAAACTACTTATTTGATCAACTTGATTAAGAAAACAAATACCTTACCACCAGTTTCACAGTGGGAGTTTAAACTTCACATTTGGTTTAAACTTAACAGCACAGAAACACACACGGCTTAACAACTCGCTAACGACACCTCAAGTCAAAAAAAATATTACGCCCGAAGATGGTTTTTTAAACCGAAACGCGTCGCAAAATAAAAGAAAATTAAAAAACGATGTTGTGATAATTAATTTTTTTGTAAACATGAATAAATTAATATTTTTAAAAATTTTAAAATTTAATTTTTATTTTCATTATACATTTAAAGTTAAGTTTAGCAGAACAATTGAACTGAGTTAAAGGTTTAAACGAGACTGTGAAACTGGGGGTAAGTGAATTAAATATTTGCTTTTAAGAAAGTTGGACCTCATTGTATCCGCTTTCGCTGATTTTAAATACAATATATTTTCTTTTTCATTTAATGTCAATGAAAGTCTAAGCTCGTGAATAATAGAACAAACTGGAACGAATTCAGAACTTGAACTTGACAGTTTTATAAACCTATGCAAACAATTGAACAAAAGCACTCCAACAATTTCGAACTCAAGAGAAAAAGAAATAAAATATGCTGTCAAAATAAAGGAGCTGATCTTGGAGAAAAGAAGAGCTCGAAGAAAATGGCAAGCTACGAAATTTCCAGGTGATAAGGCAGTTTTTAATCGACTCAACAACGAACTAAAGAACGAGCTTAAAAGTGATTCACTTAGTAGATTCCTGAATGGACTGACTTCTTCTACGGAAACTCCTTATAGAAAGCAGCTAAGCGTATAAAAATACTACAGACACAAAAACCGCCACTAAAATCTCAAGATATAGATAATGGATCGGAAACCCGAAACAAAAGGCTGATCTCTTTGCTGAACATCTTGAGATGCCATTCCCAGCAAACACAGCTACAGATCCCTTACAGTTTATTAATAGAAACGATGAATGTGGAATTCCTTTTGGTCACGCTCAAAGAAGTAAGAAGCATGTGTCAACATAAGCTGTCTAACAAAAAAATTACCAGGGTACGATCTAATATCTGCTCAGGTTTTGAAAGAAATGCCTTCTATAGCCTTCAAAAAACTTCAATTTATAATAAATGCATGCCTTAAACAAAGATATGTGCCACATCATTGGAAAATTGCAGAAGTCATTGTTATACCTATACAAGGTAAGCCACCAACAGAAGTAACATCTTACAGACCTATATCGCTTATACCAATCATAGCAAAAGTTTTCGAAAAACTGCATCTGAAAAGACTAAGCAAAATAATAGAAGAAAGAAGACTTATTCCGAGCCATCAGTTTGGTTTTTGAAATAAACATTCCACGATAGACCAAGTGCATCGAATTACGGATGTTGTGGAAAAGGCACTTGAAGAAAAACAAGTATGCTCAGCTATATTCTTGGATGTTGCTCGAGCCTTTGACAAGGCTTAGCACTTGGGTCTAAAGTACAAACTGCATAGGGATTTTAACAGGAAGTACTACTAAATACTGAAATCCTTCGTTACGAACCAAATCTTTAGAGCACGGTACGACCAAAATCACTCGGAATTAAAGAAAATTGAGGCCGGTGTATCACAAGGATATTTCACTGGACATCAACGCCAACATGGCCAACTTTGCTGATGATATTGCAATATTGGTGCCACATAAATCCGCTACGAAGGCAACACAAAATGCAGTCGATAAAGTTAGTGAATGGACTCAGAAAGAAACAATGTTCCAGTTCTTATAAACAGTACAGCAGTACCTTACTCTAATACTGCCAAATACCTTGAAATGACTTTGGATGCAAAGCTTAAAAAGAAGAGAATAACGTGACCTTCAAATTGAAATGGTTATAGAAGTGGTTTAAAATCATGTTGTATCTAACAATCAGCGACTGCAAAGTCATACGAACTCCGAAATGAAGACCGTCTTAAATGTACAAGACAATGTTCGGAGATTAAAAAGAACCAAGCTCAGTACCGACTCTTACCGAGTGTCTTTGAAAATTTCCATCAGATAATAAAATCAATTTGTCAGAAATTGTCTCCTACCTCAATGGGAGGCATGATTTTTCCGAATACATTTTTTTTTAAATGCTAGCAGAAATCATCTCAAAAAATATTGAGTATGAATTATAAGACACCCTGTATAATTTTATTTTTGACATGAGAATCGAAAGGGAAGCATTTACACACATTAAATTAATCGAATATAAGTATCATTTAAATAAAATGCATGACTGGGTCCACACGTACCTACTTGCTAAATAAAAGATGGGATAATCTAAAACAATGTTAAATTCGTTTCCTAAATTGTTTAAAAAAGTCCTTTTATAGTTTTAGCTAAAAGAAGGAATGTGATTTACATATAAGAAAGAAATGCTTCCTAAATTCTAGAACAAATAAAATTCTATGCAGACAAATTTAAAGGCAATTTATGAAAATATTTCTTTATGCAGGAGGGAAAAGTTTCCAACAATTGACTTAAAATTAAAAAAAAAAAAAATACAATTAAGAAGCAATGGCAACACTTTCAATATCTTGTTATAGCTTTTTTTAAAGAACATACAATCATCCTTTAATTTCAAATTACTAAAGAAGGATAAAAAAAGAAAATAGTGCGAAAACGAAAACATATTTTTATATTTCATATTTTCTTTCAAAATTTTCTTTGATTTTTTTTTTTCAAAAATTATATACAAAAAACACTTAATTTTAAAAATAAATTAGAAAGAAAATAGATATTTGGCTTTTGAAAAATGTATAGCATTAAATTGCAAGTGTTGCCGTGGTTTTTTTTTTTAATTTTTTTATATTCAATTTTTTAAATAATTACCCCCCTCCCGTCTAAATGAGTCGAAAACCCTTCCATACGTTTTTATTCTTGTCTCAACTCAACCTTAAGGTTTATACCTTTATATATAAATTTTTTTAAATATTTTCAAAATAATTGGAAGGATCTATGAGTGCAGAAATTTCAAAAATGAAAATATAAATCCGTTTTTGAGAAACAAAGCGTATTATCAAAAAATATTTTTAATACAAAATCAGAATAGCATTTGCAAAATTATCTTATGACTTTGAGTAGAACGTACTAATTCTAGGTCACAGAAAATATCACCCAAAATATTCTAAAAACTTTTAAAAATATGAAACTACCAATTTGAAAGTTCAAAGACCTTAGCTCCAAATTTAATTGCATTCAGTCGCTCCACTTGAACAGAAGATTTTTTTTTCAAATTTCTTCATATTCTGTTCAGGTTTCCAAAAAAAAAATTGACTGTGTCGTTTTTAAAATATAATTATATTTTTTTTTAACAATTTTTTTTAATTTAGTTAAAAATTCTATTCTTTTTGGAATCTTCTGCAAAAAAAGAATGATCAAAATCGAAAATTAAAGTGCTCGTTCTTTGCGAGGTTCCATTTTCAACCACTTTTCCGACAACTGGATTATTTTGAGTAATTTTTGAGAAAGATTAGATTTGGTTATATTGATGAAAAAATGTATGTGTGGTACCGTTATTTTTAGTTCTGAAAAAATGAAAAATGCGTGTCGGGCCAATGGCCAAAAATGCTAGGATCCAAATTAAAAAAAAAAATGGTACTGGCTAGGATGTAGTCATCGAATAGGCAGACAGACAGAATTGTGAGACCTAATTCTTTCGACTTCTCTACTTCGTAATGTCAAATTTGATCAAAATCTCGAATTTGCTTTTTGTTCCCAATACTTACTTTCCAAGGTCCTCTCGGACCTGTAACGTCCGTGCAGTTCTACTTGCCTCGCATCGCATCACTAAGCTCATAATGCACTCGTAACCTTTTCAAAGCAAATGTCCCATCCACTGCCACTTACATTTACGTATGATAGAGTCCGTGGTTTTCTGACCTGTCCGCGCATGAAACTCATGATTGGAGATACAGTTGAGCCAGAGCTTTATAGATCTTAAAATATTGCGTGCCAAATTTTAATTTTAAAAACAAGAACAATATTCTAGAAGAAATTTTTTTTTGTATATTCTTAAGGGGATTTCATTAATAAAACATTTCCATACAAGCTACGATTGAAGGGAAAATTCAAATGGTCTCTTACATTAAAACAACTTCAAATTCTGTTCCAAAGTTGACTTGTTGCGTGATCGTTAACACTACTGTCTATACGTTGACATACCACTTAAGGATCGCTGGCGATATAATCACCCTGTCAACGCAACTCTTACATTTTTATATCCAAATCCAAAGTTAAATTCAATTCATTTAAAAAAAAAAATAAAATTTATTGATGAATTAATTGTTAGGATGTGCTCCTTCTATTAAACAGTCAATCATTACAGACTAAGTTAAGACATAAATTTTAAATTTGAATATGTACATAAAAACACACAATTTATTCAAACGCAACACTTGCTTTTTCGTCATTTTGTGAATAATCTTTCCTCTTTATGATGAATATCCTCAAACTAAAGCTTTTACATTTTTTTTTTATCAAATTAAACTTCTATCCTTTATCATTCTCTACTCCTTCCTTCTAGGACTTTGACAAAACGCTGACATCTAACAATAAGTCTTCAAGCATTGGAACTTAGAAGTTAAATTTAACAAGGATTTCCAATTGAGTTTTAAACTCTTAAGGTCTTTTTTTTAAACATTTCTCTACTCAAACCAGCGAGAAGCCTTTCAAGGAAATTTACTTTAACAAACAAAAAAAAGTTTAAGTTAAAATTATACTTTGATGGGTTGAAAGACATCCTTAACTTTATCGGATTGTCCCAACTTTGGTAAAAATAATTCAAAAAGAAGAAAAACTTTTCATACACAAAATGAGAATACATCAACAAATATTTACCTTTTACTGAAAAAAAAGGATTTCTCAATGCGACTGTTTTGTGGATTTTGTTTTGAAAATAAAGCACATTCCCTAAACACCCAAAAAAAAAAAAAACAAACAAATCAAAGAATTTATTTCCACGTGTGACAAATTTATAGGAGATTATTTGTCCATGAAAATCTCTTTTAATTTTGATTAGGGTCCAAATCATAGGACGAAAAATCTTCGAAAACCTTTCCGGATCTTTAACCCAGTGCTGTTGCTGAATTTTGTTTATTTATTTTTTTTTTTTAAGTTGTTGCTTGGGGACCTTTTTTGTTTTGTTATCGAAATGGAAAAAATCAATAATAAGAACGTACCTATTTGAAGAGAATATTATACCAATGGGGTATTTATTTGAAATTCATTTTATTCAATCTTAAAGTTTTTATAATTTTTATTCAAATCTTTATTTTATTTTTTATTTTTGCAAAAACAGTGTCAAATGCAAAGAAATTTTTTTGAAAGGATAATTTTAAATCCTTTCATTTCTTTGAAAGAGAATTCAAATCAAAGAACAGGAAACACCTTAGAGGGTTACGTTTCCAAAAAAGCTTAGGTATTAATGACTTTGTTTGTGGAAAAAAAAAAATAATAATAATTTCATGACCATTTATCAGAATTCTATTAAAAGTTTCCTTTCTGCAAATATTGAACAAGAGGATTTAAGGATCAATTAAATGTAGGTAATCATTATTAATTGTATAATTTATATAAATCCCAAAGGGGATGACGTATGAGTATATTTCAAACCCTTGGGCTGAGCTGGTTAATGATAACAAAGATTAAGATATTCGCCTTCCAATGAATAAGGATAATGACAGGATAATGATAATTTAGTAAAATTTCAATTGCCTTTGTCTCAAACGTGCTTGTATAGTAATTAGCGATATTATAGCCCTTCGAAGATGGATGTACAGTCGCAATAAATATTTAAGTAAGTGGAGATGCATTAGGTTATTAAAGGTGACACTTTGGTTATTATTTTATTATTTATTTTAATATTTACACAATGATAGGGTGGTCCGATATGGTGGTCCTTAAATTGGACATGGTCTTGGATAGCCCTCATTTGATTTAAAACATTGAAAAACAATTTCGCTTATTTTTTCAGATTTTTATTTAACCCCCAAGGGGGTGAATTCTCGATCTGTGAAACTGTGAAATGAAAACAAAGTTATTATTTCAGTTCTCACAGAGTTTTATTATTTTATCACTTCACTAACACGCTCAAGGCGATTCCCGAACTCGTTATGAAGAACAACTGCACTAAAAAGTATTAAAATCAAATACGCCTCTCATTTCTCTCAATCTCTCATAGTAAAAGATGATTTTTGTGTCATAGAGAGACCAAGATGGTGACTTGGGGGTATCTAATGAGCATAAATTGTTTCTCTTTATCATTTATCTTCACAGGGTTTCACATGATGAATTGATTGTGATACAAAAATTATCATATGAAAACATTTGTTTTAATTGTTCACACTCAGAGATTCGCATTTAAAGTGAAGGAATTATCATATCTATCACTTCACAGTTCCACAGAATGAGAATTGACCCCTGGTGGTCTCTCTCTTTCCCCGTTAAGGTACTAATTACGTGTTTAGGGCTATTTTTATAACACGCGAAAAATAATCAGAATGCAACGATTATATTCAGACGAGAAAGAAAATTATATTGGAGGGGTGGTCTATCAATCAAAACCTGAACAAATAAGATTTTTTTATTTAAAGCCATTTGATGCCTATCTAATTCGGAATTAAAAAGAAAAACAATGTAAGGACCACCCTATTGTTTACCTATAAATAAGAAGATTGTTGTAAAAGATTTTGCGCGGGTTAAATTAAGGACAGCTTATTTATTTAAAAGTGGAATTATACTTATGTCGAGGTCAAAGGTGTTCCTTTTTTTTAATTGATAGGCTTTAGGTTACCATAAGCCTTAATCAGGAATCTCAACTGACAAGGGTTTGTGGACCGAGTAAATACTTTGAAGCAGATAAGGTCGTAGTGTTTACTGCATTGGTTTGGGATCTAATCCATTCGGATTTCGTAACAAATGTAGATTGTCTACTCTCCTGCACACTAACTTCGTGCACACAGGGATGGTTGATACTTGATAGAGTATAAGTCACTATATTAAAAATATCCCACGCCTCTTTCTCCCCCAGATACCGCACGCGCTGGGGTCCATTTACACCGAGTATGACGGCAACTTCGATTGCAAGTCATATCGGAACTTATGCATTCAAATTTTTTAAGATGAAAAATGAAGAAAAAAAACAATTATTTTATGCTGAAGCCAGAATAACACACAGCTTCCTTCCAAACGCGACGCGAGCATCAATGAGAAAAAAGGTAGGGTCTGCTTAATTCAAGCAGTTAGAAAAAATGAAAAGAAAAAAGCAAAGCTAGGAAAAACTGAAAAATGGGATCAAGCCTAAGCAGATCAAAAATAAAATATTCAGAAATATAAAAAATAAAAATAGTAAAATAATAAAAGCTAAATTGTGAATTTAAAGGAAATAGCGTGCTAAGGCATTTGTTAGTTCAGTGGAGTTTGTAGTTTCAGTTTCTCTGTATTAAATATATAAATATTCATTACTATACTACATTACTTAGACTAGTTATAGGAGGAACCTTAAAGAAGCCTTTTCTGTGTGATCTTGCTGTGATTATAATCAAAAATATTTGAGTTCGAATTTACTTCCCTTAACATTCTAGTAACTGGTTCATTTTTGCCGTAATCAGTTCTGTGAGGGGCTAGATGGAATTGGGGTACTGATCTAACAGAGTGTGAGTTGATGTTAATACTCATTACCTGAAGGAGGGCAGAAGAATCAGTTGCACCAGAAAGAATTTGGTGCACAAAAATTTATATCAGCTACTTCACGACGTTTTTCAAGAGATTGTAAATTAATGAGACGTAGTCGATCTTGAAACGGAGCTAAGTAGTAGTTGTCAACCTATGGGAGTCCCCTAAGAGCGAAGCGGAGAAATCTACGCTGTATTGCTTCGATTCGTTTTATATGCACAAGGTGAAAGGGGGACCATACTTGGCTAGCATACTCAAGTAAAGGTCGAACAAAGGTTGTATAAAGAGACTTCGTAACGTAGGGATCTGAGAACTCCTTAGACCAGCATTTAACAAAACCAAGAGCGGAGTTAGCCTTAGAAATTATGTTGTCATAATGAGATCTGAAGTTGAGCTCACTATCACAAATAACACCTAAGTCCCGAATGGTTGTTACTCTGGAAACAAGGACATTATTTATATAATAGTCCCATGGTAGTGAGCGTAAACGTTTACGGGAATATGTGATGGCTTGGCATTTACTGACATTAAGCTCTAAATTATTTTTTTGACACCAGACAAAAAATTATTCAGGTCATTTTGCAGAGGCAAAACATCGCTAGATGAAGAAATTACTCTAAAAATTTTCATATCATCCGGCTACCTTGTGGGACACCGGATTTTGCAATGAATGGATCGGATGCTACAGACTTAAACAAAACCCGATATTTGCGATCCAATAAGTATGATTCCATCCATTGAATGAAACCGTGAGGAAATCCTAGAGCCTTTAGTTTAAAAGATATAATTTTATGCGAGATTTTGTCAAATGCCTTGCTAAAGTCCGTAGCAATAACATCAACTTCGCTTTTATTTTCAATTGCTTTTAGTGTATAGGAAACAAATTCTGTTTAGTTAGTGGTGGTAGATTTAGCTTTAAGGAACCCGTGCTGTTTGGTGGAAAATAATGATTTACAATGAAAGTAAATACAGTCGAATACAATTCTTTCAAAAAGTTTAGGAATGCACGAAAATTTCGCAATTGGTCTATAGTTAGCAACATCTGCCTTAGAACCTTTTTTGTGGATCAGAATGATGAAGGAATCCTTCCACATCAATGGAAAAATCCCTAGAGAAAGAGGTTTTTGGAAAAGAGTAGCAAGAGGCTGGGCCAAATTTGCTGCACATTTCTTTAAAACAATAGCTGGGAAACCATCTGGGCCCGATGAGAAATCGTCCTTGAGATTATTAATCTTAAGAACCACATCATCAGTATTAATATTTATTGATTCTAATGAAGTTTTATTATTATAATTATTATTATTATTATTATAATTATTATTATTATTATAATTATTATTATTATTATTATTATTATAATTATTTAAATAGTTGAAGTAGTTAGAATTTGGCACAAAATTACTACCGGAAAAAGCAAGGCTGAAGAAATTGGTAAATAAGTTAGTTACGAATTTAGAATCATTTGAAGAATGAGCTAAATAATTAATAGTAGCAGGATAGCCACTAGACTTTTTCTTTGAGTTAATAAATTGCCAAAATCGTTTTGGATATTACTATCACGAAGTACCTCGTGGCTTGATAGTTAGTGCGTTGGACTGTCATACCGAAGGTCTGGGTTCGATTCCCAGCCACTTCCACCAAGAACAGAAATGTTTTTCTCGATGTACTGCCTCTTGCGCGGAACTGACAGATCCTCCAATAGTATACTTGTCATGAACAAGTGCTTCTCATTTAGCCGTTCGGACTCGGCAAAAAATTGTATCTCCCTCCCATTCCTGCCAACAACACGCACACAGCGACGGTTGAAAGTTGTAAGTCACTAGGCGGGAGCTAGTGAAATTTGAAAAAGAGAATTTTGAAATACAGAATCTTTCAAAACAGAATTTTGGTCATGCAGGATTTCGTACAATCAGAATTTTGAAAAACAGAATTTTGACAAGCACAATTTTGAAAGCAGAACTATGACGACCCTACAGAATTTCGACCTCAACCTTCACTAGGCTCTGGTACTCCACGAACTGTCACACCAACCAATAAATATTTTGTTTAAAAAAAATATTGCAATTATTCTTGAAAGTGTTAATGGGGGAGCGGGTTGGAATTCTAGTTTTCAAAATTCTATTTTGCCAAAATTCTTTAAATGCAAAATTCTGTACATCAAAATTCTGTATTTCAAAATTCTGTCTGGTCAAAATTTTGTTTTCCCAAATTCTGCTTATGAAAACTAAAATTCTATCTAGGAAAATTCTCACAACAAAAAACATTTTTTTTTTATGATTCTATTAAGACCTAGAGCCCACAAAAAATTTTGGATGTTAATAGCAAAAAGAAGCGTCAAGAGTTAAAACTATTCCAAAAATCAAAGTCTTGGAGCTCATTTCCGATTATCGACTGCAAGACTTTGATTTTGGGAATGATTTTGACTGAAACTTTCGACACCTATGTACCTATACTTTTTTTTTCTATCACTCACACAAAAATTGTGAGATATGTACGAAGTTTAAAGTTATACTACGTTTACTACAGCTTAATACTACGTTTTTATTAAAGCCGAAATCAGGTAATTTCGCAAATCACAGATAAAGTATTTTCATTTGTAATTTGGTAATTTCGTTTGACAGCTCATTTCATTTTTGAATTAAACGCTTTTTGTTGTTGTTTTTTTTTTTTCTTTCATCTTCCATTGATCTTTGACATTTTCATACAAAACTTTTTCAAAGCTCTTCAAACTGTGACTGTGTTCAATATGTTTTGACTTAATTTCCAACCTGATTTCGTGCAAATTTGGTTGAAATTATTTCATTTCGAAATGTGAATTTTTATGGGAAATGTGATGATTTCGAACGAATTGGAAATTTTCAATGAAATTACCTCGAAAACGTAGTATTACTTACGCTTTTGTATGAATACTCTTAATATATAGCTTTGAAACCGTTTTTTTTATGATTTGCGCTATTTGCTTATTTTTCAGAAAACTTATTTTTTTTTTAATTTACTCCCCATTTCTTACTGTATTCACGTGAACTTTTGCGAAAAGAAGTTCATTTTCTGGTTGTTTATGAGCTTTTCATTTTCCAACCAAGCTTTTTAGTCAGCGATTTAAAATATCGACACTGTTTTAAAACTTCCTTTTTTGGCTTTTCATCATCAAAAACAGGCCAAAACTCTGCCTTAAGAAAGTGTATGTATTTAGTTAATTTAAAATCGTTTCAATTTTGTTTGAACTAACCACGTTTAATTTAGGTCCATTACAAGAAATCTGTTTTTCAAAATTCTGTAAATATGTTGTAAAAAAAAATCGTTTTGGTAATGTTAAAAAAGTGCGCACTTTTTTACATTATCAAAATGATTTCTCTTTTACAACGTATTTACAGAATTTTTAAATACAGAATTTTGAAAAACTAAATTTTGAAATACAGAATTTTGAACAAACAGAATTTTAAAATTCAAAATTTCGAACAAAAAGAAATTTTGGTATACAGAATTTTGAAAAACTGAATTTTGGTCATGCAGAATTTTGTACAACAAGAATTTTGAAAAACAGAATTTCGACATGCAGAATTTTGAAAGCAGAATAATGACCCTACAGAATTTCGACCCCAACCCGTTTCTATAATTTTTGCGGTACTAGTGGCTTTTTTTGTTACTTTTATTGGTTACTGTTCTCGGTTACTTTTACTGGGTAAACGATCACAATTTCATACTGATGTGGAAAAGTATGATTTTGAAATAATTTGTTTAAAATTTAGGGGTGATCAAACCCCGTAACCCTACAATAGATCCGAATAGATTTAAGTGATGATCTGAGTTAGTTCTATAGAAGGCATCGGTAGATTGCGGTTTATTAGCATAGACATGTGATTTTATAAAACCTAACAAGAAAAATGCTATCGGGGTTAAACCGCACAGTTTTGTCGGCAAATTGACGTCACCTCTTTTCATTACAAAAATCAAATTTATTGAGTATTTTCGGTTGATATTTAGAATTAATTTGTTTAACTTTACTGGACTTTTAGGCTCAGGCGACTTAGTTTTCAAATCCATGTTACATTGATAAGACGTTTTAAGAATTTTTCAATCTATTTGTTTTGTTCCAGTTTTCAAAATATAATCAATTTATTAATGCGTGAAATTCAAGTGGACATTCTTGCCCTTCTCTCCGCTAAGTGTTTAAGTGATAATTTTCGGTTCTATCACATTTTCTGACTTAAAAACAATGCCATTCTTAAAAGTTATGTAACCATATTTAATGGGGAACAATGTAACATTCCAAAGCTTTTAATCTGAGGATAATTTGTACATAATACATATTTCCAATAATGCATAACCTTATTAATTACATAACTTAAATTGTTTTATAACTTTAACATTGTAAAAATCCTTCATAATCAGATCACGATTGTTATAAATTTTTAAATTTTCAATAAAACTGTTTTTCCAACAAATAATATCCCTAATGTATTGCAGAGCTTTATATAATTTATATTACATTCAGTTAAACCATCGTGCTTTTATTTGAATTGAAAATAAATTATGAAGCAACCAAGCATGGCTAACATTTTTCAAGTTCCCATATGACAGACATAAAACAAATGTCCACAAGTTGCTCAAAAAATAAAATCAACGTCACTGACGTGACAAAACACAACCAATTTATATAACACCTTTAGAAATATCAAATTCACATATGTACATGTTCCACAATGTCATGAGTCTTTTCACATCCCTGAACATTGCACAGCTCCACACAAAAAAAAAAAGATTTTATAAAATTGAATTTTGTCCTTGTTTTGATGAAAAAAGGACAGATCCCAAAAACACCACCCACAAAGCCTGGGCGAAGGAAAAAAAAATGATAAAATATTTCCACTCATAGATTTAATATCCTTGAATTGAATTTTTGACATTAGTTGATGTCATATAAGGAACATGGACCACACGAAGAAGGTTTCGATTTCTAAATCATCTGACCAAACCCAGATGCTATTGACGATGATGATAATGAGAATTTCGAAGATGGCATCCATGTATGTTTGTAGGTAGAAAGGTTTAATGAGGATTGTATGTGAATATTCGTAGGATGCTGGATATCCAAACAAAAACAAAAGTAGTGTACCTAACACACTTTGATGGTTACTGTAAAAAAAATATTCTATATTGGCATGGTACACATAAAGTTTACTAGCAAACAACAAAGTGGGTCGGGGCTTGCTAGACTAATTAATGGGGGAAAATATACAGAAAAAGTTGCCATGAGTAGCCTTTTCTTAGAAAGATGTTCAATGGTAATAATACGAGTAATAAACAATATAATAAACTTGGCCTTCATGGGCGTTTTTCTATGCTAATTGACCTCTAAAAGAAACGTCCTAGTAGAATGAAGATATATCAATTTCCTGTTTTTTTGTTTCTTATTGTCTTGTTGGGTAGTGGGAAAATATCCTTAAACGCTATGTTAGCCGCGTTCTCAGTTAAGTGCCTTTCACATGAGCGAATTTCGAATGGTCGCGAATTTTGACATTTCTTTCACATGAGTAGTTGCCAACAGACGCGAATTGCCATACAAAATAAATCAGTCAAATGGGTGATAAGAAAATTTGAGGTTAAATTTGAGCGAATTTTTCATTCGCAGATTTGTGGAATGCGTCCTAATGTTGTGGATTGCGAAAAAGTGTTCAATTTGTAGAAAACATCTCGTAGGCCTCGCCGGAAATATAAAAATGCTAAATTTAACTGTTTAAACTAATTTTAGGACATGTTTTCTTTTAAAAATTGCAGATAGATTGTTTATTCAGTTTGTCGAAATTTAAAACCAAGAATTTGTTGATATTTGAGTTTGGAATTGCCCAAACAAATTCATTCGCAGTTCGCGGCTCATGTGATACGCCATTTAATCTAAAATTTTTTCCTCTCGAAATGACAAATTTAATTTTTTAAGCTTGAAAAGCTTCGTATTTTAATTAAATATTATGGTCGTTCATCCGTTCTACAACACCATAATCTGCAAGTACCAGTGTGGCTCCTGGCCAGGCAGATCGACCATAGACCAAATATTCACTCTAAGGCAAATCCTAGAGAAGACCAAAGCTGAGACTCTTATCGATGTACTCATCAACTTCAAAGCCGCTTGGGATCCCGAAAAAAACCGATCCAGCTGTGTCGAATGATATTGGAAAGTACTCTATGGCCGTTCTTTGTAAATGTCCTACTCTGGCTAGAATGAGAGCACATTCGTTTGGAGTGGCATTTTTTGACGACCTCAACGATCTTTCTGAAATGAAAATCAAAAATTTGATTTCCTTTCTTAACGCGACGAAATGAATCTAAGACAAAATCGGTTGCTTCTGTATAATGTTCCCCCCAGACCCCCAAGACCGTGAGCAATCGGAATACAGGCCTCTGCTGGGTTTCATGATGCTCAATGACAGCGTTCATCGGTTGGATCCTTCTCGCTCCAGTCGTTCTGCTATCTGCTGAGCTCGGCATATCGCAGCTGGCTTTGGGCGAGATGCGATCCAATCGTCTGAGTATCTTTAGTACCGCCTCTTGACGTTGGTGCCAGCCCAAAATATACAAAAACCATATTCCAAATCCGTTGTAATTCTAATCAAAGAACTCTGGGCTCATGGTGGATGCTGATCTTCACTGTTCTTCATTCAATCATGTATCAGGAAGACCCCCGAAGGAATCAAGTCAAACGAGTTATGGTATCAAAACGGCGCAATTCAGTGCTAATTGGGTACTGGGCGAGTGTTACGCCCGTGTCACCATTTCTCCCTACCAACCTACCTACTCTATGGCCGCTAGGGAAAAGCTCTTGTGACCCCATTCTAATCTTACACCTTGTTTCAGCAAGGAGATCTTGTGAATAAAAAGTGCGATCAGGGAAGACGTTTACACTGGAGGCACTATTTTCAATAGATTTCTCCAACTGCTAGGGTATGTCGATGATATCGACATTATCGGCCGCGAAGAACAGGTGAAACTTCTAGGTCTTGAAGAAAACAAAGAAAAACAAAAACATGCTATCAATTAACAATCAAAGTCCTGACAAAACGCCATTGTTGATAAAAACAACTTTGGAGTAGTTAAGGAGTTCATCTACCTCGAATTAAACATTGATCCCGCAAACGACATCTTAGTGGTTATCCGACGAAAAATTTCCTTAGCAAACTGGTGTTACTTAAATTTGGCGCAACAGGTGACCTTTATACTGCCAGTCCGTCTTTATGCCCCTGAGTGTTGGGCAATAAGCAATAAGAGAGCTGATACTGGGGTCCTTCAAAATAAAAATTCTTCCACGAATATTTGATCTTGTATGCGAGAAGGGCGAGTGGAGGAGAAGATACAATCGCGAATTCTATGAGCTGTATGAAAATGTGGATGTAGTACCAACAGAAAATCAAAACAAATGGACTAGGCTCCACCACCGAACCTCCGATTTAAAGACAAAGCCATCGATACCAGATACCAGAGGAGGAGGCTTGGTCTACCTGCAACTGCTAGTTGTTTCTGCAGCAGCAACTAGGTTACGTGCCCTGAAATATCGTCTTAAATAATCTTTGTACTTGTATTTCTAGTTGAGTTGTTGACGACAAATTTCTAAAAATATGGGATTTATCCTTATTATAAAGGAAGTAGCCTGGGTCGTTGAAGTGAATGTCCCCAAAACCTCGAAAATACGTCAATTGTGCTTCTTAGTGGAGTGCAGACACTAGGAAAAGGTCCTAGTTGCTGGTATCAATTATCCCTCTGTGCGAAAAAAAATTGACGTACTGGAGCTACACCTCGACTCAGGTGACACTTGCAGAGGGAAAAGAACCTAATCATCACAATGAAAAAGCTATTTTGGGCCCTATTTTTCTGGAAGATACTTGGTGGCTGAGATGCTGGTTTTCATCGGATTGTAGCGCGACCTTAACTATGTAAAAGCCCAAGAGCCGACAGCAAATTTTAGTTAAAATAAGGGTTTACAGGTGGATGTATCTTGATATGAAATACCAAAGTCTAGCCGGTTTCTTTTTCAGTCTTTGGAGGGATGGGAGGCTGAAACCCGCTTAGTTTCCTATCTACGTGTTAGGGTCAGAAAAACTTCAATTCGCTTTTAAAAATTAGAAAAGCATCACTAATGCCTCATCTGATCCAGCTAATTTTTTTTGGTTGTCGACAGTCAATAATCTCTGCTATTTCTTCTTTCTGTTTTGTTATGCATTCGTTTCTTTTTACTTAATCAATTTTTTCCATGTTTGGATGCAGAGATTGCTGAATAGATGACATGACTTCATCCAAAGAATTTGGATAGGGCAAATCTCCTAGATTTGAATTTTTCGTCGAAGAAACTAGTAAACTTTTCCTCTCCTTTTACTGAGAATTATTTCTGGGATTGGTATCTTCATTCTTGTTCTTATTCTTTTGTTTCAATTTTCGGCATCAAGCTCTTATTTGTAGAACATGGTGTTGGCTTCAAACCACAGTACATAAATCGCAGGTTGCCAAAATTACTGTCGGAAATAAAAAATATCTGGTTAATATGAGGATTCAAACACACGTAAACGCAACAACAAACTAAAATTAAAATTGTCAGAAATAAAAGATGGCTGTGGACGTCCATCTCTTATTTCTAACTGCTGGAGGACCAGGACTTAAAACTTCTCGATAATGGAGAAACCTACAGTTTTCTACTGAGTCCGAATGGCCTTGATTTTCTCGCAAGTTGCAGTGACTCTGGACCTTTGGCACCTCATATATGGGAAATTTGATATTTGGGAATGCCATCTAATTGGCTAGTAATTGGTCAAAAAAGGTCAACTAGTCCTAGAAATTGGTCGGCCCTAGATAACTTGGAATAAAAGCTTAAAATTTCTCAAGGTCACTTGCTATTTTTGGCACCTCATTTAAGGGAAATTTTCAAAAATTATTTACCATCTGAAAGATCTCTCAATCGTTATAAAAGGTCAGCTTGTCTCAGTAATTGGTCAGCCATAGTTATTTTTTAGTGAATTTTTAAAAGTTTTCAAGGTCATAGCAATTTGTGGCACCTTATTTATAGGAAATTTTCAAAAATTGTACACCATCTGAAGGATCTCTAGATCTATATAAAAAGTCAGCAAGTTTTAGTAATTGGTCAGCCATAGATTTTTTTTAAATGAATTTTCAAGCTTCTGTTCAAGGTCATTGCGATTTTCGGCACTTCATTTATGGGAAATTTGCAAAAAAAAACTAATAGCCCCTGAATGGCCTCAAGATCTGTATAAAAGGTCAGCTAGTTTCAGTAACTGGTCAGCCATAGATTTGTTGTTATGAATTTTTATCATTATGCCAAAAAACGTTCGTGACCTTGAAAAAAAAGAACTTCAAAAAATCGTAAAAAAGAATCTATAGCTGACCAATTAATGAAAATAGCTGACTTTTTATTTAAATCTTAAGGCCTTTCAGATGGTAAACAATTTTTGAAAATTTCCCATAAATGAGGTGCCAAAAATCGCTATGACCTTGAAAACTTTCAAAAATTGACTACAAAAAATCTATGGCCAAAATCTATGAGGTGCCAAAGGTTAAGAGCCAATAACTCTGAAAAATATTAAATATGGAATTGGTTGTATTCCGAACCAGAACTTCTGAGGTAAGAAACTAATGGCACTATCCATTTGATATGCCAAGAGTAGTCTTACTAAAAAACCTATCGCCATCCAATAATTTGTTAGGATTTTGGTAGAGATTTTTGTTTCATTGCAACACACATTTGAAGCTTTTCGGAAAACTTTGATAAATTTAATAAAATAATTCAACTTTAAGTCAAAATATTAAAACTTATTTTTCATCTATCACAAACGTGTAGTCTGTAATTTAGAAAAGTAGAGAAAAACATAAAAACCATTATATAATGGCAAGCCAGCCATGCACACGCACAGCACATGCACATATTCAGTCCTTTGTCATATAAAATCAATAATTCATTATAAATATATTAATATATATTTTGTATAACTTTTTTCTTTCTCTTTTTTACAGGAAATCTGCTTGTTATCCTTGTTGTCACATTATCACGACGTTTAAGATCAATAACGAATTTTTTTCTAGCGAATTTAGCTTTAGCCGACTTTTGTGTTGGACTTTTCTGTGTTATGCAGAATTTATCAATTTACCTTATTGATAGGTAAGTACATTTAAAAAGAAAAAAAAATATATTAAAATCTTATTTATTTACGTATTATTTACTGATATTTTCTTTTTATTATTTTTAAATTGAGAGAAATTCAGTAATTTAAAATAAAAATTTCTTTAATTCCATGCATGAATAATTAAATTTTAAGGAAGGACAATATTTTTTTTTGTATGAATTCGTCTGACTGGTTGTGAATTTGCTTCATTAAGCATGATGATTGGTACATACTCGTACATACATCCATACATAATATTTTAAATGCGTACAAGTAAGGTCAGAACAGACTATTCTCTTCCATTAAAAGAAAAAGGATTTTTCATTATAAACGTAAATGTTTATAATATAGGAAAAGGGAAGAGCAAATTTATTGTCCTTGAGTGCAGATAATGCAGGAATGAGTCTGAGGGCACAGATGTGGAATAAGTTTCGACCATGATTTTCGTGGCAAAATATTTAAACGGTTATGATATGGGTGATTCTCAGCAAACTGATATACTTTAATGTCCCTCGTCGATGATTTTAGGTATTTACTAAGCACTTTTACCACTTTTACAACTCTATTTGCTAGTAGATCAGGTGTTCGAAATATGGCAAGATAAATATCGAAAAATAAATAGTGTATGTCACTGCCATTATTATAGATATTTCAAATTTTTTCCCGTGTTGCGACTTTCATCGACAAAAAAAAATAAGAAGGAAACATATTTTAGTAGTTATTTTTTGTTTTATATTTGACCAATGAGCAGCGAAAACGCATTTTTGTAACACCGCACATAGAAATTAAAGTCGAAAAACATGTCTTAGAACCCTTCTTGTGTAAATTCCGTGATTTCTGATCGATAAGCAATGAAAAAACTTCTGTTAACATCAATGCGCGAAGTATCCCCAACTTTTTTTGAAATATCATGCCTTGAAAATATCAATTTTACTTATTTTCGTTGAAAATAATTTGGTGAACAAGCAGCGAGTAGAGTAGAATAGAGTGGAGTAGAGCTAATTTCCTTAACTTTTAATTGAATGATATGTAATCACACTCACTTCACCTTAACATAAGACTTTTTATATATATTGTTTGAATTCAATATTTAAAAACCTAAGTATAGGAATGGTGATTGTTGTTCCAAACATTTCGGGTTGTTTCGGAAAAGCCTCAATACTGTGATTTGTTCGCATAAGTAAAAATCGATCAAATTTTGCATCTTGAGAACTGATGAGCCCAACTATCGTATCTGGACGAAACCGCGAAGCACATTTTAGAGTAGCTAAAGCTCGTTAGATCTTTTAATTGAGCATGGTAGGTAGGTAGAGATGGCAGTCGCTAGCCCTGGCCTCGCGACTCAATTAGCGCTGGAGTGCGCCGTTTTGATACCAATTACTTGTGTTAACCTAGTAGGGATTTAATACGGAATTATATGGCTTTATAGACTTTAACGGACTATTGTTAGAGCCATTTAGTCGCATTCAGAAAGATAATCAGATCTTTGATTTTCTTCTCAGAAAGCTCTTTTGGGTCATCGAGGAAGGCCTTTCCAAAAGATGACAATCTAGAATTGGCTAAAGCAGAGCAGTTGCAAAGAAAATGAACTACAGTTTCTTTTTCTTGAGGGTCTCCACAGCTACGACAGTGGGAGTTGTAGGGGATTCCCAGCCTCCTTGCATGCTCCCCTATGGGCCAGTGTCCGGTGCATATTGCTGTGATCCTGGCTATATCGCGCCTGGGTCTGCATATAAGATCGTTAGAACGAGTTTTGTTATAGGATGGCCATATCATTCTTGATATGACACAGTTTGTAAGACTGCTCCATCTGAGGTTAGATTCATCGAGAAAAATCGAGAAAATATTTCTCTTCATAGCAGCAATAGGCATATTTACATTTACCGCTAGTGAGCTATGAAGGGCCGAGCCTTGTCGAGCTAAGACGTCAGCCCGTTCATTACCCTCTATGTCACTGTGACCTGGAACCCAAATGAGAGTGACCTGGAGGTTAATGTTCAGGCTTGATAGTTCATCTCGACATTGCTGGACAAGTACAGAGGTGGATGTAGCCGATTTAATAGCCTTAATGGCAGCCTGGCTGTCGGAGCAAATTGCTGTGTTCCTGAATTGATTATGGTTTGATTTGAGTAACTTGCATGCTTCCCTGATTGCTAGTAGTTCAGCTTGAAATACGCTAGCAAAGTCTGGTAGTCTGAGGGACTTGGATATATTAAGGGTCTTAGAAAAAATTCCAGAACCAACACCGCACTCCATCTTAGACCCATCAGTGAAGATTATAGTGTCGTAGTCCTTCGTAACAATGTCATTTTTCCAATCCTCTCTGGTTGGAAAAACGGCTTTGAAGTTCCCGCCTAGGCCAAGAGGGGGAATACAGTAGTCGGTGTTCGTTAGAAAAATATCCTGAGGAATCAATTTTGTTATATTTCCATGACCATAGGGTTTTGAAAACCAACAATTAGTGCATGCCGCTAGATATTTTATATAAAGGTCGAGTGGTAGAAGGTGCAGGATAACGCTAAGGGCATCTGTTGGACAAGTTCGAAGGGCTCCTGTAGTGCCGACGCTAGCCGTTCTTTGTACCTTCTTAAGTTTTCCAATATTATATTGTTTGCTAAGTGCAGGCCACCACACAATCGATCCGTATGATAAAATCGGTCGAACCACGGCAGTGTACGTCCACAAGATCATCTTCGACTGTAGGCCCCACATCTTACCAAATGTTTTTCTGCAGGCATAGAAAGCTATGCAGGCTTTCTTAACCCGTTCTTCAATATTTACCTTCCAATTCAATTTGGGGTCAAGAATAACTCCGAGGTATTTTGCCTTAGAAGATAATGATAGAGTTTGTCCGTTAAGTCGAGGTCGGGTGAAGGTAGGTATTTTAGTCCTGGTAGTAAAGAGCATCAGTTCCGTTTTACTCTGATTAACCCCTAGTCCACTACTTGTGGCCCAGTTGCTAACTTTTTTCAGAGCCGACTCAGTGATTTCGCTAATCACTGTGGTAAACTTTCCTGAGACCAATAAAACCAAATCATCAGCATACACTACTGCTTTCACACCACTACATCTTAGCTTGACAAGAATTTTGTCCATGACTAAAAGCCATAGAAGAGGGGAGAGGACCCCACCTTGGGGTGTTCCTCTACTAACATATTTAGTAGCTGTAGTGTTTCCCAACGATGCTTGAATCCTTCTGTCACTGAGCATAGAAACAATCCATTCAGATATGAAGCCTTCTATCCCGAAGTGAGCAAGTGATTCGCGAATGGATTCAGTTAGGACATTATTGAAGGCACCTTCCACGTCTAGGAAGGTTGCGAGGGTATATTCTTTATAGTGAATTGTCTTCTCGATTGTACGAACCACTTCATGCAGGGCAGTCTCCGTAGACTTGCCTTTGAGGTATGCATGTTGTGATTCATCAAGAGGACGACCAACTAGTATAACTCTAATGTGAGTGTCAAGAATGCGCTCTAGTGTCTTAAGTACAAAAGATGTCAGGCTAATTGGTCTGAAGTCCTTCGCGGATTCATGACCTCTCTTACCGACTTTCGGAATGAAGACCACTCTTACATGTCTCCATGACTCAGGTACATGATTGAGATAGAGGCAACCTTTGAAAATCATTTCAAGCCATGGCACTGCCAAATCTTGCAGTTTCTGTAGCATAATAGGTATTATGCCATCAAGGCCTGGTGATTTATAAGAGGAGAAAGTATTAATGGCCCATGAAATACCATCTCCAGTTATAACGGAATTGATTTGCTCCCTATGAGCTAAATTGGTGTTCGTATTACTAAGCGTTTCAGGGTTGCTGTTCACGCAACCCGGGAAATGCGTTGTCATCAGCAGTTCCAAGGACTCAGCTGGAGAGGCTGTCCAGAGATCGTCAGATTTTTTCAGGAACGAAGGATTGCACTGTTCCTTCGATAACACTTTACTAAGCCTGGCAGAATCTTTAATATTTTCTATGGAGTGACAGTATTCTCTCCATCCCAGTTTCTTGGATGCTGCTATGGCTCGCTTGTATTCTTTGAGAATGTCTTTATACGGTTGGAAGAACTTCTCCTTCTGACAGATATTGAAGATTTTTCTGGTCATTTTTCTTAGCGCAGATAGATCTTCATTCCACCAAGGAGGGAATTTTTTACGGCTATGCTTAACCGGACAAGAGACTTTGAAGGCAGTGTTAATAGCTGCCTCGAAAGTCTTTACCTTAGATTCAAGAACTTCAACAGATTCTACACTAATTAATGGTAAATTGCCTAGTTTGGATTTTGCGATCTGACTGAATTTCTTCCAGTCAGTTCTTTTAGGGTTTCTATATGGGGGAGGGGTTTCTACCTTGAAACCTATGTTGAAGAGGATCCATCTGTGATCCGAAAAAGAATTTTTAAGGGACACTCTCCAATTTTCCACCACCAGATTAGAGTTGTTTGTAACAGTGATATCAAGTACATCTTCCCAACCGTCATAATTTTCCGAGCTTGGAAAAACGAAAGTGGGTGTGTCACCTCTGTTACAAACAATTAGGTTATTAACAATAATAAAATCAAAAAGAGACTCACCTCGTTCGTTGATTTCGGAACTACCCCAGAGAGAATGCCGTGCGTTCGCATCGCATCCAATCAGAAGGTTCGCTTTTTTTAGTTTCGCTGCTTCAATCAGTATCTTCACCTCCTCAGGCGGTGATTCTCGGTTGTGGTCGCAGTAGCCAGATGCTACAAGTAGTCCCTTTGTCTCTTTGTCTTCCAGCCTGACAACTGTCAAATCGGGAGTGCTAAAATTGGGACACAAAAAAGCTTTTAAGTGTTTTTTAGCTAAGATACAAGTTCTAGGATTACCTTGTTCTGGATTAACTGGTTTGTATATAAGGTCGTATTGGGTGTCATGGAGGCCTCTCACTCTGAGGCCATTAACCCATGGTTCTTGGATAATGCCAATGTCAATGTTTTCCTCACTGAGGAAAACTCTCAGATTATCCGAAGCACATTTAGAGTGCTTCAGATTAATTTGTATGACCTTCAGCGCGTTTTTAATTTGGTGAAGGGCCTGCATCTTTAGGGACTGCCGATCCGTCGACAGCAGCGCTGAACTTAGCGTTATCATCTACTTTATCAGCATCTGGTCCCTGACTCTGCAGGATTTTAATTTTGGCATGCCTGATGCCAAAACGAAGCTTGAAGTCCGCTTTTATGAGGGCCCCTCTGCTTTCCTCGCTGATCTTCAAGAGGTATGAGGTGCTGGTCTTTTGCGGCTCCTCCGCCTTTATCACCATCCAGTCATGCATGGGGACCAGTGGGTTCAACCTTTGAAGACCCCGAATCAGCTCCTGTCCGCTCGGTTTAATGCCCATGAGGGGCAACCAAATGCGAGCCTTAGGTTGCCTAGGGATCTCCTTTGCTGGGATAAGCTTGAGCTTCAAACCCTCCCAGTCATTGCTGACCTTAGCAATGCTGTCCCTAAGGAAATCCCTTGAAAACGCGTCTTCGCATTTGATCACCCTGTATCCCCTGAGCAATTCACCAGAGTTGAAACTAGGGTAGGGTCCCTCACTTGCGGATATGGTATATTGGAAAACCATCTCGGAGAGCTTGGCTTCGATAGAGTTCCACACCGATAGCAGACCTTTGCTATTGGCGGAAAGCTCATCAACAACCGCTACCTGGAGGTCATCTCTGACAACCTCGCTTAGAGTAGGCGGTTGCACCGCTCTGGAAGATTTGGTCTTCTCCTTTTCTGACCTTCCATCAAGCCTGCTCTTCTTTTGGGAGGGTAAGGTCTCTTCTTGAGATCTGTCACGCTTGACAACCTTTTCTTTGTTTGCCAGAAGATTATTGTATTCTTCAACAATCTTCTGGTATTTGATTTTATCTGAGGCATCCCTCACATGACCAGTTCCCGCAGCCTCATTCTTAGCAATCTTGTCAAGAATAAACGAGGCTAGGAGGAATTGGTTCTTTCGAAGAACGCCAGAAGATTTTCTTTTGCCACGGACAGCAATGCTATGGCTGGCATTGCTACCCGATGGCTTGGTATTTGTCGGTTTAGGGAGCACAGGAGTACTATGGCTGGTACTCGCTATGCTCCCTGAAGGTTTGGAAGGCATCTCGGCATCTGTGCCGAGAAAGCTTCCCGTCAGTGTTTCCTGGCTGGAGGCCAGGAGTTCATCCTCATTGTCCGTTGTAAGATCAGTATTTGTCATTAGTTTGTCCATTTTTTTTATAGGTTTAAATTTGGTTCCCACCAGTAGGTCGGAAAAAGAGGTCAGCCCCGGCAGAACCGATATACCGGGGTAAGGCAAAGGTTTAAGACGGACCCGGCCAGGACGTCCGAATGAGCTCGTTATCGACTGGTTTTCCCCCCAGCCTTCCATTTCTTCGGCACGGATTGTGAAAAATCGCTCACTCCACCACTGAAAATTAGGGACCTGTATTTATGGTAAAATCGCATTGCTTTAGGGTTGAACTATTAAGGAGTAAAGGAACCCAAAAGCATTGCGACCTTACCTTAGCTGATCCCCATCTTGACATCGTACAAGATTTCTGTGGTGATCATTACCGCCCGGCACCCACTAGGAGGGTTTAATACAAGGATTTCTGCCAGGCTTAATTGAGCATAAGAGATTCTAATTTTTGTTTTTATTTATTTTGTCTCGGGCAAAAATTTGAAATCCCGCATTTGTCCTTCATTTTAGCCATTTGTCCCGTTGAGCTGCTAGAAAAATCCGGCAACCCTAGTGAATTATTGAACCTCGGATTTCTAATCAGTCCCCTGACAGATTGAAAAATTCAAAAATATCCTCAACTTTGAAAACTACCAAAGTTTCAGATCTAGCAGCGTAAAGCCTTACTAAGCCCCAAAAATTAAGCTATTAGTCGAGGACATCGTCCTTACAATGTGGCCTCGAATAAGCTTCAGCAAATAATTATCTATCCTGTTTATGTTGGCGCCGTTGTATAGAGCCAGGTTGGAATAATAGTGTTTGTACTCCGACTCTGGTGTTCTGTGCAATCCAAGTCAGCGTCTAAGACACTGTCTCTCAAACACCCGAAGCTTTTCCATTAGAGATGGGGCAACGTTGAACCAAACCGGGCATCCATAGGCAATCATCGGCCGGATAAGGGCCATGTAGCAAATCACCTTCACCCTGCTGTCAAGCCGGCTGCTAAAAAACAACCGTTTCGTCAGAGCAAAAGCTTCCCTAGCCCTGACCAGAGCAGCATTTATATGTCGAAATACAAATACTGATCCATCCAGATGCCAAGGTACTTTACTACATTTTTACTCGCCAGTGGATGTCCATTTGGCCCTACGATCACCAGCTTCCGCCAGTTCTTTCTCGTATCCCTTGTGGCTCTTAGCAACGGAGTCCTAAACAAGATTGTTTCTGATTTCTGAAAGTTGATTTTCAATTTCCAGTCATCGCAATATTGTTGAATCTTTTCGAAGTCACGCTGCAAGAGAATCCTGATAACCTCGACTTTTGGAGCTGTGCTGCACGCAATTAGATCGTCGGCATACGCAATTGCCTGAGTTAGACTACTTATAAGATCCCTGGTGTAAATGCTGAATAGAATCGGCGAGTTGACCGCTCCCTGCTGAAAACCATTTTTAATATTAAAGGTTGTGGCAGAAGTTACATTGCCACTCTTGGCAACAAACTCTCTGCCATTGAGCACATCATAAAGCATATACATATAATAGTGGTTTACTAACGCCAAATCTGGTCAGCTTCAGTTAAAGACCCTCTAACCATAAGGTGTCGAAGGCTTTCTCCAAACCAACCAGACAGGCACTCGTACACTGCTTCTTAGATTTGTTCCATTGGACATACCTTGCTGATACTAGGAAGAAGACTTATCGACCGGAGATTTGCCGGATTGAAGTTGTCCTTTCCCTTTTTCGGGAGAGGATGCACCACAGCTGTCTTCCACCGCACTGCATAATATGCATTTTTCAGAGCGTTGTTAAACGGAGTGGTATAAATGTCTACTGCTTCTTGGGTAAATGTCGAAGTACAACGTTGGATATGCCATCGACTCCTGCTGACTTCTTCTTCTTTAATGAATCGAAGATGAGCTGGAGCTCTACCTTCGTAATTAACAGGGAATTGGACCCATTTCGCTCGGCGATTATGGCGTTTGCCAAACGATCTTCATTGAACCTGGCGAAACCGAGGATCTCTGATCGCCATTGCGTGATGTCATTCCGAAGGTAGAAGTGGTGGAGCAATGCTCTGTTTTCCAGGTTATGATTGGGGCGAATGCACGCATTCACCTTGTACACTTGCTGGAAAGCAGCGTATGAGAATCCTAGCCTTGCATTTTTAATACATAAGAATTCTAGCCCTAGTAGTAAGCATGCACTCATTCTGATCAGCATTTATGTCACCTTTTATCTACATGATAAAAACGATTCTCTCCAAATTGTTGTCTATGATAACCAGCAGCGAAAATTTGACATCAGTTTGACACGAAAAAATGATCACTGCCGTGGTATTCGTTATTTCAAACACCATAAACTTTTTCAAATGGATCAAACCATTTTTGAATAGTGTTTGCCAAGCTTATCTTAAATTTCTTCGAACAAATATTTTGACTGATGCATTTTTTTTGCAAAGTGGATTTAAGTTTGAAAATGTCACTACCGTGGCAAGGGAAAACATGTCACTACCTTGGCATTTTATCATTTTTACAAGTAAAAAATCTGGTGTACAAAAATGTACACTTGTAGTGCGACCACTTTCAGCATTAACTTCTGCTATTCTGAAGGCATCAAAAAAGTTTAAGAAATCTAACATATTTTTTTTGTAAATTTTACATTCACAAAAATACCAGTATGCGGAGAATCACCCAATTAAGCGCTTGATGTTGAGGGATAATTTGACTAACAAAAGTTGGTGAACCAAAAGTTCATTTGTTAAGAAAAATAAAGTATGTGTTTAAAGAAAAAAAAATAAACAAATAAACGTTTCCCTTACTGCTGGTCCATAAATACTGGTAGTCGTGGTTCTGCCGACATTCAAGGGTCGGTCCAATTTTCTTCAAAACGATTTTGTTAAGGGTTCATATCTGTATATTACTTTTTATTTAAAGCCCTAAGCAATCAACTTTTCATGGTTTCAAAAAAAAAATATTGATTTTATCTATTCCACCCAAATGGTCACACTCCAGCTACCACTGCCATTTTTCTAGTTTCAAATTTACCTACGTACGTGCTAATTTTCTTTTGCTACGTGATACTCCTTCTTTTCTGCTATCGTTTTATTGCTTAAACGAAGAACCTTCGAGTGTTTATCAGAATTTTTCATAACAGAAATATCTACCTATATATTCAGCAAGTGTAGCCTATTTTTAAATCGAGTGCTATCCACAATAAAACTTAACCTTAACCTTAGCTCTCAAACCTGAATATAATTCTGTTGGTTGTATCATTCTACCAGAATATGAAACATCAAAAAGATTAAATGGAATAAATGTTTAGTAAATCTCCCTCAAGTTATTGTTCCGCCTCTCAGTATAACTTACCTTCTCTTTTAAAGTTTGAAGAAATAAAAACAAAAATTATTCGACCTTGAATTTAAGTCCATGCGCCTTCACATTGGCATTCGAAGCATCCTTTTCCATCAAAGTTCTTCCTTCTAGCAAATTTTTCGTTTTCTTGAAAGAATATATACAAAAATTTACAAATAATAAAAACACACAAAATTCATTGAAATTGTTCTTGAAAAAAAAGAAAACAAACACAAAAAAACATCCTTTAAAAAACTCTTATTTTGTCATTCATTTGGAATAATTCTACGTCATTCATCGCTAAAAGCTTTTTTCCAAGCCAATAAATTCTGAATTGCAATAAAAAAAAATGGCGAAATCAGCTTTGGGGATACAATAATAGGTATGTCAAAATAAATGCGAACTCTGCGATGACCTTCTATTTTGTGATTTTACACAAAAGAAATCAAATTTCAATTTATTTTATATCCATTTTCTTCAAACATTTGCCATCGCGTATTTTTATTCATAGATATTTTAATTTATTTGTTTTAGTAGGTAGATATTTTAATTTTTGTTTTGTTTTTAATTTATTTTTATATTAAATATCTCAACGTCTAGCATTGATTTTATTTATTCGCAGATATTTATTTATTTAATTTTATTTTTATTTTTTTTACAGTTGGGTATTTGGTGAATTTCTCTGCAGGATGTATCAATTTGTCCATTCGCTCAGCTATACTGCATCAATATTTATTCTGGTTGTAATTTGCATGGAGAGGTATTTTGCAATAGTTCATCCGATTACGTGCAAACAAATATTAACTGCTCCCAGACTAAGGGTAAGTATTTTTATATTTTTACGAAGCAAACAATAATTTATTTTTATCTTTTAGCTCTTAATATATACTGAATCTATAAGTAGGTATCTATAGTATATTTGGTCATGCAATTTGGTTGTAAACAAATTTATGTTTCTACAAGCAGAGAAATACATTCTGCAATTTTATAGTCTGAGGAAGTAGGGATAGGACTTGAAGGAAAAAATCTATAATTTTTCAATAATATAGTAGTTTTCGTGTAGACGTCAATAATATATATATACAAAACGGCCTTATTTTTGAAACATTTGATTTTCTTTGGCCCCTTAAAAGGGGCCAAATATTTAGGTATATGTGTGTTTATATTTATTTAGTAAAAAAGGTTGCATGTTAGCACTTCTCCTTGCCTCAAACCTTTCTCGACATCAAAGGGTTCGGTGGTGTTCTTGTTGGCAACTTTGAAGGAGCAGCGAGGTTTCTTCATCGTCATATCGCACAGGCGGACCAGTTTGACAGGGATGCCGAGGTGCCACAAGGCTCTGTATAGTTCTTCCTCATCTTCACTTGGAAATCGATAAAGAGGTAGGTGTGTATCGATTTGAATGTCCTGGGATTTTTCCAAAATCTGATAGGGGCCGAATAGATCGTTGATAAACGGTTTTAAGCGATTACTCAGTACAGAAGACAAGATTTTATATACGACGTTGAGGAGACTTATATTTCTGTAGTTGGCACAGGTCAAAGCATCTTCTTTCTTGTGGATGAGGCACACAATACCGAGGTTCCATTTATCGGATATACTTTCATCAGACCAAATTTTGGAGATAAATTTCTGTATACACCTTAAGCCTATTACATACTTCATCGTGAAGTGAAAAATCGCCAGTGGAGAAAGTGATTTGTTGACATTTCTCACTGGAACAGACTTGCGAATGTGTTTGTGAACGTTTATCGTTTAAAACCACAATGCCTCAAATGATTAGTAATCAAACTGTCAACTGTTCACCAGGAGTTCCATTTTGCACGGGAATTGCTTGTGAACGAAAACTCTCCACACAGCTTCACGAGCACGTTCACGGTTGAATACAAATGCAAATTTTGTATGGATTCACGACATGATTCACAAGTATGTACTATGCTTTACCAAGTCATCTCCCCCTGCTTTGAATAGCTCGGCTATCGGCCATCCGCACCAGCAGCCTTGTAAGCTTTAAGCTTGGCTATCGCTAACCGCATTTCATTTATATCTGGTGAACGGAAATTTGGATATCCAGGTTGAATGAAGTGTTCTGTCTAACAGCGGAATTTTGGCCATTTTTCCGTTTAGCAGTCTGGAAGAGTCTTGTTTCCAAATCCTTAGCATGGACTGTGTGTCTACCACATCTTTCGAACATCCACCTTGCCGCTACAGGCATCTTTCTTTTTCTTCCTGAGAATTTGGCGTTCCTCCCTTTGTTCGTTGTTGGCCGTAGAGTTCCTGGGCTCTCTCAGCAGCTCTGATTCAAGTCAGTCTGCTTTCTTCATTGAACTAGGGGTTTCGTTGTGGTCGCATTGTGAAACCCAGCACATCTGAGCCCGCACTTCTGATGTTGTTTTGGCAGTATTTGCACCGGTCCTTTGCAGATGATGCTGGTGGCTGCTTGCTTGCTTGAGATTGATTGATGATTGATTGAGAGAGAGACGTGGCCTGCAAAAGTCCTCTGACGATCTCTTGTGATTTTAACTTCGCGATGTTAAATCTTTTTTCAGCATCCGCATTCGTACTTGAGCCACCACAAGTAGTGATCCGAATCTATGTTGGCACCTTTGAACGTTCGGTCATTTAGGATAAGTTAAAGTTTACTTATCTCAAAAACGGCTTCAAAACGATTTTGATAAAACAAAATTAATATGTTATTGTAGGCATGGTGTACTTTTGGTAAACAAAAAATTATCGAAATTATTATTAACAGTACCTGCCATATAATGGTCTTTGAATTTTAGATTTGTTTTTATTAGCGACTTAACCGATTTCAATCTAAATTTTCAAAAAAAGCTCCTTTGAAATTTTAATAATGTTTTATCAAAATTTTGAATATTCAATATTTCAAAAAACGGGTTAATGAATATAGTTGAGACTGAGTGTATTATTGTATATTAATAAATACTCAAAACAGGTATACCAACCATATTTTTTTTGGAAACCCCTCCAACGATTTCAAATTTTTTGCATATATTCATATTTTTCCAAGTAATCAAATGGCATACTTATTTTTAAGTTCTGAGTTATTCAACGGGAACTAAACTAAAGAGAACAATTTAATTGTTTTTTTGTATACTTTTTCTATAATGACTTGTATTTTAAGTTCGAAACAACTTGAAGATAAGAGCTTGGTACGTGCGTTCCCGTTGTGTATTTTATTTTTTCTAAACTCAAAGTTAAAATATTTTTCTTCAACCCGCTTAAGGTTTTTTTTTCAGTGTAGAATGCAATTTATTAAGTTATTTATGAATGTGGATGCATTAACTGATGGAGGAAAAATGTATTGCCCACAATAAATTGTGGTTTTAATGAGATATCTGATAGTTAAATTATAAACAATGTCTTGGTTGTATAGTTTTTCGTTGAGAAATTTCTTTTATTTATTTTGAAATAGAAAATGTTTGAATATTGTTTTAACTACTTGTGTTCATTGAAAATTTTATGATTTCAATAAAAAAATAAGACAAGTGTATATAAGTAATGAGATTCGTTAGAATTCAATTTTATTATTATTCCTTTATTGAGACTTGTAAAAGACTGCCTAACTTATTACAAACTTAATATCTAAAACCCTCAAACATGCAATGCTTTGGATACCTTGCAGCTCGTGCCAGATATCGCATTTCATCCTTCTCGTCGTCGGTTCTTGACACCAGTCTGTCTCGTTTATAGAATCAGCTGTGTCAGCATGGTTCGTTATTGATGACGACGATGTGTGGCTCGGCGGATGTTAGGCGATCGTGTTAACTCCTCCCTCACTTAGATGAAGGCCGTCCTCGGGCTTCTTGAGAGCTTTGATGACTTTTTGAAGGTCGACATTTTGGCGCTGCTTCTTCTGGCATTGCTTTAGTTTAATGATGGTATAAAAAACTGTAATGAGTGCAAGTGTCGTGAGGCAAGCTATAAGTGGATGGGTCGTCAATTTTGTCTCCATCTCACCAATGTAATGCAAATTGTCCATGTTCATTCTGTGAAGGTATGGTAGGCTCAATATCTCTCTATGACCGGTGATATTAAGGAGCGAAGATGTTGCACTACCGGGTTGCTTTTTCTGGACATTATTTCGATTGATAAACTTGGACCCATTGATCCACACAGCATCATCAAAAGTCAGCAAATACGTCCCGTTGATGTCCGTCTCAAAATCATTCTCCCTTATTCTGGCATTTCTGTTGTTTATTATAACTATGCCATCATCAATAACCAACACGGATTCCCGATGGTCCGGCTGTGTGTTGCAATGAGCCATGCCTCCAGAGTGTAATTGTTGAGCACATGTCTTGGTCGGTAATTCCTTGCAAAATGTTAACGTTGTTGCTACGTTGCAGTCCTCAACAGCTAGCACTTGTCTTCCACATTCCGCCACCACATCATCTCCATTGAAGAATAAAATATTGCCGTTATGAGCAACAGGGTAGATTATTACTTTCTTACAAACTAACTTAGGTCTAGGATAATTAATTATGAAATGTAAAATATAATCATTTTGCAGAACTTTTACATTTGCAACTTCCATAAGTTCTGTAACACTAACATTAAAAAATTGTTCATTTATTATGACTTTTAAGTCATCATCATCTAAAATTACTGGGTTTATGACCCTGAGCTTTGCAAGTGTTATAGAGAACATTAAATTTTGAATTTCTGAAATGAGCATTCTATTTCTTGCTAACAAGATTTCATAAACATGGACAGTGTCGATTTCTGATTTTTTTGAATAAGCCAGAATATTATTTACGGTGTCTGTTAATCTATTAATTTGCTCCTGAGATTTTGTGTTTATTACAGATTGTCTATTGTTGGAATCGATCAATTGGGCTTGATTAAATTTAATTTTTTCGAAGTCGTCGAAGTCAGGGGTGCCAGCCACAATTTTCAAACCTGTGCCTAAGAAATTTAAACTCCTTGCGTTTCTATGGTGGATACTTATACTCTTGAAGAGTGTTTCTAAGTGCTTAAGGTCTATTTCCACAATCTTTCGCATATGAGACTGTGGAGGGAACAGCTCGCTCATGTTTTTTGATTCGTTTATTATTTGCTTAAAGGCAGTCAAATTTGTTGTGTGGCGTAAGTATCCGTTACCCTCCCAGACAATGACATCCCCGTCTAGTATTGGAATATAGTTAGAGCTGGTGTAGTCTGTTAATTTAGCCACGACTGTTGTCATCATAAATAATAGAAGAATCCTGAAAGATTAATTGCAAGAATAGAAAATAATTAAGGTTCTATTTTAGATTGTCTTTATGGACCACCCTCCCTTTAATTAAAACCGTTGTTCCTAAATCGGCTTCCACTTTTTCTTCAACGTATAATGGAGTTAGCTTATTACCTAATCGTCTATTTGTTTTTACTAATACCTTTTCTCCTACTCTGAAAATTCTGTTCTGCCTTGTTTCATTTTCCCTTAGCAACTGTAATTCTTGGGCCTTTTGAACTTTATTTTTAATTTTTTCTCTAAAATCTGTCGGGGAGGAGTGTATTACATCAATTGGTCTTTGGTTTGTAACAGAATGAACGGTCCTATTGTATTCTACTGTTGCTAATAGTATCAATTCGACTGTTTCTTCGACTTTTCTGTCAAGTTTTAGACATCTTGCAATTTCTAATAGAGTGCTGTGAAATCTTTCTACCTGACCGTTGGATGTACTGTGTAAGGGTGGAGCATTTACTATGTCAACATCAAAATGATTGAGCAAAATTGACCTAATTGTCTCGGATTTTAAAGAAGCCTCATTGTCACAAAAGATTTGTTTGGTATTTGGGAAGATGTTCATTATCTCCAGGATTGGAACTTTTACGTCTATTATTGTACGCGATGGTATTGGCATCACAACCGTAAATTTGGAAAACTTGTCAATGCAAGTTAAAAAATATTTTTTATCCGTGGAGAATATGTCAATGTGAAGCATTTCTCCAGCATACGAGGGAACTGGTGTCTCGCCAATCAATTGTTTTTTTGGATGCCGATCGTACTTCGACTTTGAACATATTTTACAGTTGGCCACAATCTCGTTTGCCTGTTTCGTCATTTTTGGAAAGAAATAGTCACATAGGATTTGCTTAACGTTTTCCTGAGCCGCTCTATGTGCTCGGTTGTGTTCAGTAATTAAAATTTCTTTTTGTTCATTCGGGTCGAATATATCTAACACAAATTTATTCGTATGCCAAAACTTAGTTGATGGAAATAACTCGACTAAATTGTGTTGGACAAAAGCTAGAACTGGCAGATCACAATGAATTACGTTGACGACATCTATTTTAATCACATTTTTTAAAGTGTTTATCAATGTATTCCTGTCTGAAAAATTAATGAAATGTCTAGATTTTTTACCAAATATTATAAATGTACGAGTTGAAGCAATTGGGTCTTCCTCTATAACTATTTGATTTCTGAAGCAGTTTAAAGGTTTATCTGTTGTTTCGATTACATAAGTCAAGGATAACTCGCTGTGAATTGTAGCGGCATCAGAAGATGCCTCATTCTCCAGTGCATGAATATTCTGTCGCGAAAGTGCATCAGCGACATAATTCTCCTTTCCTGGCTTGTAAAATATTTGAGCATTATGCTCGTCTACATAAGCTTTCCAGCGCTTAATTTTTGCATTTGTATTTTTATCCGAAACTGAAAATGAAAGAGGTTGATGATCTGTAAAAATGTTTAGAGTTTTCACTCCATAGAGATAGTTACGTAGATTCTTTAATGACCACACAATGGCCAACAGTTCTCTTTCATTTGTTGCAAATTGCAACTCTTTACCTTTGAGTGTTCTTGAAATCATTGTTATAGGCTTTCCGTTTTGTGATAAAACAGCTCCAAGACCATGTGATGAAGCGTCCGTCGTAAGATCGAAAGGCTTCGTGTAGTCTGGATATAACAATGTGACGTCTTCTGACGCCAAAATTTCTTTTAGTTTATTGAATGCTTGGAGTTCTTTTTCTTTTAATTCTATTTTAATTTTTTTTGATTGATTACCACTTATTTTGCCATTCTCACCCTTTAATAAATTAGTAAGTGGTTTAGCTATTGATGCAAAATCTTTAATAAAGCATCTATAATAACTAGCTAGACCTAGAAAGGATCTTATTCCAAAGAGTGTAGAAGGTTGTGAATAATTTTTAATCGCCTCCACTTTAGCAGGGCAAGTTTTTATACCATCCCTCGACACTATAAAGCCTAGGTACTCTACATCCGTCTTAAAAAAATTTGATTTTTCTCGCGAAACCCTCATGTTCGCTTCATACAATTTTTTTAAAACCGAATCAATATCTTTGACATGTTCATTCTCAGTTTCTGAGAAAACAATTACGTCATCGACGTAAACATAGCAATTTTTTCCAATTTGTTCACGAAGGACGTCATCTATAGCCCGTTGGAAAATACTGGGGGCGTTTTTCAACCCAAACGGAAGGCGACAAAATTCGTATTTTCCACCGTTAACGGAAAAAGCAGTTTTTTCCCGATCCCTTTCCGCTAATTCAATTTGGTGAAACCCTGATTTTAAGTCTAGAGTTGTAAAAAATCGTGCTTTGCCTAAATTTGACAAAATCGTTGTAATATTTGGGATAGGATATTTATCGTCTATGGTTTTTTGGTTGAGCTTTCGAAAGTCCATTACTAAACGTTTCTTTTTATTGCCCAACTCATCTGTTCCCTTTTTATCAACTACCCAAATGGGATTATTGTAAGGTGACCTTGACGGTCTAACAATGCCATTCTTTAGAAGATCCTTAATTTCATTATTTACGAAATCTGTCACACCCATAGGATATGGGTAAAATTTTGAGTAAATGGGGTCTTCACTTACTGTACGAATTGTGGCAACGATGTTAGTGTTATACGGCAAAGATTCATTTGAATCTGCAAATGTTTTTATTCTATTACGTATCATATTTCTAAAATCTACGCTTACGGATGATGGAACCTTAATGTCCTCTACTTTCGTAAAGTTCACATTGTCACATTTATGGAAGAGAATAGTTTCTAACCCTGAATCGAAGCGAATTGAATTTTCTTTTAAGCAAATTGTGGCGTTAACTTGTGTTAACAGGTCAAGACCAATAATTCCGTCAAAAGTTGACAGATTGGGTAAAATAAAAAAAGTGCTATTTCTCCCAAAAATATTTATAAAACATTTGAGTTCAATATTGTTAAAACCATGAATTGATTTTACTAAAAAAGATGCGTCTACTGGCACTAAGCCTTTTATCTCTTGTAATGGCCTGATGTAATTTTTCGAGGCACCTGTGTCAATTAAAAACTTTACTAACCTCCCTCCTACTGTTTTTTGAATAAACGGTAGTTGGGAGCTTCCCCTAAAAAATTAACATAGTCAAAATCATGTACCTCAGCTTCCACTTCATCTACCTGCAACGCAGCTGTGGCTTCATAGTCACCTTCATTATTCCGTGGAGGATTTTCCTGCAAATAATTTACTCTTTGGCGACGCTGTCCCGATTGTCTTTGAAAGCTACTTGGTCTTTTATTCCTTTGTTCTTGCCCTTGATCATAGGTATCGTTACTATTTTGGTGTTGATAGCTATTAAATTGGCGTAAACGTGATGATGTCGGATCGACATCCATTTTTTCACGACTGCTGGGGACTTTAGAACTGTTAAGTTCCAATTGTTTGTCATTTTCATAACTTTGCCTTTTGTTAAAATAGGGATTTTTGCCTTGCTTATTAATTTGGCTGTTATAATTGAAGTTATTACTATTATTATTGTTTTGGTAACGGTTCGGCGATCGTTTGATCTCGGACCTTAGAGATTTTTCTTCAGAATTTTTCGCATAACTTGCCGCAAACAGATACCTTTCATTGTTTGCTTCAACTTCTTGAGCTAAAGCCAAAGCAGTAGGCATATCAGACGGACGCGCCGAAAACAATACATCACTTAATGGTTTTTTTAACCCAGATATAAAAACTCTAAGGGCGTCTCTTCTGTACTTTTCGTTAAATGCAATGGCTAATGCACTGTCATATGACATATTGGCTTTGTTTGTAAGGAGGGTAAGTTTTTTTTCAATCTCGTCATAATATTCTAGAACGGTAAGGTTTCCTTGCCGCAATGTACTGAGCTCTTGCTCAATTAAATAAATTGGACGTACATCGGCGTACGTAAAGTCTAACCTAGCTATGATAGCTTTAAAATTTAAAACTGTATTGAATGAAGCCAGAACAGCATCGGCTGGGCCTCTTATTTTATTTCTTATTATTCCAACTGCCTGGTAATGTCTAGAACTACCATCGTATTTTTCGAAAACTTTGTAGGCAGAGTGAACCGCTTGACGCCAAGAGACATAAGTGCCCTGTTTGCCCTCAAATTCCGGGAGAGATTTAACTATGTCGAGACACTCTTCACACCTATGACCTTCCACAATTTCAATTTCTTTAAAAATTTCAACTTCAGGTTTATTTTGTGTCACTGTTAAATTTTTCACTGCATCACTTAACTTTCGTTCAAAATCCAATTTTTGTGCTTCAAGGGCACCACTGACTGCGGATTCTACTAACACTTTTAAATCTGTAGCATTCATTTTTGTTTCTATTTTTTTTCCTATTTGTAGGTAATTAAACTTTTCTAATAGTGTTTCAATATTCTCAGGTTCACTCATTAACGGTAGATAATATTTATATGCAGTTTAATTAATTTCAATATCAAAAAGAAACTCACAAACAACAAAAAGATAACACTTGCAAGCTTTACAAATAAAAATATTCAAAGTATAGAAAAATTCTTACATTTTTACATAAAAGAAAATAATTCTTAATGCTCGTAACCGATGAATGATGATTTTTTTTTTTTTTTTTTTCCAGTTGGTTGATTCCGGTTGATATTGTTTAGTATTCCAAAAGTTCTTTCAAGTTGGGCGCCAGTAATGAGATTCGTTAGAATTCAATTTTATTATTATTCCTTTATTGAGACTTGTAAAAGACTGCCTAACTTATTACAAACTTAATATCTAAAACCCTCAAACATGCAATGCTTTGGATACCTTGCAGCTCGTGCCAGATATCGCATTTCATCCTTCTCGTCGTCGGTTCTTGACACCAGTCTGTCTCGTTTATAGAATCAGCTGTGTCAGCATGGTTCGTTATTGATGACGACGATGTGTGGCTCGGCGGATGTTAGGCGATCGTGTTAACTTATAGACTCGTCCCATTAGATATGTTCATAAGGAGAATATAAACAAAACTAGGACAAAAGTCCTTTTCTATGTACATACATATGTATTTGAAGAGTTAATCACTCTTTGTTTTTGCAAAGCATTTACTATTAATTGTGTACGAAAATATAACATTTTTTTTTGTTATTATTTTTATTGCAGCATGACTTTGCGCGGTATTTGTTTTTTCTGCAATATTGTTCAGAGTTGTGAAAGAATGCAATACTTTTGTATTTTATTCTTTGAAATCCCAGTTATTTAACTTTTCTTTGCGAATGCAGTTAATTACTTTTTAAGTATTTTTACTTAAACGATTGATTCCCATTAAATTTTGAAATCTTAAGTAATGCAATCATTTAAACCAGTCAAAAGACTAAAAGTAATAAGAATGCAATACTAAAGACTGCTTGAAGTCATTGAGGTCTTTTGAAAAGAACGCAATCTTTAAGTCTTTTGATTGCAGTCGTACGACTGCAGTTGATTGACTGCTTTGCAGTCTCTTGACTTCAAGTCTGACTTCAATCATGACTTGAAGTCATTGAGGTCTTTTGAAAAGAATGCAATCTTTAAGTCTTTTGATTGCAGTCTTACGACTGCAGTTGATTGACTGCTTTGAAGTCTCTTGACTGCTTGAAGTCTTTTAACTGCATGAAGTCTTAATTTTACATTTCTTTTTAATTGTGAGATTAAACTCGATTTCTTAAGAATTATTGGAAAGAATTTCAATAGTTAGTAGCTTAGGTCTTCAAAAAGATAAGTAAAAAGAATTCAAGTAGTAAAAGGACGTCATAAAGTTAAATGAGTTCAAGCAATCAAGAGACTTCAAGCAGTTAAAATACTTCAAAAAAGTCCATTAAGATTATTTATTAAAGAATTTATTCTTTTTTCAATGACTTAAGCAGTCTTCTGTATTGCATTCTTTTTGCTTTATGTCTTTTGACTGGCTTAAATGATTGCATTACTAAGACTAAGACTAAGACTAATTGAATGGGAATCAATCGTTAAATTTAAAAAACTTATAAAAATTAATTAACTACATTCGAAAAGGAAATTTAAATGACTGGGATTTCAAAGGTTATGTCTGATTTTCAGGGTAACCGATCGCCATTTTGAAAAAAGTGGTCCGATTTTAGTAAACTTTTTTTTCTCATGCACACAACACCCAATATCAAATTGAAAAGTACTAATTTTTCTACGTGGCTCTTTTTTTTTCAGTAGTTTATGGCCCATTCTCTGCCAACTGTGATTCTTTGTGTTTAGTCTTTTTGTTGTTATTTAATGGAAAATTTTCTTCTAAATTTCTAGTTTGAATTGAGTAAATGGCTATTTACTAGAATCTTCATTCGAAATTATGATAAAATTTGCTTCTTAGTCCACATGGCTTGAAAAAGTGTAGTCAAAAAGTCAATACCGTTGTATATGTCCATTAATTGTTTTTTTTCAATTAAATTAACTTTTTTTCAATCTAGACAAATTTTGTTCGAGGATTTTATCTTATTTTTTACCTCAAAAGATTCCATCTGAACCGCCATTTTGTTTGCATGTATACAGGAGCCCCACAGCCGAATCCTAGATTTTCTGCTGGACATAATAACTTTGTTTTGAGCTCAAAGTTTTTCAAAAAAAAAAAATGATTTAGGATTAAAGAAGAAATTTACATAATCCGCTTATGAATGCAAATATACAGCTGCATATTTGTATTTATTTAATCCAAAGACACTTTAACTATAAGGGCAAGTACGTTAACTTTATTCATATAAAACTCGAGTTATAATGTTCTTAATTTTTCCCGGTGCCACCATTGAGTCTTTTTAAGTACTTTAATCTGTTGCAAGTTTAACTTTTTAGTCTTGTTTTGTGATCGCACTCCAAGGGATTTTATGAATTATAACTTATGCTCTTATATATTCGCTAAATTTTCATATTCCAAGACCATCACTAAAAAGTTTAGCAAATTCCCTAATATAAATTTCCAACACTGAATAATTTAATTTGAATAATTCACCTTCCGGACCGGAACTATACTAAAAAGGATAAATTCATCCAAAATTATGCATAACACACCTGACTCTATGATGAATAAATTTCGCATCATTCAAGTTCGTACCTTCAAAGTTTACTATAGCTAAGCTATAAGCCTGCATAATATTTTATTATTATTATTATTATAAATGTATGCATTAGTATGAAGCTGTAATATTCTCTCAAAGTAGTCCTTTTGGGGCTAAGGGATTTTGTTTTTCCACTGGAAAAAATAAACCTTTTTCTTTACATTTACACATAGAAAAACAAACAGTTTATTAAGACAAATTACTCTTAAATTCATGAAAGAAGTGGATAATGTGAGTACAGGAGAGTTTTCTACATTTCTTCAACTTTTTCAAAGTTGAAGTTATTTTCAAGTGTTGCAAAAAAAAAAAAATTAGGTTGTAGGTATGTTCTTAATGGCAGCAATTAGGGCATTAGATGTGTTAAATACTTATCCGAAAATAAAAGGTTTTAACAGTCTTGTTATCCTGAATAAACTTTGAAATTTACTTTCTTAAAGCTTTAATTTAGGCAGGAATTTTTTTTGTTTATTGATTTAGGGTTGTATTTAGTAGCAAACAACAATTATTTAATAAAATTTAATGTATTTGGAGAAATAAGCTTAATTTTACTTACTTGTAGGCAAACTGAAATAGACTGAGAATTGAAATATATTTAAACATTTGCTTTTTTTATTAAACTAACTCACTTCAATTTCTCTTGCTATGCTTGTTTTCAGTTTGGAGAGATACTTTTATATCTCTTCCGCTCTTGTACATATCTAAACAAGATACAAATATAATTAATCCATGTGGTAGACTTCACATTAATTTGCCTTTATTCTAAAAGTGAATATAATTTCTTGAACTACAACAACCACCTCTTTATGGACTCATTCTGTACGCACTGAGGTATAAATCCTATTAACTGAAAATGAGTTCATAACAATAAAAATGTGTTTTTGCGTCCTTGAATCTTGATATAAGAAGGCATTAAACCAAAGCAGGCAAAATTTACTGTTCAAGGATCAAAAAGGAGCACCTATATACAAAATAGCAAAAACCATTTATTATTTTGCATTGAGTTCAATTTAAAATTACCTCAAAACCTCAATGAAGATTGCTTAACCTAAGAACCATTAAGTTTGATTTGAAGTGTTTTTCCTTTAAATAGCTTCTATGTAAAGACTTTTCCATATTTTTTTTTTATCAACAAAATTTCGATTAAAATTTAGTGCGTTTGAATGTAGTCTTTAGCTAAAGTAATGATAATGAATATCGTCTTCGTAAGTTTTATTTATAGATTTCATTTTAGGTAAAATGGTTTTTTCATTTGGTGAGATACTAGATATGGGGGTGATTCAGTGCCAACTGTGATTCTTTATTCTTTGCGTTCAGTGCTTTTTTTGTCATTTAATGTAATATAACTTCCAAAAAGTTAATTTCTTTTTAATTTTAATACAAAAAAATTCTAAATTTCCCTCAAAAATGTTTTAAAATATTTTTTTGCATAAAGAAGAATTTCTTTTTTTCGCATTCTGAACACAAAAGTTATAACTATTTTTTAAATTAGTTTTCGTTTTGAAACTTAGTTTTTTTTTTAAAAATTTTTTATATGGATTTCGTATTTTTGCGATGTTCTTCTACCCATCATGGTTAGGGCTGGCCACGATACCAGAAAAGTCTTGGTATCGATATCGGAAAGTGAAGCGATACCAGCTCCAAAGCATCAACAACGATACCGAGACCAAACCATACTTTTAAGACCGAAATTTGCCGATACTTTCGGTTATATCGTGTGGTATCGGCAGATATTTTTTTTTGTTGAATTTTATAATTAATTAATACAAAATTCTTGTAATTGGTTTCTTCTCGGAAACGGCTCCAACGGTTTGAATGACATTTTCACACTTTTTTTCCTTACTAATGAGAAGGTTAAAGCAATTTTAATTAGAAAATTATTGTCTCCAACCAATTATTTGGATGATAAATTCAGACTTGGTTCTTTTATCTGGAGGAAGTGACTTTAATGAAATCCACCAACTGGCTCCCATATTTGTTTTCCTTTATTCTTGGTTTCTCGGAAACGGCTGCAATGATTTTGTAACAACATTGTTTTCCTGCTATGATATTTAGACACAGAATTTATGTTTAACTAATCGGCACATTACTTGGACGTTGCGAAACAAGCCTTTTAAAATTTTTACGACAACAAAAAAGATTGTCGTTCGGTTACATACTATTCATATCTTGTAAACAATGATTTTTATTAAATCTTACAAATACCAAGCGAGTGCATCTAGAAGATCAAGTAAATGTTACCATGACGAGCGCATTTTAATTTTGTTTACCGAGACGAGAATTTGTTATACGAGACCAAACGAGACGGAATTATACAAGACCAATATCGAGACGATACTAAAATTTTTGGACTTTGACGGTACTGAGACGATACTTACAAAAGCATCGCTTGGATTTGTATCGTGGCCAGCCCTAATATAGAATAGGTTAGTTTAAGAGGGGTGTGTACAGCACGGAGGTCGTTGCATACACCTACGGGCCTATTAGTCCAATGTGATCCCCTTACGATGTAGAAGTAACTGGTATCAAAAAACCTTAACTAATTAATTATTTTTATACATCAACGTGTATTCAGCACGAATAAATGAACAGAAAATCATTTAAATTGTTTCGGGTACTTTTCCACGGTAGACCCACTGTAAGACAAGTTTTGAATTCGTGGAAACAAAAATGTTTGAGATAACAATCAAACATGAGATTACGATGATAGAGAACATCAAAAAAGTGGGTGGTATAACTCTGTCTTTCTGCAGCCTAAACGGCGCTATCGATTTTCTTCAAACTTGGTACACAGTGGTTTTTGGTGATTATGGCCACAGAATTTTTAATTTTTTTTTAACCAAAAATAACGGTATCTGCTATACAATTTTATTTTACCAATTTAACATAATCGTAATTTTCTCAAAAACGGCAAGACAACTTAAAAAAAAAATAAATAAATTACTTTTAGTAAAGGCTTCCTTTGGGTAGAAAAACATTTTTCAAAATATGGTTATTAATGGTACCTCCCCAAAGAACCATTTTTTTTTTTAATTTTACGATTGTCTTCAAAACGTTATGACTAAATTCAATAATTTGTTTTATATACAGAGGCTTTCAGAAACTGTTAATATTTTTTTTGTGCTTAGATTTAAAAAAAATATTTTTTGGATTTCTAAAATCATCAATTATGTATTTCGAAAAAGATAATGATTGACTTTTTTGAAACTCAATACTCAGGAGTTTTTTAGCGCTCTCTAAAATAATTTTATTTTTTTTTACATATTTAACATACATGAGTACCTCGTGGCATGATGGTTAGTGCGTAGGACTGTCATGCCAAAGGTCTGGGTTCGATTCCCAGCGGCTGCCACCCATAAACAGAAATGTTTTTTTCGCGAGGTACTGCCTCTTGCGAGGAACTCACAAATCCTTCAAGAGTATACTTGTCATGAATTAGTGCTTCTCATCTAGCCGTTCGAACTCGGCAAAAAATTGTAGGTCCCCTCCATTCCTGCCAAAAATACGCACACAGGAATGGTTGAGAGTTGTAAGTCACTAGGCCTTGGTTCTTCACGAGCTGTTGTGCCACCAAATTTATTTATTTTTTAACATACATGAAAAAAGAACGGTACCTTATACAAAAAGTAAAAAATCCAGAAAGGAAAATATTTTATTTTTTCTCAAAAACTACCCCAGCGATTTTGATTACACTTTTTCCATATACTAAAATTAAATCTACTACAAAAAATTATACAAATTTTCACTTAGCAACTACAACTACTGTATTAATAGTATCTGTCATAGAACGTGTTTTTTATTTTGAATTTTCTCATTATCGGCTGAACGGATTTAGATACATTTTCTTATATACAAATTTCAGATAAGATTAAATAATATTGCAAATCAAAATTTTCCATAAAAAGTTTGAATTTTCAAAAAAAGTTTCAAATGTTTTTATTTGAAAATTCGATATCTCAAGAACGGGTTGACATTAAAAAAAAATGTATCTGCACATAAATATATATTTAGAGTTGCATTCCAAAATTTGTTCTTAAAAGATTTTTAAGAATTTAATATTTAAAATTAATTTTTAAGAAAACCGCTCCAACGATTTTAAATTCTTTGTTTGCTACAATTTAATATATTTTTTCAAGTAATCAAATGGCATTCTTATTTTTGAGCTCTTAGCTTTTTAACTGGTTTCATATTTTAAAAGTTCTTAATTTTAAGCAAATTGAACATGAGAGCAAGCACGTGCAATCCAGTCGTGCATTTTATTTTATCTCACTTCCATCTCTTCCTGAAATGAGGAAGAAGTTTTCAAATTTTTTGAAAATTCATGCTTCAACTGATACCTACCAAAAAATAGAAGCCGTGAAAATTGACGTAAACACCACCCTCTAAAAAAAACTTTGGATTTTTTTGTTTTGAAAATAATATCTTTCAATTGATTATTTCTGAGACTGCGAATACCATTGTGAATTTTTGTAGATGAGGAATGCAACAATCTCCTATTAACTTTTTGCTGAAATATGAAGTAAGCAAATTTCATAAACCTTGACTTATTTCTGTTTAAAAATCCACACAAACTGTTTTTTTTTTCAACCACGTCAATCATTCTGTCAATCAATAATTTTTCCAACATCAAAAATTTATTCGATCCAACTTTACATTTTTCAAGAAATACATTATGTATCTTCACATATGCACGCACAAACAGCCTTGCTTTTCAGTCAATTCTGCGTTTGAAGGCTAGTGTCTGGAAATTTTAATTAAAAAAAAAACATTTTTCCACATCTCAAATGATGAAAAACTAACGCCACTCTTTCTGGACATGCCAACCATGCATGGCCGCCTGCAGCATTCTAGTACAGTTCTAAATTAAGACAACAGCAAATGCTTTTTTATTTTCTTCCTTTTGAGCTTTTGACTTTGCTAGTGACTTCTGAGAATATTAATTGAGATTTTTTCATTAAGAAACTGCAGTAGCAGCAGTAAACAAGTGTGTTGAATATAATTTTATGAAAAACTTGCATTTGAAGTGGATGTGTTGATTATTATATTTTTTTCCCTCTGTCCTTAAATCCATTATTTTAAATAATGGTGTCCTTAACACTTGTTCATGTTCTTATGTATGAAAAAAAAAATTATTATGTTAGCAAAAGCAGTTCCTAATGATGTTTTTTAATGATGCAATTAGATAACGCAGTATTTGTTTGAATTGACTTAATTATAACGAAACCTTCAACCAAATTTACTGCTCAGTAGCTTTAATGCTCAAAGTCTTAATAGAAAATAAAACACATATATGCTTTTAAGTAGTCTAGGCTCTAGAAAACCATTAACATTATTTGCTTTCCTTTCACAGTACCGAATCTGAAATACTTACTTATTACGTCCTTGACATTTTGAGATACTGTGGCGTATACGCAATATTTTTTGTATGAATTTATTTATTTAACGGACGATAAGTTAATATCTACGGCAGGCCACATCATCTCACTCGGATCTCCGTGGATCCATTGCGCTCCCCAGGGCTAAGGTAGAAAGGTATGAGGAAGGTAGAAGGTAGAGGAGCTTGGGTATGGAATGCGTCCTTGAAACACCCTGAATTCTGAATGAATTTCAAGATTTTCTTTAGTGGCAAGGAAGAGATGTCGCCTATTTCGTCGAAAAAGTATTCTCCGAGGGCTTCTTTTCTGGTTCTAGCCAAGCTGGGGCATTCACAAAGAAAATGTGATGAGCCCATTCTTCTCCTGTGGGTTTCCATTGAGTTGTGGTTAGGACTCCAACCAGGAGTATACATATATTCAGTTCGGTTCTTTGAAATGTTCGATCACAAATTTCTTGAAACCCAGCAAGTGTCAATTGATGACCATCCGCGTCTGCAGCTTCGAGGAAATTCTGGTGAATTCTTTTTTTTCTTACTCCAGTGGCACAAGTATCGAGGGTTCAACCTGGCTCGGATGTTTTTGGCCAGTTCATATGCTAATTTGTTCCCAAAATTATCACTATGTCCTGGGACCCATTTAAGGGTAATAGTGTTTGTTGCACCAAGAGATCTCAGCTCAATTCGACAACGTTCTACCAGTTTGGACTTTATAGTGAGATTAAGAAGAACCAAGCCTCATGAGCTGTTTGTCTAGGAAACGCCACCAGCAATCGTGATCTGTGTTTTTGAGTTGAAATAATCATTATTCGACACTTCAACGAATTGTAATTAAAAATTGACTTGTACTTGAAATTGACTTGTACTTACTTACTTATCCGGCCCCCGATCCATGGAGGGTCACTGTCTGAGATATTGCAGTCTTCCATGGACTGTGGTCCCTCGCACACTCCTCAAAACATCGAGACCAAGGTTTCTTGCGTCTGAAACTGCCTGGTCCCTGTAGCGGAGGTTCGGTCTTCCTGGTCATCTCGAAGTCGACGTGTTTTAGCTATTTGGACTACATCAACATCTTGGTACAGCTCGTACAACTCACAATTGAAGCTTCTCCTCCATTCGCCCTCCTCCCATATTGGACCAAATATCCGCCGAAGAATTTTTCTCTCGAAAGTGCCCAGTATCAATTCCCCTTTTTAACTTATCGTCCAGCACTCGGCGCCGTAGAGTAGAGCTGATAAAATTTGCGTTTTGTATAGCGTGCATTTTGACTTTCGAGAAAGGAGTTTTGAGCCCATTTGTTTTGCCAAACCGAAGTAGCAGCGGTTTGCTAGAGTAATTCTTCGTCGGATTTCCACTAAGGTGTCATTCGTGCGGTTGATGTTTGTTCCGAGGTACGTGAACTCCTTGACCAACTCGAAATTACTGCTACCAACAGTGACGTTTTGTCCTAGGCGATGGACAGATGAAGCTTTGTTTGTTGATAGCATATACTTTGTTTTGTCCTCATTCACTTCAAGACCAAAGCGTTTCGCCTGTTCATCAATAGCTTAGAATGCTTCTAGTACAGCTCGCTTGAAGCGGCCGATGATGTCGATGTCGTCCGCATAGCCCAGCAGTTGCGAAGACGTGTTGAAGATAGTGCCTTCCAAGTTAACACCACTCTTGCGAACTATCTGCTCCAGGACTAGGTTGAAGAAGTCACATGATAGGGCATCTCCTTGTCTGAACCCTAGACATGTCTGGAATAGCTCGTATGAGCTGTTACCCGTTTGCACGTTGCACCGCGTATTTTGTAACGTCATGCGGCATAGCTGTATCAGTTTTTTCGGGATCCCGAGTTCCGACACCGCGAATATAAAGCTCTTGGCGACTTATGCTATCATATGCGGCTTTGAAGTCGATGAAAGAATGGTGGGTCTCGACTTGAAATTCGTTGGTCTTTTCCAGGATTTTCTTCAATGTGAAGATTTGTTGATTTGTTATTCGTTGATATCCCTGCCCTGGAGCCACACTGCTACGTGTCGATCATAGTGTTGCGTTGTTGGTTTAAGGCGCTCACATAGTACGTTGGATAGGATCGTGTATGCAAAATTAAGTCTTTTTTGTAGATTGGGCGTATGGAGCTAACTGACCAGTCGTCGGGCTTCTTTGTTCTGCTGTTGCTTCCCCTACAGAATGTCCATTAAGCAGCTGCTGAAAATGCTGCTTAAACACGTCTTCAATTCCCTTTGCTTCGGTGACTAGATTCCCTTCGCTTTGCTGTTTTGTGAAACCGGCGCGCGGGTGTTTGTCGGCAGTGCTAGACTCCTCGAGATACCTGAACTGAGAGGCTGCGGATGTTCTTTTCTTTCTACGCAGGGTTTTTTTCTCTTTCCTTCTCTTTTCACGGTACTCCTCCTCTTGCTGCTCTTGTTTTCCGTTCCAGCATTTGCATTCGTGCATTTTCCGTCTCCTGCTTCAATACCGCGCATTCCTTATCATACCACGGGTTCTTTTTTCTGAGTTGTTGATATCTTATGGTGGTCTCGGCTGTCTCCTTAATGATGTCGCTATACTGGTTCCACTGGTTGTTGACGCTCGTGGCTGGGGGTACGACAGAAAGTTTCCCGGTTAATTGCTCACTGTAGTCTCTGGCTTTCTCAGATGAGCCAATGAAATAGACTTGTAATTGAAAAGAACTTGAAATGGCTTTCTACTTTAAAAGTCCTTGAAAATGTAATGGACAGCATTTCAGTACCAAGTACATGTACATGCAACAAAGCACATACTTAGAAAATTACTTGTATTTATTTGGTGTTTTTCAAGGACCAAGTGCATGGTTAATGTTTTTTTTAGATACAAGTACAAGGTACTGGGGACTTGATTGGTACTTGTACTTGGAAGTTTACAGGTCGGTCTTACACTCTGTATGTACATGGCAATGCATTCGTAAACGATGATAGGGAAGACGAAAAGATCTTGTAATTCTGTCTGCCTGGTTGTCTGTCTGTCCGTTCGGCTACATTCTAAACGGCTTAATCGATTTTCTTTAAAATTAGTAAACAGTGGTTTTTGGTCATTCCTCCCACACTTTTTTGGAACCAAGAATAACGCTTCCTGTTTTGAATAACAATTTTACAAAATCTTATTTATATCTTAAAAATTGCACCATAACTTTTCTTTAAAAGATTCAATAATTTTTGTTTAAGTAAAGGCTAGATTTAGATGAAAAACGACTTAAAATGGTTATAAATGGTTACCTACTTCCTAAAGAACTATTTTTGATTTTCTTGAAGCTATGAAATTGTTTTTTTTTTATTTAATCCCAATTTAAATTTTTATTTTAGCAATAATTTGAAACATTTGCAAAAAACTCAAGTGGCATTTTATTTTTGTTTTCATTTTCAATTTTGCCATTAAGTGACAAAAAATAAACAAACAAAAATAAAATAAAATAAAAGCTAAACAAATGTGAACGCTAAATGGAAAAAATTCATTCACCAAAAAAATGAAAAAAATAATTTGCGGTTTTGTGTTAAGCCTGCAATTATATATTTTTTTTGTTTGTGTGTGACACATGCATTAAATGGTTCAATAAATAAATTCAAGGTTATGTTATATGAATTTGCCATTAAAAGTCTCGTTGAACACTATAAAACAGTTTATTCTGAACACACTTTTTTGTTCATAGGGATACACAATATTAATGATGATAATATTGTTTTACATTTAATAAAAAAATATTTACATGAATGAAGGATATTTTAATTTATTGCTAATTAATTAACAATTTATGTTGAATAAAATTAGTCATAAAAACCATTGAAAATCCTCAAGATTCATTTTAAAAAAAAAAATTTAAAAAAAAGCCTTCAATGCATTACAAATATAAAGAAAGGATGGTTAAATTTTAAGGGCTGGTGTTGATTTTGAATAAAACAAAAATTATTTAGGAAATTATTGTCATTTCTTCTTATTATGATAATATTGGTCTGGTTCAATTATGTATGGAACAAAATATCGGCCAAATGGCCGCCGCCACCTCGGCGGCACACCTCCATCCGATGTTCCAAATTTTCGATGACGCTAAGGCATAATTGAGGTTATATGCCGTTAATGTGCCGAATTATCTCATCCTTTAGCTCTTGAATTGTTACTGACTTATCGACGAACACCTTTTCTTTCAAATAACAGCAAAGAAAGAAGTCAAATCACATGGTCTTGGCGGCCTATTGACATCTCCACCTCATGAGATAACACGGCCATTGAATTTGTCGCGCAAAAGAGCCATTGTTTCGTTAGCTGTGTGGCAAGTGGCACCGTCCTGTTGAAACTGCATATCGTCCACGTCCATTTCTTCCAATTCGGGCCTTAAATAGTTCGTTATCATCTCACGATAGCGAACACCATTCACAGTAACTGCCTGACCGGCCTCATTTTGGAAAAAATATGCCCCAATGATGCCACCAGCCCATAAACCGCACCAAACAGTCACTCTTTGTGGGTGCATTGGTTTTTCGACAGTCACTCTTGCATTATCATTTGCCCAAATGCTTATTGATTCGTCTTAGGTGAAAATGTGCCTCATCACTGAAGATGATTTTCATCAAGAATTGATCATCCACTGTTGCCATTTCTTGCCACCATTCTGACCATTGACGACGCTTGAATGCTTCCATGGTTCAAATTCAGTTAGTGTGAAATAATAGTCAGAAAGAAACTTGACGTTTATGTGTGGCTCACATTCAACATCGGCCCTTAAAATTTAACCACCCTTTAGAACCATGTTAAAATCACTCTCGTTTAACTATTTCATCTAAGGCAGTGTTTTCCAACGTTGGGCCCACGCCCCACTGGCGGGTAATTCAATTTCATCCAATTTATATTTCAATATTAAAAGAGTGTGAAGGAAAAACGATCTCACTTTCGCACTAATTTATTTCGAAAAGAGTCTGGACTCAATCTTAGCTTGTTCAAACTTTTGCTTGTGCCAAATTGCGAACGATTTTTTCAGGGTTTCTGTAAAGAAAAAAATGTAAGCATGAGGAACTTAGACTGTTTTAAAATATTTGGGGAACTTTTTGATTCCCTCAAGCAATAAACTGGAATCGAAAATTTGCAAACAGTTGACGAATTTGTGAGTCTTAGTCGATATTGTGGAAAAAATTAGAATCCTTCAATAAGAAACTTCAAGAAAAAAATATTATTCTTCCCGAAGCAAAAACGAAGATTTTTGGCTTCGCTTCCCTTATTGATATTTCAGACAATCATTTACAACTAAAATTTGGATAGGTTTCAATGTTTTCGAAAATGTGAAGTGACTGATACCGCCATAGATGTGATTGTTTACAATCCGGAAAATTTATCGCTGGATTTAATAACCTTATTTTGTGGTTCTGGAAATTTCTTCCTAATTTTTAATAATTCAAGGTTTTTAGTGGACATTTGAAAAATTTGAATGTTAAAAATTAAACATAACCGTGGGGGACATAAACATTTTTGAAATGTTTGATGGGGCATAACACAAAAAGGTTTGGGAAACCCTGATCTAAGGTAGTTTTTTAGTGCGAAATTATTTTGGTTTTGGGGCCTCTACTCTAAATAATGTTTTTTTTTTCAGTCAATTCTGATCTTGAGTTAACTAGTTCAATTAATTTTGTTTAATAATTACAGAATCAAATAGATATTTCTGACAGATGAGTGCCATAAATCTTGTGAAATCGAAGTGTGCTGTGTTGACTCCGGTTTAATAAATTTGTAGGATTACCCATCTATGATTTATCTTTATTTAACTCAGCACTGAACAAGTTGTCTTCTAATATTTATCTGTTCAGGTGCTTAAGTCTCTTGGATACAATTTTTAATACTGCTGTAGTACTCCGTGTTTCTGATTAATTTATAATTATTTGTCAACTTTCCTCCTTCATCTCTTCTTATTAATCCTTCGCTATTTTCCTAATTCTTACACCGTCACTAATCCATTTTAAGATTTAGAGCGTGCTGAATATTCAAAATAAAAGTATATCTCGTTCAGCTGAAGTTTTAAGGTGGAAACCACAGAGATGACTCGTACAGAAACCGATTTTACACTCACAATCACAATCAGTTGAAATAGCCTTACTTTGTAGACATTCTCTACTCTCCCTGAGAGGGTAAAGGACACAATTTCAACTATGTTAGTGGTTGCAGACCTACATTTGAGAAAGCCATATTGACTAAGGAAAATGAGAGATTTGCGGTGAAAACCTATAAAATCTCATACCCAAATACTTTGGAAGAGTAGAGCGAGAGCTTTGGCAGTGGGAGGAAAACTTCTAACTTCGTCCATTCCTTTGGGCGCTTTTTGTGTATTGAAATTAAAGAAGAAAAAAATTATTTTTGAGAATGTGATAAGCTGAAGTTTTTTGTAAGAGGAAGGATAAGAGGTTGTAGAGAATTGTTTTGGAAATAAGGTAACCAGACCATGCATGGGGACCATCAATGAATTTATCATTAATTTGATTTTATTTATTTTCCATAAGATAGGCGTTGGCATAAGGTGGGCGAGAAAAATGTATTAGGTAAATAATTAAAATATGAAAAGTCAGGTACAAATGGAGTTATCACGATGAAAGAATGTTTGAAAAAAAGTTTCAACAAAGTTGGCGTTTGCGTGAGGATAATTTGAAGTTAAATAAAATACACGACTGGGTTGCACGTCCTCACTCTAAAGTTTATGGGTTCTAAAAATGGTATTTAAAAATATGGAAATTATGAGAGAAATGTTTTAAAGAGCATACAATTCGATATTTTTAAATTCAAAAATTTAATAGTTTGAGATAAAAGCAAAAAAATGCCATCTGAATTCTGATTAAATATGAATAGAAATAAAATGCAATACTGGATCGCACGTACTTGCTCTTTTGTTCAAGTTGCTTGGAATTAAGAACCTTTAAAATATAAAAGTAATTATGAAAAATATAAAAAAGCACTTAAAAACTTCTTTTATTTGTATAAACAACTAGTTAAAAAACTAAAGTATACCATTTAATTACTTAGAAAAATATGAATATATGCAAACAAAATTTAAAATCGTTGGAGCGGTTTCCTTAAAATATTAATTTTAATAACATTTTAAAAAAAAAGTTTTTTTTCATGCCAATTTTGAGAATGTAATACATTTTTAAACCTAGTTTCAAAAAAATTCATTAACTCATTTTTGAAATATTGAATAAAAAAAAATAGTATTTTTTTAAAAATCCAAAATTTATTATTTTTTTAAGTTTTTTATATTTTTATAATAATATTTATTAACACTTAAAAAAAGATTTTGCATACAAATTTTGACTGAAATCGTTTAAGCCGTTAATGAGAAAATCGAAGATACCGTTAATAACGGTTTTCGGTAAATTTGGTTAAGCAAAATCTCGTAGAGAATCAGGGCCTAGTGACTTACAACTCTCAACCATTCTTTTGTACGTGTTATTGGCAGGAATGGAGGGGACCTACAATTTTTTTGCCGAGTCCGATCGGCTAAATGAGAAGTAGGTACTTACTTATTCATGACAAGTGTACTCTTGAAGCGTTTGTCAGTTCCTCGCAAGAGGCAGTACGTCGGGAAGTTTCATCAAGTTGTTGAACAAAAACCAAATCACTTTCTTTTTCAAGATGGCGGCCTTCCCTTTACCCCAGATACCCCAAAACCTTTTTTTTTATAAAGAGAGATTTAGCCAAACTTTAATCATACAAAAGCCATAGCCCATCGATTAATGAAATTTTAATACATTTTTTGACAAAATTTACTCCACCGTGAAGTTCGTGCATGATTTTCTCAGAATCTATTGTTTGTATGAAACAAAGTGTGTTAATCTTTTTTGTGTAGAATTATAAGCTACAATTTGTATCTTCACATTTTTTCAAAAAAAAAACATAGTTTTCGAGAAATAAAAAAAAAACTGAATTTTAATCCCCCCTAAAAAATAAGCCCCGTCCTCAATTTACGGGACTTTTCAGGAAATGCTTAAGAAGTCAAAACAAAGCTCTCCATCAGAAATCAGCTTTGTGAAAGTCTAATTTTGCTGAGCTAAATGCGGATTTATATGCCCCTTATTTTGCGAAACAAATCAGTATTCAAAAAGCTACGAATTTGAGCACCAGAAGAATATTGATTTTAGTATTTTTGTTTGCTTACTTCAGTAATATTTCATCAGAAATAAACTGGAATATTAAAAAAAAAACTATCCTTCAAAAATTCTACTTTTTAAATATCTACAGGGTTTCCGCCGGGAAGGTATACTACTTTGTTTGTTTATAATTTTTGATTAAATGAAAGAGAATGGATCTTTAATTGATAAATGTTTTATTTAATGTCGGCAATTATGTATGGAATACAATATCAAGCAAATGTCCGTCTCTGTAAGTCTCACAAATGCGAGCCCTTTTGAGCTAATTTTACGCGGTATTTCATTAATTTCATCACGAATATTTTAATTGAGTTGCTCAAGCGTTTCTAGTTTGTTTGCATAAACCTTGCTTTTCAGATATCCCCACAAAAAGAAGTCCGGAGCAGTCAAATCAGGCGACCGTGGAGGCCAATCAACATCACCATTTCTTGAAATAACTTGTTGTGCAAAGAGGTCTCGCAGGAACACCATTGTAATCCTTTCTGTATGCGATGTGGTACAGTCTTCTTGATACCACATGTTAACCAAGCCCAAAGCATGCAGTTGTGGCGTTAAAAAGTTTTCAAAATTGTTTTTTGAAGACCAAGCTCCTGAGCACGGTGTCGAATTGAGGTTGATGGATTGTTTTGAACTTGAGCAGCAGTAATGTTTTCAGCTGATCTTGCAGTACGCTGTGGTCCATGCCTAACACCTACAGACCCTCTTTCTTCGAAATCATTCACTACACGATAAATAGTTCGTTTTGTTGTTTCTCCCAAAAATTTCACGTAACTTTCTCATCGTCACAGTAATCGATGAATGATTTGATAAAATGTTCTAACGATTAAAACACGTTGGTCTATCGAATATTTTTCCATTATAAATTTGCCACGAGTCTCCTTCACGACCGCCAAATATGAACTATCAAAACTAATGTTTACCAAAATGGCGGCAAAACAAAGTAGGCTGACAGCCTGTATCTATACCTTAGGATACAAAAACGATTTGATTACGTATTACGTAAAAAAGTGCCTGTCAAAATGAACACGCCTGAATCACCCCAAAATAGTTAAAATTAATATAAATCATTAAGTTCCAGTTTTTCAGATGAGAGTTAACTCTGAGTTAAACCAGAGTTAGCTAATCCTGAAAATAAGTTAACCCCGAGTTAACTCAGAAACAGTTTTTCCGTTGAGGTTTTACTTTATCTTTCAGCCGTCAAAATTTCTAGAGCCATCGATGTGCGACACAATAGATATTATTCTTCTTCATATACGCATGAGAACAAAGATGGCGCTACAACGGAATTGCACTGAAAAAACTTTTAGTATCGATATCGAGATGGCGCCACAACTGAAAGAAATTTGGTCCCTGAGTTAACAGAAATTTGGTCCCTGAGTTAACTCACCAAAGTAGGTGAGGTGAAACTAAAAACATTTTACTGGAGTTAACTCAGATTTAACCCCGAAACTAGGTTGATCTCGCACTGAAAAACTGGCCCTAAGGATATTCATGCAACTTCGTAAACCCCAAGATAAGTTTACAAATTGGTTTAGTTTATCTTTTGGTCAATGATCCATCAAATTGGTTAAACTTATTTAAAGATTTTGCTGCGGAAAATTATCCAAATTGATTAAACTTATCCAAACGTCATTGTGACTAAGCCTAAATTTCACGAAATAGTAATAGTAATTGTCTTAAACGCCATTTAGCCCTTAAATGTTTTTTGGTTTCACCAAATATTTTTAAATTTAAGAAGATTTTAAATGCCCTTGAACATTAAAACCTAGTTTTTGTCTCATTAAATTTTAAAAGTCTTTTGTTCAGCCCTCCCAACAACAGCTGATATCTTGCTGTCAGAATAATTATCCCCTCATCCATAGTGCTTTTTCACTTTTTTTCATACACTTCGCATGAGCAAGTGAAACAACCTCTTCTTGTATATCCAGGGATGTGAGGCAAACTCAGTTTATAAAAATGTCTTTAAAGGGTTGGGGTCGAAATTCTGGAGGGCCATAATTCTGCTTTCAAAATTCAGCATGTCAAAATTCTGGCTATACAAAATTCTGCATGATTTTTAAATACAGAATTTTGGCCAAACAGAATTAAAAAAAAAGTAAAATTTTGAGCAAACAGAATTTTGAAAACCAGAATTCGACCTGCTCCCGTCCCTAAAATATCCTTTTTCTACATTGGTGAAACTGAACAAATTTTAAATGTCTGAGTAGAATGAGCTTAGATAAAAGCAATCTTAGTGTTTGTTTATGAAATTGGCCATTACTCTGGTTCTGATTGATTTACCTAGCATTTGATCATATGTTAAAAGGTTGTTCATGCAAACTTTTGTGTAAAATTATCATTTAACACTATTTGTAATCTTACGAAGTTCCGTACTCTTATTACTTTCAAACCAAATATTGTTAAAGGCTTCCAAATAATGTGAACTGAATGCAAAATTAGTAATGCCTCGTGGCATGAAGGTTAGTGCGTTGGACTGTCGTGCCGAAGATCTGGGTTCGATTCCCAGTCGCTGCCACCTAAAAAACAGAAATGTTTTTCCTGAGATACTGCTTCTTGTGTGGAATTGACAAATCCTCCAAGAGTATACTTGTGCTTCTTATCAGCCGTTTTGACTCCACAAAAAAATTGTAGGTCCCCTCCATTCCTGCAAACAACACGCACACAGGAATGGTTGAGAGTTGGAAGTCACTAGGCCCTAGTTCTCCACAAGCTGATGCGCCACCAAATTTATTTATTTTTAAATGCAAAAGTAATGAAAACACAACCCATTAAACTCACTATGATCTTCCCAACTTTAACTTGTTATATTTAAAAATTAATTTTCCAAAACGTTAAATTTTATTTAGTATTTTTGAAAATAAATTTCCTATGAATAGATTTTATTGAAGTTATAAGTTTAACTATCCTGGAATATTAGTTCAAAATTAAATAATAACCTCGCAGTGAAAAGTTGATAATTTGATTAGTTTAGTTTCGCAATTAGCTTCCATCCTTTTACCACGCATCTGCTCATTTTAATAACTAGAAAATATTTAGTTTAATGTTTAGAAATAACTTCCTGGAAAAAAAAATTTAGTCTAGTATCGTAATATTAAAAATAAACAGTTTATTTTCCTTGTGCTTGAATCAGTTAAAAATGTTTGAGGTTGAGACAAGAAGAAAGAATTATTATTGCAAGCTGGTTTTGGTGGAGAACTTTATGCAAAGCTCAAAAGCATGTTTGTATTGAAGCAGGTATATTTTTAAACAAATAAATAAAATTAAATTAAAAAACTCACGTTTAACCTTGCCAATAAAGTTAAAAAATATTTACAAAGATTTGTTTACTTGCAGGGCATAGGCTCTCTACTACTCCTACGCGATATCGTATACGGTTTCTGGATATGTACCTCAACTCTCTCCAACTCTTCCCCAGTTGTGCAAATTCTTCTTCGACCGTTATAAGCCAAGTACTTCTAGGTTGGCCCACACCTCTGCCTCGCAGTCTGACAGGGTTCCATTGCATTGCTTGACTTGCAATGCACTCGTGGCCTTTTTGAAGCGTATGTCCAATCCACTGCCACTTACGTTGTCGTATTATAGAGTCGATGGTTTCCTGATCTGTCCTCGCATGAAGTTCATCATTGGAGATACGATTAGGCCAGAAAATCCGTAAGATGTTTCGTAGACATCTATTCACAAACGTTTGCAGCTTTTTTGTGACAGTGGGTGTTACTTCCAAGTGCTGCATCCTGCACGGATTCTACATTGAAGCAGAACAGTCGTAGCTGATTCGGCTGGTTATATCTAGTTCGGTCCCGCCATCAGTAGAGACAATACTCCCAAGGTATTGGAAACTCTATATCTTCTCTACTGGTTGTCCAGAAGTATTTATTTGAGTAGATGAGGAAGTTTCAAGGCTGATCCTCTTGGTTTTGATCGTAAGCCCGACGCACAGTTTCTGCTTCCTTCTGCACCCTTGTTGTCATTTGATGGAGTTCCTTGATCCTAAGACAAAGTTAGCATACGTAATCTACATAGTCCGGATGTTTCAGGTGTGATGGCAGATTCCACCGAATTCCTCCATATACAGTCGAAATAGCAATCAATTTATCCGGGATGCCCCTCCTGCGCAAGGCAAGCCATATAAATTCTCTATTGACACTGTGAAACACCTTTTCTAAATCTATGAACAGCAGATTAAGTGGTGATCGATATTCAACGCACTGTTCGATGGTGATCCGCAAGGTGTTGATGTGATCTACATAGGAAGATCCAGTGCGGAAACCTGCTTGTTCGGCGTCAGGCATGTATTCTAGGTGGTCTTTTATTCGCTCTAAGACGATTCTTGCTATAACATTCGCTACAGCAGGCAGCAGGCAAATTCCTCTCCACTTTTCACACTGCGTAAGGTCTCCTTTCTTTGGGAGCTTGACAATCATCCCTTTTTTCCACTCCTCAGGAAAACTATCTGTTTCCCAAGCTCTTTCTGTGAGTGGGTGCAGGAGTTCAGACGATGTTGTTGGCTCTGCTCGTAAGAGCTCTGCGGGAATACCGTCAAGTCCAACCGCTTTGTTGTTCTTCAGTGCTCTGATTTCGGTTTAGAATTCTTCTCTACTGGGGGATACGGGAATTTGTTACTACGGACGGGTCATTGGGTGTTAGGTTGACTTCGATGGTGAAAACGCGATTTAAAACCGCAGAAAAATGCTCCTTCCACCTTTTGAGCTGCTCCTCTTCCGAAACTAAATAGCAGTGATCCATCTATGTCCTTTACCAGGTGTTGCTTAGAGCTTTGGGCATACGTATACATTTGTTTGACATTAATCAATTAAGTAGTTTGATATTACCAAAAAGCATCGACATAAACTTTTTATCCTTAAGAGGATTAAAGTTTTTTTTGTTTAATTATTATAACTAAGTTAGTCATAACTTTATTAAAACGTCCCTGAAAAAGTCCTTCAAGTTGTGTATATTATCATAAACCAATGTTGTCTTTGAAAAAGAAAATTCTGTGCCTAAACTTCCATGACCTTATTTTAAATCCTTAAATCCATAATCCTTTTATTTTATGGAAATTTATTAAATCTTTAACTCATCTTCTTTTTGTTTTTGTTTTTTTTTTTTTTTTTTAATTATATTTCCAGATGGTCATATTTACGGTGTGGATAACATCAGCCGTTTATTCAACACCCAAATTTGTATTCAGTAAAACCATACGTAATGTGCACACAAGCGATGGAGCCGAAGAGGATATTTGTGTCCTCGATAGGAAAATGTTTAATTCCAAACTGCTGGATATGATTAATTTTGGTTTATTATATGTAACGCCATTGTTGGTGATGACGGTAAGTTGGAATAATAATTTATTGCACCATTAACGTTTTAGCTATAAGTTGCAGTTGCGGTGTTGGCTCAATTTGAATTTCCCATTTCCCATTTCCCATAGCTATACCTATCATTAATATTCTAGTTTAAAATGCAAATTATTCAATTGAATTGACCCATAAACTACTGGTTGCAATCTGCTTTTATACTACACACAAAATATGCAATGACTTCGTGCTCCTTTGTGTTCCTTAAACTAAAGCAATGTAAATGGGAAGCATTATTGTTTTGAGACAGGAGCAAAAAATATTGCATTTTGTTACCTTAATCCATAAAATTTACGTGCAATATTGATAAATCGTTCATGACATGAATTTTCTGGGATGAAATTTTTTTTGCTGAAAGAAGGAAACTTTTTTTTTTAGTAAAAAAACAGCTAGTTTGGTAGAAAGGTTTTTATGGTATATTGATTTCTTTGATGTGGGTGAAACAATTTTTCTGATGTCGTGTTTGGAATAAATTTGAACTAAAGTCAAATAAAAAAAAAAATTGGCAAGGAGGACTGTGACAATTATTATTTCTGCTAGTCAGCTTGAGCTATGACGATTGTTTTAGACACGTTTAACCATTGATTGTAGGCAGATTCGTTTGGGAACATTTAGTTTCTGACTTGCCTACAGTGGTAACTTAAATCATCATAAATTCTATCCTTTGGAAAATTCAATGTTTTGGCAAGTGCACGTGATGCAGTCAAAAATAAAGTTTAAACATCTATTCTGGGACTTTCGTGAAAAATAAAGGAACACTTGACATAATCAATAGGGTTGAAAAAGAGTGCAATCATTAAAAATCATTTATTGAATTCAATCAAAAGATTTCACTCATTGACTTTACTTTGAGACTGCAACTTCAAATACCGAAATCCCTATTGACTTGAATTGATTTCAATCATTTTTCCCCCATTCACTTTACAGCAATCTTTTTAATGCAATCATTTTGGAATTAATTTATTATTAGTTTTCTTATTCGATTCATTTGTATTATTTTTAATTCTTTTTAATTTTCTAAAAATTTTCTTTACTGTGCGAAAAAAAAATAGAATTTTTGAGGAGTGGTGATATTTTGACTTTAAGGGATTTTTTTTTAATCGCATCCAGAACCCTTAATTCTATCGATTGCTAGGGAGATTTAATCAAGAATTATAACATGCATCAATAAAATTCAACTCGAAAAAGTTCTTTCGGGACAAAAGGTGACTTTTTTCATTCAATTGGGTATGAATCGAAACAACTTCAAATTATGACAAAAATTTGGTATTTAATTTTTACTGATTGAAATTTGGTAGTTAAGTTTTTTTTTACGTTTTAAGTAGTGAGTAACTAAGTAATTAAGAAAAAACTTTCCAAGTAAATTCACCAAATTTTAATCAGTAACCATTTAATACCAAATTTCTGTCATAATTTGAAGCTGTTTCCATATTTCTGTACTTATGATATTTGATAACATAAACTTCATGAACTCAGAACTTGAAATTTGGCATACATTTAAGGTCTCATTTCTTTTTGTTGCTGACTTATTACGTAAAAAGGGTTTGTACATTGAAGAACTCTTTTTTTAACAATTATATTTTTATTGTGATTTCACTCCTTTTTGCAAAGATTTTATTTTTCCAGGTGAAAATCAAGACCTGTTGCTTGCCAAATTCTACGGTTCCACAAAAATCATAATTGCTCCATATAAATATAAAATGCTTAGAATGTGGGTGTATGCCACGCCCCCTGATTTAAAAATCTTGTAAGTTTTTAAGTCTTTATATGCTCTTCAAGGTCTATTGTTCTACCAATTGCTCCACAATTATTGGAAGTGCACACCATATAATTGAAATCAGTTTTAGAATATTGGGTGGATGCCACGCCCCTAGAGTAGAAAATTCCAATTTTTTTCTTTCTCTGTTGTATGCACTTCTCCACCAATGCTCACTATTTTCATTGCTCTTCAAAAATTCAAAGAGCACCATATAATTTATAGCAATTTTAAAGATATCGGTTGGTGACACGTTCACTTCAAACCCTACCGCTCTACCGAATTTCATCGTTCTACAGCAGTTGGATAAGCCCCATAAAGTTTATAATAATCTCTTAATAAAAAGTCTTAAATTTTCTATTTTTGTCTTTGTATGGACTTCAAACCCTAGTGCTGTACCAATTTTCATCGCTCTAAAGTCTAAACACCGGAAGTGATTCATGTAATTTCTATGAATTTTTGAAAAAAGGTAGATACCACGCCCTCTGAATACAAATTGGCAGATTATCGATTTTTTTCTTTGTAGACAACCACAAGACCTACCATTGTGTGAAACTTCAAAGTTCTACGGTTTTGGGAAGCACTCCCTAATTTTGATGATCGATTAACGATTAACAATTTTTATTGAACATACATACAATTTGAGTTAACTTAAAATACATTGAAAAATATAATTCTTATGGCGTGGCACAAAGGGGGCCTATTGTTATACCTTGTCTTTAATTTAAAAAGAAATATAAATATTTATTATACATGACAACTTAAAATTTAAAAAGTCGGTTGACTTTGATGTTCTCGGGGTGTTCCGTCCCGGTTGTCCATTGATGGTTTGGGTATGGATTGGTGAAAAGACTTGGCTTTTAGCCGCGGTAGTATGCTGACCCTGTTACAGTGTAGAAAGAAACGGTTGTTTTGTCGTTGTCGGTGAAAATATTTGCGTCCAGGGTTTCCATCACACTGAGGTACCTCGGCTCGGGATGTCGTTGCTCATTCTTATCATTAACTGATTGTGGTGATTGACGGTGTTCTGCAATAGCTTCTTTGTCGAATTTAGCAGATATTTGTCCTATCCTTGTTTTTCTGTAGAGATCCTCTTTCCCTTAATGTTTCTTCGCTGCCGGTCGAAGTGGAGTCCGATGCAGATTCTTAGCATCTTCCTCTCGAAGATTTGAAGTTCCTCAATCGCTGTTTTTGTGATCGTGAACCAGACTGGGAAACAGTAGGTGATGACTGCCCCCAGAAGTTGCTTGTACACAAGTATCTTCGTCTGTTGGCTTAGTCCTGATCTTCTCCTCATCAAAGTTCGCTTTTATGAGTGCACTTTGAGTGCGAGTTGAACCCATAGCAACTCGTTGAATTTGATCTCCAGGTATTTGACGTCCCTTTTGGCAACAATGGTAGAACCATCTGGAAGCTTTAGAACTAGGTTTTTGCAAGTGGCTGCCGAGCGAGTTCTGCCGTCACGGGGTCTCCTGAAGCAGATAAGCTCCGATTTTGCTGAGTTAATTTGTATGCCCCATTTCTTGTAGAAATGGAATAGTCTGTTGATGTGAGCCTCCACTATCGGGATTGCCACCAGTGGTGACATTGAGGTTGCTTATGTAAGCGAGTCATCAGCAAACAGCAGGTTTTCACAGCCAGTTGGGACGGGTTGGTCTGATGTCATCAGGATATAGAGGAAGGGGCCTAGCTTCGAATCTTGTGCGACTCCGGCTTTGCTGTTCTTCACAGTTGATGAGCAGTTTTCCAATAGCACAAAGAAATTCCTAGAAGAAAGAAAAGAAAAAAAAAATTTATTAGTGGCGGGGGTAAATGTAGTAGATGTTTGTGCATAAGGGCATCTATCCAGACGCTATCGAAATGCTTTCTCAACATCCAGAAAACATCCGAAGGTGAAACTTCGATGATCTGTCAGTGAGTCGGCCAGTGAGTGAGTCAGTCAATCAGTTACGGGTTTTGCGATTTTTGAAATCCCATATCTCTGGAATTACTAGTGGTAAGAACTCGAAATTTGGTGATCCACCTGTGTTTGATCGGCTTATCAAATTCTACGAGTTTGAAGTTTCTGACTTTATTGGTACTGAATTTAAAAGGGGGTCGAAAATCGCCTGAGTTTATTGCTGTAAATAGGGTGTAGTGCCGTGAACTTAGCTGGGCTCTATCGTGTCCTCTGATATCGAGTCAATTTGTTTTGTTTTTTTTTCAGGAGTCTTTAAACTAACTAAGGACAGCTTACAATAAATTCTTTCTTAATGTTGTCTTGTTCAATGTTTACAATCTTTAATACCTCAAAAAAATTGTAAAATAGTCCTCCATTTTGAGCTATATCTAAATTTTTAAAAATTTACCCTTAAGCTTTGCTTATACATCCATGCGAAGTAAAGTTTTCATATAATTTTTTTTTTTTCCTAAGCGTGAAAAAACTGTCAAAAACTATGCAATTATTTTGGTGACAAGGAGGAACAAATTTGTCTCGTAACAAATGTAATTCAATAGGCTTTTCCAAACCAGATTTTATGACGAAAGCTATTTTTTTGAAAACCCTTTGGTGCATAAAGTATTGATGTTTCATTTCAAACTTGATTTCACTTCGCTTTAAAGTATAAACTAGGCTTTACTTTCTTTTTTTTTCAATAACCTATGTCCTTAATCTTGCGTAATAAATTATATCTGGAATCCTCGGTGTTTCTGAAGTTGTTTTTTTTTTAATGTTAAACTCATTTTGAATGAAAATGAAGAAGTCCAATCTAGAAATGAGCACGTTAACTGACTTAAATTTGTGCCTGTTTACGTACAAGAATTATGATTTGCTTTAGTTTAGTTAATGGTGTAATGACACGTTACAAACTACAATTCACCCTCATATAAGCTCACATAGTAATTTTCAATTCTAGCTAAATAAAATAATTAAAGAAAATGAAAACAAAGTTTGATCAAAATCTATTTATACAGGTTGAATTTTATTTGAAAAGCCACAAAGTTTTCAAAATACTGAGTAAACCCACCTAAAAGCATTTAAATTATCAAATTCTATGTTCACCGAACCATGATATTGTGAACCATGCTGGCCCACATAAACATTCCTATCCGTATTTACTTCCAACAAAAAATCCCACAAACTTTTTCCCATATTATATGTTAAAAAAAAAAAACGAAACTCAACTCAACTTTTGTTATTACTTTTTTTTCTGAAAATTTCAAAACGATTTGTGATGCGTCAATCTGTTGTTATATTATTGCTTTCACAAACTTCCCATAAAGCCATCAAAAAATGTCCTTCATATGTGCGCTAGCTGATGTGGTCTACTTGTCTATCTAGATTTATATGAATTTTATCATCAAAAGAAATTCTTAATTTAATTTTTCATTTAGCTGTCTCCTCTGGGTTTGTATGCTTATATCATCTCTGATGACAAATTTTCCAGCAATTCAAAAAGATAATCATCCCCCATTCACTTTCTGTCCCTGAGATAAAGGAACACAATTGAGCCATGTGATTCTATTAAAACAATATCAAAACATTGTGTCCAAAAACAATCCAACCCAACCCAACCCGCCTTCATCCACACTCAATTCAATTCAATTCAATCCAGTCCTCGAACCAACAAGTTCTCCATTTAATTTCCAATTTTCCTTCTTCGCCAACCGCAACCTTCGTCTCCGGTAGAGGTAGAACAATACAAAATATTATATCTATATCTTTTTCGTTGAAACAGGTACTCTATAGCAAAATTGCAATCGCTCTTTGGCGTAGCTCCCGGGGCTTAACCCATCATTTTGCACAACAGGACAATACCAATACCAGCATGTGCCCATCATCGAACAACTCAGCAACTTTGTTAGCCCGCAAACCGAGCAGTAAATATGATAAAAGGGGTGTAAACATAAAGGACACTCAGGTAAGAGGCTTTAAAAAAAAAACTAACAATTTTGTATGAATGTGTTTCATTTTCGTTTTGTTGTTGTTTTTGATTTTATTTCTTTTTTTTTTGAGTTGAATAAATTTAACAAGTTTTTATTTTACAAACGATAACAATAAACACCTACACAGACAAAAAACAACCTTTGTCTATCCTCACAATTTTTTGTTTCTAAAAGTTTTGAGGATGGTTAAATACGAGTAGCAAGTACCTATGGGGGTAATAAAAATCAAAATATTAAAAAAAGAGGATGAAACAAAACTCAATTGCACAATGCACATAGCACATTTTACCAGCAAAAAATCCCGAAAAAGAACAACAGGAATACGTTTTATGGAATTGCACAAATTTTGGGTGGAAACAAGTTGGATTTTTAACTTTTTTATTGTCACTAGAAATTATCGTCCTTGAGTTTTCGAAAAGGTAAAGTTTTTAAACAGTTTTGTGTTGGAGAAAGTTTTTTTTTCAACCGATAAAGAGATTTAACAAAAAAACAAAATATGTTTTGGAAATCCATTTTATTCAGTGTAAGAAAAAACTCATAGCAATTTTTTCGACAGTTAAATTCAATACAAAAACATAAGAGCTAATGCGCTTAAAATTTTTCAAACCAAGATAGTTTCAAGACTTGCGCGAACCATATAAAGTGGAGTCTTAAGGCTTTAATGTGAAATGTTCAAAAATTATAGAGATTAAAGCAATTTTTAACTTTATCATTTACCACTTATCATTTTTAGCCTTATAAAGTCTTGTTTTTAGTAAGTTCTATATGAAAAATTTAACATTCCTTATCTACACCTAGTATCAAGTCTTACCACCATATTATTCACTCTCGATTTAAGTGAATTTTAAATCCAGATTTATTTAATCTAAAAATTTAAATCCATATCCATATTATTCACTCTATACATGCCTTAAATCCAAAGGATTTAAAATGACCTTAATCAGGATGTAAAATGTTTTTAAATCCCGACAATTAGTCCAAATGTCAAGTTTTCGAAATGTCAAATTTTTCCCGTGATAGTTGAAAGTATGTATTTTTCACGAGTTTATAAAATATTATAAATATACATATGCTTATTAAAAAGATTTTTGATTGATCAAAAAATATTAATAATTTATTATTAATAAGAAGTGACCAAAATATCAATAAACTTCGACTTCAAGTCTAAATTGCATTCAAATTCAAAAGTTGAAACAATGTTGGCGAGACTACAGCTATACTAAAGGGAGACGATGATAAAACTTGCACAATGACAGAAACATCGTGTAGATGTCAATGCGAGACCAAAGCGAGAAAACCACCACTCAGATAGCCGTGTAAATGGGCATGTTGAGATCACATAAGACGAACTCAATGACCATGACGCTGGAAACCACGTTTGGACTTTTTAACAGCTTTGAAAATTTTAATTTTGCTGGGACTAAAGCGAGACCAAATCGAGACAACGGCAAAACATGTGCAATGCTGAAAACCACGTGTAAATATCACAACGAGACAATAGCCACAAAACCATGTGGGACCCAGTACAAGCCGATTTGCTTAACAAAAGTCAACAAGCCAAAAAAGTCGTAATTTTCGTTCCGTTCCGTGACCCCAAGTAATTTTTTTCCGTCAAGCATTCAGGACAGTAATTGACTTGGGCATTGAGATCTTCCATCCATGAAGGCTATGATATCGAATCACTCCTGTAGAACGCGGTTTTGTCTCCCTTGGTTGCCTTATTTTTGGGGGCGTAGCACTGAATAATGGTGAATTTTTGAAAGAAACCTTTCTTTCATTAGTTTCGCAGAAATAGGCGCCCAGGAAATAAGACTACGTCTGGCTTTTTCGTTCAACATAATCCTGACATCTTGCAACCTTTGGTCATCCTCCCTTGCATCCTCCACGGAATACAGCATTCTTGTTTGTCTTGGGTGAGATCTGTATTCAGCTGTTGCTGAATACAGATCTTATGCCCGGGATCGCTTATGCCCGGGATCTTTAGGCGAAGCATTTTATGGTCTACATGCTCGTATCTTCCTTCTCTGTACAAAAATCGAACTTGCCATGCTCCTAATTTTGTACGTATGCGGTATCCTAAACTATATAAATTTCTTGAAAGACTTCCACTTTGTTGACGATTCGTTTATTATTATGGCATTATAATTGACGTTGATACATGAAAGATGCCGCATCCCCAAATCCGATGTGCGGTTTATTAAAACCATATCTGTAAGAGGAATCTCCATAAAATGGTCACCTCTTGGGGACTCGGTATCATCTATTGTCATAGTTCAGGTCTTAGCATATTTTTAAATGATCAGAATTAGAATTAATGAACAGTCGTACTTCTTATCTATAACATGTATAATGTCCTCCCACCATGCTGTTTTCCGAGATACGATTAATAACTTACATAAGCTCATATCCGACAAGCTCACCCACCCTTTGTATAATCGAATACATAACTGTAGAGGCTACCCACTATAAAGAAACAGAAAGAAACAGAATAAGACAGGCCCCCCTGCCAACATACTTCTGATAGTAGCTGATAGAAAATATCTCTCAACCGTTTTATGTCCAATTATTATTTTTTCTACATATTAGGACTCGAGAGAAAAATTTTTGGTTAGGTGGTTTCAGGCTGTAACCACCGGGCAACAAACCTCAACCGACAAGCTTATTTTTCCAAATACGCCAAGCTGAGATCTTCTTAAACCACCTGAGTTGTGGTCTTCCTCCTAATGCGGTGTCCTTAGAATTTGGATTCATTGGTTTGCATCCTTACTCTATCTTTATGACTGAAGTTGGCCATAAGACAAGATGAAGCTTTTAAGACTCATCTCGGTGGCTCTGAGCCTTTGGCAACTCATGTATGGGAAATTTGATAAGAAAATGTCAGCCATTCGATGCCTATCCAGCTCGTAATCTCAAGAAACCCATTATAAGGACCCCCTAATGTTCAAATCATCGATACATGATACGCTTCCACTTCTTTCTTAAAATTTTTTATCTTATGGAGAGCGTATTGTTTAGATATGGCCTAAGTCTAGCCTCGGTCTAAGTCCTGTCTTGGCTTTATTCTGGTATAGTTGCGGGTCCCTCATGTTTTGATTGTAATCTTTGTAGAATTCTGAAATCTTTAAAAATGTTTTTCTTATTCCGAGGCCCTTAGAGCTTAGAGTATACGTAGTATAGTTTCAAGTCCTATGTATGATCCTACTAACCTCAATATTTCGACTTTTACTTTTTGGTTAGGGGAGTTTCGATGTAAAGCCTGTACAATAAGTTATTGTATATTTTCATCCACTCACTCAGTGTCTATAAAGACGAAACTAATAATCCATTGAAACAAAATAACAATTTTGACCTTAAGTCCATACAAATTGGCGTTTCGTCCAGGTTATCTTACTTGGACTGATTAATGATACCAAATTTGTATCAAGCTCAGTTCATCTTACACATATTTTTTTGACAAAATACCAACTGTGAACCATATCCAAAAAGATTAGGAGAAAATATTTTGTAACAATAAATCCAACTAGTTCCAATTGCATAAATAGACGAGTCAATATAAGTCTCAAAGTAACTTTTAGTGGGATAAATTCCAACAAAAGGTTTTTTGATGGTGTTTTGCACTAATGGGTGTTGTATGCATGAGAAAAAAGTTTACCAATATATATTATAAGTATAAATTGTAACAAATTACGTAACATTCATAGTAAAACCTGTAAGATTGCCAACCATTTATTTAATTTTCTCAGTTGGTTGGTATTGAAAAGTGGAAAATACTACTTATGCATTTAATTTTTTATTTTGATAGATCAACTACTGCTTTTATTTGGTCATAATCTACCTATAACAAAAAAAGTATATGCAACTAATCGGGCATGACTGTACATACAGTGACTCAACTTTTTGATCAAACAGTTTGCAGAACAACTTTTGACTATAACTTTTTTATAAGGTAAAATATTTCAACCAAATTTTAGACTCGATAATAAAACAATATTTTAATTTTGTAAGAAAGGTAAAGAGATCAGTATTAAACCGTTAAGTTAATTTGATTCAATGAAAGACAAACATAAGCATTTGATCAATGAGTTGGCCTTGTGAAACTGTTCCTGGTAAGCGCCTCGCATGGCCTTCTTTTGCTTCCTGTTGCTTTGGAGGCCACTATTTATTTCATGACGTAGATTTATTAAATATTTTCTACTGGCTTGAAATGAAACTCTGCAAGCAGTTTCAATGTGGTGTCGAAATGATTGAAAATCAAAACAATATCCAAGTAGATCTTTAATGGAATGTTTATCTTGAGTCCAAAGATGTTCGATTGGACTGAAGTCAGGATATTTTGTGGTGGGCAAACATGTGTTCATAATTGGTTGCTTTGCAGCCACGAGTTGGTTACTTGAGCGGTGATTTTTGGATCAACGTTCGGAACTCCTTAGGGGTACCATGTCCCGGGTGATATACTGAGCATCACATGAATTACTACTACACTATTTTAATACATTCACCAACTCCTTTCATAGACTTGCACCTCCATAACATTAGACGTGGTAATCGCAGATAAGCTCACTATTTGTCCTCGCTTATTGAAGAGTACCTACACCAATAATAGTGTTTATGACTGAGGAAGATTAATTTTGTGAGATTTTTTTCTCCAGAGCTATTGATCTGAAACACACCACTCAGGTGACCATAGCGCGGCTGCAGAGTTACCAATTAAAAACACTTGATTGGCCACCCCAAAATATCCTGACCACAGTCCAATCAAATATCTTTGGGCTCAAGATAAACATGCCATTATTGATTTACTTTGAGATTGTTCAGATTTTCATTTTGACACCGCTTCCGAACTGTTTTGCAAACTTTTATTTCAAATCACTTGAGAGCATTTAAAGAATCTATGCCATTGAGTAAAAAGTGGTCCCCGAACCAAAAGAAGGCCATGCGAGGCACTTACCAGGAACAGTTTCACAAGGCCATCTCACTGATCAAATGCTTATTTTTGTCTTTCATTGAATCAAATTAACTTTACGGTTTAATACTGATCTCTTTACCTTTCTTACAAAATTAAAATATTATTTTATTATCGAGTCTAAAATTTGGTTGAAATAGTTTACCTTATAAAAAAGTTATAGTCAAAAGTTGTTCTGCAAACCGTTTGATCAAAAAGTTGAGTCACTGTATGTACAGTCATGCCCGATTAGTTGCATATACTTTTTTGGTATAGGTAAATTATGACCAAATAAACGCAGTATTTGATGAACCAAAATAAAAACTTAAATGCAGTAGTGGTATTTTTCCATTTTTCAATACCATAAGCAACCGAGAAAAGAAATTAAGTGGTTGGCAATTAAACAGGTTTTACTGTATTTTTTTTTTTTTACAATTTATGCTTGATAATGAAAAAAAATTGCGCATTCCATATTATATTCGGTTTACTGCTTTTGGTTTCAGTTTTTACTGAAGACGATGACCACCCAAAATAGGATATACTTAAAAATATGCCATTTTTCGGCCCCGTAGACAACATTTATTTTTTGAAATTAATTCTTCAACCCTTATAACCCTAGATAAGATACAAAAATTATCAAAGTTACAATTTTTTCCTGATTTCCAGTGTGACCATCTTGCCATCTTGAAAAAAAAGTTACTTCCGATATTCCGATTTTGGTAAACTTTTGTTCTCATGCATATAACAGCCAATAGAGAAAAACACCATAAAAAAAAAACTTTTGTTGGAATTTGTCCCACTAAAAATCTTATATTGACGTGTCTAAAAGCTGAGCCTTCAACTTGACTGATTTATTTCAGTAGTATAAACATTTGTTCTATAAAAATCTTCTTATAGAAACCATCAATAGTCCAGTGAAATTTCCTTAAAAGGAAACCTCTAGCATTCTCATCCATCTTTCACTAGCTGCCTCTAGACCATATAAGGGGAGGACCATCCATTGGTCTCTTTTTTTTAAAGGCTAAACAAAAAGAACTGTTCAATAGTTGTCAATGATTCTTTCCGATTAATAATAGAAAATTATTTTTTTCAAGTTACTCCCTCAGCTGACCTAAAGCAGGCAATTTCGATGGTTTCGATTCCTCATTCAAGAATACAAATATTGTCATTAAACTTGAATCGATGCCAAAAAGTAGCTCTGTGCCAACCAAGCAACATCACCAAAACGATGGAATATACAATTATTGAACTTATTTATAGCAATAAGTCGATTGCTGGGCAGCTTCCGTGGCATGTGGCCTCATCTTGCTGAAACCATTGCTCGCCCAATTCCAAGTCCTCAATTATCGGTTTTCATGCCTCGGTAGAGTTCTCCATTGACATTTCGCCCATATCGTCGCACTGTGCAAAAGTGCTTGCGAAATTTAATTTCTGGGCTGTTTATAATGCAGAACTTAATGAACTGGATTAAAAAATGTTTTAAGCTAAAGAAATGAAAAAAAATAAAAATATTTAAATTGGTTGAACGGCATAATTGGTTCAGGCAAGATTACGGTATTTTTAATTTTCAGAACGAAAAATTGAATTGATTTTTTTTATAAAAATCGGTTTAAGTATTAAAGTTTTTCATCTTCTTTTTGCCGCCCCAGTTCACAAAGTATTTCTTGGAAGGCGGTGATGTGTGCTTTGTAGCAGTTTAGGTCTTCCGATTAGTTTTCAACTGCAAGTAGATCCAAAACGATTAGTGACCTTTTTGATGTACTTCATGAGTTGGCATTCACACTACCTGTCCATTCTCTACCCATGATGCAGGCACAACCTTGTTTTTTTCAACTTTTCGAATCCTCTACTTAGCCTTTAATAAATTTAAAAAAAAAACCATTAATTTGGCTTTGGGGTTTTCTTTATGGTTTTACCCCTTAAGAGTCCTTTGAAATTATTTACTATTGTTATTGCGCCAGCAAAGTTCCATTGTGTTGAACAAAGATTCCGAGCGTTGTATTCAGCAAAACACACCATTTGCTGTCACACAGATGCAATTAAAATCTATTATTTTCGTCTGCAATTATATAGTTTTGCTTTAGATTCGTCCAGCTGCTCTAACTGCTGCTTCTTTTTTTGTGTTGCTTTACTGCGTTCCAAAGTGAAGTAAAGGCTCTAGGACATAAATCTACAAGTGACTTATTAAACACAGCTCTAGCAATCGTGTTTTGTTGTTCGTGGTTTGTTTTGTTTTATGGTTTGTCTGTCGTTTTTGTTGTCTATTTGAATTCTAATGCTGATTGGCTTTTCCATACCCTCTCAGACCATAGAGACATGGAGTGTCAAATGTTGATTTATGGCACTCAGGTTGTGGAATTCAAATTCAAAGCTGAAGCTATACAAGAAGGCAAAATAATTTATTGGATTTTTCATTTGAATTTATATGGAATCCTTATTTTTGGTATGTCCCAATTGGTTTTCTCCTTGAAATGTAATTAAATGTGCAAAAAAAAAAACATGATTTCTTGTGAATCTCTTAGCCACCATTAGAGACTGGCTAAGGGTAAAGTTTTGAAATCGAATTAAGGAGGCAAATTAAAAGGAACTTGCAATGGAATTAGAATTCACATAGCTCTGTTTTTTTGTTTTCTTTTTTGTTGAAAAAAGGACAACGGTAAGGAAGTATTGAATTTGATTTTATCCTTGATTCGTTTCCATCAAGAGAAACACTTTCTCGACTTTCAACGTCGTCACCACCGCCGCCGTTGGTCTAAGTTTTTGAAGGGTAAAAGTTTTTTTCGTGGATATTTAATTCCGTAAGAAAATAGTCAAGTTCTTGAACCTAGATTTAAGGCACTTAAGACAAATTAAATGGAGGCGACCCATCACACAAACACACCAATTAACTCTCATCTATGTGAGAAATGTCAGTTGGGTATTTAAGACGAAGACTAACATTTTGCAGAGTCAGGATAAAATTAATTGAAATGAAAAATATATCGTTTGCTTTTAAAAACATTAATTTCGATTTTGTTCTTTGAAGACAAAATAAATTTGAGGGAAATTGATGAACAAATGAGATAATTCTCTTGATAAAGTAATTTTGTATCCTTTTTTGTTTGAATTAGTTGATTTTGCTTCCCCAGAGGTCAAATGACACGAAATTGTCAAAACCAATTAGGATCATGCCCATTGGCAGCTTATTTTTAAGCCTGAAGAGGATGCAAAGGGATGCAAAGGGGAGTGGATAATCAGGGAATTAGATGATTTTGATTGAAAGTTTATATTTTTTGTTTTCTTTTTTGAGGAATGACAAATAGATTTAGACATGGAAAGTAAGAAGATTATAATAATGAGGATGTATGTGGGGGAAATTAGAGAGCTGTTAGCATTTTTGATTTGTGTTTTTGAGTTTATTTAAAATTTAAATATGATTAAAAGGAAGACAATTTTGGTGAAGATTAATCACATTTCTTCAAAAAGTATCCAGATATTTCGGGGATTTTTATGTAATAGGACATGTTTTTCGTCTATCAACTCATTAATTATTGTTTATTTTATTTTTTTTTTTTTTTAAGGAAAATTTAACAAAAATGAAAATGGTGACCAAAATCCCACAAAAAGATTGCTTCTTCTAGTTAAAAAAAGGTCAGCAGAAAATAATTAATTTATATTATTTATCTTTTACAAGACATTTAAATTTGATGGGCTAAGGCAATAATCATAAATGAAAATTAATTGAAAAAGTGCCTAGATTTGTGATTTTTTAATTTAGAATCTAATAAGGAATACGTATTTTATTTCGATATCGTTGGGTCGTCTTGTAGAGGACTTAATTACCAGTTTTCTTTGCCGTTCGGTTTCTAAAATGCCCCTATTTTTGTATTTGGGATTCATGACCCTTAATTTTCAAATATGTAGAACTAAGTCGGCATCTTTTATTAATTTATTGTGTTTTTCTTTCTTAAATATCTACAATTGAATGAATGTTTGATTATTTTGAAAACTGTTGTTTCCCCCAAAAACACACCAATGTTGACATTCAGCAAATAGGCAACAAAAAAGATACATTTTTAAATTTATTTTCAATACTTCTTGTAAAAAAAGGGAAAGTAAAGGCCACAATTGATTTTTATATTTGAATTTTATTCTTAAACTCCACAAAAATTTAGAAAGTCTTTGACTATAAATAATTTTTCAATTTATTTTCCTTAAAACACTTCTACTTAAAACCAGTTATTTACATTTGTGAGTTGAACTATGTTCCTGTTACTTTTTGCAAGAAAAGAATATTGTTTTAATTTTTGACTAAATATTTTGCTTGGAACTACCAAATCTCTAAAAAACTAGGAATAAACAAAAACAAAAATATCGAACCAAAAGAATTCCGAAAACCAAAATCTCGGAAAATTGGTCAATTTTGAGTTTATTCTAGCTTCGAGCATGCGAAACCTTAAACGAATGGTTTTTGAAAATTTTATTAACACTCCTTGCCTGATCATCAATTGCAAAAACAATTTTATATTGGAGATCTGCAAACGATTATTCCGCCTTCTTACAAATCAGAAGAAGTGTTAACAACAAAATGACCAAAATATACATTTGTTATTTTTATTATTTTTTTCAATAAAGTAACAGTACTTTGGATGGCCCACTTCGCGAGTTCAAATACTTTAAATTTCCTTTGTACCGTTCTGCACTGCTTAGAGAGTTTGTTCAATCATCAGACAGGTGCCAATGTCAATAGTTTTCTTGGGCAGCAGTACTGTCACGTATTTGTACTTTGTGCCTCCCGTGACAAAATAGTAATCAGAAACGTGTGTCTGTTACCCTATTATACTGTAGGCATGCCTGGTAACACTCCCTTGTAAGTCAACTTTTTTCGAAAGATTAAACAAAAAAAATCGAACAATGGAAATGTTTTTTTTTTCTCTTTCGAGATTTTGTCCTTGGAGATTTGGCACGTTTGAGATTTTGTCTTTCGAGATTTTTGTCATTTGAGTTTTTTCATGATCCTGTTTTGCTCCTATCAAGTGGTATTTTCTTTTTATTCTCTCCATTGTGGCATTTATTTGTTGAGACCTTTTTTTGTTTTCAGTAACAACACTGTCCCGTAGTACCTCGTGGCATGATGGTTAGTGCGTAGGACTGTCATGCCAAAGGTCTGGGTTCGATTCCCAGCCGCTGCCACCTAAAAACAGAAATGTTTTTTTCGCGAGGTACTGCCTCTTGAGAGGAACTGACAAATCCTCCAAGAGTAAACTTGTCATGAATAAGTGCTTCTCATCTAGCCGTTCGGACTCGGCAAAAAATTGTAGGTCCCCTCCATTCCTGCCAAAAATACGCACACAGGAATGGTTGAGAGTTGTAAGTCACTAGGCCTTGGTTCTCCACGAGCTGTTGTGCCACCAAATTTATTTATTTATTTTATAACAACACTGTCCCAGCTTTTGACAGTGGTTCCCTTGTATACTTTCGCGACGTTAGAAAATAACGCCCAAGGAATGAACGCCCAAACTGATTTGGAAACAGCGCCCAAAAAACTACGAACAAATTGTTGTTGTAATATTTTTTACAAATTTTGGGAGATATTTCCTTTTTGCCTTACCTTTATAAAATGAAACAATGCCCGAAAAAAATCCAAAAAAGTGGAATTGGAACTTAAGCCCAAAAAGAGAAATAAAAATCCAAAATGTTGTTGCATGTAAAGTTTCTTTTAAATTTAAAGATTCTTTATTTAAAGAACTTGAATTTTATCCGTTACCACGGGTCTTATACCACTTCATCTTCACAAATATTTCTAAAATCTTTCCGTATTCATTGGAATAAAGTTTGGAAAATATCAACCAAAATTGAGGAAATATGACCAAAATTCTCCAAAACAATTTGAATGTACATAAAATATTTGGTCGATATTTCTATTTAAATATTTGATCACAATGTAGTTTTGGGCAATATTTCCAATTTCATCTTTGCTATTTAGGATTATACAAATTTTTTTGGGCAATATTTCCAACGCCTACTTTCGCTACCAACTTGAATTTTTATAGTTTTTGTTTAGGAAAATATTTCCATTTGATTTTTTATTTAAACTTAGGTACTTTTTTTAATTTTGGTTTTTGAAGAAGTTTAAATGTTCGAAAATGAAATTTTGGTTGAATAGAACGGGGTTTTCTTTCTTTTGTTAGATTCCAACCATCATTATTATGTATTGTCAAGAAAAAGGAATAGCAAAAATTAAGAAACTCGAATGCTTCAATCCTAAATGCCCAAAATCCCGAATACCCAAATACCGAGTGCTAAAATCCCGAATGGCCGAAATCCCGAATATACAAAATCCCGAGTGCACACAGTCTCGAATGTCAAAGGGGACCTAGTTTCCAACCCCATAAACTGAAACTGTCAATAGTGACAATTCTATCTCCCCCTAAGGAAAGCATAACAAAAATCTGCTATAGTTTTTAAAGCTTATATTTATTTATTTTTTAAATCAAGTTGTTAAACAAAAATTGTTTTTTTTTTTTAAATTAAATTTCAAAGTCAACATTTTTGAAAAAAGATTGTAATATTTCAAGTTGAGTTTTTTTTAACATATTAACTTTTTTATTTTAAGTATTCAATGCTTTTATGAATTTTGAAAAATTACAAAATAGTACTATAGTTTCTTTTTCTGGCGATGTGATTTTGAAAGTTAAAATGAGTCAAATGTTCTTTTACATGTTTTTGATCCAACTTGCGGTTTAAAATATTGCTACTTAAAAATCGTAGTCTAATTATAAATAGTCAGTAATTTTCAATCTCAAGATTATTTAACAGCAAGGAATGAGGCACATCATATAATAAAACGGCAAACACGATTTTGTAGTACAATTTTCGCCGTCTACAAAAGCCGAAGCCATGTAAATTTTATATCGTTTGAATGGTTTTTTGCAAAGAAGTGCAGAATGCAAAAATTTATCAAAAAACTACACCACAAAAACTAAAGAACAATAAAATAAAATTGCATAATAAGTAAGAGCAAAAGCGAGAGTGAGGCGCAGAAATTATTTGTCGTAACCTAAATGTGACGTTTTGATTTTTTCCACCCACCAACCAACCAATTTTCCAGCACTGACTGAAAAAAAATGCAATATCTGATGGCAGCGTTCAGTGCTGCAAAAAATAATAAATACCTCATATAATAATAAGTAGCGCATACCACGTTTATATGAGCGGATCGAAGGATCGGATTCAATCCGGATTGAAATTTCGACCCAGGTTTATGGCAACGACCTGGATTGGATCGAGTAATCCGGATTCAATACGATCCAGGTCTACATGGACATAAATCCTGATTCAATTCGGATTAAATTCTTCATGCAAACAAGGTATCAGTTTTTCTCTACGCTAAAGAGTTTCGAGGGCTGGAGGTACTAGTTGTCTTACATGCGAAAGCGCAGCGAGTAAATAAATTTAAAAAATTCTATTTTTTTATCGTTTTTTCTATCGAGAAATTGAAAAGATCAAATAATAATTTTTGTCGCAATGTCAGAAAATTGTATGTTGCGATTGTTTTGACGCATGTTCGAGCATAGAAAAGTTGTACCTCTTAAATAAAATACTTTTAAAGCAAAATTGTATGATGTGAAATCTATCGACATTTGCTTTAAAACTGCTTTATCTTACTTCTCATTCCTAGAAGGAAAAAAAATGTACAACAAATCATTAATTTTTTTTTTTTGACAGCTTTATTATTTGAAACTAGAGTTATCTAACTTAAATGTCCCGGTTGATTTTTAGAGGGAACCTACCCCTAGTTTTCGATGGAGCTAGCAGCTCAGCTTGTTAGGTACGTCCAAATTTTCTTTAAAAAAATCTCTTGATAGGATATTCAATGGCTTATTAAAAACTTTGTTATTTGTTTCAGAATATAAGTTTTTCTACAATTGTTTATTGAAACTTTTAAGTTTAACTTTAAATCTATTTTAAAATTATGTAAATATAAATGAAATTTCTTTTTCACAAATGAATTTTTTTTAAATATCTTTTCCATTGCCTTTAAACTAAAAAAGAAATTATTTATATTTACTTCTTTTCTATCTTTTTATTTTTTTTTACTTACATGTACACTTCTTACTGCACTACAATTAAAAAAAATAAATATGTTCTGAAAAATAATTGACTAACTACACCAAATCAAAAGAATGACCATGTAAAGGTGGGCTATTAAAAATAATATATTTTCTTATATTTTATTGTTTGCTAAATGTCACGCTATTCTATTTTATTCTTTGCTCTTATTTTTTTTTTTTAATTATTTTTGATCCTAGTTCATGGTTCATTTCATGAAGGATACATTATCAACTTTTATAAATAAAAAACCATTCTGAAATTTCATACAAAACTTACCAGCTCCATGGTTAAACATAAAAAAAGTTAATATATTTTTATAAATGAATTTTATTTCCCTCACTTTTTTGTTATAACGAACATAAAGGACTGCATAAGAGATATACATACATATATTTCCGCTCGCAATTCAGAGAAATAACTTTTCAGTAGAATCATTTGAAGTTAGTTCATCAAAATTGATGTGAAACAAAAAGTAAAGCTACTTCAGTTTAAATGAATCTTAATTGTACGTACAATTTTTCATTAAATGTTTGTGGAGTGTGCAAGTCCTCATCAGAAATGTTCCAGCAGCTATTGTCAAGAGAATGAACATGGAGAGAAAATTAAGTAGTTTTTTCTCGTTAGTAATGATACTTCCAAATGAATTTCGAAAAGAGCAAAAGTTGATTGAGTGTGGAGAAAAAAAAACTATAGTAAAAAAATGTTCCACATACGCCACAGTGACTCGAGATGTTTTTATTTTTTTCTGATTGTGATTATGATGATTATTGTGAAGATGATTGCGATGATGGTGGATTATGAAAATTGAGTAAATTATTCTCAGATTTCAACTGAATGGTGAAAATAGTAGGAAAGGCAGGTAGTTAGAAAAAAAAAAATCAAAACTCACTGAAACCTTTTCATCCTGTCAATAACATTAAAGTCAATTCATATTAACATTTACCTACACAAATAATTTTAATAACATTATTTTAACTGCCAATATCCTTCCAATTATTAAAGAAGCTTTAATTTGCATAAAATTTGTTTGTTCAATGTGGGAAAATAAATGAAATTGACTTCTTTTAATTTTGTTATTATATTTTTTTTGCAGGTATCAATGGAATCAGATCGTCCAATTATATCCACCTGCCGGAACAAAGCCAGTTTCCATCATCACCAGCGCCAAAATGCTCAGCGTGTATCTCATATGTCACACTCATCAAATAACGTGTTGCGTGCGAGACGTGGTGTAGTGCGAATGCTTATAATATTCGTTTTAACATTTGCATTGTGCAATTTACCATATCATGCACGTAAAATGTGGCAGTATTGGTGAGTACAAAAAGAAATAAATATTTTAACAAAAATTAAATACTACCATAAATTCCTCGTTTTAAATAAATCACGTAGAAAAAATTAAGGACATACGAACAACAATTTTTTTTTATAACATCCAGACATAGGCCATAAATGTTTATATAGAAAACATAAACATTGCATATGGGTGTTTCTCTGTCCTATTTTTCTCCGCTGTTTGTGTAGGAGATTTTCTGGGAATTCAAAGATTTAAGATACTTGCACATATTTTTGAAGACAGAAGAAAGAAATAAGTTATTTTAAGGGAAGACGACCTTGAATTTAAATTTTAATTCATTTACATATTTTGTTACTTGTTATATACATTGTGTATGTACATATGTAGGTACTTTATAAAGGGCAAATCTTGGATTCGTGCACCAAAAACGCGAGATTAAAATCAAACATGAAATGTAGATGTTTACGAGAAAACGATATAATATAAATACCCCCACCATCAATGGGACGCCACTCCATATAACTGGTACGGCCAAATATCTTGGTTAAGTTATAGATCGTAAACTTAACTGGAAAGAGAACATCAAAGAAAGGGAAAAGAAAGCTGCAATAGCCTTCTACACATGCAGTAGAATTTTTGGGAAGAGATGGGGACCCAGCTCCAAGACCATTCATTGGATGCACAGCCATTGTAAGGCCTGGTTTGGTGACCAGCCTTGGATAAGGCAATCAATCTTAAAGCCATGACCAAAATTTAGAGACTGGCATGTATCGACATAACTAGTGCCATGAGAACCACTCCAACCGCAGCCCTAGAAGCTTTCCTCTCACTTGCCCACTCGATCTGTTCACGAAAAAATTGGCGGCCAAAAGTGCTCTACGACTTAAAGAGTGCAAACATTGAAAAAGGGCCACTGTGGTCACAGTACTATTATGAACTTCACCGACATAAACATTCAAACAGACTATATTTCACCGTACATAGATTTTAACCCAGTCGCACTTACAGATATTCCAACGAGGGAATTATGGAAGGAAAACCGGGTCCTAAAAGTAAATCATGTATCGGTATTTACAGACGGTTCCAAAAAGGACGCTGTGGTAGGATCAGGCATCTTTTCAGAAAATCCACCCCTAACATATCGTTGAGGCTGCCAAATTTTTGCAGTGTTTTCCCAGCGGAAGTGCTTGCAGATGTGAACTGACGAACAAAAACATTCACATCTTCATAGATAGCCAGATGGCAATCAGAGCCGTTTCGTCAATTGTCACGAAGTCAAAGCTAGTTGATCGTTGCCCTAGTGAATTAAAACTACTCGGCGTAACAAATTCTATCACCCTTTGATGGGTCCCAGGACACCGTGACATTTATGGGAATGAAGTGGCTGATGAACTGGCCAAAAACGGTTCATCACTTGAACCGAGCCAAATTGTACCCTGGGTACTAATGCCACTGGAGCAAGAAAAGTACAGAATTCACCAAAGTTTTCTCAAAGCCCCTAATGACAGATGGTCAACTATTGATACCTGTCGAGTTTCAAGAAGTCTTTGGCCAGATACTTCAATGAAAAAAACAGAATATTTACTGAAGCTTAGTAGACCTCGACTGTCCCTTTTGATTGGAATCCTTCCGGGTCACAACTCGATGGGAACCCACATGAGCAGAATGGGCATCAGTACATCTGACTTATGCAGAGGGTGTCAGCACGAACAGGAGGAAGAGGGCTCATCTCACTTCCTTTGTGAATGCCCCAGCATAGCTAAAAATAGGAAAAATGCCCTCGGAGAATACTTTTTCGACGAACTGGGCGGTATCTCGTCTTTGCCACTAAAAAACATCCTCAACTTCATCCAAAGATCAGGATGGTTTAGGGAGGCACCTCAAACCTAAAACTTCCACTTAACCTTTCCCTCCTAAACTTCCCATTCCTACATTCCCCCACCCTGGGGAGCACAATGGAACCACTGAGAACCGAGTGAGGTGATGCGGCTTGCCGCATCATCACCCCACCTAACCTAACCTAACCTAGTGGAACTTTAACTCTTACAATGAAAGAAAAAAAATCGAGTTATAGAAACATCGATTTAAAGAAATGATGAAACATTTTAGTTTTACTTTTTTTGTATTCAGAAGTTTTAAAAATAAGTGTACTTGCAACAAGTCAGTTTTTCCCATTCCCATTGCAGTTCTTTTAGCTTTTTTTTCAAAGTTGTCCCTGAAACTGGGAGGTTTTCATTCCTGGCCATTTGGTGACAGTTAAGTGAACACTTTCATATTTAAGGTTCTTTTCTTATTTCGAATTTTTTGTTTCGTGAAGCTTTAGAATTTGGTTTTTTTTTGTACTATCTCTGTTCTCCAGTATGGAAAGTGGTAAACCAAAATTTATGTTCACATTTTTTTTTAACACCACTCCCAACTTTATTGATGATCTTCATTTTTTGTTCGAAAGTCAAATGCTTTAATTCTCTTCCTAACTTTCTTCGTGAATTCCTTCTTTTTCAACAAACTAGGAACTTTTGCTCATACAAACTTAAAACTCGTCCAAAACTAAAGTTCAAATCAAAAACATACAAACTCTAAGCTCAACCATCCCTCTTCCTCAAAAAAAAACTTTAGAAATTTATCACGGTAGACACTCTAGTACTTTTCAAAAAATTGAAACAAAAGGGGTCTTCCCGATTTAGAGCAAAGAGTTAAGAGTATATCTACCGAACAAAAGTCCAAAATAATCAGTAACTTAGTGATTTAAAAAATAAAATAAGAGAAATTGGAGTTAAGGAAGTTCGAATTATGGAGAGCAAAATTCATGAAAATAAAGTTGAAAAGCCGAAAGTCTCAATAAAATTTTGAGTTACAGAGAAATTCGACTTAAAGAAGTTCGACTGTATTTCAAAAACTATTCGCATATTAATTTTTGTATTTATGTTGCCAAAATTTTATATAAACAAAATTAGTTTTTAAGAAAACCGCTCTAACAATTTAAAATTCTTTTTTTTCTTCTTGAGTGTTTTTTTTTCACGTTTGGTTTTCAAACTGGCAATAGTTTTTTCAGAGTTGGTCTTTTTGACAGCTGTCACTTGATTTATGCTCAGTTTTGTTTGCCATTTCGTAATGAATAGACTTACTCCTGAACAACGTTTGAAAATTGTGCAAATTTATTACTTAAATAATGGTTCGGTTCGGGCGACGGATCGCGAAAAAAAAAAATCAATTTATTGAAGGAAACTTTTGGTGACCGCATTATCTCGTATTTACGCAGATAAGCCTGGAACAATTGACACCTTAGAGGAGAATATTTGGCGCCTCACCAAAAGTTTCCTTCAATAAATTGATTATTTTGCGATGAGTCGCGCGAACCGAACCATAGTTTTGGTAATAAACTTGCACGATTTGCAAACGATGTTCAGGAGTTATTAGAGATTGGGATTCGGGACCCCGAGATGCCGGGATCCCGATACATTTTTTGATCCTGAGATTACATTGCTCTAATCCCGGGACTTTCGAGATTGGTAGCTTAAAGATTTGAATACAATATTTTTGTTCTTGCTTGCATTTATACTTTCTTTAAGTATTAACTGATAAACATTTTGTAGTTCAAAGCAAGTTTTTATATAATGCAAATGTGGCTAATATGAACCACCGAGCTTTTCTCGCAACCCAGAAATAAAATCTTGGGGAATATTTTAACAATGATTGCAAGCACGCAAAACTAACATAAGTTTTATTTAAGCCACCGATATGAAAGCGGTTGCTTGTTGCTTGTAAAGTTTTCTAAAATTGGGGCTGTTGATAAATACTTGTTCGTAAAGGTTCATCTTTTTTAGCTATTAAGCACCAAATTTTCGAATGTATGAATAAAAAATGAATATGATATTTATTTTTTAAAAAGTTGAATACAAACAAATTTTCTTTATTTAAAATATTTTATTTCCAAACGTTTGTTTTTTTGTCTGTATTCAATGCCTTTTTTCAATTTTTCCTACCACCCAGGGTTTAAAAATCCAATATTTTACTGTAGTTTTTGGAGACCTTAAAAAATCGTCTCCACGATCATTTTTTTCAAGTTTATTTTGGGTTAAATTCCTATTTTACAGTTTCATTTGATTGGGTTAGTTAAATTAATCTTTGGTTGGAAAAAATTTATTGCGAAAGTATTATTTTTATTTCAAAAATAAATAGCAATGCAAAAGCTTACATTTTCTAGGTTTTATTGGAAAAAAATAAAGTGCTAGTCTATACCTGCTTTATCATACTGCTGAAATAAATGAGTTAAGTAGAAGACTTAGTAATATTTCTGTTATTCTTATTGTACTTGTTGAATTATAGGGATTAAAAAAACATCTCGGGATTGCAATCTCTATCAGTAAATCTATTCGTTATGAAATGTCTAACCAAACTGAGCATAAATCAAGTAACAGCTGTCAAAAACACCGACTCCAAAACATCGTATTGCTAGCTTCTTGAAAAACACACATCTAAAAAACATATTTTTTTAAATATTTAATTGGCACACTTGTTTTTGAGCTTTAAAATATTTAACGAGTTGTTTATTAAATTAAAAGAACGATTAAATCCCTTTTTCTCTATTTTTTTTTTTTTCTATAAAAACTTGCATATTTCAAAGTTCTTAAGTTCCAAGCAATTTGGACTAAAAAAGCAAGTACGTTCAGCTTAGTCAGTTTTTTTTTTTTTTTTTTTTTTTTTAGCTTGTAAAACTTCAATATAAAGATGACATCAAGACATACGTGCATTTTTACGAAAGAAAAACATAAATTTTATTGTTTAAAATAGAAACAGAAAAAAAACGTCTAAAGTAACGGGTGATTTTTTAAGAGGTTTAGAACTTAAAAAAAAAAAAAAAAAACACAAAAAATTCGAAAAAATGAATGAAATATTTATTTGAATCGATAGTTTGAACCTTGCAATCTAATGTTTAAAGATAATTTCATGCAAATGTTGACCGCGGCTGCGTCTCAGGTAGCCCATCCGCTGAGTCCAATTTTGGCATACTCTTTCACACATATCGGCCGGTATCTCACGAATGAATGCATGGATGTTGGCTTCCAGTGCGTCAATCGAAGCGGGCTTGTCCCTATTGACATTAGCCTTGACATACCCCCACAAAAAATAATATAATGGTGTCAAATCGCACGATCTAGGCGGCCAATTGACCGGCCCGAAACGTGAAATTAACTGTTCACCAAACTCGCCTCGCAATTGCGCCATTGTTTCGCGTGCTGTGTGGCATGTGGCACCGTCTTGTTGAAACCACATATCATGCAGGTCAAGAACTTCCATTTCGGGCAAAAAAAAGTTTGTTATCATCGCTCGGTACCGTTCACCATTGACAGTAACGCTGCGATTCGCATCATCTTTGAAGAAATAATGCCGCCGGCCCATAAACCGCACCAAACAGTGGCTTTTTCGGGATGCATTGGTAGCTGTTGCAATGCTTCTGGCTGATCTTCACTCCAAATGCGGCAATTATGCTTATTTACGTACCCATTCAACCAAAAATGAGCCTCATCGCTGAACACAATTTTTCGATAAAAAAGCGGATCCTCGGCCAGCTTTCCAAGAGCCCATTCACCAAAAATTCGGCGTTGTGATAGGTCGGCTGGCTTTAGTTCTTGCACCAGCTGTATCTTAAAAGGCTTTACGCCCAAATCCTTCCGCAAAATTTTCCACGTAGTGCTGTAACAAAGGCCTAACTGCTGGGAACGGCGCCGAATCGACATTTCGCGGTCTTCTGTCACACTAGCTGATACGGCCGCAATATTTTCTTCACTACGCACAGTACGTAAACGTGTTGGTGGTTTAATGTCCAACAAAGTAAATTTGGTGCGAAATTTGGTCACAATCTTCCGAACAGACTGCTTAGAAGGTCGAGAATGCCGACCATAAAATGGAAGCAGCGCAAGATGAACATTTCGAACCGAGCACGAATTTTGATAGTAAAATTCAATAATTTGCAAGCGTTGTTCATTTGTAAGACGATCCATGGTTAAATTGCAAACCAAACTGAAGCTGTTTGACAGTGACACAAGGTACTAAACACACGTCAGCTGTCAAAACCAGTGTTGCCAAAACCAAACCAGCTAAAAAATCACCCGTTATTACAACAAAATGTAGAACATAGGTTTGCTTTGTTTGAACTGTCTAGAAAATTTTATTCAAATAAAGGATTTATAGACAGTCGTGGGTTTGACTTTGCTTACTTCATGATTTTACATCATTAACTGTGCATGCAGAGGGCGGCATATTTGAGTTTACATTATTTTGAGAGAAATCTTATAATTCTTTTTATTCCATCGTTAACCTACGTAATCTGATATTAATGTTTGGTCTCATAAATTTAAGATTCTAAAGAAAACAAACATTTCGTGGTTTATGCCATTTTCGTTGAATATAAGAGAAGGATGTTTATTTTAATTCTTTTATTTAATTCTTTATTGAATAAGGTAGTACCTCGCGGCATGATGGTTAGTGCGTAGGACTGTCATGCCAAAGGTCTGGGTTCGATTCCCAGCCGCTGCCACCTAAAAACAAAAATGTTTTTTTCGCGAGGTACTGCCTCTTGCGAGGAACGGACAAATCCTCTAAGAGTATAGTTGTCATGAATAAGTGCTTTCTCATCTAGCCGTTCGGACTCGGCAAAAAATTGTAGGTCCCCATTCCTGCCAAAAATACGCACACAGGAATGGTTGAGAGTTGTAAGTCACTAGGCCTTGGTTCTTCACGAGCTGTTGTGCTACCAAATTTATTTATTTATTTATTGAAGAAGAAATTTTAAGGAATAGGATATAATCAAGCAAACTGAAAGGAAAGTTCGATTTGAGCTCTTGAGAGGCTATCAGGTTTATAGTAGTAAGGTTCAGTAGTTATACGAAAGCAGCAATGATATGAAGTTGATTCTGACTTTTTTTAGAACTATATTTATATCATTATGTATGGAATAATACAATAATGAAATTATTGCCTTGGCTTCGCTGCCAGTCCATTTTCGGATAACTTCGTCTTATATGGGCTATAAACCGCACCCACAGTCAATTTTTGTGGATGCATTGATGCTTGGCCGAACACTTGTAGATTTCTGGCGCTAATTAGTGTACTCTTGATGGGCGCCAAAGCCTTCCGGCTTCAATTCGTGGTTCAGCTCAATCTTATACGGATGATGCCGAAAATCCAACCGCAAAATAAGCTGAGTTGATTCTCTGGTAAAAAGATGTTTTTGAGTCTTTCTTGATACTGGCAACTACGACGCGACGGGCTTGGTGGCTAACAACCCTATGATGGTTGTCAATTATCAAATTGATAGTTGTTAAACCTTAAGATTTGGGTTTTCAAACTCAATTAATAAACTGATCGATTTTCCTTTTAATTTTTATAATTTTCTTGTAGTTTGCTATGGTCTGCATCATTCTTAATGATAAAAACTTTTCTCGGTTGAGGTTTTTAACATCGAATTCTAAATTTATCAATTATTAATTTGATAAATGACAACCATAATAGGGCTGTTAGTTTTCTTCATTCTGCACTAATCTGTGACACCTACTCACGATCAAACCAGAGCCGGCAAAGTCAGTCGGCAGATATTGTTTTCCTTTATAAACAGCAGGAACTTGATTCGAAGAAAGAAATTCGATTTTTTGACTTATTTGAAGGAAACCCCTTATTGGAACATCCTTTTAAAATATTAAGCAAGTTATGACGTTTTTGTACAAAATCGCAGTCCAGATTCTGATCAAATTTACTTTAATTTGATAGGAAAGACATATTTGTAATAAAGGGCTTTTCAACAGGGACGCTACAAAAGTAGAGCGACAGGGACAGCAAACGACGCCATATATCTTGCCGCTCTTTTGACATTTCTCTTCAGTAAGGTTTGCCATTTCATGATGGAAAGATAAACGAGCAAACAACCGAGTCGAAATTATTCAAATTTACTACCGAAATTCGGAGTCAGTGGGCGCAACGTTAAGAGCGCTACGTCCAATTTATGGTCGTCATAATCGTCGTGCCAGTGAGACAAAGAAGTGCCCGTAGTGTCGAGAATGTTGCTGCCGCTGAGGTTTTAGTTGCAGAAAGCCCAAATGTGTCTCTCACACGTCGTTCTCAAGCGTTGGACGTCGTTGACGTCGTTGTGGCGAATTTTGCGAAAAAATCTTGGCCTACATCCTTACAAGATTAAATTGACGCAAGAACTGAAGCCGCTTGACCACCAGAAGCGTCGTATGTTCGTGAGTTGGGCTGAGCAACAACTTGAAAATGATTCTGATTTTCATCGAAAAATCATCTTCAGCGATGAGGCTCATTTCTGGCTGAATGGCTTCGTCAATAAACAAAATATGCGGTATTGGTCAGGCAGCAATCCACACGTACTCCATGAGTCATCATTGCATCCCGAAAAAATTACGGTATGGTGTGGTTTATGGGCCGGCGGCGTCATTGTGCCGTTCTTCTTCCGTGATGATCAAGACCGGCACGTTACTGTGAATGGGGATCGCTACCGTTCAATGATAACCGAATATTTTTGGCCCCAATTGGATGATATGGACTTGGAGGACATGTGGTTCCAACAGGACGGCGCCACAAGCCACATAGCAAATGTCACAATCAATTTATTGAAAATCACGAAATTGTCCAGTCGCTTGGCCGCCTCGGCCGTGCGATTTGACGCCGTTAGACTATTTCCTGTGGGGCTACGTTTAGTTTATGGTCTATGCCAACAAGCCAGCGGCGATTGATGGACTTCGTACGAATATCGAACGTGAAATTGCAGCAGTATCGGCCGATTTATGCTTGAAAACCGTCGAAAATTTTAATGTTTTTGTAAAAGATGACCATTCAATTGGGTGCTTCTAAGAACTAGATATAACATTTTTTACACGAAAAGTTTTCGGGAAAATCCATTTAAAGAAGACTCCACCAAAAAAATTATTTTTTTTTTTTATTTAATTAATTTAAATTTAAATTAATCTTTTTTTTGAGCATTTGTTCATCCTTTTACATTTTTGACCAAACCTAGAGCATTTTGACTTACGATATTCAGCCTTGTCTAAAAGTATTAGGCACGTCCGAAAAGTTGCCATAGTTTGAACAGGAAGTTAATTTAAACGATGTATAGAGTAACGTTAGAAATAAATTTTTATCAAAAAAACTTATATTTAGTTTAGTAAGGGGACAACCATTTATCTTAAGTGGTGCTTAGTCTAGTTTTGTTCGTATTAATTGAAAAACTCTTTGCCGTCATCTGAGAAACCCTACTTTAATTTGAAACTCACTCCCTCTTGTATGACATACTAATTGTTGGCTAACGAATCGAGTACGGGGAAAATAGAAATAAACCGACTGAACAATAACAAGTTTGTTTACGAGTATGTTGAAACAAATGCTAGTCGCTGTTGCAATTGATAAACAACGAAACCTGCATAAGGATTGAACTTATCGGTGGCGTGATGTGTAGTTCATCGGCTTCTGAGACGCTTGGTATATGATTCGCTCCCAGATGACGGTAAAGCATTTTCAATGAATACCAAACGAAATATGCCTACTCTCTTCCCAATTTCCACAAACATTTGTGAAATAGCATTGTCTTGTCGTCCCAGGTTGTAGGCACTTTTCATACCTATTAAGACAACCAGTACATCATTCAACGGAAAAAGTTAGATGTGTAGTTACTGTGGCGAATAGTGACAAGTTGAAGTTGATGCCAATACATTTTTTTCCTGTTCCTAAAACAACCTTACCAGCACCAAAACTTGTAAATAATCATTTGTTTATTAATGTTCTCTTAATAGGATAAAATCTACCACTTATCCTTAAATTTCCCCACATTTTCCTTGTCTTCATGTCATTGACTTCAAGATGTTCAAATTCCATAAAACCTTGAATAAATTAATGTATTCATTTTTATCTTATAACCACCACCGTTTACCCTGAAAAAGTAAATCATCAAGCTCAGAAAACACGTCTTCCACAATATCCTTTCGTTAAACTTGCTTAATCTCATTAAATGCGGAAAGCATCTTACAAACAAAAACAAAAAAAAAAACAAGCTTTTACTCAAGATTAAATACTTTTGTTCCATTTCATCAACAAGGGTTTATAAAGTATATTCTTAACATTCACCCCGATTCTTATAAATATATCTTTAGGTACATTTTTATTACTTAAACGTTTTCGTCACCCAAATTTGATTGTATCCTTTTTCTGCAAAAAAAAAATAATCCCTCGAATTTAATATAAAATTAAAATTCAACCAACCTTTTATTATAATTTATTTTTTTTTACAGGTCACGTTCCTACCGAGGCGATTCAAACTTCAACGCCTTGCTGACACCACTAACATTTCTCATCACGTATTTCAATTCGGGAGTGAATCCCCTGCTTTATGCATTCCTTAGTCGAAATTTTCGCAAAGGAATGAAGGAGCTGCTAATGTGCTCGTTGAAAAAGGGCAAAGGTAAATCATCATCGACATCGGTGCATCATAAGAGGGCAGCCCTGCAGGTGAGTGTAAGTGCATGTATTTTTATATTATGTAATTCAAACTTATATGTCTATCTGTATATAAATTTATATTTTTTTTGTATTGCTTTCTTCTTAATGCAGCGTTTTCTTTGAGACAAGCCGCAGGATAAAACTTAAATTGTCCATAAAAATGCTACTCAATAATTCAGGTTTCACATTTGTTTTTTGTTTCTCTCTAAAAAAACTCTCTTTGATGTTTGAAATTTAAAAGATTATTTTACTGCATTTAGGATTCTTGCTTGGGGTAAATTTGTCTACATTTAAGGTGACTTTCGACAAAATGGAGCATTTGCATTAGGTTTTTTTCGAAAATTATTTAAATATTTTTACTAGCCTCATGGGGTTTGGACGGCATACACGGCTGCATTCAAAATCGCTACCTGTAAAAATGCAGCTTTCCATACTCCTCGATCCCAGGCAAATTGCTTCCAGTCATCCAATCTAAATCTAAGTCATCTGGCATTCGCTATAGCTTAGTTTCTGAACCATGGGTTGAGTCTTCCGCTTCAAATCTGGAGACTAGTATTATTGTACATTCCCTTGATGTGACTGATCCAATTTTGTCAACATGTTTTGACTTTCTACAGCTCATAGAGCTTGTGGTTGTGTTTGCTCTTCCATTTGCCCTCTCGAACACAAGACAAAATATTCGTCGGAAAATTTTTTTTTCGAAAGATGTTTATCAAAAAAAAGATTATATTCCAAAAACTGCCAATTTATTCGAAATCAAGAGAATTACAGTTCAACATCGACGATAGAGGCGAACGTTTGATAAAGGTATTGAGTGACATTCGAATATTCCGTGAACTTAATTTAGGCGAGTCGCAAACGCACATTTGAACGTTTGACTCGGTGAATCGCAAGTCATAATAGGTGCCTTATACTCACACTGAACCTACACATTAAAAGAAAAAAAAATGTCCTACCCAAAATGCAAGGGGACTTAGTTCTGCAAGTGAATAGTTTTTAGTTTGGAAATGTAGCGTGGTCTTAATATATTTGTACATTTAATTTTCGATAACAGGTTTAATTAAATTTTTGTCCTGTTATCTTATGAATTAGAAAATATTCAAACATACTGAGATACAGTTTTTTGCCAAGAAATTCGTACAACAAAAAAGAGCTTTTTACTTTTTCTGGGTTAACTCAACTATATTTCGTAAGGTGATCACAATGGACCATGTCCCCGTGTATGCAACGGCATCTGTGCTGTTCATGCCTCTCCTAACCTTAGTCGGATTTAATCCTCCACTGAAAACTGTCCCCAAGTAATCTACGTTTAAATGTTTCAAGTTACCTCAAATTTCAAATACAAAAACTAAAAAAAAAGAGGCTGCGTGTGACCCGCACTGATAACTTCCCATTGGTGGCCTCGAAAGCTAGAAGCCCTATGTCATTTTATAATTAAAAAATCGCCAAATTAAGATCTTCGAAAACGTTTTCAGGTGTTCAATATACAATCAAGTTAAGGCCAAAGACATCAGAGACCAGAGTATTGTTTAAATAGCGAGTAGAATAAAAATTTTTTGGAAGGATTTGGGGCATGTAAAGTTTCTTTTGCATTTAAGGAATCTGGATTTATAAGTCGCTAGTACGTTCAGTTTAGCCGCAAATCATGTTTAAAGATGTAAAATTTGATGCCTCTAGGACGCTTAGTGAAAAACATGTTATGTTTTTTTAACATGAAATTAATTTCAAAAAATTTAGTTCAATTTTTTAATTGAAATTTTGGAACAGTTTTTTTTCCATTTTTCAAAAAAAAAAAAATCTGTCCAGATTCCAGACCCACCTTTGTTCAGATCCATACCCACCTCTGTCCAGATCCAGACTCATCTCTGTCCAGATCCAGACCCACCTTTTTCCACATCCAGACCCACCTTTGTCCAGATCCAGACTCACCTCTGTCCAGATCCAGACCCACCTCTGACCAGATCCATACCCACCTCTGTCCAGATCCACACTCACCTCTGTCCAGATCCAGACCCACCTTTTTCCGCATCCAGCACCACCTCTGTCCAGATCCAGACCCACCTCTGCTCAGATCCAGACCCACCTCTGTCCAGATCCAGACCCACCTCTGACCAGATCCAGACCCACCTCAGTCCAGATCGAGACTCACCTCTGTCCAGAGCCAGACCAATCATTGTCCACACCCAACCATCGACCAAACTTTACAAATTGAAATGCAATTGATATCTCCTTACCTCGGGAAGTGACCTCTACCGAATTCTAAGAAGAACTGAAAATAAATGCGAAAGCACTACTGCTTGAATACTTTTCAAAAGGGGGGGTGGTTTCAATAAATAATAAATTCCCAAATATTTGTCAAATAGTATAATATGATATAGTATGATATAGTACTGTTCTGAATTATCTGATAATTTAGGATTATTTTAAAAAGTACTGAAAATCCCGCCCAATAGTAGCAGGTTACTGGCGGGATTCTTGCGACGGGATTTTGACTGGCGGGATTCGTGTACATAGTTAGTAATTTTATTTAGCGGGATTTTGATCGGCGGGATTTTGATCGTTTCCCTTATTTTTAATTACTTGGGAGCAATGCTTTGGCATACTTTCCACTTAATCATGGAGAAATTGCTCTGGAATACGGCCCCATTCCAGCTCCAAAGTGTTGCCAAAGCTTATGAGTGTTTAATGGGTGATTTTTGTGCTGCCCCAACCGTGTCGCTTCACAATTGACCATGAATTTTCAATTGGAAAGAGGTCAGGGCTTTGTGCTGGTTATGTCATCGTCGTAAACTGTTGATTTCTAAGCCATTGCGAGACAATTTTTGACGTGAGTTTTGGATCTCCGTCCTGCTGAAAAGTTATTTCCCAATCATTGAAGCCTGTGGATGAAGTAAAAGGTGGTAAATTTGTCTTCAAAATACCCAAATATTTTTCGTTGTTCATGATGCCATCTTATTTCACCCAAGGGCCAACAGAGTTCCACCAGAAACAGCCCCAAGCCATCACCGAACCTCCTCCATGTTTTAAGGCCGTTTGAGCTTGATGTTGTTGAAGTGATTCTCCAGGACGTGACCAATATAAAGATCTACCATCCGTTCCTATTCTATTGACCTTCGTCTCGTCCGACCAAATGACTTTTTCCATTGGTCAATATGTTTGTGCTTTTTAGCAAAAGCTCACCTGGCTTTAATATTTTTCGCTGAAAGTATAGAGGCTTCTTCGGTTTCTCTTTAGCGTTTAACCTAATTCTTTTGGGTGCCCGACGTGCAGTCCATTCACTAACTTGCTTGTCTATGTTTTGTTCCGCCTGCTTAGAAGCTTTGGACCCACAAATTCTCAACTCTCTTTCCATTCTTCTAGCTTCCAAATCAGAAAGTTGTCGTTTCCGTCCTTTTTTCATTGTTGGGGCATCGATGTTTTTTTTTTTAGTATTAAGCACAGAATTTTTTGAAATTTTCAAGATTTTGGACACATCGCGTGATGATTCACTACTTTTTTGTAAAAAAAAAATAGCGCGGTCAACAGTATTTTTACAATTTTTTTTAATTTTGACAATAACCAGCCTTACACGATTTAAAATGAACGATTTACCCAAAACAATTAACAAATAAAAATATCTTAACTGTTACTGTTAAATAACAGTAAAACAAACACAGCCCAATAGAGGGGAACATCTTTCAATGAAGAAACGATGTTAAATCTCTTGAAACTAAAACGTGCATAATTGGACAAACCCTGAAAATTATTATAATTTTTTTTTTGTATAACATATTATTTTTTTGGAAAATTTTACTATACATAATAAATGTGAATTAAATAAACAAAATAAAAAAAATTAATTCTATTAAAAAATCCTTTTCAAAAAAGTGAAATCATTTGACCACTTTTGCTCGTCACTGTAGGTATGTATTCGTATTTACGTTAAACCCGCATCTTTTAAAATATATGAAGATTTTAATATTTTTGCATAAAACATTTATCAGCTTGAAGCTATTCCTTGATTTCATTTCCACTTTTAATGTTTGGCCCGATAGTGTCTCAAGAAAGGCTAATGATTTATAGCTGGGAAAATAAATTTCTTAAATTTATTTCATTCTTAATTATTTAAAACGCTCTTTTAAAATGTTGCTCAGAAATTATTATTGTCTATACAATGCAAAGCTTTTCCCATCAAATTGCAATAATCCATTGATAAGCATATACATTAAGGAATCTAAAGTAGCCCCAGAAGCCTACTTAGAACAAGCATATTACATTCTTCATATCACATTGTTTTCTATCGAACATGGAAATCATATCCTTTATGGCCTGCACGTGTTTCCATTGAGCCGTTCTTTCTACTCTCAGCCTGAATGCGCAATATTAAGACGTCCTAATACCAACAATAACATTATGAACATTATACTTTTCTGTTTCTCATTTTCAACATCGTTATACATATTATTAGCAACAAATTGTTGCAACTCCTCCCGGGGGATTTTTGTGTGTATGTCCTTTCATGCAGCAACTTAATTACCTCTGCTTCATACAAATTGATTTGAATCACTGAGTAAAATTTATTTATGAGCTAAATGGGACAAGAAAGTTTCAAGCATTTTACAAAAGGCTTAGGAGAGTATAAGGCTTCTTAGTTTATGGTACATGGGCAATCATTTTTAGAGGGTTGTTCGAATAGCTTCAGATTAATAATGGTTCAATATAATGTCTGCTAACATGAACATTTAATAGAAGGAAATATCTTATTAAGGAAGATGAAAATATTTAAGGAATTTAATTATATCCCTCCTCCTGTTACGAATTTTAAGGAATAATTAAGAGGCGATTACTATAAGTTATGACCTGAAAAGTAGCTCTAAAAGCTTTTCTTTTTAGGTTTATTACATCCGAATTCGGCCCGTAAAACGAAGTGCCTGTAAACTCTTTATATCTTATTTTTTTTTTATGTTAAAAACAAAATCACTTCTAGACATAGAACCCTTGCGAAGCTCTTAAAATACTTGAGTTTCAATTTGGGCTAATTTTCAAATATATAAATGTTTATGTGTGCCGTAATTGTTTGAGTAGGACGTCTTCATTGTCTTAAGACGATATATCATACTTGTAAAGTGCATGGTTTTCTTTAAGTTAAAGGTTTTACAATTCGATCCGTGCAGATGTTTTTCTTAAATTGTACTTAAATTTTTCAAGGTGGTCCAAATTATAAAAATGTAAGCCCTTATCACGAGTGGGGTTTGCTTTCGATAAACAACTTACATATGTTGAAAACAAATGATCGATAGAATTAATGTAGGTGTTTGAAAAAAAAAAACAAGTCAAAACGAAAATGTTTCGTTTCCAATAATTTATTAAGATTTTCAAAAGTCTTTATTCGAAAGCAAATATAAGGTGCTTACGAGTTCATCTAACAAATAGCTTTTGAATATATAAAATCTTTTAAGCAAACATTTATCAAAATGAAGAAATTTGTAACCTCGAAGACGACGACTATCGATTTGCCAGTTGGAACAGCTTGGACGCAGACATCATGGTCGAGGAAAACCCTCTTAAAGAGGTGATGATGTCCCTCAAGGCGAACTTTTGGTCAAATTCTTGACAGTGTCAGGAGTCAAGGTAATTTTGAAACCTAACAAATGAACTGATGCTGAAGGAGAACCGCTCAAAGTATGTGTGGACGGCTCAGCATGTTACAATACCTTTATGTCTTCGATTTTGAAAAAACGATAATTCCAGTAGTCAGATTTGTTCAAGAATACCCTGTTGCAAGCAAGAACACAACACAAGTGAGGAAGGGAAAAAGAATTCGGTTCTCAAAATAATACATCACATCCAAAAAGCTGATCGTAGACATGGCTAAAAACACACAAAAGTGAGATCTTTGAGACTTTGAGCCGGGCTGCTGACAAGGAAGCAAGTATCAAGCAGGCCCAAAACAGAAGGTTATTTTATTTTACTGTGCAACAGCCCAGGGAGGACCAGGACCTAGTGACTCACAACTCCCAACCATTCCTGAGTGTGATTTCTTAAGAATGGAGGAAACCTTCATTTTTCTGCCGAATCCAAAAGGCTTATCTTTACCGCCACTGCCACATTTTATTTCAAAATGTATTCTTGGAAAATTTGTTACATCTCCGCAGGAAACAGTTTTTTTTGACAAAGGCTGGAAGTCAACCGATAAATTGTGATCATGAATTTAATGTTGAAATAAAGAACAGTTATAGTCAAAAAGAGAATTAGGCACAATGAACAGACAAAATGTGCGCAAGCTAAAAGCCCAAGAAAACCGGAAGAAAAGGTACGCTAGCGGATGTGAAAAAGTGAACTTTTAGTTAACTATCAATGACGAGACCAAAATACGGCCGCCTTCGAAAACATAATCTGCGGTGCAGCCGTACACTAAAAAAATCGAGTTGAACAAATTATTTAAAAGTCAGAAGGCGTGTTCGTAAAAAACAAGTGCATTTTCAAATAAATTGACTGACGTTGATCAAACCGGTTTTTGTGCAAGAGGGGCGATATATATTTGACAATCGCAGGATCTGCGTAGTATCTGCGTCAAAAAACGATTTGACGATCAAATTGACTTGATTTTCGACGTTTTCGAACCCGGCCTCGTCCAACCAACGATCAGTGACGCTGAAGTGGAAGTAAAGCTACTTGATTTTGTGAACAACAAAGAACTTGCATCTATCTGAATTGTGATTAAGGAAGCTTAAAAGGTTCAAGATTCTCACTCGTAGCAACGGCCTCACCCTGAAATGACTGGAAGCCAAGATTGGAGAACTGAGAGGGTGACTTTTACTGGAAGGAGTAATTTTGCCCTTAAAAATGACCTCCACACCAAACCCAAAGTGCAACTAAATGTTCCGGGTGTCCAGCAAATTACCAGGAAAATTCTTTAGGTCTTTGTAACGAACTACCGACTGCTCAGTTGTGAACTGTGGCAATTATTCACCGGAGAGTTTTAAATCAATTTTTGATAACGAAGAGGTTAAGGTGAGATCGGTAAAAGGCAGCAAACTTACAAAACAATAATCAGCCTTATTATAAGTTTCACGTGGAAAATATTTCGCCCGAAAAATGTTTGTTCCCCCGAAATTTGAAAAGCTATTATGAGTTTCGCCTTAATTTCTCTAAAATAAACGAAAAACTTGGGCAAAGGCACCAGTCAGCGCTCTCTGTTTTTCTCTCGTTCGCAATTTTAAGTGAAAATTTAAGATCTTAATTACAAATAATCACAAAAAAGGAGATTTTTCGGGTTAAACAATAGGCGAAATGTGAAATGTCAATTTTTTCCCGTGGAACGTTGTTTACGTGAAACTCACAATAGGGTTGAATAAAAATTATTATAAAAGTGCTACAATTACAACTCCTGTGCAGCTAGTTGGTTCTTCTACATCTTTTTTTGTCAAAAAGCAATTCAACGTAGCTCTCTTAATTAAGAGTTTCAAGCAAAAACTTACAAAACGGCTTTAAGAACACGTATGAAAATAGAAGGTTAATTGACATTCTTTATGAAAAGAATTCGCTACGCGCTGGTTCGAAGAACAAAACCCTGTGATTTGGTAATGTGAACGGAAACCCGAAACTTAGTGGCAATCGAGAAGAGAAGGTGGTTTTAATGAAGTTAACATCCGACCGACCTATGTAGGTCCAAAGACTATTTTACAGTTTCGTTTTTTAAGAACAAAAAACATGAAGAAGGTAATAAACTTACATTCGTTGAATAGAAATTTGAAAAAAAAATACATAAAACTATTATCTTTGAATTCTAGCACAGACATGAATATGGTCAGGAAAAGTGGCCCCGTCTGGATCAAATTATCCCTCTTCATGCCAAGTGAATAATTAGACCTTCCACCCCATCAATAACATTCGTTCAACTGGAAAATGTTACGATGCAAATGCCTATCATGTACTGTGGGGTAGTTTGGACACGAATTTAAGAGGTGAGTCACTTTTGATTTTATTATTAAGAACATTTTTTTTTAAACCGTGAGATAATGAACCAATTTGTATTACCCCCAAACAGAAGAGGAGTGTTATCAATAACATTTCCTACGGGTAAAGGGGGTTAACATACTTGAAATTTAAAATATGGCTGCAACCAAATCGGCGGTAGTAGAAAGGTAATTTGGGTTGTTAATTCGTTTTCAATTGACAAATCTATAGTCTTTGGTAGAATAACTCCAGTTATTATACTCCAAAGTTTTGAAGATATAAATACTTCAGGCTCTCCACGCACAAACTATACTTATTCCCTGTGGTTCAAAGGAAATCAATAGCATTTTCATTCTTAAAACCACAAAGCCCACCCAATCTAAGCCGAACGACCGGCTGTCTCTATTTTAATTTCCATATCTGTATATGCGGGATGGTTTAGAAAGGCAATCAATCAGTACCTTATTTCTTTACCTAACCCTACCTTATCCTTATCGCTTACATTTTATGAATTCCAATGAATTGATTGAGCTCCAAGTGAGATGATCCCAGCTTGCCTTTTCTAACTTAACCTGGCACTCGTTAAATCTTTCTCCCGAAATGTTTGGTCCGACAACTCTTGAACCTTTACCTTTTGATTTACAACTGTCAATCATTACTATCCACATTTATAATTATGTGTATTCTTGGCAGGATGAAGAGAACCTACAATTTTCTGCCAAATCCAAATGGCTAAGATGAAAGGCACTTGAGCCTAGCAAGAATAGGTCACGCAAATGGTTATTTAAAAAAAATTGTTGCTGAGGTAATTTTCCACAACACATGTTTTTGGAATTTTGTTCCTAACATTTACCTTAAGAAGTTTATAACACTTGAAACTAAATTTAAAAAAAAGGCGCTTGGAACTCGATCTGGCGAAAGAAAAAGCACGCTTTTGGAGTTTTTTTGGGAAACTTTGAAGCACTTTTGTAGGAAAACTTAGGCGGGTCAATAAGTTCCTGAAAATTAAAAGAAGAGACGCTATTTTTGAAAAAAAAAAAACATTTTTCGAAACACTTCATCCAACGTTTTTCTAATTTTGTACTCCCTCCAAATTATTTTTTTTCGAAAGCCTCAATAAGCACTTGTTTATTGAATAACCTCAGCATTAAAATAAATTATTTTTCCACCTAGCCATTTTTTTTATATTGAGAAATAAGAAATAGTCGCAGGGGAGCAAACCCGCAGAATTAACTGGATTGGGTAATAACTCGTATCTCAATTCATGCAATTTTGCCATTGCGGCTATGGACTTGTGCGCAGAAGCTTTGTCTTGTTGAAAAGAACATCTTTTTCGCAATAGGTGGTCTTTTGTTCCCCTTTAAATCAACGTTGAATCGCTCCAACAGGTCTACATAATTAGCACCGGTAATCGTCTTACCTTTCTCAAGGAAATCGATGTAAATGACACCTCCCGCATCCAAAAAAAATATGTCACCATCAACGTGCTTCCCAATAAAGCCACTTTGTCTTTCTTTTGCTTAAATTCACCTGGAAAAGTACCCTGCATCCATGTTTCATCCACAGATACAAATCGACGCAAAAACTTGACTCGACGAGGCCAAATACTCGATTGAAATGTTTAATCAGTTTTGTTTGATATCGATCGAAAGCAAACGCGGCACACATATTGCGGAAAGCTTTTTCATGTCCATGTATTTGTGCAAAATACAAAATAACTGAGCCGTATGACAAGCCTGTAGTATCCTCGAGTTCTTTCACCATCACTTGCCGATCGTCCAATATTAGACCATGGACTTTGTAGACTATTTCCGGTATAGCGACTTTAATCGGGCGACCAGAGCGTTCTGCGTCATTTGCGCTGGAACGTCCGCGTAAACCAATTTTGGATGGTTCTAATAGATGAAGAATAGTCCCCATAATATTTTTGGAGCTTCTGTTTTATTTCCGTAATGCTTTTTTTTTGCGAAAAAATAATGTTTTATCAGTCTTCGAAATAAAAATTTCTTGCACTTTGTTAAAAACTTCCACCGCTTCTGATAAAATTCACTATAAAAACAAAACCATTGGACAGATATGAATCTAAATTTCAGGGCATTCATTCAAATTAAACTTCATGACAACCAAATTATTGGATTTGGGATTGCAAGGTCAAGATTTGTTATTTCTCGCAGTAGACAATACTTTTAGAAATAAATTGTTTTTAGGTCATATAGGGTGGGACTCAAAATTCAGACTTCTGGCGCGAGAAATGCTTATCCAAACTCTAAGTTACCTCATTAGTCTAACTTTATACTTTAAGGGCCAATTGTACAAACGTGAATCAAATTTTGATCCGTGAACAATTTTAGCGAGTTAAATAAGATTCAATAGTATGTTCAAACATGTACATAATTGTCTACTTTAACATAATCGAACTTTAAATCATTGTTGCACCTCATTTTTACCTTGGATCAAATTTTAAATCACGTTTATACAACTGACCTAAAGTTTTAAATAAATTTTTAAAAAACTAACTTTCACCAATAAACCCACCAGCATTCACTCATTTTGTAATTCTTTCTTGTCTCGACCCAAAAACTTTTTGTTTTCTTTGTTATTTATGAAAATAACTATCTGTTTATACCAACACATATTTTAAAGATTTTTAATAATAATAAATATTTAATTAAAACTTGATGAAACTTCACCCATCCGTTGTTCATGTGGCTACTATATAAATCTTTTCCCTAAAAACTTCATCATGATTTTTAATAAATTTTTAATTTTAAAAAACCTTTTTTTTCTGATAATTTTTAAATTTTAGGAGCAGCCTCAACTTAAATTAAAACTTTACCCTTATTTTGTGCTACTTAATACAGCTAAAAAAAAAAAAATATCTTTATATCAAGCTCATTTATTCTTTGAGTTCTTAAACCCCATTGACCTCATTTCATTAAGAGACCTCCATAAGCCTCAACTACTCATCAAAATATCACTACATATACCCTTTTTCAAATAATAACAACAACAACCCTGATTTTCATTAACAAGGATATTTATTCGCTTCATTGGGCTTACAAATAACCACTAAGGTCAAGGGCTTGCAAAACTTTTCCAACTTATATAGGATACACAAACAATAGTTAACTCCTCAGAAAAAATAATGTAATTTACCTTTTGTCTTCTCATCAAAACAAAAAAAAAAATATTATTAATAAAATTAATTAGGTTTTATGCCTGATGCCACAAAAAAGGACAGTTTCTGGACATGAGGGTTACATAGCTAAAGTTTCTATCCATAGAACAGTGAAAAATATTTTGTTTTTATATTTTTGGTTTTTGGTCTTGAAACTTGGATCTTTTTCGATAGTTAATTAAAATGAAAAGTTTTTTCATCGATTTTTTTTTTTTTTGAAAAGAGCATTGGTATTTTATAAACAAAAATCACTCTCATCTCCAAATTTACAAACTTTCGAGTCTTTGAAGGAAATTTTTATCTTCCAGAACAACCGAAAAGGTTTTAAAAAGTTAATCAAAAAAATAAAAAGCATTAAAATTAAAAGCATTCATGCATGTAGCTTAAAATAATTTTCTTAATTCTTAAAAAAAATATATTTAAAATACTTATGTTTGACCTTATCCCTTTTTCAGACTCAATCCTTGCCAACAGACTCAACGCATATTGGAAACGATCAACTATGATGGCGCTGGCAAAAGAAATCCCATTTAATTGGAAGATAAATAAAATAAAAAAGAAACAAAAAAAAAAAAAAACATTGCAATGGCACACACAAAGGATAAAATTCAAGTGTGATGTCCTTGTGGTTATAGAATTTCTATAAATAAGGACATTTTTATGGCCACTATTAAGTGCAAACTTTTCCATATATACAATAATGTCGTGAAGTTCCGCTCTTGGATAATTGTGCAATTACCCTCAACCAAAGAAGAAGAAGAAGAAGTCTTTCAACGTTAATTAATGTTTAGGTTTATTTATATCTCAAAGAATTATCCCACTTAGTACCTTAAGAATATAACTTGAATTGTGTGGTGATGGCATAGAAATTATATCATTGAGGGCCAGAAGAAGTCCATTTTACTGTCCGATATTCTTTCTCAAGAGATAGAGAGAGTGTCTTGTTTTTTGAAAAGTATAAAAAAATAAAAAATATTTTGCTTCCAGAATTGAACATGCACAAGTCATTGTGCATTCAGTTTCGTTTTTTTTTTTTTTTCAAGGGCATGATAAATATAAAATGAGACATCCTTCTTTAAACACGTTCCATGAATTGAGAAATTCAAACAGAAACTGTCCTTCTTATATCTCCCTAGGAGCTGTAAATTTCAACGACGAAGATAATATTATAAAGGAGCAAAATGCTAAATGCACCTCTCAAGAGGACTGATCAGATGTCCTCTAGGTACTGAACTGTTAATATTTTATTTTCCTCAAGAAAGGATTTTCTGCAAAGAAAATACAAATGTCCTTATCCTTTTTTTTTTTAGATATTTTTTAACACTTCACAGAATTTTGCAAGCAAAGTTTTATTTTTATTCTCTCTTCTCTTTCTCTAACCATGAATGACAATGAAAAAAGTTTTTGAAAAGAAATTGTAACGATAGTTTGTAAAAAGTTTTTTTCTTCTCCTATAAATAAAAATTGCATACAAATATAAATGAATGTACTTACTTACGTATGTATAAATAAAGAAGGCATACAAATATAAATAAATAAAAAGTTTTTTAAATCAATAAGATTTTACTTGTAAGCTTTGCATTATATTATATAATTCCTATATTAGGCATTTGAATCAAATAAAATAATATATACATACATATATACATATATTCGCATGTTAATGTTTATATAAAAAAAAGTTATATAGCATTTTTTTATATATAAAATTAATCATAAGTTCAAAATGCATAAACAAGGTTAATTAAGAAATATGTTTAGTAGCTCAAAGCTGATGTTAGAATGAGCATTTTCTTTAAAAAAATTTAAAACAATTAAATAAAATTATTTGTATTTTTAACAATAATGATAATAATATAAAATATATTTTACTAAAAATAAAAACTGATTGAATGTATTATTGCTAAAAATGTCTTTGCTTTTTATAGTTTTAATAATTGAGAAAAATCGAAGGATCACATGAAGATATATTTTCATGTGAGGAAGGGTATGTAAAGAATATCTATCCCGTTACCATTTACTCCCTAAGTCAATTTAATTTTTGAAAGTGATATTCCTTCCTCACGTTATTACCCTGTTTAAATCAAATATCAAAATTTAGTAATTGTGTAAAAGTTCGTTAAGTCTTTTTTTGTTGTTTTTAAATGTTTCTTTTCTTCGTGACCTTTCATAATTTTTATGTTGTTTTACAAAAAACAAATTCAATTATCTCAAAATAAACACTCTAACGGGGTTGAACGACGATTATGTGTAGAATTATGCCCCTATTATGACTTGCGATTCGCCGAGTCGGACGTTTGAGTCAACTCGAACGTTCGACATTTTAAAAATTAAAGCAACGATTTTGTTCAAAGTTACCAAGAAATACAGTTCGACATCGACGATTGAGGCAAACGTTTGCTAAAGGTATTGAGTAATATTAAAATTTTTCAAATTTTAGCCATTTAAGGCAAACTTAATATAGGCGAGTGGAAAACGATAATGCCACATTCGAATGTTTGACTCGGTGAATCGCAAGTCATAACAGGTGCCTTAGTTATCAAAAAACTATTTTTTCAAAAATGAGTGGATGTCTCTTATGTAATACATGTTTTTTTCTTTTAGGGGGAGGGGAAAATGAGGAATTATTACCATAACACCTACGAAAAACGTTTTGCACTCATGAAACTCATCAAAAGTATTCGAAGCAACCAAACATCAAAATAGATCACAGAAATATCTTTGTTTCAATGATCTGGAGAAGAAAAATTTGGAAAGAAGCCGAAAAATGTGTCCTGAAATTGCGATTTGGTGTAATTAAGGTATGTACATAAGGTATGGTAGATGATTAAGGACCGGTTGTACAAACGTGGCTTAAACTTTGATTCGTGGTTCAAAAATTTGTATTGGCTGATTTCGGCGGAATTACTTAGGTTCAAGGTTCAAGTACACCGAAGTTAGTAAGTTAAAATTGCTGAACCACTAGTTTAATATTTATACGACTGGCCCTAAAGGCTATTTCCTAACGCCAAACCTTTTCAACGAAAACTTATATTTTAAATTGTATTTTCCGTAGAACAGGCCAAACTGTAACCCTTAAAAAAACACAATTTAGGCTTAATTTACACTACTGTTCCAATATCGATAGAGTCTCAAAACATTCTCGCTCCTATACTTAAGTATCTGATACCGATAAAGTTCCATTTTTGTGGGTATATACAATTTTCAAATACAAATATTTAGTTTTCTCCTTGATTTGTATCATTTTCATAAGCTAAGTAATTATGTAATTTTTTTTAATCCGATTGAAATCTTCAAAAAGAAACTCGGTAAGAATCGGTGCCGAGTAGTGTGGGACTTTTACCGCACTAAAACCACCGGTGAATCGAACCAATTCATGAAAGATCGACAAATGATTTTTCTTTCTTAATTTATAAATCACATTGTGCGAAGTTTAAAGTTATAACACTTTCCCATAGCTTTTAGACCATCAGCTTATGAGTCTTGGTTCTTCTTAATCTCCGAACATTGTCTCGTACATTTAAGACGGTCTCCATTTCGGAGTTGGTATGACTTTGCAGTCGCTGATTGTGTGATACAGCGTGTTTTTAACCCACTTCTGTAACCATTTCAATTTGAAGGTCACGATGTAGATCGCTATTTCTTATATATAAAGGGGCATTTATCATCTCACGAAGGACCTTACTTTGGAAATTCTGGATGGGTTCAGCATTTGTTTTCTTTGTACAGCCACATAGTTGGATGCCATGTGTCCCAAAGGATTTCAATACTTGCTTGAATAACATTAGTTTGTTCTGGATAGATAGGTCAGAGTTCTTTCCTAGTGACCAGTACATTATTATGTACTTCAGTTTAGTTCTTTTCTTTTTGGGAGTGCTATGTCGATGCTTCTGCAGGTTCCAGCCAAGCGACCGCGTCTACCCCCTGGTTTTCTGAAGCAAACAAGCTCTGATTTGTATGAGTTTATCCAGTTTGCGGATGTGTGCCTCGACTTCTCGGACAGCTATCAATGGAAAGAATGATGAGCAAAATATTAGTGAGTCATCAGCGAAGAGAAGGTTCCCGCATTCGCCTGAAATTGGTTGGTTTGAGGTCATGATGTTGTAGAGAAGTGGTCCAAGTTTCGACCCTTGGGCAACTCCAGCCCTGATGCTCTTCACTGTCAATTTGCAGTTATCCAGTTGCACGAAAAAGTTCCTGGAAGCAAGGAAAGAGAATATAATTTTGATTAGTGCTAAAGGAAAGCCTAGTATGTGGAGTTTATGTCGAATGCTTTCTCGACATCCAAGAAGCATCCGAGAGTAACCTGATAAAGCTGAGGTGATGTCATGTTGAAACTTCACGAGCGGATGTAGGGTGGAATGCTTTTCCCTGAAACCGAACTGTTTGTCCGGGATGACGTTGTTTTCGCTGCAGAACTTCTTGAGCTTCCAGCTAATTAATTTTCTGATTTTGATGGTAACCGACTGCCATATAAAAAAAAAATTACTTCCGATGGTCCGATTTTGGTAAACTTTCTGTCGTCTACACCTTCCGAAAATGTAGCTACTAGTGTTTTAAGTGGTATTTAATTTCTATATTTTGGTTACTCCGTACTGGAAAAAAATCTTATTAAAAATAATTTTAAGGACTCAAGTGAAAAACAATTCTTTTAACAAACCTTTGAGCCAAAGTTTGCCAAAATCGGACGATAAATGTAGGAGTTATAATAATAATAATAAATTAATAAGTGAAAGAAGGCAATTTAAATATTTTCAAATAAAGTCATTTAAATGTACATTAGGGTGTTTATTTTTTCCCAAAATAAATTTTTTTTTTAATATCAGACACCCCAAAATCAGAATTGTATGCCATTAAAAAGTTTTTGTCCAAAAAAAATGTGTCTAAGGTGATAAATCGTTGGCCTCATATGTCATTTCTTTTTCCATACAAAGGAGAATTAGATATTAGACAAACCAATCTCCAAGACCAATAATGACGAAATACATATCGGTGGAAAGGTATTTTCACGGACTTCAATAGTTACCAAAAGAGCTCATTTCAAATCACAATGTGAAAAAAGTTATTTGCTAATTAAAACTGTGATTCAGTGCATTTTGGTGTGAAAAAACTATCCATATCTCGAAAACCCTTCTTTGGAAAAAAAATAATTTTCATTTTAGTGTTCAGCGACCCAAAATTCGTCTAGAAATTTTTTTTTTTTCATGACTCAAAATTTCTTAAACTAGTGTTATTTATTTAAAGTTTCTTTGACATCCTTTATTTTCATAGGGTTGTCGGTAATATTTAACCTGTTGTTACCTAAAAATAAGTTATCATTACATACAAAGGCCAATAACTTTTTTGTAGGTAGTCGTATCATTATGAATTTAATCTTATTGTATTCACCGTTAAAGGTTTCCTTGAAATATGTTCGACATGATGAAGCTGTTCAAAACAAAATATTTTATTTTGATTTTGATTCCAACTTGTTTCCCTCTCCATCTCTTCAAATGCATCTACACAAAAACCAATGCAGGGACTTCGAATTTGCTATGCATTATGCAATTCTATGTCGATACCAATTTTAAAATTCTCTGAATAAATTTTTTCAACCTACTGTTTCTACCCTACATACATAAAAGAAGAAAGTTTCGGATATTTCGTTCATATCTGAAAAAAAAACAGAAAAGCTTAGGCCCAGGCTAAAGCTGAATGTTCATAGAGCTTTAGACTATCTAAACTTCTCCACCTCGTGCCCAACTAGTGAATTTCCATTGAGGCATTGATACCAAGACCTCTTAATCATCTTAATAACCTAAATGATACCAAGACCTCTTAATCACCTTAAACCCAAATGAAACCAATTGATATAAGAATTAAAAAGTAATTTTTTTAATTCTTGGACAATGTCCCTTATTATCAGACTTTCATTGAAAATAAGTAGGATATACTTTCCGCCATCCATGAAAGGATAGTATTGGGACCTAGTATGTTTAATCATCTCTGCTCAGTGCACAAAGTGTGTACTTCTTCGCCATGGCACTGTGAGAACTTTAAAAAAAGTTTCAAATTAAGTTCATCTTTAAGAAGCTTACCGCTGAGCTGGTACAGCAAAAATGTATAATGTCTTCTACCATAATTAAAATCATATTATGTAAGTACCTACATACCCGATACCCACCGACCATGTGAGTTGAGTTGAGTATCATGCAGAAAGTGTGCATTTTAGCTTTTCTAAGAAGAGATTTAATTTTTTGTTTCCTATATCCTGTGCACTCTTTCAATTAAAATCCTTTTTTCCTGAACTGTAGAATGTACCTTTAGAATTGTTCAACGATAAAGTTTTCTTACCATTATAATAATGGCAACGATATTGTCGTGTTGTTTTATCTTTTTATTCCACCTTGATTATGGAACCAAAAAAAAAAAACAAGAAAATACGCAGTATCATATAAGTACAAGTTATAAAAGCAGGATGAATTTACACTGCACAAACTTTTCCCATTTAAATTGTTGCCTTTGTCCTCTGCTCTGGGTGGTGTTTTTTTTTAACGTGTGTGTATTTCAAGGGATAATGGTATTTGTGATTTTTGTTCGAAAGTTTTGAGCCGCTGGTTCTGTTATATCAAGGATGTCTGTTTTGTATTTATTTATTTATTTTTATTTTTGGGTGCACAGTATAGCCCAGGAAAATTAGACAACAATGTGGAGAGCTTTGTTTTGACGTCTCATGCATTTCCTTAAAATTTCGGTAAATTTGGACCAGGGCTTTAAAATTTAGTTTTTTCTTAATTTTTCGAAACTTTTGTGGAAAAAAATGTTAAGATACAAATTATAGCTTATTCTACAATTCTACACAAAAAAGATTAGATTAAAACACGTTTTTTTTTGCTGTTTTTCAAAGTTGTATTGTATCGCGAGGTAAATTATTTCATGAAAATTTTTAATGGTTTCTAAAAGAATTAATTTTCTTCTTTTAAAATCGGTTTAAATCTTCTCGATATCTCTTTTCTTCTCTGAGTAATCCTCAGTTAATTGAAAGCCTTTCATTTATGATATACATAAATAAAACGTAAGGGAGAATGGGCAAACATTTTTGGGAGCTGGGCCCAATTCCGCAAGAGTGAGTTTTTTTTTGTGTACACAGAAAATCTTGTACACGTCAATTTCTGGTCCATTCCTCAACACGAATGTGTCATACATCGTTGAAAAGGTTATTGTGAGTAAATTATTTCATTATAAGGCCATTAAGCTCTAAGCCATGGGGTTCATGAGATATTCGGCTGATATTGAGTATAGGAAGACAAAGTCCAAATATGGAGTTGCATTATTGTTCTTTTAAGTGCTTTGAAGCCGAATATCTCGTGAACCCCATGACTTAGAGCTTAACGGCTATATAATGAAATGATTAACTCCAAATAACCTTTTCAACTATGTATGGCACATTGGTGTTAGGGAATTGACCAGCTCCCACAAATGTTTACCCATTCTCCCTTACATTGTATCTATATCATAAATCAATATCAATTTACCTACGGAAAAGTATTATTTGGTTTCTGTAACAAAAACCTTGTTGACAAGTGTAATTGGTAGTTTTCGAGCCATTAGTGAAAAATTCTCAAAAAATCCATTTTTGCATATTTGGTTGCATTTTTTTCCATTTTGCTTCATGAAATTTTAGTCGCAAACCTCAAAAAAATTAAAAGAATGGAAAATTAACACTACCCCACAACTTAAATAGTAAAAACACAATATAACTGGACTATAAGTAAAAATTCATATAAAGTACAGATATTTTAAAATGAAATCAAAAGGTGTTAGGGAATTTTCATTAAACTTGTTTCCATATACCATCATTGGCCTTTAGTTTAAGCCTTCTAAATCATTGGGCCTTCAAAACTTCACTTCGAGCCAACGATGCCAACTGAGGCTTTTTCATGCCTTTTAGGCATTATTTCATTGCATTTTGTTTATATTCTTCAAGCTATGATTTTTAATTATAAATAAACAAATAAAACACAGACAAATTTTGTTAATTTTTGTTTAAGTTTTTAATTTTCAAATAAATTTCTCAACTTTTTTTATATTTGAATTAAGCGACGCTTTACGAAGTGTACCTCCATTGTGAAATTTATTTGAAAAAAAGAGGCATTTTTTCGTCAAAAGTAGTTGGCAACGCTGCTTCGAACACACACAGGTGAATTATTCTGCCAGAAAAAAATGTATACATGCAAACATTTTTCACTGTATTAGTTCACATTTCTCAAACGTCAATATCAAGGCATTACATGCCAGCTCCACTGGACATGAATGATGCCCAACATCCAAACCACAATCAAATCGGCAGAATGATTTTTATGGATGTCACTGCATGTACATGCATTTGTGTGGCTCCATTATGTTTTCAAGACATGTTCATAGTGTGAACATGGTTTATTCCCAGTGAAGCTGGCACACATGTCGGCTCCGCTGGACATAAGCTATGCTCGGACAATGAACATGTTGAGAAAAAGACCAATGGAGGCAGAAAAATCCATCACCCTTGTTACGATTGTCGTTTCACTATCCTATCTACAATTTTAAAAAGAAAACACGCCCTAAAATTAGTTAGAATTGTTAAATTTAGCATTTTTATATTTTCTACACGGACAACAAGATATTTTCTGCCGACTGTCAAAACAACATCAGGACGCATTCCGCTCGAATTTAACCCCAAATTTTTTTAAGCACCCTTTAACTGGTTTATTTTTCATAACAATTCGCGTCGGTCGGCGACCACTCAGGTGAAAGAAATGTCAAAACTCGCGACCATTCGCAATTCGCATGTGAAAGGCACTTTAAAGGCTCTTCCAAACCAACGCGAATGCGCATTCGCAGCGAAATACACAACGCTAAAGCTAAACAAAAATTATTTATGGTGAGAAAAAAAAAATCATCAAATAAAAAATTACCGTCACGTAAAAGATTTTTTTTATTCGTAATCAGTGCTTACGTTCTGTAACTCTCGCATCGACAAAACCAGTCGAGAAACGATGAAAGTTGAAACAAATTTGTATGAGTTTTGTTCCATTTTTCAACGTTTCTCGACCAATTTTATAGATGCGAGAGTTACAGAACGTAAGCACAGTTTACAGTTTACAAAAAAAAACTGAATGAGACTGTTCTATGCAAAAGCAAACGCATTTTTTTCGCAAACGAATCTAAGTGATATTGTTTACCGTCGTGGTGAATATAAAATTTATTTTCTTGAGCTAGTTCACAGTTCGATACAAAAAATTAAACGTCAAACATTTTTTTCCCCAAAAATCGTTCCTATAAGAATTACGTTATTTTTTTTTTCGTCAAGAAACTAAACCTAGACAAAAAAGGCTCTCCCAAACCAACGCTAATGCGGAGCGATTCGCAGCGAATCCACAATAATACAAAATATGACAAATACACAACACTAAACGACAACAAAAATTCGTCGTCGTTGGTTTGGAAGAGCCTTAACAAAAAACTGTCCTCGGCAAATGTTTCGCGAAACCAATGAGTGGTACGTCTGAACGTACTCATTGTTAAGAATAAAAAAGACTGAACGTACTCATCGTTAAGAATATTGTGAATAAACGCACTCATCGTTAAAATAATGTACTGTCAAATTAATAAAAAAAAAAAATCGGGTAGCAACAAAAATGATAACGGTAATGTTTTTTTTCTTGCAGTTGCATATGCGATTAATTATTTTTTTAATTTAAATGTGTGTTAGATGATCGTGTAAATATTATATTATAAATAATCGATTTACTTGAACAAAAGTTTAGATTTTAGAATGACCGATAAAGTGATCAAATGGAAATATAAATTAACCCAAAATCACAGAAATAAAGAAAAATTCTTGAAGAAAAAAACTGAAGAATTGTGTTGCCTACGAGCTATGTGGAATCTTTGTATATAAAATCTATAGTATTATTATGATGGCAATTGATAGTGGCGACATCTGTTACACATTAAGACAACTAAGAAATTAGATTAGAAATATGAGTGGAGTCGCCGCAGCGCCACAGCAGATATCAAGACTACTACGAAAAGTCTTTTCATAATAATACTATAGATTTTATATACAAAGGTGGAATTTAATTTATTGGTGAGTTTTTAAAAGTAAATTACATATATTAATTTACAAACATTGCTATGTACAAATCACTGTGAATTGTCTGTTCCCAGATATGTACACATACCTATCTACATTTCAACTTTGTTTTAGAAAATTTTGTATTCCTTTTTGTCGACATGTCTTCAACATTAATGGTCTATTTTTCTTTGTGATTTACTTTTGAAAACGGTTTGATTTGGAACTAGTTCAATGCATTCATTCAATTCATAAAATTCCAAGCTCAGTTTTTAAGAGGAAAAGTGAAAAATCCTATTTATATTTATGAGTCCTCTACGATCTCAGAAATATAAACTGGCTAATTACATTCCATTTGAATTAATTGTGCACTCAAAAACCAAGAATTTAACATTATTTAATAAACAATGAGCCTTTAAGGATCTCCCAAACCAACGCGTAACATTCTGCGCTGGCAATTTTTTGTTGTTGTTTAGCATAAATTTGATTCTCATTCTTTTTTTTTCGAAAAAGTTTACTAAGGAACTAAAAAGTCACTTAACCCCTACAAACTGTTTGTGGAGCAAACAAAACAAATATTTTTGTGGAAGGAGTTAATTTTTTTTTGTTAACGCAATAAAAGTTCTAATCAACTTTTAGCTCTTATATCTCAAAACTATACAATTGCCACTTACCCCTTTCTTCATTTGTAAGTTAGGGGTAGATACACTTTTGTTTTTAATTTCACTTTTTGTGTGGCATCAAAAAGTTTCTATTTAATAATTCGACAACATAGGGACAGAACCTTAGAATTTAGCAAAAGCACTGTTCCACTGGATTCAGGCTGAGTTTCTTCTCGACTTACCTCGCTTTCATCCACAGGTCGAACTAGTGGTGTTCAATACAGCAGATTCCAGCGCGTTTGGATCGCCAAGCCGGTTGCTTGTGGCCGCTATTTCTACTTAACTACCTATGTACAATGGCTCGGCCACATCGAGCGAATGAAAAAAAAGGTTTCAAATCCCAGTCCCCAAGTTCGAGGTGCCAAAAAAGACTCATCCACTGGTTGAAGAACCAAGCTATCTAGAATGCCACAACGCTTGGTCAGAATCGTAGAGGATGACAAGCCGCTGAGTCTCAGGCAGCGGCCCTTCATGAATCGTATAAGTTAGTAAAGTACAAATGTTTCACGATCTATAGTGCCTCTAAATTCGTAATATTTTTTTAATGAGGTTTCATTCTTTTCTCCGCTTCATTGACTCGACTTTATCGGCCAAAATTACTGGTGTTATGGGTTTTCATGAAATTGCAACAATTATACTTGCTCAATTAACTTCTAAGCCGAACTCGAAGATTACTTTTTATTTTACTGTTTTGTTAATATTCTTATTCAAATTTAACTACATATATTACAAAGCCTATACCACAAAACTATTAACCTAGAACCTAAAAAGAACTAAAACCCACAAGGCCTTGCAAAAAAATTGAAAAAAAAACCTTACATTTATTTTTTTGGTACATGAAAACTCTCCATTAATTTTCTGTAAAATTGTTGAAATAATTTGTCACCTCTTTTTTTTCAGCCACCCCCATTACGACGTCTATATACCAAGATAACCGATTTACGATATTTTGTAATGTGTTTGTCTCAGAAAACAATAATTGGAAAAACCCCCATCAAGAAACCCCTCTGGAAATATTCTCTTTACACCTCACCTCTACTTGGCCAGTATTCATGATTTCATAAATATGTGAAATAAAATTCGCTATTTGAGTGCACTACTGATGGTAAGTTCAAATAAATTTCACCACCGTCAAATTTGTTTATTAATCAGTCTTATTGTTAGTTTCACCCAGAATTGTAAAAGCTATTATTGTGACTTTCGTCCAAACTTTTCTTTGCCTAAAATAAACAAAAAACTTGCGCAAAGGGCACCAGGACCCTCTGTTTTTCTTTCGTTTGCCGTCAAAAAATAAATCACAATTTAAGCTTTGTATTATTTCACATTTCACCCCAAAAGAGTAATCACAAAAAATTGGAGTTTTAATTTTTCGGCTGAAACTCACAATAGGCGAGAAGTTAAATGTAAATTTTTTGGGTGGAATGTTTTTCAGTGAAACTCAAATTATGTCACAATTAAACTGATTTTTATCAATTTATTCCAGATGACAGTTCAATTGGATTAACTGATTCTTAAATGACGCTCTGGCAAGACCGTAGCTGCGATGTATACACCATGATCTAGATATGCAAATGGGAAATAACAGCCACTGGAAGTTGATGTAGGTATTACATTACATATTCATTCAAATGAAATAGAACTTAACTCATTATCTTTTTTCAGGATGCAAAAATCGTCCTTATCTTCCAGACAACATCCACGGAAGAGGTCTTGATAACAGAGATAAATGTCTCGAAGAAATTTAAACATCACAAAGCTTAACAAGACTCTGGATTGATCATTAGGTCTTATATGGTTCAAATCTTAACACCAGATGGGCAGAGGAGATTTTATTCGAGTTGAAAAGAAATTAAATTAAGAACAAAAACAGACATGTTTTCGTTGTTTATAAACAATGTATTTGTTAAAAATAAAATATTTAGTATAACAAAAATGGAAACTGTATTTATATAGATTAAATATTATTGATTAATGTTAGATGTGTTGATTTTTATATCTAATAACAAAAACAAAAACAAATATAGTAAATGTGGAAATAATAAATTTATTTTTTCAAAACAAAATTTTATCTTTTGAGTTGAAATCGTGCTTTAAAATCACTTTAATGATTATTTTTGAGGACCAAGAAAGTTTCGCTGAAGTTATGGACCATTTCCGCTAATTTTTTTTTAATTTTCCACCATCGAATTTTATCGACCAATATACTGCAAATTTCGAAATTTTTGATTTAAAAAATATTCAAACCGTTATATCTAAGACTGTGTTTAACGTACGTCAATTTTGTATACATCAAAATGACCGCTGACTTGTCAAGATTTTATTGAAGTTTAAATTTTGAAAATCGGTTGGAAAATGGTGGTGATATTGCCTATTATTTGAAAAACTTGCCTTTTAGTGCTATTAAGCCTCTAATACCGTTAAATCATACTAACACCCATATAAATTTTATATTAAATTAATCGCGTCCAATCAAGCATTTCATAGACACCTCATTTCTTAAGATCGGATCAGTGGTTTCCGAGATATAACCTGTTTTATGCAGCTTTAACGTGAATTTTTCAAAATTTCCTTACATTTACCTTAAAAAAAATAATTGATTTTTGCATGTTTAAAAATAACAATTTTGGCAAAATACGTGAAAAAAATCCTCTTAAAAATTATACATGGTCACGCCCCATTTTTAGCTAAGCCACGCCCACATGTTGGCCAATCCCATTTAGGCCACGCCCCCTATACATTTTTAAAGTTAATATGCTTTAGGCCACGCCCCTTGTGAAATTTTGTTAAGCACCGCCCATTTAGGCCACGCCCCTTACTAATTTTTGGTAAGCCCCGCCCATTTAGGCCACGCCCACTACTAATTTTTCTTCAGCCCCGCCCATTCAGGCCACGCCCCTTACTAATTTTTGTTAGGTCACGCCCCTTTTTGACAAGCCAATTTTTTGGACACGCCCCTTTCTAAGTTTTGTTGTGGCGAGTCCATTTTTGGCCACGCCCCTTAATGATTTTTTGCTAGGCCACGCCCCCTTATTTGGTTTAAAACCAACCCTACAATTCCAAATTTTTGTGTTCATATTTGGTCGATTTTATGAATGTCTTGAATCTCATAAAAGGGCTGTAACTTAGACAATTTTTTCATGATTTTCAAGATTAAGACATCAAATGAAAGTTCCGTATATAATAGGAGTAGTGAACGATGCTTTCAGACAAATATTGAATACTTTAAAGGCGTTTGCCAATAAAGGTGCGGCGCTATTGAAATGGAATAAATGGACAAGCTGCGTGTGGAGTTTTTACGAATTTATTTTTCTACTTGAAAGGTCCAGGTAAGCCATTGTGTATAGAATATGACATCATTCAATTTTCCGCCCGAGTTCGTAAGGTGTTACTGATCTCACAAGAAACAATGTTCAATACATTTGATACGCCTGAATTTGAGGGATGGTTTGAGGCCTTGGCTTATGTTAGCAATTGAGGGCTGTCCAGAACCACGTGTTGTTAGTAAATTAATCTTCCTAAGTATATTGATCTTGTCTTCACCGTTACCACCCTGGACGTAATGATTGTTTTTCTTGGGCAATTAAAAGATAGGAGAGTTAAATTCACGTATGTAGATCAATTTGTATCCCCAGGTAATTTAGGATTCAGCAATGTGCAGCATGTTTTTTTGTAGCCTTGTTCAACTTGGTGAACACTCCGTGCAGAAGGATCTCGAAGACCTTGTTGAAACCACCATAACGAATGATAATAAACAATTTGGTTTCTCCAGGAACATAGTACTGTTTGTTGGACTGGACTTGCCAAGGCTTTATCTTTATTTCCTTGCGATCGACATTGGCATATTGTGCGAGAATTTGTCCACATCGATAAGATTCTCGCGTTTCCTGATAGCATTGACCACGCTGCACTTAAGCATTCCCTTTGATGAGGATTGCACGTCTGTTGATACGCTTCATGATTAACTTGAACTTGTATTCCAGGACGGACGGCAGGTTCTTATCTGGTGTGCGGAACATCTTCTTTTCTGATCAGTCATTATAAACTTGTCGCTTTACACGTGTTAAAAGAAATATCGGTAGACCTGTAGTTACTTGGGTGCTCCTGGGGCCTTTTTTTTGAAAATTTCACATTTCATTTATAGCCACTGGACCAAGAGACTGGAAAGGATGACCATGTTCCACCAAATGGGTGCGCAACTTTGTTTAAAAAAAAAACACCAGCTTCATTTTCACTTCAGCCACAGCAAACAGTAATGAATATTTAACATGGCTTGATTCTGGATTGGACAATGTTGGCAAGATAAATGTAACCATCTTATCGTTGGTTTAAAACTTTTCTTTTTAGTGAGCTTATGGCCATTTATTTTATTTATACTTCTTAAATTCTTTTTTTCAATAAACTTTCCGGCGTCACGTCGCCCCGACGCAATTATTTAATTTTCTACTGAGTTGAGTTTTCTTCTTGCTCTTGGCAGCCATTCTGATTTAGAACTTTTTTTTAACGAAAACATGAAATGTCAAATTTAAAAGGTGCGTTTGACTTTAGACCGATGGGAGCGTTCACAATAGGTGTGTTTAATGAATCTGTTCCGAACAGAAAATTACAAAAAAGTAGAGGATTGTGTTGTTCCATGAGGTAAAATATTCTAAAACTGTTTTACATTCTGTCACTTCGTGTTTCATGAAGTTTTTCAGAGAGTTTAAGGCTCTCCCAAACCAATGCGAATGTGGAGCGATTCGCAGGTAATCATTCACAATAGTACAAAATATGACAAATTCACATTCGCGTAAGTACTCATGTGAGTACATACTCCACTGGTTTTTTTTTTCAAATGGAACGCAATTAACTGCTTTTCCATGTACAGTAATTATGCTTGCACATGAGAGCATGGGCAGTTGATAGTACTAGATTAAAGATTTCTCTACGCACAATAGTACAAGTACTTATTGCCTCCTCCAAAGCAAAACGGCTATAGAGGGTGTTCACATTAAACTGAAAAACTAGATTTTTTTGACGTTTCATTATTTATATCTCACTCCACTATAGAAAATAAGTGTCTTTTCACACAAGGAGACTGAGTTGCAACTTCCGAGAAGACCAAGAGGAAAGAGTGTTATACAAAATTTGAAAAGATATTTTTAACATTTCCTTTAATATCTAGGGTCACCAAAGGAAATTACGAAATTGTCTGGAGATTTTAGGTTTGTTCGTTGAAGTTTACCCAGGGGCTGACCCAGGTTTTCTTGACAACCCAAGAACTGTCAAAAAATCTAGGTGTTTCCTAGCCAAAGGCCCCTAAAATGTGTTGTTGAGATAAGAAAGAAACATAATTTGTTTTAAAAATTAATCAAACCAAACCAATTTCTATTTCTATTTGTTTTTATTCAAGGTAATTTTTTGTATTCCTTGAATTTTTATTTCAAAAACAAAATAATACCCCAATCCACAAAAAAAAAAAAATGATTCAGAGCTCATGCCACTTTGACAGTTTATCCTAACCTCAACTCAACCCCAGCAAAAATCCTAGGTCTACTTCAGGATGATTTCAGGGCGACTCTGGTTCTCAAAAAACACAGACTTTTTGCTGGCCAAAGTGAGTTTAGTGTTTTCAAAAAACGCTTTGGATCGAACACAAGGTTACTTAAGTGCTATGAGAGATTTTTAATAGGAATTCCACACTATCCCATTAAGTATTAACACATGTCAAAAAAGTGTGAAGAAAATCATGTATAAAAGTATGAAAACAAAATATGAAATTTCATCACACACAACTTGACAGCGCATCCAACACAATTTGACATGAAAATATTTAGGAACGATTTTAAAACCATCACACTTTCTATCCCACTTGGGGGTTTGAGGTTATGGTGAAACTACCTTGTTTGGATACAAGTGTGGAAGCAAAATATGGAAATCATTTTCAGCACACAAATTTGGCAGCCATATGAAATTCTTTCCCACTTTATTATGACATGTGTTAATACTTTGTGAGATAACACAATAGGTTTGTTCGTGTTCTTTCTGGCCTTAATTTGGCAGTCTGTCAAAATTTGAGGAGTGGAGATGCAATTCTCTCAGAGAGAAGTAAAATTGTGCATAAATACACGAACGCATAACGCCAAAATTTCTACACGTTTTGAACGTCAACAAAAGTAAACAAAAACGAAGCTCCCAATTAAGTTACATTTTCTGTTTTAAAAATAGATCAATTAATTTATTAAATATAAAAAAAAGAAGAAACGAGAAAAGAAAAACATTTTTTCCAAAAAGAAAATAAACTTAAAGTAAACAATAGCCATTTTTTTTTTTTGATTTAGGTAGAATTTGGTAGTTTTGTGGTGTACACGAACAGACTTAATTTGTAGCAATGTGTGATACGACTGAATGCATTCATCACCAAGAATAGCATGAAGTCTAAACGCACTCATCATAAAGAATTGTGAAGTGTCAAAACAAGGTGGAGATGGGCGAGACGGTTATGTTTTGTTTTTCTTTTGCAGTTGTTTATTTATGGTTTTTGTGGTTTAAATTAATTTAAAACTGTGACTGTGTAGTGTGTTTTGAAAATCGCGAGATATTGTTATTGAATAAATCTACAAGCAAATATAGAAACTAATCGTTAATTCAGTGAATTAAATAGAAATCGATGGCAACAAAAATGAGGCATTTGTGTACCTACCTACAAGTAAAATTAAATTATGTATTTGGTGAGTTTTTGATTTTGAATATTAGTTTACATTATATACATATGTACATAGTCTACTTTACTACTGCTTTTTGAAATATTTAGTACATAGCAATAAAAAGGAACTAACTTTCATTTTGGACACCTAAGGCCAGTTGTAAGAATGTGGTTCAAATTTGTATGCCCTCTATTACAATTACACGACGATTCTTTGCGCCTGACTGCTGGCTCTTTTTTCGAATTTTTCTTTGAAAATCATCCTGTGAGTCATAGAGTACCTTTATACTATCGAGAGAACCGACTCGTACCCCTCTTGCCTAAAACACCCGCAAATTTTATTTGAGCACATTAAGAGAAAACTCTCTAGAATTCCCTGTCCGTAAATACGTGTGAAATGTGGATAGCTCTAAATTTGACGTTTTCAATTCAATTTTTTGTTGTTTTCAGTCTAAAGCCTAGTACGCAGATCGAGCTAAAATTCCGCTTCCATACAAAAATCTCTCCAAAATTAAGCCAAGCTAAAATTAATCCTAACATTTTAGCCGAGAGGTACGCAACTCCAGCTAAAAAATCAAATGTTTGTTTCTTACTGTACGGTGCCATCTGTCAAAATTTAGCGCGTGAAATAATTGGTCGGTACATTTAGCCAGTTTATATTTCTGAGATCTCAGAGGACTCAGAGCGCTCAGAAATATAAACAGGATTCCTCTCAAAAATTCCTCACTTTTCCCCTTAAAAACTGAGACTGAAATTTTTTGGATTCGCTTGCTCAATTATTTTTTGTCGCAGTAAATTACATAAGAAGAAAAGAAAAAGGGAGTTGTTTTGACTTCTATGTGAGGAATGTTGTTTATATTTTATTCTCCTGCTCTGTCAAAAAATTGAGGAAAAATGCTGAGCGCTCAAGAAATATAAACTGGCCAATTAATTCCTGAGCTTAAGCCTAGTACGCAGATCGAGCTAAAATTTCACTCCCACTTTTTTCTCCAAACACCAAAAAACTAAACTCCTAGCTAAATTTTGACACAAGATTTTTGTGGAGATTAAATTAAAAAAAAACAGCTGTTCTCTGAAAAGAAATTATATTCAGCAAATTCAAAAATTTTTCTTTTCAAGTTTTTAAGTGAATGTAACCAAATAAAATAGATTTTTCCCTTTGGCATTAATAAATCGTTTGTCTTTGCAAATTTTTCGTTCTCAATTTTCATTTTCACAATTTAAAGCTCCCATAAATCTCACAAATATAAAAACATGCCACAATTTAGATCAAGAAATAATGTGCCGCACAATTATTTCACGCGCTAAATTTTCACAGATAGGTCCCATACAGTAAGAAACAAAAATTTGATTTTTTAGCTGGAGCTGCGTACCTCTCGGCTAAAATGCTTGGCTGAATTTTAGCTCGGCTTAATTTTGGAGAGAATTTTGTATGGGAGCGAAATTTTAGCTCGATCTGCGTACAAGGCTTAAATTGTGGCAGGTTTTTTTATTTGTTAGATTTATGTGAGCTTTACATTGTGAAATGAAAATTGAGAACGAGAAATATTCTAAGACAAACGATTTATTAATGCCAAAGGAAAAAATCTATTTTATTTGGTTACATTCTCTTGAAATATTCAAATAAAATTCTTTGAAATTTGCTAAATACGAGTATAATTTCTTCTAAGCGAACAGCTGTTTTTTGTAATGTTATCTCCACAAAAAGGTTATGTCAAAATTTAGCAAGAAGTTTAGCTGCTGTTTGGAGAGAAAAGTGGGAGCGAAATTTTAGTTTGATCTGCGAACTAGGCTTAAGAAACGAAAATTTGATTTTTAGCTGGAGCTGCGTACCTATTGGCTAAAATTCTTGGCTTAATTTTAGCTTGATTAAATTTTGGAGAGATTTTTGTATGGGAGCGGAATTTCAGCCCAATCAGCGAACTAGGCTTAATGAGCCAAAATTCATTAAGTTATCATTGTATTGGTGTGGTTCCATTTAAAATGCATTGGGCATCTACCACATGCTCAGCCATGTGGAGGAAATCCTCTCAGATAAAATAGGTACTCTATGCTGTGAGTCACGCGCTATTACACGGAGTTTCTTGACGCTTGATGCTAAATTGACAGTTCTCTTTACTGTTTAAGCGGTTTGTACTGAGTCTGTATAGGAAAAATAAGAAAATACGGAAAATGCTAAAAAGAAACGTCAAAAAGAGTCTCAGAAATCTAGGCCCACAATGCACAGGTGGTCTTCCATCTCATCTTTTTTCTCTTTCACACTCATTATGTTCGAAAAGAATCAGACGCAAAGAATCATCGTGTAGTAGGGGACTAATAGGGGACTATCTGTGGTTTGCTTAGTCCCCTATTTCACAATGATTTTTTGCGTCTGACTCTTTTTGGTACATAATAAGTAAAAAAAGAAAAAAAAGATAGCATGGAAGACCAGTTGCCCTGTGCGTCGTGGGCCAAGTTTTCTGAGACTCTTTTTGAAGTTTCTTTTTAACATTTTCCGTATTTTCGTATTTTCCCTACACAAAGCGCTTAAACAATAAAGAGAACTGTCAAGTTTGCATCAAGCGTCGAGAAACTCCGTGCTACGAATTCTAGGAACTTAATAGGAATTCTGAAATTGATATCATTCATATATGTATTGCAAAAACAATATAGACATCTACTTACTTTCAAAGCCTTACAAAAAAGATTAAGATCAAGTACCCTCCTTGGAAAAAGGATCTATCTTATTATTTTTTCGCTTTTGTTCTGATAAATTGACCCTCAACCATTTATACCAAACTTCTCATACTTTCAGCTTCTTATATAAATTTAAACTTTTTCAAATACTCCCTACAGAAAGCCTTTACATAACTTTCTTTTTGGCTCTTATAATTCTTACCAAAAATTGCGAACATAAAAATGTTTAAAAAAAGTTTATAAATTTATCGTCGTACCATTAATTTGCCATAGAAATATGTCTAAGCATCACCCTTATACCTAAGTTCCTCTAGTTTTGTAAAGATTTATAGAATTCTTTTTCTTAAAAACACAAGCTGTTAGGGTTAAAGGGGACACCGGAGTTGTTGTGACTTGGTTGTTGGTTAAGCAATGTAACTGGATACAATTTGCAAAAGAAAAGTTAAAAAAGATGTCATTCAATATTTCACTCACATATTTTTCCTTGAATATTCCATACTAGTTTCTTTTAAGGTGTCTAAGGCACCGACCGGTACATTATGTACATGCAGTCATATAGGTATCTACTTAAATTTCAAAGTTGTAAAATCAGTCATTGATTTGGTCGTAGATATAAAAAATTATTATTTTCATTCGAACAATTTCCAGAAAACAAAATTCTTAAAAGAAAGCATACATTTTTTGGCGCAATTATTTACCCTTAATCCAAAACAACAGCCCAGTCACAAAAAGCATACTATTACATCTACCTACACACTAGTGGTCCTTTTCTTATGAATCCTTTTATTATCCACTCCAGCCAGCGAAACCCATTACCTTTCATAACAAATTCAAATTGCAAAAATTGAAAAAAAAAAGAATTCCTAATATTGCAACTTGTGCAGCTTAACTGTGTATAAGAAACTGCCACAAGATATTCTACTACATATTGTTTCGAGCCACTAACCCACCACAATTTTCATGCATATCCTGTTCTGTTTCTGCCTCTGATACTTTTAACTTTTTCCTCTCTGCCCGACCCGAGTATAGGTTTTTCCTCGAAATCCTCAATAAAAAAATTCTGCAATAAGGATTTCTCGGATATCCAACTACCTATAACTCTATATGTAACTTTATATGCCTTGATAACTTTTCCAGACAACAAAGAATTGAAAAAAAGAACCAACGGTTATGAGTGACGGAGAGTTTTATGTTAGTACTGACGACGACCGATACCGACTTCCGAGTAATTCTCAATTCAATTTTATTGAACATAAAAAAATAAAATGCATAAATCGTATCCTTGAATGGTTATTGCGGCTAGCTAGAAAATTATGTTGCTAAATCGTTATTGTTTTCTTGTATTTACAAGGAAGACGATGAGAAAAAGTTTGTTTGTTTATTTTTAGCAAAAGAGAACTTTTGTTAAGTTTGTTTCTTGCAAGATGGTTTTGTCTAATAAATAAATAATATTAATTATATTCAATAGTTTTCGTGAATAACTTAAAATTTTACTTCCTGTTTCCTGCAGTTCGGTATTTCATAGAATGAAAAATGAGAATATTCTTGTTTTAGACATTCTTTTCGAAGAGTTTATATCTCCAGAGAAAAAAAAAACATTCCAGCTAAATTGTAGATATAATAAAGGTTTGCGTAGATATAAAGGGGCGTATCACTAGAATACTTCATCTAAGTTTCCTCCATCACCTTAGGGTTGTTTAATTTCATATTAATTTTTTCTAGATATTTTCTCTGCGTGTAGGGGTATAGAATAGCAAATTACTATTAATCACATGATTTATGTATTTTCAAATTGTTCGATAACAAAAATTGTGTTTGTGCGGGCCATTCACTTTGAGATGGTAGTTATGACTGTCTCAGAGTCTTGGTGCTTAGAAAATCTCTAGGAACCTCGCAACGGTCAATCCGACCGTCTCAAATTGAATGGCCGACTAAAGTTTAACTTCTTATTTTAAAAGTACCCAAAAATGATGTTCCCATGGAAAAACAAAATTAAAACAACTTTTTTCATGTTGAAGAATGAGGGGCTCTCTGAAAATATTCACCACGTTAAACTTCTGAACCTTGACCTTTATTATTTCTTTCAAGATTTATTGATAAAATTCATCAGGTATTTTGTTAACTTTATTTTATTTTATAGACTTGAACTCAAGTTTTCTTTTGAATAAATTCAACATTTATTTATAAATTCTAAATTGTTAAAAGTGTGGGTCAATTGCTTTTTGAACTTTTTTTTTTGATGTTTGGGATTGAAACGTTTGTCGAAAATTTATGAAGCTTATCCATAATCAAGATATAAGAATGTATATTGTAATACGATTTGGTAATAATACGATTTTCAAAGAAGTTTAACTTTTATTTGAAATTTGAAAATATAAAAGAAGATTTAAACTAGAAAGTTTTATATATCATTAATTTTAGACAATAAAATAAGGGAAAAGTTGGTCTTTTCATCTTAATAATTTCATTTAATTTATTATTAATACAAAATGTTTTTATGATTATATTTCTTTTGTGTAATTTTGCAGAAGACCGTTAGAAGTTATGACCAAGGTTTGTGACCAAAATTCTTTTTTCAGAATCGTCGGAAAGTCATTTATTATGCCAACGGAATGGTTTAAAAATACTTCTTATTGATTCCAGACTCTTCTGGATGATGTCCAACGGATTAAGTTTATTTTGTATGTAAAATATCTTTTTTTCTTTTTACTCAAATAATTGTCAAAAAAAAAAGTGAAGAAAGCTTGAAGTTAATAGTCTTTTCTCCAAAACTAATTTTCCATTTAAATCTTAAAGAAACTGTACACTCGAATGATCTCGGATTCCGTGATATGTGATCCGAGGAGCCTATCTATGGAGAGGTGAAACCAATTTTGGCTAAAATGATTATCCTCCAAGTTACTTTCATATTTTTTGTTCGATGTACTGTTTAATCACTAAAGCCCCAGTTGTGGACTGTCTAATATACTTTTTATAAGAAACATTATCCACGTTTTCCCCACTTTGCTTCCCTATTTCTCAGTAGCCTGTAGGAGCTACGCCCATATATTTATTTCATCACAGCTTAGAACACGCAATTGAATTCTCTTTTTATGATTTTATTGACATTTTGTAATGGGTAATTGCAATGATAGGTTAGGTACTTATTACAACATGATAAATGTGTCTGAAACAATCATCGTCTCTTAGCAAATAGCGGGCCAATAAAATTGTGTGTCATCTATACTTACAGTGTAGATATTACTATTTATCCCTTTCAGTAGCATTTGTCTAGCACCATTTTTTTCGACGCAATAATCCATTAATTTGCTTAATGCGTCTTGTGTGTTTCTTTGTGGAGGATTGTAATTTTGTAACTCAGTTGAAGGACATTTTTGAGAAACAATGACTGACATACGGCACACATTATGATATTTTGTCTTTAATTTAAATTTGTTTCTTCATTTTCTGTCATATTGTTTTACCAAAAATAAAAATATAGAAATCAAAGATCCGGGGGCTGTAGGCAATGTTATTACTTAAACTGTTATGGGCAGATATGGAGATGGGATTTACGATGTTACTTGCGATTTAAATTTTGGATTCATGCGTAAATTAATTCGATATTTATAGAGAACCCGCAATTCCGTCTGTCTGTTCCTCGACCTTCAGCCTTATCCAATGAAACGTTTGATTTCTAATTTTTAACTTAACTTTTTTTTATAGTTCCTTAGAATGGAAAGTAAAATTTTTTCTGAGCTTTGGTGTTATTTTCGTTATATTTTACTTATCGGAAGGTTGAGTTTGTTATGACGGAGTAGGCTTAAAACTTATACCTTAAGTAAAAAAAAAAAAAAAAAATGCAACAGTACAAAACAGCTATCTAGTTGCCTTTTATACAGGTCAAATACTCCCATACCAAATCTAAGACGAATTCGTTTTTAGCGCAATTTTTGCGAGGATCTGACAAATCCTGCAAGAGTGTCTATTGTCATGATTCATGAATGATTGCTTCTCATCTAGCCTTTCGGACTCAGAAAAAAATTGTGGGTCCTCTCGTAGATCTAAGAAAACTAATAACCCTAGTCATACAAAACCCGTCCCTTTTTCCTCTAACCTCAAGAATACCAACTCAATACTGAAGAAAAAGCCCACTCACACTCCCAGATCGAATCCAAACTGAATCTTTAAAACTAACCTTTTCCCTAGCTTTACGCCCTCCTACATTTCACATAACCCTCTTTATATCCCTCCTCCATCTAAGCCTAAAGATCAAAGGGGTTTCTTTAACTTAACTCCTTCTCAACCAACCCCAACCCTTTACTCAACACCAACGGATTCCTGTCCAAATCTTGACCTCAGCTCTGGGGCCAAGTACGCTTACTTTCGTAGTTTCCATATTTTTAACCCCTCACCAACCCATCTTCCTAAAACCACACATCCTCTTCTGGATCAATTCCAGCAAATTTAATCTCTTACCCTTCAGCTAACTCTACTTCTTTCCCCACATCAGTTACCCCTTCCATCTTAACCCAATCATTTTCATCCACCCCATCCTCAATGCCACCTCTCTCTACCTTGATTGATCCCCTTCTCACCCCTACAGTCAAATTCACCCAGCTATCTAGCCAATACACTGATCGTCGCTATGCTCTCTTGAGGCTAAGAGATAAAAAACCTACGATAATACTCGTCTGTATTTAACATATCTTCACGATAAACCTGACTTCGTTTGCTTTGAAGGAAAAACTAAAAAAAAGTGTAATGGTCTCAATTCAACAGGAAGGCCTTCCCACTGATGTTGCGAGTCTCAAAGCAATCTTCATAAAATATCATGAATTTCTCAATTTATATCCCCAAAGGGTGGTGAATGATCTTGAGGCCCTGGGACAATAAATCCTTTCAGCGTAGTAGAACAGACCATGAAAGGTTTTTTCGTTTTAATTGTACTTCCAACTCACTACTCTCCTTCCAAAAACTTTCCATTTACTATCTATTATCAGAATGTAACACGTCTCCGTTCAAAGACTCATTCAGTTTTTCAACCAACTCACGCCTTACCTTTCGAGATATATGCTCTGACTGATACAAATCTCATCCCCAGCATTAAAAATGAAGAATTGTTCCTTTCTACTTTTAACGTTTATCGTGATGACGTTCTTAACTTATCTACTTACGGTTCCCTTTGCCGAGGCATCCTTCTTGCTATTACAAATACTATTGAATCATCCCTTATCTTCTTTCCCTAATCTTGATTATGTGTCTTTTAAGATTACACTTCCCCGAAAGTCGCTTTACGTTGTCGGTTGTTACATCTTACCATTACAGCCCATAGAATCATATGAACTTGCTATTAGAAAAATTGACCATATAATTTATTTGTGTGATCCCCATGATGAAATCATTCTTTTCGGTGACTTCCTTATTTAAAATGGAGTCCATCAGATGTTCTTTCGTTCTTTATTGCTTCCAATCTCACATCTGCTAAGGAATGTGTCTTTCTTGATAGCCTTGCTGATTCAAGCCTTTGCAAATTCAGTAGGATCACAAATTACATGAATAGACAACTTGACCTAAGTTTTCACAACCGACCCCATTAACCCTTCTGTCCCAGCTAGCCCCCTTTCTCTCATTTTTTCACGAATCTCAACTACCATCCACTCCCCCTACCGATCTGTATTCTCATGACTTCCATAAAGCAAACTTTCGTCTAATAAACGAATACCTTAAAAACTCTCCATTTATTTTGATAACCATAAGCCATAAACGAAAATCCGATGGCTACCCTAACACTCTCTCTTTCAATATCGAAACCTCAAACGATCCTAGGACTATCGCCGACCTTTTTGCTAAATTTTTTAAACAATCTTTTGCAGATGACTCCTTTGCACCTGATTCTGCATATTTCAATTATCTACAAAACTTTTCTCTTGGACCGCTTCTCCCTCGCACTATCGATCCGTATATCATCGAAATTAAATTGGTCTCCGATGGCGATGGTCTCCCTGTCACACTTCTAAAAATATGCTCTTCCACCCTTTCTATTCCTCTCTCAAATTTTTTTAGCCTTTTCCTCATGGTGAATTTCCTGAGATATGGAAATCATCTTTCATAATCCCAATACACGAAAAGTGTTCGAAGAGTGATGTTAACAATTGTCGTCCAATTGCAAAGCTTTCTCACAACCCAAACTCTTAGAAAGTATTTTGTGTGAAATGCTAAGTTTCCACTGCAAATCCCTCATCTCCCCCAGACAACATGGCTTTCTCAAATGCAGATCTACAACCACTAACCTTGTTGAATTTGTGTCTTTCACTCTATTAGCCATGAAGAAAGGTTACGAAGAAGATGTTATTTCAACCGATTTCAGTAAAGCCTTTGACAAAATTTCCCATTAACTAATACTTTTCAAACTGTCCACTCTCGGCATCGATCGAACCTTCTTTGTTAAAATGGATCTCCTCTTACTTAGATAATCGTTATTATAGCGTTCGTTTCAAAACTGCCACCTCTTGCTCTTTCTTAGCTACCTCCGGTGTTCCCAAAGGCAACCACTTAGGACCACTTTTGTTCATTCTTGCTATTAACGATATTGAAAGGTCATCAAAAATTCTTCTATTTCACTGTACGCTGATGATACCAAGTTTTGCAAGATCATTTTGTCGACACATGACTCTTCCCTTAATCAACAGGACCTTGACAGTTTTTTAACTTGGTGTCTTAAAAATTGCTTGGAGCTTAACGTTGTCAAATACCAATCAATCACTTTTACACGTAAACGTATTAAATCTCCTCCCGTCTCTACTTTCTTCATGATCAACTCATACCCACCGTTGATAATATTCGTGATATCGGTTTAATATTTGACCCGGAACTTAATTTTCTCTCCCATATAGATGATATCATCCTCAAGGCAAATACAGCGCTCGGCTTCGTCAAAAGATGGTCAAAGGAATTCTCTAACCCTTATGTGACTCGATCCCTATAAATATCCTTTGTTCGCCCACTCCTTGAATGCGCTTCTCAAGATTGGTCTCCTTATCAACTTATTCACATTTCCAGAATCGATCGATCGAATCGTCTCTTCCTTCGCTTTGCTCTTCGAGGCCTTGCCTGAAACAATCCTCTGGTCCTCCCTCCCTATCTAGACAGCCTTAAACTAATCAACTTGAAGTTTTTGAAAGTATGTAGAGAAATATCAGACGTTCTCTTCATTCATCGATTACTTTCTGGTTTCGTTGACTGCATTTCACTCTACAACTCCATGTCTTTTAACATTAACCCTCGTTCTCGAAATCCTCGTCTTTTTATCTTCCCACTCATAGGACCTCCTATGGCTGAAACGAAGCTATCTCTCGAATGCTGCGACGTGTTAATTTGAACATAAACTCCTTTGACTTTAACCTCAGTAATCCTTTCTTAAAACTCCGTCTTCTGAATCGCCCTCCTCCACACTTACCTTAGCTTAAGTTCTTCGTTTTAAAGTTAGATTAAGAATTAGTTTGTATTAAACCGAATAAAATTCCTGCCATCAACACGCACACATGAATAGTTGAGAGTTGTAAAATGGTTCTCCACGCGATAGCTCCAAATTAATTTTTATTATTGCCATTTTTGAAAGTTAAAAAAAAAAAACAGTTTTTCTTTTTGTCAATTCAATCCTTTTGGGTGTAGGTACCTCTAAACAAGCACTCATTCTGTTCAATGTTTTCTTTCAATGAAATCAATATCAAAACTCCTTGACCTTACATAACTCCTATTAAGAATGAATAAACAATAAAAATCAAATACAAAATAGGAATCGACCTACACGCTGACATTTACATTTTAAAAAATCATCACAAATTGCTTTATTTCTTGGGTACATATATGATGAAAGTCATCCATTGATAAAATTTATATTCAAAGAATGTGAACCAAAAAATTGCCTATTTACCATCTGAATTTTTAAGCTTTATAAAAGAGGTTTACTAACTGTAGGTATGCATGTACTATTCAAGCTCCTATGAAAGTAAAGGGTTTTTCAACAGGGCCGCTACAAAAGTAGAGCGACAGGGACAGCAAACGACGTCATATTTTTTGCCGTTCTTTTGACATATCTCTTCAGTAAGGTTTGCCATTTCACGATGGAAAGATATACGAGCCAACAACGAGTCGAAATTATTAAAATTAACTACCGAAATTCGGAGTCAGTGGCCTCAACGTTAAGAGCGCTACGTTCAATTTATGGTCGTCATAATCGTTCTAGCAGATCAACACTAGCCACTAGTGGAAAAATTTGAATCCACAGGCACAGTACAAAATGTTCCCGTGCCAGTGAGACAAAGAAGTGCCCGTAGTGTCGAGAATATTGCTGCCGCTGAGGCTTCAGTTGCAGAAAGCCCAAATGTGTCTCTCACTACGTCGTTCTCAAGCGTTGGGCATCTCTGTGACGTCGTTGTGGCGAATTTTGCGAAAAGATCTTGGCCTACATCTTTACAAGATTAAATTGACGCAAGAACTGAAGCCGCTTGACCACCAGAAGCGCCGTATGTTCGTCAATTAGACTGAGCAACAACTTGAAAATGAATCTTCAGCGATGAGCCTCATTTCTGTCTGAATGGCTTCGTCAATAAACACAATATGCGGTATTGGTCAGGCAGCAATCCACACGTACTCCATGTGTCATCATTGCATCCCGAACAAATTACGGTTTGGTGTGGTTTATGGGCCGGCGGCGTCATTGGGCCGTACTTCTTCCGTGATGATCAAGACCGGCATGTTACTGTGAATGGGGATCGCTACCGTTCAATGATAACCGAATATTTTTGGCCCCAATTGGATGATATGGATTTGGAGGACATGTGGTTCCAACATGACGGCGCCACAAGCCACACAGCGAATGTCACAATCAATTTATTGGATACCAAGTTTGAAGAACGTCTTATCTCACGAAATGGTCGAGTCGCTTGGCCGCCTCGGTCATGCGATTTGACGCCGTTAGACTATTTCCTGTGGGGCTACGTCAAGTCTTTGGTCTATGCCAACAAGCCAGCGACGATTGATGAACTTCGCACGAATATCGAACGTGAAATTGCAGTAGTATCGGCCGATTTATGCTTGAAAACCTTCGAAAATTGGGTTCAGCGTCTGGACTTCTGGCAAGCGTGCCCGTGGTGGCCATGCAAAAGAAATCGAGTTCCATACATAATGGCATCGAACGTACTTTCACAGGAATAAGGAGTTTCATTGATATCCAAAACCGTTTTTGTTTTATTTAAAAAAAACTTTTGTAGCGCTCTTAATGAAAAACCCGTTATTTAAATAAATGTGAAATGTTTTCGATTTTTAAATTTTGTGAAGAATTAAATTATCCAAATAATTATAAAGTTCATATGAAAATTTCCCACTTAAATTAGTTCAAGTTTAACAAAATTCTTAATCTTCAGTTAAGTCATGTTTTATTAATTTTGGTATATGACTCTGCCAAATACATGTAAAACAAAAATGCAAAAACCCTTTCGATCTCAGCCAAACAGAAAAGAACTCTTGTGTTCATGGATATTAAATTCCTTACGACTCAAAATATAGGTATTCGCTTTTATGTTGAAATGGTAATTAAATCGTATTTATTTTCTCTGCCTTCCATGTCGAACCTTACACGTGTATCGTATTGAATTCCTTTTGAGGAGAAAAACGAAATATAAGTGGATAGATGACACAAAAGGACTCAGAAACAGGGTGGTAGGTGATCCGGGGTATTTATATGTTTTAAAATAAATCTCATGTGACATTGAATATCAAAAACAAAAAAACAAAAAATGCTGACAAAATCTTTCTTTAAAGTAATTTATCGATTTCTTAATGTCAAAAGGTCAAGTTTAGCAAATAAAACATAAAAATTAATAACATTAGATCCTTTTTCAAAGAATCAAAATTGATTTTAATTGTATTTGTTTGTCCTTAATTACCCGAAAACATAACATCATTATGCGTAACATATCGCCTATACATCTTTCAAAAATAAACGTGCCTCAAATTTACAAGAATTGTTATACACTCAGAGAAATTCCAATATATGTACATATGTATTATCTAACTATAATGGTGGATTTCTTAGAACCAAAGCTGTTAATGCCAAATTATGGGTGCAATCAATTCTTTGGCAAAAAAACTATAAGCATTATGAGTTATTTTTGTTCAAACATAGAAAAGATAGAAAAATTTAAAAAATAGTGAAGGACTACTGAAAGTTAAATATAAAAACCAGCCTGGAAAATGGCAAAATTTTGCCAAGTTTGGTCAGGGCGTTGGAAAGTTTTTCGTAGGAGAAATCTTGCCAAGAAAAACTTGTCAAATACTCGTGAGACCCTTGCTAGTAACAACTTTTTGAATAATTTTTGCCATCCCATCTGAAATACCCCGTATATAACAAAAACCTTATATCCACCAAACAATGATATCAAAAATTAAAGTAAATGGTTAATCATTTTCAGCATTAGCCAACTATTACGATTTGCCAATAAACCCGATTGGTACACAGAAGATCCCAGTATCGAATGCCGAATAGTACAATTTTTTATTATTTGTTTGCCAATCGAGGCAAAAACTTATAAAGCTAGAAAAGCCCTAGAGAATTTTGATAGTTGACCTTGTTAACATCAGTGTTAATTTTTCTAGGCCCTCGTTAAAAACCAGATTGTTTTTTTTTTTCAGGTGGGAAATTAATCAACAAATTCGGTATAATTTTATATAGGTACAACGCAACACTGACGTATAATTTCTTATAATTTATTTTCTAACGAATTTGACAAAGGGAACAGGACCGCCATTAATTAACTTCTTGCTTATTCGAATTATTCAAATTTATTTTAAAATTAAGGTTGGCTTTTATAATATTTTTCCACAGTGTGTTAGGCAAACTTGTTACTTAACATTTAACCATAGATTTAGTATTTCTCTCATACCCCTACCTTCCAATTTCCCAAAACTCATTCTGCACGCACTGTCACTTTCTGTCGAATCACTTTTATGGAAAAAATCATCTTGAAAACATTTAACAGAATATTTTCTTCCTGCAAATTCCTATTCCTCCTCCTATTATAGCAGACCTTCCTAAATGTTTTTGTTTTTTTTTTTGTTTCATTTAGGATGATGGTGCCATTTATTTTATCTTTCACAACGACTCTATATATGTAGTACCTAGTTTTTTTTTTATTGGTTCAGTTTGTGGTATGGTATAAGCCAATCTAAAAAGGTATTTCCAATAAAAAATTCAACTCGCATTTCAAACTGTCACCATCATCGGCGACGTGGTTTGTGGAGTAGAAAAATGCGTTTGCTGAATAGCTGAATTTGTTCTGGAATTATACGAGTAGTAGAGCTTAATCGATTTTTGTTCAATTTCGTTGTGTTGTTTGGTGGCAAATATTTATTGTTGGTTAAATTGGGGTTAAGTGCTATTTAATCCTTTGGAAAATAGATCAGATTATTGGATTTTTGTTTTATGTTTTAAAGAAGGATGAAAGTCAATAAATTCGTATTAATAAGTCAAGTACATTTAGACGATTAATGTGTAATAGGGACTTCTTATGAAATTAAAGTTTTCTAGTGTAACAGAAGACAAGTTTGAAGCTTGACAGTTGACCCTTGAAATCAAGTAATGCATTCGTTAAAAAACTCGAACTTAAGAGTTTTTGATCAAACCTGACATTACAATGATAAAAAAGTAAAAAAAAGGTCGCAAAATTCTGTTTTGTTACGTTACAGCCTAAACGACAAAATCTTATTCTTAAACAAAAATTAATAAATTACTTTTGGTAAGTTCTACCTTTGTGTGAAATCATTTTTCAAAAAATGGTAATTAATTCTATCTTACCAACCTGAGAACCATTTATGTATTTCTGTACCTGTCTTGGTTCTTAAAAAACCAATGTCCGATTTGTAAATTTTTGGGAAGTTGAATATTTTTTTGGTTATTTTCCCGTGGGTGCAAAACCTGCATAAGGCTCTATGAGGACCGAAAAACACGTGTTCATAGAAGTGTGAGATTCTTACTACACTAAAACCACCTCCGCTTCCCGATTGCAACTAAGTTGAAACTTATCTAGCAATTTATTTTTAACGAAGTTAAGTAACGTGTTGCAGGTTACTTTCCGGTGAAAGTTCCTGCTTAATCCGCGATTTTAAAGCGGTTTTCTATTCACCGCACCAAGTCGGAAGGGTTTGTACTTCGCAGACGGCGTACTAAATTCGACTCGTCAAGAATGTCAATAATCGCGCGAAACTTTTTATTTCCTCCCGCACCGTAGGAATCCCGAGATCCCTATGAAGATCTTCGTTTCTTATATACCACGGAGCATTTACAAATGACCTAAGCAATTTATTTTCAAACATTTGTAAGTTATTTAATTTTGAATCGCAGGTACAACCCCAAAGTTGTATACCATAAGTCCAAACAGGTTTAAGGACCTGTCGACATAAAATCAATTTATTTTCAATACTAAGCTTTGAATATTTACCGAGTAACCAGTTCATATCTCTTAATTTACTTTTTAGTTCTTTGCATTTCTTTTTCACGTGCGGCTTCCATTTCAATTTCGCGTCTAGAGTCATTCCCAGATACTTTGCCTCATTCGCAAATGGAACACGAGCGGTATTAAGAAAGACGGGTAATCTATTTATTTTTTTATACGTAAAGTCTGACTTTTGTTAATTGAGCGCTATTCGCCATGTTTTTGTCCACTCATTAACATTATTAAGAGCATTTTGTAATTTAATTGTAGCTTCGCTAATCGTTTTGCCTACTGCTAGTTTTGCAGTATCATCAGCAAACGTGGCTACAATAGTGTCTTCTGTTTGAGGTATATCACCTGTAAATAAAAGTTACAGAACTGAACCTAATACACTTCCTTGTGGTACCCCAGCCACTATTTCTTTGAAATCAGAATAGTCATTTCCGTGTCTTACACGAAAAAGTCTTTCATTTAGATATCCGTTTAGAATGTTATAAAGTTCGTCAGGCAGAACTTGTCTTAATTTGAATTTGAGGCCTTCGTGCCACACCTTGTCAAACGCCTGCGACACGTCCAAAAAGACAGTCGAACAGATTTTCTTTTCTTCAAGAGCTCTCTCAACTACGTCAGTAATTCTATGCACTTGATCAATTGTCGAATGCTTGCTTCTAAATCCGAACTGATGTTATGGTATTAATTGTTTCTCTTCTATTATCGGTTGCAGGCGCAGGAGTAGTATTCTTTCAAAAACTTTTGTTATTATTGGAAGAAGCGAAATTGGCCTGTTACACTTCTTTTCGTGAGATGGTTTGCCAGGTTTCAATACCATTATGACTTCCGCAACTTTCCATTGGCTCGGAACATATTCTAACATTAGAGCGGCATTTATTATGTAAAGGAGGTTAATAAACCCTTTACGAGGGAGCATTTTTAAAATCTCTGCCGTTATTAAGTCATATCCTGGAGCTTTGTTGGACTTAGCTTCTTTATTTCTGTTTTTAATTCGGCAAGTTTAGCATTTCTAGTTATGTAGCTTTCATTTGAGGTAAAATTCATATTAATATTTTCGTTGAGTTCTTGCCCATCGAACGGCTTAAATGTTTTCTCCAACTAATCGGCCAATACCATCGCTTTTTCTTTGTCACTTTTAGCCCATTCATTTTGGCTTTTCTTAATAGAGGGCACTGAATGTTTTGGTTCTTTCGTTGTTTTTATAGCTTTCCAAAGTGAGTAGTTGGATTCTTTCCCTGTTGTCAAGCCTTCACGGTAATTTTCAACTTCAAGGTTTTTGAAATCTGATATCGCCGTTTTTAGCAAATTACTTAAGCGATTTAAATGAGCTTTGTGTTGAGGAGCACGGGTTTGCTGCCATTTTTTACGAGCTTTTCGTTTCTCTTTCTCTAAATCATTTATTTCCTGCGGATATTTTATGTCTTTATAGCGAGGCATTAGCATTTGATAAGGTGTGTTATCCCAAGCTGCTTTTTGTGTTATATCAACAAAGGTATCTACTGCGTCTTCAAGCTCAAGAGGCGTTTGTAATGATATCCTTAACTCAACGTTGTCCTCGATATCTTTTTTAAATCCATCCCAGTTGGTTTTACTGTTTGTTAACCTGGGTGGTTTTTCAGTTTTAACAAGGCTTTCGCTCATAGTGAGTACGACGGCAGAATGATCTGAGAAGAGGTCAAAGCTCTCTGAAATTTCTACACGGTTGGAGGGTATTCCTTTTACCATGAATTAATCGATTAGGTCAGGTATTTTCGACGGATCCGTTGGCCAGTAAGTTAGTTTGCCGGTCGGATGAAAGTCACAATTATTTTCCATTCCTGTTTCATATAGCATTCGACCCTTTTGAGATATGCATCTTGAGGCCCAGAAGGTGTGCTTTGCGTTAAAGTCATTCATTAATTTTTAGCATGCGTTTCTGATATCAAACATGTATCGATATCATTTTCCAGCGTATACATCTTTAGTTCTCCAAGTTTTTGACATAATCCGTTGGCATTCCACGTAAGAATCTTAAGCTTTACCACCACTCACGCACTCTTTCCAAAAACACGACTATAGATAATTATGAAGTATTCCATTTACATTGATCAGTTCAAATAAGTGAGAATAAAAAAAATAAACAAAAAATATTTCTTAAATTCGTTAAGGTTTCATATAAAAAATATCTTATTTTATTTTTATGATAATGTGTGCCCACATTCCAAAAAAAAACCCATTCAATATTTTTGCATAATTAACTAAATATTTTCTAGCAAAGACTTGAAGTTTTCAAAATATCCCTTTAGCTAATTTATGTTCCTAATCTTTTTTCGATAAAAGCATTGATGTCATTATTTTTCCTTGAACTTTAATGAAAAGTGCCTTTTATACAAGTACATGTAGGCCTTCAATTCTCAGAGGGCTTTTTTTTAAATTCTTATCTCTCTATTCCTATGGCCCGCTTTGAGCTAAGTGAAAATGTATTAATTTATTTAGACTCATTAACAACTTTCAAAAACAAAAGTTGCGTAGGCCTTGTAAAAGTTTTACTTAAATTAGTTTTCTTTGAATTTTTAGTTACAAATATTTTCTACCTATTTATCTATTCACAGCTAATCAAGATTATGAAATGACATTCAAATTATCGTTAAAAGCCTTTCTAATAATCATGTTGGCGATTAAAGTTCCCTTCTATTCAAGGACAACATTCCTTTGAAAAGAAGCAACAGGTAGGATGAGATTTGAGGAGTGTGTTGAAGGTACTCTTATAAAAAAAAATTCAATCGATAAATGGTCCTTTTCCATTCAATTTGTTTTTATTTTCGTTTTTTTTTTATTTGAAAAATTGAATTTCAAAATTGAAAATGACTAAGAACCCATATGAGAAAGTGAATTGGCAGGCAAAAATATAATTTCATTAGAGAATCATAAAAGTGATGGTTTCGTTATTGGTATTGGGTATTTGTGCAGACGTTCCTTTTTTTTTTGGAGAGTACAAAATTACTAAGAATTCTTTTGTACTCTTTACTGGCTTTTAGAAATGAAAGAATAATGAAATTGCCAGACACATCGACCGACTGATAATTTTTTTTTTTTTTTTTGTGTTTGGTTTAACAATTTTCAAAGGCATAGGTTCTGCATGAAGGTTTTTTTTAATTTTTTTTATTGTATCTAGAAGGGTGGGAATTAACTCTTAATTAAAGACAAACGAATGAAAAATAATTTCAAGACCTTTTGTTTTAAAATCAAATTAAGGACTTGTCCTATGAGTTTTTATTTTAATAATAAAGATCAATTTATAAGGAGTATACATGGATACCTAATGAGCTTTTGGTTGGTTTATATGAAAAAGGATATGTGGTTATTTGAGTTTTATTGAACCGTGAAATTAAAAGGTCGAATATTTTCGTAAATATAAAAACAATATAAGTAAAAAAAGGTATATTAATGGGTTTTAGGATTGTTCAGCAAAATTGAACTTTTTAAAAGGAAAAGGTTATTTTGGAACTTTATCTAACGTTTCATACTTCTGAATAATATGGTTGTTGTTTATTGCAGTCGTGAAACAATATTTTTATATTTTTTATCGTTTATCCTTAAGCTAGCCATCCTTTCAATTAATTGGTAGTTGTTTTTGATAACACGGAAATATAATCGGCACGGATGAGATATTCCATTTAATATAATGTCTCTTTGTTTGTACCAACGCCAGTGGTAATTAACACGTAGTCGTTAACAGAAAAAATAAATGGTGGGAAAACATCTCCTTGTTTAACTTCTCGATATAAAAAAGACGACAAAAAGAACAAGTACAAAATCCTACCAAATAACCTTGAAATAAAATAAAAATTTAAATGTTCTAGGAAAAAATATTCAACTTAAATATAAGAAACTGGAGAATCACAGTCACAGTAGGCGAAATAAAAAACAAACAAAATTAGGAACCCGTAGGTTCGTTCCATAGAGCTCAATTATTATATTTAAGGTTCCCAGAAAATTAAGTACGAAGAAACTCAAATACATAATACACGTAGGCGCATAAGTTGATTTTAAAAAATAAACATTTCATGTTATAAATTCAATAATTTAAATATTCTATGGATTCTATATTAGGCTATTGAATATACCGGAAAATGAGTTGAAAAAAGGAACAAAAATTCGATTCAAGAATTTTTATTATTTAATATGTTTGTTTGGGAAAAGCTTAGGTGGACATATTTTTAGGACCGGATATTGTTCCAATTTTTTTTTTTTAATATAATTTTAATAAAAAAAAATATTGTGTCTACATAACAAACTCTTGAATTGCTTACTTCCTTAGTCGCAATTTTTTGAAATGAAAAGATTTTATGAATAACAAAATTAAAAATAAGATATATTCGTACCTTTACTTGATGAGGAAAAATTTTGTATAGTTAGATTTTTAGAATAAAGGATTTAGAAAAACTGAATTTTAAAATGCAGACTTATGATCAGATAAAATTTGTGTGACCAGAATTTTGAAATACAGAATTTCTAACAACCAAAATTTTGAAATACTGAATTTTGGTCATACTGAATTTTGAAAAAGGTAGATTATTTTGTTCAGCCACTATTTTACACTACAGAATTTCTAAATATGTACTTACCTGATTTTGTTCAACCAGAAATTAATCACGATTTTAAAAAAATTAATTTTGATTAGACAGAATTTTTATCAATAAATTTTCAGAACACAAAATTTTGATCGGAAAAGCCAGAATTTTAAAAGAATACAAAATCATTGTACAAACCACAAACACAGAATTTTTGAAAAATTAAATTCTTACAATGCAGAATTTAGTCAGACCGAAATTTGTAAAACCAGAATTTTTAAATACAAAATGTCTTACAATCACAATTTTGAAATTCCAAATTCTTGAACAATCGAAATAAGGAAATCAGAAATACTATGAACTTTTTCATCAGTATTTTGTATAGGTACCTAACTTAAATTTAGAAATACAGAATTTTGGTCAGACAAAATTTTAGACAGCTGACATTAAATTACAGAAATTTGAAATACAGAAAATTTGAAAAAAAAAAGAATTTTTATCAAAAAATTCTTTTGGAAATTTTTTTTCAAAATAGAATGGAAATTCGGAAAAACAGAATTTTCTTACAATCAGAACTTTGAAATAAAATTTTGAATCACAGAACTTTGAAATATAGAATTATATAAGTATGTACAACTAGAATATAGAATTTCGAAAAACTGAATTTTGAAAAAAAATCTTTTTACTTAACGCTATTTTTTTGACAATTTTTTTTTGGGATAGATATTCAATTTATTATTCACGATTTTCATTAATTATAAAATCATAATTGTATCATTTTACATATATTAAAATTTTTAATTCTTAAGGGCACTTTTTGACAGAAAATTCATGTAAATTTGGAAGTTAAAATCAGTTACTTTTACAAAATGTTTTTTTTTTAGTAAAATAATAAACCTAGAAGTGATCAATTAGTAAAAATTAAAAGTTTAATAAAACAAAGTATTTGATGAAAGTGAAAAAACTCGGTATTATATATGTAAAAAAGAAAGTTGGCAATTGACTGGTTTTGTTCAGTTCGAAACACTATTAACATTTTACTAAAGTTAAAATAACCAAATGGCTATTTTAATTTTTTTTAGTTTTAGTATGATGTCTGTCATTTTCTTCCAAAAAATCTTCTGGGTATATGTATATAAGAGCTGAATTGAATTATAAATTATTAATTAAATGGAAGAATTCTAATAGTTTAAAACAGTTTTAATACACGAATTTTTTCGCTACGAACACCCGACAATTTTTCCGACAATTTTCCCTCATCATGTAAGGCTGATATCGTTTTCGATATCGAGGTTTTTGATAGGTTTTAGTATTAAATATCTAAAAAAAAGTTTCGTTGCAATATTTTCTGTGTATTATAATCTTCTGATCGATGCATCAAGATCCAATCCTGGGGGTACCCAATTAAAATTTTTTTTTGTGAACAATAAAGTTAAAACGATATTATTAACATTAAATACTTATTCACAACAAATACTAGATTTTTCATCAAATAATAATTGATTAATAACGCGCAAAACCAATGTTTATGAAATAAAATCCGTACAAAAGTTTTTTAAACCTTTCAAAGGTTTGTAAGACCATTCAAAGGTTTTTAATAAAATAAAATTAGTATGATACTAGTTAGTAACACCAAAAATAAGGTTTAAACATTTGGTAGAGCTAGTAATTGACTTAATATTTAGAAGATTTTAAACTATTATCATGCTTAGCCCTTAACAAAAGGCTCTTTAAATTTTTTCGCCAATATTTTTAAATACAGAATCTTCTGCTATATTTCCACCTGAGGTTTATCTCAGTTCAGATTAAATAAATCTATTTGGTGTTTCCACTACTCAAAAAGATTCAAAAAAGATTTATTTTGAAAGCACCTTTAAAAATGTAAATAGTGTTTCATTTTTGTATGAAGTGGAAAAGAGATAGAATGTTTCATGTGAAAAGGACTGAATTCAGCCATAATGAATCCTTCAGCGCCCCTTGAGATTAGGTAAGTTCGATTAGTAAAAGTATTTGTCCTAAGAAAATTTCACACCAAATCCCAAAACTGGTTTTCGGGGAAAACTTTTCAAACATTTGAAAACCATTCACACCGAACATTAGACGTTCTGGTTTGACATTATTGTTTTTCATTAACCAACCACTAACAATTTTCTTTTCTTTTTGTTTTTTTCTTCCATTTTATGAAAGTAAAATAGTGATTTTTTATATAAATTTGATACATATGAACAATTTTAATTAACACGAAAAAATATTATCAGTATTAAATAAATTAAATAATTTTGCGACTCGAATTTTAAATTTCATATGACAGAATTTCGTCTGCTATTTTCAATTTTTTTTTTAAAGCATTCAATCAGTTTCTTTTTTGACATTTTATTAGGCACTTTTTAAAAGGTACGTTTGTTTCGTCCATCTTTGAATTCCAACATGTTTTCGACTAGTTTTATATAAAACTTGTGTTTTTCGAAAATCTGAAGTGTACAAAAATGTATGAGAAACTTGTGTTTTCGATTAGGTTTTTCTCCAAAACCGATATTTTCGCGAAAAAATTTGTTTGGTAAGCCTAAGATTTGAGGTAAATTTTATAAAATCCCAGATTAGTCTTATTTGGAAATTTATTATTACAGAATTTTAAAACACACAATTTTGACCATTGAAATTTTGTGCAAGTAGAGTATTGTAAAACACAATTTTGATAAATGGTTTTTTTCTTCCTGGATTTTCTTGCTTTTAATCACACCCTTAGCATTACAATTCATAAAATAAATAGTCAATAATTGGCCTTCAGCCCACTTTAAGACCATCATCATTTTTATACACAATTTTGGTTAGAATTAATTTTTTGAAACCAGAATTTTGAAATTCAGAGTTAGCAATGGGAATACAAATTTTGGTCGTACATAACTTGTTCTATCAAAATCTTAAAATAAAATATTTTGAACACAGAATTTTGCTTAACAGTATTTAGTATAAATAGAATTTTTTAATGCAGAATATGAATACGAATTTTGCAATTTTCGGGTTAGCCAGGATTTCGTTTAGCCAGAGCTCCGAAATTTTGAGAATTTGAGAATTTTTAAATATGGAATTTTGTAAAATTAAAAAAATTCTTGATCAGAACTTCAGAACTTTGTGAAGCCAGAATTCTTTAATACCAAATTTGTGCAAATTATTTATCTAGTATAGAGAATACTTAAACAGAAGGCTTAGCCTGTATCTTTTATTGCATCGGACGCACTGATATAGAGTGAACGGATGGGTCGATTAGTTTAAGATTTGAAATTGATCATGTACCTAGTACCAAAAAAAGGGATTTCAAGCCAAAACTTCAAAAAATTAGAAGAAATGGTCAAGTGATACGTACATCTTTTGTCAGAGCAGAAAAATAAGAACTTTGCAGACTTTAGCATATTTTAAAATTTTCAAAGAATTTAGAAATTTTATTTTTTTTGTTGGCTTTTGTAATTTTTCCCGCTTAAATTTTTTAAAACACTAGGATATTTAGTTTTGTACAAAATGTCTTAGGATTAAATTCCCATATTTGGTTTAGTTTATCAAGCTACGAAGGCTGTTCGATAAGTCAGTGACTTTTCATAAAGGAAGCGCTCAGGTCCAATGAATAATTTTTTTGCCGAAATAGTTATTATTTTTTAGCCATAAGCAATTAAATTAGAATACATCCAACTTCTTTAACCCTTCCAAAAAAATCATTTTTCAAACTCTGAAAAATACGCATTTTTTCTTTTTTCGAGCACCTTTGTTTCGATTGCTTAAGAATTTCTGGCGTGTAGTTGATTATCCAAGAGTGACGAGCAGCTACGAAACGCTGTAAAAATTTCTTTCAATTAAGTTTAAAAAGACCTAAACACTCTTATGAAATCCGAAAATAATTTAATTTTTCTTCCATTTTTTCAGCAAACGTGGCAGTGCTTTTCCATGCCCTAATGGTGATGCAGCCATCACTTAAACCTTGAATCGACAATCGCTCAACACAATTTCGTCCATTTGTTGACCACTTTTCCCAACATGATAAAATGTAGTTGCCCTGGTTTTCACCGTTCGCTTGCTCATTAGACCCCCATGAATCTTCTGCCTCATCTCATTCGATAGATCAGAATCTTCGAAATATTTTCAAAATCTCTCTTTATTTTACTTAAGTCTTACTACCCAAAAAGGAGTGATTTATCAGAATACGAAACTATTTTTTTTACTAAGGTGAAAAAACTTTGACAAAAGAAATATTGATTACTGTAAAAGCCAAGATGTTTGACAGATCTATTTGATTTTTTTTTGTCGCTAAAAAAATAAAGTACATTTCGGGAAAAAAATCATTCATGAAGTTCGAGCAATACCTACTTATATGAAAAGTCACTGACTTATCGAACAGCCCTCGTATAGCGAAAATGCCGAAAAGTGACCAGTGTGACCATTTTATCAGAAACCCAGACGTGAATTTACATAGGAGCATTGTCAGACAATATTTTTTGGTCGTGTTCCCTGCAATGTAAGATATTTTTAAAATATAAATTTAAATGGAGGAAAAGCTTTTTGACAAAAAAAAATTCCCGCCGCGTTCATTCATAATTTCGCCAGTTAGCATTTTGAACAAAAAAATTTAAAAAATGTTGGCATAAATATTTTGGAAAAAAGCGCAAAAAATTAAAGGGGAAATTACTCGGCGGAAGATTTGAAAAAAAGAGCGAAAAACTTAAAATGGATAAAAATGCCCAAACAAGATAACAATTTTGGCCTAATTTCTTATTTTAATTTTGGAAATAAGACCAGAACATCAGCCTTTTCTGACCTTATTCTAATATGAATTTGAAAATAAAGCCAAAAAAGTTGTTTGTTTTTTTCTAACCTAATTCATAAAATGTATTTGGAAATGCAGCCCAAAAAGTATACATAAATAAATGGAAAATAAAAGCAAGTACTTTCGACTCAATCGTGGATTTTATTTTTATACTTTTCTTGCAAGGGTACCAATTTTTTAAAAATGTTGATAAAGATCTATCAAAGATCTGCAGAAACTCTTTTCAAGTCGTATTTTTTTGAAGTCTAAAATGTGACCGACAATTTTTTCAAACCTTTCTCAAACTTTCTCGCAGTTTCACTTCTCTCTGACAGAATTTTGTCAACCTGATAATTGGAATGCAAAAACGTCTACAATAAGTCCATAATAAGGTGAAGTGTCAAATATAGTTCAGACACATTATCATTTGTCAAATTAAACCAACAAAAAAACGATGCTAATATTTTCGAAATGAGCCCATTTTTGCTTCAATGCATTCACATTTGCAGCGTGAGATTCAACTAATCATTTTCTTGTAGGTTACTATTGACACTCTAGTTCAAAATTTTAAAATGTAAATAAAAAAAGCAATTTCAACAACACTATCTAAAATCGTTAAACTCATATCTTTCACTTGTTTCATTTTCGAGTTTAGAAACTCATTTTAACAAAACACAATTCGAAGTTTGTTTTCCAAGTGAAGTTGACACTTCCGTAAAACTATTCGCGATTGAAACAAAATAAAATCTTTAGACAAATCTTGTCGTATATTTCAGGGGTTGCAAAGTTTTCCTTTTCTTGATTACATCAACAACCACCAGAGGAAGAAGAGAATCCAAAATCGAGCAATGCAAACTGTTTTTGTTCTGTCACTCTTATACATAAATGTACAGATACAAAACTATACACTGCTTCTCCTGGTGGTAAACCAACAAACTAACAAACCACACAAACATGCTAGGACAATAAATATTTTCTGTACCTTCCTTCCAACCACATTGCACTCCAGTGTGTATCCTTTGTTTGAGAATTGATGTTTAGACAAATGCATCCTTCCGGAAGCAACCTCAGCTTTCTGAAATTCCGGACTTGCCATTTGATATCGAATCGAAGAACTTGGAATCCTTTTTATTTCCATAAGAAAATTCTTTACCATAGTTACATTGATTTCCGATACTCGCAGGGCAAATGGATGGCTTAAGGAATGTGTTTCTATTTGTTGGCTCACTGTAGAAGTGTGCAAAGCGACAAAAGTTACAAAATGCGTTGTGAGTAGCTGTGTATGTGTGTTATGTGTCTTTGTTGTCCTTGCATGCCATTCAAATGCAAAAGTCATGCTTTGGTTTATCTGTGATGAAGTGATTTGGGGCAACATGCACTATAGTTTTATACTTACATAGTAGTTGTTGATTTTACAATTTTTTTCACTAACTAATTTCACTGGGTCTCAAGAAAAGGGCAAGTATTGGTGTCTTAGAAGTTTTGATATTCAAATTCATTAAATTTTTTGTCATATTCTCTGACATTTCGTGAATTGAGCAAATTTCTAGGCCAGCGAATGATTTCGCTGTCGTGTATGCCTTAACCGATTTAGTACAATCTTGCTTGGAAAATGCTCCTTAATGGTTCAAATAGAACTGTTTTTAAAGTTTTTACAAAATTCTCTTTTTTTCTTTGAAAAATTGATCAAAAACATTTTGACAAAAAGATATTAATTTTTTTTCACAATACCAGCTTTTTGTTATTTAGTACTGTCCAAGCCTTGAATCACAAGAGCGAGTTACTGCGACCATGTTGTATATTTTAGTTAGTTTTTTATTTAAAAATTGTTTCTAGTCTTTAGAGGGATTCATGTGAATTTTTTTGTGTAGCGCACAAATCCTGGATCTACTTGCATCCACAACCGACACTCATATACTCGTACTCATGTGCGATGCATTTTTTCACATCACCTACTTTGTAAATGCTTTATTTATGAGCTGGATATTTTTCATTCATGTATATATGGGCATAGGGTTGTTGGTCAGGCTTTTCTCTATGCAGTATGCATGTACATTTCAGAACTTATGGCAAGCTGGCATTTGGATGTGTGTTTGCCGGGAACAGGGATCTAACAACTCTTTTTTTCCTTTTTAATGCTTTGGTTGAAAAAAATGTATAGCACAGGTCATAATATATTTATTAGGCTGCAAGATTTTTTTTTACTAGGAAGTAATGTTTGACATTACAAGGAGATTTAATAAAAAATTCATGGCATAACCAAAAGATGTGGCAGGCATGTTGAAGCTACATTTGTAGGATAGAGTGTCTGGTCAGTTCTTTTATAAATTATTATTTAAAATTGTAGATTTTTTTTAATGTTGTAAATTTTTTTTTAGTCCAATTGGGGGTTTAACATTTTCTGCATTTCCTTATTTAATTGATGGAATGGGAGAGTTCTACAATTTACTGCTGATGCACTTGGGCGTGAGCGCACATTTTTTTTTATTTTTAATACATCGACAGTTGATAGCTTGACATATGGGGGACAAACTATATTCTGACGGCAAAAGTATATTTAGATCGCTTTATTACCCAATTGCCCTTAAATCACTTTTTTCCAGAGCAGTCAAAAATTTTCAAAAACTTCTCATTTCTTGGAGGTTTGTTAATCCATCCGCATTGTATTGTTCGAAAACACTACGACCAATGTCGTTTGACTGTCAAAAATTATTCAATTTCGCTCTTGTCAACTTCGCCTCAACGTTCATATAGTGTTCGGATGTGGTCAAGATGTGTAATCGTTAACGTTTCACGTGTCAATACGTGTCGCATTATATCCAGGTGTTATTCTAGACCCTAAATTAAACTGGAAGCAAAATATTGAAGAACAAGTCAGGAAGGACTACATAGCTTTCTACGCCTGTAGCAAAACTCTTGGTGGACGTACACATCCATGGCCAATTCTAGTTTATGGCTCGAGTGTCTTGTGGTCCGCACTTAAAGCATTTAATATCGATAAACTTAAAAAGGTTCAAAGAACTGCTAGCGTTGGCACCACAGGAGCTCTTTGGTCTTGGCCAACGGATGTCTCAAGCATTTTTCTTCACCTTTTACCACTTGGTCTACACATTAAAATATCTAGTATCTTGTTGTTTGGCTGCCAAACCTTATGGTCACAAGTTTTATTCCCACTGAAATCTTTCGACTTCCACTGGCTACTGCCTTCTATAATGAGCCTGATTAAAGATTTTAAAGTTCCATTCCCTTCTAGAAGGGACTGGGTTGATGAAATTTTGACACAACTATTTATACTGACGACTCAATGATGGAGTGCGATGTTGGTTAAGGAATCTTTTCTGATACGCTTAACATCGCTAGGTTCGTTCGGTCACTCAATTTTTTAAGTGTATGCCAAGCGGAATTACTAGCAATAAGGGAGTCATGCAAGATACTTGACCCAAAACAAAATCGTAATACAGCTGTCCTAGCAGACAGCCAAGCTGCTATTAAAGACAGTGATTCGGCTATATCATCCTGTAAATTGGTCCAACAGTGCCCAATGATGAGCTCCCAAATATCAAACTCAAAGTCACACTTATCTGGCGTCCAGGTCATTGTGGCACTGAGGGAAATGAAGAAGCAGATAAACTGGCCAGCAAGGATCAGCCCTTCATAGTTCACTTGCAGAAAGCGTCAATATTCCCCTTGGAGTTATGAAGGGTAATCAGAGTCGGACAAGCTATATATGTGCAAGAGGTGCAAATGCGCAAGGCGCAATAGGCACGCTGAGCAAGCATAGAAAAATCCACTTCTTCGAAACCACTACCTAAATGCATTTTTAATTTTCACTTCTTTTTAATAGCTCACACCAATATTGATCCGACCAGATTATTCTGAATTTAAAAACAGATATACATTTATATAAAGGGTGTTTTTTAGATGAGAATACTTCTTTCGGAGTTGGTCGTTTTGACAGCTGTCACTTGATTTATGCTTAGTTTGGTATGCCATTTCATAATGAACAGACCTGCTCCTAAACAAGGTTTGCAAACAGGTTTGTCGCCTTGGAAGAGAATATTCAGCACGTTATTGCTGACATACGATGGCAATTGCTGCAAATTGTAGTCGAAAATTGGGCTTTGGTTGGAATTTATTCAAGCCAGCCGCGGTGGCCACTTGCCTAAAATCAGCGAGGCTGGGTATTCCTTACAATACTCACTGTCCTAGCTGTGGGCACCACCAAGAAAAGGAACCCGTCTTTCACTTCCTTTGTAAATGTCCTGCTTTGGCAAGGATGAGAGCACAATCATTTGGAGTGGCTTTTCTTGACGACCTTACCAAAATTTCCGAAACGAGGATCAGGGATTTTGTGGCCAATGCTAAGTTTCCACTTGCCTTTGAATTGGCATACTTTGACAGATCATGATTCGGTCTTTGAACGACAACACTGTCAGTTCATTTCCAAATTTCACCCAACGCTTTTGTCATTTCATTGACAACTACTTCCATTTGCTTCGTCTTTTATGAACTGACGCTCATTCAATGTGAACATTTTCTCAGACACCAGCAATGTTCAATGAAATGTGTGCATAGTAGTGCCAAGAAATATTTTTTTTATAGAATTTTCGTTTTGAATCCCAAATATAATCGAATCTTGGTAATTTTGTATATCAGCGAATTTGGTTAATTTCCATTATTCATTTCAGAGTTGATTTTATGAATTTTTATATTTTTGTTGTTTTCAGGAATATTATCATTTTCTTAAATGGATGGAAGATAGCTTATGTGTTGTGGTAACTCGTTTTGCAGATTCACTTTTTTTCACTTTTTATATCAAAATCGGCCGAATTTTCAAAATTACATTCAATTTGTCAGCTGTCAAATTAGTGTCTTTCATTGACAAGGAATTAAAACACGTTGCCAATAAATTTTCTTTGTCAGTTAAAGACAAAGTGACATTTCTCTTGTCAATTTCCACTTGTCGTTCAAATTTGATATCTTTCATCGATAAACACTGTTTGTCAGTTCAAAGACAACCAAATTTGAAGTATTTCCACTAATTATTTTGTAAAATGACGCAAAAATGCGTTTTTCGTCAGTTGGTAAATGACAAGTGGAAACCTAACCCTCTTTTTAATCTGCCCTTTCATCGTAATGTCGTAAGTCTGATCAAAATCTCGAGTTCAATTTTTATTAACTATTAATTGTCATGCCGGCGTATGTTTTCTTTATATTACAAGTTAAAATATTGATAAAGAACACACAAGAAAAAACCAAAAAGTGTCAGCACTAACAGTAGTTTGTTTCCTAAAAGTGTGTTCCAATCCCAAGAACCAGCGTAAAGTATGCAAAAATAATTTTTGTTTGAAATCACAAAAGTATGCAACCAAACACTTTGAAAGTATGCAATCTATTTTGATCTATATTTTTTGTGGTTTAATTTTCCCGTTTCTGTTGGTAGGCATGTACGTGACTCATAAGAAGTTCTTATTTGAAAACTTTAGTAGATTTATTTCAGCGTGGCTCTGCCTGTGTTTTTTGTTGATTTTGTTGATTTTTTGAATTGGTGGTGGAGACCCAATAAAAATTTCTTTTCGTATCAGCAGCTTAATTAATTGTGTGCAAAAAGAGAGTATAGACTTCTACAAAAAATATGCTACAATTATCAGTTTCTTTCATCAAACAGCGTACAGCAGAACGAAAAATAAGACTAAATTTTTTGTTTATGATTTCGTGTGTCATTTTTGTATTGGATTTTTGTTTCGCATCAGCTGCATACTCTGCTTAAACATTTATTTAAAAAAAATATGAGTATTATCTAGTGACTATGATATGACTACGCTCCAAATGTGTCCATAAATATTGCCTAATTAAATTTTGAAGCTATTCTTCTTAATTTCTTGGTACATCAACCTGTGTGACTCTGGTAAAATATTTGTCAGAAAACTAAAACAATTCATAGTTTTAAAATATTTTCTGCACCCACATGCAAATAATTTATTTTTTATTTTCAAATATAATTTTAATTAATATATTTTTTATTTTTTTAATATAAAATATTAAATTTTAAAATTCGTATTTTAAAAAAAGTTTCTTTTTTAAGGATATTAAGGATATTGCCAATTTTATTTATGGTTAAACAAAAATAATAATTAAAACGAAAATAAAAATGGTTTTTAGTTTTGTGCGTTAATTTTTTTCTTTGGTATTTTGTGGGGATATTTAAATCCTTTGTCTTATAGAATACAAATTTAAAAATAAACATATACAAGGCAATTAAAATTAAAATAATATATAAACGCATAAATGTACACTTAAATTATAATAATGTACACAGAAAATAATGATGTATTTGGAAAAGAAATAACATGGTTATTTTCTTAAAAAATAAAAACTATTAAATATATACAAAAGATAATAATATTAACCAAGCGAGACATAAAAAATTGAATTTTTGAATTTTATATAAAAAATTATTGAAGTTTTTTAAGAGGTGCTACATTAAAAATAATTTGAAATTTTTTAAGACTACTTGAAAATGTAATTTTAAAAAAAAGCTTTCATTTTCTTTTAGCTGAGACACAAACCCTCTGTTTAAAATTGATAATATAAAAGTGATCAAGGAATAGAAAGCCTAAATTAATTTCTTCTAAGGAACCTGCCTTAAGTGCTTATCTTGCAATTTAAACATAAAATTCAAAAAAGTTTAAATCTGAAAAAAATTTGCAAAAGCTCGCTAAAAGGTTTCAAAAAGCTCAGATCTGGGACATAATCCGTTCTCAATGGAAATGATTATTAAAAGTTCTGCGAAATCATTTCTTCTATAATCTTCTATTAAATGCACTCAAACAACATTCAAATCTCGTGCTAAATTACAAAACATCAATAAATTCAAATAGCTGTGACTAGTATTACACTAAATTTAGCTTAAAAAGTATTCATTTTATATAAAATGTCATCGCTTGTTGGTTTTTGTTTGTTTTGCTTCATCATCTTTAAATATAAACAAAATGTCCCAATCCTTTTTGTGGGTCATTATTAACCACCTCCTCGCCCAAGGACGACGTTGGTTTGGCTACCGACGACGATGACACCAAACTATTCCCATTCAAATCACTTTCAATTCTCGATGAACGTCTCAATACCATACTTTGTGGCCTTTTAATGGTTTGTGGCTTTGCAGGCAAAGCTGGTGGTAAACGACTCTCGAAACGGCCATTCAAATGAATATCGAGGAGTTTTTTATCATTGCCCAAGGACGAAAAGCAATGTCCAACGGTTCGAATTTCACGGATGTTGTAAACCGGATTGTATGTCTGCTGTTGTAATTGACGTTGCGCCTGGATGAGGGCGGAATTTTTGTGGCAAAATTCGCACGACTTGAAGCTGTTTCGACATTTCTTGCATTCGATTTGGAAGGAACTCCTCGCAAAGGACGACGCCGATGATGATGACGACAAGGAAGAAGACGACGTCGATGTGGAGCTGCATGATGATAAAGAAGATTTACTGGCAGAGCTTGTAATCGATTGGGTATCGATGTCCTTGGAACAGGATACATTTGTGGTGATTCGTTGCGTTGCAGTAGTTGTCGTTTTCTCATCATTGTTGTTGCTGTTGTTGTTACTGTCGTTGTCGTTGGAAACATCAGGAATAGAATCAGTTGACATATCTAGCAATTGTGCCTGTTGGTCGTTGTCGTCGTCGTTATTGCAATTTTTGTCCTTCAAGGAGGATGAGTATTCATTCAGAGACGTCAACAATTGTCGTCGTCGGGGATAATTTGGATTGCGGCGTACCAGGAAATGGCAGGTTTCACCTCGTTTCATACGTTCCGCTTGAGCCCGGAGCGGCAGATCGTCTGGATGCAATTTTCGTTGGTATTCTTGGCCAGGACATACCTAAAATGCACACACACACAAAAAATACAATTGGGGTTAATGAGGTTGATTTGATGCTTAGACAGGCAGACTTAGGAAGAGGGAGACAGATTGATTGACAAAAACACAAACCTCATAGATAGAAAACTGCTCGACAGGTTCCATGGAATTGTAACAAGACAACAACAGAGCTAGTAACTCATCGGATGAGGTTCCTTCAGAGATAACCAAGGACTTGTATTGAGATGTTGGCTGGAGTGCTGATGTATGAACACGGATTAAGCCACCAGGTCGTAATTGTAGACAGAATCTGCAAAGATCAATTCATAACATGAGTATAAAATCAAATAGGGACTTGTAAGTGTGTGATACTTACCGTGATTCACCTTTTGGATGACAAGCTTGTAAAATAGCTGGCCGAGTATCGTCATCGAGGACAAGAATTGTCTTCACACCAGCACGACGAACACTTACTTCCATCGAGAGGTAGAACAAACGTGGATCTCGATGTCGCATTTTTAATCTGAAAATATTTAAATAAAAAAAAGACTCTGATTAATGGAGTATAAACAACTACGTTACATTACGTCATTGTTATGAATTTCTACAATTTTACTACTTATAGACTCTGCTAGTCGTAAAAAACATAAAACTCTTAAATGAGCCTAAAAGAAAGTTCCTACTGTAATAATTTTTAACTATTTTTGAGTAACTAATTTATTGTTACAATACGTCACTTATTTTTATTTGCGATAAAGGTTGGTACTATAGGGCAAGTTTTGGATGAAGAACACCAAAAAAAGTTGGTGGCAATATTCTGTATGTTTGTTTGTTTGCATCTGGATCTACAGGCTAAGCCAATGATGCGATCTTTTTCAAATTTTGAATTTAAGGATTTTTGGTGATTCTCCAGAGGGGAAATTGAAATTTTTTTAGCTCCAAAAATAACGGTTCTTGCAATACTATCGAGGAACGAAAAAGCGACCAATGATTCAATGATGAGATATCGTGTACTCTTGGAGGATTTGTCAGTCCAAGAGGGAGTTTCTCGGGAGAAACTTTCCCGTTTTTAGGTGGCAGTGGCTGGGAATCGAATTCAGACCTTTCGCATGACAGTTCAATGCACTAACTATTATGCCACGAGATACTTTATTTTTAAACTAAGTTTGATGTTAAAAAAAGATTTTATGAAGAATGAACCATAAATTTAAATATTTTAAATTTGTATTACGTTACGTCATTACGTTTCTTAATTTTACTAGCTAAAAAAATGAAATAAAACTACGTCCTTACGTCATTACGTTTTTCTATTTTTTTTATATTTTAGGTCATATAAGGCCATTTCAAGAAATTAATTTGATAGTCTTAATTTTTTTTTAATTTGTTTTATGTCATTTATGTCATTTTGCTTTTTAATTTTGGTAATGTGTACAAAGTAAAAAGACCAGAAATGTACAAAATGGACTATGGAAAGGAAAGAATGCCAAAGTTGTCACATTTTGGTAATATTTAAATTACATACGTAATAACGTCATTACTTTTCTTCAATAACTACAAAATCTTCATACAAAATAAAATGAAATATTAGGTCTTACTATTTGTATTACGTTACGTCATTACTTCGTGATTACATAAAAATAATAAGTTGAAGAAGCAAGGACATACAAATAAAACTGAAAATGTTCACAAATAGATGAATGTAATTACACCATTACGTCTTAAGGTTTTTATTTTGTTTTTTTAATTTATATATTTTCTAATTAATTTATATTTATGTTGCCAAGAACTATCTATCGAAAAAGACATTTAAAAATTGTGCTATGGAAAAAGAAGACATTTAAATATTTCAAAATATGTATTACGATACGTTACGTTTCGGGATGCAACGATGCTAATTAAATGCTCAATTAATTACGCTTCCTATAATATCATTTCATCATGACTTTGTTTTTGTTTCGTTTTAACTAAAATGAAGCTATTAAGTAAATATATTGTATGTTACTAATTGCAACATTACGTTAAGCTATGATACGTTACGCAGAACTTTTTAATACAAATTGCAGTACCTATCATTTTGTCCCAAAAAACGTAAGAACAAGATTTTCAGATATTCTAACATGTAAAGAAAAATAATAAGAGCTTCAAAGGCCATTTGTTGCAAAGTTTGATGTGATGGGCTATGTAATACCTTATGGCTTAGCCAATAGCTAGCTCTATGTACCAAGCTTTTTCTTAAGGAAGGTAGACATATTTTTTTACTTATCTGATTTATTTTTACAGATGTGTTTTATAGATATATTTTTGATCTTACGTTAGGTTACGTTGCTTACTTTGAACTTCCTTATGTTACGTTATGTTTTATATTTTTTTAAAATAATTTTTTTTAACTTTTTCCTTGGAACCTACCAAAAACACTTCACAACCTACATGTGTAATTAAATGTTTCTTGAATACGTAACGTAATCGCTAGCATTATCATTTAGATAAAAGTCAATGATGAATCAAATTAAAAAATTTTGACCTAAACCCAATTGCTTGTTGAAGTTAAAGTTACCATTTCATCAAAGTTCGAAAGTATTTAAATTCCTTGCATTATTTCTAACGTAACGTAAGCTTTGTGGCTTTACCTAATGCTTTGTAAATCTGTGTTACATAAATTATTATTAAACTTTAATTAATCTAAGGATTCTCTTGGATTCACAACAAAAACTCTTTACCTAATAGAGATTGCTAGACAAAAAAATATACACACGTTACATTGTACCATATATGTCAAAGGTTATATTCATTAAATGTGTCTGAAATCCGAAATCAAAGCAAAGGTATGCCTAACTTTGGTTTATGGCTTCTCCACAACCATTAGAACCATAAGACAAATTGTTTCAAAGTTCATATAAGTCTTCTTATTCCATCACATTACGTACATCGTCGAATACCTACTCTTTTTATAAGGATTAATTTGAAAAACACTTTGTTATCCATGGTTCAAACTTTATAGCACATACAGAACACGATCTTAAGCTGATGATGACTTATAAGAATAATTTTGTTCTTTTTTTAACTTAACAGACGACAATGTTACATGGAATGTATATTAATTCAACTTATTTTGACGGAATTTTTTTGGTTTTGTTCTAAATCTACGAGATGATATATATACCACACCTGGTGAAATTGTGGTTGGAAAGTTCAAAGTTCTTTGAACTGATTTAATATGCTACAAAAATTGTATGAAATTAGAAGGCTGCGAGATGAAAATTATAATACTCGTATTGTCAGACGTATCGCTTTTGCTCTTAATTTGTCTACTGTCTTTTTTTGCTTTTTGTGTATAGTACTATGACCTTCTTGTATATTTAATTAAAAATAGTCATTAAATGCCAGTAATTTTGTAAATAATAGACTTATGCTTATATCCTATGATTGCTTTTGGTCTAGATTTACTTTTTCCTCCATTTAAATTTAAATGTTAAAAAAAAAGTTTATGAAGCTGTGTATGAAGGTAGTGATCTTATGTCAAGTAACTCAATTTAAATAAAATTATTTTTTAATTTATACACAATTTTGTTGTTTATTTTCTTGCTTCTTGCTCTTATTAGAACATTAAAAAAGCACTTTAAATGTTTATACTGATTTTAAACCATTTTTTGTTGCATAAACCTTACCTCCTTAAGAGCTGCCCGATAACTTCCTTACTGGTTGTGTCCCATTGTATACCCAAGGTCTTATATTCAATGTCAATTTTCAAACAGCTGGTGAATACTTTGATGGTTGTCTGAAAAAAATAATGAAAAAAAAAAATAGAAATACGAGTAGAACCTTTTAAAAAGAATATTGTATAATTTTGGTATAAAAACGATATAAGGGTCGTTTTGTTCAATCAAATCATAAATATAGTTCAATTTAAAATTTTATTAAAGATGGAAATGCCAACACAGATTCTTTTAAGAACTCTCTCTCTAATGAATTCTTACTAAATTTGTTTTTTTTTTTTTTTTTTAATTTATTAAAACCTAGGCCCATTTGCTCAGCGGGCATTAATTATAATTTAATGATTTTGCAATATTTTTTTCTAAGAATGTCATATTTGATTTAATTATTTGATTTTCTTTTCAATTACAGGTAAATACACATTGGAAAATGATACATATCTACAATATTATATATTTTACAAGTAAGTTTTTGGAGAATTATTTTTTAAAATAGTTTTTTTTTTATAAAATAATTGTATTGTTTTTATAAAAATTTTGTATCTTAAATTATAAAACAATTGTATATTCAACCAAACAAAATTTAACTCAGGCATTACAAAACTCAGCCTTTTATACTCTATTAATTTATTTAAAAAAATTCAAATTTCTTAACTAAACTTTTCTGTGTGTTTTCTTAAAAAAAAAGATTACCTTTAAAATGATTGATAAATGTTTTTATCTTAGCTACCAGGCCAATAAATAATTTTGCTTTCTAAATGTCTCAAAATCAATCATTAAAATTTTCAATGATGAGTTTTAATTATAACTATAACTGGCGCCTAAGGGCCAGTTTTTCAGTGCGATATCATGCAAGTCTCAGGGTTGACCCTGAGGTAGCTCCAGAAACGTGTTTTTCGGTTTAAATTAACTTCGAGTCAACTCATCTACTTTGGTAATTTAATTTAGAGACCAAATTGAGTGCCTTTTCAGCTGTGGTGCCTATCGCTATCTCGATTTCGATAGTGAGAGTTACTGTCAGTGCAATTCCTTTGTAGTGCCATCTCTATTCTGATGGCCCCAGATTTTTGACAGCTGAAAGATATGAAGTTAATCATCAACTGAAAAAATGTTTCTGAGTTAACTCGGGGTTTATATATTTTCAAAACTATCTAACTCTGATTTAACTCAGAGTTAACCCTGAACTGAAAAACTGGCCCTAAGAGATAATAATCTATATGGTATTTGGTTGAAATATGGTAACTCAACATTGACCTAAAACCTTGAGGGGTGAACTGATTTTCTTAAGAAATTGGAATATTTTGGAAATTTTCAAAATTTAAAAATAATCAGTTAACCCATTTAGGATCTAGATCGATGTAAAATGGACGTGAAGGCGAAGACGCAAATTAATTTCTACCAAACACAAACATAATTCAATGCCATACAATATTTACAACAATTTAACAAAATCTTTTTTTTTATAAATGAAACTCCTCAAATTTTTTTTTAAAAAATTCAATAAATTACTTTCATTGAAAACGACATTCGGGTGAAAAACAATTTTTTGAAAAATGCCATAGAACCATTTTTTTTTAATTTTCCATAACCGATTGAAATTATTTGGTTTTGAAATTATTTTATATTTTTATCGAGAGGTTTCCATTAAATTTGATTAGTACCTGTTGTGTACCAAAGTTTTCAAAAAAAAATTTTGGATTTTTAAAAATATATTTTAAAATTTTAAATTTCCATATAAAAACTCCATTGCTACTCTTTCGAAAAATGATATAGCTGTTTTTTTTAGCCTGCTATCTGACTGTCTTTTATTAGGTACTTTCTAAAATAATATTTCACTTTAATGCTAGAATTAAAAAAAAATTCAAAACTACTTTTTTTTAAATCGATATCTCGAAATCGTGCGTTGTTAACTTTTATTTTAAAATTTGCTTTCCAACATTTTTCCTTAAAGTTTTTTTTTTTTTAATCTTCTGTTCTTAAAGAATATTCTTCCAAGGATTTTTAAAATTTGTTTTTCATAAATCCGGATCTGAATTCAAAGAGTACTTTTTTCTTTCATTTCAGGGGTTGTTTTCAAAATTTTAAGAACGATTTTTTTTTATAAATTTTAGGCTTTTCGAACATAGGAGCAAGTAAGTGCATGTTGTTTTTTTTTTTTTTTTTTTTTTTTTCTATCGAGTGAAAGTAACAAACCCTCCAAGATGTTCTCTTGTAATATGATAAATTGCCCCTCATCCTAGCTATTTCAATTCACCAGTACTCCTTGCCTTTTTTTAGTTTTCGCTGGGACACTTGAGAGTTTTGCATTGACACTAACAAGGAATTTTGATTATTTTCCGTGTTATCGTCAATGTAGAACTTTAGCCTCGTTAAAAACTATTTTTATTCCAGATGGGAAAGCTTACCCAACAATTTTTACTAGCAAAGACCTCACGTATATTTGATAAGTTTTCCGCTTCTGAATCTCCCATACCGGAAACTTTCCAGGGCCTTGACTTAGTTAAGTTTAAGTTTACATTATATGCAAGTCCATTAAGAATTTTTATAATTTCCATTGATAGGTTCTTGTTAACACCAATAATGCCATCATTTGTTTGGCCTTGTTAAAATAAAATTGTTTTTACATGCGGGAAAACTTACCTAAAAAATATTACTAGCGAGGGCCTAACGAGTATTAAATAAATTTTCCTCATTTATTTTTCCCATAAGGGTTTTGACTGAGCTTCCCACCTCTGGAAAAATAATCTGGGTTTTAGCGAGGCCCTAGAAAGTTTAACATTGATGCCAGCAAGGGTAACTATGGTTTTCTCTAGGGCCTCGCTGTTAGGTAACCTTTGGCCTAGAGAGGCAACAAAAAACAAATAAAAAAATGTATCGACTGGGATTCGATCCTGTGAGCTTCTGATAACCAGTCCAACATGCTAGCTTCTGAGCTGGATGAAATAAAAAGACTCATCCAACAAGTTTTTTCTAACGGGGGCCTCACTAGTATTTGACAAATTTGTCTTTATTATCCCTACAGAAGCCTTGCCATGGCCTGTACTTAATTTGAAGAAAACTTGCTATTTTTCAACCTGCAAGTCTCTATAAAACTTCAATAATAATTGCCCTTACTAGGTCCCTATTAGTATCAATGTAAAACTTTCTATAGGGCCTCGATAAAAACTTAATTGTTATCCCGGCGGAAAAGCTTTTATCGGACGAGTATTTGACAAGTTTTTCTCTCAGCCCATTCCCGTAGGTGTGTTCATCATTCATAATTGCAAATCTTCTTGTCACATTCTGTCACTGGATTACAAAGATTATGATATTCATAGCTATCGTCGAGCTGAGCATAAGAAATTATTCAAATTTTCATAATTGAAAGCTTCCTCTATCTCTCTTAAAAATCTCATCAATTATTTAAATTGAATCTTATATACAGTGTCTTCTATTATATCATTTACAAAGTGCATCCTGTTGTTATCTAACAAAAAAAAAAGAAGAATAAATCTGTATGATACACGACTTTTCTAACCACCACTACATTATGCATTCAGAAAAAGTAAAGACAAAACAAAAATACCCCCACTTTATAAAGTTAATTGAGACCCGGAAAACCATAAACTATTCCATATCTATATCTCTCTAAATGGGGTAAATAATTCCAACAACAAAAAAAAAAAAAATGAATGCAATCACGCATAGTATAGAAGTAGGAGTACCTTACCTAGTCTTTTATAGTAGGATAAGCATAACCAATTTATAAATAGATACAAGATTCTCGTGTGAAAAAGACCAAAAGTTAACATCGCAGTTTTTTTTTTTTTTTTGTGTTAACTTTTGAAACCACAAAAGAACATCCTCACGAATCACGATACCTATACAGTTTTGTAATGTAAATTAGAACAAAATCGAAACTAGAACGTTATTTGCACAAAACAACAAAACCAAAAAAATAACAAAAAACAGATTACGATCCACATACAATCCACATAGAAGAAAATGAAGAAAAAACAAAAAAGAGGATGATTTTTATCATAAAATGCAAATTGCATTTTCTATTACTTCCGCTAAATTATACGATTGTGTATCCATTTACCTATATTACGAGTATTACAAAGGATCACGCTAACCTGATTTTGCCTCTCTCTCTCTGATGATAGCTTGGTTTGGTTTGGTTTGGTTATAGAAAGGAAATTCATAGGACTTTGGAATTTTGTTTCTTGTTGTTGTTGTTGTTTCCTATTCAGCTATCAAAATTACATTTTTATGGAAATCCAATGGATGAATCTCACGGAACAGTCAATGTTTGGAGTTTGAACAAAAAAAAATGAAAAAAAGAACACACAAAAACACGAAGAAAGATAATACGATGATGACAGAAATGTTGATGATGTTATATCACGCAATATCTCAACCAACAAAAGGGTAGACAAATAATAGTCTGTATTCATCAGGAAGTAGGCTAACATAAAATTCCATTTTATAAAATAATTATTATTATCATAACGCGATGAAATCATTTCACAGATTCTTTTGTAATAAAATGACAGCCTCTATAAAGAAGTCTGCAAAGTATCTTTTCCGGAGGTAAAAAAAGTATCTATTTGTGGAAAGTGTTGGAAGCTATTTGGATGCCTTATCTGAAAGCCCATTTTGAAAGATTTGTTAAGAAGCATTACTCCCCAAAAGACAAGACATTGTTTTGAGTGATGCGACGTTTCACAAGTCTTACCGGAGACATCCTTACCTAAAAAAAAGGTCCATTTAGCGGTAAAGTTAAGATTGATTCGATTACAAGTTAATAAAGTGCCATTATTCGGTTGAAAACGATAACTTTGACATTTGAAATTTATTTACTTTGTTCGCTGCTTACCTATCATAAAATTAAGAAAGTAAGCTGTTTTTTTCATTACCTTTGCCGAAAGAAAATGAAAAAAAGGACCTTTAGGTAAGAGAAACCCCTAAAATGGTTGTAGTCATAAAAAAAGTTGAGGTTAAATGTAAAAAAAAGCATGAAGATAAAAAAAGATTCAACAACTGAATTAGAATTGAGAAGGAGTACTTATCCAACAACTCTTAAACAAGGACTTGTTAAAAAAGATTCTTGTAAGAGATTGAAATCGATGGGGATCTTTTCTGTCATGGAAAAAAAAAGAAAATAAATAAATTGAAATCCTTAAACGAATCAAATTTTATACCTTCTGTCTGTGCCTTGGACGATTTTTTCTTTCAGCTTTGAAGTTCTTCTTTATTTAATTTAAGGTGAAAGGGAACCTTAGTGGGGATGTTTTTTATTTTTTGTATTTGCTGATTTTAACCCTTTATTGAGTTGTGCTTGTTCCGCAATTCATTCACTTCATTGAATCGTTTATACTCAATGAAATTTGTGTTTTTTTTTATTTCTCTCTTCTTGATCTTAAAGGAGGATGAATTTTAGAAATGGATACACCCCAAAAAAAAAAAAAAAAAAACAAAAAACTGAGAAGAAGAAATAAAGAAACAAGAAAAAATTGAGGAAAGAAAAAAAGGCCAAACATATTTTCCCCTATAATCGTATTGAAAACTTTAAGGGAGAGATTTTCTTTGTTATTAATTTTTTTTTCTCAAAAAAAGAAAGAATTCCTTGATTTGACAATAAGGGATATTGTGTGTTTGTTATTCCATTTTTTCAAGGGCTACAAACAAAAATAAGCCAAATTAGTGGTGTCCATGTGGAAAAGTAATACCTGTAGGAATTTCAATTGAAAATATCAAACAAAAACTACAAATAAGCTTTATTATGCCTTTAAATAGCTATTTAGCTTAGGGAAATCAATTTGTTTTATTCTTTTTTTCTGCTTTGAATGAAATAAGAAATCGAATTTTCGTTATAAATTTCTGCTAATTCGATTTGAAAATACAAAAGAATTATTGGTGTTTCAAGGACAAATTTTTGCTTGCAAATGAAAATATTTTATATTTAAAATAAAAGTCCTTTGAACAAGAAGGCACTTGCTTCTCACAATGGAGCTGAAAGTCCTGTAAGGGATGAGTTTTATTAGTCAACTGGACAGAAATTACACGGAGCCTGCCCAGAGGACGATGTAAAAACTAAGCTTTGGGACCTTAATTTGAAAGGAAGACACCTTTGACGGATTAGTTGGAGCCTCAACGAAGAAACAAATTATAAGGGCCTCCAACTAATAGACTTTTTAGAAGCTCGTCACACGGTGATATAAGTAGCACTAAATTTCCTCGGCTAAGAATCCACAAAGCAACCTAGAGTTCGGCAAATGATCTTTACGCCAACCAAATCGACTGTGCATTCACCTGCCACAGATGCCAACAACCCAGTGGCGATGTCATAAAAAAGGCATGGGCTAGGAACCTCCCCCCAAAAAGAACCCATAGTATGATGGTGAATGCGTGGAATTGAAATAGGTGACAAGTTGCACATGTGAATATGTATGCTGCAGCGTAAAGCAAGAGCAGCGAGAGAGGAGTATCGAACAAGGAGGAGGATATCCTACGTAGAAAAAAGATGGTGACCGCAACCTCCCAGCTCAAAAAGATCGAAAAGTCTCGCGATCGAAACAACAAACGGAAGTTTTATAGAAACGACAAACAACTGGCTGCTGGTCAGGCATGATCTTCGATACAGCAAATGTAACCTAGATGCCGAAACACATGGAATAGCAGATGTAATCAAGCAGAATTTCCAGCAGCTCTTAAATGGGCATAATACAAGATCCTATCCAACGTAATGTGTGAACATCTTAAGCCTTTCTGCAACACTATAATCGGCAAGTACCAATGTGGCTTTAAGCCAGTTAGATCGATCATAGACCAAATTTATTCATTATTCATCGGTTTCAAATCAAAGCCGCAAATGATAGCATTAATGGTCTGGAGCTCTAGGCTGATCTTCGGATCCAGAGAAAACTAATCCACGTGTGTCGCGTGACATTTGAAAATATGGGATGGAATGTGGAACTAAGGAAAAAGCTCTTGCGGACTGTTCTTAACATGCACAGTTTTTAGGGAAGGAGATGCGCTATCATGCGATTGCTTCAATCTTTTGAGCAAATAGTGCTCACGGTAGGCGTTAACACTGAAGGCACTTTTTTTAACAGAATTGTCCAGCTTCTTAGGTATGCCGTGAAAATTGTAATCATCGAGCACTCCCAACAGGGTGTTATAGAGTCTTTTGAAGAACAGCAAACAATCTAAAATCTATTAACCACCAAGAAGAGAACTTCACTGTTGATTGCAATAAGTTCGAATTAGTTGAAGAGTTCATCTACCTCGGAGTAAACATTAATCCCATGAACAACATGTTAGTGGAGATCCGACAATGAATCAAAAAACAAAAAAGATCCGACAGTGAGAAAAACTTCGGTTTGGTGCAACAAATGGGTGCAAGACTCTTTAAACAGAAGAGAAATGCACGATCTACGAAATTCTCTTCCAATGTTGGACTATAAACAGAAAGGTAAATCTGATACTGGGCTCTTTCGAAAACAAAGATTCTTTGAATGATATTTGGTCCTGTGTGCAAGCAGGGTAAATAGAGGAGAGGCGATACATATAAGTGCGACGTTAATGAAAATCAAAACACGTCGACTATATTGACTCGGTTATATCGAGCGAATGGAGCGAATGCTCCCAGCCAAGAGAGTCTCTTGAAACCAGTCCCTAAGCTTGAGAGAACAAAGTAGACCAAATTTCATGTTTCCTGGGCTTGGAGTCGTAGAGAATCACAGACATGGTCTGGAAGCCAGATAATTAAGTTTCTTATTCACTTAGAGGCAGTATTTCCAATAACAATTTCAACAAATTTTTAAATGGATTTTTTTTTCGATAGGTAAAATTTCTCCCAGTTGATTCTTTTTCCAAAAGCTTCTTCAATAAAGCCGGTAGAATAATTTGTGATTATTTTTCATTAATAAACATGATCAAACATTTACTTAAAATCTTCTTAGAAATTCCTAATTTACAATCCATTTCTGTTGCCTTTCATGTATTAATTCGATCTTAAGTTCTTAAGGATTAATATATATTCTTGAACCATGACTTCTTACTGTTCTTTTTTCCCAAGCATTAGTCCCAAATAATAAAATGAAAGCTTGATTTTTCATTTCTGAGGAATAAGTTCATTATGAATTTCCCTTTTCGTCCTGCATGTAAGTACCTCAGTAAATTAAATTATTTTCCAATACGAGTATAATCAACCAACCTAAAAAAAGCCATCCTCTCACTTTTAAATCCCATCGTTAGCAGTCTTGTGTGATTGTGTGAAAGAAAAAATAGCTTTTGCCATTCCATGAACCCTCCTCATCTTTCATCTCTTTATGATTTTTTTTTTAAATCACAGCTTAGGTTTGCTCTGCACATGTTGAACGATAAGTGCCTTAAGGTGTGAACACAAAAAAAAAATTGATCGAAAAATATCCATAACATCCTAAAAGTAGAGATAGTACTTATTTTGAATAATTCACACAAAAACGTCTCTGATGCCAATATTCTTAAATAATTCAAAATTGATCACACGTAATGTATGTACCGTTATGTATGCCAGAGTATATCCTCAAGTGAAAGCTAAATCCATCTCGGGTATAATAATTTCAATTTATGTCCCTCATGGCGCATTGATACGCAAAGCTGCATGACATCTCACAATCAACATGGATTTTGGTGATATACTCCTTATCGTACATACATATATGTTGACAATTCAACATCCTTGTGGGATTTAAAAGGAGTTTTTTTTTTATGAATTTATAAACACGTATTGATGATGTTTTGTATTTTATGGAGAAAAAATCAGTGCCAAATGAAAATATACCTATTCGAAAAAAAAACGTGGGACTTGCTCTCATGATAAATAAAAATTAAATTAAATATCACAGTAGAGGAAATTATTAAGGGCTCAATCGCACTTCCTCTTTTCTTTAAGCCTAGTACGCAGATGAAGACAAAATTTATCTCGCATATAAAATGTTTCTCAGTACAAATTTTATCTCGGATCTTTTTCCAAGCGGTACGTAGCTCCAGCGCAAAATTTGACAGTTGTAGAAAACTGTAAACATATCTGATTTTGGCAGGGGTTTTTTTTATCCATCGACATAACATCCATCCTTAAATGGAGTTTTATAAATGATACCTTGACAGATAGAGAAAGAACTAAATTTTGAGTAAAGTTAATTTTAATCTCAATGCCAACCAATTGCCCTAAGATCACTTTTTTCCGGAGAAGTAAAGAAACTTAAAAAATTGCGGAATTTTCAGAAGCATTTTAATCCAACAACATCGTAGTCATCCTTCAATGAAATTTGACAATAAATGACTTGACAGATAGGGGGCGAACTATTTTTTGACGGAAAAAGTGTATTTTAATTCAAATGTCAACCAATTGCTCTGAAATTGATTTTTTCTGGAGAAGTAAATAGAATTAAAATTATTTCGGAATTTCTTAGAGAATTTTTCAATCCATCGACATCGTAGCCAACCTTCAATGGAACTTATCAGTTGATGGCTTTTAAGGTGAAGGACAGGCTATATTTAAGTTTATTTTGATACAAATGTCAACCAATTGCCCCAAAATCACTTTTTTCCGGAGAAGATTTGGACATCATTGACTATATTTTGACGGAAAAGTGTATTTCAATCCAAATGTTACCAAATTGCGCCAAAATCCCCTTTTTCAAAAAAGTAAAAATGCTGAAAATGTCAGGCTTTTTATATTTATTTTCATCCATCCACATTATATTGTTCGCCATCAAGCGTAGGCAACCAATTTGTTCTTGCTCCGCAAATGCTTTGAAAGAATCTTATTTCTGTATGTAAAATTTTCAAAGTTATGTGAACTTAAAGAAATTTGATATTTTTTTTTTAAATTTGTAGCTACGCTACTGTTCTTATTTGACTTTTGCTTTTATCCTCTACACCTTCAGAATTTGTGTTGAGAAAAAAAAGTGTAGAGATAAAATTTGTCTTTGCTCGATCTGCGTACTAGACTTTACATTGGAATTAAGAACTGAATCATATAGTCAAAATGTATGACATCAGCAAAAACTGTTTGAAAATATGATTTTCTCAAACTAATTTATCAAAATAAGACATGAATTATTGCATAAGCTTAGGTGTGGCACATTGGGTTATGTAGTTTTTTGTATTCTAAAAACTTAGAATTTTGCTTTCAATATTTAACATTTATTTCGATAAAATATTTAAACTTAAATCAAGAATATTTGATTTGAAGCAAAGATAATCTGAAGAATATTTTGTTGCATATTCTAAGAAATTCCATTGAGTTAAATGATTTTTTGTTTTTGTTTATCATATCTTAGATTGTTTTTAAATGTTGTCAATATCCAACGTGAAATAATAAAAATATTAAGATTTCAAAACAAAAATATCTGGATTCTGACTGAAAGAGCATATGTTGCATATTCTTAGGTGCTATGTACATAAGTATATTTTTTAAGAAAAATTTCATTCGGGATTTCTAAATATAATTATTTAGCATAGTAATTAACATAAACGTGAAGACTTGATTTTAAATTAAAAAAAAAAAACAATAATTTTTAAATAATGAAGCAATTTTGTTGCATACGCTTAGGCGTTTAATTGCATATTTATCAAGGCTTTCTTTTCTTAATCTTCAAACATAAACATCTTATTTAGTTTTGCCTTTTTTTGATCCTGATAGCTTTGAGAAAAATAAAATATAATAAAATACCAAATAACAGAAGGTTTGTAATGTTTTTAAATTAAATTCGAAAGTGTGCAATATTTTAAAGAGCTACTTAGAAAATTCATATTTTTATAAAAATAGAACTGCCTTGAGTTGAAAATTTTGAAAAGTACAAAATACAAAATAAAAACTGAGGAATTTCCGAAACCGCACACTAAAGTATGCAATATTTTTCCAACTACGTTATTATTTGTATACAAATACTACGTTAAAAATGTCACTCCTAAAAAATAAACATAAAACTTTTCAACACAAAAAATGAAGAATAAAAATACAAGAACGTGATCAAATTTAGGAAGGGTAGCTTTTTTCCATACTCGTGAATATAAATTCTTTTTATTTAGGGAAAAAAAAGAAGAATCGTTGTGGCCTCACAACATAGATGATGGCATGACATGTATTTCTTTTTTATTTATTGGTGTTAACACAATTGTTAGAAACTGTTGACCAACAATTATTTTAGTATGTATGTGAAATTGGAATTCAATTGGCAACAATAGTTTTTTTTACGAGTACAAAGCAAAAAGTAAATTCCAAAAAACCACAAACTGCAATGTTCATTATTTATTGATTTTTTTATATTCTTTTTTTTGCTCCATAGTCACATTCATACTCATGGCACAACGAAAAGGATGTGAAATATCATCCTTTTTCTTTTTTTTTTATTTTGTACGTTGTTCGTTTGAGATTGAAAAATAATTTACATTCAAGTGCAGCTTGATGATAAAATACTTAAAATGCATGAACTCTCTTCATTTGCATTATAATCCTTGATATTTGGTTAATATAAGTGCTTGTACAAAGGAGAGTTAAGTGAAATTACATTAACAACTTATCCATGCATAGGATAAGCTTAATTCACAATAAAATTTACTCAAAGTCATTCAAGATAAAACCACAAATCTGCATTAAAATGTTAAAAATAAGCGAGAATGAAAAATGATTTTGTGTGTCTGTTTCACTGTTTCTTTAAAGGCTGTTCAAATATTTGAAAAATACTCGTAAATAAATGAATAAGTTATCCCAAGCCTCTTTCCCTACCAGATACCGCACGCGCTGGGGTCCATTTACACCGAGCATGACGGCAAGTTCGATTGGTTATGAATATTTATTAATATACTTCATATATACAGATAATTGTGAAATATGTAATCGTCCTTCTAACACAAAATCGATTTGATCAACGTCAATTAATTTACTTGCAAACGTATTTGACGTTTACGAACACACTCTCTGACTTTTCAATATTTTGTTCGTCAATTTTTTTTACTGCACAGCTGCACTGCAGATGAGGTTTTCAAACATTTGACTTCAGCAAACTGCATTAACGAACACACTGCGAATGCAGCAAAATTTGTATTGGCGATTTCGTATAGAAGACTTTTGCATATTGCGTTTAAGAACATTCAGCAGTTGCATTTTTGACGCAGATGACGTTTCCGAAAACGGGCATAATTGGAGTGGTTGGTTATAAATTCTTAAAACATTTTTAAGGAAAATTGTTGGCATGCAATTCATAAATATATATTTATATGCATATAAAAATAAAATTTCAATAATAATATCGTCAATAATAAAATCGTCAAACCGTTTTTGAGATATCGAATTTTCAAAAAAAAAAATGAAAGTTTTTTTTTTAATTCAAAAACGTTTTTCTGGAAATGTTGGTATGCACTATTTTGTTAGTTTTCTTTGACATTTATAAATAAAAAAATAATCTAAATCTGTTCGGCCGATAGTGAGAAAATTTACAATTAAAAAAAAATGTTCTATGAAAAAAATAGTTTTTATAGTTTTTAGTTGAAAGTTGAGTAAAAATCGTTGGAGCTGTTTTTGAGACAAATTATTTTCCTTAACGGTTTCTTAACATTAATATATGGAAGGCACCGTAATTTGTTCATGAAAGAAAATTTTACAGAGAATAAAAAAACCGAGTTTTATAAAAATCGACCATTTAGTTTTCATGTTTAATTTTCTAAAAAAATATTGAAATTTTTTTAAAAAATCCAAAAAATATTTTTTTTGTAATTCTTGATAAGAAAAACTTTTTTCATTGCTTAGAAGCTTCTGTTCTTCGGGAGGTACTATTAATAACCATTTTTTGAAAAATTGTTTTTGAGAAAAATAAGATTTTGTAAAATTACTTAAAAAAATTGTATGGCAGGTACCGTAATTTTTAGTACTAACGAAAAAAATAAACAGACCCAGACAGAATTTTGCCACCTAATTTTTTTGATGTTCTCTTGCCTTATAACTAGTACCTACATATATCGCAAGTAAAAAAGTTTCGTTCAGTTATGCTAAGTAATTATACTCTATTTATTTAAGGATCCAATGAAATATTTTTGGTTCAGTTATTAAATCTATGCTTCAAAAACACAAAAGATGAAAAAAACAGAAATTTACTTTCATTTTCCTTTCGTTCAGTTTTTCGCTTATTAACAAATTTTCCCACATGTTTATTTAAAAATTATTATAAATAGAGTATTTTTGAAGGAACACGGTAAATTTCGTTCAGACAGCTTTTATATAATGAAATTAATCAACTTATAAAAAAATATCTTCGTTATTCTTTCGTTGCGTTACTTTGTTTGGGTTTAAAAGATTTCTTACAGTATTTTTAATGTATGTATTATGTTCCATGATTTCTGTCCTCTTATTTTTGTTCTATTGAATGCGTACTTAAAAATTATTTTTTTTTTGTTATTGTTTCGTTCAGTAACAAGAATTTTTTTTACTTTTCTTAATTTAAATGATCAAATAGAATTTTCGTTATTTGTTATTTAATTTTTATTCTGAATTGCAGTAGAGAAGAGCTTACATAAGAAAAAGATAATTTCGTTAAGTTACTTCTACCAATTTAAGCTTTTTCCTTTTATTTAAATGATTAAATAATAATTGAATTCTAGTTTAGTCATTAAATATGTCTTTCAGAAATAATAAAGCAAAAAATAGACAAAAATAAAGTAATTCCTACAATCTTTTGTTCGGCTACTTGCAAGTCTTTCACCTTTTTATTTGTATCAAAGAGATTAAATTGAATTATTATAGCTTTGTTTTGAGTCACTTACAAATTTGTTTGTTGGGTTTCATTATGTCAATGGATTATTGCAATATTTCTTATTTATAATTGTCCATATTATTTGTATATTCCTTTAATTTATTGCTTTCCTTATATTTATTTATGATCGTAAAATGATTCGTAATTTATTGTTTCGTTCAGTTATTAGACATTTTATTTAAATGATTTTATAGCATATCTCATCATAAATAATAATAATTTCAACTATATGCCTAGTCCTTAGGTCCTTTTAAATTCAACCTGAATTTGGACTGTTGTTTTTTTGTTCCGTTTACTTAACGAAAGTTGAATTTAAGAAAATGATATTTTCCTTCAGTTATAGCAAACAATTTGAATCAAATCTTTTCTCTAGTTCAGTTGTTAAATTAATGTTTCAAAAAGTGTTAACATATGAAATATGCACGAACAAAGTATATAATTTTTATATGCTTTCGTTCAGTTACAAGTTTTTCTCATGAATGGGCTAGTCGTTATTTCGTTCTTAGAAAAAATTCAAAATGAGGCTTCAACGTGAAGAGATCTCTTCGTAATTGTTCTCTATTAAAAATTAATTTTCAACAATGAAATAAAACACTTTTCGTCTTAACTATTTTAGAAATTCCCTTACGCACTTGAAAAATAAGAACCTCGAATGGCATTTGGCATTTATTACTTCTATACAAAGTTGCAAAAATTATCGAAATTTAAAAATCTACTCACGTCAAACAATGCAATACTTTCTAATCTTCCTGCAAATATCCCAACCTTTCATAAAGTTCAAGGCAAAAGAACTCAACGAAAATTTCAAATAACCCGTTTTCTTAAAATTCCCTAAGCTTCTTTTCTTTAGCCAATTATTATTTTTCCACTATCTTCTTACAAAAATTTTATCAAAGGTTTTCAATCTATATTTTTCCAATTCTCTAAATTCAATGTTTTCCTTTTATGTTAAAGTTTTTCACTCGAAAAAAAGTGTATATATATAAACAATACAAGAAATTGCTCTTACGTGACTTAACTACAAAAAAAACTTAACCTTTCAAAGAAACCAGCATAACAAACATAACTGATTTTCAATTTCTCGAAAATGTTCTTTCTATAAACAAAAAAGAAAAGTTTTTGATGAAATCAATTTAAGTTCAAAAGAAACTATAAAACATCAGAATCGAGCACAATCACTTGACGTTTAGAAATTGGTGGCTATAACAACCACACGTTCATAATATAAAGTTTAATTTGTTCAATGTCAAAGACAAGGGCTATAAGAGTCCTAGGGTAGCTATAAAGTTTGGGTTTTGAGTGAAAGTTCAGATTAGATCGGGTCAGACCAGTCAATAATACAATAAGTGACACAAAAGTTTTTTTTTACGTAGTTTTTGCAAAAAAAAATCTCATTTAAAAACTTTCTTCAGTTAGAATCAATTGCCTTTGAACTTAGAAGCAGTTTTGTTTGTTTGTCCAAGATTGTTTTTGAAATAAAACATAGGTTTAAGGTTTACCTGAATCAAACCACACAAAATAAGTTCCATTCTATTTCTTAGGGTTTATTTTTCTAGGAATGCGAATCACGTTTACCTTAGGGAACTATTCGAAAGGAAGTGTGCCTCGATTTGAGAGAGAAAGAGAAAGGAAAAGGAATAAAGGCGTAAATGCCTTAAATACATATGCATGAATAGGCATGTGGCAGAAACTCTTTTATATCCTTGAAGGAATTTTCTTTTGTTTGTAGTCCTTTTGGGATTTTGTCAAGTTTTTTTTTGCATAGGTTTAAATAAACACGAGGATGGGTTAATATTTGCTATTGAATAGAGGATTTAAATTTTTATTGAGTTAAAGAACTTGTTTATTGTGATTTTTGTTTACGAGAAAAAATATTTGAATAGGACGAGGATTAGAGAACAACTATTAATTAGGCAAGTTAACATGGAAAAATAGGAATTGCGTTGGAGTGATTTTGATGTTTTCAGTTCAGAATAATTACAATTGAGATTTTGATTGCGGAGATTTAGTTTTGAAAAGGTATTTTTTTAATAAAATCATTTTATGGATTTAGGAGATTGTTGGTACATAACAGGGCAAGAATGGTTTCGTGTTAAAGCAAATATAGGAGGTTTTAATTATTGAATCAGTACCTCGTGGCATGAAGGTTAGTGCGTTGGACTGTCATGCCGAAGGTCTGGGTTCGATCCCAGCCGCTGGCACCTAAAAACAAAAATGTTTTTCTCGAGATACCGCCTCTTGCGAGGAACTGACAAATCCTCCAAGAGTATACTTGTCATGAATAAGTGCTTCTCATCTAGCCGTTTGGACTCGGCAAACAATTGTAGGTCCCCTCCATTCTATTCCTGCCAGCAATGGTTGAGAGTTGTAAGTCACTAGGCCCTGGTTCTCCACGAGCCATTGTGCCACCAAATTTAAAATTATTGAATCGCATATCACATCAGCACGTTCTAGCGTGTGTGTTCATGCGTCTATGCGTCCACATGCATATCTTTTGTCTTGAAATACAAAAAAAAGTATTAAGTAATCGTTCAGATGTGGGATTGTCCTTCAAGCTTGGGTTGTTAAAACAACCTCTTTGAAGATTTTCTCTGATTCTTTTCGCTTTAATTTTCAATCTTTAAATTGCTGGAACTTAATAATCTTGATATCAAAATAGTAAAAAAAAATCCTTAATTTCCTTTAAATTTTCAGATAGAAATACTTTTTTGTCTGCATACAAGATTAAACACATCAGATAATAAAATATGTAATGTGAACTCGTTCACATAAACAAGGAAACGTGTGTTATCCTTCAGTATGATTTTTCCATCTCTCTGCTCTCTTTACACATACACTATGTGAGTTACATAAAATAGAGCGAACTAGGTACCTTCTGACATGGTAATTTCAATTAATGCGCCAGGTAGGTATAATGCTGACTAAGCTATCCTTCACATCATTATATAACTACACAAATGATAGATAACGTTGTCTTCCTTCGTATTAAAGCGTACGCTATTAAATTTGAATAGTTAAACATTTCACCACACATATATACAAGCTACCTTCGATGTTTACTTAATGTTAATTTGAAATTCATTTGAATGTGCCAAGAATAAATTGAATGGAATGTTGAGAATCTTGTTTTGTGGTATCTGTTTCAAATTGAAAGGACACTATGACAAATGTATTTACATACCTTAAAGAGAGCTGGAGTTCTTATACATTAGGGTAATATTTGAGGTAAGACACAATTTTATCGCTGTGTCAAGTATTTCCTGATTTTAATTTAATTGCAAAATAGCTTAAATGTTCTTTCACAAGTCTAATTAACTAGAAGACGAAAATTACACTTTTTTCACTAAAAAAATATTTCACATGAGTTTAAAATATTATTTCCCACATAATCATTCCAAAATAAAAAAGAGAATAAACATAAACACATAAAATTTGTGGAACGTAACAATTACAATTGGAGAAGTCTTTAATTTTGCTCGTTTAAATACTTGCTTAATATCGTGATTTTCTAGATTCAAACGAAGAGCTTAAGTTTGGAGTGTAAACTAATAGTTTTTAAACAAAGTAAAATATAAAATACGTTCCACAACGTATTTCACACCGTAATTTTTCAAATTAGCACCAAAAAACTTAATATTAAAATTTAAAAGAAAACGTTATTAAACAAGTTTGTTGAACGTATTAGAATTATATTCCACTTTTTTTGGGTCACATATTCAAATTGAAGAAAAATAACGTAGGACCTTATGTAGATCGTAATAATATATATTTTTCTAGTGATTAAACTTTTTAAGTGAAAATAGATTTTTCATAGAAAACATGCCTAAGTGGAGCTTTTCCATTTCAAATCGAAACTCTTCTCGTGGGAATTTCATCAGTTCGTAGAAAATATCTCTAAATGCTAAATTCAACAATTTATACTTATTGAACTTAAGCCGTTTTTTCTTTTTAAAATTGTAAAAGATGTTTTTTTTTTTTGACATGTGGTTTTCAATCTGGCAAAACTTTTTGCGGAGTTGGTCTTTTTGACAGCTTTTACTTGATTTATGTTCAGTTTGGTTTGCTATTTCATAATGAATAGACTTACTCCTGAACAACGTTTGCAAATCATGTATTTTTATTTCCAAATTAATGGTTCGGTTCTCGCGACGCATCGCGAAACAATCAATTTATTGAAGGAAACTTTTGGTTAGCGCATTATCTCGCTCGTGGGGTTATTTTTTGTGGGGTTATGTGAAGTCGCTTGTATACGCAGATAAGCCTAAGAAGATTGACGCCTTGGAAGAGAATATTCGGCGCCTCAACAAAGTTTCCTTCAATAAATCGATTGTTTCGCGATGCGTCGCGCGAACTCAATCATTATTTTTGTAATAAATTTGCAAGATTTGCAAACGTTTTTCGGGAATATGTCTATTTATTATGAAATGGCAAACCAAACTGGGCATAAATCAAGTGACAGCTGTCATAAATACCAAGTCCGAAAAAAGTATTGCCAAACTGAAAACCAAACTTCTAAAAAAAACACCCTTTTAGATAAGATCATTTATTTACTTTGTCGGAAAGTTAAAATAAGAATTTGTTGATATTTGCGCTTGGAATTGCCTTAAGCAAATTAATTCGCTTTCGCAGTTTGCACCTCATGTGAGCGGCGTTTAAAGTCTTGAAATTTCATGCTTCTTTCCTTAATTTGTTGTCGTGTGTTAGAAAGGTTTGTGGAACGTATTAATTCAATATTTCACTTTATATGAGAATCATCATAGAAGTCTATAAAGTTTTGTTTTCATATTTCACTTCATGTAGGAACGAAAAGAAGACTTTAAGAGCTATTCACACAATCGACAGATCGACCAACAAACGGCGTATAAACGAACAAAACGGGATTTAACACATTTATAAACCAAAATTCTTCGAAAAAAGCTAGACAAATTGGTAGAAATCTAATTAACGTTAGAAGGCGTGTTTAGTTGACCTCCTTAATGTTAACATTTAATATACGTTCCGCATTCAGCCATGAAATTACTGATGTTTAAATGTGAAGTTAGCTTGAATTTGTATTGCAAAATTTTCCTTAATGTGAAATATTTATCCCAATTTCCACATTAAGGAAGTCAACAAAACACGCCTAGTGTTGAATTAAATAGATTTCCACCATTTTTAGGATAATAACAGTTTTCAATCCCATTTTTTTGTTTATTCGTCGTTCGTTGGTCGCTTTCATGTGAATGTTCTTTATGTGGCGTCATAAAGTTTGAGTAAATATTTAATTAAAGTTCAGTTACGTGAATTCACGATGTGAAATTTACAGTTATACATTCTACCATTTCTGTTTCATTCATATCATATCAAGTTATAAGAAGTAATAATTTCAGACGATTTGACGCAATTTCAATCGGTTTTTCCGGGAGTGGAATATATATATTGACAAAAATAGAATAAGAACTTTTGTGGAATGTATTCATTTTTGATTTTTCAAGAAGAAGAAGCTATGAAAAACTTTATAACGAGCACTACTCGTTTCTAAAATAAAAACGAAGAAGAATTAAGTGAAATTAAAACAATTAACTACATTCTACATCCTCTTTCTGGACAGACAAATCACTTCATAATTAATTGGTTGTTTGTCTAATATTATATGCTTGCCTTGATAAAATGACCATGCTTAACCCTTTGTCGAGTAAAAATTTCTTGAAGTGCATGTTTGAATTTTCACTTTTTCTTAAATTCTTGTTTTTTTTTTCATGGAAATTGTGAAACATATTTATTTTCCACATTGCTTGCTTCAAAATCGCCAAGCAAAAATCTCCCTTAAATTTCAAATTCACGTACTGGATAAAATACTTAAATAAATTTCTATACATATTCCATGTCGTGGAATTAACAACTCACATTCCACAGCTTTTCGAAATCAAATCAATTTTTGATTTTTAATAATTATTTTCAAATTTGTTGATACCATCACTTTCCGTTTTTCTTATAAAGTCTATTTTATACTTCAAAGTGAAGTGAAATTTAATTTGAAATGAAACATCAATAAGTGTTTATACACCAAAGGGGTTTCAAAAAATTGTTTTCGTTATACAATTTGGTTTAGAAAAGCGTATTTAGTTGCATTTTTTTCGAGACAAATTTGTCTCTCCTTGTTGCCAAAATAAGTGCATTTAGTTTTTAATAGTTTTTCACGCCTAGGGATAAAAGGATTTTTTCTTTTCACGCTAATGATTTTGTATGAACATTTCCATAACACTTGACTAATTAAATGCATTGAACATGAGCTATAAACAGCGCATTCGAATAATTTTTTTAAAGCAATTTCAGAAGTAAATATCAATATATTTTTGTTTTAGCTTTTTGACAAAGTGAATAAAAGATTTAATCTATAATTTCATTAATTTTCATCAATATTTTCTATTTGTCCAAAAACATATCTTCTATGAACTGTCAAACGTAAATCTTCAACCCGCAACATCAGAACACATTCCACAAACCAACAACTAAAAAATTCTTATTTAACCGCACATTTTTTAGTACCCATAATATATACTTTACGACAGCTAACAGATTTCGGCAAAGAAGAATAAATTACTTATAGGAATTATAAGACATTTTAGCTCCGGTTTCGAATATTCTAAAAGCAACCAAATTATAAAGATTGACTAGAACTCAAGTTGAGTGGACCTTAATTTGTCATCAAAATGCCGGTCGTGAAATTCAAATCCTTAAATTCAATAACTTCTTTCTGAAAAAAGACAACTTAATTGAGAATTACGAATTTTATTGTACGATACTTCAAAATTTCTTCATAAATGAGCACAAGGAACCCAATTAAATTACTTCTAGTAAACAAATTTGTGGATCCTTTTCATTTTTCATTTCACTTGAGCTAAGTACCATTAAGCGTAATTGAGAACTCTTATTATCTACTTTTTAAGCACTTTGAGAATGTGTTTGAAATCTAAAAATACACAAAAAAATATCCATTCATGTACCTACGTTTTGTTTTTTACACATTTTGTCGGTGAAAATTTGGTTTTAGAACTTTTTTTAAATTTCAAATTATATTTAATCAATAATTTTGAAGTATGTTATTCAATTGAAGAACTTTTCTCAGACTTTGTCAATTTTTTTCATTTATTTAGAACTGTATGAGATTCCTTCCCCATTGCGGTGAACTTTTCACCCCTATTTGAAGTTAGTGAACTTTTTCACCCCAATTTCAAGTTCATGAACTTTTTCACCCAAATTTAAATTTGATGTATATTGGCACCCCTTCTGAACTTAAAAAAGAGAAATTATTTCCTGGATTCACACAAAATATATGGTTGTAAATTTGAAATAAATTCATTTAAAAATCACTTTTGAATTGAATGTCAGCCACAGGAAAATCTTGACTTTTAACTTTTAGAATAGACTTGGTATTTATAGGTGTCAATTCCTTCATTTTCAATTTTGTTCAATATTATTAACTAAGTCCCGAAAAAAAAATGAAAACCTAGAAAACAATTATAAATTGAAGCTTAACAAAATTCAGACTTCTCTTACGATGTTGTAGTATAGGTTTCACAGAGAAAATAACTGGCATGTGACTTAAAAGGTAATTAAAAAAGTCCGGAAATAAAATGAAAAAGGATCGGTATCTGATATAGAAAAAAAGTGTAGTGTAGGCGGCTCCTTTTTGTTTTTTGCTAAAATGTTTTCTTCATTAAATGGGCTATCAGTTTATTGAAACCTTTTAAAGTTGATTTTTATTTAATTTGTTTTCAATGTCAATCTTTTAATTTTGTATACCTTCAAATTGCGTAGGAATTGAGTTTCCATGAAAAAGTGACAGCGTTTGTATAAGCAATTAAACTAATAAATGTTAGTATTTCACGTACTTTCAGCTTCATCTCTTGTAGGTAACTTAATATTGAATTGGAAACAAGCCGAGGTAACAATTGTGGAATGTATTGATTTTTCATTTTTCAAGAGAAAAGTGCATTGCCTATGAAAGGAAACGCTTAAAATTTTATTTCATTCAATGAAATTTTTTGTGTAAAAATCAAAGGAGAACTGATTTCTGCATAATAAGTTCTGTGATGATTATTTTGGCCAAAATTAAATTTTTTGAGTACATTAGAATATTTGATGGAATAAGTCCTTATTAAAGTTGAAATATAAATTAAAACCTACTTCTTCAAATATTGTAAACATAGTCCTATCACTCCTATTTGAATGAAAATGGTATTTACTTAAAAAACACAAAAGGTATATGTCTCAAAATGCAACCTTTTGGTACATCATTTTCCGTTTCAGACTAAAAAATCATCTTCAATGAAAATTGTAAGTCCTTTCCATTCTTATCAACTAATAACACATACAGGAACAGTTGAGCGTTGTTAGTCATTAGATCCAGAATCTCACAGGCTGTCGTACTATCAGTTTTTTTTTTATAATTTCAAATAAAGAAAATTAGTGGCTTCAAAAAGCCTTCTTTTGTTCTGAAACCTTTTAAGTTTTTTTTTAAATATTTCATAATTCTTTCATAGAAGGAAAATCGTTTAACCCGCATTAGAAAGTCTTTTGTGATGGTTCCCTCCCCTAATCCCTAATTCACTATTTCCTATCCCTTTTTATCGTTATTGTCAATTTACAATTTTATTTTTTAAATAAGGGGCTCGTAGGTATATTATTCAGTATTATTTTTTTTTTTTACTCTGCAGTTTACTGTGTTATTGATAAAAGAGTTCTTTGCCTACCATCTCTATTTAATTCTATAAATATCGATTTCACTGAAAAAGGAAGCCATTTCTTCTTCCACTTTTATCTTCCTTTTTATATTAAACGCATAAAGCGTGTCAAGTGTTTCCTTATTGTAAGTTGAAACCCGGAAAAAGTATGGTAAATCCTCATCCTAAGTTTTATACCTCTTTCTTCTGATGACGACGCACGTTCTTGATATTCATTCAAAAAAAAATTCAATGATTCAATAGAATGGCTGATTCCCTCGTTTGTGATAAATTAAAGTATACTTAAGGAAAACCAAAAAATCTGGGCACGTGTGTTTCCCTTCCATTGAACCGACAAAAAAATTATGATATCTTAAAATACTCTTCACAATCGCGCGAACTCACTATATAAGAGACTATAGAATTAAATCTTCTTACGTATACTCCAGTTTAAATAGGGACACAATCCTTCAAATGGAAAAGCACACCTGGTGGGAGATTCTGACAATTTGGTTAAGACACAATTTACATAACAATTTTCACAAATTCTGTTCGGTTGTTCTTGCTACTTTCTGGCGTTGCGACTTTAAAAAAAGTGCTTTAAATCGCAACTCAGTATAACTTCTTGGTATCACGTGTGTTTATTTACATTTCGACTCATGTGTCCTATTACTTTTTTCTGAATAATTGTGCAGATCAGATTAAATTTTCGTTCCTAGTGAAAAGTTAAGAAATCCTTATTCCATTACCCCACCTTTTTCGAAGAAGTAACAAACCATCCAAGAGTATCTCTTGCAATTAAAAAGTTCCTAGTACTTAGCCGTTCGGATTCGATAGAAATTTATATTTTTATTCCTATCAATTAACAACACGCATTGTAGTACCTCGTGGCATGATGGCTAGTGTGTTGGGCTGTCATGTCGTAGGTCTGGGTTCGATTCCTGAAACCTAAAAACAGAAAAGTTTTTCTCGAGAAACTGACAAATCCTCCAAGAGTATACTTTCCATGAATAAGAACGTCTCATCTAGCCGTTCGGACTCCGCAAAAAATTGGAGGTCATCTCCATTTCTGCCAACAACACGCTTATAGGAAAATGTGGGAGTTTTAAGTCACTAGACCCTGGTTTTCCAAGAACTGTCGTGTCACCATATATTTTTTGTATTTATTTCTTAAGACAAGAAATCTTGCTTCATTTTATATCTTTCAATTTATGTCATTTTTTTTTTGTAAATGTCATGACTCATGACATTTAAAAATATAAACAACAAAATAAAACATCATGTGATGTGACTTTTCTTTTATTTTATTGATTTCCCCTAAGAATTCCACGAAATTCCAATTTTTTTTTTCAAAAAGAAAACAGACAGTCGCTTTTTGATGCGCTCCATTCCACTGTGACGTGTGTGAGAATTACTCCAGCAGGAAAGGTTTTTGTCAAATTAAACTTAATCGTAAAAGGTATACAAACAATTTCGACAATATGTATTCAGGGAATTGATAATTTTGTATCAAATTAATTATTTGTAATGGCATCTGCAATAAATATGCCCTTAACATTTTAATACCGGAGAATCGAGGACTATTCAAAATTCCATTGCAATGATTTGTTTTCGATTCACAAAACCTCTGGTGCGAAATGAAAACAAAGAAGTTTTGTACCGGGAATGAAGGTAATAAAAGAACACTTGCATTAAGGATATGTTTTAATTGAGTACATTTGTTTGGGGCATAAAACTACGTTTTTATGAGATAATTTCATTGAAACATCTAATGCTACGTTTTCACTAGGCCAAATGAAGTAATTTCGTTGCAAATTTCCAAATCCAATACGAAATCATCCCATAAACGTTCACATTTCAAAATGAGATAATTTCCACCAAATTTGCACGAAAAAAGGTTGGAAATCAAGTCAAAAACCTATTGAACATACCCAATTGGCCACAGTTTGAAGTGCTCTGAAAAGGTTTTGTATGAAAATGTCAAAGCTCAATGGAAGTAGCCAGCTTAAATTAAAAAATGAAATGAGCTGTCAAACGTTATCCCCAAATTACAATTGAAACACTTTTTTCTGTGATTTGCGAAATAACCTCATTAGCTTTGACATTTTCATAAAAACCCTTCTCAGAGTTCTTCAAATTGTGGCCAATTGGGTGTGTTCAATAGGTTTTTGACTTGATTTCCAACCTTTTTTCGTGCAAATTTGGTTGAAATTATCTCATTTCGAAATGTGAATTTGTATGGGAAATAAGATAATTTCGTATTCACTCGAGAAACAAATTCAAGTCTTTCAACTATTTTAAATAATTTGCCAAGTTCTATTCACTAAACCAACTTAATCTCCAACCAAATTGATTCTCAAAGACCATAATTAGAACATCATGATAAACTTTCTTGAACTAATTGATAATAATAACCTCCTCTCAATTTATATGTACTATACCAACAGATGGTCACAATTCACATTTATAGCTCATGCCCAAAAAATATATTTTAATCCTTTCTCGAAACACACCACAAAACTTCGTCAAACAATAATCCCATTTATTCAAATTGATAATAATTATTACCAGAGGGAAATCTAGAGCAACAAAAGTCCAATCCCCTTTTATGTCATGACATGCCATAGATAAAACATCTCAAGTAACAATTAATTCCCCAAGCCCCCGACATAAAAAAACAAAAACAACAACAGTTATTATTAGACTATTTTTGTATAGTAGCTAAAACTGTTTACCATCAATTAATTTAAATTTTAATAATAGACTCCATGTACTTCTAAAAAAAATAAAATAAAAAAACTACACTCACCTGTGGCAATTGTTCATTTAAACTCGAATAACTCGACGCCCGCGATGGTGTTCTTTGGATTTCCGATGGTGGCTCTGGGCTTCCACATATCGATGACGAACATGATGTCGATGAACGTAGAGATACTGAATCTGAACGATTCCTCAAAGGGGATATTTGTACGTGTTTTAACATCTAGAAAAAAAGTAATAACAAAAAATAGATTGATGAACTCGACATTTTATTTTAATTTTTCTAAAAATAAAATTCAATTATTTAACTAATGCGTGCATCACTCTATCTGTCACATCAACTTATCAAGAGTACAAGCTGTCATTTGCAATTAAACAGGCAATTGAGTTAGTGCAATAATAAACAACAGGTGCAAATCTATTCCTAGATTATGTACTCGTGCCTATCTGTCTGCAAAATAATTCCCATTTCCCAACAATTCTGAAACTCATAAACAATTCATTGCTTTGACATTTGTGCAATGACTATGACATTTGGTCGCCGCTGGAATGATCCTGACAGTTGTGCAAAAAAAAGGAACATCAATAATTGTTATTAAAGAGTATAGGAATGGGTCGCATGTTGTTGTGTTGGTTGAAATTCAATGAAATTAAGTTAAATATAAATTTGGGAATTTAAAATCAGCAGTCTAAAAAACAAATGAGAGGGAAGATACTTAGCAATAAAGACAATTGTCTGACAAATAGTTGGCAGGTTGCAGAATTCCGATAGAAGCTAGACACGGCAGAAAAATGGCTGACAGAAAATTGACAATAGAATTCAAACAGAAGGTAAAATAGAAGACTGCCAGAAGACAGAGAGAAAGTCTGAAAGATAAATTTCTGGAAGAAAGTTGACAGCTGAATTCAGACAGAGATAGAAGATTGGCAGAAAATAGACAAAATTATAAAAGACAAATATCTGACAGAAGTATGGAATACACATGTCTGACAGAGGGTTGACAGCTAAATTCAGATAAAAGACGGTGTTCATACGAGCTTCACGTGAAGCGACTAATTTTGACGTCTCTTATTTGTATCTCACTCTCATATCTTGAAAAGAAAGTGAGGCATACATTTTTAAATTTTTTGAAAATTTCTGCTTCACCTTGCCATCTCTTTTTCGCCTCACATGAAGCTCGTATAAACACCGTCAAAGGTGTATGGCAGGCGACTGACAAAAGGCTGAAGGACAAATATCTTATAGGAGACAGACAGAAAACTGAAAATTAATTGAATGGCAGAGAACAAATAAAAGTCTGCCAGACTTCTGTGTAACAGAAAGTATGTAAAAAACTGAACAATTGGCGGACATAAGTCTGAAATACTCATAGAATGCACATAGTATTCTCACCACAAGCTAACGGAAAATAGACAATAGACTGACAAATTTCGAAAAATAATTTCGCTGGTAAAAAGAAGTCCGTAAGTGAAATCTAATAGAAAGCACAAAGAAGTTAGGCTGACAGAAAGCAGAAAAGGCTGAAACACAAATTTGACAGAAGGTAGTCAGAAATGTTAAGATTAATGTCTCACAGAAAGCTCAAAGAACGCAGAGATTAGTGTAATAGACAAACATCTGATTGAAACAAACTTGATCGAAAACAAACAGTACGCTGTTAAAAGGTCTAAGTCTAAAAAGTAAATATCTGACAGAAAGTTGACAGAAAGCTGACAGAAGTCTGAAAAATAAAAGAAAGAAGACAGACAGATTAAACCAGACAAAATTTTGACAGTAGGCAGACAAAAGGCAAACACAAAGGAGATATCATTCGAGTGCCGATGACAGGACCTAACCCAAAAGGAATGAAGTCATAATTCTGAAGGAAGGCAATTAGAAGAAAGCCAAGTGATGGGTAGTGAAGAAACATGAAAAAGTAGTGAGAAGTTTGCTAGAAGAATGAATGACTGGAAGTTGGCACGAAACTGATAGAAAGCTGACAGAGGCAGCACCTAAAAAACATTAAGAAGCTATTGACTTAGTGGCTAGGCTAATTTGTTTTTAACTCTGGACAGATAAAATGCAATAAAAAGAAAACAGCCATCCATCAGGTGTCAGACAAAATTCCGAGATTCCTTTATTTTTGCAAGATATTCTTTTTTTTACAAAACGTCAATATACCCTTAAACTTGGTATCCGTATGACAATTAAAAATTATGTCTAACTGTGACAGAAAATGTCAGACAGTTGTTTTGTTTGACGGGTGTTGTCTATACACAACACATATGTACATTCTGCCAATGCCTATCTAACTCCAGCAAAGAGGAAACTTATTATACGCGGCTATAGTATATTTTCAGCTAATGGCTTATGTCGCATGAGTTGTTTGTACAAACGACCGGATGTTATAATACAAAATGCATAAACTCTGCACACCTACGATGAGACTTTTCCTCCTAGTTCCTATATTGAAACCATCAAGTCTACCATCAACATCGAACCAAACTCTATATTATTCGTCCAGAGGGGAATTAACTTATCATAAATCCCAAGTCCCGACTACAAGGGAATGAATGGATATTATGACTTACTCGGGGAATACGGATGTGGAATAACTAAGTTTTCTACTTTAAAGCTGGGAATTAGTTCTGGTGATGGTGGTGGAGAGGTAAGCCGTACTATGTCTATCAGATTCACGGGAAGTTGAATAATGTTGAAACTTATTTATTCATATTTTTGTTCTTTTGTATTTTAATGAAATATAAATTTATTGCTATTTTATTGGAATTTATTAAGTGAGATAGTGATGATGGTATCCCCAGTACTAATAATGTGGTTGAAAGAGATGTTTAAGTGATTTTTGGTGTTTTGGTTTTGATTTAATCTTTGTAGGGGGGACTTGATTTTCTTTTTTGTAAAGAGAATTGAAGTTAATAGAAATACAATAAGGAAAATGAGGGTTCGTTTTAAGCTAATTGGGGGTATTTGTTTGAAGATTAAGTGGTGTGTTCCCATTAAATTAAGAAGCTATAATGTGTTGAAAGAGGAGGGAATTTACGATGGGATGGTAGCCGATTATCAAGACAAGATAATATAGAAAATTTATGAAAAAACTTATGAAGTAAAAGCTTCTAAAAGTTCTCTCAAAGTGAAACCAAAGGCGTACGCAGGATTTCGGTTAAGGGGGAGGTGGCAAACTCATTCAGGATTTCGGTTGGGGGGAAAACCTCATTCAAAAAATAGTTTTGGTACAGAAATCTTGTTTAAATATGTTTTCAAAAGAATATAAACTCTCTAATTTATGATATATGCTGTGATTAGAAGGGGAGATCGCCCTACCTGTCCCCCTTGCGTATGCCTTTGAGTGAAACAGAAATTAAGACAACAAATATATGAATTATACATTGAGATAATAATCTGTGTCACTTTTGTGAAACATAAGCTTAAGAAAACAATATGGACTTATTTCGCTACAAATTAATAAACAGAATTCATTTTTCAAATATAAATTTACAGTCAAATTAAAATTTCATCAATATTTTTATGTTTTGGAATATAAATAAAAATTTACACTTACTTATAAGGAATAAGAAATCAAATTGTTTTATTCTCATATTTGGGCAAACGGGGAATAAAAAATAAATAAATTAAGTGGTGCAACAGCTCATGGAAAACCAGGGCCTAGTGACTTACAACTCTCAACCATTCCTGTGTGCTTGTTGTTGGCAGGAATAAAGGGGATCTACAATTTTTTGCCGAGTCCGAACGGCCAGATGAGAAGCACTTATTCATGACAAGTATACTCTTAGAGGATTTGTCAGTCCCTCGCAAGAGGAAGTACCTTGGAAAAAAACATTTATGTTTTTTAGGTGGCAGCGGCTGGGAATCAAACCCAGATCTTTGGCATGACACTCCTACGCACTAACCATCATGCCACGAGGTTTAAAATTTGAAATAATAAAAGGAGTGCCTTCAAACTGAAAAATATTAAAATCTCATCTAATGACTCGACTCAGATTCTTAAACATAAAAGTTCCTTAAATAAGAAACCACAATTGAAAATCTATAAAATTTTAACAGTTTAAAGTAAAAAGTATCTTAATTGCTTCAGATGTCAAATAAATCATAAAGAAAGCTTTCAATTTGTAACAAAAATTTATTTTTAGGTACTATAAAGCAAGTTTTGGATTCGTGAAAAAAAAGTGGAGGAAAAAATTTTTTGTCTCAAAAATGACTTCTACGATTTTGATAAAAACCTTTTCCATATACTAAAATGAATACGATCTATTAAAAAAAATTATAAAATTTTGCACTTGGCAACTATTAAAACTGCCTGTCATATAACGTATCAAAGGTTTTTGAATTTTTAAAAAAAGTTATTTTTTTTTTGAAAATTTGATATTTTAAAAACGGGTTGACAATTTTTTTTTTCAAATTTTTGTTTTTAATTGCACATAAATAAATACTTGAGACTTGCATACCAAAAGTTTTCCTCAAAAATGTTTTGAAAATTTTATGTATAAAAAATTATTTTTCAAGAAACCTCTCCAACAATTTAAATTTTTTTGTCCATACAATCTATTCAATAAAGAATTAAGATTGTGTTCTTTCTTCTCAACTTATATCGTATTTCATGCTTTTAAACGATTTTCTCTCCATGTCTTTACATACAATTTTCTTAACCCTCAGCGCCTTAAACATAAGGGCAAGTTTGTGCGACCCAGTCGTGCATTTTATTTTATTTATTTTCGTATAGTTTTTCCTACGACAATTTACAAAAACTTGCTTCTTTTTCTTTCATTTTGTTGATTTTTGTTTCAAGTTGACAAAAAAAAACTTTTAAGCCGAATAGTAATTGACAGCTTGCTTAACAAACGGATAGAATTTGTTTCCTTTTTCATTAAAATATCTACCGAGTGAAAATTTGTTATCCTTCATTGTCACTCTGTTTAAGGCGAACAAAGTATCCAATTTAAGTGCTCTCTAAAGAGTTTCGTTAACAAGTGTTTCTTTTTGTTTTTTTATTATGTTTTTAACTAAAACCCCCTGAAAGTAATTTTATTACTTTTTTCATTCAACTCTGTTCAATTATTTAATTTTTTTCCTTGCTATAACTTATTAACGGTTAATGTTACGCAAACATTCTAAAGACGTTTCTTATGTAAAAGTACCTCAGCTGCCTATTTGTAGAACCTTTTTTGCTTAAGCTTATCCTTTTCGAGCTGTTTGGCATAATCGTATTGTCGTGACCTTTGACCCCTTCTTATGGACTGAGTGTTCATGGGATAGTTGATGACTTTTCTCAGATAACAAGGTAACCTCAACCCCAACGTGTATACCTAATAATTCTATCTTTACTGGCCTATCTTTGTTTATTATTTTTAACTTAAGAAGTCTTTACACCCCTTCCATAACTATTATATTCAAAAGTATCTTCAACCTATTGGGTTGAAAAGATTTATTTGAAAATCCAAGCTAACCCTAAAAAATACAAACAAATCGATGTTAAAATATTTGTTGCTATTTTTAAAATTTACATTATCAAGCAGAAAATATTCCTTTACACACAGCCACACACACAAGATAAAGAAAAAGGTACCTCTACTTAAATGGATACAAAGTAAAATAGACATTTAGTAGCAAAAACTTATAAAGGTATAGTTAGTCCCACGATAATGCATCATTCACCTGTATTGTGTCAGATAGGATGGCAAACAGACAGCTACAAGTGAGTTTAAAAAGGACGTGATATGAATTTAAATTTTTTTTGGTGAATATTTAATTCCTTCTTGGCTTGCATTTTGTTTCGTTTTTTTTTCATGTCAAGTCCGAGGTGAGAATAAGATAAAAATAGTTAAGATAAATATGCATCTTTTTTTTAGTTTTAAAATTCTGTGCTTTTTATGCTAATTGGTTCAAAGAGTGCAGCGAACCGAATCTACCTCTTTCCCTTTTTTCTTTAGAGCGTATTCATGTCCATTTGTCCACATTCCATACACATTCTGTCTTTATGCGGGTTGGTCTGGGCTTAGTGTGAGAATTATACATGGGAATACATTTTACATTTAGAAGTGTGAGATAGATACTTTTGCTTTGGTTTTAAATTGCAATGTTTTGTCTTTTCTTTTAATTGTTGCTAAAGAAGAATGCAACCAATGACATTATTTTACAATGGTAGTAAACTTTAGCCTTGATAAAGGAAAATCTTGGAAAGAAGATCAGAAGCATTCCAATCCTCCAGCAGAATAAACAAAACTTAAAAAAAAAAGTTCTACAGTACTTTCATGTCTTATTCCATGGTGAGGTTTTACCTTCAAAGAAACATAGTCCAAGATTTTTCATGGGACATGAGCTGATTAAAAATTTCTTCAAAAAAATTTAGAAACTTCAAGAAAAATGTTCAGGAGCTTCAACATGACAGATAGATAAATATTTCCAATAATTCCAGGAACTTCATTTTGACAGATAGAAATTTCCAAAACTTCAAGATGACAGAAAACAATTTTCAGGACCTTCAAAATGACAGATATATAAATATTTCTAACATTTTCAAGGACTTCAAGTTGACAGATAAAAATTTCCAAAACTTACAGGAACTTTAAGATAACAGAAAAAAATTTTCAGGAACTGTTCAGAAGCTTCAACATGACAGATAGATAAATATTTCCAATAATTCCAGGAACTTCATTTTGACAGATAGAAACTCCCAAAATTTTCAGGAACTTCAAGATGACAGAAAAAAATTTCCAGGAACTTCAAGATGACAGATAGAAATTTCTAAAATTGGAACTGTTCAGGAGCTTCAATATGACAGATAGATAAATATTTCTAACAATTTCAGGAACTTCAAGATGACAGATAGAAATTTTCAAAATTACCATGAACTTCAAGATAAAAATGTAGAAATTCCTGAAGTATTTCCAAACTTCAAGATGAGATATTTAAACTACAAAAATTCTTAAAAGCAAGACATTGAAGTTCAAACATTTCCATGAACTTTATGATGACAGATAGATATTCCCCAAATTTTCATTTCCAGGAATTTTTAAAATTGTCAAGATAACCGATGAATAAATCCAAAAAATACCAGGAACTTAAAGATAACAGCTAGAAATTTCTGAAATTTTCAGGGACTTCAAGAGCACAGTTAGATATTTGCAATATTTCTAAAAATTTTAAGATGACAGATAGAAACTAATAAAGTTTCCTTGAACTTTAAGATGAAAGATTTAAATTTCACCAATTTTCAAAAACTTCAAAAATTTCCGGGAACTTCAAGATGAGGGATAAAAACTTCTGAAATTTCCAGGAATTTTGAAATATTCGTTGGATATTGGCGAAATTTCCAGGTATTTCGGGATGACAATGTATGAATTCTTGAAGTATTACCAAACTTCATGATAAAAGATTTAAACCTAAAAAATTTCAAAAAGCAAGATGACAGATAGATATTTGCCAAATTTCAAGGAACATTAAGATGGCGAATAGAATTTTTTTTTTTAATTTCCTGGAGCTTCAAGATGAACGAAAAATATTTCTGAAATTTCCAGAAACTTCAAAGTGACAGATATATATTTCAAAAGTATTTCAAGAACTTCAAGAGGACAAAAAAATATTTTCAAAATTCCCAGCAATTTCAAAGTGACAAATAGATACTTCCAAGTTTTTTTCAGAAGCTCCAAGATGATAGATAGACAGATATAGATTTTTCCATTCTTTTGGGAACCACATGATGACAGGAAGATTGGTATTTCTTTATTATAAAAAGCATATCGAAAAATCCAACTTCCTGTCAATTTCACTGTGTCAGAAATTTTCTCAATTTCTTTTCAAAAAAAAAACCTACCGGATATGCACAAAAACAATAAATTCATATTCAACAATTGTTCGATGCAGTGATGCATTAAACTGAGACCCCCTAAGCCAGAACAAAAATATTTTTGTTTTCTCGATAGTGCGTTTAATTTCTTGTTTTGTTTTTTTTTTTAAGTAAAAAAGAGTTGACTCTACACTTTTTCCATCATCACCAAATCCCCAATGTCACATGTCACTAATTTTCAACTTCCGTACCGGAACAAACAATTTTGGTTTGGCTTTTGTATTGCTGTATCTACCACACATACCTCGCTTATTCACTCTAATTGTAGCTTCTATTCTGCAATTAATGTTCCATATAGTAGCAAGTGGTTGAATCAGCAAAAGTACAAATCAACATGGAGGCAGAGATATAGAATCACTACTGGAAATTTACCAATACTCAGGGATGGAATGTTCTTATTGAGGATGGGCGCTTAATTTACAAGGGTTCCCGCCTCTAACTTGTAGTCAAAGGAAGAGTTTTGTATGTTAGAGTTAAGTTAAATTGTTATTAAACTTTTTTGTGTTTGATCTGTAAAGTCACTCGGCAAAAATGTTTAAGAAGGTTAAGCCATTTTTTTTTAAAACGTGAATTAATACTTTAGGAACATGTTCACACGATACGCCAAATTTCCTTTCAAATACGTAAAATTTGGCATTTATAGATTAAAAAAGAAGAAACAAAATTTTTCATTTACTTGAGAGAATAAGGTTCGATAATTTGAAAGTTTTGACACCTGTCACTATCACCTAGGGCTTTTTAACGATCACTTAAGTTTGTTTTGTGTCAAACATCGATTTTTTTTTTACCAAAAAGCATAGTAATATAAAAAAATCAAATAATTTCCCAATCTCATTTACTGCATTAAATTAAAAAGGGCCCCTAAAACAAGGCTACTTCACAGCCTAGTTTGATCCTGCCAATACCAAATGGCCAGAAATGAGTTTTTGATAGCACAATGAAGCTAGATATTAATGTTTACTAATTTTATTAGACAAACAGGGCCCTAAAAATGTTTTGTCGCCTTCAATTATCTTTAATCAGTCGAATCCTGCCCTGTCAGAAAAATAACCCTAAAGTGACCATTGACCATGCAGAGCGTTACGAGAGCGCAACCTAACCTAACCTAACTATCCCTGTCAGTGTTTTATTTTTAGCTTGCAGACAATCCTAATAATTCTCGACCACAAATGACATTGCGGTTTTGGTTTTATAGATTTTTGCTATACCAGTACCTAGGAGACCAGGGATTGCATTATATTTTCTGTTGACCGAAAGCACACCCAAGCCAACCAAACCAAACCAAACCAGATACCAAGCTTCATACTATGCGCGCATCATGGTGGTGACGATGATGTTGATAATGTTGATGATGACTTTGATGATTTTCTGCGCGTGGTTGAGTTTAAAATGCTTCCCCCCTATTAAGTGGATTTTTGAAATGCATCCGTGATTTGAATTCCATTCCTCAGAGGGATAGGGTTTTCTGATAATCACATCAGAAAAAGCAAAGGGTGTGCGTTCGTTGCTCAGAGAACCAACTCAAAAGGTTCGACCAAAACACGCAATGCAATGTGCGACGTATTATTTGATCGGGTATAGAAATGTTTTGGTAATAAATATACGCCAACCATAAAACCATTAAAATGGATAAAGATAAAAATAAACTGCATGTTTCGAGGGGATTTATAGGGTTAAAGTTCAATTAGAGTTGATTTTCGTATATAAATATAGACGAACGAAGGCGAGAGTTGATGTAATTATTCTATTATTATTTGTAGTTGCCTCAAGGCATTGTAAGTTAACTTAGGTATTTAAAAATATTTTTCGAGTGCGTTAAGTGGTTTTATAAGTGGGGTCGATTTGAAATTGATGATGGTGGTGTCGCGGCGGCGGTGGTGGTGCACTATTGGCACTATTTTCAATAGTTAATGGATTTTTGAGAAGTCTATTGACCCTTTTGATTGAGGGAAATTAATACAAATTTACCATAAATTCAATTATAGTTTTTGTTTTGGAATAGATTAAGATAACGTAAAGTGCGTTTCAATTTTTTTCAGAGGTGGTAGCTTATACATTTTGAATTTACATTCATATTCGATTATTATGTAGTTTACATTCTACAAAGTATATGTTGGTATAAATAAGGTCGATAGGAAAATTGCATACTCTTAGGCGCTTTATTAGCCTTTTTTCAGTGTGGTTTTATAAATAAATTTTTGAATATAGTCTGGGAACAATTGTGGAACGTATTCATTTATATCACAGAAGCTAGATTTCACTAGTAAAGACATTTTTTAAACGTACAAATAGAATTTAACTGTATGAAAAGTAAACACAATCCACAGAAAGTACCACACAATTTTGTTCAAATAATTTAGAAAATCCTTTGACTGTGGAACGTATTATTTAATTTGTATATTACATGATTCTGTATTCTGTATTTTGTATTGATTCGTGGTGAACTGTTAGGATACTACTACTGTGATGCTCTTATCTGAATCATTGACATATTAAATATGGACTGCTAGTTGTATGACATTTCCATACAGAGTGTCGACCCCACTTAAAACAGTCGAGGTTAGCGGCAAAGTTAGGCCTACCGGTGATTTTATAAGTTATTATTAGAGGCATCTGTTGCAGGTTTGTGCATACATGAATTTTCATTCATAGAAACTGGGGTTACCCTTGGTATTTTTCATAAGAAACCCTGTCATCTCCTGTTACAGAAAGTCAATAATTTGCGTAGTGCTGGGGGATCAGGCAAAAAATCCCTTTTTTTATATAATTTAAAATTAAAAAACTTTAAGATTTATTTGACATTTCCTTCCACATCTAGCTTTCAACCAGATTTTGTTTCCTCGTTCGGAATGTACAAAAGATTTTAGAGAAAAATAAAGACTAAAGTGAAATCGGAGCGACACAGCAGCAAGGATTAAAAGACAAGACGTTTACAAAATGCCAAACAACAACAAACAACTTTCGTCAGCGATTGTTTCACGTCGGTTTGGGAGATTCTGGGTTTAGTTTAAAAAAAAAAAAAAAAAAATAATATTTTCAAAAACCAATTTGACAGCTTTCAAGAAAACTGCTCAAAAGTACAGGTGAAATCGAAACGAAACCTTTATCTGTCTGAACAGAGTGGGAGAGGGAGCTGGAATAGATGTCAAAAAAGCTGCAGCGAGTTGAACAAATTTTAACTTTCATTGAAGCATTTTTGACATCTATTGCTCCGTCTCACGTTCTGCTCAGGCAAGTGAAGTTTAAATACCTTCAGCTACTTTTTACAAAAGTGAAAAAAATGTGTTCTAAAATCTTGCAAACAAAAAATAAACAGATAATTTTTCTCATACCAAAATTTTCAAGCAAGCGGGTCTCAACCATACATATTTATTTCTAACTTTAATATTTTTTTTTGCTAAAAATAGCTGAATGTAGCTAAGTCTTAAGCTTTTATTCTGTGGAAAAAGATAAATTAGTTTGTTTAAAAAAAACAAGGTAATTTTCCGTTTCTTTTTTGGGCTTTTCTTGAAAAATACCCCTCTGCACTGGTTAGACTCAAATGTCAAATGCTATTTTTGTTTTTTGTCAGTAGAACGGAGTTTGGTGCTAGTGTTGCCATTATAATAAGTTTAATCATTGTAAGATGGCTGCTAGCAGTCCGTATATAATCTGCCAATGATCTCAATTATAAACACTTTCTACAATATTTTTCAAACTATATTGCCGAATAAGTTGTATGTATTTACCAACGTAAAATTTGTTATTACTTTTCAACTAAACAATATTAACTCCAGAAAAAAGGCTGTGGAATGTAAAGTCGTGAATTTAACTGTGACGTTTTCCTATCAGTGAAAAGATATATCAATACGCTCCACACTCTTTCTTTTAGTTTTTAATAGTTTGAGTTAAGTTAAAGGAGTGAATAAGTTAGACATACATTTGTGGAAGCCGTGGAATGTATGAATATGGTTTATTGCACGCCTAAAATTTGTCAATGAAAGTTAAATTTTCATTCTAATTGAAAAAAACGTTGGGTATCTAACACATTTTCAGGCATAAAACTATAAGTTCATTGATTTTTTCTTCATTTTTGATTTGATTTTCACTTCACTGACTGTCAATTATTCTTTTTGGACCCTTTTTTAAAGTAAAATCAACATTCTTAGTTCAAAAATTAGTTCAACCATATCACTCTCTCGAACCATCATCATCATGATAACCCTAAGAGATGTGTAATAACTTTCAAACGGCTCATTACCTTCACTTTCTTTATGCATCATTGTGCTTTATTGCTACAACAATTTACATCTACACGCTTCACTATCTTCCTTATAATTTGTATCAAGTTTTATTTCTCATTACTTTTCCTGTCACTTTTTTGTTTTGGTTGTTGATTCAGATTTTATGGACACACCTGAGTTATTTAAAGACAAAAAGATAGCATTGTTTTTTGCCACAAAAAGAATCCCTTCAGTGCCTATATAGGTATGTAGATGTGAGATTATGGAAACCCCTTTTTTTATCTTTATAGGTATACTTTTTAAGCATGAATGGAGACAAACCCATGAAGGTTAACTATACGCCCTTTCAATTTTCTTCAGAAACTTCAATACCACAAGAATGTAACAAAAGTTAAACAAACAAATAAAAACTAAAACCACAACAGGATGTTACATCAAAGAAATTAAATCTCCCTTAAAATAGTGCAAACATAAAAGGGTTGAAATGTTTTTTTTTTTTTTTCTTAATTCAAAGTCACGACGAGAATGAAAACTTACAAATTTAAATTTTATTAAAAAAACAAAGCAAAAGACACCATGAGAACTATATAAATGATACTAGGAATTTTGAAACATGTTTCAGAAATGCGTTTGTGTTTCTTTTTCAAGGATATAGCCGCGACATTTGAATGCTATCCTTGGAAACGCATTTTAATTATTTTTATTTTAACCCAAAAAACACTTTTGTTTTTAGGAAACTGAAACATAATTATAAAAGTAATTTTCTTTTTGGTAAACTTACGACGTGGTTATAAAAAAAAAATCACCACACCACAAGGACGATACGACTCATATGGTGAATCCTTGCAGAACATTATATTTCAAACAATTTATAATCTTCATATGCAAAGCATCATGGGTGTGAGGGAGAAGGTATATAGAAAGATCACACAATATGTTGCATACATCAGTGACGGACTTGCAAAGAATGTGCTCAAGGGCGATTACATCCTAGGACAAAAGATCAAATTGCATTCAAAATTTTGTTCAAGCAGAAAATTAACAAAAATAAAATAGCCTTGTACAAAAAATTATTGATACAAAAAAATGTACTTCGGTTTGATTGGCTAACTATTTTTTGAGTTTACCCTGGGACAAAAATTCAAATTGCACTAAAAGTTTTGTTCAAGAGAAATATCTCAAAAAAGCCTACAATCTTGCACTAAAACTAAACAACTTTTTTAAGAAAAATTAAGAAAAACTGACAATCAAATGGTTCTATCCCCCCCCCTTCCAACCTAGTTAAGTTTTATAGGGTTTCTACGGCTCGCTGTATACATAATCCTTTACTGTACTGACACACATAACATGTTGTATCTATGCATAGCCAAACAACCAAAAAGGTCTTGACTTGAAAGTAATTTTCAATTTAAGAATCATTTACTCTTGCTCTTGTTGTAAGGCTACATCACATATGAACTAAATTGTTTACGTTAAACTTTTCCGACAAAAAATATTAACTTTTTCCGGAGGCGTTGGTGTTTCTCTTTTTCGTTGTTTTCTTTATTTTAATTCAAAAAAACTTCAAAGAGAAGATTAAAGCGCGAAAAAGTGCACTTACGGTGCAAAATTAATACTACACACCACGGCAAGAGAAGATTGTATACAAAGACTGAAGAGTTTATAACTTTTATAATATGATAGATATAAGAAGTTAAACGTGCGGGTTTAAGGAATATTTTTTGGCAAGGATAACAGATTGTAATAATGTGTAACATGTATGAGGTTTATGCAGGGAGAATTTATTAAAAAGTTTCGTTTTTCTTATTTTTGTTTCTGAATAAAATTAAGGTTATTCAGGAGAATATGAGAGATTTTTTCAAAGGAATACAATTTTTGCCGTAAGGAAAAATTTATTTTTTGAAGAGTTAGCTATCTTCAAACGTGTAAATTATTATTTTTTAAATAATTGTTTACTCAATTAAGATAATTTTTTGATTTTCAGAGTTTTCTGAGTTTTTGTTTGAAAATTAATATTTCCCAAGTTATAGTACCTACTCGAATTTCTGAATGAAATTTTAATAAAAATAAATTAGCTTATAACTTTGAAATTAATCTCAGGAATGTAGTAGAATTTATTTTTGTTTATATTGAGGGTAAAAACCTATGTTAAATTTTCCATACAAGTTATGACAGAATTACCAATGGAAAATTACACAGTTTTACGCAGTTTACACCTTTACTACGTTTACGACGACTTTAAATCTTTTGATGCCTTTTTTTCTTTTATTTTGGTTTTGACAGATAGCCTTATAGAAAATCAAATGCTAAATAAGGACGTGTAAACATAAAAAAAAACAACCGTATGCTTGACTTGAAGTGACAGCTCATATGAGAAAGCATATACAGAAAATATAATTGCTGCGTTTTTTGCATGTCCATATGGATATTGGCGAAAAAACGACATCGGAACGTTTCAACGTTTGCCTAGGTCTGCCATTTTGCATTGAATAATTTAACCAACAAACATTTGACATTTTTATACAAATTATCGATAACACAACGACAATAGTTGCCTGGCAGTACCGTTTTTATCGGGACAAAAGTTAAATCCTTTTAATTATCTGGACATAGCTAACTCTATATGGACATAGTTACTGTGGTATTTGGTATGTAAATTGCTTTGTTATGTTGTCGTTTTTTTTAGACAGAATTTACTGGAGTTGAAAAAAAAAACAACTAATGACAAATCATTTGAGTTCTATTATCGTGTAAACTGGCCTTAACATAACCAATAAGACATACGGTCTGAACGCACTCATCAGCATGAACTGTCAAACTAAAATAAAATATAATGGGTGCGTTCATCGGCAGAAATCTGAAAATTCAGTACTGAAACGTAACGTTGAACGCACAAAATATCTGAAATTTCAGCCAAATGTCATATATTTTTTTCTGCCATAATCTTGTGTTAACTTGCTGATTTTACTGAAATAATATAAGGAAGAACTTTTTTCGTCGCATAATAAGTGACTCTGATGAGGAAGTTACTATGTAAGTTGACTGGAAAAGGCTTGTTCGTTGTTTCACTTGGATTATCATACTTAAGAAAATAGTTGAAGCCGCACTTTTCACTTGCAACCAAAAAATCTTAACAGTTATTACTCCCAAATGCACGTATTGTTCGCGTTTTTCCACCAAATGTAATTATTTTAAATAAAAATGGGGATAACTTTCACTTCTTGTTAAGGAAAAACTAAAGCCAAAATGCCATGGAAAAACTACTTCTCAATCTTATTTTTTTATTTTATTCACTTACAAAAAAAACAAAACTTTAAAAAAACCAACAAGTCGTACCAAACCGACAACAGAACACAAAATAGCTGCATCTACTATTAAGTTCAGCTTCTATGTGCAGATTCTTATTTTTTGTCTTGTTTATTAGCTGTCATCTGAATTTTCAGATGAAAATTTTTATCTGAAAAACGTAAGCAAACGTAACGAAAAGTCATCTGAATTTTCAGATTTTTTTGACAGCTGACCAATCAGAAGCCCCAAAAATTCAGATTTCTGGATCCTTGAACGCAGGGAATAGCGGCTAGCCGGTAGCTAAAAAATAGTAAAACGGTAATGTTATATTTTGAAGTTGTGAATATATTTTAGTAGTGTTTTTTTAATTTAGAACTGTGTTTTGATAAGGTCGTGCAAATTTATCGGTTTAATTACTAAACCAAATATCTAAAATATATTTTAACTATAAATGTAAACATATTTTAATCGAAAATTCACTGAAATAAAGGAAAACTGCAAGGCAAAGGTGAAGTAGCTATAGTGGTGACAATAAATTTGTTGGTAAGTTTTTAAATGTAAACTATTTTAATTTATGTATATCGCAGTAATTTACATTTAGATCTGTGCAATGTGTATAATAATTATGTACATTATTCAGGTTTCTTAATGAAATATTTTGTATTTCTTTTGTGTGCTGTCTCCTGAACATACAATTGCCCTTCATTTCTGCTTAATTGTTTTTTTATTTGGGTTTGCTGTTTTTGATATCTTCAATATCTACACAAAATTCAATGGGCTTCAATTTCTTTCTGGAATCTTATCATAGATAGACAAACCTTGTTATGAAATTGAATAGACATAGCCAAAGAGTCAATTGGCCCCGCGCCGATCAAAATCCATCGTGTGGCTTGGTACGTCAGCTGCCAATCCATTCGGAAAATTCAACCGTACCAACTGTATCGGCATGTAAATTATATCCATCTAAAATCTTTCAATACTTAAAAGTGAGGCTGTGGTATTGTTAAGGGCCATATTAGTTTAATGTTGCAACGCAGAGTGAAGTCTAAGTAGTGCTACCATTGCCATTGGATCGAAAACGATTTTGTTTGGTCTAGGCCTAAGAAGAGTATGATTTGTTTGATTGTTCCTACAAAAGGAATACAATTTTCTGTCACATTAAAATTGAAAAACTCCCTCAAAATGAAACACAAAACTGGTTGCACATAATTTAAAAGCTGTTTTTATAGATTTAGGTTTTAAATTGGCATAACCATCTACCTCGTTTTTTTCCAAGTGTATTACCTACATATTTCAGTTTAAATTTTGACCCTTCAAAAAAAAACCTGTGTGTGTTTGTGAAAAGTCGATATTTTCAAAATTTGAAATTTTTTCTACATCACATTTTTCCGACCCGCCAGTTGGAAAACACTGATAACGAGTATTATGAAGGTCTACACTCTGCAGGTACATGCAAAATGATATCGAATACAGACTGGTGGGTCAGAGATAGTGGACTTACCATTTAGGTGTACGAACTTCCATTCATTAAGGTATTAGAAACAAGAGATGTCATTTTCTGTACAACCAAAAGATTCAATCCTGAAAATCGATTAATATCACTCAAGATAAATAAGCTTTTCAAATGCAGAATTTATATTTAATTATCTAAATATTGACGTGTTGCTTTCTTTCTGGCATTTCAACTTTGCAATTTCAAATCTAAAATTCCGACAGTAGAAGTCTTACATACAAATTGCGTCCGGGCGACTATACATCTTTACGTATGTGTTTCAATTGTACATCGAGCTAAAGCCCAAACGGGTGGATTAATTTGTTTCAAATTTAGTACAGACTATTTGTATTTTATTCTCTTTAAAAGAAATTCATTTTGTTTTGTTTTAGCTCATTTAGATATTGATACATTTTTTTTTCTTTAATTTACAGTTGATTCCCAAATGTTAACAAAAAAATCTTTTAAATACAAAAATGAATTTTGTATCAGGTTTTTCAAACTTTCGGTCAAAAATAATTATAAAATATAATATCTAGCCGCGTTATATCGTTGAACCCGAAGAGCATGCTCGTCCTTTCCAGTCGTGTACCTATATGTTTTTCATTGAAATGACAAAATTTTTCACATTTTCCACGCTATAAACTTACAGATTTAACAAGTTTAAAGCTTCTAACGCCACTAACACTTTTAACCCACATCCTGTTTGATGTGAATTTATTGATTTCCTCAGCATCATCTTCCGGTTGAGATTTAAACTTAATTACAACATTCTTTGACTTAATTAACTGTCAAAGGAACCCGAAGCTTGTGCCTTCATTTCATATTTTTCTTGCTTGTTTCTTATACATCCTCCTTCCGGATGTTCCTAGAGGAAATGCATCATCATCATTGCACAACGTACACCGGTTAACTATACACTCCAATGATATAAGTAATTACCCTTTACCAAAGCAGTTAAAAATCATTTGCACGCAAGCATCATGTTCAAGGAAATAAAAATTCAATCACGAAGATCTGCAGCTATAGCTAGCAAGGAATCTTTCGATATCAATTCTATAACAATTCTAGGAATGCATGTATTTGTTGTATGTAGTCTTAAACCAGATTTTTAGAACATCCGGTTATGAAGATAGACGCCATCACTAATACACACATGGACTAGGAGGACATGCTTTCATATAAAAAAAAAAAAAAATAGAACTATGTCATCAATATAGAATAGATATGAGGAAAAGACGTATGGATATTCAAATGTGGAATAAAAAAAGGGAAACATTTATTTCCTTTTGAAACACGACTAGTGTGATGCATAGTTGCACATATCATCCATGGGATGAATTTAGGAATTCCTCCAGGCGCAAATTTTTTTTTTTTTTACATTTATTCCTTCTGTATTTTTTTGTCTTCCTTTTTCTTGCCACTTGTGTGGCTGCTTTGACTCTCTCAGTATCTGAGAGAGGGAACCATGTGTTCCCTGAAGTGTTCTTTCCATCTTCATAAATACTACAAAATTTTCTTTTGTTCAAAGAATAAAAACGGAGATTTTCCTCTGAGAGTAAAAAAAAAATAGTGCAACAGATTGCAGATGGCTGAAAAATACAAACAAAATAGAAAATATGATTCTCAAAAGGATGTTAGAGAATGCTGCTAAAAGATGCACAATGCTTCCTGTCTTTTGCTGTCATATAATAAATGTACCTATCGTTTATTGGAAAATGCTGGGAAATTTATTTTATATTTCAAGATAAACAGGCTACTTATAATATTCGAATACACCTTGCTCCCATTTCAAGTGGATGGGTTTTGTAGACTCAACGGTTAGATATTGATGTACTTAGATTTTATTTAGTTTAATGCAAGGAAAAGGTGTAAGTAATTCAAGACAGAGTGCAATATTCTGTTTTATATTTAAAGAGCAATCTCTATGTTAACAACAGGTGTTTTTTTGTTTCTATGATAAAAATTATGAAAGAAAGTGCATAGGTTAGGTTAGAAGAGGTGATAATACGGAGAGCCGCATCATCTCACTCGGATCCCGGTGGATGCATTGCGCTCCCCAGGGTGAAACGTGGGTGGTGAGGAGGGATAGGGGGGGATTAAGAGGATTTTTAGGGGTGTGGGGGAGCTCCCTGAATCACCCTGAGTTCTGAATGAATTTTAGGATGTTTTTTAGTGGCAATACAGAGATGTCGCCCAGTTCGTCGAAGAAGTATTCTCCTAGGGCTGCTTTTTTGGTTCTAGCTAGTCTGTGGCATTCACACAAGAATTGAAGGGACCCCTTCCGCCTCTTCATCATGACACCCTCTACATAAGTTCGATGAGCTGATGCCCATTCTGTTCATGTGGCTTCCCATAGAGTCAACTATGAGTTTTAATTGAGGCAAGCGTTACTTCAGTAGGTATTCAGTTTTTTTCTACGAAATATTTAGCCAAAGGTTCTTAGAAACTGGTGTATTCTACTTTTTTCTTGCTCCAGTGGCATGAGCACCGAGGCTCCGATTTGGCTGGGATCAAGAGATGATCCGCTTTTCGCCAGTTCATCTGCCATTTTGTTCCCTTGAATATCCCTTTGTTCTGGGACCTATCTTAGAGTATTTGTGTTCGCTGTACACTTAACTCATTTCGGCAGCGATTGATGAGATTGGACTTTATGGTGATTGAGGAAATGGCTTTATTTGCCGCCTGGCTATCTATGAAGATGTCAATATTATTGTTGACTAATTCACGTGAGGCAAGATGTTTCGCGGCTTCACAAACTGCCAGAACTTCCGCTTGGAATACACTGCAAAAGTTTGGAAGCTTCATAGATCTATTTATGGGTGGGTTATCTGAATAGACGCCTGACCCAACACCCTCCAAAGTTTTGCAACCGTCGGCGAATACCGAAACATGATTTGCATTAATGACCCTGTTTTTGTTCCAGAGTTCCCTGGTGGGGATAGCTGTCATGGTTACTGAGTTGAAATCAATGTGCGGTGAAACGTAGTTTGTTTGAATGTCAATGTCTGTAAAATTTATTATAGTTCTGTGACCGTAGAGGTCCCTTTTCCAATTTTTTGCATTGTTGAAGTCTTAAAGCACTTTTTGCCGCCAACAGATTCTTTCGTAAACAGATCTAGTGGGGCAAGTGAAAGGAAAGTTTCTAGGGCGCCCGTTGGTGTGTGGTCCTTCCACGCTAGTCTTTGAATTTTAGTCATGGTTTTTAGATTGGTTTCCTTAAGAAGAGCTTATGCTTTTGGGTTTTAGATTTAGCTTTCCTCAAATATTTTTGGTAACAAGACAGTTCGTAAAGAACCAAGGCCTAGAGTCTTACATATGAAACTTAAACTTTTTTTCCATTCCATTCACACTCAGGCTCAATTGTAAAGCAAGTGAAAATCACATTCTAATAGCTTAGCCCTTACAGTCAAAACTAAAACGCAACAAAAAAGTTATAAGCCATATCTTTTACAACCATATTTATCCTGAGAGAATTGTATCTTTAAAATGCTCATCTACTCGTAATAATTATTATTACAATCTTTTTTGTTTTCTTTTGTTTTTTTTTTCTTCTTATTTTAATTCAAAAGGAATTTTTCTCACGACTCATAAAATGCGCTAATTCAAATTGTGTATGCCGTTCGGTTTTAAACGTGAACGGGAGCAAACACAATAATGAATGGTGTTACTCTCCCTGGGTATATGCATTTAAATGTATATCTGAATCTATTTTTCATTGCATGTCATACTGTTTATCATTGGATCTGTCTCAGTTTTTTTTTTTATCTTATTCTGTTATTTTTTTTTTTTTTGTATAATTTAATGTAATTATCACACAAAAAAGAAATTATATGGTCTTGAAGACGATTATCTGCATACCATTAATACATTTGACTTGGATTTTATAACACCGGAGGCAGTAATTATGCCATAGAGTGAGAAAAGTAAGAACCTTGGAAATTGGAACTTCTTTGTATACCTAGTTTTTATGAATAAAAAAAATATCGGAATTGTAACCGAAAGGAACTTACAGTATTAAGGTTTTATCCTAAGCAATGGGTTCCTACAGAACCTACTTCATGAAAAGAGAAGATAGTGAACAATTAATTTTGATAGAAAATCATTGGCATGAAATTTTCAATTTTACACTTCACTAGTTTTTATATTTTGAAACTAAATTAATTCATGGATAAATATAGTTAGTTATAGTTATCCATGGGGCTTTAGATTTAATCCTTTAACCTGTTACATAGTTCGACTGATGATAATGAAATAATCTTCATATAGAATAGTCAGCGTGAAATTTAAAAAAAATTTAATTCTAAAGCTTCTATCATAAACTTTAAAATTAAATGACTTTAGAATTTTCTACACACTTCATCGGCTTCTTCTTTTGCTATCACAATATGGCCATTATAATGTAGTTGAATGCATTAAATTTAATGTCAGCTGTATATTTTTGTTTCCTTTAAGGGAGCGAAGAAATGCTTTATGCACCATAAGGAGGCAGTTTCGGCATTGACCCATTAACCATCCCCGTGTGTCGGACTCGTTCAGGTATAAACATACCGACCAAAACTCTACCATAACTCTATAGCACCTTCTCTACAATGTTCTCCGGTGTGATGTCGTCAATACTTATCTGCCGGTCTTGGCGAAGGCTTTCCCATCTACTGCAGGCGAAGAAGGTATGGTTTGCATCATCTTCTAGCTTGTCTCCGTACTGGCAGGCCGATTGCCGATTTTGTGGAGAAAGGCATTGAAATATCCATGTCCGGTGAGTAACTGGGTGACGTAGTAGTTAACCTCACCGTTTTCCGATCGTTCCACACAGCCACGTTCCTGATCTTCCTCTGTTTTCCGAGCTCCAACGGTCTTCCCACTTCTGTCTCGTGAAATGCTTAAGCACCTCGGATGCCGTTTACGTTCCCATTTCCGCCTTTTTGTCGTAGAAGTACTTCCTTTCTGTCGCTAGGAGATCGATGGGGGTCACTCCTTCCACTACCGGGACGGCTGGTTCCGAAACCGTTCGGTAAGAGCTACCTACACGTAAAGCTCCGCATCTTTGCACCGCCACCATCGAATTCCGGTACTTCTCTTGTTGAAGAGCGTCTGCCCAAATTCGCTGCCATACAGAAGGATGGATTATTTCAGCTGTATATAGAGGCTTTATAGTTGACGGTACAGGGACAAAGTATGACATGCCATAAAACGGTTTGAAACAAATTTTAACGCCGAAATGATATGACGCGACTATAATTACAGAGTGGAATATTTCGTTTTGTTTCGTTAACTTTTGCTTTCGAAAGTGCAGTGAAACTGATATTTGGTGAATAATTGGTAGAATTAACAAAAAGAGATAGATGATAGTTACATTATGGGTGTGTTCCACTTTTAAAAGGCTTATTATATTAGCTTCCGTGCCCTCTCCGACAATAATAGTTCTACCTTTCGAATTTTAATTTAAGTGTTTAATTGTTCAACGTGCTTTAACATCCTTTTAGTTTTTTGCCCAGGAAATTAATTCACATCAAGCTTATTTCACACTTGAATGTTTAATTAAAGACTGTCTTCCCTTATTTCTCCATTACACATTATTTGTGCAAGCTTCTTGAATCAGATTTCCTTATTTCAGGTTTACAGTTTGTGAACTTTAGTCACTTCCCAGACAAACAACTAAAAAACAATCCTTAAAGTGCACCTGTTCACACGCTCACGCTCATTTTTGTATTCCCATTCCCTCCCTTAAAAAAAAAAAAACTTCCAGGTATATCTCCTTACCAACAACTTCCATCCAATTTACGAATCCCATTACTTAAAGAAAAACCAAACAAAAAAGTAGCTTGCTATAGAACTACATTTTAAACTTCCTTCAAAAAAAGCAAAACTTTACTTTTGGATTACATTCACTCAATTACCCATTTATATAGTGTTGCACTTCCTCGTTCTTTCATTTTCTTTCTGTCAACTTCTCAATGTCAATGTTTGTCTCTCTCGCTTTGCTTGCTTTATCCATTGCACTAAATTTTCGTTACACATTTTTTTAAAAAGTTTTTTTTTTCATAGCTAAAAAAAAAAAAAGAAAAGGAAAAAACTTTAACTTGTTTGCAAATTAATCAGTGCCAAGTCCGAAAAAAGGATGAAGATGCATTAGTTTTTCGACTAAAAGCAACAAATAAAAAATAAGAAGACTTTTTTACCCAATTTATTACCCACACAGAAATTCTTAGAATAAACGTTGACAAGTTTACAAGTCTTCGGTATAATGCAGGGACGAAAGTTACTCTCATCGAATAAGTAAAAAAGGATATTTCAAAATCAAGAGCATCCTAAGAATAATTTTAAAAGGACAACTTTAAAGGATTTTCTCTATTTACCATAAATCACTTTTTTAGCAAAAATATTGTTGCGACAATTTTGCGTATAAAATTAATTTTAATATATCTATAAATACTCCTTTTTGATCTCGAAGAAAATGTCCTTTGGTATACATAATGTACTGACCCTTGTTCAAGGTCTCCTTGGCTTCATTTGACACGATATTCGAGCTGTTGCTGTGAATGATTTATTATGAGAATATTTCAATTTCTTTTTTTTTTGCATTCATTCGGTTCAACGTCTGCATAATCCCTTGTTGGCATAATTCCAAGAAAATGTCCTTGATATTCTTGGGTATCTGTTCTAATATGCTGGTCTCCCTGAGTTGAGGATGCGTTGCTGTTTCTTAAAGACGCACATACAATTAAAAGCTTAAAGAAGATTTTTTTCTTTGTTTGCTATTCTTGATGACACTCAATGTATAGAAAAGCTTGAATTATAATTTGTCTCAAAAGTCATGTGTTTGAATTTAAACAAATCTACATATGTATCTCCTACCTAGACCCTCGGTTACCAAACTGTGTTCCACGTTTAAACAATTTTCAGGGTTCCGTGAAATTCTTAAATTAAAACTAAAAATTATTTTTTTAAGTAGGTATGCAGTTTGAAACAAAAATTAATTTGTTTTTATAATTGAAAAATGTAACTTTTTGAATCTTTTGAATGTTTTCCAGTTATGAATTTGTGCAAGGAAACATGTTAGAGCTCAGAGCTGATATTCTCAAAGATCTTGGCAAAACCGCACCTCTACTCCGGTTCAATAATGACGTAAGTGCAAATACTCTGACTTCGATTGTTCTAATGATGGACGGTGTTCATACGAGCTTCACGTGAGGCGACTCATTTTGACGTCTCTTATTTGTACCTCACTCTTATCTCTTGAAAAAAAAGTGAGGCAGAAGTTTTTAAATTTTTTGAAAACTCTGCTTCACCTCGCCGTCTCCTTTTTTTCAAGATGTAGAAAGAAGTAGAGCGTTTTATGACCCTTAAAAAACTTTAAGTCAAACTTTGCGGCCAACAAAAATAGTCATATTTTGGAAACTGGAACTGGAAGTTTGTAAAATATTGGCGGAAAAATTTGCATTTACGTCGATATTGCACCGGAGAAGCAAAGATTTTGAAATGTTTTGTCTTTCATTTTTGTCTATCGTTGAGTGTTTAGGTTCCAAAATATATTTTGACCTTATTAGGGGTTCCACAACTAAAAAAGTTTTGGAACCGTTTGGTTTGGGAATTTTCAAGTTCTAAAAGAAGTTCGAAAAGTTTGAGTTATGAAATTTTGTTTAGTTGTTTAAGACTTCTTAAAAATACTTTTCTTAAATCTTTTAATATTTTAGAGTCTTCTTAAAATGATGGAAAGTTTTCCATTTCCCCAAGAGCTTATTTCAATGAAACTTTAACATGTTCTTTTTCTAATTCCAGAAACGACAATGGGACTCAGACTCTTTAGAATTGCAAAATAAATATAAATGTAGGTAAGTCAAAATTTAATAACTTTGATAAAAATCCAAAATGAATACAAATTTGGTTTTGCTCCTTGCTTTTCAGTGCGAGATCCCCTTAATCCCAGAGTTATACCTGAATAAACAGGTAAATTTGTTTTTCAGTCGATTTAAATCCTAACGTAACTCACCTACTATGGGGAGTCAACTCAGGGACTAAACTGCGGACAATTTTCGTTGTAGCGCCATCTTGTTTTCGATAGTGAAATTTGCTCGATTTTTGATAGTGAAAGGCGATAAGGGGTGATATTCATAGTTTCGCACATCGATTTCAATAGATTTTTGACAAATGAGAGATAAAGTTAATCCTCGACTGAAAAACTGATTCTGAGTTAGTTCAGGTTTTATTTATTCTCAGGATTAGACTACCTTGAGTTAACTGAAAGTTGAGTCAAGAGGTACTGAATATTTGGCACTCGCTCCGTTCCCTTGACATCTCAAATTTAAATATTTAAATGTATTCTTTTTATAGCCTTATGAAGCCAGTTGACCACTAAAAGGGAAGATAAATCCTAATCCTAACTATATTAACAAAAATTTCATAATATTCAGTACTTAGGTGTTCATGAACACTTCAAACTTGTGGATATTCATAATTTTGAACATTTTCAAAAAATTAAGGAAGATAAAGTAGATATCATATTATTATTTATTTCTCATAAAATGAATCCTTACTTCAACCTCCTCAAGTTTTTTTCTCGTTACGCTCCTGTGGAATTGCTTAGAAAATCAGAAGACTTGGCCATGAGTATAAATATTCACCAATTAATCCTGCAAATTGCCAGACATACGAATTCATACAAGTAGCTTAAAAATGTTTAATATCGATATTTTTCTTGTTGAGAAAAAATATCTTTTATCTTATTTACCATTCAAGCAGCAACTGAATCCTTTATTTCGTTGTTTCTTAGAAAATCCGGACAAAAATTCAAATTAAATTCACATCACATTCAAAATCCATATAAAATCAAATACACATGATACATTTGTATCAGAGTCTATAAAAATAGCATATGTTTTTTTTTGTATTAAAACATCTGCATTTTCAGAAATAATAAAAAAAAATCCCTTCTCTCATCTGTGAAAATCTGCATCTGACTCTGTGTTGTGCATCTTAATGTTGAAAGTGTGGGAATATTCGTCTGGTTGTTGTTGTTGTTGTTGTTTCGTCTTAAATCTCAAATCTACTGTGATGCCTTATGTTTTTATTGAGAGAAAGAAAATGAAATCATCTGTAACAGGTAGCAAGCAAAAAGTTTTTTAAATATCCGCTTCTTATATGTATACGACAAGTATTATGATGGATTTCAAAACCAATTAAGATTATTCGAAGATAATTTATAATCATACATATATCCTCCGGAAGTAGAAATCTGGCTTGTTGGTTTGCTAAAAGTTCCATAGGAATTTACTCATTTCTATAGATAAACAATCTCAGAAATACACAACATATGTTGCCCGAAATTGAAAGGTGTGATTTCAATTCTGTATGGGTAGTTCATTATTCATTTAAATCTCCAAAATTTCAATAGATATTTATATAAATGATGATACAGATGATTACGTAAGCAAAAGTCAAATGTCAGACTTTCTCGTTTGTTAGAGATTCATATCACAAGAAACCTGTAAATATCTCATAGATACAAGTTCAAGGGGATGATTGTCCAAACTCAGGCCATATGCTGTTTTTGAGGAAATTCACATAAATTCGTAGAAATATAAACGAAGTGGAAAGGTACAGTAGATATTCCCACAAAACAGGATATTTTTGTGTTATCAGAGTTGAATGGGAAGAGTAGTGCATTTGGGATGTACATATCTCAAAGATATAAAAAAAACAACGTAATTTGATAGTCAGAATAGATGGTGTATAATGGAAATGAAATACCTTCCGAATGTTTGTTCATTTGTTTTAGATGCAAATGCATCCACACGGTAGCTAGCACCCGTCTATATGCTGATGGTGATGGTGATTAGAGGGGATAAGAATGTAAGAGGGGGAGGATTTATTTACATTTATATTTACATTGAAATTCAATCGAAAATTCAAAATGCGGAAAGTAAAGATAAAATCTTATGCAAGTCTTTTGAATTTGGGGTTGGGGGCTTGAGATCGAAATGATAATTCGATTGAATGGATAGCCTTGCACTTACTAGATCAAGGTGTTCGTATTATTTTTCTATAGAATTCAGAATTTACATTAATGTTTATATTTCGGAAGGCAAAATGAGAAAATTATTGTAAGGTTTTGTGGAAATTCAGTAAAACTTTTTAAAAGGATTTCCGATCGAATTATAAAGGGTGCCTCAAAGTTAACGCATGATTTTTACTAAACGTCTTTTTATTGTCAAACTAAAATGAGAAAATTGCTTTGCACTATGGAAGAGCAAAGACGTGGGGTCATTTGTCCCATGTGCTATTCCAACATTTTACTACGCAAATAGCAGCAGAATTCAAATCTTGCTTGTGATGTGAAATAATTTCTTGAAAAAGAAACATAAAGAGATGGAAGACTGGTTTCAAAGTGAACAAAATGTTGAACTTGTTTCTAATTCCGAATTTCACAATTTTTGGTGATAAATGTTTATCACACCTGTTCTGAATTCCGGTTCACTAAGAATCCTTTCGTTTTCAAACTCTCGGTGTTTTCAATACTTGCGGAATCAGTGTGTTTTGATTTTCGGGTGGTTTGAAAATCGGCTTGACATTTTGAAATAGTTTGAGGTTTAATTTGACATAGTTAAAAAAAATTTTTTTTGTTGCAAATACGGGCAGACACACCACTAGATTGTCACTAAAAAGCCACGGACCACGATACCACTTCCATTTTTGCTGTTGTTTTTAAATTTAATTTATTTATACAGATTTTTTTTAATATATTTGACGTTTCGAATTTTTTTTTTACTGATTTCGGAAGAAAAACAGGGGCCCAATTCTGCAAAAGTGTGTTTTTTCTGTGTACACAGAAAATCGTGTACACGTGAATTTTTGGGATTCCGCAAGATCAGTCAAATTTATTCACACTTGTTTTGGGTGTGAAAGAGTAAAAAGTATTTTGACTATTAATATTTTTTCGCTTAGTTTTTAGGAGTAAAGAGATTTCAAATAACGCATGAAGATTTTTCAAGTGTTTTTTTTTCAAAACTGATAATTTTGACATTTAAAGTTATTAAATATTTTTCCGTTTCAGATTATTTCCGCTAAAATTATTTAACTTCTTAACTGGAGGTAAGTAAAGTTTTAACAGTTTTAAGAACTTTTTATTTTAGTTTTAAGAAAGTTATGTACAGAATATTTGAAGTATAACGATATGTTGCTTGGGGATACAATTTGAAAATACCTCAATTTTTTTTCGCTGAGTTAATTTTGTTTGTAAAATTAATTAAGTAACAGAAATTTTGAAATATTCTCACTGCTCCAAACAAATAGGTTATCATATTTTGCAAAATAAAATTTATTATTTTGTAGCGAATGTTAAAATTTTGTATAAGTATTTTTTTTATTTAACGAATTTTTCGCTGGAATTTAATGCCTATCCAGTATAGACCGAGAGCCCACAGCAGACTTTGGGTGTGAATGATAGCAAACAAAGAAGTATAGGCGTCAAAAGCTTCATTTAAAGCTATTTAAAAAATCGAAGTCTTTAAGTCCACAATTGGGTCCTTTATGAATAAACAGTGCATCAAAAAAATATGAATGCAAGAAGGTAATCGAGTTCATTTTTAATTTGAAGACAATTGGAAAACAATATTCTTCTGTTTGGAGTGGAGCGAATGAATTAAGTTCAAATAAAAGTATTAAGTGAGTATACTCTGAGCAATCGAGTTAGACAAAATTGGTTTTCACCCTTTTCTAGCTCCTCGGCTCACATATCATGGAATCCAAGACCATTTCAAAATACATAGCTCGCCCTGCCAGACCGTGTTTTTCCGATTTTTCGAATAGCTTTTAATGAAGCTTTCGACGCGTATACTTCTTTTTTTGCTATCATTCACACCCAAAATCTGCTGGCTATTATTGTCTATTATTTTAAAACAAAGTTTTTCTTGCAACTGTCGACTTTTTTTCGACAATTTTATTTTGTTTGTTTTGTTCGCTTAATTTTCTTAAGCAGACAATTTGAGTCTATTTATGGTATTACATAGAGATTAAATAAAACTTATTTAAAGTACAAAGCTTTAGCTAAAAAATATTAAGTAAAAGAAATTAAGACACTTGGAAGTCTGTCTCCAATTTGTTTATATTCATAGAAACCTGAACTTAAAAAATTGTAAAAATAAATTAGTAAAGTTATTTTTCAAATCATTAAGATCTTGAAAGAAATTCGACTGCCCGTGGTTTTTATCCACCCGATAAGTTGGCGGAAATTAAATAAAAATATATTTTCTTTCTGGCTTTTTCACTTAAATTTTTATTCTTCGAAATATTTTCAACGCTAGAGTGTCAATTTTTTTGTGAGAGTTAAAATTTGATTAACTCGATTTTTTTCTGAAAACTGAAATTATTCTTAAAATTGTAATACTTATCCATTAATTCAAAACAGAATGAAAATATTTCAGTTTTTTTTCGTTGTTTTATTTTTACTTTTATAGAAAACGGCTTGAACGATTTTAGTAAAAAAAAAAGTTCTACAATTTTAAGCATGATTTGAAAATTTGTGAAAAAACAGCTATAAGAGGTATATAGAGTAAAACTCAGTATAAGATCTGATCTCTGTTCCAGCTTCATTAATTAAATTTGACCTAAAATCTTAAATTTCTAATAAAACTCACTCTAAAACCTATATACTGTCATTATTCCTTAGATTAAGTCAAACATCTGGCCAGTGACAATAAATTGAATCCAAACAACAACAAACAAGAACTATCAAACATCTTCTTCCCAAATAAAGACATCAATTTGAAATAAAAATTAGACCACCCAGCAATATAATGGTCATAAAAATCCACTTCTTCGAAACCACCTACTCAAAATGTCATCCCAAAATTCGATTGCTAAAAACAATTTTGAAACCTTATAAAACTTGACACATAAAATATTTCCTCTTTCACAATACATATCTGTTTATATCTTTCCACCACCAATTTATCTATCTTATTCAATTTATATCCTCAATGCAAGATGTTGTATAGACATACAGATAGATACTATTTTTCTATTGCGTTACATAAACAAAAAATAAAAATAAAAAGTTGTCTAAGGTTGATAAAATGCACCCACTTAGCCTTTTACTTCCAGAGCGTAGGTGTTACCTCTCACTTTGATTAGCATTAGAATAGAAAAGAGTAATAGATACAACATCAACAAAAAATAATCACATCATAAGAGACTTAAACACCTCTCGTGCTTGACTTGTGGCAGCAATTCGACTTATCTAGGGGTCGTATTCTTTGAATAGGTAAATTTTATTATGTTTTTGAATTTAAAATTCAAAGCCAAAGAAGATACAATCAATACAAATACTTTAAGGAAAATGGAAAATACAGAAAAAAAAAAATGAAAATAAAAAAAAGTGAAAGAATGAATTCTCCTTGAAAGGCCTTATACACTACATGTCACTTGATTGGGTTCATTATTTTTAAGCGAATACTTTTTTTTAGATGTTGTTTTTGATTTAATATCAAAATTTAATGCAATTACACAAAATGCGTAGGTACCTAGAGTTGACTCTGATTAACTGGAACTGAATTTTTAGTTGCTGTATATGGCAAGTACATATTGGTTCTGTAACCTTAACAATGTTTGAGGTTTTAATCAAATCTAACACTACAATGATGAAGAAGTCTAAGCTAGGGCATTTCATCATGACGACCGTCGCATTGGTCTTTTTTTGCGTCTTATAGTTAGTGTGTGCGAGCGTCTATCCAACAGTAACATTCACCTAGATCCTTAACGGATGGGCCGATTTTCTTCAATTGTAGACTGAACATTTTGTAGTGTATATTGGTTTATTATTATTTTAGAGTATTTATTTGAATTTTTGTTTTACTTAATCTAGAGGTAGATTAAAAATATATTTAGATAAAATTGCCTTTTTCCAAACACGCAAACTTGTAACTCAATAATTTCTTTGATATTTCCCCGAAAACCAAATCTCAATCCATTGACCCAGAGTGTATGTTCAATTGAATGTCACTTAAGACACTGGATAACAATATTGACACACCCTGATTTGTACATTTTTGTGCGGATTATGCCTGTTGAATAAATAAACAATATGTTGGTATTATTTGTCCAGAATATCCAGACATAGTATAAACAAACTGAACATGGACAAACATAAATAATAATCAATTTCAATAAGGAAGCCAGATACACTAGCTAGCTAGGCGCCCAGATCTTTTTCTATACTTGTGTTATTTATGACTTTTTGGTTCGTATTAAAATTGGCTCATAATAATCTATCTTCAATGCTTATATACATATTGAGTGAGCTTGAAAGATCGATTTGGTTATTTATTGATGAAATTATGATAAATTATTTTTATCTTACAAAAAATATAAAAAATAATCAATGTTTGGTATTCAGAATCAGAAGTCATTAAATATGGAATCATAGATTATGCTTAAGTATTTCATAGATATTTTAAGACACTTCTAAGCTTTGATTTTTTTGTTAACAGGTTCTTACAATGCTATAAAGTATCATAACATTTATTTTAATGAAGTTTGAATTAGAAATTACCAAATTTGTTTAAATTAAAAATAGTAAATTTCTTAAATATTGTTTGGAATATTAAATTATGTTAATGAGTTCTAAAGCATCTATTTTACGATGCCATATCATAAAAACTTTTTTTTTGTTTAATCTATAGAGCCTTCCATTGTGAGATTTTAATCAATTTCTCGGTGATAAAGAAGGTGACAAATGTGTGACTCTTCATTTCATGTGTCGGACTGTGTTTGTCCATCTTTTAGATCTGCTACTACTTCTATATTCTAGTGGCTGTGTCAATGATTTTCAGACCCAAATATGAACGCATACACTACAGACTATAAAATTGGAAATATCCACAGAAAATCAGTACAAAAAGTGAAATATTAAAATTTTTAAAACGCACTGGCCTCTATGTGCAACCCTGAGGTACCCCAATTTTTTTCTTCGAATACAACCAATAATCAACTTTGTTTGTTTACCACGCTATGTTTATTCAAATATGAATTTCAACTGTTTTTAACAGTTAAGTCTTGCTATCAAAATATTTACTCTGAAATTTCCTCTTTTTCTATTATGATTTCTAACTGCAAAAATTGCCCCATATTATCGTTATTATCATTCATAAAATTGATTCAACCAAATTGTTTTACATTTTTATTTGTATTCCAATGATTTAAATTTTTTTAAGACATCAATTGTCTCTCGCGCTATATAAAGTCATATCATTAGAATCACATTTCATTTCTATGCAAAAAATAAAATTATAAAAAAAATAAACAAACTCAGCAGACTTCAAATAAAAATAAACAAATATGGGGTATTAGCGTCATCAAACTTCTTCGTCGATGTCTTGCCTCCGTTTATTGCTCTAAATTCCCGGAATAAATTCGCAAAAGATATGCAAAAAATAAATTTAAAAAAAAAAAAGAAATACTATTTATTTCCGCACAATGATTCTCTCTCATATAGCACAAACCGCGGGTTTATTTGTATCTTTATTCATGCTAAAGAATATGTACCGTTCATGTATGAAATCGACGACGACGATGAAGACGACGGCGCATTAAAAAAATAAATTAAAGGGAAAATTCTTTTATGATGAACGCAATGAATGTGCATGCATTGAAAAATTACTCACAAATATCGGATGAAAAGAATCTTTGAGTCAAATAGACTTTTTTTATCCAAAGATATTTGTTTCTAGAAACTTTAAATTGATTAAATTATTTTAAGATCTTTATGTGCCACAAGACTAAGACCCTAAATAGAAAAAAACAACAACAAAATTATGTGTACCTAATAATAATTTATTCAAACACCAAAGCCGATTAGTAGTAGTTTTTTTTTTTTTTTTTTTATTTAGTGGCATGAGTCTTGATGGGTCTTAACTGTCATCGTAGATTTTTTTTTCTGACTGCCTAACTTAGTCATAATTTTCGTATTAAAATAAAATTGACCTTTGTATTGAATTCATTAGTCAGTTAATTAAGCAAACAGATCAAAGTTTTCAGATATTCCCACGAAAAAGTTAAGAGAATTGTTGTTGTTAAGCAGGAGATGAGAACAAAATATGACTTTTTAATCTGTTTGTTTTTGCTTAAATTATTTTAAATTTATGAATAAATTATGATTTGTATGGAATCTTTTAAAATAAAACAATTCTATGTGAGGAGAAAAAAATGCTAATTTTGAATTTCTCAAACCATTTTGCGTTGAGTTATAGATTTAGACCTACAGTAATATGTATGTCAATCATATTTTGTTATTTTTTCTCAGTTTAATCCATGGTTAAAAATAATCAATTAATAAATAAAAATCAAATTCCTTCTTAGTATTCACTTCCTTTTATAAAAAAAAATTGTTTAAGCTTAAATGGCGCCCGGGTGAAATGTGTGTTTTCTTTATTTTGGCTTACATTTAACGAAATTCAAGTCATTTAAGGACGGTAACTGAATGCGTTTCACAACAATTTTATGCTCAATTTTCTGGTATGCATTCACAAAAGAAAAATTCAAGGCATTTACAAAAATTAACCCCCCATCAACAGAGGATATCTATTTTTATAAAAAAGGAAATATTAAGTTTAGATTAGGTATGTAATTCTATATGGCAAATACTATGCATAATTCATCTAGATATAAACAGTCTGCAACTTTTGCACTAAATGGCGCCCGGGTGAAATTGAACATCATTTTTCCTCTGATTTTTGTTGATATTTACAAAAATTCAAAGTTTTTGTGGAATGAATAATAAATGCGTTACACTATATTTTCTATTTTGCAGCACTTTTCTAAAATAATTTATTTTATTTCAAAAAACGAAAGCCCAGAGTTGAAAATCTCCCACCAACATAATTCTTCTTTTTTTAAATGGAAATTTTAACCAAAAATTAACATTAATCATATAATAAAAGGGCAAACACGAATTTTGCGGTACAATTAACGCCGTCTACAATAACCCAAGGCATATAAACTATATATCGTTGGAACGGTTTTTTGCACAGAAGTGCAGAATGCAAACATTTATTAAATAATAACACCACAGAAACTAAAACCAATCAAATAAAATTGCGTAATGGCGCAAGCAAGAGCGAGAGCGAGACCGAGCAATTATTTCGTAACCTAAAAGTGACGTTTCGATTTTTTCCACCCACCAACCAACCAATTTTCCAGCACTGACTGGAAAGATAACTGGAATGTCTGATGGCTTCGTTCAGTGATGCAGAAAATAATAATAAGTAGCTCCACGTTTACATGAGCGGATCGAAGGATCGACCCAGGTTTATGACAACGAACTGGATTGGATCGAGTAATCCTTATTCAATCTGATCCAGGTCTTCATGGACCTAAATCCTGATTCAATTCGGATTCAATTTTCCATGTTATCAAGGTATCAGTTTTTCTTTACGCTAAAGACAGCTTTTATTGACAAATAATATTATTAGCTCCCGAGTTTCGAGGGCTGGACGTACTAGTATTCATTAAAACGAGACAAATTACTTTGGCTACAAAATATTTCAATTCTCACAAAATCCCTTTGAGTAATATAGCGGTCAAGAGATCTTTTACACTAAATGGCGCCCGGGTTAAATACAAAATTCTTTTTGCATCGGTTTTCCGTTACTGTTTCGTTTGGTTACGAATTTTATCTATTTCAAAACTTTGTGTGAAAATGTATCGATACATAATTTATAACCCCAAACATTTCACTTATCCACAAGTCGTCGCAATGACACTTTAAAAATGGCGCGAAATTGAAATTGATGGATTGACCCTCTGTAAGCTTTCGCATACAGGAATATACACCATGCATGAAACATCAAGGCCATGTCTAATTGGAATTCTTGTAAATAAATCGCATAAATACCAACCTTAACTTCCTGAATATCTGGAGTATTTTTTGTTTTTAAGAAACCCTAACACACATACCTTCTTCCAATTAGTATGCCCAACCATTTGTTTCTGTTCACGCATCAAAAGCCAACCACTACATTCCAAAGTTTCTCATAATAAAATGACACATTAATTCCGATTATAAAACAGGTGATTTGCTCATTTTAATTCTGCGAAGTTTCCATGTCAATCGCGCTAAATGTTTCCCCCGCCACCAAAATTAGCAACATAGTAAGTGTTGGCAATAAAAGCAAAAAATTTATTTAGCAAAAAAATTCACACTCAACATTTGAATTTTAATTTTATTATCTGAAACAAATTTGTATAATCAAGATTAAATATTTATGAATGTATCCCGTATCCGTTGACAAAATTAAAACCAACAAAATCTGTATCTTCTTCATCATAAAAAAAACTGCTTTTACCACACCATTGTATAACCGCATTTCCGTTTACTTCTTTATTTCTGAGTATCTTTTTTTTGTATCTGATAATTTTATGTGGAAAATCAAAAGTGTATTCTGACCACAAATTAAAATAAATATTCATAAAAAAGACGACAAATTACTCTACGGGTATCTCCAAATAACTCTACTTGACTTTGATTTAAAACCAAACACTATAAAGGTATTTCAATTCTAACCACAAAACCCCTCTCACCCTCTTTTTAAATTCTGGTCACTATTATTTTATTTGCTTGTGGGCTTCTTAAAAGTTACATGGCGGTTGTAGTTGGGCACAAAATTAACTTTACAACGCCTCACTAAAATATTCGCTCCGTCCGCATCCGTCCGTCCGACAACCATTGCCTCTGCTTGTTTTCCACGAAAATAAATGGCAAACCGGCAAAAAAAAACTAAAGCAAAAAAGCCGTCTGACCGCATACTTTCGCTTAAGATACTTTATCCATAGCTTCAACGACTAGGTTTATGTCTCGAAAGAGGCGGATGTAATATCCGTCGTCCGGTGAGTTGATATAATTTATTACAAACAACAACAAAAAAATGGTGAGTACCTATAGATACTGGTTCGGTTCGTTCCTATATAATGAAGTTTGCTTGGAATTTGTATCTATTACGACATTTTGAAGTACCTACAGAGATATGATCGAGGAAAATTCTTTGCAAAAATATTTCGTTCTCACGATTTTAAATTTGGATTTTTCATATTTATTGGTGGAAATTTTTTTATTACAAGTAGGTATCTCTAAACGATGGTGTTTGTGGTGTCAATTGGTTATTTTCTTAAGAATGTTTAAATGTACTTAAGTCATTTTGAAGCTAATTTAATTGCAATTTTGTGAAAATGTACCTCTTCCACCTCAGCGAGGTGGACAAATTGGCTTCTTGGAAATCTACGACTCTGGTTGATATATTTTATATTCGTTATATGGAGCAAAAATGTAAAACAAATTTTCAACTATTTTCATTCAACTTAACATAACGAGATTTGAAGTCCAAAAAATGTTGTCTTTGTCATTCCATCCGGCGCGTGCGCCGGCCGGTCTTTACTTTATATAGAGCAGTTGGACACGTTTATTTCAAATTTAGTTAAGAGAGCATTTGTTATTCATTTAATCTGTTCTCTTCATTTCCGGCATTTTATTTCTTTTCTGCATTTTATTTAACTAAATTATAATTTTCTAATTTCTTGAATCTCTTCATTTTCTTTTTTTTCAATTTTGTCATTTTCGCCTTATCTTCATATTCTCTAATTTCTTCATATTATTCCTTTTTTTTTTTCAGTTTCTTTCCATTTACTTCGATTTCGTAATTTTCTCTATTATCTTCATTCTATTCTTTTCCTAAATTTGCTCAACTTTCTGGAATTTCTTAATTTTTAAAATTTTCTTCATTTTCTCCCATTCTTCATTTATTTGAATCTCTGTTTTCTTCGGTTATGTTATTTTCTTTATTATTTTCATTTAATCTATTTTCTTCATTCTGTTCGTATTCTTTACAATTTTTGGTATTTTTTCCAGTTTCTTATTCAATGACTTCGTTTTGTTTTTTTTTTTTCAACTTTCTTCAATTTCGTCATTATTTCATTATTTTGTCCTGTTCTCCAATTTTCTATTTCGTCATTTTCTTTTCTTTTATTCTCTTTTATGGAAGAAATCCAATTTTTTTTTAAGTCATCTAAAATGGCTTTCTTAAAACGACTCTCCTGAACTTACAATATAAAATCCAAAAACAATCGAAAAAATGGCCACTCCAAGTTTTCGTAACTTGGTAAGTTCATTAAGCTGTTTTTCAACATTTTTGGAAAATTGTTTCATTTTTGTGTTGTTTTCCATATATTTGGCTAAAAACTTCACTAAACTCATCCAATTTTTTAATCTATATACGAAAATTGTTTAAAAAAATCAAAATTTGTTAAAAAAAACTATTGTTTTTTTAACCCAAAAAGCAGAGCTTTAGATCCATTTGTTAGTAGGTAAACACTTGACTTTTCTTAATCAAATTGTATTCATTTGCCTTCTTCAATATTTAGTCACGTAATACTCGTAGCCTTCAACCTTTAGGGTAAGTTATTGCAATCATATTGTTTCCCGTATTTCTATAAAATATTTAAGGGATATGATTCGAACTAGGGCACTACAAATCTTATGTTTCAATTTGCAAAAAAAGTGGTTGAAAAATTGTACATTTTTAGATTTATTTTTTCTCAAGTTAAACAATATATTCTTAGTACCTTGGTATCACTATTTTTAAAGAATATTTCTGAGTAATTGAATTGCAACTGAAAAACTAGCTGGAGTGCCTCAAGGTTGGATTATGTGGCCAGTCCTCTTTATACGTTATTTTATATTTATTGTTTTTGAAGAAAATTTGATATAGTCTAATTCCTCAGAATCCCTTGCCCGTTTTGAAGTGAAAAATTCACACAATTCTCTTATTTAATTTGCAAACCCAAAATTAACTTTCAATTATTGACGTTAGATAATCTATATTTTTTTAATATAATTAAATATTTTTTTATTACAAAAAAAAAATTGAACTTTGTCTTACGGAATTCTGATTAGTCCCCAGACCGATTGAAACAGTTCAAAATATCCTTAACTTTGAAAACTATCAAAGTTTCAAGTCTAGGAGCGTGAAGCATTGAGTCTGGTGACGATAAAATAATATTTGTATCTTGTACCCGTTCGCTATTTCATTTTTCCGGTCCATGAAATTACTTTTATTTTCAAGTGGCTTAGAAATTTTAAAATAATTTACACAGGGTGTTTTGCATAAATTGTATAAAAGTGATAGACGGCAAAGGTTCGGTGGAAACAATAAAAAAATTGTGTCGGAGGGAGTGTATGTCTCCCCAACAATAAGCATTTGAAGTATATTCTTGATATTTCCAAGAATATTTCTAGGAACCTCTAAACACAGCTTTTAGTCGAAATTTTTATTTTTTATTTTCAAAAACTAAATTTAGATGCCAAAAAAGTGGTGTACCACAGGGAACCGGCGAGTGTTCTATTATTTTTATAGAAATCAGTTCATGAATTTTTGAAATATCTAAATGTTAAAAATTCCATCATTTTTCAAACAAGAATCAACTTAGCAAATTTTGTTTAGACGTAAATTGTATTTTTGTTTGTGTATCTTGATTTGTATATTTAGCTCAAACAGAAAACCATTATCAAACAATATAAAACTTATAGAAGCCATCTGATTGCACAAAACCATTTAATATCAACATTCCTCACATCCTGCACGTACATTTAAATTTATATTACGAAACATTTTATCTCCGCCTACTTCTGGTTGATCCTATTTAAAGACCATCAATCTAAATTCTATTGAATTACAAATGCCTAGCGCCTTGCTTTAGAAAAAAAAAATATTGAATATCCACCGAAAACATACCTAATTTCTGGTCCAAACCAAACCAGGATACCTACTGTGAGATGAGACCAACAACCTTTGAGGGATAAACTAGAAAACGCATAGTAATTTTTTTTTTACCTACATTTTAGGTCCTGTTTGATCCTCATCCTCACGACCTCACATAAATGCAAGGAAGATGGTACTGGTCATATCTTATCTTATTGACAGAGGTATTTCTTTCAAGTTGTTTATGATTCTCACAGGTGAGAAACCAACTTATTTACACCAATATCACGTATTATAGGAAATTTTATTGAGAATCCCTATGTCTTTTATTTAGTAGACCTGCACAAAAGTCCTTAAAGACATAAAACACATTAAAAGGAAGATAAACAGTTCACATTGTTCGAGGAAAGAGAAAATAAAACAAATATAATGCGTTTACCATTTGCTTTCCGTGTAGTCTTGGCCTACATTTACGAGTATCTATCAAAAGAATAAAAGTGAAGTGAAGAAATCGTGACAATAAGGATATCATCACAAGTGATCCAATCGATTTTTTTCTCTTCTAAAAAAAAACCGCAGTTCTATTTATTTTCGTTATACATAATTTTATGTTCTTCAAATGTAAAATCGATTTTATTATAGGAACACCTACATAAAATTTTTACATAAAATTCAATTTGTATTCAATGTCTTTCTGAGGAAATTATATTTTGGTATTTCAAAATGAAATAATATAATTTTATAAATTCTTAAATTATCCTTTTCCTTTTTTTTTCTCCGAGGAAAAATAAACACCTCGCATAAATTTTCATAATTCATCAATATGAGTCTTGTAAAAAAAAAATACAAACAGAGCGTGAGAAGGACATTTTTTCATCCTTGACAATAAAAGGTTTTAAATTCAATAGCATTTCTTGTAAAAAAAGGAAGAAAAGGATGCATAGTTATTTTATCCATGAAGGACTTGAATAAATGTCTAAAAAATGTAAAGAATTTTTATAAAGGCTATTTATTTTTATTTGAATTACTTTAAAGAGGACAAAAATAACATTCTATGACCTAGACCTATAAAGAAAAAATGTTTGTGCCTTGAAATTGAATTAAACTGAGCAAGAAATGCGAACCTTTATGGAAAATACAAATCACTGAAAACAACACTAAATACTCTGAAAGAAAAAATGTTGGTATTGTTAATAGTTAAGGGCAAAAAATTCCACCTTGTGGTACTCCATTTATCTCTTGTTTTAGTAAGTCTTTCTTTGAAATTTTTCAGAAAATGGTTATCTTACTTAAAAATAATTGATACTCTTAAAGTACAGTGGATTCACGTTAGCTTGTACACATGCGCAACTACGTCTGTTCAAAATAATGGATTGTTCAAGTTATTGGATTAAACCAACAAATCATTACCTTTTTCATTCTTTTATCTAAACTTGACGCGTTTTCCTTGCTTTATATAGTCCAGTCATTTAAGCTTTTTGCTTCGGAAAAAATGGCGGAAAGCTGAATTTTGGTATATATATAGCCTCCTATTGGCATTGTAATGAAACTGTAAAAAGTCCCCATCGATATGAGCGCCCCTTTAAATTTAATGGGGGCCAAAAGCCCCCGAAAATGGTTTTTAAGGAATAGCTCCCGAACTGTAACTTTTACAGACAAAATTTCAAAGACTGTGTGTTAGCTTAGAAAATTTCCTACAAAAAATATTAAGTAACTTTTTTTCATAAGACTTACCGTTTTCGAGATAATTCAATCGGCAAAGTTACGGATTTTAAGTTTCAGTACAAAATGTACCTTTGAGGTTGAGTACAAGATGAGTTTTTCTTCCCGAATCGATGGGCAACCTTCCCAAAACCTTTAAATAAATCCCTGGATATATTTCTTTAGTACTTTTTTATAATTTTCTTGCGGGATACCACAGAAGAAAAACTCATCTTATACGTAACCTCAAAGGTGGTGCTAACGAGTACATTTTGTACTGAAACTTAAAATCCGTAACTTTGCCGATTGAATGATCTCGAAAACGGTAAGTCTTATGAAAAAAGTTAATTAATATTTCTTATACAGAAATCATATTAAAAAAAAAATTGTTTGAAATTTGTTCAAGTTAAAGAGTTAGTAATGAAAAAAATCAAGTTACCGAGCCTTGAAAATTGCCTGTTCAAGTTATAGAATACCTACAAGGGAAAAATAGCACGTTCAAGTTATTGGCTTGTTCAAGTTATCTTATGTTCAAGTAAGCGAGAGTCCACTGTAGTTTCTAATTCATTAATCATTTACCGCCTTATTTATTAGATTTTGTATGCGGTTAACTAATTAGACAGTTTTTTTTTTAAGTCCTAAATATCTGAAAATATGTCTTATTTAATAAAATAAAACATCAATTTAGACAAATCTTAGACAGCCGAAACCTTTGTCCAAGCTAGACAATTTTATGACAACAGTAAACAAAGTTTATTAATAACTTTTTGAAGTAGGATGGTTGTTTAAAGTTAGACAAAGTTAATAAACACGACTGTTAGTTTTTAAACAAACAAATTGCTTACGACTATGAAAGTTTTTGTACGGATAGACAAATAAATAAAATAGGCTAAACAATTCCACCTTGTGGTACTCCATTTATTTCATGATACTTAAAATATTTGTCTATTTTTAATAGTAGGATACCTACAATTCCACTGTGTTTGATTTCATTTATCTCGTGTTATAGTTTATTTTTTTTAAATAAAAATTTGAAGAAATTAATATCTAACCAAACAATTGTTCATACTCTAAATGTAACTAGTTGTTGGCAACTCATTTAGCAGACCCTGTATAATGTTTATTATTTTGGTTTTTCTGCAGCAAACTGCAACATTTTGAATCATTAACATTTTATTTCACAGATCGTATTGCCTTAATTTCGTTGTTTTTATTCTTTATTAATAATATAAGATCAGGTCCTGTTTTACCAGTTTTTTTGGGAATCTTTAAGTCAGATGAATGCATATCTTCTTGTTATAATCTTGTTTACACCTTAAGGTATACAAATCATGTTAATATTAAGCACTTTATGGGATACTTGACTTTATTTTATCTTTTGTTCTCTGATTTCTGAATTAATTACTCAAAAAAATCTCACCAATACGTGCTTATAAATATGTACATAATGTACTTGGCCTACTTTCAAATAAACGTACATATTATGTAGTTTTATTATATTTCTAATTTTACTTACTAATTTTAAAGAGGACTAGCTATAGGCCTTTTTTTATGTAAGACCCCGACCCACTAAGTTACCTACACATATCTATTTCCGAAATGGTTTGTTTATTTTAAAAGACAAACATACCTTTTTTTTGTTTAAATTTACATGAAATGCTAATTCAAGTCAAAACTGACATTAAATTAAATTGAAAGAACAACAAATACAAGTTGAGAGATGAAAACTTAAAGCTTGTTCATGTTGATTTCTGGATGAGTCTTTAAGATGCATTTAGGATAAATTTTTCATGAATATTCAAATCAATTTTTTTTTGTTCTATAAAATGAAACCTAAATAAAACTGATTGAGGAGACGTTAATTGATGCCTTAAAAGGTCACTTCTGTTAAGTAAATGCGCGCTTGTTGGTAAAGCAATTACTTATCTCATGAACGAGTTTAGGTTTTTTAAAAATACAAGAATGTTGTTGATTTAGATGCAGTTTTGTTTAAGATTGAATTTTAATGAATAATTAAATATTTTTGTATAGAACCACTGTCGGTGTTTGTTTTTTTTTTTTGTTTAAGCGAATAAAGAACTAAGAAGACATTTTTTTTTAAAGAAATCTAAGACTTTATTAAAGCATGTGACAATAAACCTTGTGATTAAAAAAGATAAACTACTGGGGTACCTCAACGTGGATTTATTAGGCCAGTATTGTTTTTTTTTTTAGTTGCTTGTGGGAATCGTTTTTGTATATTTTTTTTTTTTAATTTGTTTGTAATTTTCCAATCTTCCAAGGTAAAACAGTAATAAATGAAAAAAATCTGAATATCAATAACCCCTCATCCAAGGTAGATATTGTACATAATACACTCCAAGTCATAAGGTTAGAAGCACACATTTTTCAGAAGTTAAACTAAAATATCTCCGGTTATGTTAGAAAGAGAACAAACATTTGTAAGCCATAAGAGAGATTGATTCACGTGCCATAGCAAAACCTTAATTAACCCTTCATGAAAAAAAGTTTACCGGATCTACGAGAGTAAATGTTGACTGAGTTATTTTTTGAGTAGTTTTAGGGGGTCATAAGATAAGAAGCACTACCAAAAAATGAAGAAGAAAAATAGCTTTGTTTGTTTTTGAGATTTTATTGGTTTTATTTCCTTTTCTTAACAATATGTGCAGCCACCACCTTTCAAAATAACTGCTGAAAAAACTCGATCTTTAAGAGAATTATACAGTGATGCCAAGTAGTTGCTTGCTGAAAAATCCATGAGGTTGGTCCAAAAAGATTGTTGATTTTCGGTAAAACTGAATATAGCAAGGATTTGAAGATATTTCTTGTCATCTTTGTACTTTGAACTACCAAGTCTATCGTGCCATAATAGGATTATTGCGCCCAAAAACCATAACCCCTCCTTCTCTGCTGAGGTGACGGTTCAGAAATTGCTCCCCTTTCCTCAGATCATGTAAATAGTATGTAATTTTAGTCATCTTAAGTTACTTTTCGCCAATCTTCTGAGCTAACTCCATGCTGAACATTCCAGGTCATATGATCTTTCGCGAAACACAAGCGTTGCTTCTTCCTGGCATCATTTAGTGGTGTTTTTTCAAGCTTTAGTCGGTTTAGGTGTTTAGCATTTCGAATTACTCGGATAACAGTTGATAAACTTGCCGTAACATTAGCCTGATGCTTGATTTTAGCCGATGAGAAGGCTGAGTTAGATGCAATTTTTTGCATTTCTTGTGTTTCGCGCGGAGTTAAAGCGGGAGAAATGTTTCTTTTATATAGTTTCCCGTAAGATGTTGGGTTCTTTGAATAATGGCCGACAGCATGATCGCTTCGGTTGATTTTTCGATCATATAATAAAATCAATTTAACTTTTCAAAAACGTCTGCTTCTATCCTTATGACTTGGAGTGTACATTAAATGCTAGTTTAAAATTTTGCAATTAAATCCATTACATAAGGAATTTCATTGAAAATTAATCTAAATTAAAAACAAAAAATTGTATGAATATTATAAAGTGAAAATTTGTGTTATTAATTTGATTAAAAATCAACAAAAAAGACAATGATAATCTGTTTGTTTATTTTTTTTTTTTATTGTTGTAATCCCTCAATCCCTCAGCATGAAATATTCTCTGTCAAAAGAGTCAAACAACTATGATGTACAGAGCTTAAATGTAATTAAAATTCCAAAGAATAAAATGCCTGCAATGCGTGTACAAATTTTTTTTAATAAAGACGTAATAGTTATTGTGAGCTCACACCATAATGAAAACCCCATTTATCCACTCCCTATATATGTTATTTTATGAAAGACTGAAGTACGAGTAAACACTTAGTCATGCAATAAAAATGCACAGTGCAGCTTCGGTGCAGCAAAAAAAAAAAAACTTTAATATACACGCACAGTAGTGTAAGCGGATTTTGTTTTCAAAGTTTCTAATAGTTTAACGCGCCTTTAATTCAATAGATAGATAGATAGCTGGGCATAGATTCTTTTGTATCTTTTCAAAACAAAACAGTATTTTCATTAACACGATACTTTATTATAATTGAAAAATCACTCTTGCAAACAAAATTATAGAGAAACTCCCCCATCAAGGTGAATGTCGCAATAAAATAAGAATCATAGCTTTTTCAAAAAAAATTACTAAACCGATATCTATCTACTCTTTTATATAGAATCTCAATCACGGGCGTAAAAGGTTGCACCCATTTAAATTGCATGCCATGCAAAAATATAAGTATCTTTTTTTTTTACCTCGAATTGAATTGTCAATAAATTAATCTATCAACTCTTTAAGTTGATGCATAAGTTAAATGTAAAAATTTACATACAAAACGTTTTTTTTTATGAAAAAATACTTTACTGCAGATAAAGTATTTTGTTTAATAGATTATGCACATGCACAATTTATGTATCTTTTGTAGATACATTTTCAAAAAGGTAGACACACATTCTTTTTTTTTGTATAAGCCAAATGACAACTACATTAGTCACTGTCTTTCGACATTATACAGTAGTCACATTTATTTTTCCAGGTTTTCCTTGTGTCAGACAAAATAATGTTAAGAACCTTAACCTCAAGTAAGGTAAGAAATAAAAAAAAATCACTTTGTAGTCGACAAGTTAATTTACATGGGAAAACGATGAGATAGAGAGAATGAAGAATGAACAAAAAAAAAATTAAAATTCTTTTAGAATTCAAATTCAAAGTTGAGAGTTTTTTTTTTTTTTGTTAAGATGCAAAAGATAGAAAAATAGATACAAGTTACTTTCATTATTCATTTGAGTAAAAAATTAACATGCAGGTATAGTAGTAACATAAAAACGAGGTAGTAAATGTTTTCAGATTTTGTTTGAGGTGAGATAGGGAAATGAAGCTTCTTAGTGCAATTTGTATAGGTTTAAATTTCTGTACATCTGGTCGAATAGGAGCTAAGACTTTGATTGATTTAAAAGTATCTAAATTAAGACCTCAGCTTTGTCGAATGCAATACAAATCGTAGGTTGATGTACTACGAAACGAGGAACGATTTGACTCAAGGGAATTACCAGCAATTTAATATTTTCTACACATTGAAAATATATAAAGATATTTTTACTGAAACCTGATAAACAATGATAAAATATGTCCTTCTGTGACTGATAAGTTGTAGTTTTTATAAGATTTCCATAAGACTTCCAATAAGAAATAATTGTTTTTATTCAATCTTTTTAGAAGATACTCCCGATTATAATTTGAAGATATACTAAAACATTAAAAACTCACAAGATCTATTTTAAAGAAATGTTTCTGTCCGCCTCAAATGAAAATCAATTTGACTAAACGAATGTACATCGTAACTTTTTGAAAGAATTTCAATTTTAAGAAAATTTTATTGAGGGATTTGTGTATTTGTAATTTTTGTTTCTATAAATTTTCCATATCCTTCAAAAATCAGCTTCAAAAATCTTTTTGGAATTTTACTTAACAAAAAACAAAAATGAAAAACATCATAAAATTATTTTAAAAGAATTGCTCCGTTTGTCTCATATGAAAATAAATTTGCCTATAAGAATACGCCAGCAATAAAATGTTCCTTATGACCCTTTAAAAAATAAGGATATTTTTACTAAAACCTACTCTACAAAAAATTATAAGAGAAGCTTGACTGCCAAGTTACACTTAACGTTAAATTCTTTTACAAATGTATTGTCTTTAAAACTAGTCTTTTTAAAAGTCTTACCGAATCTAAACAAATCTGGAAAATGAATTATAAAAAAGGGATTTATTGCTCTTTCTGTCTCTGTATGTTCTCTGTAAACTTTAAACATATTGATATAATCATAATCACAATCGGAAAATTGTTATGAATCCCGAAAAAAAACTGTCACAGAATCCAAAGTAAAGACACATCTCATACAAATTGCCATCATGAACGGATTTGGTGATAGCTTTCTTCGGGATTCGTTAAAGTTTCCTATTATAATAGATTTCATGAAAAAGCTGAATATTTAACCTTTAAGGAATGTTGATTTGTACACGTAACAAGTTTAAGTTTCTATAAAATTTCCGTAAAACTTCCAATATGGTATTTATAAGTCTTTTTGAAGCCTAAAAATTTTTATATATTTCAATAATGCTGTAGAGTTTCTTTAAATAAATTCCAGCTGCAAAACTAAGTGTCACTCCGTCTGTCTTCAAGCTAAGGCAATAAATCAAGTAAAATGGTTTCTTTCCAGGAACTGACAAAACCTCCAAGAGTATATTTGTCATGAAAATGTGCTTCTCATCTAGTTGTTTGGACTTGGCAAAAAGTGCAGATCCCCACCATTTTTGCCAACAACAGGCACACAAGAATGGTTGAGAGTTGTTCGTCACTAGGCTCTGGTTCTTTCCCAGACGAGCAGCCTCGTCTCGGTTTCCTTAAAAACTTAAACATTTTATATTGTCTCGATGAATAACACCTTAAATATTTTAACCTTAATTTTTACGAACAAAATTGTAAGATCCCAGCTTTAAGCCGTGGAGCTAGTGCTGTTTGTTTTTAATATTAACCTACACATTTATGTTTTTGTTTAATAAATACCCGTAATAATAATAATTATAAAATAACTTAATATAATTATATCTCTCTTTGGTTTCGTTTCAGTACTGTCTGGGCCTGATTATAGTTTTGCGTGACAGAAGAAGAAATATGGCCAGCCGTTCTAAAAATCAATAAAAACATACAATTCTTTAACGTCTACAGAAAATTAAACCAAGGTAAGTCTTAGTACTCGTATGTATACTGACAAAAAAATAGTAAATGGCGCCCGGGTTTTTAAAACCATTTTGACTTATTATCAAAACAAAAAAAAAACAAAAATTCATAAGAATCATTGGATTAGAAAACTAGGCAAATGTAAGCAATTTTGTTTTCCAATAGCTTTCTTTTAAAATTCAAACACACAAATTTAATTTAAGGAACAAAATCAGTATGTCGGGTCTGGTAAAAATCAAAAACGAAAAGGTTTTTCTTGGATAACAAAAATTGAAATTTTAAAAATTCTAGTTGAAACAAATATTTCTCACTAATTGGCGCCCAAGTAAAAATTGTATGTAATTAAATTCCACAAATATCTTCTGAAATTAAGGCCATGGTAGAAATATGTCAAGTTTAACTATAGGTTTTTTTTTTTTCAAATGTTTTAGAAATTGAAAAACATACTAACTGGCGCCCGAAAGCAAATCAGTAAAGAAGACTCATAAAGAAATTTCAAAAAACACTAATCAAATTGTATTAACTTATTTTTCTTAACTCGAAAGTAGTAGTTGGAGCGTTTGAGTGTTATGTCAGTCTATACCACCACCCGAAAACAATTTTGTCCTGAGGAAGTGACAAATCCTCCAAGAGTACTCTATTTCTTAACTTTTCGCTATTCAGCAGAAAACTATAACCCTCCCATTTCTATCAATTTACAACACGCACACAGGAATATTGAGAGTTGAAAGTCGATAGACCCTTGTTTGTCTCACCACCAAACTCATTTGTGTGTTTATGTTTGACTTTAAACTAGAATAAAATATAAAATTTCATACACAATAAGTGGTCTGGGGCTAATACAAATTAATTTAATCAAGAAATATTATACAAATCCAAGGATACTTGAACCCAAGGCTAGGTTGTTTTTCAAATATTTTCGATTGGATAAATAAAATTTATGAAAAGTTTATGTGGCGCCTGAACTTCAAAGTAAGCACTGTACAAATTAAGAAGGAAAAATGAGGCTATATAGTTATGCTTGGCTAAATAAAAATTATACATTTTAAAAATGTTAATCAGAACAAAAAAAATCATTAAAAATCGTGTCCAAATGAAAGTTTATAATATTTTATTGCATCAACATATGCCTTAAATATTAAAAAAAAAAATGTAGACGTACAAGTACAAAGGTAAGTGGATAATGATTTAGAATAATGAGCTTAAACATTTGCACTGCATCATAAATATTGATTTAAATTTAAATAAGTAAATAGTTTTAGTTCAAATAATTAAATTCACGATGTTAAGTGGTTTCGACAAAAGTTTAAAACAATTAAAATATTGAATATATGAATGAGACAGTTAAGATCCGACACTATCTGGATAGTGTCGGATAACTGCACAGTGACAGTAGAGATTCCAGACTATCCGCATATTGTTCGATACCCGAATCCAGATTGTAATGTAGTTTTGTGTGTAGTACAGGTAAAACGAGAGATCTTTGACTTAAAACAAAATCTGCCCTCATACAATAACTAAGCCAAAAAAACTTTTCAAAAACAACGCTGAAAATATCTACTATGAAACTCTATCCGCCCGCCTGTATCAGCCCGGTTATCAGACAATATCCGGAAAGTATCGACAGTATCCGGATAGTGTTGGATCTCAACTGTCTTATTTCAATATACCATATACGAATATTTGATGAGATATCCGAACCATCTAGATATGGAGATATCCGAACCATCTAGATATGGTTCGGATATCTCGATCTATTTCGGATATCCGAAATATCCGGATACAAAATACTTATCCAAATTTTAAAGAAAAGCAAAGCTGTCTATTTTTTTGTATCCAAAAACATGCATTTCCGGTACACATTTTGAGTAACTTGATTGCTTTTAAAATAAAATTCACATTTTTTAAAATACTTTATTTCCACTAAACAAATTTCTTAATCACCTGCAAGTCTCAATAAATTTTTTCTCAGACCTTATTTAACCACAAAATGACATCGAACATTATTCAAATTAAGATTCATCTATGTATTTCAAGTGTTTATATTCCAGTCCCAGTTTATCATTAAACAGAAGTGTCTTTCAACTAACAGATACAGATTTGTATTTGAATAACCAGAAGCCATAATATGTATAAATGTTCTATTGAATCTTAAGTTCAAATGCGCTCAGCTACATGAATCATCATAAGTGAGTAACATAATATTGTTAATATGATTAAGAAATTCCCAAGAATTAATTAATTTATCTGTTATTAATTCTTCTCTCATGCATACTTACACACATTTAAATATTCTTGACTTTAAATATCTTTGTGAAACATTAAATATGGCTTGCAGCTGATGCACAAGACAAGCAAGGAGATGTATGAATAATTGTTGTACAATTTTGAATCCTTCTTCTTGTTGTTCTCGCCTCGATAAAATTCGTCAAGAAAAGATGAAAATTCTAGCAATATACAAGATTTTTGTTGCATTTTTCGATATAGGTACAGGACTGTCATGCCGGAAGACTCGTAATCAAGCCCCAACCTATTTCAATATTAAAATGTTTCAGGGATATAGTGTCGGAAGTGAAGAGTATCTCTTCCCATGATAAAGTGCTTCTCATCTAAGGCGTTTGGATCTGTTAGAAAATTATTGGTTTCGTGAATTGTTTCTCACTAACAATACGCACGCAGAAATGCTTAAGGGTAATAAGTCACTAGGCCCTGGTTTTTACGAAGTGTCACTTCACAAAATCTATTATTTTTGCTGTCTATCCTACTTAGAAAAGCACAATCGCGTTTTTGTTTGCAAGTTGTCCTTCTTCCTGTTGGGCGCCATTTAGTGAATATTTCCTTAAAATATTTAACTGTAAGTCACTTGGCACTGGGTTTTTACGAGCTTTTGTTTCACTAAATCTTTTATTTTTGTTCTCTATCCTACCTAGAAAATCACAATCATGTTTTTTTTGCAAGCTATTCTTCCTATTGTTGAGCGCCATTTAATGAACATTTCCTTAATATACTATCCATTTTTACCATAAAGCCTTATAAGCGTTACTTGCATTTTTAATATTGCAAAAAATTTCATAAATCCAAAACTAAAATATATTTAAGTTAACACCACCTGTGAAGACTACAGTAAAAAAAAAAATTCGTAGCCACATACAAAAGAATCTTAAATCAAAACAAGCTAAATTTATGTACAGCTATCTACATAACGTCAAACTGGATTCTACCCTTCCTTAGTAGACACTTTATTTTCCTACACTTTGGTATTTCAATCTTTTCTTGCATAAAAGAACTCGAAACACAGCCCCAACTGCATACCAAATAAAAACAATCCAAGAGCCTGCCTTCAGTACCAAGTACCAATGCCTCAAGCAAAAGAAGTTACAAATATTTATCTACCTTCCACTTGTCTCTCTGCCCCCCGTGTATAAGTACCTCCTCTTCCAGATACAAATGTATCTTAAATCAAAGATATGTGTACCTACTTCCCTGATAAAATTCACGAAGAAACATTTAAAAGATTCTTAATCCGGCTTAAGAAAGATCAAGCACAAAATAACAACAAAAAGAATCTAAATCACGCAATTCATATAAGTATGCATTTGTGCATATATAGAAATACCTAACTATGTATCTAATGCCATTCAACTTGTATCTAACACTAGCTGTCGTCTATCTAGGTATAGTAAAATCTTATATCTATAACTTACCGTATTTTGCAATGTTGGTTTTTATTTATGAAAAAAAAATCGAAAGATAATAATCCACAAGGTCGTTTTAATCCGTTTAAAAGTGAGAGAAAGAAAATCAACTAAACACCAGAAATACTCGTAGATACTTTCTTAAAGGAATTTCTTAGTAATTTTTATGATTTTCCTGTTTTCCTCTCAGAGCAGATAATATATATTTATGCGTCGTCGATGCACTTGCACTTCTTCTCTTCTTTGGTGTTAAATCCACTGTCACTGTTTGTTTTTTTTTTTATTATTTATTTTTCTTCGTCTGTTTTATCCAATAAATCCGGTTGAAGAAAAGGTCGTTGTCGTATATAGATACAAATTGTAGATACAATATCTTCAATTACAATATTGAAAGGTTTTATCATAAAAGATACACAGAACAAAAACAAAACACACAAATGTATGAAGACAAAAATATTATTTAATCACAAAAGTTGCACAGGTGCACACACGATATCTTTTTATTCTCTCTTCTTTCTTTTTTTTTGTTGAAGATTAAGAGAGAAAAAACACTAATTATCAATTTAGTATTCAAGATACAATTTTGGATATTTTTTTTCTCAATTTTTCAAATTCGAATATCCACACGTAAAAAATTATTGTGTCTTCTTTTTTTCTTTATTTCCTTCTTCGTTTAAATTCGGTCAAATTTTTTTAATCGTATAAGGAATCCAAAAGTCGCGAAAGCATTCATGCGAATTATTTATCTTATTTTTTCCTTTCGTTTGTATCAAAAGATACCGCGATACACAATTCCAAAACAAAACAATCCCAATAAAAAAAAAAACTCGAACGAACGAACTAACGAAACGGGAGCGGTTTTTCTTTGAATTTTTGTCAGAAACAAAATTCACAAATCCATCCTAACTCGACGTTGATTCAGCTAAAACTGAGCCACAGAATGTTGATAGCGATCGTGTATATCAAATGTGAAATGTTGTCAGTGTGGATTGTGCCTAAGAAAATATACAAATTTTATTGTAATATGTTGAAGAATGCTTGACCGATAGGAGTTGTGTTGAGTAGTGTTTCTTTTTGACGTAGGCTGTGTGGTGAAGCATATGAAAAAGAAACCAAAAGACACATCAACTTCTAGTGGTCGAGCAACATTCCTTTATGACGTGTTGTGTGTTGCATTGCAAGTTTGTTGCAGCGGGCGCCCAACGAAAGACCAAAGACCGGCATGCAATTTGAGATACATTGAGTGATAAGTTTTGTTTTTGTTTGGTTTTTCAATAAAATTCTTGTGGATTGAGTGTGGATTGTATGTTTCTTTGAGTTAATTTCATTCACTTAGACACAAGTTTCTGCAACATTTTTTTTAATTTTGTTTGTTTGTTATTTTTGCATCTTTTTGGGTCGCTTTAAGTCATATGCAACATTTTATATGGAGAGACACAACATATGGCCGTTGTTTTGTTTTTCTTTTTTTTCAACACTTAATTGCAATTGAATGGAATTTTGGAAGTGGGTGGAAGCGGTCATAAAAAATTATGAAAATGAGCTGATATTTTAGCTGCTGGTATTTTATTGTAGTTGTTGTTATTTTTGATTGCATAGACAGGAAGCTGATTGTCGCTTTAGTAAAAATTGACCAGATATCATACTATGCTTAGTGTGGAAATTAAGTTAGTGTGGAAGTAAGATGGATTTTTTTTAATATTTAATAATATTGAGGTGTGTTTTTTTTAATACATGGGTTTGATCCTTATTTGGAATTTGAATTTGTTTGATTTTAAGTCCAAAGTTCTGTTAATTTATTTTTTTAAGATTAATAGCTTAACAGAATTTTGGGCTTAAAATCACAAAGATTCGAGGTAAAGGAACTAATTTAATGTTTCTTGTGTTACAATACAAGACCTGTTTCAATAAAGATAGCTCATCCTCATGAAGTGTTCTGGTTTTCAGGTTTTTAATGATGAATGAAACATCAAACAAAATATTATACTTTTAGTAAAAAAATCTTTTAACAATTGTTTTTTTTTGTCAACTTTGATGTTAAATTCTTTTATTTTTGTGAATATTTTTTTTGTTTTTAATTCAAACCTTATTTAAAAAGACAGTTGAATTATTTATTAGAAGAAACTTTTGCTCGTAATTTTTTTTCTTAGGTCATATCAATCTCATTTTATTAATCTTGTATTTTATTTAATATTTGTACAATGAATTTGTTGTCAATATGATTAGGTTTACAATTTGAAATCGTCTGACCACACAGAAGTTGTATTGATAAAAGATAAGCCATTTCCTGTGATGGGATTTCTATTGGCAAATAAAAGATAGATGAACCAAAATCTTTGCCATATGTCAATTTTTTAAACAAATAAATTATTTATATTTAGCGGAAATAAACATGGATTTAAGCAAAATGATTTTTCTTTATCAAAGAAGGTAATATTGGTAACGTGACAAAAATCTCGTTGATCACAGAATATTTGTTTGTACGTTTTGAATCACAAAAAATTGCCAGTTTTTATAAAATCAAAATATTTTCGTTAGACAGAAGCTGTGCTAGAATTTGGAAAAAATCTTAATCCACCAATTGAAGCTGCCACGTCATGAATGGCACGGTTATTTTGAATTGGGATCTTGTTTACATACATGTCGTTTGTGAGTAGTTGGCTGTCAGACCAATGATATGACCCTGAATGAATGAACTAATTAATAGAGAATAAATGTACTGCGACCTAAAGATAGATCTATTATGCCCCATTTAAGAGTTGAATGAGACGATTTGTTCTATAACTCTCCCCCCAAATTGATTTCTTTTAGGAACTCAGAGAGGGGAGTTTTCTCTCGTCTATCTGGTGATATCCCAGGTATCTGTGTCTTTGGTGCACAGGTGCATCATATTTTCCTAATATGTTGTCTGGTGTTTCCTCATAGACGATGCAAAATCTGCAAAATACACTATTCGCTAGTCCGAGAAGACTGAGATGTCTTCTTAGCTTGCAGTGTCCTGTGAGGATGCCCGTTATTATACTAAGGTTGTTTCTACTTATATTTATGCAGGATGTGTAACGTGCTTGGTTATAGTTCCCAAGTAATAGTTTAGCCTGCCTCAGTTTTTGGAGTTCTTTACAAATTTTGTATCTTTTGGCCTCCTCTTCTGATTTGATTATGTATTTGATTACGTTTTCACCCACACCGCAATAGAATTTAGGCCCCATAAGGAGGTGTGTTGCTCATTTTTTGTCTGCCTCCTCGTTTCCCTGAATACCAACGTGTCCCGCTACCCAATAGAGAGTGAAAGCGTTATTCTCGCGAAGTTTATTCAGCCTACTAACGCCATCCCAAACTTGTTTGCAGCTGATGGCGTAAGAGCCTAGTGCTTTTAGTGCAGCTTGGCTATCTGTCATGATGGCGATGCTATGATAACTGTATTTTCTTTCGAGGTTTTTTCCGCGCATTTTCCGATGGCATTAACTTCCGCCTGGAAAATGCTTGGGGACTGATCCATCGGTACAGAAAGTTTTGTTCTTGGCCCAAAGATCCCTGTCCCAGTCCCTTCAGCAGTTCTCGAACGTTCAGTGTACGATTTGATGGCATTTTCTTTGAGGGTGTGGTTTGTCATTTCTCCTACCCACTCTTTTTTATTACTTAACTCCGTTTTGAAGTTTTTTATGAAGTTGTATTTTTTGATGATGCCATCTCTTGGGATGTCAAGGAGGTTTGTTCTGGACCGAGTAATGTTTTCTCTTCCCCTATTGCCTATACATTTACCCTTTCCATTTCCCTACTTGGCGAATCGCATAACACTTTCAGTAACCACGTGCAGTGGAGAAAGGTAAAGAGGTAAAGTATAAGCTCCATTGCTGCTGTAGGGCAAGTTTTCATTGATCCAGTGATGCTTATGCATGCGAGCCTTTGAATTTTGTTTTTGTTCTTTTGTGCCATACCACTGTACCATAGGTAATGATGGGTCTTACCATCATAGTGTACATCCATCTAACAATGTTTGGCTTACACCCCCATGTTTTTCCTGCAAGTCTCTTGCATATCATTTGTGGCTTTCCCGAGTGTAAATTCGATGTGTTTGTTCCAAAGGATTTTCTTGTCTAGTGTGATTCCTAGGTATTTTACCTCCTTCTTCGTTTCTATGACCTGCCCAGCTAACATTATAGGTTTCATTACTGTGACCCTGAATGTAAGTGGTGAAAAATATATTCATAAAATCATTTAAAAAGACTTGACTTTGATAAAGCTGGTCAGTAGTTGGGCATCACTTTTAACGTCTGTCAGTTTTACATTTTTAAGACCCAATTAGTCTGGCACTATGTTTTTCATTTCAAAGAAGGTATGATTAGCTAATATATGTTCAAAAACCGTGTTTTAGGAGTAAATTCATTGTTTTTTGCAATAATTTTAAATATAAAAAAAATCTTTTTTTTATACGTAAAGTCCACGTGAACTGACTTTTGTTCATTGAGCGCTATTGCCATGTTTTTGTCCACTCGTTAACATTATTTAGTGCATTTTGTAATTTAATTGTTGCTTCGCTAACCGTTTTGCCTACCGTTAATATTGCAGTATTACCATTAAACATCTCTACGATAATGTCTTCTGTTTGAGGTCCATCACGTGTAAATAAAATGTTACAGAACTGGACATAATACACTGCCTTGTGGTACCCCAGCCAATATTTCTTTAAAATTTGAAAACTCATTTCCGTGTCTACACGAAAAAGTCTGTTTTTAACTATTCGTTTACAATTTTATAAAGTCCTTCAGACAGAACTTGTCTTAATTTAAATTTGAGGTCTTCGTTCCACACCTTGTCGAACGCTTGCGACACATCCAAAAAGACCGTCGAATAAATGTTCTTATCTTCAAGAGCTTTTTCGATTACATCAGTAATTCTGTGTACTTGATCAATTGTCAAATGCTTGCTCCTAAATCCGAACTGATGTTCAGGTATAAGCCTTTTTTGTTTTTATTATCAGCTATAGGCGCAGCAGTAAAAGGAAGATAAAAATAAAAATAAAATTGGGCGTGGAAGTGGGTGGCTCTAATTCTAATAATTGCTTAAACCTTCTGCCTACTAAAGAGAAAAACTGTACAAATGTCATTAAAACTGTTAGAACTGTTTCCGAGAAAAAAAATTATAAAATATCTAGTATTCAAGATGTATTTTTTCTGCCGAGCCGATACCAAACGATGCTACTGAAAATACCGGTAAATTTCGGTCTCAAAAATACGGTATCGGCTCGATATCGTTTAAGATGCTTTGGCGCTGACATCGTCTCAGTATCGTTTCTGATATTTTATTCAATTTTATTCAATATTATTTACTAATTTATCTTTCTGTTCTTAGTGCTCTTTTGAGTTCTTAGTCTAGTACTGAAAACCGCATGGTTTTAGGTATTTTTGATTAACCATTTTTTTTTCCATAAACAGTAAAATTTTATATTAGTTTTTTATTTTAAGTCACTAGTTACTAACTGAAAAATACCCTAAATTCCAAAATTTTGCCAAACACAAATTATTTATCCTCATTTTATTGAAAATAATATTCTCAATAGGCGCAAGTTATAGCTATCATTGAAACTCATCATTGAAAACTTTAATGATTGATTTTGAGGCATTTAGAAAGCAAATCATTTATTATTTTGATGAACATATAAAGCTCAAGATTGATTAATATTTCTAGTCAAAAAAAAATTCAAACTGGCTCAACTTTCCACATAAAATGACTTTAAAGATTCCAATGATCATTGGTAAGGTAGTTCAATCATTAAAAAAAGTCTTTTTATGTGGGACCTTTGGCCTATTTGAAATTTTTTGACTAGAAATATTAATTAAGTCTTGAGCTTCATTTGTTCATCAAAAAAAATGGTTTTACTTCTTAAACGTCTCAAAATCCAACATTAAAATTTTCAATGATGAGCTTCAGTGATAGCTATAACTGGCACCTAAGAATTATTATGACCACTTTTTTGATACGAGGCTCCAATAAAAAATATTGAGATTTCAAAAACTATAAATTTTCGAAAATGCTTGTTTTCGGGCTCAACATGGTTCGGAAAAATGCATTTTCACTTGGGGAAAATTCCAATTTAAAATATTTAAACGCAAATATCTTTAGTTTTTGGTAAGAAATACTCATGTAAAAGTCTACAGATGAATCAGGCTTGCGTAAAAAGTTATTCATGTCAATTTACATTTTTTGAAACGCCGATATCTTCTTACTTATCAGTCGGGGAAAAAAAGTGTAATACATTTTTTGTAGAGAATCATATTATCTTCAAGTTGTGTATATACTGCTTTTAAATACTATTTGCCGTAACAAAGTTATACGCGGAAAACTAGTATTTTCGAAATTTGAACGTGAATAACTTTTAACGCAAGACAGATTTGTCTGTAGACTTTTGCACGTGTATTCCTTATACACAAATACAAATAATTGCATTTAAAAATGTTCATTCGGAATTTTTCTGCAGATTGGCATTTTATATGTACATTTTTCCTGGGCTACAGTGTTGAAGTTTGTATGTGAGAAGCTATTATCATATTCTTAGTCCCAATTTTGTCACTCTCCATCTCAATTAAATTTGTTCTTTTCCCATTTTAAATCGCAAATTTCATAATAATGGAGACTTAAAAAATTGGACTTGAAGCCAAAGTTTAATTTTACTAGTTTTAAAAGCTTAAAAATCTTAAAACTTTATATTTCTTGCGAATAACGCAAGTTTAAAATCACATAAAATTTTTCAAGGTCAGTGATTAGACCTACATTATAGCTTAAATTATTGCTAAAAATGATTTAGCTTCTTAAAATATCCAAAAGGTCTACCACTCACCATAATCCATCCATCATTTTTCAAAAAAATTATATTTCGCAGTATCAAAGGCTGCGGACAAAAAAAAAGAAAGATTAACTGCACATTGTGTCCCTTTTTTTCCCAAAAGGCTTAAAATGAAATACCATTTACCAGACTATTTCACGCAGTCCTAAAGACAATAAAAAAAATTAAAAAAAAAACCTTTCGTCGAATTCTACTCGTCCTCCGCAAACACCATCTCGAATATTCATCTTCAAGAGCGAGTGTTTAGAATAATTCCCTTTTGGTATGGCTCTTGTGATCTCGCAGGCATCTTGAACAACCGCAGGCTGTGAAAAGGTATCTGTGAAGTTGAAATATGGAAGCAGTTCTTTTTGCTTTGTTTGTTTTTATTTGTTCTTTTTTTTTAAATACGACTTCCATGATGGTATTTGGAGCATAACCATCGGATGGAATATGTTTGGGAGTGTAATTATTATCATGGAACGAGTTGGTTGTCTTTTCCCCTTTTTTTGTTGTTGTATCTTTTTATCCGTAAACAAGCTGTATTTAGATGATAATTATTAGGTTTTAGGTGTTGATGGATTTATGAACCCACAATTTGTTTCCATTGCATGCTACATATTAGGTATCTGTTTGATTATCGGGAAGGTATATTTGTGCCTTTGACGATGTGTGTTTTTTTATAGATTGTTGTTCAATTTATTTGAAATTATTGTATAGATCTTTAAATGACAGGATTTATTAAAAAAAACAAACGTTCTAAAGACCAGGAGTTGCTATGCCGTGAATTAAGTTTTTTTTGAATAACCCATGGCTTTTGGAACAGATCAATTTGCAAACAAACTGCGTCATTCTTAGACTTGACTATTCCAACCATAACGTTATTCAGTTTTGTTTAGTCAGAACTTTAAGATTTTTCTATCGGCGGCGGCGAGTAGATTTAAAAAACAAATGTTTCAATAATTTGGATGGATGATTTTTATTGCATATACGCTGATGTGATGATACATCAAACGACACGCATGGATGAACATTATGTACAATGAGTAAATAAAAAAAAAACATTTAATTCAGTGTCATTATCATCATCTAGTAATTCGAATCACGCAACAAAGTTGGTTGTGGTCGAAAATATGTGGACTTCTGAGTCATTGACATTTTATTATGAAACTTTTTGGAAATCTATAATTATTACAAACTGACCCTGAGCTTTGTTTAAAGTTTCATAAATGATTGCAAATCATACCAAATTTGTGAAGACTTCAAAAAAAAAAAATAAAAAAATGTTAGCTACCATGGAAAGTAGGACCGATAAATAAGAAAATCATAACACTCTTAAGTAGGTTCTGGTAGCTTTGCACACCATCAAGACTGTTCTGATATTCGGTCGAATTGAATCCGAAAGGATTGAAAACGGAAAACAAAAAGAAACCCCAATTAAAAACGTCATTCCGTTCGTTTTTCTGAATGTCTATGAATCATAGATGTTCGGCAAAACGAATGGATCCGAAATCCGCCATTTTTTAACGTTTTCAATTCCGGTATCTCTTGATTGGCCGTTTTCAATTCGTACAATTTCAATTCGATCGAATATCAGAACAGCCATCCATATCAGGGATACTCGCAAGAAAAAAGTATGCCATCCAATAGGTCAGTAATCGGTCCCAAAAGGTCAACTTGTTATATAAAACGTGTGAGCCATTGAAAATTAATTTATTTTTAATCAATAATCCAGGGGTGGAGTCGGCTAAGGTGATTTGTGATAGTTAACAATCACAACTCAATAGCACGTTTATTTTGTTGTGACTGTCAACAATCGAAACTCGTCAAAGCCAATTCCACCCAAGGTTTTTAAAGTCACCAAAATTTCTTGGCAAATTATGGGATATTTCCAAAAACTATCTGAAAACCCACTTGATCACGATAAAAAGTTGACTAGTTCTTATGCGCTATCAGTACTGCTCAATGCTAGCATAAAACATACTGTGATCATCAAAAAAAGTGTACAACTAAATAGAAATAGATTCGATCTTTAAGTAAAAGACTTTTCTTTTTTTTAAAGCGGTTTATTTTCAATAAATTGCCACATAAAACTTAACAAAAAATATAATGGTAAAAATTCAACAAAAAATACTTCATTTTATTAAAGCAAAAAACTTAAAATCAAAACTTTGTCTGCTTTCCTTTCGCTGCCCCTAGCAAAGCTTCTATGCGTTTGACTCTAGCTAGCTTCCTTGTCAATTCAGGTGAGATTTTTTGCTACTCTTCAAAAAAATTTTAATTTTGTACTTCTTTCCTTAATATGTTCCTCTTTTGGATCTGTTTATGATGAGGTCTAGGTCGGGGACCGTTGAAGGTCTCCTAGTTGCTCAGAAGTACTATGGAGTAATCATTCCTTAAAAAATTCCTATATGTGCTTGAAGTCATTTTCTATTGAAAGACACATGAATCAATCAACCCCTTGTTTCGTAACACTACCCGGCTAATTTCCTCTTAAAATATTAAGGTAATCTTCATTCCTTATCGTACTGTCAATAAAGACGAGGTTTTTCCAACTCTAGAACACGACATTCATCCCCAGACCATTAATGAAAAAATATTCGCACTTATTACGATAGTCGTTTTACTAAAACGCCAATAAAACGACATGGCTCAAGAAACGACAATTAGTGTTGGAATAAAATTTTAAGGAAAGCGTTCTCTCCGCTCTTCACTATTCTCACCATTTTAACAGGACTCGTTTCCCTGAAACGCTAAGTTTCGATCTAAGAGCCGTGTGGTTTTACTGGCGTATTAGTGAAAGGACTATAGTAATTAGGATGATTAACCTGTTACAGTCATCATTTAGCGTAAAAGTGCGGAAGCCAGAGGCAGTTTTGAATCACCAAAAGCCTATATTTTTGCTTGTATTTGTCAGTGATTCCTTCTTTGTCAAGCCACGCCTATTAAGGCTACAGACCTCGTTAATTTTTGCTAGGTCACGACCCTTATGACAGGCCCACTTTTGAGACGCATTTTTTAAAATATTATACATACCAACGCCCTTATTATGTTATGTTTATTATTTTAATTTATTTTATATATTTTAAATAATATCTCATTTTTCTTTTTTTCAGTCATCTTTGAAACGTCATCTACACCAGAACAAACGATTCGAAGTATTTTGTTGGTCCCCGGAAAGTCTTATTGGGATACATTTTTGCAGAACTCTGTGGCAAGATTATGTTATACCATACAAATCGAATTACAATTTTCGAACCGTTTCAATTCTTCTAATCATCTGATTTCAATAAAAAATATTTTCTTTATTTTGAGTCAAGAAGAAACATCTATAAAAAAAATCTCACATCGATAGCACAATCAGGGCCCTGTAAATATTTTCTAACACCTCATCTTTAACACAAATTGGCCAGTATTCGTGAATTCAAAAGTGCACTATTTTGGTAAGTTCAAATATCACCAGCCCCATCAAATTTGCTTATAATAGAATAATGAATTTAATTTTAGATGATTTTAAAGACTGTCAAATAAACCAGGACAACAACATGCTATCAGCAAACAAAAATTTCTCCAACGACTAGGAAAAAACGTCGCTGTTTATACCCTGGAGTAAACATTTACTTCACCAACGACACCTTAGTAGACGATATTCGACAAGGAAATACCCTAGGAAACCAATATCTTTTTTCGTTTGACGAAATATTTGGATTCAAAACACCTCACGCTCGAGATGTGCGCGCTCTACAAACGTGCGAGGAGGGCAAATGAAGGAGAGGGTACGATTTGAATGTGCTGCAGAATGCAAAAACATTCAACAATCCTTGAGCCAAGAGAATCTTCGAGTCTCAGTGCCTGGATCTAAAAATTAGGTTATGTATTTTTGTGGTACATTTAACTTCTCTATTGATTGCTGTAGATCTTGCTCATCTTTTTTTTTCAGAAACCCTTTAAACACATACCACAATAACCGAATCAGGATATTTTGTAATGTAATGATCTCAAGAAACATTGATAAAAGAATACCCTAGCAGAACTCTGTTTTTATATTTAATAACCCCTTATCTGATGAATCGGCCAGTATTCGTGAATTCAAAAGTGCACTATTGGTAAGTTCAAATATAACCACCACCAATCTGTTTATAATAAAATTTATCAATTTCTTCTTCAGATAATTTAATTGGATTTATCGGATTCCTTAGTAAAGCTCTGGGATCACCGTAGCGTCCAAATCCTAAAGAACCATGATATCTTTATGCATTGGCGTTTAAAATGGGATCGCTGCAGCACTTTTCGCCACAGAATTTTTGGTGTAGGTAATACACTTTCTTTTCAGAATCATTCAAATGAAATAAAACTAAATTCGTTCACTTTGCAGCATGGAAAAACCTCCCTTATCTCCCTGAAGACATTTGCAGTAATACTTGTGATAATTGTATTGAATGCCTCTCATGATACACATCATCGTGTGCTAACTCATTCTACGGAGTATTTGATAATCATAAATCCACAATGGGCAGAAATCATTTCACAATTTCAACTAACACAGAGTACCAAACACAGTGGATCGATCTGCTCCTTTGTATACGATGCCCATCAAGCAAATTAAAGAACCAACAATGTTTTATATAAAAACTAAGCATTTATTTTTATATAAACAAAAATGATATTTTAATCAAAATAGAAAGTAACAAACTAGTTAAATATAGATTTAATGATTACATATACATAGATTTAATGATTAATTTAAATATAAATATATAGATAGACATTGTTTATAGTAATGAAAAAAATTGTGGAATAACATTAATAAACAAAGAAATATGGAAATATTTAGAAATAAATTTCTCAAAAAAAATATTGATTTTTTATTAAACTTGAGAAAAAATATCCTGTTTTAACAATTTTCAAGCTAAAACGGGATACATTTGATCATTTTTATAGATCAAGAATGTTTTTCCGGGGTTGTGGACCATTTTTGATATTTTTTAAAAAATAATTTTCTATCATCAAATTTTATCGACCAATATACTGGAAATTTTGAAAAATTTGAGTTAAAAAATATTCAAACCGGTATATCTAAGCCTGTGCTTAACTTACAACATTTTTTTATATACCAAAATGACCGCTGATTGGTCAAGATTGTATTGAAGTTTGAATTTTGAAAATCCGTTCAAAAATAGTGACGCTATTGCCCATTGTTTGAAAAACATGCCTTTTACTGTTATAAAGCCTCTAATACCGTTAAATCGTATGAACGCCTACATAAATTTTTATATAAAATTAATCGTATCCAATTAAGCTTTGCATAGCCACCTCAATTTTTAAAATTGGACCGGTACTTTTCGTGTTAAAACAGATCTTATGCAGCTTTAACGTGAATTTTTCAAAATTTCCTTACGTTTACCTGTAAAAAAATAATGATTTTTTTTTCATGTTAAATATCAAAATTTTGGTAAAATACGTGAACGAAAACTCCTCTTTAAAAATTATACATGGCCACTCCCCGTTTTAAGCTAAGCCCCACCCACATTTTGGCCACTCCCATGTAAGCCACGCCTCCTATAATTTTTGTTAGATTACATGTATTTAGGCCACGCCCCTCGTGCAATTTTGTTAAGCCACGCCCCTTGTTAATTTTTGCTAAGCCCCGCCCACTCAGGCCACGCCCCTCGTGAATTTTTGTGGAGCTCCGCCCATTTAGGACACGCCCCTTTATGATTTTTGTTAAGCTCCGCCCATTTAAACCACGCCCCTCGTTATTTTTTGCTAGGCCACGCCCCTTTCTGACACGCCCACTTTTTGGCCACGTCCCTCTAATTTTTGTTTTGACACTTCCATTTTTGGCCACACCCCTTAATGATTTTTGTGCTAGGCCGCGCCCCCTTTTGGCTTAAAACCAACCCTAAAATTCCAAATTTTTCTGTTAATTTTTGGTGTTTTTGCCCGTCCATTTAGGCAACGCCCCTCGTTAATTTGTTGCTGAGCCATATCCCCTTTCGTCACTTTTGCTTTTAGGACACACCCCTTTCTTATTTCTGCTAGGACACACCCATTTATGGTGTTTTTATTTTTGCTATTTCAAGAATTTCGGTTGTTGTTTTTATTGCAAATGGGGCGTGGCCTTTTCTATAAAATCAACCACCGAAAATATTAAAATTGCTTGTCAAATGGTAGATTTTGTAAGTTATGAATCTTAGTAAATGGGCTGTAACTTTGGCAATTCGCTTACGATTTTCACGATTAAGATATCAAATAAAAGCACGAAAAAGCATGCAAGAAAAGAGGGCTTGTAGAAATGGATAAGGAAGCGACGTTTTCGAGAAATTAATTTTTAGTTAAAGTTATTGGATGTAATTTTATTCTTAAAAACCTTGAAACAAACATTAGAATTTAAATTTTTTAAGAGTTCACAATACACTTATGTTTCACTGACAGCTTTTTCCAGGAAGTTTAAGGTGGTTTTAGTCAAATCTGTCAATTCAATCCTCATTTTCTAGTAATCGAGTAATTGAAATTGAGTTTGATGAATGCACTGCGAAAGAAGCAGCAAAATTGCAAGGTCCCCAAAGTGATACATTATGAGGAGTGTCTGCTTAAGCGACAGGAGACACAATTCAGTGTTTGAAGCTTTTAATTTTACTCTGATTTTGATTCTATGTGATCTACAATATGATGATATCTACAATACTGTAGAGCTAAGTCGTTGAAAATCCATAAGAAGCAGAAGCACTAGAATGTGAACCTTGACGATACTGAACGCTTCTTTTTGTTGGTTTATCACACTAGGTTCCATAGTTCTTCCTTCAGGTCCATCCTACAGTTGTTCCTTCATGTACATCTTCTTCCACCTTTTTATAACTATGTATTTTCTAGGGAATCTTATACTTGGCATTGGCAGCCATTTTTTTTAACGAAAACATGAAATATCAAACTTCAAAATTGCGTTCAATTCAAGATTATTGGGGAGCGTTCACAATAGTAGTTTCGTTGAATAAGTGCAAAATGTTCATTTGAATCGATTTATAGGTTGTTCACACTGAGCCAGCTAGGACATTATGTAGTTAAGGGTTCCACTGTAAGATTTAACTCTGCTATTGGATGAGAAACACTACATAATTTTATATGCAATTCCCCTGAAATTGAAGTGATTTTGAAATGATGCCCAAATTTATTCAAATAAAACACAATTTCCTTTGATCAATTACAAATTGTTTTGAATATGTTTTTATTATTCCATTTCTTTGGTATTGATGTTTTTATTTTATTATTACCTAAATTTTCATTTAATAAAGTATTTGTTGCATATATGTACATTATGTACCTACATACATTACTCCATTTTACATAAGGCAAATTCATTGCATTGTTGAATTAATGTGGGTCGGATGCTGAGACTTTCTCGAGCAAAACTTTCTTTGTTGTTTTAGGATGTTGATTGGCTGTTTTTAATTCGATAAACGAAGAAAAATCTGGAATTGAGAAAATGAAATTTTTTGATTAAGTAAAATTAGAAATAGTTAGTTGTAAATTAGTTTCTAAATCCAAATAATGTCGAATGCCTTCTCTATGTTCCCAATTATGAGATGATTCTTTGCATCTGTTTCTTTTTGAATTTTTATGAGTGCGAAGAAAATAAATCTGATTTCAACTTCGAATCCATTGAAGTTTGAGAGAGTCAGACGCAAAGAATCATCGTGTAATATGGGGCTATCGAAAAGCATCGAACAGCAATCTAAAAGTTATTGAGGGGGTTTAAACGTCTTATTGGAATGTCAAAAGTGTTCAGTTTTTCAGTGAAGAGTTTACTGAGTTAAATCAGACGTCAGAGTTAGCTAATTCGGAAATGGAGACGGGATTGCAACTGGAACAGTAATAAACCGTTTTCCTTTTTTAGCTCTGAGCAGAGCATGGAGTAGAGCTCAAGATTTTGGAATTAGCTGAGAGCAGAGAATGATCAGAGCCCTACGATATAATTTTGAAACATATATAAACATATCTACGACAGATGCGTCCATCGCACGTAAATTATTTTCATCTGACAGCTGGCCAATCAAAAACTTGAACACTTCAAAACTATGAACTGAAATTGTGTGTTTCAGCTGATATGAAAAAGAGCAAAGTTGGCTACGCTCACCTATGTATTTACTCCATTCGTTCGGTCTTTTTATTCTGAGCTTATGGAGCGTACTCCGAGCTAGCTCCGATTTAAAAAAAGGAATACAAGTTGAGCGCTTCGAGTGCTCTGATCGAAAAAAGAAACATAGATCTTTTTTTGACAGCTTAGTGCTATGCTCGGAGCTAAAAAGAAAAACACCTACAGCCGGCAAAATGTTGAATACACTCAAAAATAATACATGCCCGCAGTTGCAGAAGGAGCTGGGCAAGTTGGCCAGCTTTTAACTTTTGCTTGTAACTTTAGAAAAAGGTACTATAAAAAGTTTTTGGATTCTTGCCAACAAAGATTTCGAAATAACAATCACACATGACATTATGATAATAGAGAACACCAAAAAAGTCAAGCTTCAAAACAAAAAACGGCACATACTTGCCAACCGTTAAGAAAAAACCTATTTTTCTCAGAAACGTTTCTAACGATTTTGATTAAAAAAAAAATCGACCTATACATTATGATTATAAGGCATGGGGTAAATTTTCGTAAATTTTTTATTTCGATTTTCTCATTAACGGCTCAACCGATTTCAATCAAAATTTTTAGTAATTTTGTAAGTGGTTATAATATTGCATATCAAAATTTTGAAAAAAAAATAAATTTTGGATTTAAAAAAATATTTTTTTTTTGAAAATTCAGTATTTCGAAAACGGGTTGATGAATATTTTTGAAACTAGGTTTATAAAAGTATATTTGTAAATACTCAAAACTGGAATTGCAATTTTTTTTTTAATTTTACCAACATTTTATATTTACAAAAAATAGTTTGTACAGTTTATACAGTTAAAAGAACGATTTAAAAGCCTTTTTTTCACTTTTTCTATAAATTACTTGTAGGTTATAGGTATTTTAAAAGTTGTTAAGTTCCAAACAACTTGAACATAAGAGCAAGTACGTGGCATCCAGTCGTGCTTTTTATTTTATCTGTAGTGAGGGCTTTACAATTTAGGTCAGAAGTTGAACCAACATTTCAAAATTAAAAAAAAAAAAACTGCCCAAGTCATAAGCGTAGTCAAATTTATATTATTTGAAATGTCTTAGAATCTGTTCTTGAATGTAAATTTTCATATAAGTGTTTTAAATACAAATCTGTACCAAATTAAGATAAGCTATTCTTAATTGTTGAGCAATATTCCCAAGGGATTAAAACTAATTTTAGTACTATTCATATCAAATTTTGAATTGAATAATATTCGTAGAGCTGATCTGATGAAAGAAATTTGACAATTTTGACAGTTGGAAGTTCAGAATCAAATTTTAGGCCAACTATTCAAAACCTCCAAATAATCAAAAATTAAAATTCTTAATTAATATTTTTCTTTGGTTGGATTATTTAAATCTGGCGGCAGGCTAATAATAAAATAGAGGGAAGTCGGATTGAATCGTTAAATTACAATTATTTTTAAAATATAAAACTATTTTAACTATTTCATATAAAAGTATTGGTAACTTAATGCCAGATTCCTGAATGTTAACTGTCTTGGGAGTCTGGAAAGGAGCATGATACAGAAACGATGAATTTTCGTTTTTGATCTATTTAGAAAAGAGATCAAATCTTTGTTCTTGATTTCGGAGAGTTTGTCAAAGAATGCCACTCCAATCGATTGTTCTCTCATCCTGGCCAGAACAGGACATCAACAAATGAATCGAAGTGGCTTTTAGAAGGCGGGATCACTGCAATTTTTTTTTCTACTATCCCAATTTGCCGATTCTTCAAAAAATTATCTTATTAATGGAATCAACAAAAAAAAAAATTAATTAGGAAAATAAAATAAAATAAAAACAAAAAATAAAAAAGGAAAATATATCCACCTAAAGGTTTACACTTTAAAATAGTACATAAATATACATAAGGACTATATGTTTTGCTGTGAAAAAAGAACTGTATAATTAACTCGTTCAACTGTTTTTATGACACGAAACGTGGCATCAGTTTCATATAACATACATCACTTGACTTCATCTATCAGAAAAAAAAAAAAAACAACAACAAAAGCAAAACAAAATACCCAACAAAAAACTTAAATTTTGTTTACGCACAATTTAGAATGTTATCCTTTTTTTCATCGGAAATCCTCTTGTCGGCATCGAAAGCAATAAATTCCGATAGAAAAATTTCCTCAACCCGATTCCAATGATCAAACCAACCATATAGAAAAAGGTTAGTTAGGTAGTACAAACATAAACAGAAACCTAATAAAATAAAGGATTTTTGTTTGAACAAAAAAAAAGGAGAACTAATGAGAGATACGGGGGCCATCATAGGCAGTCATTCGTGTTAAAACGGATTGAAAAATTGAAAAATAATAATTAAATATAGAACATAAAGGATTATACATTTTGTGTTGTTCCTATACAGTCATATTGAGTTTTTGCCATGCAAATTGTGGGGTAGTGTTGAATCCGAATCTGTGAGGCAATATGGACAAAAATGATTTTTTGTTGGAGTTTTACGCTTATAGCCAGGAGACTATCATTTATTCGCAAATTTCATCAAAGTACTATAGCTGAAAGTATACACAATTTCCAAAGCTCTGTTTAAAGTTTTTTCTGCGACAACCCATTTTGACTCAAGCGCTTGTCGAAATTTGGTATATTATTACTGCTCCCGAGAATAAACTCCAAAACATTAAATAATTTCTTTGTGTGACAAAATTCGAATTTTTAACTTTGACATGAACCACGATATATTTTTCGGATATTTTTTGATTCGTTGAATTTAAATATGGCCTCAAAATAACTGTAACACGTCATGTTTTTGAGATATTCGAATCTTAATTTTTGAAAAAAGTTAGTTTTTGGTGTAAAGGGGTTAGGTACACTGCCCTTCATTTGAATAGGTACAACATTTTTGAGAGTGTTAAACCGTTGTTACTCTTAATTGAGTGAACTAAATAAATTTCTGTAAATAGTATAAGATGAAGCATCCAATTAAGGATTGAATAAGATTTAAACTACAGCGAAATCAATGAGAAAAGTGACGTTTTAAGCTTTGTACCTATCAAGTGAACTAAAAAAAGAGTCATAATTTTGACTTGTAATTAAAATGATTACTATAAAACAAGTAACAGTGGTATAATAAAGTTTCTTTTTTTATAATTTAATCTCAAATTAGATACATTATCTTATGCCATTTACAAACAATTATTCAGTTCGTTAAGAAGATCTAAGAGGGTGTGGAAACAGGCAGGGTGGTGAAAATAGTGGTGGCCCACATTCGAAGAAAACTCTTGCCGCTGCATAAAGTGATGACCAGGGAGAAGCCGAACATCGATGTTTAGACTCATTAAAAATTTCCGGGGGATGAGAGCCTTCCATCGTACAGCAGGGTATTTACTAAAGGATGTATAAATAAGCCTAGATAGATCAAAAGCTTTACTGTTCCGATACGCTAGCAAATCGAAACACATCGAAAAATGTGTTTTTCCGATGGAAAACACTTTTACAAACATTTCTCCGTTAATGAAAATTACAGCAAATAAAATGATAAAGTACACACAATGGACTCTTAAGAAGTTAAGAATAAGATTGCTAGGGTCCAGAGAGGCCATCAACAGCCTTTTTGATGGTAAAGTTGAATACAAACCATGCAAGTGCCAAAAAAAAATCCATTTTTGCGAATAGGAGGTCAACACAAAGGCCAAACAGTATTAAGAAGGCATTCTAGAGAAAGAAGTGAAGCTCCTAAATGACGGCTTATGTCCTTAGAAGCACTTGGTACTTCAAACGAACTTAGCTACAGCCCACAAGGCGAACTTTCAATCAAAAGTGGTTTAGCAGCATACTTTTGGCTTAATCAGAGCTGACTTTGCTAAGTCTGCTGCATAAAGTCAAATCCAAATGACGCAGATTGGAGCTCATGGCTTCTCGCAAACTGCACAATAAAGACATAAATTTAAAATTAAGTCTAGAGAGACCGGTGGGCCAATTATTCAGATTGAATGGCAGAGTAATTATGGACATGTTTGGCATGTCTCATGGGCTGTGTAAAGGCTGAAAGTATTCAAATTGGAAGAACTTGATAAAATATGATTTCTCCCTTATTATAAATACTATTGTTATACCAAAAATATTTGAAAAAGAAATACACGTTATGTTTTTATTGAGTGTATTCTATGTAACAGAATTTATAGCACGACTAGGTTACTACGTACAAATCGATTTGCAAAAAAAAAGCTGTATTAAGGACAAAAATTAGAAGCCAATTTTTTCTTTGTATGGTTGTTACCTGTTCTGCATGGATTATAACAAATATTTTCCGCTAAGACCTTAAGTCTAGGAAATCACTACAAATGCTCTGTACCAAATTGTAAGAAAATCCACCCACACAGGCTCAAGTGAAATATGACATTGAAAGTGGACACTGACGGATGGACTCATGTAAGCATGAACCCTCTGATGGACTTTTCCATTTTGGTAGTATTGAATTTAATTAAAACCTCACTAAAAAGTTATAGCCAAATTTCAATAAGCAGAGGACAGACAAAATTTAAATTATGCAAATGAACAAGAAACATCTCCGTTCCCTTGTCAGCATAATCACCGGGCACAACCTACCATAAAAAGAAAATGAGGCTCAGTACTGACGATCTTTGCAACGGGTGCCGCGACGAAGAAGCACATGAGGATTCCTTACACTTTCTTTGCTATTGATCTGCACTATGTTATTTAAGAAAGAAACACATAGGAAATCATTTCTATGATAACTTATAGGAACTTTCTAGAACTTCAGCTAATAGCCTTCTGAACTTCATGAACGCCTCTACATGGCTTGACTGTCAACAGAACACAGGTTTTAAGATTAAGTTGAATTCAATTTCCTAGGGTATCACAACGGATCTACATAGATCTAAGTGTGACGGTAACAAGATGAAGTGCCAGCCCTTCTACCTAACCTTACCTCATTTAAATCTCGAAAGTTAAGGTACTACATACATTTCACATGCAATTTTCGACTCCTTCTAACTTCAGTACCAATTACGCCAGAAACGTGCTAAGTTAATCAAGTTCCTTTTCACCATGTTTCAACTTTACTATTAGTGGTTCCTCAAATAAAATTGCAAAAACCGTAGCTGACTTCATCACTTACTAAATAAAAATACTCGTCGGAGACATTTGAAATTTGGCACAACGTCAACCGTGGATATAATGACCAATAAATAAAAAAACGAAAATTTGAAATATTTTGTTATATACTTGGAAATTTGGCGAAATGTAATATGTAAGGCTTATCCTATTTATAATGAATGTTGTTTCAAATTTGAGATTGTGCATTTAGGATTCGTGTTTGTTTTCAAGGTGTTGCCTCTTGCCGGGAACTGACAGTCACTAGGCCCTGGTTCTCCACGAGCTGTCGCGCCAGTCAGTTTTCACACCACCCCTCCTCTCTTAATTGCACCCTCTAATACAGGGTGTCCACCGGGAAGGTATACTTCTTTGTTTCTCTCGCAGTAATTCCATTGTAATCCTGGCTGTATGCGATGTGGCTCCGTCTTGTTGATACCACATGTTAATCAAACCCAAAGCTTGCAGTTGTAGTGCTTCAAATTTTTCAATCATATCACGATATTGCTCCCCATTCACAGTTACCTGAGCACGGCGTCGAATTGAGGTTCATAGATTGTTTTGAACACTTCCTTGAGCAGCAGTAATGTTTTCAGCCGATCTTGCAGTACGTTGTGGTCCATGGTTGGGCCTATCACCTACAGACCCTCTTTCTTCGAAATCATTCACTACACGATAAATAGTGCGTTTTGTTGGCACGTTGTTTTTCCCAAAAATTTCACGTAACTTTCTCATCGTCACAGTAATTGATGATTGATTTTGATAAAATTATCGAACTATCGAATATTTTTCCATAATAAATTTGCCACAAGTCTACTTCACGACTGCCAAATATGAGATGTCAAGGCTAATGTTTACCAAAATGGCGGCAAAACAATGTAGAATACCTTCATAGTGGACACTCTGTACAATAGCACAACACTACTTTCCCATCTTTAATGACGCTTCTAACAATAAAAACTCATAAACGCTTTAGTTCTTTCTTATATGGCATAATCGATCGCCTATGATGGATAAGAAGAGCTTTGAAAGCGAATCTTCTGCAAACAATGGATATGGAAAGTTCTGATGCAAATCGCACTGTGGAAATGGAGAGTTTTGAAAACAATTATATTATTTGACATCAATATGATAGGGGATTGGAGGGGTAAGGCTGTCGAATTTTCCTTAAAAGCTATTCAATATGCCAAGCTTAACAAATCTGCATCAAAATCTCAATTTTTGATAAAAGTGGATATAATGAGTTTTGGTTTTCACCTACTCAAATACTTTTTAAGAAGTCAATTAAAAATATTACATGGGGCAATTTCGATAAGTGTAGAATCATAAAATTCGGTAGGATGGAAGACGTGCAGGCAAAGTTAAAAATAAAAACTTCATATTTTTCATTCAGGTGGCGTGGCATCCACACATCACTTTCGAAGAATATATTAATTACATGGATACTTTGTAGATAAAATTTGTAAGAATACTATAGGTCTATCATTAATTGAAAAATGGCGTTTTTGAGAATTTTTATTCAAAGGGTCATCCATCCATTTTCCCAGGAAAAAATAACTTGGCAAAAATGAGTAAAATGAAACTTAAAACATAAATGTTGAAAAGAGAGCAAAGTTCTCTTTTATACGAGAGGGTGATGAAATACCGAATCACAAAATCCCGAATCACGAAATCCCAATAAAAATAAAAATAAAAACCCCGACGTTAAAAATCCGTTGGAATTTTCAATACTATTTTTAGTACTTTTAAAAAATATTTAATTTTGATTCATTTTTAAACAAATGAAAGTATTTAAGGAACTGTTGGTTCGGCAAAAATTCAGTTCTTGTTATATTTTTTATAAAAATTTTGTTTACAATATTTATTTTTTGCGATTAAATTGGTTTTAAATTTTTGGGTAAAAAATTGGTAGAAAAGTTGTTTTCCGAAACTTTCAAAAAAATAAATTTTACTATGAAGAAGGTAATTTTTCTGCACTAGGTAAGCCACGCAAGGTAGTGGACATTGGCGCCTGCCAGACGACTTTAAATACCCGAAGCGGAGCAACGGTACAGTGAGCCCAAACAGGGGGGTTGCAGAGATTTCGTACCCATACATGCCTCACTGTTTATTCGCGTTTATTCGCCACCCCAGGAACTGTTGCTCAAGAACTGATTTAATTTCGAAATAAACATTCCTTTTATACTTTCTTTGGAGAATTTTTAAGCCAATGAGAGCTCGTCAAAAATTAACGAAAACAGAGCCGTCTTCTTCGTATTAAATTTTCAAGTACAATAGTAGGAAACTTCGTTCTCGTTGATTCTCATTGATTCGTGTCACCATTACTATGGAAACTAAAATTCATACTGTGCTGTCAATTTAGTATTGAAACGGCGAGATTTCTTGATTCGGGAGTTCGTGATTCGGTATTGCGGGATTTCGTACCCAACCCCTTTCACGCAAATCAGCTACGTAAAGTAATGAGATAAGCAAGTTCTAAGTTTATGAATGTTTAATAAAACATAAATTAATTAATTTATTGCAGTTGATTTTTCTTACATTAGTTAACAAAGATATATTAATTTATGTTTTAATTAGTTTATGTTTTTGGTGCAATTTGTTTTCAACAAAACCAATACTTGCCCTTTACAGCAAATAGAAAGTTAATTATTTGGGTGAGTTTATAATAGAGAATTTATTGGAGTGCAAAAAAAGGATTTATTGTATTTTATTTCGCAGGATACAAGTCTAATTTTTTGGTTCATTTGTGGGACTATATATACAAAAAAAAATGATACTTTATTTCTATTTTAATCAAATAAAATATAATAAATAAAATATTTTTTGTGACACTTAAAAAAAAACTTCTCTTTTATAATTTAGATTTATTCAATTGAATTTATTAATAGCCGTGGTTAAATTTAAAAAAAAAACCTCGTTTCAAACAAATGGAATTGGTTTCTAAAATTTAAATTAAATTTATCTCTTTTATAGAAGTTATATTTTATTTTTAATTTTTTTTAGCATACATGTTACATAGTGTAAACATACACATACATAATGTATCAAAACCAAAAACATTCAATTGAATTAGCAATCAATCTTCTTATAGCAAAAACCATCAAACCACATGTACTAATATATTCATTCACATCAAATTCAAATCCTAGGTATGTACATATAGGCATAGGTTCTGTTTGTAGAGAGAACGGTGTACGATTTGGAATAATTTATTTAAAGGTTTTGATGGTTAAAATTCGAAAGCAAATTTATTCTTTCTGGTGTGTTAAGAATAAATAATAAGCCTGCGCAAAAATAACAGCAAGGAAATAATATTTGAAAATAGGTATATGCAGATAATTTGTAATTTTTATTTTTGAAACGAGTGGCAAATATTTTTTGTATTATTTTTTTTTTTTTAAATTGAACAAAAATTGGTTGGGGAAGAGTTTTTTGTGGACATTTTTGATTCGTGATTCTATACACACTATTTTACTAATTGCACTAAAAAGGCCATTATATAAAAAGGACCATAAACCCCTTTTTAGGATAGTCTTTTATCAGTTAAATTCTGATTAAAAATCACAGAATTAAGAGAACTCTTCAAAATCATCTGTCGTATGTTAAGATTGTACAAAAATAAATAATTCGGTTTCATAAACTCACCTTCCCTTTCCTTTCATCTCTTTTAAAGCGAGTATGTATATGGAAATGAGGGAATTTCGGGTGTCCTTGGATACCTATGCTGAAGACTGGTAGATGGTGAAATTGAGGCAGTATAGCTACAAATCTCAGAATTTTATAAATTAATTTTTGATGCCTTTGCCGGCCTAGATGTGATTAATTGAAACCTATTTATTTATTTTTTTTTAAGAGGATAGCCACTTTGACACTTAAAACGATTTATCCAGGTAAAGTAGTGAGTTTTTTTTAATGAGATTTGAGATAATACTTAGGACTTTATGGTTCGTATATTTTTAATCAAATAGATGATACTTCAAGGAAGATGTAGAATTTTTTTTGGATCCTTTTTAACATAACAAAATAAATTTGATTTTTAAATGAAATTAAGTTTATTTTATTTTCTTAGAAAAAAAAATGAATTTAGAATTTAAAAACTTACTCAAACGCATTTGAACTAATAGTCTAGGAGCCAACGACATACAAAGTTAAGTCATTTGCGTAACATTGCAGGTCAAATCAAGAATAGCCTTCGAGGTGTTGAACCAATAACAGTTTTTCTGCCTACCTACCTACACGTGTCGAACAAAAATTTTACGTAAATTATAACATTAATTTACTTCAATGCCTATTGGTTGGAGGGAAAAAGTTTCCACACAAGACCATTCAGTTTGCAATTTTGGACAGTTGTTGTCATAGGTCCAACTCTCTGTAGTTAGCCCCTAAGAAGATACAAATTTTCCAAAAACCACTCAGATAAACAAGGGTAAACAAATAATGTTTGGGAACGTTGCTGCTCTCTTTTTTTTAAGGGACTAATTACAGAAAGTTTGACAAGTGACAATTGTTCAAAATTGCATGATGAAAATTTCTTGTATGAACACTTTTCCTCTCCGACCAATAGGCATAAATAAAAAATTAGAAATAAATTGATGTACAAATTTGACGTCACATTTTATACCTGTTTGACACGTGTTAAGGTAAGCAGACAAACGGTTATGGGTTTAATACTTTAAAGGCTATTATTGATATAGCTTACATTGTTACGCAAGTGACTTGACTTTTTATGTCGTTAGCTCTCAGCAGACCTGAAAGCTTTCAAGTACAAGTAGCAGGCAAGTGCCCAGTACCTTGTACTTGTACTTAACTTAAAAAAAACAACTACCTTGTACTTGGTACTGGAAAAACACCAAGTACAATTGACTTGAACTTGAAATGGACCTGTACTTGAAATGGACTTGAACTTGAAAAGTACTTGAAATGGACTTTAACTTAAAAAGTCCTTGAAAATACACTGGGTAGTATTGATGTACCAAGTACATGTACTTGGAACAAAGTACTTGTACATGGTGTTTTTGAAGTACCAAGTACATGGTACTTGTTCTTTTAAGCACAAGAACAAGATTCTTACAAAGTACTTAAGTACAAATGTACTTGAGCAGAAATGAGTGGAGACTATTTTAAGCTACATCATTCACTCCAAACGTTTTCGGGATTTTTTTTTTGTTAGTTTTTTTTCGATCTTAAAAACAACGAATGATTTAAAAATGGAAAAATACGCTTAAAAAGGCACCAAACGGGTTAAAAGGTAAAAATCAGGAGAGCATGAAACGGATTTGTATAAAGTCGATACCTTCTAACAGTTACGAAAAAAAATGGAAAGCTAGCATAATCCTATCCTATGCTCATAAAATATTGTTGTACCTTTGTTCAAAAAGGACAAATGTGATATTTGTAAATTTTTGGGAGATAGAAAATTTTGTATTTAAATTTCTAAAAATGTGTATTACTTTTGAAAACTAAACTTTCTATAACCATCGGTATCTTGTTAAGAAACAATTGAAGCACAATGGGCAGTATTACAGAACGCTTGTTCGCCGTTTTAAGAAATGGCGCCCAATCTGTACTACAGTTAGGAAACCGAAACCCTGCGTTTTTTGTGGGGTGAGCCTTATTTTATATTTGTAATCTATTTTTGGCAAGCTAAGGATGAAATTTAGCTTGGAAGTAATTCTTAGAATCTTGTGGCTTGGACACCATTTTCAAAAATGGCGCAGCGTCCCATCTGTGGAAAATGATAAAATAAATAAAAAAAAAAATCGTAAATTACTTGGAAAGTTTCAGTGGTTGAACAGGCGTACCATTGGTGAAATGTCAATGTTGCTACTTTTCAGGAACATACTTTTCTTTGATGCCAAAGGGAGAGGCTTGAACATGGAAAAAAGCTGCGGAAACACCTCCATATTAAAAATTATTAAAAAGGTGGAGGTGAAATATGGGGTCCAAAGGACAAGATTACAACAATGAATCTTTAAGGTAGATTTCATCTTTAGCATGTCAAAACATATATACAAATAAGGTTCCCTCTGCAAAACGTGAAGGGATTTCGGTTTCCTGACTTGACTATATATGCTGCCATGTTTTTCATATAGAGTTTATTTTTTTCTTTAATTTAATAGTAAATGTTGACATGACTTCACATTGTTGATAATTTTTTGGAAGATCAAAAGAGCAATTAATTTTTATTTGCGTAACTTATTCGCAATTAATATAATCAAGTAGTCATGTTTTAGATTGTTATCTGAAAAAAGTTCCGATAATTTCGTACAATTGGATGTCCACAATAATTGGATAATTTTATCTTCTTTTCATAAAGCTTTATAAGGATTAAACGATAATTATAACAATTTCGTCTTAATAAAGTATTGTTCATGGTCACTTATTGCTTATGTTCATTTCCGCTTAATAAGAACCATCCCACTATTATAACTTCGTTTAGGTATTGGTAGAATATAAATCGTCGCAATGTCAAGACGATTATTGACGATTTACGTGAGAACAATAATATCTATAGAAATAAAATACAAAATGTATCCCACACTGGCTCAAGGGAATAATATTGTTAATTAATATTACGTCAGTGTTTCCAAATTCTTGTTGATTTTTTAATGAAGTCTTGACATATAACCAATTAATTAAGCGCCACTCAACACTCTCAAAACTTATACCAAACAAAAAACAAAAACTAAAACGTCCAGTAACATCATAACATCATGTTTCGGACGCAGATTGGCTTCTTCATTGATTTTTCTTTTTTTTTTTCAATTTTTTGTTTAAATGAAGTTGATCGGAAGCGAACAATTCAATTAGCCATCGTTTTCCTTGTGTTGATGATCAGTGGCGCGACGACGACCGACGCTTCGTAATTTATTCCATCCCGTGCGTCCTCGTCGTTGGCGTCGTTTTTCGTCGGACTAAAATTGTATGTCGGAGCATCAAGTCGGAATCTTTAAAAACAGGTGCTTGTTGTGTGTTTGGGGCACCACCTTCTTTCGCATCGAAGTCTACATTCTATACACTAAATTTTCTGACTCTTGTTCGGGGAGTATCTATGTATTTTCGACAGACAAGTGTTTTATTGGTGCTGATGTTTGCACTAAAGTCATTGGACTGGTTGCGTAGGTACTTTTCTTGGAATCAGTGACTGACCTTTTAGACGAATTTAAAATAAAAAAAAATACCGATGTTCAAGTTAGATTTCTTTGAATTACACATGTTTTGTGGTGAGGATGAAGAATTTTAATTGCATTAATAATAATCTTTGGCGCTATCGGGCATGGTGACACTTGATACAAAATATACAAAACAAAATTAGTCATTCTGAGGTTATTTTTCTTTTTTTGCGGAATGTTGGACAACATATTGTTGATAACAGAAACTTGATATTGACAACAATGAGTCAATTTTTAAGGAAATTTTTGTATATTGTTTGTTAATGTATTAATAGGTGCAGTATTAGTTTCAATAGGTCATGTTCTCAATTCGTAAAATAAATATACTTTGAAGAAGTTAAATTAATGAGAGAGAGAGAGAGTTAATTATAATGAGAGGACTATATGGCTTATATGTCATATCAATAATAACTAAAGCCTACTATTCTGTACGTGTATTTGTGAAACACGGATACACGGGCTCCTTATTTTTTTATTCGCAAATAAAAATCTGTGTATCCGGATACCCGTATTCCGAATACACGGATTTTAAATACTCGGATATCCGTATTATAAATACACGGATTTGGACTTAATTTTGGTTCTATAGGTACAAAAGGCAAGTTTTGCATTAGAATGACATTGCGGTGATTGAGAACAAGCAAAAAACGGGATTGTACTCGTAAATATCTCAGCATAAAGAGTTGATTTTATTTTTATATTTGCCTTATATGTAATTTATGGAATATTGACATTTTGCAATGGAGTTCAATTTGTATTCGCGACATTCCAAGTTAAGTTACGCATTTGACAAAAAAAATCACCTCGATATTTTGATCAAACTCATCATAAACATTACAATAATAGGATAGACGGAAACGAAAGATTTGTTTTAAGTACGACCTACGACGTCGATGTCGACTCCGATTACGTCGATGGTAGGTATGGCGGGGCTGGGTGTTGCGACAAAAGTTCTGGAGGTGGGTCTGGAACTGGTACAATTTTTTTTTAATTGTTACTTGCGATATATGTAGGTACTATAGGGAAAGTTTTGGATTCGTGTGAAAAAAAAAAATCGAGATAAAAATCAAACGTGACATTACGATGATAGAGAACACCAAAAGAGTGGGTGGCACAATTCTGTCTGCCTGTCCGTATATTCACCTACAGCCTAAGCCACTGAAACAATTTTCTTCAAATTTTGAACTTAGTTTTTTTGTAACTCTCCAGAGGGGAATTTGTTTAGAACCAAAAATAACAGTCTTGCCCTGCAACCGTAAAGGAAAAGCTTAACTATCTCAAAAACGGCTATAACGATTTTGATTTAAAAAAATCAGTGAATTATTGTAGATATGGTGTTCATTTTGATAAAAAAGTAACAAAAAGCGTTATTAACGGCACCTGCCGTATAACTGTTTTTTTAATCTTCGATTTCCTCGTTAACGGCTCAGACGATTTTAGTCAACATTTTTATGAAAAAACTCTTTTATAATGTTAACAATATTTTATCAATATCAATTTTGGATTTTTAAAAAAATATTAAAATTTTTTTTTTTCAAAATTCAATATTTCAAAAATAAGTTAATGAATTTTTTTGAAAATTGGTTTTAAAATTTATTTTAATGCATACTTAAAATATAGTATTACAACGAAATCTTATAAATAGGCTTCACAACATTTCCTTAAAATGTTCAATAAATTTCTCTTTTTAAATGCTACGAGTACCATTGGATAGGAAAGTATTTGTTTATTTTCGACTTTTTTCAAAACGGTACTTATATTTTTTTGGTACAGAAGCTTTTATTTTACATTTTTGAAAGTTCGAAGACCATGGTCTGCATTAAATTTTATTGATATACGTTCATTTCATTCACGTGTTCATTTAAGGAGAAAATTATCTCCTCGTAATCTATTACTTTGAAACATCAGATAAGAAACAAAGTAATGCAAACTGTTTCTAAAAACTGTCTTCAAACGTGAGATACCTACGATACATTTTAAAATTACCATCTCCAAAACCTACGCATTTGTTAGGGTGCACAAAAAAAAAAAAACATACGAAATATTTTTGGTGCACAAGAGGCACGACCTCAATTCGGGAATGGATCAAACTTCTGTTGCCAAAATACAGCTTTACAACATTTGGGTTTTACACAAAAAATAATATAAATAATTTTAAAACTTTGTCAACAAATAATAATACAGTAGACGCTCAATTTAGTGAATTAAAAAAAAGATTAACTATTCACAATAGTGAAAACACAAAATTTTATTTAAATTTTTTTTTTACAAAAATATATCGCAAGCATTTAACATTGCTTGAGGACACACTAAGGATTTGTTTAACGTTTAAATCGTGTCGTGAGCAAAAAGTTAAAAATCCTATTTACCTCTAGGCTAGGTGCAAATTTTGGAATGAAATTCATATTGACCTGCTAATTTACTTTGGAAGTCCCTAGCATGTTCGGTGCCTGAAATACATCTGCTAAATTGTATCAATCTTATAAAATTTTTTAAATTATGGATTTCAAATTTTGAAACGAACCTATCGGTGAAAATTGGAGCCTAACTGATGCAAGTTCCTAGCATGCTTGGTTCCTGAGATACACGATGCTCACTTGCTAATTTTATCCTTATTTGGTGAATTGCAAAATCAAGAATAGAAATGCAAAAAAAAAGAAAAAAAATTTTTTTTAAAAAATCTGCAAATTCCTGTCAAGGTTCCATTTGCCAAGCTGAAAGTTGCCCTGCTAACTTACAGACTTAAATCTGCGTACTTTGAACAAAACAGCCCACAAAGTATTTTGATTTGAAAAAGTTTTGTGAAAAAAAATATTCCTGAACGAATACTTACTTCTTATCTTTGCAATTAAAACTATAAAAGACGTTCTAAATGTGGAAGTTAATCAAGTTAGGTTTCAAGATATACTTTTCTTTATTTTGTAGTATGTAATTTTTTTTTTAATTTAATTTTTTATTTTTAAAAATATTTGCCTGTTATTTCCACTTAAAATAAAGAAATAAAGTGTATTATTCATTCTAATAATACTATTTGTAAGTCTTTTATTTTTATTGTAAACGCCAAAATAAGATCATGAGTTGGCAAGAAGTGAACACCAAAAATATCGAAATCGGTAAAAACGTCAAAAACAGCGTTAATATGACAACAGCATTGCCTTGTTCATTATGAATACAAAAATATAACTAAATACAGAAAATAAACTCGTTTCGTTTTGCAGCTCAGGAAAAAACCAAAACAAACAATGAGTTTCCTGTAAAATTTACTTTTTTCGCTTATGATAAATTAGATGTAAGGCCTCGATATTTTGAAAACTCATGGTCAATTTTTGTCAAACTCATTATTTTAATACTTAATGGAATAATTTAAGAGCAAAATTTAATTTTATGAAAAAATAACGGTAGTTCATACTTACCGTTATTTTTTCATAAAATTAATGTAGATCTACTGACAGAAAGATGAAAGCTTACACAAAGCAATGTATTAATAATACCTCTCATAGAACTTTGTTTTTTATTGAATTCTATCACTTTCGTGTATATATCGATACCATCCCTTAAGAATGTATTAAGTGACATTTTCAAAATGTTTAGTTAAAATTTACGGGAATGTATAGATATGTATAGGTACCTTAAAATAAGACTAAGGGCCAGTTTCAAGACTTACGGATAAAGTCTCGGATAGCATTCTCGGGGCTCTTTTGCCAGATTAACTTTAACTTTTGGTTTCAAATGTCTCGGATACTTATATCCGACAGATGAAGTCTCGGATAGAATATCCACCGGTTCAAGTGGCTGTTCAAGCTTTTATCCAGAATATAATACTAAAGTAAAACTTGTTCTTTAAAAATGTTTTAAGAATTTATAAAAACCTATAAGAAAATTATATTTTTAAAAACCGCTTCAGTAATAAAATTTTTTTTAATATGTATGTGTTTGATCAAGACTTAAAATTGCACTCTTTTCATCTTAAACTTAATAAAAGAAGTTGTTTTATCTAATTTAAATACCGTATTTTATTCTTTTAAATTTTTGTGTCTCATAATTTCCAAATCTCTATACACATACGGGTGATTCTACAAAAAAATAGAATAAAATGGTGATAATTTCGATTTAAAATTTTCGGAAGCAAAAAGTCGCATAAACTAACTAAATATGAACTTTAGAATGTCCTTACAAATGACTGAAAATGACCAGCAAAAAAAAATAAAAGCAACGATTGTATGGTATTTTTTGAAAATAGATGTTTCAGGGAACCGATTATTTTTTTAAACATTTTTTATTTTAAGTCAAATTTTTCGAAAAGCGTACCCCTCGCCTTATTGGGGATACATGCACCCCCTCCCACACAATTTTTTTTCTTGTTTCGACCGAACCTGTGCTCTATAGCGCTTTATACAATTTTTGCAAAACACTCTGTGTAAATTATCTTTAAATTTCTGAGCTATTTGAAAATAAGAGTAAGTTTGTGCGGCTAAGTCGTGCTGTGCATTTAAAAAGTATTTAAGAAGAAAAACAGCATTTACTGAGCATTTTTGAGGCTTTAAAAGATAAATTCAGCAATTAAAGGTCAGGGGACTGAGCATTTTCATGGTTTTTGCCACTAAAACACAGGGGACTGAGAAACTGAATGAACAATCCATGACCTCTCGCACAAATGCCTTCTGAACAAATGAAATAGCAAACGGGCGTAAGATACAAAAAAATAATTTGATTGTCCCCAGATTTAATGATTCACGCTCCTAGACCTGAAACTTTGATAGTTTTCAAAGTTATGGATGTTTTTGACTGTTTCAATCTATTAGGGATCTGATAAGAAATCCGAGGGACAAAGTTCAAAGATTTTTTTTTGCAGTGAAATCTTAATAATTTCGTCTGGCCATGTAGACACCAATTAGATTAATAGTTATAAGAAAAATCAGAAAGAACACTTGAACAGTTATTAAAATATCAGCGGAGTTGTCGAAAATTATATCACTTGTAGAATCACCTATGTATTTATAATATTTTAAGCCCTCAGCATGAACATAAAAGAAAGTAAGTACGACCCAGTCATGGATTTTATTTACTTCAGCTAAAATCCCGGCGGCGCCTTTTTAATTGGGCAGAATAACAGTTCTTGTTACAAAAAGAAGAGAAAATGTATCTGAATTCGATTTCAGAATCGAATTGCTAATCGAAAAGGCCATAAGGTGATCTATCCGTCGCATCGCAGAATTAGAAAACAAAAACACACTAACTGGCAGCCTTTGTCCAAAAAACGATCAAGTATTTTTAGGTTGTTTTGGTCAGAAAATTTGCCTAACCTATTCCATTAGGAACTTCTATGAAGAGTACGCAGATTACGCTAGGTTTTTACTCACACATTTCACTCCAAACACCAGCTTAGATTCTGACTAAATTTTGACATAAGATTTTAGTGAAAAATGTGGGTTGGTGTCATAATTCTGTATTGTCCAAAATTCAGATTACAAAATTTTGTACATCAAAAATGCTGTAAGTGTCAAAATTCAGTTTCCGAAATTCTGGATTTGAAAATTCTTTTCATGTTCAAAACAATTTTTCTTTTATCATTTAATCATTTACAAAACTTTGGAATACAGAAATAGTTTTGTTGAAAGTGAACAAGGCGATCTTTCCCTAGTTCTTATAAACAATGATTAAAATTTTTTTTTAAAAAATACTATCTTTCTCACCATAAACATTTATCAACTTTGACTCGCTCTACAAAGCTAACCATTCATTCAAATGAAATAATTTTTTTGTTTACTAGAGTCCCGAAACATTTCACTTTTATTGATCAAATAGAAAAAATTGGCAAGCCAATAACAACACATTTCAAAACTAATCGATATATTAGTTATGAATTTCCAGGAAAACTATAAAAAAAACAACGGGTTAGTTGATTTACCCACAACAAGCTTACTAAGGGCCAGTTGTTCAACGACTTTGGTGAATTAACTTTAAAATTTGAACCACATTTGTAACGGGTGATTTTTTAAGAGGTTTAGAACTTAAAAAAAAAAAAACACAAAAAATTCGAAAAAATGAATGAAATATTTATTTGAATCGATAGTTTGAACCTTGCAATTTAATGTTTAAAGATAATTTCATGCAAATGTTGACCGCGGCTGCGTCTCAGGTAGCCCATCCGCTGAGTCCAATTTTGGCATACTCTTTCACACATATCGGCCGGTATCTCACGAATGAATGCATGGATGTTGGCTTCCAGTGCGTCAATCGAAGCGGGCTTGTCCCTATAGACATTAGCCTTGACATACCCCCACAAAAAATAATCTAATGGTGTCAAATCGCACGATCTAGGCGGCCAATTGACCGGCCCGAAACGTGAAATTAACTGTTCGCCTCGCAATTGCGCCATTGTTTCGCGTGCTGTGTGGCATGTGGCACCGTCTTGTTGAAACCACATATCATGCAAGTCAAGAACTTCCATTTCGGGCAAAAAAAAGTTTGTTATCATTGCTCGGTAGCGTTCACCATTGACAGTAACGCTGCGATTCGCATCATCTTTGGAGAAATATGGCCTAATAATGCCGCCGGCCCATAAACCGCACCAAACAGTGGCTTTTTCGGGATGCATTGGTAGCTGTTGCAATGCTTCTGGCTGATCTTCACTCCAAATGCGGCAATTATGCTTATTTACGTACCCATTCAACCAAAAATGAGCCTTATCGCTGAACACAATTTTTCGATAAAAACATGCGATGAACATTTCGAACCGAGCACGAATTTTGATAGTAAAATTCAATAATTTGCAAGCGTTGTTCATTCATCCATGGTTAAATTGCAAACCAAACTGAAGCTGTTTGACAGTGACACAAGGTACTAAACACACGTCAGCTGTCAAAACCAGTGTTGCCAAAACCAAACCAGCTAAAAAATCACCCGTTACAACTGGAACTAAAAAATCAGAAAACTATTATTCAAATGTTTCTGGGGGAGGGAAGTCTAATTTTACAGTTAAGAAATATTAGAATTTTAGATTGACAGACTTTTGGAAACTTACAGAGTTTTGGATTTACAGAGTTTTGAAATATAGAATTCTGGATTTACAGAATTTTTGAATACAGAATAATGAAAAAGCAGAATAGTGTATTTCAGAGCTATGTTCATACAGAATTTTGGAATACAGAATAACGACCCGCTTCCGAAAAATGTATAATTGAAAACAACTGTTCTTTGAAAAGAAACTTTGACAGATAAGTAGGGTAGAGCGGGGTAAGTTGGACCAAGCGAATAACTTACAAACCACTGGAGCTAAATAAAGACGATCATTCACAAATGAAAGATATGTAATTATAAATCGCACGTGCCAAACTGGTTTAAGCCCAGTACACACTTCCTCGTTAAAAGAATAATCGCCAGTGAAGAAAGTGGTTTGTTGACATTTCTCACTATAAAGTCTTGCGAATTTGTTGTGAACGTTTGACGTTTAAAACCACAATGATTTAAATGATTAGTAATCGAACTGTCAACTGTTCACCAGGAGTTCCCGTACATTTTGCACGGGAATTGCTCGTGGACGAAGACTCTCCACACAGCTTCACGAACACGTTCACGGGTGAATAAAAATACAAATTTTGTATGGATTCACGAAATGATTCACAAGTATGCATTAGGCTTTAATGTGCTTGTGGTTGATCGGCTTGGTAAATAAAAGTGTAAATGGAACCTTTTTTTGAAACTCGTTAACAAAAAAATCATGTAATGGTGCGCATTCTGCAAGGGTACCATGTCAAATAGCACAAAAAGAAAAAAAATTAAATCGATGAGTCGTAAAAAGTTGGATTTTTCACTATTTTTTTTATTTTTTTTTTTTTTATATAATTCACAACCAAACTGTTCAAAATATTTTGTATTCATTTTGTAAGTGGTACACTCAAGGTTTCTCAAAAACTTGCTGACATTGGCGCCTAGCGACTGATCATCCCCTTGACGAAGGAATGGAGTGGCCTGAGCGGAATTGACTTATTTTGGTTATTTTGAACGCTTTTAGTTATAAACATATACATAAATGAACATATCTAAAAAAAATAAAAATTTGCCAACATTTTTCTTTTTTGTGATTTGACATGGTACCTACTGTCCAATAGTGAGCAACTCAATTCAAAATATAGTACATGACCTAATATATTGTTGCAGGCTTTTGTTCCCATGTCATGCTTCACTGTGATTTCCGGGTCTTGCTGGTGGTGCACACTTTTTCAATTGAGCCTCCACTTATATGCCACCATCGTCGCGTCGTCATTGTTACAAATTGGGGAAGTTCCTTTGTAAGGCTTTTAGTATCAATTACTCCACTCAAATACATCGAACGGATATAATCTCCGATGGGAATTCTGGGAATTCACTTTTCGACTCGTTTTATGTGGGTTCCACTTTTTGTGTCTGTAGCTAATATCAGATATTTTCGTTACAAAGTGTATACCCTTTAAAAGTTGCACACCATCAGTACACTACACAAGTACCTCTATTGTATATTCTTTCTTTAGCATATATATTTTTTGCAAAAAAATAAGAGAACACAACACACCATGCATTCTTTAGGATGCAGTCCCCTTCCATGTCCCTTAAACAATCAAAACGATCACAATAAACGCACCGATCGCGTCATGGGTTCGATCCTATCGATCTTTTAGTCGGCTTTGATGGTTTGAAGTTGGTGTTTCCCTTTTTCGAATTTTATAGTCTTTTTTTAAGCCTTGTATATCTTCACCACTATTAATACTTCAAGAAGGTATATTTTTTTTTGTACCTTACTTAAAGCGGATGAGCATTATTTGCCTCTTGTAATTATCCCTTTCATTGATTTTCTCTCACCTCCCTATCCAGTCCTCATATGTATGTTGATAGGTACATATCTACCTACATATACTAAAGCGACTTATTCTCGACTTCTTGACAAAAATAACAAAAAATATCCAATCAATTGACATTTTTAATGCATTGGGTTGTCATTATTATTTTTTTTGTGGTGGAGTTTATAAGGTGGTGATGATGGGTTCTCGCGGTTGGAATGTAAAAAGAGTTTGACAATTTTTAATTCTTTTGATGTTTTGATCAGAAACCGACACAATGCATAGTAATGGGGAATCTTATATGAAAAACTTATATGAAATTTTTCATATAAAGCGAACACAACAAGAGTGGTACATCTTGAAATTCGTTCAACTTTAGGTGCAAGCTAGAAAAATTAAACAAAAAAAAAAAAACTTCGATAAAGTTAAGAAATTGGTGGAGACCTTGCTTCGAACATATTCGATACTTCTTTTGTAAATGCCAACAAAAAGGTTGAATTTACGTTTAAAATAGTCGCAAACGTATGTAAAGTTAACTGAAAGTGTGTGTGACAATTTACCTTTTTTGACAGATGATGTTTTTCGTATGTGACATTAAAAAAGGTAATGCAACCTTTACGTGGGTGCCTTCTCCGGTGTTCCATTATGGACGATAGTGTGGACGTTCATACGACAGTCAGATATGTATTTAAAAATCAAATTTTGACAAGTTTCATTGACTCCTAAAAATCCTAAAATTATGTGTATAATATGTACAAAATAATAATGATGAAATGCTTGTATCAATAAATGCCCTTTGTGGTTCAGCGAAATCGGGCTCTTAAGAAAAATATAAAGAAGGCCCCAACAAACAAGGCAACAGTAAACAAAAATTCCTTAAATTTTCGGGGATTTTCTAATTTTAAAGGGCCTTGGTACTTCAATTTTTTTGCCGGTCCTAATTTCTTAATGAAATAAGGCCCCAATGAATTAAGACGGGTTGAGGTCATAATTCTTTACGTGCCAAAATTCTGTATTTCATAATTCTGTAAGTGCCAAAAGTTTATCAGTTTCAAAAATTCTGTAATTCTAAAATTAAGTTTTCTAAAAATTTGTATTTTATAGTTGTATTCCAAAATTCTGGATTTCAAAATTCTGGAATACAGAATTATGAAATACAAAATTTTAGAATAACAGAACTTTGGAAACTAAATTTAGTCACTTACAGAGTTTTGGATTTACAAAATTTTGTAATACAGAATTTAAGAATACAGAATAATGGAATACAGAGTTATGTTTATACAATTTTATTTGTCCATATACAGAATTTTGGTCAAATAGAATTTTGGATAGCAGAATAACGACCCGTTGCTAAATAAGACATCCAAATCATTTTTGGGGCTCAATTTAATTTTATTTTTAACAAAAATTTTGGATTTTGAACAATTTACTTACTCATAAAATGCAAAATGACGACGTTATTTAGCTTTTCTTGGTCTTATTATTTTTATTTCTATTGGAGCCTAATTTCACGAAGCCCCAGGTAACTACTCGTAGAATACAAGTAGGAAAAGTTGGAACTGTTTATTTGGTTGATTTTGTATGAACATAACTCTGTATTCCATTATTCTGCTTTTTTTATTAGTCTGTATTCTAAAATTCTGTAAATCCAGAATTCTGAATTTCAAAATTCTGTAATTCCAAAACTCTGTAAGTGACTAACAAAATTCTGTAAATCTAAAATTCTAATATGTCTTCAATGTCTTTTAGAGTTCCCTCCCTAGATATATTTGGATGATTTTTATTTATTTTTTTTTTTTTTTTTATTATTTGTTTATTTATTTAAGTAGCAATATACATTATTTCTTTTACATTTAGTAAGAACATGCTATTTTTAGAGATTTAGGATAAATATTTTCCTTTTCAACTATAGATTTAAACTAACATATAATAATAATAAGTTGTAAATGAATTTTAATATTAATTATTCAAGGGAAAGCTACAATTAAAACCCTTATTCAACTCTTAAAAACTAATATTGCAAAACTCCCACGATAAGTTTATGAATTATACATTTTCAAATACATTTTTTGGCAAATTCATTTAGCCTAATTTCAAAGACTCTATCGAAAACATATAATAAAGTACAAAATACATAATATGTATATATAAATTTATGGTGGAGATAAACATTTAATCAGTTCATTATCAGAGAAGGAACAATTTACATAAAATTTGTGTGTCAAATTTTCGATAAGGGAGTCCAAAAAATTGACATTGCTTTGTTCATGAAGCCTGTAAGTTGAATAGCACCATGGTAAATCAAGCATCATTTTAAGAACTTTGTTTTGACATGTTTGAAGCTTAAGTTTGTGAGTTTTGGCACAATCGTACCAAACAGGAGCACCGTATAGGAGGATAGATTGGAAAATTGATTTGTACATTAAAATTTTATTTTCTTTGCTAAGTTTAGAACTTCTACATAATTATGGGTACAAAATTCTTTTATATAGATTTATCTTGTCAATAGTTGTAGATATATGTTTGTGAAAATTGAATTTTTTGTCTATTATAACCCCAAGATATCGACAATGTTTGGACCAGTCAATACTAACAGAGCCCATTCGAAGTTGTACATTATTTGGGAGAAAACAAGATTTTCGACGCCTTGTAAACCAAATAGCTTGCGTTTTCAAAGGATTTACTTTAATCTTCCATTTAAAAAAGTATTTTTCTATTAAAGAAAGACTCACTTGCAACGTATTGTAGACGTCCTGAAAATAAGTGCCCGATGTAAAAATAGCCGTGTCATCAGCAAACATTGCAATACCAATATTATTTCCAAGATTTGGTAAATCGGAGACAAATATATTAAAGAGGATGGGACCAAGTACTGTGCCTTGAGGAATTCCATATGGAATATTATGTACTGAAGATAAATTGTCTTGTACTTTTACTAAAAATTTTCTCCCACTTAAAAAGCTTTGAATAATTCTTACTGTCACCATTGGAAAGTTAAATTTAACAAGTTTGTGAATCAATGCGTCGTGCCAGACCGTATCAAAGGCCTTTTCAATATCCAAAAGTACTAAGGCAGTCGACTCTTTTCTACAAAATTTTTCTTTTACATGGTTTTTGATTCTCAAAATTTGGTGATTGGTGCTATGGAAGGGTCTGAAACCAAATTGATAATTAGGCAGAATATTATTCGCAGTGAGGTGATTATCAAGATTTTCCTTGATTATTTTTTCAAGTAACTTGCTTATAGAGCTGAGTAAGCTTATAGGCCTATAGCTGGCAGCATCATCTCTTAGTTTACCAGGCTTTGCAATTGGTATCACCATGGCAGTTTTCCAGCATTCTGGAAAGTAACTTAATTTAAGACAAGCATTGAAAATTAAAGTTGGATGATAGTTTTCTGATTTCTTAGTTCAAGTTGCACAAACGTGTTCCAAATTTTGATCCGTGGTTCAGTAACTTTTACTTACTGATTTGGGAGGAATAACTGAGCTTCAACGAAACAGTTCAAGGATCAAGTATGTAAATATTCGTAGCCAATTTAATGCCTGAACCACCCATCGTTGAACCTCAGTTGATTCTCCAAATTTGTTGAGTTAAAATTGCTGAAATACGTATAAATTTGTACAACTGGCGCTTAGTAAGCTTAGTGTGGGTAAATCAACTTAATCGTTGTTTTTGTTTATAGTTTTGCTGGAAATTCGTGGATCTATCGACTAGTTTCGAAATATGTTGTTATTGGCTAGACTCCTTTTTTATAAGTACCTACTTAATTAATAAAAGTGAATTAACAAATGTTTGGATAGAAAAAATTATTTCATTTGGAAAAATGGTAAGCTTTATAGAGCGAGTCAAAGTCGATAAATTTTTATGGTGAGAAAGAAAGTTTTTCTTTTTTTTTTAAATCTGAGATTTGCGTGTAAGAACTAGGAATGGATCGCACTTTTTTATCAAAACAATTTCTGTATTTCAAAATTCTGTAAATGATTTAAGAAAACTTGTTTTGATAATGAAAAAAGTGCGCATTTTTTCTTGGGTTGGGGAGTTAAATCCGGCAGGGTCGAAATTCTTTTTGCAAAATTTTGTTTTTAAAATTCTGCTTTTCAAAACTCAGTTTTACAAAATTCTGCTTTCAAAATTCTGTTTCACAAAATCCTGCTAATAATAAAAAGAAGGTTTGGAAATGTTATGGGCAAAATTGCATAATTGATTAATTTTTATACATAGGCACTTGCCCAAGCATGAATAAAAGGAAACATTTATTTTATTTGGTTAAAAAGTGGTGTAGCTGATTCCTCCTGTCTTCTCAACTTACATTAATTCATCAAAATCCGTCTAAGATATCATTGTAAATTTTTAAATATCTAAGATTTTTAAAAATATGACCTACTAGGTTCCCACTTAAACGAAATTCGATTTTTGATAATTTTAATTAATGGAACAAGATTTCATGAAAATTTTATTGAAATCTCAACGAAAGCCCCAGCTTTTAACGAAATCTTAATGAAATCCTGGTCCAATAATTTGAATTCTCAAAAAATTTGCTGAAAAATCAGAATTTGGTTTAGTTTAAACAAAGTATTATTAAACATCGATCTGGTTAAACATTTTGTAAAAAAGTGGATTACACTATTTATCCACTCAAAGATACAGCTTCAATAACCTGTAAAAGTATAAATTAAAGGAAAAGTTTTATTTTGAAAAAAATAAGTCAATGTTAAGATTATAATTGGACATGTGCAAACCAGAAATTAGACAAGTGGTTTATGAAGAGTTCTGTAGAAATTGAATAGTTTATAGTTATTTGCATACAATTGAAAAACATTCAGGCCAAACCACCCATTAACCTAAAGTTGTGGAAAAATATGTGCAGGGTGCAGCAAACAACAAGAATAAATTCCTATCAAAATCTCTTTCAGCTTTTTCATTTATCATTTACAGAATTTAGGAACACAGAATTTTGAAATTCACAATTTTGGAATACAGAATTTTGGCACTTACAGAATTTTGGAATTACAGAATTTTGAAATACAGAATTTTAGAATACAAAATTTTGTAATCCGAATTTTGGTACATATAGAATTATGACCCCAACCCGTTTATTCACATTATAGAAAATTAATACGCTTCTCCTCCTTGTATAAAAATATTATAATATCGGTATCGTTACAATAGTATGAACATGGCATTAGGTTTTTTTTTCGTTAGTTTAGTAACACAAAACAAAAAATAAAAAAAATCTGTAAAACTTTTCAGTATCAACTTCCAGAATTTGATTGCAACGAAAGCATGATTTTGAAAAGCAAAATTTTTGTTTGGTAAGACAGAGTTTTCAAAGTACGGAAGTCCTCACTCATGGAGCTGCTCATTTGTGAGCAAAATTAAATGAGCATTAATGATAGGCTCTAAGTCATGAATAATTTTTGTTTTTGCTCATTCTCTCGTATATTTGAGTACGCTCAATGCTCATACTCAACCCACGAGCACTGTTATAATGCTCATTAATAGATAAGCTCGCTTCATGAGCATGAGTCGAGAGTTAGTGAAGATTTTTATTTTAGAATTCAGAATGAAAAAACGTTGAAACATTTTTCGTAACATATTTTTTGTACTAATTTGTTATTACATTTTCCGTGAAACCAACATGTTGTTTGGGAAAACCGACTTCATGCTTACCATGAGTTGCTCAGAACTGCTCATATAGTCAGCATTTAATTATTCTACGTTTGCTCTGACTCTGGGACTCACTTTTTCTTACTGTGGCTAATTCTCATGATCATGAGTATTTGGAAACTGCTCATGCTCATGAGACAAATATAAGCAGGAAGCAATAAAATGAGTACTCATGAGAGAGAATTTTTGAATCATGGTTTTCACTCACTCTTGAGATAGTATAACAATAATAAGTTCAAAGTTTGCTAATGAAAATGACCGAAAATCTTTTTTTTACTGACATCAGTTTTTTATATACAGTTTTCACTTTTTGTTTGCTTATTAAAACTATGGAAATGGATTTAATTGGAATTGGACTTTCACAAATTTGTGTAGTTTACATGTTTGGTAAATAAGTAAAACAACTACATTTTTTGCAATTATACTGGCCATTTTACAAAATTGTTAGGAATATGTTTCGCTCACAAATTTTTAAACTTATTTTACGATTACGTCGACTTCCTCTAATTTCGAACTTTCACGGGATATTAAATTAAGTTTAAGTTAAGTTAGAGAGTTTTGCGAACATTCGAGTAAGGTAAGATTAGTAAATATACTATGGAAATTTGAGGGGAGCATAAAAATATGACAAAAAAGTTATAGCTAGAGGGAAATTCGACTAAGAGGGAGCCGACGTACATACAAATTTGTGATTGTAAGTAGTTGCAGTTTGATGAAATAGGCCACCAGGTATCACATTCTAACATTTGTTTGGAACCAATAGATCGCAAATTTTGGCTTCCTCTTGCTCGTATGATTTTTCAGTTAAAATGAATCACAACTTCTGTCAAACTAATCTTCAATATATTCTTTTTGTTTCCATCCGCCATGGAAATTCGAACCATGCATATTTTTTCAAGTTTATGAGGAACACTTCGATGGTCCAAAAATAGATGAATTCTAGTAGACATCTTGACAATAACCCTAAGTAAACGCCGAGACAATAAACCACCAAACTCAATGTCAAGTGCCAGTGCACAACAAAAAATATACAAATAAATAAATCTGTTGGCACGACATCTCGAAGTGAACAAGAGCATATAGTGTCTTACAGCTCTCAATAATTCCTGTGTGCGTGTTGTTAAGTTGGAAGGGATATAACAAATCATAAATATTTCTTCCTTCTTTCCCGAGTAGAATCCAACAGCAAAATACAGAAGCTCTCAAGAAAAAAATCCTCAAAGTACCTCAAAGAAAAGATCAACCATGTCGCCGTCACATTTCCAAGACATTTCAAAGTCGACGCAGTAAATAAAACAACAAGAGTAGCAGTGAACAATACACAAAAAAATATTCATTTTATCTATCAACTCAACTAAGATACCTATCCATCAATCTGATTTGGAAAATTTTCAATTTGAAAACACTTGATCCCTGGGTGAACTATATGCTTTGTGTGGCATGGAACGGCACGGCACGTTGGCGGTGACTATGACGGTAGTGACAACGACGACGACGACGCCGACGGTGGCACTATCAAGGGAGAACACTACAAACCTGGATTCATCTTTCAGCAATAGATTCTCATTTATCATATCGAATCGGGCATACGATGGCATGGCATGTGCTGAAATGATTTAATTTCCAAGAAAAAAGAAAAACATTTCACGAGAACGACGAAACATTTTGTCTTTTATCGGATTGCAACAATATAAACTTTTAGCTGACGATGACGATGACAGACGGTAGCGGACGTTTTGTTGACGTATTTCGTCATAAGCGGCGAGCGTAGCCCTCTTAGATTTCTAATTTAAATTTGATCCAAATTGACTTTATGACTGTGTGTGGCTAACTTATAGATACACCAACAATGGGGAAAATAGAGCAATTTATCAATAGTTTAATTACAGCAATATAAGATTGTGAAGCTTCATAGATATTGTAGTAATAGTCATGGTCCACTTTTTGTATTTTCTGCTTTACCGACACTAAGTTCATTTCGGTCAGTTTGACGGATTATGTAAATTTGTTGTTTTATTGCTGATTTCGAGAGATTTCGTTGGGACTTTTGTCACAATAGAATCGTTCATAGGTTGTAAGCGGGTTGATTGTACTCCATTAGATACCTTCAAGAGTTGGGTCTTAGGTAGAGAGAGGTCTCTTTTGAAACCGAAAATAAAAAAAATCGAGTTTAAACATGCGGGAAAGTCTTTTTGGATTATTTGAAATCTTCCCAGGTCGTAAAATTTTTCTCCGGATGCAACGCAATTGTAGGCTAAATACATTTTCATCTTCTTCTGTCTGAAACTTGTACAAATCAACTGTCTGTCTGACCTTGTGTCTTATTTTGTTGCCACCACTTTTGCAATATATCTACTGCAATTGCAGTAATTCCGATAAACATCCTAAATGCAAAAATAATAGTCACCAATCATCTCGGAAATTACCACAAATCGGACACATAAATGAGTCCATCATCCAAGTCGTTGTAAGTCTCATAGAGGCATAAGTAAAAAAGAAAAAAAAAAAAAAAACATCTAACGCTCATGGACTTAATTTGAATAAAAGATTGCTGTCGTAGTCAAACTACTTTTTCTTATGCTACATTTTTATTAGGTACTCTGTTTGTCTGTGCAAGGAAGGAAAGTTTGTTTATTTGTTGTTGTTGTTTTTATTTAAACAAAACCTCAATGATAATGATCAAACATCATATCACAGATTTTCTTTTATATGTCAAATTGGCATCGTTATGTGGAATTAAGTGTGGCCCTATTGTCCAAATGGTTTTGGCATTGTTTATATGAATTATAATTTTGATGATGATAATAATGATAACCACAAATAATGATTGAAATTATGAGACATCTCCATCTTGTTGATAATTTTGTGGCTTGAGGTCAATATGATTGACCAATGTAATTTTTTATTGTGAGGTTGAGAGAAACCTTTGGTTATACATTTTATTGGTTGAAGAAGTTTTTCTGACTTTCTATTTTTACTTTGTTTTAAAGAATTAAAAGCTAAGAGGAATATTGAGCTGAAAAAGAACAGAAAACAATTCTGAAATAAGAAAAATTCAAGTGTTTTAGTGATTCTAGCCTATTTGCGTTGGGTGCCATATTGAATTTTTGGCAAATTGATTTTCAATAAATACCTACATAACTTACATACCGCAAAAGTGTTATTATTCAAACGAGTTTTTCTGGAACTGATAGATCTTAATAGTCTTCTTAACATCGCGTACAAGATCCTCTCTGCCGTACTATGTGAACCCCTTAAGCCATTTGTCAACAACCTGATAAATTCATATCAGTGTGGCCTTAGACCAAGGAAGTCCACCATCGACCAAAAATTCGCACTACGGCAGATCTAGGAAAAAACCCCAAAGTTTCAAATCGATACCCACCACCTTTTCATTGATTTAAGGCCGCGTATGACAGCATCTATGGAGACGAGCTATGTAGAGCAATGTCTAGTTTTGGCATACCTTCCAAGCTTGTCCGTTTTGTGCAGGATGACGATGGAGAATGCACGCTGCTCCATCAAGATCGGCAAAGACCTCACCGATACCTTTAATGTCAAAAAATGTTTTAGACAAGCCGATGACTTGATTTCTTCAACTTGAAAGAATTGTGCAAAACTCTCACGTCAACACTGGAGGCACAATTTTTCAAAAGTCCGTCCAACTACTCGCTTACGCGAACAAAACTTGATGTCAATGCTGCTTTCGTGAGTATTGAGGAGAAAGCCAAGAGGATGGGTTTAACGATGAATGAAGGCAAGACCAAATATATGCTGTCAACAAGAAAGGAAAGCAAAGCCCTCTCTCGAGCAACTAAAGTGTCCCTGTATAAGACGCTTATCATCCCGGTCCTGATGTTTGAAGCAGAGACATGGATGCTTTTAACGGTAGATGAGAATGCTTTAGGCTGTTTTGAGAGGAAAATTCTCCGAGTAATTTTCGGTTCCGTTTGCATAGATGGGGAATGGAGAGGAAGATACAACCACGAACTGTACGGGCTGTACAGCGACACCGACCTAGCCAGTAAAGTAAAAAGCCAACGACTGAGATGGCTGGGTCACCTAGAGCTAATGGATAACAATGCTCCGGCCTGAAAAGTCTTTGAATCCAACCCCGTGGGACGGCGCAGTAGAGGAAGACAGCGCAATAGGTCGCGCACGCAAGTGGAAGAGGACCTTAACCAACTTGGCGTGGGAAACTGGAGACAGACGTAAAAACCGAGCTGGCTGGAAGAAGCTTGTTGAGCTTGTTGGTTGAGGCCCTGGTCCACCTCGGACTATAGCGCCACCTTAAGTAAGTAACATCTTAATAGTTTATGGGCTCAGAAGAACATAAGAACCTTTAATGGTTAATTATGAAACAGACTTAAGGACTGTGGGTGTCTGAAAGGTGTCAAGTTTTGTTCATATACAATCAGAAGGATTTCCAGGACAATAAATGGTCTAACGCGCAGAAAAGGATTGGACGGGGCAGAAACAAAACTCTTCTTCCCTAAAATGTAGCGCCGGCAACGATGCCAGAAAAGTCTCGGTATCGTTTGGTATCGGTATCGGAAACCGAAGCAATACCGAGACGATACCAGCTCCAAAGCATCCGAAACAAGAGAGACCAAACCGTACTTTTGGGACCGAAATTTACTGATACTTTCGGTAGTATCATTTGGTATCGGCCGAACAATTTTTTTTCTTAATATTATAATTAATTAATACAAAATTCTTGTAATTGGTTACTTTTCGCAAACGGCCTAACGGTTTGAATGACATTTTTACCCTTTTTCATTTTACTAAGGAGAAGGTTAAAGCAATTTTTAAAATTAGAAAATGATTATTTCTCTGAAACTGAAATTATTTGGATGATAAATTCAGACTTGGTTCTTTTAACTGGAAGAAGTGACTTTAATGAAATCCATCAACTGCCTCTCATATTTTTTTTGATTTTTATTAAATCTTAAAAATACCAAGAAGATCAAGAACATGTTACCAAGACGAACGCATTTTAATTTTGTTTGTGACTGAGACCATACCCAAACACGACGAGACCGATACCGATACCAATACCGAGACGAGAATTTGTTATACGAGACCAAACGAGACTGAATTATACGATACCGATACCGAGACGATACTTAAATTTTTGGACTTTGACGATACCGAGACGAAACTCACAAAAGAATCGTTTGGTTTGGTATCGTGGCCAGTCCTACTAAAATGTCCATCCTACCCTTGAGTATCTCAATATCACCGTGAAGGTTCAAGATCAATGACTCATAACTTGCAGAAATGCCAAAAATCTGGCCCGCAACGTTTGGTGCAGTCTCACTACCACTGACCAACTTGTGAACCTCCCGCTTAATCGGGGCAATAGCCTCAATGGGTTTAACTATTGCAATTTTGCTCCTAGCAGAACCTCCGGAAAGACCAACGGCAACAGAAGCAGTAGAATCGGGGACAACAGGAACACCAGAAACAGATTCCGACGCCGAAGCATTGGGCACAATATGCGACGAAACTTTTTGGTTGCCTTTGGTGATGGCGACTTGCTCGATGTGGACGCCTGAGGAACAAGCACTGGGGCTATGATGGGTTCCAATGCAGGGCCCCGAAACGCCATCATCAACAGCTCCACCCCCAGAAGCAACACTATCACTTTACTCATTTATATTATCAATATTAATAATATCATTACCACAAAGTAACTCACCAACTAGGTTACCCGGTGTATGTACCAATGGTAATTCCATCGCTGAAGGAACCTTAGATGTTTCAACCTCGACCTCCATGATATCAGCTGGATGCAGCACCTTTTTCACAACATCTTCTAATTCGACATTGGATTCGTCAGCATCTTCAGCCCTGACATTAGCCTTGGCAATCACTTTCTCGATAATCCACTTCGTCTTCAGACTTTTTAGTGATGCAATTAAGACCAAGATCCTGAAAGATATGAAAACAAAAGATGTGGTTGTTACAGTTTTGTTTTTTGGTTGTTTATAAGTACAGTGGATTACGAAAACAATCAAAAAAGCTCTTCTATTTATAAAATGAAAATTAAAGCTAGCCGCAGTGGCAACGCCAGATCAAGATGTATCCAGTGCAATAATCATAGGCATTTCGCTATAGACTGACCTTCAAAGAGAATTGAAGATAATTTTAATGTTTTGTACACATCTTTCGTTACCTCCTCAGAGCAAGCTAGTGAATGGTACAGATTCAAACTGTCAAACATTTGTCAACCTACTAAAACTGAAAATTTTCAACATTTAATCTGACAGTAGAACCAAAGCGTTAGAGTCCCATCTTTGTGTTGATGAGTTCTTATGCACAACTTGTAAAATACAAGGCTACATTCACATCTTGAAACATCAAAAAGAAGAGTTTGCAGTTGTATCTTCTTCTCCATTCGTCCTTCTCGCACACAGGATTAAGCATCTGTCAAACAATTTTTATTTCGAAGAAGCCCAATATCAGCTCTCCCTAACTGCTTATCGCCCAACTCTCGGCGCCATAGAGCAAGACTGACAGTAGAAAGGTTTTATAGAGCGTGCACTATGTTTTTCGTGAGAAGAACTTTAAATCTAGTTGTTGCACCAAACCGAGGTTGTACCGGTTTGCTAGGGTTATTTGTCGGATCTCCACTTAGATTTCGCTCGTGAGATTAATTTTTACTCCGAGGTGGATGAACTGTTGAACTATTTCAAAGTTGTTGCTGTCAACAGTGACGTTCTGTCCTAGCCGGTTGACAGATTTAACATTGTTTGTTAATAGCATGCATTTGGTTTTGGCGTACTTTAAAACCAACAAGTTTTACCTATTCTTCAATCGTCCCGACAGAGTTTTTGATGGCCTTCAGAGTTAACACTTGCCCTGCGAACTTTTTTCTTCACAATGAGAAAGAGATTAAAGAAATGACGAAACCCTGAGAGCATGTTTGAAACAGTTCGGCAGAGTTTTCCCTAGTTGCACATTGCATCGCGTATTTTCCAATGTTACACGATACATCTTGACCAGTTTTCCCGGGATCCCAAGTTCAGCCATCGCTATATAAGCTCGTGTATAGATCGTGAGTCTCAACTTTAAATTCGTTAGTCTTTTCTGGGATTCCCCTGAGTGATGATTTGGTCTATGGTCGATCTGCCTATCCGGGAGCCGCAACGGTACTTGCCAATTAAAATGTTGCAGAACGGCTTATCACGTTCACGCAATACGTTGGATAGGATTGGATATGGTTCGTTAGTTTTTGCAGGACTTAGGATAGTCTTTTTAGTAGATGGGACATAGAAACTAGTTCTGGGGATGCTTCCTTCCACCAAAACTTGGTTGAAGAGTTTATGCACATCTCCTCCATGCTTGAAGTGTTCCGCTAGTAAACCATCCGATCCAGCAGCCTTGTTATTCTTGGCCTTCTTTATAGCTAAGCCTACCTCTTCTATACTGGGGTGGTGGTACTAGATTCTCTTCTTGTTTGTCAATGGAAACTTGGAATCAATTCAAAAGAATCAAGAATTAAAAGAGTTCGAAAAGGTATTTTCTTGAGAGGTATAAGGCCAAATTTGAGATTTTTACCATAACACCCATTAAAAATTCTGTTAAGCACGAAATTTGAAAAAAAAAATCAAAGGGTTTTTATAACCTCCGAATTTTCGTCATGTTATTGCGTTCAACAGACCGTTTCCTAATTAAGGCATACAGCTGCAAAAAGTCACATCCATCTGGATACAAATTATGCAAATAATCTCTCACTCTTATGGAGCAAAGTCAGCCTTAAGACTTCTTAAACATTCGGACTTTTCAATCATTTTCAACATCATAATTAGGAAAAGTGAGTTAAATGGGAGATTGTCAAACTGTCTCTAACTTCTTCTAAATTCTCTCTCTTTTTTTATATTCAATTTATCATTGCCATATGGTTTTAGCGTGTATAAAAATGCTTATTCAGATGTCCAAAATGTAATTGCTATTGTATTCCAATGGAATGGGATGATGGTGATGGGATTTTTCTCATCGCAGCCATTTCCATCACTTTCGCTCTTAAAAAAAATAATAACTTAAAGCAGATGATTTTTCATTTCTCTGGTGTCTCAAGTGGCTTCCATTTGAAATAAAGTGGGTCATCTTCTTCTGCCATAGAATGGTGCACAAGTCAAAATGATTAATTCATGTTTTGTGCCATAATAAACTCTGGGCTAGGGAATTCAAGAAGTTGGAGGGATAATGGAAAGGGAAGGAAAGGAAGGAGTTTTGATTTTTTACGAGGGCGAGAGCATGGAATTTTCAAAAAAAAAAAACAATATTTTATATTTTTGGCGGTTTTTGTGAGCTTTTTGGGATGATAAATTACTTTAATGAGACTTTCGGATGGAGTTGGACAAAAAAACACACCAAATGACACCATTTAACTGGAAATTGGTAGGGCAGTGGTATTGGTTGCTGGTTTCTATAAATTAAGCGCTTAGAAGCATGAAAAACAATTATAGAAACGAGGAGTTGACATTTGTTCTTTTTTTTTGTTCAAACAGCATGCTTTGTCTTACACGCTTCAATCATTTTCAAATTATTACTTTCAACATAAATGGTGTTGAAAAATTTCTGGTATTGAGAGTGTTTTTCTGGAAATGATGATAAAGTGATGTGGTTTTTGGAATTGAGGATAAGATTGCGCTTGGGAAATTTTGAGAGTAATAAATATTCCACAAAAGTGGATTGGGTTGACAGTTAAGATGGAACCAAACAAATTTTAAATTTAAAAATATGAAAAATTTCGTGTTTCTAGGACTTCTTTAACACTATTTCCTCTAACAATGCATAACTTGACGTTTTAGACTTGAAAAAGCAAAGAAGTAAGAATTGATAAAACTTGTAAAAAATCTTAGTTAAAAAAAGTCTATATCTGTTCTTGTAACATAAAAGCAAATTATTTAGTCTAAAGGTGAGTGTCTATTTCATATTACTTTCACTACAAAACTCTCGAGAATGACCCTCGGGTAACTGCGCCTAGCACTCGGTGAGCTAATTTCAAGACTGGGCTTACTTGCGAGTTTTACTATTAAGAGCTCTTTACTTAAATGAAAACTTACCTTATAGGCTATTGATTATGTCCTAAAAAACAAGGCAATAAGGAACTAAGACGTTCATGGGTTTTTTATTGTTAAAATCAATAGATGGTCATTAAAGATAGGAAAACCGCGGAGTGCTATTAAATTCGAGCATGCATATTGGAGAAGGGGGTGCAAAAGCACTCTTTTTGTTTTTTTGCATATAACTCGAAAACGAAGCAACAATTCGAGATAATGTTGAAAATCTTTTTTGTAGAAAATCAAATTTACTATCGAAATGGATCATTAAAAACATTTTTAGTTACCTAAATTTAAAAAAAATCATTGCAAGAAAATGTGCAAAATCACGTTTTTTGTTTTTTGCCTATTACTTTTTTACCTGTAGGTAAAGAAAGATGGTTTAATTTTCTTTAAAATTACATTTTCAGAAAAAAGTTTTCGAAAAAAATCGACCGATAATGGTCGCTCAAACTTAGCTGATTTTAAGACTTAAAAGTAAAAATTTGTATTTAAAGCTATTTTGAGAAACTGGTAAGATGATACGCTCCATCTGGGTTTATGATTCATTCTTAACCATTTAAGTACAAAATAATAGAGAAGTAAAAATTTTTTTCGCAGTTCTATTTTTTTTTTTTTTCAAAGTTTAAAATAATTGTCAATAACAGTAAACTTGCTCCTAAAAACCCACTTTTCAACATTTCCTTCGACATGAAAAAATAGTCCCAGATGAGTTTCTCCGTAGATAGTGCTTAATATTCGAGCTCATAGTTTCTGCAGCAAGTATTATAAGAAATATCAGTTTCTACAACCAAACTCATCTGGCACTATTTTGTTCAGGTCCAAGAAGGTATAGTTAGCTAACTTAAGTTCAAAAACCGGGTTTTTAGGAGCAAGTTTGTTGTTTTAGGCAATTATTTTTAACTTTGAAAAAAAAACTAGATGGCAACCCTAAAACTTTGCAAACATTTTAATTTTCCTTTAATATTGTAATTAAATGGTCAAGAATGAATCATACACCTAGTTTGAGCGTGTATCATCTTACAAGTTTCTCAAAATAGCCATAAATACCGTGTATTTTACTTTTAAATCTTAAAATCAGCTTAGTTTGAGCGACCGTTTCTTGGTCGATTTTTATCCAGAACTTTTATGAGTATATGGCATTTTAAAGCAAATTAAATCATCTTTGTTTTATGTGCGGCAATGGTTAAACCTATCTCCACAGTTAAGAAAGTCATAGGCAAATAAGTAAAAATATAACAAAATGTGATTTTTCACATTTTTCGCAATAATTTTTTTTAAATTTAAGGAAATCAAAATTTTTTTTGAATGATCTATTTCGATGGTAAATCTTATTGCCTACAAAAAAGGTTTTAAACATTATCTCGAAACTTTGCTTCGTTTTCGAGTTGTATGCAAAAACTCTAAAAGGGTGCTTTTGAACCCCCTCCTCCAAAATGAACCCTCGAATTTAATGGCACTACGTGGTTTTCTCATCTTCAATATCCCAATTATTGATTTTTATAATAAAAACCCATGAACGGCTTACTTCTTTTTTAAATCACAAAATCAATAGCCTATTAAGAGGTGCAAGTTAAATGGAGATCGAGTTTTAATTTTTAAAGGTATAAAATTTGAAGCAGTCAACCGATTATGATAAAACATTAAGACATTATAATACAAAATCAGAGGGAATTCCGCTCATTGACACGCCCATTTTTTAAAATAGATCATGTACCTGTCGAAAGTCGATGTAAATGAGGGGGCGTTTTTGAAAAAACTTTTGTTTTTGACTAAACTCAAAACAAACAAAACTAACTGCCTAAATAAAAGCTTAAGAACGAAAAATTATGCAAAATGTTTGCCACGCAGAAGTTTTTGGCATCATTTATATTTTTTTAATAGTTTCCTTAAAAAAAATGAAAAAGATATCTACCTAAAATAAAATGTGTAGGAAATTCTGTTTGTTTTTTTTTTTTAAATAAGGTCATACAAAGTTTTTCACCACGTCCACATTTTAACAATATTTTAGGCCGTTTTGGAAGTCATAAATAACACCTACATAAATGACACCTTATTTAGATTTAAAATCTCTATAAAAATAAAATGCCCGACTGGGTCGCACGTACTAGCTCTTATGTTCAGCACGTTAATGGTTTAAGAACAACATATGTAAAAACATGGACATTATGAGGAAAAATGTTTAAAAACACGATATTTAAATTAGCTAAAATAACTAGTGATGTGTCAGTTGATACGGTTTGAATTTTTTCTAATTCGAGTTAGATTTTACCTGATTCGAAATACTACTCGGTTTGAATTGGCCGAGATGACTTGGTTTGGATTCTTTTCAAACTTTAGTTACGAGTCTACCTGAACCGAAGGATAACTCGGTTTAGTTGATAAAAATATACTAATAGTATTCGGTCTAATGAGCTCGGTTTTTGTTTTGGCATCGACATGAAATGATATAGAAATTGATACAAATTCAAGCCGAGCTGCGAGTTGCAACGTAGGTTAAGACTAAAAAAAACTATAACAATCAAAAATTTTCATTTTTTTTATTGCTTCAGAAAAAAGTGATTTGAGGCGAAATGGATGACATTCGGAACGAAATAAACTTTTTACCTTAAAATATAGTTCGTTTTCCATCTCTCAAACTTTGAACTGTCAAATTCTTTTGAAAGATGGCTACGATGAAGATGGATATAAAAACCTCTTAGAAATCAGAAATCTAATTTAATGGGGTTCTCCATTCAACAAGACATTCACATTTAAGAAGTTTATCTGAAGTGACCCATCAAATTTCGCTTCGAACAAAGTAAGTCAACTCAATTTTCGAAAACAATGCATGAAATGAAAAGTATTCGAGAATTTTGCTTTAAAAACGCAGAAAAGTATTCACATAATTTGATTCTTAAATCTTTATTAAAAATTATTATATGGAAAAAAAAATATTTAAAATCGTTGAATCGGTTTTCTTAAAAAATATTTTTTTTCTTATCAAATTCTTAAAACATTTTTAAGGAAAACTTTTGGTATGCAATCGTAAGTATTTATTTATGTGCGCATAAAAATAAAATTTCAAAAATAATTGTCAATCCATTTTTGAGATATCGAATTTTCAAAAAAATTAAAACATTTTTTAAAAATTCAAAAACTTTTTTTTGAAAATTTTGGTACGCACTATTTTTTAATCTTATAACACATTTGTATATAAGAAAATAATCTAAATCTGTTCAGCCGATAATGAGAAAATTCAATATTAAAAAAAAAAATATTCGAAGAGAAGCACTAGAATTAGTTGCTATTTGTATTTTTTTTTTAAATTTTTCGTAGTATATCGTACTCATTTTAGCAGATAGAAAATGTTTAATAAAAATCGAAAAAGCCGTTTTTAGGAAAAAAATTGTTTCCATAATGGTTTTTTTAACATTTGTATGGAAGTTATAGTTATTTTTTCTTAAAACTAAATTTTTTTCTTAAAATACTTTACAGAGTGTAAAAAACTGAGTTAAATACTGAGTTTTATAAAAAAATCGACCATTTAGTTTTCATAATATTAGATTTAAGAAAAAAAAAATTTGAAAATTTTTTTAAAAATCCAAAAAATATTGATTTTAAGACACTTAGAAAACAAAATCATTTATTATTTTGATGAACAAATAAAGCTCAAGACTAAATTAATATTATTATACAAACAAAAATTGTCAAAATTAATCATTAAAATTTTTTGATGAGTTTCAATGATAGCTTTAACTGACTCCCAATTACCATTTTTTTGAAAAATGGTTTTCCATCCAAAGATAGCTTTTGCTGAAAGAAATTTAATGAATTTTTTTTTTTGAGAAAACTTGTGGAACGGTTTTTGAGAAAAAAAAAAGATTTTGTAAAATTGTTTATTTTTATGGGGGCTTATAATTCTGTCTTGTCTATTTTTCAACTGCGACGTTTCGAACGTTTTTACGTTTTTCTTCTTCAGGCAGTTGAAAAATAGACAAGATAGAACTTTAGCTCACATAAAAATAAACATTATGAAATTAGGAATAATCAATTTTTTGTAAAATTGCTAAAAAAAAAAATAGTATGGCAGGTACCGTTATTTTTTGTTCTAAAAAAATCAAACAAAAAAAACGTATGGACAGAATCACCAAAAACACCATGTACGAAGTTTTAAGAAAATCGATCCAGCCATTTAGGCTGTAGCCGAACAGACAGACAGAATTTTGCCACCCCTCACCCTCCCACAAAAAAAGGGTGGTTTTTTTCATCGTAATGTCGTGTTTAATTGTTATTGATTGAATCCAAAACTTGCCTTATAGTACCTATATCGCAAGTAAAAAAAATCACTCAAAAAAAATATTTTGTTTGCTAAGGGGGTAATTGCTATGAATCTAACCAAGGAAGACCAGGAAACATTAACTTTCTACCGACATTCACGTACTCTACTCAAAAAGGCCAACTTTACTTTTTTCTACCTGTTGATGAAAAAGAGAACTAGGCTAAGCTAGCAGACAAAAGTATTAATCTACAAGCAGCTTCTAAGACCAGCTATCAGTTACAGCTTCGCAGTTTGGTTCACCATCTCAGAAAAATCCTGAGGCTCTGCACTAGATTTTATTTCGGTCGTCAGCGGCTTAAGTACTCACTTCAAGAACGAGCAACCCCACTCTAAAGCCGAAGTAGTATAAGTGGACAAGTACTGCTATCTCCAGATAAACTGATAAGAAACATCTCCAATCACCCCAATCAACTAATGGCAACGAGGAAAAACCAACAACGAAATCCGTAAGCAAGGTAACTAGGCGCTAAGGAAATCCTGGTTATAACTACAACAATCAAAGATAAAGCAAAACACTGTTATTCTGACCCAGGGTCAGTCTATTATCGTGGCTAAATGCCAATTCTATTCCAACCTTAAATCAAAGCTACCGGGACTCAACAACCCGAGGAAGACAAAATCAACCCGTTTTGTATATTATAAATCTTATTTGTGTTTAAAATGTTTTCAATGTTAAACGCTAGGCCCCTTATGTGCCAATAAAATCCTATTATTTTGTAATGTATCTAATAGTTATAAATTATTTTGTAAGCCAATTATAAATAGCAATGTTCAATAATCCAAATTTGAAAAAATGAAAACATTAACTTTCTTTTAAGTCGAACTTTTAATGTACCAATTTTAAAAATTCTTTCAGAAATATTTTTCCAATCATCATATTTTTACTTGCAATATATGTAGGTACTATTATAGGGCAAGTTTTAGATTCGTACAAACAAATTTCGAGATAACAATCAGACATGACACTATGATAATAGAGAACTTAATTCTCTTTGTGTGTCAGTCTACCTGTATGTACCTCGAAGCTCGACCTACCGTCTAATCCACTGAAACGATTACTTGCCATACAACCACTAAAGCTTATTTGACTTGATTCCATTCGATTACTTAAAAAAATATGAATAAATGCAAAGAAAAATAATATTTTAATCGTTGGAGCGGTTCTCATTTTAACATTAAAAAAAATTTGATATGCCAATTTTGAGTATGTATTGAAATACATTTTTAAACATTGTTTCAAAAAAATTCATCAACATTCAATGAATTCGTTTTTGAAATATTGAATTTTCAAAAAAAAAAAATGTATTTTTTTCAAAATTTTGATATGCAATATTATAAACATTTTAATAGATCTTTTGTAAAAAATTTTGACTGAAATCATTTGGGCTGTTAATGAGGAAATCGAAATTTAAAAAAAGCGTCGTATGGCAGGTACCGTTAACAACGGTTTTCGATAAATTTTTTCTTATCAAAAAATACACCATACCTACTGATAAAGGAGTTCCTCCTTATTCAAACTATTCATATCCATATTATTTGAATTTATTTCAATCTTAACAAAATTATAATACACTGATTTTTTTTTATCAAAATCGTTAGAGCATTCATTTACGGTTGTAGGGCAAGTACCGTTATTTTTGGTGCTAAAAAAATTTCAATTTCCCCTCTCGAGAGAAAATTGCTTCAGTGGTTTAGGTTGTAGGTCGATATACGGACAGACAGACAGACAGAATTGTGCCACACACTTTGTTGGTGTTCTCCATCATCGTAATGTCATGTTTTCTTTTTTTGTACGAATCCAAAACTTGTACCTATATCGCAAGTAGTTAAAAAGATAAGTCAATTAATTTACTTTGTACTTTGTGATACAATTTTTTTTTGTTTATTTTAGATTTTCTCATTAACGGCACAACCGATTTCAATCAAAATTTTTATGCAAAAGCTACTTCTAATTTTAAATAATATTGCATATAAAAATCTTAAAGAAAATGAAGTTTAGATTTTTAAATTCTATATTTCAAAAATGGGTTGATTAATGTTTTTGAAACTTGGCTTATAAATGTGTTTTAATATATACTTAAAATTGGCATACCAAAACTTTTTTTAATGTTACTCCAAGCAACTTTAACTTAAGAGCAACGAAGGATTTGTGTTAAAAATGAATTATTATATAATCAACATGCTTTAACAAATACATTTAACACATAATGTTTATATACTTAACTTACATTGTACATACAACTAATACTACTTTAACATATGTACATGCATTACATTTCTATAAATACCCTAACTACATTTTCATACTCATGCTGTTTATAAATTACACTCTTGAATTAAACTACTTATACTAAAATTAAAATCGGCTCCGTGTTTTTCTTTCTTTATAAAGTTTTTACTTTTCAGAACATAATTTTAACAGGTTATGGGCCCAGAGTGCTCGAACGCAAATAAGTTAGTTTATTATTCTCTGCATTATTAAATTTAATTTATTTTAATTTTCTGTATCGCTTTATCGAAAAATGAACCTCGCGAATAATAATTTCATCGAGAAGCTTGACGAGCGGAATTACGAATTCTGGAAGCTCCACATGCGGAGTGTTCTGGTATGTAACGACCTATGGGGACATGTCGATGGAACCGAGATAAGGCCTGAAGAAAGTGAAGTTAAGAAACTTAACACGTGGGAGGTGAAAAACTCCAAAGCATTGGCGATTATTTTCCTGGGTGTAAAAGAAAATCAATTAGTATATATTAAGAAGTGCACGTCAGCAGCTGAAGCATGGACGCTCTTGGAAGAGAAACATATTTCAAAAGGTCCGGCTAGAAAAGTTGTTCTCTATCGTCGTCTATTTCAGATGAAAAAGAAAAAAGAAGAATCGATGACTCAACACTTGAGAAATTTCCAAAGTGCTAGCGATGCGTTGGAAGAGGCAGGCATTTCATTGCCTAAAGAATTGATAAGTATAATGTTGCTAAATTCATTACCCGAAGATTTTGAAAATTTTTGTATAGCAATCGAAACTCGCGACCAACTTCCAGAATTAGAAGCCCTGAAAACAAAATTGCTTGAAGAAGAAGAGCGAAGAGGACACCAAGTAACGGAGGAAGCATCTGCAGAAAACGCTCTTCTAATAGATGAGAAAAACAGAGGAAAGAAAAAGACATATAACGGAGGAAACAGTAAAACTTTTAGGCGAAGGACAACAACAGTACCAAGATTTGATGGAAATTGTTACAAATGCGGTAAACATGGACACAGAGCAAGCGATTGTAGAACAAAAAGGTATGGAAATAACTGGTCCAAGAGTGAAACAGCATCTGAGGCCGCAATGTTGACATGTAAATCCACAAAAGAAGAAACGCTATATAACTATGAGTGGTGTTTGGATAGTGGTGCAAGTGCACATATGTGCAGTGACCCAAACAAGTTTGTGGAGTGGTGTAACAGAGATAAACAGATAATCAAGACAGCAGGGAACGAAACAATCATTGCACATGGGTCTGGAACAGTGATGCTACACATAAATAGAGATTCAACAGTAAAATTGATGGATGTATTGTATATACCAGATCTTCGACATAATTTGATATCTGTCCCAAAAGTTACCGATAATGGGTTTACAGTAAGTTTTGTTCAAAATACAGCTATTGTTATGAACAGAAGGCAACAGTGCATTTTTAAAGCATATAAGAAAAATAAGCTGTATGTATTAAAAACATATAAAATGAAAGAAGAAACTAATGTGTGCGAAATTAAAACAAGACCAGAAAGTGCTCTCGTTAAATGGCATCAAAGATTTGGCCATCTTAATTTCAGTGATATAAAGAAACTCAAGAGCAACAATTTGGTTATCGGATTAAATGATAATTTGGGTAATAGTGATTTTCAGTGCATTGTGTGTAGCAAGGGAAAAATTTCGCAGTCCCCCTTCCAGAAATCTGAAATAGCTGAAAACGAAATTCTTGGAACTGTGCATTCTGACGTTTGTGGTCCTTTTAGTGTTCAGTCGTTCAGCGGTGCCAAATATTTTGTCACGTTCATTGACGAAAAATCACGTTTTATTGAGGTTGATTTCATGAAATCCAAAAATGAAGTCTTTGAAAAATTTAAAAAATACAAAATGCGCATGGAAAATGAAAGTGGTAGTAAAATAAAACGACTTAGGTCTGACAATGGGACAGAATATATGTCTAAAGAGTTTTCCGAATTTCTAGATTCACATGGAATAAAAAGACAACTGACCACGGCCTACACACCTCAACAAAATGGTGTCGCCGAAAGGGCAAATCGAACGCTGGTCGAAATGGTTCGTTGCATGCTTATGAACCCAAATTTGCCAAGAAGTTTATGGGCAGAAACAATGAACACCGCAGTTTTCATTCGAAATCGATGTCCCACCAGTGTTCTAGGAAATAAAACTCCGTTTGAAGTATGGATGGGTAGGAAGCCAAACGTGAACTTTATGAGGTCATTTGGATGCAAGGCTGTCGCGTTGGAAAAGGGACCAGGAAAAACGAAACTAGATCCTAAAGGTAAAGAATATATTCTTGTAGGTTATTCTCAGGAGTCCAAAGCATATCGGCTTTGGGACTCAAAGACAAAAGGTGTAGTAAAACGACGTGATGTAAGATTTTTTGAGAATATTAATCCAGAAAACTATACTTGCAAGCTAGGTTTCAATAACATCATGCAGTTAAATATGGACGCTGTTGAAGATGCTGCGGATACAAGTGCTGATGCGATTGCTGCGGATACAAGTGCTGATGCGATTGCTGATATGAAGTACAAGGATGATGATGAATCGGAAATTGATGTCGACTGCGATTGGACTAGTGGTGGAATAGGAGACACAAAGGGGACGGCTGAAATTGTTGAAGAGCCATTAAAGAAAATTTATGAAGATGAGGGATCCGGTATAGCCTCAAATGATGCCAGTGAGAAATCTAGTCAAAAGAAAACCAAACCAACGTTCCAAAGGCCAACAATTCCAAGAACTTGCAAGCCCAAAACAAATGAGGTAAATTTATCAATGAATTCCATATCTAACGATCCTTTGTCTTTTGAAGAGGCTATGAAAAGTCCAGATAGAAAAAAGTGGATGGATGCAATGGAAGTTGAGCTAGCAGCACTCCAAAAGAACAACACATGGACTTTGATTGACCGTCCGAAAAATAAGAAAATTTTGTCCAACCGATGGGTTTTTTGCGTAAAGAAGACGGATGATGGCATTAACGAGCGATACAAAGCTAGAGTCGTTGCTAGAGGATGTGAACAGACCGCAGGTGTTGACTACGGTGAGATTTTTGCACCGGTCGCACGTTATGAAACTATCAGAACACTATTTGCAATATGTGCTGAGGACAAAATGCACTTGCATCAGATGGACGTCACAACTGCTTATGTCCAAGGAGAATTACATGATGAAGTTTATATGGAACAGCCGAAACAACCTGGAATTGAGCATGGAGATAATAAGGTATGCAAACTTAATAAGCCTTTATATGGACTTAAACAGTCAGGCCGTGAGTGGCACCTCAAGTTAGATGCGTATTTAAAGGAGATTGGACTTAAACAATCAACTGCAGATGCGTGTTTATATACCAAAATTGAAGGTAATACCAAAGTTGTTGTCGTTGTATATGTAGATGATTTGATGGTTGCATCTGATAATTTACCACTATTAACTGAAACTAAAATGTTGCTTGCGAAAAAGTTCGAGATGAAGGATTTAGGTGAAATTAATAATATTTTGGGCATCCAAGTAATAAGAAAGAATCCAACAGGAAGTGTTTGCATTCACCAGAGGTATCACATTGAAAAGCTTATTGACAAGTTTGGAATGAAGGAAGCGAAATCATCACCCACACCAATAGACTCTAATCACTTACTAACTAAAGAATTATCTCCAAAATGTTTTTCAGATGAAGCAGAAATGGCAAAATATCCATATAGAGAGCTTGTAGGAAGTCTCATATATTTGGCAAAGGCAACCAGACCAGATATTGCTTTTGCCGCTAGTACCCTGAGCAAGTTTTGTGCGAATCCCGGAAAAGATCATTGGACTGCAGCGAAGCGTGTGGTGCGCTACTTAAAAGGTACTCTGGACTACAAAATCATATATGAGAAGTCAGAACAACCACTTTATGGATATGTGGATTCAGACTGGGGTAGCGACCGCGATGATCGGAAGTCTTGTACCGTATATGTCACCATTCTAGCCAACGGTCCCATTAGTTGGAAATCCAGAAAGCAGAAATCCGTTGCCCTTTCTACAATGGAAGCGGAATACATGGCGCTTTCAGAGATTACTAAGGAAATCGTGCACAGAAGGCTGATGCTGGAAGAACTAGAAGTTTATCATCTCGTTAATGGTCCTACGACTATTCATTGTGATAACCAGAGCGCAATCAAGTTATCTAAGGACTCAGTTCATCATGAGAGATCAAAGCACGTAGATATAAGGTACCATTATACTCGAGACATGCAGAAAGAAGGAAGAATTGAAATCAAATACGTGCCCACCAACAATATGGCTGCAGACTTTTTAACAAAAGGTTTATCTAAAGTAAAACATGATCATTGTATAAATATTTTGAAATTTAATAGTATTTGAGAAATTTGTAAATCAAGTTGATAAGGAGCGTGTTAAAAATGAATTATTATATAATCAACATGCTTTAACAAATACATTTAACACATAATGTTTATATACTTAACTTACATTGTACATACAACTAATACTACTTTAACATATGTACATGCATTACATTTCTATAAATACCCTAACTACATTTTCATACTCATGCTGTTTATAAATTACACTCTTGAATTAAACTACTTATACTAAAATTAAAATCGGCTCCGTGTTTTTCTTTCTTTATAAAGTTTTTACTTTTCAGAACATAATTTTAACAATTTGCTTAGATTTTCAATAGTTTTAGCCTAGGAAAATTAGACAACAAAATGGCAAAACTACAAAAAAAATTTGCGACAAAGCTGAATTTTGGTGAAGAGCTGTGTTTTGACAATTTAAGCATTTCCTGAAAAGCTCCGTAAATTTGGGACGGGCCTAACTTTTTAGGGGAGGGCGGGGACGTCAAAACAAATCTACTCACCAAATTTCAGCTTTTTCGGAATTTTTTCGAAGTGAAATTCTAATTTTCCTGGGCTATTTTTTGAGATACGACTAATTTCATCAATGTTTTTTTTTTCTATTTCCAAGTGAGAGACGGTTTTTTTCTTTAAGAATAACATTCGATAGCTTGCCAACTTAATAAAATAAGAAAAATCACATAAATTAACAAAAATTGAATTCGTAGTTAAGCTAGTTTAAAAGCCAAAAATCTGTTCTTTCATTACATTTTTCAATGGAGTTATATTTGTCAGTAAGGGCACCAGTCAAAATGAATGTGAGTCACACCCATCATAATTTTTCAATAATTTTGTTTAAAACGGAAGAAGTTTTCTTGGAACAAATTTATCAAAATAAACAAAAGACTTATCAACACAAAAAAAAAAAAAAATAAAAAAGAAAAATAAACGAATTGTTAGAATTATGTAAATATTTGTTAACTAAATCAATCGAAAACTCTATTAACATTTTATAATTATAACCTTTTATGCTGCTTCATTAATTTTTTTGTCTTTCCTTTTGCCCTAGAATTATTATTGATTTATCAACTTCCCATAACAAATTCACTGATGGTTATAGATTTTTTTTTGTTGTACCTTAAAACATATAGATGTTGGAAACTATATAGAAAAGTACAGCCCTACAGCTCCAACCTCATTATATCACAATATGACATTGAAAACATAATCCATAAAGGTCGTGCGGGAGTAAATTTATAAGCCCTTTTTTTCTTGGCAACGTTTTAGGAACAACGCTTTTTTCTTGGTTGTAAATAAACCCTAAATTTATCGGTGTATTTTTCAAAACATTTATCAAACAAAAATTGATAGTCAGTAGCGGATTAAGATTTTTGCTAGAACTACTTTTCCTAAGCCCTTATCCACAGTTGAAGTCAAGTGAAGATTGTATATGTGTGCACTTTCGTGATGTATATTCTTTAGGAAAAAGGAAAAATAATTCGAGATTTTGATCAAGTCTGAAGTATCTGTCTCGACCTGCAGCCCAAACAACCAAAATTGCGTTTTTCTTAATCCTACAGTTCCACACTTTTTTTATTCCAATTGAATACGAACGAAAACATGGTACTGCCAAATTGACACACACACTAATAAAGAACGCCATTTAATGCAACGAAAAAATGTATACAAATGTATTCGTGTGTTAAAAATCTACTCCGTCTTGAAATCGAGAGGATAAATAAACTCCGAAAACATTACTCGGAAAAGAGAATCCGCCAGAGTTTTGAAAGGCAAAGTTTGGAAAGATATAGTTTCGAAAAACCAAAGTTTCAAAAAAAAAAAAATTTCTAGATGACAAAGTTTCGAAATGAAAAAGTTTCGAAAAGATAAAGTTTCGAAAGACAAAGTTTCGAAAGGAGAAACTATCGAAGTGTCAGAGTTTCGCAAGAGAAAGTTTCGAAGGACAAAGTTTCGAAAAAAAAGTTCCGAAATCCTCGGAACTCCGTTGTTCCTTGAGCGATTTCAACTAAATTAACACAGGTAATAGGTGATAATGAATAATTAAAAAATGAACAAAATATTTCCAATAGGGTGTTTAAAAAAAAGTTAACTTCGTTGTTCCTTGACTGATTTTAATGAAATTGACACAGGTGATAACTGAGACAGCGCTATAAACAAAAAAAAAAAATATTCATAATAGGGTGTTTCAAAAATAGGTCAACATATTGAAACTGCGTTGTTCCGTGAGTGATTTCAACTTAATTGAAACACGTAATAGCTGATGAAGAACACCCTATTGGAAATATTCTTTTTCATCCTTAATTCTTTATCAGCTATTACCTGTGTTAATTTAGTTGAAAGTGCTCAAGGAACAACGGAGTTTCCATATGTTGACCTATTTTTGGAACACCATGTGTTGATAATATTTTTCATTTTTAATTCCTTTCGAAACTTCGTTTTTCGAAACTTTGTCTTTCAAAACTTTGCCATTTAGAAACTTTGGTTTTTCGAAACTTTATCCTTGGAAACTTCTTTTTTCGAAACTCTGTTTCTATTTCCTCGGAAAAGCTAATCTAATAGAAGGCTTTTAGAGTAGTTAGGAGTGAAAATGGATTACAGGTAGAGTACTTCGAACGTTCAATCGAAAACGAAATTAGCTTTGACGTCATACTCTCAAATAGCTCTTTTAGAATGTCTATTAAATTCTGAAGAAAATTAACGATTTCCCCTCTCCCATGTGAGTATCCTTTGTGAAGTTCATGGGCGAAAGGAACCTTTGTTTCTTGCTTCTTATTAACCCGCTCCTGTCGACCAACCAACATTATTGTATCCGTTTGACAGTTAATCAACCGAAAGTTATTTATAACCCACAGCTGAAACTAACACTCGCACTCCTTCGCATGCCAATAAATTGGATGGGTTGAATGGATTGGAATGGTTTGCGACAACGACACCACCAACGAAGTAGAACTAAATCAATTATTGTATATCTGTCGGATATCATTGCAAGATGATATTGACTTGCGGATATGCGAATCGAAAGTATCTTTTTGACTTGTATAACTTGTCAACGTTGTACAATGCACATACGCTTCATCTTCAAGTCTAAATATTGATGGAAAAGTGTCAATTATTGTTTGTGTATATTAAAACACCCGGGTGGTATGACGACGACAACTTGGAGTATCTTGTGTCTCAAAAAATACTTTGATGAATTTCACTTTTCGCAGAGATGTAATCGAAGATATCTTTTAGCTGAGATATCGTTTGTTCAAAGATGGAAAAAATCAAACTCTGAAGTGAAGGGATTTCATTTTTGGACATCAAAGTGGTAAACTCTTTAACAAATTGTTACGAGTATCAAGATTTTTTTTTCAAAACAATCGTTTTCACTGTGTGTGGGGACAAGACGAAAGTACCTCGTTTATTTGTTTGGTTTTTTTTGATAAGGATAACAAACAATCTGCGGTTCCGTTTCTGGCAGATTTTTTTTTTTCTTTTGGAAGATTTGAATTTGTAAGTTTTTTTTTTTTATCATATAAAAACTTTGTGTATATGATGATATGCTGAATATATTATTCCATCATCGTAAACAGATATTATATACTTTTTTTTGTTGTGTCTTTTGAATTTATCTGAGAAATACATGATAACAAGGAACAAACGCTTGGATTGTTTGTTATCTTTCTTAAATTCGAGAATCAACATAAATCAGCATAAATATTTTCGTGTGAGAGATTGCTTGTAGTATAGAATATAATATTCTACATTATATCACGAATATACTCGTACAAGTCTTGTATTTATAAAGACAAACAAAAAGGTTGCATAGGTGGATACAGATATTTGCTTGTGAATATTATATCTTTTGCAATTTGACTTTGATTCAGTTTCAATTCTGGCTGTGTCTTGTAGACAAAAAAAAAACAAATATACCTTTACATATCTAATATTTATTTAACTCCTAATGGAAACGTGTTTCCATCATCAGGTAAACATACTGATTGATTGTTTTTTTTCCTTCGAATTGAGCGAATGAATTTAAATGCGAATTGCGTATGTAAATTTGAACAAGAAACTTATTACGAGGATTTGTTACTGAAATCAGATAAGTAATACACGAAATTTGATACTTTGAGATACATATGTTTTAGAGATTTATTTTTGAAAGCATTTTGTATTTGTGGAAAGCTAAAGCTAAATTAATAATGTTTCAATTTAATCAAAGGTTTTCATAGACGTTCTATTTAGAAGTGGGAGTGGCACTAAAGGGAGTTTGACTACCCTTACTTACTAACTTATCCGGCTCCCGATCCATGGAGGTTATCTGCCTGAGATATTGCGGTCTTCCATCTGTTGCGGTCCCTCGTACGCTCCCTTCAGTCATCGAGACCAAGCGTTCTTGCGTCTGAAACCACCTGGTTCCTGTAGCGGAGGTTCGGTCTTCCTGGTCGTCTCGAACCTGGGATTCGAAGATTTTCTTTTCTTGGCTGAAGCGTTGTTGTCCATTCGCTCAATGTGGCCGAGGCAGTGTAGTCGACGTGTTTTGGCTCTTTGGACTACATCCACATAGTGGTACAGCTCATAGGAATAGGACCAAATATCCGCCGAAGAATTTTTCTCTCGAAAGTGCCCAGTATCAATTCTCCCTTTTTACTTATCGTCCAGCACTAGGCTCCGTAGAGTAGAACTGGAAAAATTAACGTTTTGTATAGCGTGCACTTTGTCTTTCAGGAAAGGAGTTTTGAACTCATTTGTTTGGACAGATCGAAGTAGCAGCGGTGTGCTAGGGTAATTCTTCGTCGGATTTCCACTAAGGCGTCATTCGTGGGGTTGATGTTTGTTCTGAGGTAGGAAAAATCCTTGACTACCTCGAAACTACTGCTACCAACAGTGGCGTTTTGTCCTAGGCGATGGACAGATGAAGCTTTGTTTGTTGATAGCATAATACTTTGTTTTGTGCTCATTCACTTCAAGACCAACGCGTTTCGCCTGTTCATCAATAACTGTGAATGCTTCTAGTACAGCTCGCTTGGAGCGGCCGATGATGTCGATGTAGTCCGCATAGCCAAGCAGTTGCGAAGACCTGTTAAAGATAGTGCCTTCCAGGTTAACACCACTTTTGCGAACTATCTGCTCCAGGACTAGGTTGAAGAAGTCACAAGATAGGGCATCTCCTTGTCTGAACCCTGTACATGTCTGGAATAGCTCGGATGAGCTGTTAACCATTTGCACGTTGCACCGCGTATTTTGTAACGTCATGAGGCATAGCTGGATCAGTTTTTTTCGGAATCCCGAGTTCCGACATCGCCAATAGAAGATCTTGGCGACTAATGCTATCATATGCGGCTTTGAAGTCAATGAAAAGATGGTGGGTCTTGACTTGAAATTCGGTGTTTTTTTCCAGGATTTGCCTCAATGTGAAGATTTGGCCCATCGTTGTTCTGCCTGGCCTTAAGCCACACTGGAACGTGCCGATCATAGTGTTGCAGAAAGGTTCAAGATGCTCACATAGTACGTTGGATAGGATCTTGTATGCAACAATAAGCAGGGATATTCCTCTGTAGTTTTTGCAGGACATCACCTCCATACTTACTTTGAAGAGTTCCACAGGTAGGCCATCCGAGCCAGTTGATTTGTTGTTATTTAGCTTGTAGATGGCTTTCTTAATCTCTTCAGTACTGGGCGTTGCGACTGGATTTTCATTGTGTGGTCTCATGCTTCTTTGTTCGACTGTCGCTTCCTCTACAGAATGTCCATTGCGCAGCTGCTGGAAATACTGCTTAAACACGACTACAATTCTTTGTGCCTCGGTGACTAGGTTCCCTCCGCTGTTTCGAAGAGCTTGCGTGCCGGTTTTATAACCACATGCTAGTTGCTTGGCTGTTTTGTAGAACCGGCGGGTGTTGGTGGCAGTGCTAGACTCCTCGAGATACCTGAGCTGAGAAGATGCGCATGCTCTTTTCTTTATAAGCAGGGTTTTTTCTCTTTCCACGGTACTCCTCTCTTGTTGCTCTTGTTTTCGGTTGCAGCATTTGCATTTGTGCATTTTCCGTCTCCTGCTTCAATACCGCGCATTCTTCATTATACCACGGGACCTGCTAAGGCTTGCTATGTTGAATTTTTTCCTTTGGAAGGTCTTCGCTTTCTTTTAGTCAGGCTCTGATTTTTGTCACAGCAAGAAAGTGGTCAGAGTCCCCATATTTATACCTCGGAAAGTTCGCACGTCCAAGACGTTCGATGCGTGCTTTGTGCCAATTAGCACATGGTCGATTTGGTTGGCGGTTCGACCATCTGGAGATCGCCATGTTGCTGGGTGTATTCTTCGCCTGGGGAACCTGGAGTTACTTATCACCGTGTTACGAGCTGTAGCAAAGTCAATTAGTCTAAAGCCGTTGTCTGTTGTCGTTTCGTGGGGGCTGTGCTTTCCAAATATTCCGCCAAAGATATTTTCCTTCCCGATTTCAGCATTGAAGCCTCCGAGCACGACTTTGACATCGTACTTCTGACAGGCTCCGTAGGCTCCGTCCAGGAGGTCGTAAAACTCCTCCTTGTTAGACATATTAGACTGAAGTTTTGAAATATAACTTTGATTCAGATCACAGCCAGATGATCGCTGATCACCTTTAAATCGATGAGTTTCGATCAGAGTCCATTTCCCAGGACGAATCCGCATCTTAGCATGTGCACATGACATGACAGCTGTTATAAATGTCGCAATCTTTTCTTTTCGTTATCCTTGATCCTATCCATCGTATCTACTGGATCGCGGTAATATCTGCCTTTTACCGCGTGAGGACAGATTCAAGTTTTTGAGTAGCACCTAGCGTATAGAGTGTCCTTACATTTCAGGTGCATACTCGTAGGTCGTAGTCCATTTTCGTTCCGGGTGTGTTTACCATTTGAGGGGGGTCGTTATCCAAAGCTTCTCGCTTCTCTTTCAAAAAAACAATTGGTTTCTTTACTGTGGCCGGGTCATTAGCCCAACGCACTCACTTCCGATCTGTAGGGCCATGGGTTTGGTGTTACAGTTCTTTCCTTGATCAACACTCGTACTTACGAGTTTAGCAAGTCATGACATAAAGCCAAGACCAGAATTTGGCGGCTGCCAACTTGAGGGTTACATTAACTCAGCACTTGATGTTTAGGAAAAGATACAGCTCGAGGCCCCCAGTTCCTACAACATCCAACCACTACTACCCTTAAGATGATAAAACACGGTGCGAGCGATCAGGAAAATACGGAAGGATTCAAAAGAAGATACCAATGCACATTGCTTTTGAAGTTCTGAATCTCTATACTTGACAGCACGTTCGAAGATGGGCTCAAGGGTAAACTGCTGTCCATTCCTAAAATTGCGAGTGTTACCGTTGAATTTTTTGAGGGGAGGAATCCACCTGGCTATTTCACGAGAGCACAGTTTATAAAAATAGCGATAAAATAATGTGAGACATGAAACACTGCGGGGGAGTTTTAGGGATGTAATTGTTTGCGTAAAAGTTCTATCAGCTATCATTTTTAAGGCTCTATTTTGTATTCTATTGAAAAGATTGAAGAGAGTTGTCGGGGCACCTGCCCATATGTGAGAGTTATACTCAAGCTTTGGTCGGATGCCAGATCAGAAGGGGAGACAAATTTCGTAAATTGTCGAAGAAAACCCAGACACTAAGCAGCGCTCTTGGCGAAATCAAATAAGTGGTTATTCCACAGAAGGAGATCTGTGATACACATACCCAGAACTGACAGTTGTTCAGTCTCTTCGATGCAAGTCATGGATAGCGGCATTGGAGGTGGGTTTTCCTTAAGTGACAGCAGATAGCAATAAACATTAACTTCTACACGGTTTTTAATTCCCTATTGGACAATGCTGTCAAGATAAGTTAAATGAGCTTATCATAGGCTACAGTTCAAGTTCCACATCAGAAGAACAAGGAAGTGAATCTTGAAACAAATATGAAAAGCTGAGGGTACTGTCATCTGCAAAACAATTTCATGGATTAGAAGTTACAGAATGATCTTGTGATCATTTATCTTCTGATCATTTATGAAAATGAGGATGAGAGTCGGAGACAAAACGGAGCCCTGAGGCACACCAGCGTTTATGAATATCCGACTTCTAACCATCCAATACAACTTGTATTGAACGGCCAGAAAGGTTATTTCTAATCCAACGAAGAAGAGATTGATCGAAACCAAATGCAAGCATTTTCGATAAGAGAGCTTGATGCCACAAGCTCCATCAAATGATTTTGAAATATCTTACTTTTTCCAAAACGATGATATATAGAAAACTTATAAAAATAAACTGCAATCGGGCTAATTACTCTCCAGTATCTTTTTTGAAGATTAATAGAAGATCGTTTGAGATCGGTTTGGGTTCGATTTGAGTTCGGTTTGTGTTCGGTTTGAGATCGGTTTGAGTTCGGTTTGAGATCGGTTTGAGATCGGTTTAAGATCGGTTTGAGATCGGTTTGAGATCGGTTTGAGATCAGTTTGAGTTCAGTTTGAGATCGGTTTGAGATAAATTAGAAATTAGATTAAAAAATATTGCATATTAAAATTTTCAAAAAAAAGTTTTTAAGTTTTAAAAAAAGTTTCAAATTTTTTTGAAAATTCAAATTTTATTTTAATATACACATAAATAAAAACTTATGATTTTCATACCAAAAATTTACCTTAAAAATATTTCATTAAGAACTCTCAAAGAAGTTATTTTATTTTATTTAAATATCGCATTTCATGTTTTTGAACATATTTCGACGACTTCACAGTTTTTGAGCTTTATTGAATCGACTTTATAGTAGTTTCACAATTTGTTATTATTTTTTAATTTTCTTGAAACTGTTAAGTTTAAATCAATAAAAATAACTAAATAAAACTTTCCCCATTCTATGACTGCAATAACCACATACAAATTTGCGACCCGTGTAGAATTTAAGGCAAAAGTACCCAAGAAAGAGTTCTTTCTTAAAATAATATTTACCCTTATTCATTGAGTTGTAAGTTAAGTATATAAATCACGAAGTGTAATTTCAAGACTTTTTTTTCGAAAACATTTGCCACAGCTTCAAACGTTGTCAATTTCCTGTCCATTCTTTGGAAAAATCAATTTTTTTCCGTTCATTAACTTTCAATCCTGCATCAAGTTCAGACTAAAAGGACCATAAACATAGTCAGAGAGACCAGGCTAAAAGAATTGTAGGTAGACGAAGAAGGAAAATCTTTTATCAAGAGCACGACACGACCTACTGCCTGATATTCTCACTCACAGTAATCGATTTAGTAACAAGCTCTGGTGGATAGAAACTTTTTAATTATCACGAATTAAAATTCAAGCGGAAATCTGTTTGAGTGCCGGAGAACTTTATAAGGACTCGTAGGAACAGGAAGGTTTAAAAGGAAATCTATATTGGTGTTATTTTTGTGTCCTTTTTCCATCCTGTTTGCCATTTTAATTCTTCATCAGCGTTGGAGTATAAAATTTGAAGTATAAAATTGTTTGAATCGTTCGAAAAACTATGATGTTTTATATACAGTGGGACATGATAAAGTAGAAACAGTCACAAATGCACAAATAATGTATTTTTTTTTTCGTTAAATTTAAAAGATTTCGAAGCAAATGATCTAATGTTACGTATAAAAAAAAAAAACAAGCATCACACCCACAATAACGCCCACTTTTTTAAATTTAAATTTAATTTAAAGAATTGTAGAATAAGAAACAGAAATACTTATGAAATTTTTCAAGAATATAAGAAATACCATAATCTCATCAGCTCACTGAACACACTCCCAACTAAGCGCTTACACTTTTGTTGGGACAAAATGTAATTATGAATGCTAAAATGGCCACTGACCGCTTAAAAATTGAAACATTTACAGAAGTTTTCGGCTTTTCGTAAATTTTGTTCAGACAATAGAAATTTTTAAGCTTAATGCAAAAATCTATGAATTCTCAACATCTATCTGTTAAAACAAAAAATTTACAGGGTGATTCCGTGTTGACTGGTAACGTAATTTTATTTTATTCTTAAATTAAAAATTTGAGCTTGAAAAATCATCAAACTTAAATAACTATTTTGTGTTAATTTTATTTTTAAAAATAAAAGGAAACCGCATTTTACATTATAAATGTATTAAGGGACAAACATTAAAAAGAATTGATGTTCTGTTCCCATTTTAAAATCAGTAAGACAAAAAATGAGAATAATTTCTTTTAACTTTTTGCCGTATAATACTTTCCACTGTACAGAAGGGACAGATTGAGGAATTCGTGATAAAATAGTAATTAAAAAGTTCTATCCTTTAAGATTGGGGTTTCATTTTCAGCTTATGGCCAAAAGCGACCATCATCCGGCTATTTGGATGTCGATGATTGCGATTATCGGATTAGATTAATTATAATAGAAGAAAAGTGACTGAATTGGGTATGCTTTTTCGCTCTTCGAATGGAGTGTGGTTAAGAAAGAAAATGATTCCATTGAAAGAACATTTCTCTATGTAGGCAATCAAATCAACTTTGGTTCATTAATTAAGATTTATAAAGTCTCAACGAGTTAATTAGTATTTGTGGCCATAAACTTTGATTAAGAATTAAGGTTTAAATAGTTTTGAAAAGATTTTTTTTTTTTTTTTTATTATTGAAGTGTTGAGATTCTCTTAGGCTCATTTGTTGATATGAAACTAAAATATTTAAGTAGAACATAAGCGCTTATGTGACAGTTTAAGCATCGAAAAGAGTAGAACATAAGCTTTTAAGTAGAAAATTTATGCTTTAGTTGCGTATCAGTAAACCAGCTTAAAAATTTAAAAATTTAATACGTACAAATTTTTGGAATAAAGTTCAGACCTAGTTTCCAACTCTTACCTTGTGTTTCAGATTCAAAAGGAGCAAAATGCCTCGACATAAGATTCTCTGGAAGGTGTGAGTGATAAGGAGGTGATCTTAAAAACCACAGAAGACCACGAAGAAATGAAATAGCTTGTAAAGCAGCTTAATACCCGATCTTGCAACCAAAACTTTGGAAAATCTCTTAGTATGACATCCTCCCTATAGGTATGCTCGAAGACACCTTCCTGGTAGGATACGCTTATGGCATCGCCGCGGTAATAACGACAAAAGACACCGAATATGCGCAATGCACAGATCATACGACGAGCAAACTTCTGGTCTCAGCTTAGCAACTGAGAAAACTTAGATAGTCCTTCTGGCGAAGAAAAGGATCCCTTTAACCCTCAAGCCATACGAAGTAGTAGACTAAGAGCTAAATTCAATTAAATAATTATGATCCGATTAATAGAACTCAAGATATAAACTTTTTAGGGGCACCATGTCGAAAGATATTTGGAGAGTTAAAAAAAAAATCAAAAATCATCGAAAAAAAGTCTCCAAAATTAAGCCGATAGGGTTCGCTTCATGAGCTCATATCTTTAGTTTAATTTTTCAAATCGTTAAAATTAAAGTCTGTGGATTTAAGAAAATGACAGAGCATCTTTTGCCATTTTTAGTAAATTAATTTAAAAGCATGTGACCCTAACACAAAAGTCTGAAAACCGCTATTTTCAACCCCTCGTACTTACCACGGGCGCCACTTAGAATAATAACGGGTCTCCTCACAGGCCACTGTAAGCTTAGGAGACACCTCCACATTCTTGGCTTAGAGAACAGCGCCGCGTGCAGATTCTGCAATGCTCATGAGGAGACACCGGACCATATACTAAGCAGATGTGATGCACTCGTGCATCAAAGACACAGGTATCTGGGAAATCACCAGATAGAGGAGAGCGAACTACCCTCCCTAAAAACACTCCAAATACTCAAGTTCCTCAAGGAAACAAACTTGGAGAACGTGCTGTAGCATGAGCAACCTCATCCAGCTCGAGACGGGGGCACAATAGATCTTAATGGTCGCAGTGCACTTATACCCCAAATCCTTCATTCATTCATACCACGGGCGCCAAGAAAATCCTGCCAGACTTTTGAATTTGATGTCAAAATGCATGCGCCTACAGACTCTCACACGTGTTCAACCCAAGAATATGCTGCCAGCTCTTAGACTAAAGGGATGCGGTGAAGTAGGAGCTTCAAAAGTAACTTCTTCGCTGAGTAAAGTGATGACAAATAAAAAAGGACCAACAGCTAGCAAGGGGCCCAGTTATAGCGATCAGGAAAACGCATCAGGATTTTTTTTTTCAAATGGATTATAAGCTATGCTTTCAACGGATTTGAAACCCAAATCTTACACGAATCAATGACAAAACACTCAGTGAATTGTTTGTGTAAATAAAATTTTCAATTCAAAAATTATTTTTTTCTACAAAAATGTATTTTAACTGTTTTCCTGATGCAAATTAATTTGTTTGTATCAGGAAAATAATTAAATGCATTTTTAACAAAAAATGCACACAAAATTCTTTGAGCTTTTTGACATTCATGAGTTCAACATTTTTGATTCGAATCGAATGAAAACATAATAAATAGTCCACATCCTTGATTCGTTTCCCTGATAGCTGCTATAAATGGCCCCTAAGCGAAGACTACTGATGTCGACAATGTATTCTATTTTTTTTTACAGGGAAGTTAGGTCTTTGTAAATAGACTGCAGCAGGAGAAGTACTGGAAGCAAATCGCGGCAGTGCATCCGTAAACCGATCAGTGACGGAACCAGCAGTAGTATCAGTCGCAGGGGGTGGAAGCAGCAACCGATGAGGCGAAGAAGCTCACAAAGTACAAGTGGCAAAAAAAAACAGAGGAAGATTTACAGCGAATGTGGCTTATTGTAATGGATGGAAATAAGGTAAGTACTAAGTCACCTAGTTACTCACCGAACACGGATGCTTCAACGCCTTCTTCCATAAGTTCGGAAAAACAAATAGTTTAGTCTGCCATTATGGGGACTCTCTAGCAGACGATGTTAGGCCTACTTTCTTCATTCTTCGCCTGCAGCAGATACTTACTTTACTTTACTGATGGCGCTCACAGTCCAGGATGGACTACGACCCCGACCACCAAGCCCCTCCAGCCAGCTCGGTCCCTAGCCAACTGCATCCAGTAACGCATTCCAAGGTGGTTGAGGTCGCTCTCCACTTGTGTGCACCACCTTAGGTGGGGTCTTCCTCTGCTGCGCAGGCCATCAGGGGTGCATTCGAAGACTCGTCGGGATGGTGCATAGGTGTCCATACGCTCCACGTGTCCTAGCCATCTCAGCCGCTGTATTTTCCGCTTTTTGACCAGGTCGAAATCACTGTCATCTTCATCTTCTCCTCCATACTCCATCGATACAGACTGGACCGAAAAATTCTCCTTTCAAAGCAGCTGATTTTCATCTGTCTTTGACAGAGTCCATACTTCTGCCCTATACAGCAGGACCGGGATGATATGGGTCTTATATAAGGTCTCCTTGGTTCTTTGAGAGAGGGCTTAACTACTCAAATGCCTTCTTAGCCCGAAGAAACAGCGGTTGACAAGAGTAATTCTTCGTTTGATGTCTGCAATGATGTCATTTTGCGGCTTCGAAGTTGTACCTATCCGTTTGTGACGTTTTGCCCGAGTCGACGATGTTGAGATTTCTTTCTCGATGATAGCATATACTTCGTCTTGTCATCATTAACAGCCAAACCTATTTTCGCCGCCTCCGATTCAATACTTGCAAACGCGCCGGCAATAGCTCGCTTCGTTTTCCCCATGATGTCAATATCATCTGCATAAGCAAGTCGCTGAAAGGACTTTTGAAAAATTGTGTTGACTTGCGAGTTAAGTACAATTGCTTCAAGTACGATGTTGAAGAGGTTGCATGATAGTACATCGCCTTGCCTCCAAACCTTTCTCGACATCAAAGGGTTCGGTGGTGTTCCTACCGACTTTGACGGAGCAGCGAGACGAGCATGCGACGTTAAGGAGACCTATACATCTGTAGTTGGAAAAGTTCAGAGCATCTCCTTTCTTGTGGATGGGGCACACTTTACCGAGGTTCCATTCATGGGGCATACTTTCTTCCGATGAGTTGGTGTATACTCCCTACCAAGTCATCTCCCTCTGCTTTGAATAGCTCGGCTGGCAGGCCATCTGCACCAGGTGCCTTGCACGCTTTAAGATAAGCTTTCACTAACCGCACTTCATTTAGGTCGGTTGGACGGAAATTTTGACCATCGTCGTCCAGGTTGGATAGATTGTTCTATCTCACAGCCGAATTTTGGCTTTCATCGTCGTTGAGCAGCCTGCAGCAGATGGGAGCCCATAAGACGAGAACTGAAGTATCAGCACCATCACGACAAACAACAGTTGAAAAAAATACTAGTCAGTGAGTAAAACTGGAGTCATTTTATGCACAACAAATTCTAAGAAGAAAATTCAGAGAAACATAGTGATCCCGAAAAGGTGTGTGATACCAAGCCCCTGAAGTAGTGCAAAGCTCGGTTACGAGGAGTTGGGTCATAAACTGAGAAGAAGGTTAGGTTAGGTTAGGTAGAAGGGCTGACAGTTGATCTTGTTACCGTTACACTTATATCTATATAGATCCGTTGTGATACCCCGGGAAATTGAATTCCACTTAATGTGAAAACCTATGTGTTCTGTTAGCAGTCAAGCCATTTAGAGGCGTTGCTGAAGTTTAGCTATTAACTACTAACCGAAGTTCTGAAAGTTCCTCTAAGTCGTCATAGACATGATTTCCTAAGTGTTTCTTTCTTAAATGACAAAGTACTGGGCAGTGGCAAAGGAAGTGTAAGGTATCCCCATGTGCTTCTTCGTCGCTGCACCCTCTACAAAGATCGTCAGTACTGACCCTTATTTTCATTTTCTGGAATCTCAATAGGTTGTGTCCGGTGATTATGCTGACAAGGGAACGGAGATGTTTCCCGTTCATTTGCATAACTTTGTCTGTCCTCTGTTTATTGAAATTCGGCCATAACTTTTTAGTCTGAGGAGTAGAAAACGTTTTAGTTTCGCTTGCCCTGTAGAAAGTTGGGTCGGAAAAATGGAGATGGTCAACTTCAAAAGACATAAGGTGAGACCCAAAAAAAGCATTTCTTCGCCACCCAAAGGAAATAACATGCGTACAAAGAAAAGAAATACCTTATGGCCATCGACAATTCTTTCAAACATATCAGCAGAAGCACCCATGTTTCTAATAGGTCAAAGTTTGTTTGCGAACTCTAAATCATCGACGGACTAAATCTAGTCTATTTTAAGACTGCGAAAGTTTTAAATTAGTAATAAGTCAAACATTTAAGGAGATTACTGTTCAGTAAGAAGTCCATAGAAATGTTGTACAATACTGACCCCAATTAACTGACGTAAGAACTAACCGATCAATTACAATTACGAGTATTATAGATTGATTATCAAAAGTGTACCAGAGAATTATTGATACCAACATTCTTTAACAAAATAGTGTTCCAAAATCTAGGTCACGAAACACTTGTTGTTTGTCAAAAAATTACATTTATTTCATTTGACTTAAGTATGTGCAAGAAATTCTTTTTCTGTTTCATTTCAAAAGCACCCCTTGAGGTAATAATGGATTATTTCTTCACCAACAAATAAACCCACAGTTTGTTCGGAAACACACCCATATACTCGGTCACACTCCCTAATGTCTCTCATTTATCATTTTACCCTCGTTTCTTTGGTTTTTTTTTTTGTATGTACTGTGTTCTTATTTTTTAAGTGGAATTTTGAAATAAGTTTTTTTTAACCCCAGGTTTATTCCTAGAATTGTCTCCCCTTTCAATTATTAATCAAGCAGGAAATTCGACTACCTTAAGATATCAATATAAAGACTATTTACCTTAATATGATCGAAAAAGATTGAGTTGCCTTTGGATTTAGGGGAATTTCATAGACAGAAAAAAACTATTAGATAGTCACGTTTTGGTCTTTTTAATTGGTAAACATCGTGTGGCGTCTTATTTCCGAAATAAGACTTCACAAATGCAAAAGGGAATAGAAGAGTCATCTTCCATTATGAAATTGTAAAGCATTTATACAATAAAAACAGGGATTGGTGTACGAGGTTTAGGTTCATTTGAGCAGACAAATTTTATAGACAATTATTCAATATTTTTGACATTGTGTTTGCACACGCAATTATTATTATTTTTAAGGTGTGAACATAAAAAATTGTAATTATGATTGAAAGAATTCTTCACTTAATGACACTTTTCGTGTTGCTGTCGGTAAGTTATAGCTACGACAATTTAACTGCTCAAAAACCAAATTAGCGGGTTCATGAAATTTCTAATTGTAATATCAGTCGCGCTTGTAACCAGAGAACGAAGGTGTATCATAATTTGTTAATACTGTGTTTCACTTTCAATTTTGTTTTTTTTTTTTTTCTTCGAAGAGAAAATAAAAATAGAAGAAAAACATTATTTATTTTTTTTTATCAAGATTGAAAGAAAAAAGAAAAAGATACAAAATCTTGAGTTCAATTAAAAGATTATAACAACAGCAAAAAAAACTACTTGCTAGATTTCCAACAGTAGTCGGGGAAAGTTTGACGACAGGTAAAGTTGATGAAATTTTAGAATTGTTTTGTCTTACAAAACAAAGATTAAAAGTCCGTTCTGACCTTCACCTCTTTTGTACAATTAAGAGAAAGGAGATAGAAGCCGAAGCTATTAGCCTTCCCATCAGAAAAAAACAATGATATTATATAAATGCTTGTCCCGAAAAACAGGTGACAATAGAAAATGCAGGTACGAATAATCTGCTGTGTTAAGCAAGAGCAAGAAGGGAAGAAGGCGATAGGAAAATCCTGCTGGAAGACTGCTCACGCCCTATTGTTTTTACAAGAAGACTGCTCACGCCCTTTTGTTTTTACAATAGGGCGTGAGCAGTCTCCCAGCTCAAGAAGGTTGAAAAGTCTCGTGGATAGAGATAGAAGAATCACCCAAAGGTTCTTTAAAACACCCAAACAACTGGCTAATGATGGTTCGGATATTAGAACGCAGCCTCTTTGAAATAGCAAAGGTAACCTAGTTTCTGAGGCCATGAAGTACAGAGATAACATAGATGTGTTTAAAGCGTTTCTTAAACTGCTTAAAATAGGCACCATGTGGAGCAAATAATAGAAAAAAAAGACCCAGTTCCATCCACCACTGGGTCGTGGATACTGATAGAAAAGGTAGAGTGTAAAAAGCTAAAGAAACAATCAGCGCAAGTTTAGATGAAAAACCGGTAGACCTCTTCAAATACGGAGTACATGTGTTGATAGGGCGCAATGGTTAGGACTGGCAACGATACCAGAAAAGTATCGGCATCGTTTGGTATTGGTATCGAAAACCAAAACAATACCGAGACGATGCCAGCTTCAAAGCATCCGAAACGATACCGTACTTTTGGACATTGTGAAACAATGTTAATTCAACGAAAAAAAAACTTCAGTTAAAAAAAAAAAATTCGTATGTAATGATTTTTGTATTAAATCTTAAAAATACTTCAAACTTGGTTGGACTAAAATATCAAGAAAATTTAGGGCTGGCTACGATACCAGAAAAGTCTAGGTATTAGTATTGGAAACCCAACCGATTCCGAGACAATCCAGCTAAAAGGCATTCGAAACTATACCGAGACCAAACAAGACTGAGTTATGCGACACCGAGTTATAAGAAACCGTACTTTTGGGACCGAAATTTACCGATACATTCGGTAGTACCGTTTGGTATCGACACAAAAATAGATTTTTGAATAATATAGTTAATTTATACAAATAAACAATTCTTGTAATTGGTTCAACTACAAGATCAAGAACATGTAACAAAAGTCGTGCATTTTATTTTTGTTTGTGACTGGAGACGAGACTGAAACCAGAAGAGACCGATACCGAAACAAGACTTTGCTATACGAGACCAAACGAGATTGAGTAATAGAGGACCGGGACCGATAACGACACCGAGACGATACTGAAATTTCTCAAATTTAACGATCCCGAGACGATACTTACCAAAGTTTAGTTTGGTTTGGTATCGTAGCCAGCTCTAGCAACTGAGACCAGACCGAAACCAAACGAGGCCGATACCGATACCAAAATCGTGGGTAGACATTTTGAAATCTCGACTTGGCTAAAAGTCGACTGCCCTGAAAGTGAAAGAAGTCGAAAAAAATATCGACTTGTCGGTATTTTTAGAAATCTTTGGACGTTTAAAAAGAAGCGGATTTATAATAAATCAGATTTACCCAAGAAAATTGATAGATTTGTATATTTTTAAGCAATTTTTTAACTTTAAAGATCAACACAACATGAAGATCGAAAAAAGTCGATACAAAATTCTTGATTTGATATTGGAGATTTTTTTTTATGAAATAAATAAAAGAAATTATTTTGAATAACTTAAAAACAGTGTTCTTAAGTTATTCAAAATAATTTCTTTTATTTATTTAAAAAAATCTTGAAATAATTGAATCGAGAATTTGTAGCAAATACCTAGAAAATCGAAAAATAAAAGAATTCCTAATTTTATTACTAATTACGTATTACTTTTTCTGAGCAAAGTTACGCTCCAGATATACCCACACAAAAATAAGGTAGAGGCTAAAAGCTTTAACATAACATCTTCAAAAATCCATTTTAGTTCAAAATTGACTGAGATATAGCCATTCAAACTTTACCATTTCTTTTCATCTTCCAAGTTTCAGCCTAAAAGTCTATAACAAATTAAGTATCAAGTTATTCACAAGCTTTTGGTGGAAATCTTCAACTCGAAATGTGTTTACGAACGTGAAATTTTGCATTTAGTACCGAAAAAGGGGGTTTCGCGCCAAAACTGCGAAAAATAATTTTTAAAAAATTGTGAAGTGTGAATGGGTTCATAAATCTGTCATTTTTGAAAATGACCTTTTGAATATGCCAATAAAGCTTTGGTTCTCTACTTTATTTTGTTTGCGTTAAACCTACCTTTGTTCCAAAAAAAGAAAAAAAAATTTTGATTTAAAATTTTTTTTTTTTAACTTTTCTTGCTTAAATTTTTAAATAAAATTTTTCAAATCGTCCCTTTCGATAGGAAATTAATTTTGAATACAAAAATTTACAATGCAAAATCGTCAAATTCGGATAAGTTTCCGAGTTATGCCATAAGCACATATCGTCCCCTGATTGCAAGAACTAAGTAACTCAATTTTAAAATTTTTGGAGATAGCAAGGTTCATAGATACCTAGCTACTAGAGAACTATTGAAAGTTTAATTTTTATATATCTCACACTTCATAAATATCTTATATTTTTCTATGGTAAAAAAAACTTGGACGAAACGTCCAAAAAATTGCACAAAATATTACCTTTTTTTACGACATATTTTAAAAATTAAAAATTGAGTTACCTAGCAATCAGGGGACGGCCGATATGGAAAAGTGGTCAATGTGACCATTCTTTCGAAAACGCAAAAAAGTGAATTTAGTAGTTTTCGGTTTCAAGCATACCTTTTGAAGGTAAAACCTCTGAAAATTTCAAGTATTCAGGTAATGAAAATAATTTATAGGGTGTTTTTTTAAAGGTTTAGAACTTTAAGTTGGCAATACTATTTTAACTGAAGGCCATTTCGCTAGCTGTAAAGTGTTTTATTTTTTGTTTGGTTTGTCATTATTTCAACATGAATATACTGAAGCCTGAACGACGCTTCCAATTTGTGCAAATTTATTTTGAAAATCATGGTTCTCTTCGAAATACGTATCGCACGAATTTTGTCTAGCGATGAAGTTCACTTTTGGTGGAATTGATACGTCAATTTATAAAACTGCCCTATTTGGACCGTTACATCCACAAAAATTGACTGTTTGGTGTGCTTTATGGGTTGGTGGAAAAATTGGACAGAGCTTCATTAAAAACGATGCTGGCCAGAACGTTACAGTCAATGGTGACCGCTATAGACCCATGATTACTGACTTTTTCGTTCATCAATTGAACAACCATGATGTGGAGGAACTGTGGTTTCAAAAAGACGGCGCAACATGTCAAACAGCTCGTACCACAATTGAATTATTTAAAAAAACGTTTGGCTATGCGGTTATAGTTTCACAAAAATTCAAACAAATTCAAAATGTAGTCAATTTATTTAAAGTTTTTGCTTAGGAAAAAATGGCGAAAAGCTGGATTTTGGTACACAGTCTCCTCATGGCATTCTTAGAACACTATAAAAAGTCCCCATCGATATAAGCACCGCTAACAATTTTACGGAGGGTCCCAGGCCCCCCCAAATTGTTTTTTAGGTATATTTTCCGAACGGTAACTCAAACAGAAAAAATGTCTATGACAGGGTTGTAGCCAAGGAAATTTATTACATACAAAATTAAGTAACTTTTTTTCATAACGGTAACCGTTTTCGAGGTAAATCAATCCAAAGAGAGGGGTAAATTGTTGTAGAATAATATAAAACGGTTTCTTTCAAGTAAAAAGCCATTAGATGATTTTTTTATAAAAATTTCTAAAATACAAATACAGTCGAACTTCCATATCTCGAACTTCTTTAAGTTGAATTTTTCTGTAACTGGAAGTTTTATTGAGATCTTTGGCTTTTCAAAATTATTTCGATGAATTTTTCCCTCCATAATTCGAACTTCTATAACTCGAATTTCTCTACTTTTCGAAGTTTTTACATTGCGTTTGATGCCGAAAAGTCTCTTTAACTCGAAGTTTTGTTCTAATTTTTTTAAATTACTAACTAAAAACCCTCTTAACACTTTGTTCTAAATCGGGACACCACTTTTTGTTTCAATTTTTTGAAAAGTACTTCATTGCCTACTGTGATAAATTTCGAAAGTTTTTTTTGAGTAGAGGCATGGCTGAGCTTAAAGTTTGTATGTTTTGGTTTTGAACGAGTTAAACAAGTTTTTATGAGCAGATTTTCCTAGTTTGTTTCTAGTAACCTAATTGGAGAAGAAGAAATTCACAAAGAAAGTAAGGAGGAAAATTAATTTTACCCTCGAACATAAATTGAAAATCATCAATGAAGTTGGGAGTGGTGTTAAAAAAATGTGACGACAAATTTTGCTATTTCTCAAAGTTAACCTTTACATACTGAAGAACAGAGAAAAAACAAAATACTGAAACATCACGAAACGAAAAATTTGAAATAAGAAAAGAACCTCTTAATCATGAAAGTGTTCCTCCAAATGGTTTATGGAACCCAGGATTGAAAGCCCCACAGCTTCAGGGATGACTTTAAACAAAGGCTAAGAGAACTACAATTGAAATGGGAGAAACTGATAAGCTGAAAGTACACTTATTTTTGAAATTCTGAATCAAAAAGAACATTAAGACTAAGAATTTTGTCTAATTTCCTTAAATCGAAGTTTCTATTGTTTTTTCTTTCATTTTAAGAGTTCGGCTTATGGAAGTTCCACTGTATTTCTAAAAGAGTGAAGAGCATATTAAGAAAATAATGTGTTTGGGGGCTTTTGATCCCCCTTTAAATTATAAATGGCACTCTTATCAAATGCAACAATTTGATGTTTTTTTAAATACAGTCAAAAGGTTGCTATACATCAAAATTCAGTGTACATTTTGCGTAAAAGCAATTTACCCCTCTCTTTGGATTGAATTATCTCGAAAACGGTTACCGTTATGAATGAAATTTACTTAATTTTGTTTGTAGTAAATTTCCTTGGCTACAACCCTATCATAGACATTTTTTCTTTAGAAGTTACCGTCCGGGAGGTATGCCCAAAAACCCGTTTGGGGAGCCTTTGGCGGTAAAACTGCGCTCGTATCGATGGGGACTTTTTACAGTCTTCTTAGAATGCCATGAGGAGGCTGTGTACCAAAATCCAGCTTTCCGCCATTTGGCTGATTTGTTGGCTAATGTGATTGAACTAATGTGACCTTTTCGAATTTTTAGTTCAACTGTACCTTTTTTAAGGTGTATTAGGTAGTCTTAGATTCTGCTTTTTTCTTTAAATTACTAGATTTTCGGATTTACATATTTAAAGCCAGTAGAAAACTGTATTTTTTTAATAGACTCTCAATAATCTTAATCACCAAAGGTTAAGTAAAGATTAAAATAAAAAAAGTAAAACCTACCATCACTTCTGTTAACTACTGTTATCAACAAAGAAATACATAAATCATCTTTTTCTTATAGCATTCGGTTCACAGGTGAAATTTTAAAATTAACTTGCGAAAGTATATCTACAAATTAGAAGCACATCAGACTCACATTAAGAGGTATCATGGATTGTATAGTAAGAAGTCAGAGTCGTAGTCTTCTTGTCTGCTTCGAGAATGGTTATCCCATGAGTTTTACTTTCATGAGGTCAAAGAAAAAAAAAAGAAAAAAAAATCGATCTGCTTTCACTAATTGCAATAGTCGAAGCATTTAAAGATTAATCCCAGAGATATAATAAACAGCATAAAATCGTTTAACAGGGAGAAAGATAGCCTTTTAATTATTTTTTCCTTAAACGACTTTAAATTGCACTGAAATAGACACTTCATCCCAAATCGATGCAATGAGAAAATGCGTAGGAGAGGAAAATTGCATCTTGTAGTTGTTCAATTATAATTTCTCGATTACCTCTCTTTCTCTTTGCTAAAAATTCTTGAAGTGATCCTTTAAAAGACTAAACGATACAACAGGAAGACTCCTTTAGAATTTGTTTCGTTTCCTGTTAATTGTGAGGTGCATCATCGTCGTTGTATTGTAAAGTGTTTTGTGCGTGTGTCCTTCTTCCTTGCAGGGAATCCTTCTGAGTTCCTATATCAATTATATTTGTTGTTGTCGGACTTTTTTTTTCTTCGTCAGGTATCAATATCGATTTTTTTGTCATTTTCATAATTCCTGTGACAAATTGGCCATTTAAAGGAGTAAAACCAAAACACATAACTTATGATACACCTCTCGTAGAAGTTGTCAATACCATACCACATGTTGAGATAAGGAAAATACTCGTCGTAAATATTAAGGACGAGACACTGACTTCATCCACACCCCGAGCAAATTGATTCACCTCTCTTGACTTGCATTGAATGCGAATTGAATGACCGGAAGTGTTCACTTGTTATTTTTTTTTTTTTTTTGTATCTTGGTATATAATGGGATTCTAAGAGGATCTTAAGGACGATGCAGTTGAGTGTTATGGAATTTTTTTTTCTCCTCATTCTTTTTACCAAGGAATCACCTATCCGGAATCGTGTGTATGATGTTGAAAAACGAAGAAGATCCTAATGACTCAAGTATTGGCATGGAGTGTGAAGAAGTGTCGGATGCCTGTGGTTTCATTGAGAGGTCATTGGAGTAGAATCAATTGTTCTCAACCAGGTGTCTATTACAGATTTGTCTATTGGAATATATGTTTGTATAGAGTTTTTGGGCTCTTGTCAGCTGTCAGTGGTTTTAAAGTGCAGAATAGAAATTTTAGTAATTTTATGAATGAAAATTGAATTCGAAAGTGAAATTTAAGGAAGTGAATTGAACAGTTGAAATTAGTACAATTTTTTTTAAGGAATATTTTGGGAGGTATGTGCACTTCATTTTTGTTTTTTATTTTTAAAAACAATACATTTTTGTAGTATTTAGAAAATAACGGATCATTATTGGTTTAACGAAGAAGTTACTATTACCTGTACAACCTGCAAAATAATAAAGAAAAAAAAAATTTTTTAGTCATTTGAAAGTGACTAGTGACTAACACAAAAGTGTATGGTGACCAATCAATGAAAATAGCTGACCATTGAGTGACCTTTCAAATGGAATACCTTTTTTTAATTACCCAAATGAGGAACCAAAAGTTTTTTTTGTGACCTTGAAACTTTAAAAATTCATATAAAAAAAATTGACCCTTTATCATGAACTAGAGATCTTTCGGATGGTATACAGTTTTTGTAAATTTCTCACAAATGAGGTACCGAAATTCGCGCGTCACCTTACGTGACCTTGAGAAACTTTAGGCCTTGATTGCAAGATATCTAGGGCTCACCAATTTTTAGGACTAGTTGACCTTTTCTGACCAATAATCTACTGACCAAATTTCCCATGCACGGAGTGCCAAAGGTCCGGAGCTCAATAAAGCGTACAAAAATGCATTGTTTTTTAGTTTTTTTTATTTATTCTGCTTTCCAAAATGTTGCTTCTAAAAATTCTGTCTTTTCTGATCATCAAAATTTAATTTTCGAAATGTCAAATTTCTCCCGTGATTGTTGAAAGTATGTAATTTTCCATGGGTGTACAAAATATTATAAGGTGCAAGTATAATAAGAAATGACCAAAATATCAATAATAATGTTGGCGAGACTACAGAGATACTTAATCGAGATTAAGGCGAGACGATGATAAAACGTGCACCATGATAAAAACCGGGAGTTGGAATTCTGGTTTTCGAAGATCTTTTTGTTCAAAATTCTGCTTTTTTTTGTAAATTTTGTTTGGTTAAAATTCTGTTTGGCTAAAATTCTCTATTTCAAAATTCTGTACTTCGAAATTCTTTATGTGCAAAATTCGGTATTTCAAAATTCTGTCTGTTTAAAATTCTGTTTTACCAAATTCGGCTTGTGAAGACTAAAATTCTGTCAAAAAAAGTTCTCATAGCACAAATTATTTTTTTTATGATTCTATTATGACCCAGAGCCCCCAGCAAATCTTGGATGTCAGTGATAGCAAAAAAAAAAAGAAGCATAGGCGTCAAAACATGAGTAAAGGTTATTCCAAAAATCAAAGTCTTGGAGTTCATTGCCGGTTATGGACTGCAAGACTTTGTTGTGGGCACTTTTTTCAAAACTTTTATCAAAACAATTTCTCTTTTACAACATATTTACAGAATTTTTAAAAACAGAATTTTGACATGGAGAATTTTGAAAGTAGAATAATGACTACAGAATTTCGACCCCAAACCAAAAAACCACGTGCTTATAAATGCATCACCGTGATGTACGAGTATTGTGAGATCAAAGCGAAATTTTTTCGAGAAATTCACGTCATAGATAGAATGGGCATGGCGAGACCACATAAGACGAACTCAATGACCACGACACTAAAAACTACGTTGGGAGTTTTTAACTATTTTGAAAATTTTAATTTTGATAGGAAGAAATTTGGCGAGACTATAGCGAAACATGCACAATGCCAAAAATCACGTGTTGCTATGGAGACCATAGAGAGAAAACCGCGACACAGATTCCTGTGTAAATGGGCATTGCGAGACCAAAGAGAGACGAGCTTAATTTAATAACCACGGTACTGAAAACTACGTTTGAACGTCCACGGTGAGAGATCAGCGAGACTACACCGAGATAGAGTCGCCGTCGTTTTGATTTCAAACCGAGTTAGTCAACTCTATTTGCAAAAACACATGAAAAGTATCGCAAATTTATGCTTCAACTCGGTTTGAAAAATTATCGGTTTGAAATGTCAAAAGAGTGAACAATATGAAATTTAGTTTTAATCTGGATTTAAAAGCTCAAACCGACTTCCTTCGGAGGAGAGTTCAAATACAATTGGATTAATCGAAATTGAATTTAAAAAATTGAATTTAAGTGTGGATTTAATAATATGGAATTGGATTATATTTTGGATTTAAATTACACAACTCCTTGAGAATAGTTGCAGATCACCAACAAAACTTCTTCTTCTCGATGAGATAAAGCACCACAACATGGAATGCTATCGTTAATGTGTGGCACCAACGATCTATACTGCAAATTGGCATAGTGGTTGCATGCTCGCTCCGCAACTGGAGGGTTGCGAGGTCAAATCTAAGTAGGGTCAAGCGCAAAGTATTTATTTGAAATAAATAAAATTAAATGCGTATATTTGCAACATAAAGAGTTGAGCAAGATTGATTTTTCAAGTAGCAATATCACGAAATAAAAGTGGTAATCACAAAATCTGTTTTGCAAATTTACAAATTGTGCAATTGAGGAATATTTGGCTCAAATTGCTATTTGTTGTTCGCAATTTTTGTTTTCTCTCGATAGAATAATTGATATTTAAAAGTCTTGATTTACGATTTTTGAGTTTCAATATCTTTATTTTGCTCAGTTTCGCAAATTGCAAACAAATTGCCGTAAATTACGAAATCCCAAGCCAAGGTATAACTCGGGATTCATTTTTCGTAGTTTGCAGCTCATTTTTCGTGATCTGATCCAAGAATTCTTTCCTTCTTTCCTTTCCTTTTAATCTGGATTTAAGTTTTAATCTAGATTAAAAGAGTGAACAATATGCGTGTAAATCAGATATTCGAAAGATTTAAACTGAATTTTGATCATAACGGGAATGTCTCAAAACCCAGAGGTTTTGGCGGAAAGCCTATTTGGATTCAGCGTGAAAAATTACCTAAGAATGAATCTTATTTGCCTGTATCAAAAGCCGTGTAAACATGTGTTATTATTGAGGATTTCGAGTATGACATCAAAATGATTTTAAGCAACAACTCATCAGCCATTACACTGCTTTTTTGCTAAGCTGAATTTTTCCCTATAGTATGAACTTAATAAGATCCTTTCTCTGGTCCTTGATTGCAGTTAAGTCAATAAAAACTGCAAATAACATACGATTTTTTTTAGAAAACTGAATTTTGGTAAGTTCCATTGCGCTTTTATCTTTGCTTTTGAAGTAAAAAATAGATTAGGATGATCATGTTGTTTCTTGTCCTACCATCTGAAAAATGTCAAGGTATTACCTAAGGGTTCCTGTTCAACTGTATTGCAATTAGGATGATCATGTTGTTTCTTGTCCTACCATCTGAAAAATGTCAAGGTATTACCTAAGGGTTCCTGTTCAACTGTATTGCAATCTTATTTAATTGTTTTTATCAAATCAAAAAGCCTTTTACATAATGTCTATTTAAGAATCCACAAATTTTGTATACAAACAGTTTTTCTTCAAACTCAGTACACAAACCTAGTGATTTTTTAATTTCTTAAAAGCTATATTCCCGTAAATACTTCACAAATTCCTGAAAACAATTCCTCGAAGCAACTTAAGAAAGAACATTAAATTCATCAATATTAAATAAAAATAAAAACTTTCCTAAATAACAATATCATTTCCGACATTTTATAATTTTTGCAAGTGTACAAGTAGGTAACTGATTAACTTTAAACTTTTCGCAAATAAAATAATCCAAAGTTTCCGCTTTGTAATATTTTTTTAACGACACACTAAAAATAAAGTAGATACTCAATCTAATAAACATTACATTTACATGAGCTACAAAATGGTAACCCCCCTTGTACACACCTACTCTTTAAATCATAGACAATTTCTTAAGGTTCGAAATGTCAAAGCAATCTTCTCAGTTTTATGTCGCCATCCGTTAAAATGCCTCCTGGTTTTCTCTTACACATTCAATTTCTTTTTTCTGAATTGATGAATTTATGTAGGTTATACTTTCTGGGTTGATATTTATTTCCTTTTTTATGTTCATTTTATTATATAGCAGTTAGGTAAGGTGAATGAGCCTTGCACAAAATTGTTTAAAAGCAGTTACCTAGTATATGTAGATTTTTTTTAATTAACGTGATTTCCACAAATCAAGACTTAAAGTTTAAAATATCGTTAAAAAGGGGGGGGGGATTCTGTTCACACAATCTATTCTGATTTATTTTCGCGTTGTATAAGAATAATCTTTTACCCACAATTAGTACCTTAAAGGGAAAAAAGGGAAATAAAAACCTGAAAAAATTAGAAAAATTGTTTTTCAATGTTTTGAATCGAATGGGGGCTACGTCCAATTTAAGGACCACCCTAGTGCACATACTAGGCTATTAATTATGTCAAAAAACAGGGCAATAAGGAACGCTCATAGGTTTTCATTATTGTAAAAATCAAAAGATAGGTCATTAAAAATTATGAAACCACGGAGTGCTATTAAATTCGAGGGGGCATTTTGGAGAAGGGGGTACAAAAGCACCCTTTTTGTGTTTTTTCATATAACTCGAAAACGAAGCAAAATTTCGAGATAATGTTGAAAACCCATTTTTGTAGACAATAAAATTTATCAAGTTTTAAGTGTTTGTGTTATACCCAATTCTAATGTTCTAATTTTAAATTTTACAGCCGAATTTATTAGATTTTTTTAAAATACCTCTTAGAGGTCATTTAGTTAAGTTTGCTTAAATATTTAAGTTGCCTTTAAATAACGTTACTTAAATTCTCATCTATAATCAATTTTTCATTGCTACTTAACTAAACGATTGAAATGTAACGTAACGTGAGAAAACTCACTAATACATGTTCTTTTCAGCTGTTTTTTGACAGCTTGCAAACAAATGCAAACAAAAGATGAGCACATGTAACGGGTGATTTTTTAGCTGGTTTGGTTTTGGCAACACTGGTTTTGACAGCTGACGTGTGTTTAGTACCTTGTGTCACTGTCAAACAGCTTCAGTTTGGTTTGCAATTTAACCATGGATCGTCTTACAAATGAACAACGCTTGCAAATTATTGAATTTTACTATCAAAATTCGTGCTCGGTTCGAAATGTTCATCGCGCGCTGCTTCCATTTTATGGTCGGCATTCTCGACCTTCTGAGCAGTCTATTCGGAAGATTGTGACCAAATTTCGCACCAAATTTACTTTGTTGGACATTAAACCACCAACACGTTTACGTACTGTGCGTAGTGAAGAAAATATTGCGGCCGTATCAGCTAGTGTGACAGAAGACCGCGAAATGTCGATTCGGCGCCGTTCCCAGCAGTTAGGCCTTTGTTACAGCACTACGTGGAAAATTTTGCGGAAGGATTTGGGCGTAAAGCCTTTTAAGATACAGCTGGTGCAAGAACTAAGGCCAGCCAACCTACCACAACGCCGAATTTTTCGTGAATGGGCTCTTGGAAAGCTGGCCGAGGATCCGCTTTTTTATCGAAAAATTGTGTTCAGCGATGAGGCTCATTTTTGGTTGAATGGGTACGTAAATAAGCATAATTGCCGCATTTGGAGTGAAGATCAGCCAGAAGCATTGCAACAGCTACCAATGCATCCCGAAAAAGCCACTGTTTGGTGCGGTTTATGGGCCGGCGGCATTATTGGGCCATATTTCTTCAAAGATGATGCGAATCGCAGCGTTACTGTCAATGGTGAACGCTACCGAGCGATGATAACAAACTTTTTTTTGCCCGAAATGGAAGTTCTTGACTTGCATGATATGTGGTTTCAACAACACGGTGCCACATGCCACACAGCACGCGAAACAATGGCGCAATTGCGAGGCGAGTTTGCTGAACAGTTAATTTCACGTTTCGGGCCGGTCAATTGGCCGCCTAGATCGTGCGATTTGACACCATTCGATTATTTTTTGTGGGGGTATGTCAAGGTTAATGTCTATAGGGACAAGCCCGCTTCGATTGACGCACTGGAAGCCAACATCCATGCATTCATTCGTGAGATACCGGCCGATATGTGTGAAAGAGTATGCCAAAATTGGACTCAGCGGATGGGCTACCTGAGACGCAGCCGCGGTCAACATTTGCATGAAATTATCTTTAAACATTAAATTGCAAGGTTCAAACTATCGATTCAAATAAATATTTCATTCATTTTTTCGAATTTTTGTGTTTTTTTTTTTTAAAGTTCTAAACCTCTTAAAAAATCACCCTTTATTTATAAGAGAGAAAGAGAAGCAACTGGTATACCTAATGCAAACGAAATGAAACATGATTCCATTTTGGTTTCTGATGCTTTGATGTTTGTGTTCAGAAACTCCATTATTCAATTCTTTGATTTACACCTTGACCTTTTCATCGAAAAATATGTAAATAAATTGAATTAATTTATTTTACAATTCATTTTACTAAAGGAAGCCACAAATCTTAAAACTTTCATTGGGTACCCACGGCAAAAATATGAAAACTCTACCCACAAACATACATAGGTATACCTATATTTCTGAAATAAAAAAAAAACCATTAGTCTCGAATGTCAAAATATGTTTAAGATGGCTTTAAGTAACCTTTATACGCGGTGAATGGCGTTTAAGTTAAGATGCATTTAAGTAACATTGCTTAAAAGTGAAAATTGATTATAGATACCGATTTCGCACTTAAGAGCAACTTAGAGGCATTTTAAAGTTACGAAGGCTTTAAATCTTCTTTATAAATACAGCTGTTAAATTTTAAAGTTTTCACTTTCAATTCAAAAGAGTTCACTTTTAAATTTTAAATTTTCAAAATCCAAACACTTGAAAAAGAAGCATGTCAGCTTGATTTGAACAAGAACACTTTTAAGTTTAAAAGGACCAACCACGACCAACCACGTCACTTTTTCCTAACTACTATACAACATATTGAATATAAAAAAAAAACGATATCGACATAAGGTTTAACCTACATCTCCTTGGTGGGTTAGAAAACACCCTAAAAGACATTTTATCGGATGCCAACATAAAACTAAGAAGATTGCTTCGTCATTTCAAACTAGAAGACACTTTCCTTGATCTTAAAAGTGATTTAATAGAGTGGGTTACTATTTTGGAACTCATGTAATGTTTATTAGATTAAGTATCTACTTTATTTTTATAGTATGTCGTTAGAAATGTTACAAAGCGGAAACATTGGTTTATTTTATTTACAAAAAGTTTAAAATTACTTAATTAAAAAAATACAATCTATGTATCTTGTAAAAATTACAATATGTCGGAAATGAAGTAATTATCTTGAAAAGTTTTGATGAATTGATGAATTTAAGCTCTTTTCCCTTAGATACTAGAATTACTTTTAAGAATTTGAATTATTTACGAGATGATGACTTAAAGGGAATTATAAAACCAGATTGATTGTGTGCTGAGTTGAGGTATTTATTCTTCAGACCCTATAACAAATTTTCAATTGTTAAAATTATTTAAACTATTTGTACAGTAGGGGTGTCGATTTTTGTTTCTTATATTCAAAATGGGTATCGTGGAGCTTGGGTTTACAGGATTTACAAAGAAGTAATTTTTGTTCTGAGACATTTTTTTTTAAATTGAATTTTGAGACCCCGCGGCAATAATTCGAAAAACTACTTATTATGTTTTATTTTGGATTTATTTACTCATTTGTCTTGACTGTATATCAATTTAAGTATGCTGAACAATGTTGTTGGGCCGATTCGAGCATTCCATTAGGAAAAACAGCTAGAAAATCGATAGATAAATTATTTTTTGACATTTTAAGAGCAGTTTTTGGCTCTGGACCTTTGGCACCTCATGTAGGGGAAATTTGATATTTGAGAATACCATCCAATTGGTCAGAAAAGTTCAACTACTCCTAGAAATTGGTCAGCCCTAGATAACTTGTAATAAAGTCTTAAAGTTTCCCAAGGCCACTCAAGGTCACGCGGGATTTCTGGCACCTCATTTAAGGGAAATTTACAAAAAAAAAGTATACCATCCGAAAGATCTCTAGATCGTAATAAAAGGTCAGCCATGGTTTTTTTCTATGAATTAACTATGTCATTTGAAAGGCCACTGAGGTCATAAAAGGTCAGCTATTTTCAGTAATTGGTCAACCATACTTACTTTGTAATGAATTTAAAAAAAAAACAAGGTCATTGTGATTTTTGGCACTTCATTTATGGGAAATTTGCAAAAAAAAAAATTAATACCACCTGAAAGGCCTTAGGGTCTATATAAAAGATTAGTTAGTTTTAGTAATTGGTTAGCCATAGATTTGTTGTTATGAATTGTTATCATTATGCAAAAAAAAACGTTTTAAAAAAACTTTTAAAAATCGCATAAAAGAATCTATAGCTGACCAACAACTGAAACTAGCTGACCTTTGTATAGACCTTAAGGCCTTTCAAGTGGTATTAATTTTTTTTTTGCAAATTTCCCATAAATGAGGTGCTAAAAATCAAAATGACCGTGATTTTTTATTTTTAAATTCATTGAAAATTCATTAAAAAATATGTATGGTTGACCAATTACTGAAAGCAGCTGACTTTTCATGAAGTGGCCTTTTAAATGCCATACTTAAATTTTGGAATGACCAAAATGAGGTGCCAAGAGTTTTTTTTGTGACCTTGAAACCAATTTAGAAAGTTCATAGAACAAAAACTATGGCTGACCAATTACTGTAAATAGTTCACCTTTTATTACGATTTAGAGATCTTTCGGATGGTATACTTTTTTTGTTAATTTCCCTTAAATGAGGTGCCAGAAGTCGCTCGTGACCTTGAGTGACCTTAAGAAATTTAAAGTTATCTAGGGCTGACCAATTTCTAGGACTAGGTGACCATTTCTGACCAATTAGATGGCATTCTCAAATATCAAATTACCCAAATATGAGGTGCCAAAGGTCCAGAGCCGCAGTTTTTTATTCTATTTACTTAGCAGCAGGTTAGAAACGCATAACAATCACTTTAAGTACCTGTTATTATAAATCGAAGCAAGTTTAAATGGTTTTTCTGAACACTTTTTCCCAGAGTGGATTTTTACCACTTTTTAATTTTAAAAAATGTCTCAGAAGAAAAATTACTTTTTTCTGAATCCTTTAAAAGACCCACGATACAAATTTTGAAAATATTTAGAATTTTTTTAAAAAAAATTACGACACCCCTAATGTACAGTGGTAGCAAAAACATTCCGGATTTTTTTTTTCAACTTCATTAATTATTGTTTTGTTGGTTAAATATGAAAAATTATAAATTTATTGTTTACAGCTTTATTATTCAATTAAAATAAAAAGAATTATTACTTCCCATCAAAAAAGAAAATACAAATGAATATGTATACAAATGCAAAAAAAAAATAAGTTAAAATCGTTGGAGAGGTTTTCTAAAAAAAACAATTTTTGTATTTATAAAATTTTGGAAATATTTTCAAAAAAAAAAAATGGGACGTCAATTTTGAGTGAATATTAAAATACCAATAAACCAAGTCCATTCCTGCCACCAACACGCACACAGGAATGGTTGAGAGCTGTTAGTCACTAGACCCTGGTTCTCCATGAGCTGTTGCGCCACTAAATTTATTTTAATTTAAACCAAGTTTTAAAAAATTTCATCGATCCGTTTTTGAATTATTGAATTTTCTTAAAATTATTTTAAAAAGTATTTTTTTCAAAATTGTGATATGCAATACTATTCACACTTGAAAAGAATTTTTGATACATTTTTTTTTACTAAAATCGTTTCAGCCGTTAATGTACTACCAAGTACTATCAATAACAGCCTTTGGTAAATTTGTTTTGACTAAAAAGTACACTGTACGGACATGCCTGCAATAATCCTATGATATTTTTCTTTATCAAAATAGTTAGAGCCGTTTTTGAGATAAATAAGCTTTTAACAGTCGTAAGGCACAGTGGTCTGGAGGTCGAGATACAGACAGGCAGAACACCGACTTTTTTTTCGTGTTCTCTGTCATCGATAAGTCATGTTTGGTTGTCATCTCATTTTTGTTGCTTGCACGAATCTAAAACCTGACCTACATTAGACTTTTTGCAATTAAAAATCGTTAAGGACCAACAAAAATCGGCCACTTTTTGAAAAACGGGTTTCCACTCAAAGGTAGCATTTAATAAGTAATTTATTGAATTTGTTTTAAAGAAAAGTTGTAAAGCTGTTTTTTTTTTTTTTGAAAAATAAGATTCTGTTAAATTGCTAATCAAAAAAATCATATGTTGGATAAGTACCGTTACTCTTCGTACCAAAAAAGTGGTCAAAAAATTTTAAAAATACATACAAAATTTATGGGGGGCCAAATACTGAAAATAGTTGACTTCTCATTGCAATTAAGGTTGTTTTTTTCGGGAAAATCGAGCGTGACCTGTAAAAAACTTGGAGACTGCTTTGGGATGGGAATTTAAGACACAAAGACCGAAGGAGGTGGAAATACCATCACGAAAGTGAGTATAGTGTGACGTGAGTAAAAAAAAAAAACAATTAACAAAAATTTCTATGTTTGCAAGTCTGCAAAGTGAAAATTTTACTCCCAAGTTTTAGATGTTGACGGACTGCTTATACCAAGGGGCCTGACTTTGATTGTCGCATTTGGCAGTGGATTTAATTTCTGGTATTTAATTTTCTTTAAAAAAATAGAGACATCGATAAGATATTTCACAAACAGGTGTCACCTGTCTCGAAATAACGAATTAATTTTCTTAAAAATGGAAAATGGAAAGAATTGATGACAATCGAAAAAGGGTAACTCGATTCGAACAGTATTCCATAATCAGCCTACAGTGGGGCCAATCGTGAATAAAACTTCCCACATATTTTTTTTTCATCGTCGAAAACTGGGAACGTGAATTGTAGTCGCAGTTTTTCTCGGAATTCATTGGCATCGATAATGAATGTTCCATGGCCACTGGGCTAACATTTTTAGAGCTCAAATTTGAACCTGGAAGGAACAGTGGAAAATTGTTGGCATTTCCAATTTTAGAAGACGGGAGAAATCCTAGCTTTTTGACCATTTTTTTGTGCTCATATGACCTCAGTGGAATTCAGTGAGTTACTTGTGCATCACTTTATGCAGTTTCTATAATAATAAGTAGACCCTTCTTCTATCTAAAAAATTAAATACTCTTTTAAACAATCATTTTCAAAGAAACATCATTCGGTCTCTTAGAAAGCAATTTTTTGAGAATTCGGTAGATACGTATGTTGAAAACGACATGATTTTTTTTGAAATAATAATAATTCAATAAGTATTTGTAATTGTCGTACCAATTTTTTTTTTTTTTTAAACAATTTACAGCAATTTAATTGTAAGAAAATAGTTTTTTTTTCAATTGTTCGAACGATTTTTCAAACATTCTTTTTTTTTGCAAATTCAAGATTGAAATAGAGTTGAATTTGGTGTACAGTTAAAGATTAAATTCTTGTACATATTTCAGATCAAGAAGTAGTACCTACTTTCTTATAATGTATTTTTTTTGCATTAGATCAGGGCTGCCATATATCCTCGCTTAACGAGATCAACTAGAATGAGCTGCTTGATATGTCTAAGACTCTAAATTTTCTCGTATCTCTAATCACTAATGCTTCTCTACTGACATGGCACAAAATTGAATTTTCTAACGTGTTGTTGATTAATACTACTTATGAACTGGTCTCACAGACTCATAGAAAATAATTTGTAGAAATAAAGGAAAAGAAACAATTTTGAAGAAATTATTTCCTCGCATCTTAAAAAGTTGGTATCAAAAAACTTTTCCTATACCTAGGGGCTGACTTTATGTATGAGCAATAAATATGACGACAACTTTAGCAAATTAATATTTCTTGAGATGGGAATTTCTCGAATGAATAATGGAGAAATTCCTATAATCTAATAAAATAAATTCCTTTAGTGAAACAATGTCTACCTACAGGTTGTTTTAGAGAGGAAATCATACAAAATAATAATTTCCCATATAATTAAATTTTTGAAATCCACCTTCTCATCTCATAAATTCATAACATAGACACCACATCATCGCATATAAATTTGCGAAGTTCCCACAAAAATTGCAATTTTCGAATCAACACCTTTTGTATTTCTATTTTTTTCGTTAGTAAATCATTATTTTTACCTGCACACGATTTCCCTTGCAAACCAAATAAAAATTAAACATTAGCCAACCACATTCTTTGAAATATCTCACGCTCATTGTCTTTGGTTAACTTCTTCTTTTTTGTTTTTAATAAAAACGCAAGCAACTTAATTAGTCCCACTTTCCATTGGGGCAAACCATTGTAACCATCATTGTTATGCCTACATGATGAGATGCCATTTATATTCCTAAAGTCACAGCCACAAAAAAATGCCAGCGATAAAGAAGAAGCTCAGAGAAACTTTTTGAAGCTTGCACGCAAACCCCTACCTCCCTGATTTGATGACAATTGACAACCTTCTATCTAATCTTGGCCATGTAACTTTCGAGACATCATCATCATTTTGTTGTGATGTTGAGAAGTATATGAGAGCAGAGTCGGAAGTAATGCATTCCCCAATTTCTACTGTTATCGTTTATAATGATTTTTACATCCTCTTCCTCTGTTCCAGAGCTCTTGGTTTTTATTTATTCCATCAGGCAATCAAAGAAATTCACCGACAGGAGATTCACAGATGGTGACCTTAAGATACAAAAATTTGAATATAAATGTTACTACACGTGCTCTGGAAACTTCAGCCAGAATTAAGACATTTCAAGTCATCACAATGGGAATGGACTATTTATTATTGGTCTTGAATTTAATCTTCTTTCAAAACTTACAACAACAAAAAAAACAAATTTTTTTCGATAGTCTTTTGTTTGTCCATCGACTCGCCGTTTACCTCCAATTAGAAGATCAGACAAAAACCCAAAAAGTTGAGATTTTATAGGTCCAGTTTAGGTACAGTGGTGGCGGGCGATTCGGTTCGTTTAACTTTAATGATAGTTGCAGAGACTTTAATGAGCTAAAGACGTAAAGTATTGAAAGATGTTGCTTTCTAGTACTTAACAACTTTTTTACGAAGAAATCTTGAATTAATGTCAAAAGTTGAAGTTGAATTATTATTATGTTAAACTCGTTTTTGCAAAGAGGTAAACACACTTAAAAATAAATTAATGTTATAGTTTTGGGAAGACTTTTCAGATTAAAAAATCATTCAACCCTGAAATTGGTTACCACGTGTTAAGAAAACTCAATGGACATTTGAATAGGATAACATTTTCAAGGTTCGTTTAATAACGTTTAAAGGCATTGATGAAGAAATTGGACAAACTTCGAAGACAGTAAAAGTTTAGGTATTAAGAACAAATAAATACATTGGCATTTGGCAAGGTTTAGCTCCAATCAATTTTTAAGACACCAAACTGTCAATGTCCTGTTGAATAAGGAAAGAGTCATGTGTCGATGAAATGGTCTTGAAAAACTTGGTATCATCAGCGTACAGTGAAATAGAAGAATGTTTGATGACCTTTTCAATATCGTAAATAGCAAGAATGAACAAAAGTGGGCCTAGTTGGCTGCCTTGGGGGACACCAAAGGTAGCTAAGAAAGAGCAGGAAAGAGGTGGGGGTTCTAAAACGAGTGATGTAGTAACGATTATCTAGGTAAGAGGAGATCCATTTTAACAAAAAAGGTTCGAAGCCGACAGTGGACTATTTGAAAAGTATTATTGTATGGGAAATTTGTTCAAAGGCTTTACTGAAATCGGTTGAGATATCATTGACTTCATAACTTTTCTCTATGGCTGATAACGTGAAAGACACAAATTCAACAAGGTTAGTGGTTGTAGATTCGACGAAGTGAAGATAGCTATATCTAAACTTAAGTCCAAAAAAGTTGCTGGAGCTGATGGCCTTGCGGCTGAGCTATTCAAAGAGGCTGGCGATTAATTGGTTAGGAGTATGCACGCGACGCACAGTGGTTCGGTTTGTATGGGAGAGCGGAAAAAAGTCTGTTTTATCTGAACGGTTCAACGGATTTAAATGAAATTTAGCAAACATGTTAAGATTAGTCTCATACATATTTGGTCAAAATTTGGTTGAAAAAATAATTAGAAACAAAGTTATTGACATTTTTCTAAAATTTGAGGGTTTTGATGTTTGTATGGGAGAGCGGAAAAAAGTCTGTAAAATCTGAACTATTAAACGAATTTTAAATGAAATTTGACACATGTTAAAATTAGTCTTATACATGCTTGGTCAAAATTTGGTCAAGAAAAAATTATTAGAAACAAAGTTATTGACATTTTTATAAAATTTGAGGGTTTTGATGTTATATTTAAATAAAAGTTTTTCTTAACTTTTTATTTTGAATAAAATATTATTATTAACTATGTATATTATAAAATCAAGTAAATAAATAGATAAATACATAAAAAAAAATAAATAGAAAACAATTATGAAGTAGTAATTTTATAATGCTAAAATGAGGTTTTTAGCGTCTGTGCTGATTGGAAGTATTTTCTTTTTTGCCTGTGGCCTTAAACCTGTTATTATTGGATCTGAGGATATGAGTATATGATGCATCACATCTTCATTCGTCGCAATTCACATCATGTCCTTCGTCTTTTAGGGCATGTCTCAATAATCCATATTGGCGTTTCGACAGTTCTGGTTGTATAAATAATGCAAGAGCCTTATCCGGATCAAATTGTGAGCAGGAAAAGCTCTCTGATGTTGCTGCATAGTTTATCTCTTCTTGAGGAAATATATTTCTAATTTCGTCCTTCTTATACCTTTTAGCTCGATCACAGCATTCGTCAAAACTCTTTCGTGGTCTTCCCATATTAGTTGACATTTCGGGCAATACACTTTGGGTTAGTTCTACTTCGAAAACTCCTTCGAGCCAATTTCAAAATGACTTTTTTTTCTATGAACTGCGTTCCATCGACTTAAAAAATGAGACATAAAACGTTTTTAATTCTGACAGCACAGTTTCTATTTGCTCAGAAATTAAGTTGGGGTATTCCCTTACAAAATATGGTCGAAGAACATCATGACCATTAGTAATAAGTTCACTACACAACACCGAATAAGGAATTTCGATTGAATTCATTTTAAGAGATTTTATTCTAATAAGCCAGGTAATAAAAAATTACGCAATACACAACAAAAACAAAGCAATAAAACTTTAGAAATACCACCTTTTTTTATTTTTACCTGCCCTACTTTTAGCGAAAAAAAAAATAAAGGATTATCCCTGATCCTTTTCTTTATTTTGTATTAAGCTCTATCATATAATTCAAAATATCATAACGCTATATTATTTTTCGTGTTGTTTTCAAGAAAATTGAGTTGAAAGTTGAAAAATTTTCCAGGCAGAAATAAATGGTTTCGCAAAAATCGAAATTCTCAGACCTGGGTCAATGTATTGATTTTGTATTATTTTTAAAATAAAGTTTGACATTTTTTCTTAAAATAATGGGCTTAACCAGTTCATTCTGACAATTAATACCGAAGAATACTTTTCGGTAAACACCACCGTCAAGACGGAGTTTTTTGAAATCCGATTCAGTGAAACATTTTTGAGCATAACTTCCACATCTGCACGCATCAGCTTATTTTTTCTGTGCTTTAACATGAATGTATGGAGCATATGCTGGCATACTTACTTTCTTGGTATCTTTTGGCGCTTTTTTTTAAATAAAAAAAAACAAGCATTTTTTCTTAGTACTATAGCTTCAGGCTACTTATAGAAGGTATCTTTTATAAATAATCAATATTTTTCTTTTTTAGATAATCGAAAATAGACCAACTAAATTATTTAAGAAGCAAGAGAATTTATTTAAAGGAACTTCGGAAAAAAAACATCTCAAAATTTGTTGAAAATACGGTTCGCGATTTGAGTAAAATTATTTTTCAAATTTGAGGGCTTGTAAATCAGAACATACAATATATATGTTAAAAAATAATTTTAAATCATACGCTCGGGTTATCTAAGAGTACTTAAACATAAAGTTTAAAAGGATATGTTGGAATTTATGCTCTTATAGTAGGATGGTTAAAAATAAAAGAGGAAGAGGAGAGAGGGAGGAAAAAAAAGGAAAAGAGAAGTATTAATTAATGATAGGAAGTGTCGTCAATTTTTGACACTCTTGTTTTCTATCGTTAAGATAAAAATAATATTGAGTTGATTTGTAAGATGGCGCAGCGATGTAAGCATAAAACTTGGGTATGTTCAACACCCCCTCTCAAAGTTTTATTTACTTATCATTGTCAATGAAATCCATTCCGAGAGATGAGCTGCATGTGGCATGTTTAACCCGAGGCAGTGCTTTTGTTAATATATCAGCTGGCATTTTGCTGGTCGACATATACTCCAAGTTGACAAGTCCTTGTTGACAAATATCACGAATAAAGTGAAATCGAATGTCAATGTGTTTGGTCCTTTTGTGAAAAGCTGGGTTCGTTGCTAGTCTTTGGGCGCCTTGGTTATCCTTGTAAATTGTTATTGAGTCCAGAGGTGGTCCAAGCTCTGAAATAAGTTGCTTCAATTGTATGGCTTCTCTTGTTGCCTCTGCTAGCGCAACATACTCCGCCTCTGTGCTTGAAAGAGCTACTGCTTTTTGCTTCCGTGCCTCCCAACTAAAAACAGATCCAGCCATTTTAAAGGCAAATCCTGTGTAGGATTTTCGGACATCTAAGGATGCACCCCAATCTGCGTCCGTAAAGCAAACCGCTTTTCTTCCAGATTTTCGAAAAATAAGGCCAAAGTTGTATGTTCCCCGGAGATACCGCAGGACACGTTTGGCTGCATTCCAATGTTCGGTTGAGTAGCATGTATTAAATTGGCTCAGCATACTGACCGTATATGCGAGGTCCGGGCGGGTGGAAACTGCCAAGTACATAAGAGAACCAATTAGATTTTGATAAGGTTGCTTACCTGCTTGATCATTTTCGATTGATGAACTCTGTAGTTTGATATTTGCATCAAGAGGTGTTGCATGTGGCTTACAGTTTTCCATCCCAAAACGTTTTAGTATTTCCTTAGCATATCTTGGTTGTGATATTGAAATTTGTGTTGTGTCATCGCTTTGTTTAAATTCTAATCCCAGACAGTAGTGTATTTTCCCGAGGTCTTTCATTTCAAATAGTAGCATGAGTTTCTGTTTGATATCGTTGATCTGATGGCGATTGTCAGATGCGATAATCAAGTCATCCACATATATGGCTATAACAAGTGTGGTCTTCTCAGTTCGTAGGACATAGAGACATGGATCATATTTGCTTCTCTGTAATTGTAAGTTTGTTAGTTCTATATCTAATTTATTATACCATTCACGCCCAGATTGGCGTAGTCCATAAAGTGCTTTCTTTAACAAGCAGGCTTTTGGTTGTTTCCTATTTGATATTTTTTCTCGCCATTTCCTAATAGTATTTCTCGTTTCCATGTTTAAAGTATCTGAATTAATGTGATCTAGAGTTTCTTCAAGTAATTCAGGTATTTCCATGTAGACTCGTTCATTTAATTCTCCATTCAAGTAAGCTGTGACCACGTCCATTTGATGGACTTCCCATCCATGCTCGACAGCCATTGCCATAAGTAGCCTTATGGAACTAGCTCTAATTACTGGCGCAAAAGTTTCATGAAAATGGATACCTTCTATTTGAGCAAAACCTTTTGCTACAAGCCTACATTTTCTTCTGTCAATTTTTCCACTCGGTTTATATTTTGTCGTAAAAACAAATTTGCTGTTAATTACTTTTTCATCTTTTGGTCTATCTATTATTTCCCACGTTTTGTTCTTAATATGAGCCAGGTGTTCATTTTGTATGGCACATTTCCACTCCTTGCCTTCATCTCTACTTAATGCCTCCGCAATGTCCAATGGGTCTTCATCGGTGACCATATTCGCAGATTCGTATTCACAATCTGAATCTTGGCTATCTGGCAATATTCCAGTTGAAAATCTGTAAGTGCCTTTATGTGGTGGTGGTGGCCGCACAGATGTTCTCAAAAAATGCTTCTTCTTTGGATACTTCTTTTCATTTTTTCGTCTTACACCTCTATTATTTTTCTTTGTTGGCTTTGCTGGTTCAATTTCAGGTATTTCCTTTTCGACATCTTCATCTGGACTTCTTTTTCTTCCCTCATGCAAACTAATTTCAATGCTGTCTTCTGAGCTTGATGCTGGTAAAATCAAACCATCGCCTTTGCTCCCTTCGACTCTGTCAAAACAGTCATCAAAACTAGAATCAAAATTAAAATCATTAGTAAATTTAACGTCACGACTTATAATAATTTTTCTTTTTAAAGGTGACCACATGCGAAACGCTTTGGCTTCAGTAGAGTAGCCCATAAAAGTGGATTCCTCTGATTTAACCTCAAATTTCCCTCTCGACGGCTGCTTATTTAGAACAAATGCCTTAGTTCCAAATATTCTGAAGTGGCTTACTGTTGGGCGCATTCCAGTCCAAACTTTATGAGGTGTTTCTTCAATAGATTTAGTACAACTTCTATTTTTAATATAATTAGCGGTATTGACTGCTTCTGCCCAGAACATAGGTGGTGCTTTCGCTTGGATCATCATACATCTTGCGGCTTCCACTAGAGTCCGGTTCTTTCTCTCGGCGATTCCGTTCTGTTGCGGGGAGTAGGGAACCGTCAGTCTTCTTCGAATACCGTGCTCTTTTAAAAATGTGTGAAATTGGTGATTGCAGTATTCCAGTCCATTGTCCGTCTGCAAATATTTGATTTTTCTGCCCGTATGTGTCTCTGCAAATGATTTATATTCTTTAAATGCAGAAAAAATATCACTTTTATTTTTTAAGAAAAAAATCTCACACCATCGGGACTTATCATCAATAAAACTCGCAAAATACCTTGCCCCCCCAACAGACGAAGTTCTTATCGGTCAACATACATCACTGTGGACAATTTCCAGCAAATCAGCTGTCCGAGGCCCATCACTTATGGCATATGGTGACTCAGCATGCTTCCCTTTTATACATGCCTCACAAGTAAACTCATTTTTCTTACCTTTGACTTGGAGACCTAAAACACTTTTCATTTTTCCCATTTTCAATAGGTAATCGATATTAATATGACCAAGTTTTTGATGCCATTCTTCTTATGAAGATTTTTCTCTAGGCGAGATTAAATTAACTGCCTCTTTTCCCCTTTTTATGTAGTATAGATCACCTCGCCTCTCAGCCAACAAGACAACTTTTCCATTAGGCGCTACCACAGATGCCTCTTTTGAACCAAAATTTACAGCACAGCCTTTGTCCACTATTTTTGCCACCGACATCAAATTAGTTCTTAAATCTGGAACAAACATCACTTCATCCAGCCTTAAATTTTGTGGAACATTACCATCATACACCGACATTCTTACCGAACCTATACCCTGAATTGACGTCTTACCTCCGTTTGCCAAACTCAATTCCTTTTTTACATAACTCAGCTGATCAAAGCTAGACTTTTGGGATGTCATATGGGATGTGCATCCACTATCGAGGCACCAGTCACCACTGCTGCTGTCATTTTCTTCCTCAGAGTATTTCAATGCAAATTCTGTTGTTGATTTAAAGTGATCGTCATCCTCTGCACATACTTTTGAGTGTTCCGTTCTCCCAAATGATTGGCGTCTCTTTTGCCTACATTCAGACGCCTTGTGTCCGATCTTTCTGCAATTGTGACACTTGAACTTGAACACTTTGCGTTGAAACTTGTTCTGGGGACTTCTATAGCTTTCTTTTTCTTGTTCATCTCTGTTATCTGTGTACTTTCGAACATACATTGCATCTTGATTTGAGTCTTTATCTCGGCATTTTCTTGCGTCATATTCTTCTAAGACTTTGATTTTTAATATTTCTGGATTTGGTTACTGATCGCGAGACTCGATCGCACATCGGAAATTGTCAAAACTATCGGGTAGGCTGTAAAGAAGCATAATAGATAAAAGATCATCGTTCACTGAAATACCCATATCTAATAATTTATCAACAGCATCAAAGAATTCTGCTATGTGTATTCTGATGTTGACTCCATCTACCATTTTATGCAAAATTAATTTTTTCAAAAGAGTGGCTTTTCTTGCTGGTCCTTTCGATTGGTATATTTCATGTAGTTTCTTCCACACTTCATTTGATGTGATACAGTTCTTCACTTGCTTTAATTCGGAAGGATTAATTGCTAGAATGAGGTCCGATCGTGCTTTTCTATCACCATCCATCCACCTTCTTAGAGCTTCTTCTGAGGCCGCGTTTCCTGCCTCCACCTTGGGAATAACTTTTTCGCCGCTTACAAATTCCCAGCAGTCGTTCTTAACTAGGAGAGCTTCCACTTGTAGCTTCCACGTATCAAAGTTTTCCTTTCCCAAAGGCTCGATTCTTGCGGTTATGCTGTTCATGCTTTATGAAGTATTTTTCTTAAAAAAAATATTAATAAATTAATTTAGATTCCTTCTCTATTCGCAAAACTGGGCCCATAACCTGTTGGAATTTATGCTCTTATAGTAGGATGGTTAAAAATAAAAGAGGATTACTTTTTATGTAATTCAAGTAGGTACTTAACTTTATTGAAAAGAATTCAAGAACAGAAAAAAAAAAAGGAAAAGAGAAGTATTAATTAATGATAGGAAGTGTCGTCAATTTTTGACACTCTTGTTTTCTATCGTTAAGATAAAAATGATATTGAGTTGATTTGTAAGATGGCGCAGCGATGTAAGCATAAAACTTGGGTATGTTCAACAGGATAGATATGACTTTTTCAAAAGACTTTTTTCCGCTCTCGCACCACTGTGCGACGCACTCTCATGCGACTTCTTCAACATCGTTATTGAAAGAATTGTGCAAAACTCTCACGTCAACACCAGAGGCACAAATTTTTTAAAAGTCCGTCCAACTACTGGCTTACGCCGACGATATTGACATAATTGGAAGAACAAAGCGTGATGTCAATGCTGATTTCGTGAGTATTCAGGAGGAAGCCAAGAAGATGGGTTTAACGGTGAATGAAAGCAAGACCAAATATATGCTGTCAACGAGAAAGGACATCCAACACCGAGGTCTCGGGCTTAACGTCACTATAGACAACTATAATGTTGAGGTGGTCAGAGACTTTGTCTACCTAGGCACCGCTAAAAACTCAGTCAACGATACCAGTCCTGATATCAAAAGAAAAATTACTCTTGCCAATCGCTGTTTCTTTGGGCTAAGAAGGCATCTGAGAAGCAAGGCCTTCTCTCGACCAACTAAAGTGTCCCTGTATAAGACGTAATGTAATGGACGCTGTTAACAGTGGATGAGAACGCTTTAGTTTGTAGTACCTCGTGGCATGATGGTTAGTGCGTTGGACTGTCATGCCGAAGGTCTGGGTTCGATTCCCAGTCGCTGCCACCTAAAAACAGAAATATTTTTCCAGAGGTACTGCTTCTTGCGAGGAACTGACAATTCCTCCAAGAGTATACTTGTCATGAATAAGTGCTTCTCATCTAGCCGTTCGGAATCGGCAAAAAATTGTAGGTCCCTCCATTCTTGCCAAATATACGAATGGTTGAAAGTTGTTAGTCACTAGGCCTTGGTTCTTCACGAGCTGTTGTGCCAACAAATTTATTTATTTATTTAAACGATGGTCCCGAAGGTCTTCCTGCCATTCTTCTAAATAAATGCTCTTCCACCCTTTTCTTTCTCTCTCAAAAATTTTCAACCTTTTCCTTTATCTTGGTGAATTTCCTCAGACATGGAAATCATCATTCATAATCCCAATACACTTTAAGGCACTAACCATCATGCCATGAGGTAACTAAATTCATCATTTAGTTAATTTAATTTATCATCGATGAGATACGAATCGACAGTGCGAGGGAGAACCGATCTAAGGAAATTTTGCGTCAGATCTCCCTAACATGTCATTCGTGGGGTGTCTGTCAAGTAAGTAGGGCAACTTCCACCCACGAAAATGGAATCTTGACAGGAATTGCATTTTTTTTTGCATTTCTATTCCCGATTCACCAAAAAAGGGTGTAATCGAGAGACCTGCTAACTTCACAGAGATATTAACAGGTTACATTGTGTATCTCAGGAACCAAATATGCTAGGATCTTGCAATAAGGCTCTAAATTTGCGGTTTGTTTGCATTTCAATGATAGGGCTAGGCTCAAAATTTGAAGTCCTCAATTTGAAAAAAAAAATCCCAAAGTTGACTTAAATATGAAGGCCTATTTAGTTTCAATGAAGTCAAAAAGTAAAACTCAGCAGTATTTTCTGAGCTAGTCAAACAGTCTACTCACTTTATTTTATCTCTATAGAATTAGTAATTCCTGAGATATTAGACTTCAAATATCTATAAAAACCGTAACTGACTCACTGGCGGCTCATTAAAATTATGGAGCAGTTCCAGAGCATATTATGAAATTTATTCTTGTATTGCATACAAAAGATAAATAGAAATCGGAGCTTTTCCATTCAGAGGGCGTGGCATCCACCAACTTTCTTAAACATTCTTATAAATTATATGGAAACTTTCGATTATTTTAGAACGACAAAAGTTGGTTGATCGGTAGGGTTCTAAGTGCATAGAAGGATAAAAGTGAAAAATTTAGAATTTTCCACTTAGTGGGAATACAAATTTTCTATTAGAATTGGGAGTTGTTACGATATTACTCTACATAAGATATTTCTTACTAACTTCATGAACTTGGAACTTGGCTAGTATTATTTTTAATATTTATGTTTTTGTTGTGGTTTGATTAACATCATTATAAGGAAAAGAAATAAGAGGGGTCCTAAATGGCTTTCCTGAGGATACGCACACTGTATGTATGAACAAATTAGGAAAATAAAGTTTATAAATTAATCTTAAATATTTTTCATTATAATAATTCCCCATTTTGTAAGACCGTACCATATTATTGATGACTCAATATACCACGGTGAGTTTTTTCTGTAGAAAAACACGTTTAAATTTATAAATAAACTTATAAACTTAAACGAATCCCAAATAACCTATCACCAAATCCGTTCGTAATTGCAATTCGTATGTGATTTTTCACTACGACGCACGCCGGCGGTTTCTGTAATAGGATTTTTCGGGATTCCTAACTTTTTTCCGATTACGATGGAATTGTAGCGAAGCGTTCTATGCTACTCTACTTCTTTTACTTTAGTATAATCAAAGTTACTAGTAAGAAGTATACTTCACCATATTCAATTCACATTCACCATGAACACGTGACGTCTAGACAAAATTGACATCATAATTGTTCGTTCCTCACCCATACAGTTCACATTCAGTCTTTACTTAAAATGTAACATGAGTATGAGTGAATGAAAAGTACCCTATCGGTCATACGCTAAGTCAGACAACAATAGTAAATTACTTTTCATTGATCATCTTAACTGCGGTCGTAAACAAGTTGAAACGATCTGGTCATTTAGCTTTATTTACTTTCTCGGAGCTTCCCCCCACCAGTGGTAAGGGGTTTCGTTGAAAGATAGGTAGGAAAGATACTATCTCTTACTAAGGTTTTCCCCCACCAGTGGTAAGGGGCTTTAGTTCGAAATCAAGACGTCTTAATACCCATCAGGGGCTTCGGTACTTGCTGATCTAGCAGAGCGTTTTAGCCTGCTGTCTTGAGTGCCACCAGGGGCGTAGTACCTGCTGATGTACCAGAGCGTTTTAGCCTGCTGTTTTGAGAGCCACCAGGGGCGTAGTACCTGCTGATGTACCAGAGCGTTTTAATCTGCTGTTTTGAGTGCCACCAGGGGCGTAGTACCTGCTGATGTACCAGAGTGTTAAGCCGGCTGTTTTTGATTGACACCAGGGGCTTCGGTAGCTGCTTATCTACCAGAGCATTTTATCCTGCTGTTTTGAGTGCCACCAGCGGCGTAGTACCTGCTGATGTACCAGAGTGTTTAACCTGCTGTTTTTGATTGTCACCATAGGCATTATGCCTTTCAATCCCGTCCTAAGCCTTAAGGTAGAAAAATAGGATAACATTTAAAGACCGAATCATCAGAAGCCGCACTACCCGAGACCAGGATTTTAATCCAAACCGAATCATCAGAAACCAGCAAACTCGATACAAGCCAGTAAGACTAGAATCTAGAAACACTAGTGACTAATTCCAGTACCAGAATTTACCGAAGTAATAGAATATTGTATCCTATAAATGTAAGAGTTGTTTTCAATAAAGATTTGTAATAAGTTGAATTTAAAGTTATTGCGACCTTTAGTCCAAATACGTTTCACCCAGGTACAACAATTGGATTTGTAATAAGGTTCTAACACCTTTTTCCTCTGAAGTTTCGTGATTTCTTCAGGACGATCCTGGAGAGACCTGCGAGCATAACCTCGACTGTAAAGCCAAAAGCACATCACAGAATTTGTGATGAGGATGAATAATTTATCACTTTGCATGCCCCCAATTTTTTCAAATTTTGAAAATTTTCCAATAAAATCTGAATTATACTCGTATCAAAATAATATTCGATTTGATTTGTTGGTGATATCTTAATGGTTATTAATTTTATTTAAAATATTTGTTAAAATTTCCCTTTTGTTCGTAGTCGGTTCAAGAAGTTCACTTAAATGGCCCAAACCTGTCAGATAACCGTTCAATATGACTACATACTTCTTTTAATCTTAGCCAATTTATAGCCTTAAGTAGAAAGTAGCACTCCGAGCAGACAATTTTTTCATATAATTTTACAAACGGATTTAAATGCTGAAATCAGATAAAAAAATTAAATAAAAAATTTACATCGGCGCGATTGTATATTTCTCCACCTTTTTAAGCCTTGTTATTTTACCGAACAAAATCATATCATGTAACATTAATTTAACAACAAAATACACAGCAATACATAAAATAACACACAAAAAATGTCCTTACAAATGTATCCTCAATTTTAACATTATTGCATGTAGCTACATAACTTAATGCTTTATATGATTATTGATTGCCTGAACGTACACAAACATGCAGGCGGAACTGCCAATTTAATGATCCAGAAAATTATTTCAATCTCAGTCTCATTTTGTGTTAATTATAATCAACAAATTGCATTAAATTTGTATAACTAGCTGTATGGCTGATGGGCTGTATTAGCAACAACTCCCATTCTCAATAATAAAATAAATTGCAAAACAATTTAAATTAATATTCCCACAATTGAATCCAATTTGCTATGGAGAGAGGTTTATATTGCAACAACTTTATGTGCGCCAGATAAAAATTAAATCAAATAAATAAAATTCGATTAGTATAAACGGAAATTCTGTTCCAATTAAAAAATTATTAAAGAAAATAAAATTAAAAAAAAAAAGATTGAAAATAATGTCACAATTTAAACACAAATTTCAAACAACATCCGTCTGTATACATTTTTGTGCAGTTTTAACAACCCAGCGGATGTGACACCCGGGCCAGCATTCAAATTAATATAAAAAATAAACACAACACCTGAGTCGTATGGTTTTCGTTAAAGAGAAGACATTTATTTTATTTGAAAAAGTCATTTAATTTCTAGGACACGAATCCTTTGAGGCACTGAGAGAAAAGTATTAAATTTGTTGAAAAAATACAATTTGCTTGTAGTTTCCACTTTTTTGGGGGAAAGTAACTTTAAATTTTTTTAAGTCTCCACGTTTATGGGAGAATCACTCTGCATTTTTATTGAGGTCTCAACTTCGAGTAGGAAACTACTCAGATTTGTTGTCGAAGTATGATAATTATTATTGAAGTTTTCTTTTATGAAAGGTTAATTACACAATTTGTATTGAAGTTTCCACTTTAAATAATTCTATTTAAAAATTTGTATCGAGGTTTTCTCATTTCAAAAAGGAAAAATTAGCCTGAAATTGTCTCCAATTCAATTAGGAAATTACAAAAAAAAAAAAAATTATATTGAAGTCAGCAGTTTGTGTGGAAAATTACTTAGATTTAAGTCTCCACGCTTCAAGTAAAATTAATCAGATTATTTAGATTTTAGGAAGTCTCCACTTTTATTGGAAACTATTTCTGATTTTTCATTTAAGTCTACAGTATGATAGGTAAGTAACTAGGAATTTATATTGAAGTCTCCGATTTTAAATTTCTCAGAGTTTTTATTGGGAAACTCAGAATTTTTATCGAAGTCGTAGAGTTTTCATAGAAGAATTAATTTGGTTTGGAAAACTACGTCTCAGAATTTTTATAAAAGTCATAGAATTTTTATAGAAGAATCCATTTTGATTTGAATACTACACTGATTTTTAATTAAAATTTTTGCTTAAAATTTGATAAGGAATTACTTAAAATTTATATAGAATTTTAAATGGAACTTCGTAAAATTTCTCCAATTAGCAGAGAAAATTACTCGGAATTTTTATTGAAGTTTCCACCAAGTTAAGAAAATTATTGGTGTTTTCTAATAAAAGTCTCTACATTGATGAAATAACTACTTTCATTTTTTTAAAGGTCTCCACTTTGAAATGTTTATAGAAATCTACAATTTTTAGTTGAAGTCTCCATTTGGTTTGGTTTTAAATTTTCAGCGATATCTCCAGTTTGATTGTTACAACTCAGAAGTGGTACTCAAGTCTCCAATCTAATGGAAAAATAATACTCAGAAGTTTAAAAGAAGTCTCCACGGTGATGGAAAATTACTCAAAATTTGTATAGTCTCCACTTTGATAAGTAACCAGCTCATAATATTAATTGAAGTCTCAGAATTTTTATTGAAGGTTCCACATTGATAACGAAGCTACTCAGGGAATTTTTATCGAAGTCTCCACCTTAATTTTTTGTATGAATTTTTTACTTGTCATTTAGTTTAGTTCTGTGGGAAGCTTAAATAATTTTAATTGCATTTTCCCATATCAGATAAAATTTATATTAAATTAATTTATAACAATACAAAACCGAATAACAGAGATTAAAAAAAAAGTGTCCGCAATCATAGGTAGCTACCTGTGTATGAGTTTAAGCAAATTGGCATGTGACATATAGTGATGTGTATCATGCGTGCGTGCATGTCGTTCGAAAAAATAAAAAAAAATATAAAAATCAATTTTTAATGGGGCGAAATTGTTCAAATGCAATAGCATCACAGATAAACAGTTTTAGCTTTAAGGATGCACCGCGTTTAATAGCAATTTTAAAAGTATTTTAAATCGAACTGTTAAATAGTTTGTAGAACATACAACCCAACCATCATTAACTATGGGTTTTGTTGATTTTTCAGTTCTCTGAACACTTTGCAGTGAACGTATATTTAATTATATTTTCCTAATTAATTATCTAAAGTCTTTCATTTAGGGATTGATTCTACACATTTATCACTAATCAACTTGGCCAGAGAAATGCTTAGTTTGTATGCAGATAATAATTATTTCGTATCCTATGTTTGTCTTTTGTGGGCCCCGATTCAATTATATAAAATATATTCCCATTCAAACGAAGTTAAAGGCTAAAATTGGTATTCCAAACTCTGTCTACTTATATCTACCTACATGCAATGCTCGTTCACTTTCCAATTTAAGTTTGTCACATATCAATTAAAAAAGTGTCTCAATTGGCAAAACCAAAGAACCCACAAAAAACACCTGAGATCTAGAAACTATATCCTGTACCTGTATGTATACTACTACCTACCTACTAACGACAACTTTGTGCTTATCAATCTTGAAACTCTTATGGGAGTTTTATTCCTACGTCCACAGAAATATCTCAGTTCTTTTATTTTGTTCACAAAAAAAGCAGGTGCGTGTCTGTAGATAAAGAATATGAGGAAGTTGGGTGCCCCAAGTTCGGATGACCTCAAGTTGTAATACTTGTCAACTTTTCAACAATTTTTACGCTTTTGTAGTCATTGGTTGAAAACTAACAAATTATTTAAAACAAAGCAATTTACCATAGAATCTAGACGGCGCCCAACAAAAGTAAAAATTTAGACTCCTTAAATGACCCCTTTTTTTCTCAAATTATGGAGAAACAAAATTCGGGCTAGTCAAATTGGTCGATGTTGCCGGACAGTGCACATTCCCAAAGTCCAAATTTATCAATTGACAGTAAAAACTCTAAAACAAAAATGTTCTATATTTGTACAGCGTCCTCAAAAAAAAAATAGCGGAGCTCCGGCGTGAATGAAGCACCCATGCAATGTGACTTTGAGTAAATTTAACGGTTCTTCTTGAATGATACATAAATTCTCAGTAGCTATCCTAGAAGCTCAAGTTTAGGTAAGCGATCAGATGAAAATGGACCTATTCGCTCATTATCAATTTCGACCGAAATCGTTTAATGCGTTCTTAAGGTGAGGGAGCTTAGACGCAATTGAAGGCTTCCACATAGTAGGCTTGGAACTGATTAGGTAACATATTAAAATCTTTTAATAAAATGTGCGGTAGAGATCCGAGGGGAATGTGGAAGGCTAAATGTATGGCACTTGCGTCGTCAGACGTTGAAGACTAATCCGCAACCTCTTCAGCCACACCTGCGAAATTTTCTTCAAAGCGAGACCTTCTGTTTCTACTTCTTTCAAGTGTTGTTGGTGTGGTCCAGGCCTTACTTTGACTTACAACGCCTCTAATCCTGAAATACCAATTTAGAAAAAAAAAAACACGAGGGATAGAAGCGGAGTAAGCTAAATCCGGTTCATAGGAGGTATAAAGCCTTTTTAGTATCTAAATGTCATTTTCGACATGACACCGTGTGAAACTTACAAAAAGGAGTGTAAATGAAGTTTGTTTTTACCTTTTTGTTACTAATATCGTTTTTTTTGGCTATAATCTATTTGTTAACAAAATTCCACCAATAATAATTAATTGAAATGAATAATAGCGGAAATCACCTTGTTTACGTTTTTAATAATTAGAGCTTTAGATTGGTCATTTTTTGACATAAGGATTGCGTAACTAAAAGTCAAACACAGAGATTCAGAAGACTGAGTTTAGGAAAGGATTACTAAGGTTAAAGTCAAAGGATTTTATGCTCAAATTAACACTTCGCAGCATTAGAGAGATAGGTTCGTTTGATAGGAGGTCCTGTGAGTGGGAAGATAAAAAAGACGAGGATTTCGAGAACGAGGGTTAATGTTAAAAGAGATAGAGTTGTAGAGTGAAATGCAGTAAACTGAACCAGAAAGTAATAGATGAATGAAGAAAATGTCTGATATTTCCCTACGTTCTTTCAAAGAATTCAAGTTGATTAGATTAAGGCGGTCTAGATAGGGAGGCAGGATCAGGGGATTGTTCCATGCAAGGCCTCGAAGAGCAAAGCTCTCGATTTTAGAAATGTAAATAATTTGATAAGGGGACCAAACTTGCGAAGCGTATTCAAGGAGTGGGCGAAGTCACATAAGGGTTAGAGAATTCCTTTGACCATCTTTTGACGAAGCCGATCGCTGAATTTGCCTTGAGGATGATATCATCTATATGGGAGAGAATTTCAGTTCAGGGTCAAATATTATGCCAAGATCACGAATATTATCAACGGTGGGTATGGGTTGATCATGAAGGAGGTAGAGACGGGGAGGAGATTTAAAACGTTCACGGGTGAAAGTTATTCATTGGTATTTGGCAACGTTTAGCTCCACGTTTAGCTCCAAGCAATTTTTAAGACACCAAACTGAAAAACTGTCAAGGATAAGGAAGAGTCATGTGTCGACGAAATGATCTTGAAAAACTTGGAATCATCAGCGTTCAGTGAAATAAAAAAAGTGTTTTCGATATCGCTTATAGCAAGAATGAACAAAAGTGGGCCTAGGTGGCTGCCTTGGGGGACACCGGAGGTAGCTAAGAAAGAGCAAGAGGTGGCGGGTCTAAAACGAACGAGATCCATTTTAACAAAGAAGGTTCGAAGCCGAGAGTGGACAATTTGAAAAGTATTAGTTTATGGGAAATTTTGTTAAAGGCCTTACTGAAATCGGTTGAGATAACATCGACTTCGTAACCTTTCTCGATGGCTGATAGCGTGAAAGACACAAATTCAACAAGGTTAGTGGTTGTAGATCTGCATTTCAGAAGGCTATGCTGTCTGGGGGAGATGAGAGATTTGCAGTGGAAACTCAACGTTTCATACAAAATACTTTCAAAGAGTTTGGGTATGTGAGAAAGCTTGGCAATTGGATGATAATTGTTAACATCACCCTTCGAACCCTTTTTGTGTATGGGGATTATAAAAGATGATTTCCATATCTGAGGAAATTCAGTAAAATTAAGAGAAAGCTTAAAGATTTTTGAGAAAGGAAAAGAAAGGGTGGAACAGCATTTTTTTTTTTAGAAGTATGGCAGGGAGCCCATCGGGACCAGGAATAAATTCATCGTTTAGTTGATTTAATTTATTTTTCGATGAGATGCGGATCGACAGTGAGAGGGAGAAGCGATCCAAGAGAAAAAGTTTTGAGGATAATTGAAATATACAGAATCAGGGGGAAAAGAGTCATCGCCAAAAGATTGTTTGAAAAATTTAGCAAAGAGGTTGGCGATAGTGCTAGGATCGTTTGAGGTTTCGTTATTGAAAAAGAGTGTTTGGGTAGCCATAGGATTTTCGTTTATGGCTGACAGACTGAAAAAATGACTAAAGCTCATTGATAAGGTTGGTTTGCGTGGTAACTAGAAAGTGTTGGTAAAGGGAGTTGTATAGCTCGTTAAAATGTAGATAAGAACAAAGACAGTTAGAATAGTCAGTAGGAGAACGAGAGCGGAGGAAAATTTTCCACCACTTATTTCTTTTATTTCGCAGACAACGAAGTTTACGATGAAAACAAGTTTTTGTGGCGAGAAAAAGGAACATAAAGAGAAATAAAATTAAACATTTCACTGTACAATAAAGTAGTGGCATCATTTACAGTTAAGTTATCAAAATAAATGGAGACTTTTTAAGGTATTCGTTTATTAGATAAAAGTTTCCTTTATGGAAGTCATGAGAATACATATCGGTAGGGGGAGTGGATGGTAGTTGAGAGTCGTGAAAAAATGAGAGAAAGGAGGCTAGCTGGGACAGAAGAGTTAATGGGGTCGGTTGTGAAAATAAGGTCAAGTTGTCTATCTATGAAATTTGTGATCCCGCTGACTTGGCAAAGGCTTGGATCAGCAAGGCTATCTAGAAAGACACTTTCTGTGGCAGATGTGGGATTGGAAGCAATAAAGAACGAAAGATCGTCTGATGGAATCCATTTTAAATAAGGAAGATTGAAGTCACTGAAAAGAAGGATCTCATCATGCGGATCACACAAATCAATTATGTGGTCGAATGTTCTAACAGCAAGTTCATAGGATTCGATGAGTTGTGATGGTAAGATGTAACAACAACGTAAACGTAAGGCGATTTTCGGGGAAGTATTATCTTAATAGACACATAATCAAGATTAGCGGAAGAAGATAAGTCAATAAGAGATGAGTCAATAGTATTTGTATACAGGGTTTTTGCAAAAGGCTTGAGCGTTTTCATAAGCTGAACTTAAAAAGAAACATAATAGTATGAGGAAGTTGGTCTTTTTGTCCCGAGGAAAAATGGCGCGACGGTAAATGTTGTACGCCAGTCGCCATTTAGAATAATTCCTTAAAAATTCGCAAGCGCCTTTTTTATCGGAAATTTATTAAGTTTTTCATTTATATTAAATATTTGTCTATAAAGTTTATCAAATATTTAATGTTTTTGTGACCTTTTTGATGTAAAAAGATGTTTTTCAGCTACTTTTTAACCTACGCGCAGGAAAACAGTTGCTTTAAAACTACGTAGTGTAAAATTAAATATTTGATGTTGCTAATATACAACCTGCAAACTTACTCTGTTAATATTACCCGAATGAACGAAATTAGAAAAAAATTGTGTAATTTAAGACCCTGATATGAACTTAGGGCAAAAGAGAAGGAAATGTTGTCCTATGATTTCAAGCATGCTTAGTCCAACGAGAGTTATCACGTAAGCTTCTGACATCTAGCTCTCGATTAATAGATCAATGTATGCAGCATTTCTAAGTATTAGTCTGGTATAAGAGGTCAGGTGTCAGATGCGATTTTGTACTATAGTTAAAGTAGTGTAACTTCTTAACGGTTAATGTTACGGAGAAGTTTTATATTAGTTTTTTTTTATGGGATATGGGAAATGACCTCAGCTAACTGTTTGTAGAACAATTTTATTTTCTAAAACTAACTACTTCCGAAATATTTGTCAAAAACCCATTTTCGTGACCTTTGACCCCTTATAACTGGCCAAGCGGTCATTTTCGAGGAATTTTTTTCAGATTATAAGTAACATCAATCCCAATGTGCATACTTCATTCGCTCGGCCTTTTTATTCTGAGCTCATGGAGCGTACTCCAATTCAAAAAAGAAACGCAAGTTGAGCCGCTTTGAGTGATCTGAACTAAAAAAGAAACAGACTTTTTTTGAGAGCTCAGTGATATACTCGGAGCTAAAAAAGAAAAGGGCCTATTGATATTTGAATTCAGTGATTTGTTTTACGTTAGAATTATATTTTAAGACTTACGAGGTTTTTACAGAACGCCGACGATATTTTAATTATTTTCTTCTGTTTTTTTTTTTCATTTTTCTCATTTCCCAATTTTCTTTTCATTTCTTCCATATTCTCTATTTTCTTCATTTTTTTTAATCATTTTATCTATTTAATTCTTTTTCTCCATTTTATTATTTTTTCCATTTTCTTTATTTTACAATCTGTTTCATTTTCTTTTTATTGTTATTTTAGTATAATTCCTCTTTCCTCTATTTTTAAATTTTCTCCACTTTGTGAATTTGCATTTATTTTTTATTCTCTTTATTAATTTTCGAAATTTTCTTCATTTTCTCCATTTCATTAATTTTTCCATTCTGCTATTTTTTACATATTCATAATTTTCGCCATAATCTCCACGTTCTTCACATTTTTAATATATTCACTCCCACTATTCTCTTATTTTTTTTATTTTGAGCATTTTCTTCATTTTCTCATTTATTTATTTCTATCATTAGTTCTATTTGCTCTTTTCATCATTGTGTTTTTTTTTTTTTATTCTCCATTGTTATCAATTTCTTTATTTAATTTTTTTTATAATTCGCCACTATTATCATTTTCTTATTTTTTTTTCTGCATATTTGTAAATAAATTTGTAAATTTGTCTGTTATTTTGTTTTTTTTTTTCATTATCTTAAGCTTAAAAAAAAATTTAATAAAATTCCCCTACTCTACGTGAAAATTTAGATCCGTGCATGAAAAATTATGAGAAACGCTCACAGCAGAATATACATACTACACAGGTGAAGATTGAAGATACGGTACACAAAAAATACATGTGAATAAAGCCCTTGTACTTATGTACAATTGTATCGACTTACATACCTATACCTTCTCCTTCTCTGGAGTAATCGAAACCTGATAAAATGAAAACATGAAAAATGATATCGTCGTCAGTTTCTGTTTTTTTTTCTTTTTCATTTTATTATTTTCTTACCTGCTGAATTGTATCCATTGGGAGTTTCTTTTGCTTATAAGGTTCAAATCTACTCTTTCTTGAGTTTAGGTCCCTTTACCATTCTCAACTATATGTGTGTGGATAGTAAGTGACGAACTCTCTATAAAGCTGTCGAACAGCAATAGGTATATATTTTTCTAGTTTGCAAGTTGGTATGTTGTGGGTTTTGTGATGTGTGGGGTTTTGGGGATGTGAACACTGAACATGCCCTTCACATTGTCACATTTTGCATTGCTGAGTTTGAGATGTAGGTACGAATGCGGAATAGCTCTCACCCAGCCATGACCACCTCAACTATCATGTGAAAAAAAAAAATAAACTAGGTACTTGGGGTACTTGGGCAAAGTATTGCCAGATGAAAGAAGGTTTTTTTTTTATTAATTTCAGTAAAATTTTATGAAAGGCCAAATAGTTAGGTCAAACTATGATTTAAGATGACAATAGTTTGTAACAGATGGGGACTTAGGGCTCTATAGTCCCTAAATGTCTTTAACCTCTCGAAATAATGTTTTAATGAAAAAAAAAACTATTTATTTCAATTTTAAACTGATGGATAAAAGCGTGTGAAGAAAATTCGCATATTGCCCCTGCCAGCACTTCCCCCAACTTTTCCCAGTTTAAAGAAAAATCGATTGATTTAATTTTCTATTCATCAACGAGAAAAAATGCGAAGTGCTGAATTCATACGACTGACAAAACGTTAATATGACCGTCAAAAACAACCATTTTGTCATAAAATTTTAGTATGGCAATAAATGGCTAAAATATGTCAAGTTGAATGTCATTTTTTAGCCGTATAAATGTTACAAAAGATTACGAAAAAATTGTGGCCGTTTGAGAAACTTTTTCAACCATTTTCTAAGAAAATTATGAAACCTATTATTTGGCAATTTTTGTTTGTAGAACGTTATAGGAAGCTTTTGCATTCTGAATAAGCCATGGTTGAATTGTAAACAAGTGAAATAAAGTTGATTCAATTGAAAACGTTGGTAAAATTTAAAGTTATAAATGGTTTTGTCAAAAAAAAAGACAGTCTTAATATACAATACAAAAAGTATTTAATTTGTTATATAAACGGCATGGCTATTGTTGAGCAACAATAAACTGCAACAGATATTTGATGATATTTGTGATGGCGATCTATCTTACTTACTTAAGGTGGCACTACAGTCCGGGGGGACCAGGGACGCAACCAAGAAGCTTCTTCCAGCCGGCTCGGTTTCTAGCTAGCTGTCTCCAGTTTCGTACGCCAAGTTGGTTGAGGTCCTCTTCCACTTGCGTTCGCCACCTATTGCGCTGTTTTCATATACTGCGCCGTCCCACGGGGTTGGATTCAAAGACTTTCCGGGCCGGAGCATTGTTATCCATTCGCTCTAGGTGACCCAGCCATCTCAATCGTTGGCTTTTCACTTTACTGGCTAGGTCGGTGTCGCTGTACAGCCCGTACAGTTCGTGGTTTAATCGTCTTCTCCATTTCCCATCTACGCAGACAGGAACAAAAATCACCCGGAGAATTTTCCTCTCAAAACAGCCTAAAGCGTTCTCATCCACCGTTAATAGTGACCATGTCTCTGCACCATACATCAGGACCGGGATGATAAGCGTCTTATACAGGGACACTTTAGTTGCTCGAGAGAGGTCTTTACTTCTCAATTAGCCAATAGAAATAGTGATTGGCAAGAGTCTTCGTTTGATCTTAGCACTGGTATCGTTCGCTGTGTTTATAGCGGAGCCTGGGTAAACAAAGTCTCTGACCACCTCAAAATAATAGCTGTCTATAGTGACGTTCTGACCGAGACGTCGGTGTTGGGTGTCCTTTGTTGTTGACAACATATATTTGGTCTTGCTCTCATTCACCGTTAAACCCATCTTCTTGGCTTCCTTTTCGATACTCACGAAAGCAGCATTGACATCACGCTTTGTTCGTCCAATCATGTCAATATCGTAGGCGTAAGCGAGTAGTTGCAAGGACTTTTAAAAAATTTGAGCCTCTAGTGGTGACGTGAGAGCTTTGCACAATTCTTTCAAGAACGATGTTGAAGAAGTCGCATGACAGCGTGTCGCCTTGTCTAAAACCTTTTTTTGATGCCAAAAGTATCGGTGAGGTCTTTGACGACATTGATGGATGTCGATGATGGCAGCGTGCATTCTCCATCGCCATCCTGCACAAACGGACGAGTTTGGAAGGTATGTCAAAACTAGACATTGCTCTAAATAGCTCGTCTCTATAGATGCTGTCATACGCGGCCTTGAAATCGATGAAAAGGTGGTGGGTATCGATTCGAAACTCCTGGGTTTTTGCCAAGATATGGCGATCTGCCCCCCCCCCCCCCCATATTTTGTACAACAATTTTGCCAAGGATTAGACTTTGGGTGTAGGAAATACCAGATAGTTGTGGTGAATACCTCCCAGGCCCTTAATTTTACAGAAAAAACATCAGGCTCATTTTACACAAAATCAACCAATTTTCCTAGAGAAAAATGCTTTAGGCTTAGACTTGTAGAGTTGTGGTTTGACTTCAAAAACGTCTAGTTATAATATATTCACGAACAAAATTATTTTAATTAGCCTCCGAGCAGTTTATACAGAAAAAATGTATTTTCAGAACAAAAACACTTAGGGAAAAATCGAACTTGCTGCTTTTTCTGTAAAAGTTACGATTACAAATTTGGCACATTTGGGGAATTTTGCCACCCTGAAAATATTTTATCAAGATATATTTCTAGTTGCTGAAGTTAATTTGACAATTTTTCGTGGAAAATTATATTCCTCTTGAGGCAAAATTACCAACTAATCCAAGATAATTTGCCTATAAGCCTTGGATCGTTTATTTTTTGTGAAATAAAGTCATCATACATGGGAACGATGCCCCCCATCCTCATCACTCCAAATAACTATTATTGATTCATTAAAAAATATCGTCACGTTAGCAATTTTAATATTTATTGGATGGCAACATCATGGTCCCCATAAGCCATAATACTAAATGACATGGTCATCATCTCTTGCTGAAAATTGTATTCCCTTCCCGATGAACAGCGAGTTTAATTCGTAATTCTCATCCATTTGTGGGCAGAAGATTGTTAACAATGATGCCATTCCAATCTATCGAACTTCGAACAACAACAACAAAACTACAAACAAAAAAAAGAAAGAAGAAGGAAGCATTCCTGTGGTTACTAGCTGGGTATCCATCGCAAAGCCATTAAACTTGGTCATTGATGATGGTATTTTAGCTCCTCAGGGAAATTTAGCCTTGTTGATGGCCTTTGGTGTTGTAGCGATTCTCTGTGGTCACCTCATCGAGAGTATATAATATTTGTTGAATTCAAGTTCCACATGAAAAATCTGACATTGAAATCTTCCCTCCTTTTTATCTGTTTCTGTTAACCCAGAAACATCGATACGAGTTGATATGAAGAGGGAACTTATTCTTAAACGGCTTTTCAATTAATTAAGGGAAATCAAGGCTACAGAAGTAAAACCGAATGTATACGAAACAGAAGCAATCTTCCAATCAAATCATCAACACCAATCATTGTGTTATCGATTTAATGTGATATCTTCAATCTTCACTTCACTGTTGATGTCGGTCCCTCATCAAATTCCAAAGTATTGGTATAGTACGGTTAGGTGAAGGTGCAAGTTGCGAGAAATGAATCATATAAATGTCAGAAGATGATGATGATGATGGTGATGATAGGAGGCTAATGATTCTAAATAACCATCGTCAAGTTAATGGCGGGTTATTGGAGGTCAATTGGGGCCAATACAACACAGTGGCACGAAAAATTATAACCACAACATTCAGGTCTTGAGGTAAGAAAGAAGAAGATATAAAAACAATAAAACTTGATTAGGTATACCCCAGTGAATCCAGAACAGCTCGCGAAACGTACTCGTATCTTATAGTCATCTGTTGAGAGCGAGAGAAATTCGGTCGGAAGTTGGTAAATTACTTCTGCTTTATAAAGAATGTCTGGTCTGCCGACAAACCGACAGACAGACTGACATACTATAGACTTCTTCTTTTCGATGGAAAAATGATAATGAAAGTTCTACCGTCAAAGTAGTAAAAGCACTCATTGATGTTGGAGATTTGATTGATGTGAGAGTTCAGAGGGAAAATGCGAAATGTTTTCCTCCTAGGAATGATTTATTGCGCGGGCAGTTTGTTCTGGGTCGGGTTTATGGCTTGGTATTTGGGGCAAGAGCATTAGACAAAGGGATTAGGACTGCTTAATATGATATGCATATGTCAATGCAATTGACTATTAAAATGATTTGTAGCCATTTTCTTTTTTGTATAAAACAGATATCGATAGATTGCTAAAGTCAAGGTTTTCTTTATATGATGCAATTGAATATGGGAGATTATTTTTAATAATTCCAAGATATTGGGGATTCGTGGTGTATCATATTGATGAATAATTGAGATGTGAAATCTTTCACTCCAAGAAATATCAGAAAATTAAGAATCATCGGATTCGAGCGTGGAAGCGGAGGGCCAGTCAATCTTTAAAGTGAATTTATATTCAGTTTACTTCAAATGTCTATGAAATAAACTCTGATATGCAATTTATTTCATTGATCTTATATTCATTAAAAAGAAAAACTAAAAAAAAATATAAGGTTGGGAACGAAATCTCGCAAGCTAAATATTAATATGCTGCAAGTCTGGATATTTATAAAGCTTCTATAAAGCTTTCATCAGAAATAAATTTTTTTATAGAAGTCATGATTTCAATAACTGCTTCAAAATTGTTTGAAAGCTAAATATAGAAAATTAAACGAGTCTAGAATCTATTTTCGGATAGACCTCTGTAAATTAATTTAAAGTATGAACATCAAGCAATGACTCTATAAAGATTCTATAGAGTTATTTTATTGCCGTTGCTGTAAGTCAGCCTTCAAAAGTATTCGCTTACAATTTCCAAGAAGTTTTATCGAATACGAATCACTTTGACATGTGAAGTCTTAAACTAGAACCACTTTGAAATGTGAAATCATAGACACGAACCAAAAAAAGAAAATGTCAATTTATATTACAGATGTTTTAACTTGTAAGTCATTTTAAAGAAGCCTTTTAAAAACGATTATTATATATTGCGTAAATTATTGTCTAGTTGCGTAAATGTCTATTAAAAATCTCTTGTTATAAGACATACATTAACGCACTAACACCAATCCAATTTCCATACCGAGTGAAAGAAAAACTGAATTTACTTTAGTTTAAATACAATAAAATATAAAAATATCGACCTCGTAAAAAGAAAAATCTACACCTTGTTTTCCCATATGAACGCGTGAGTTTTAAGAAACAATTTGAAATGCTGAAAAAAGAAAAAGGCTAATTAAGTTTTTGCATCCTCCAAATCATATCTAAGATGGCCGAGTAGGAAGAGTCAACGCAAACGCTTCAAAGAAATTAAAAAATAAGTTCTACTTTTTTTCCTTTTATTTTTCAACCCCCGCAAGAGTTGTATTATTCACTAGTATTCTAGTAGTTTATTCTAGTTTATTCTAGTAGATATTATATGACCTATCTATAAGAGCTCATAACTCTATTAAAGTTGTGCTGTTTTCCTTATAGAAACATTTCTGAAGCTATACGTCAAAACCTAAGCTTCATTAATATTTCGAATAGCGCCCGTTTAAACTTCTATAAGATCGTCAAGAACTTACATTAGAACCTCGATAATGTTCTCTTTTGTATCTTTAAAGAAATTTAACAGAGGTTTCTAAGAAATAAGAATCCTATTCAAATAGGCCGAAACGAAGCTGAAATGTTAGTTAGGATACTCTTATCTCGCAATCACAAAATCTCTTTTTTTATTATTTCGCAATTCTAATAATCTTGTTATTTTGATTATCTCGCAATTAAACAATCCCACAAACTAAGAACTCGAAAAGTTTATTTGCAACAAAAAAACGGAAACCCAAAACTCGAGCGGGGTTTGAATTTTCGAGATTTTTATTTAAATTGTTTTCCTAATTTGTGCAAAATAAATTGCTAGGTAGTGTATATTGAAATATACGATTGTTAAGAGAACAAGACAAAATTTAAGTGTTAAAAATAATTTTTGGAAATAAAAAAAATCCAAAGAAAAAGTTTTTTAGTTTTCGAGTTTCTTATTTTGGTTCACGATATTTTTATATTTCAGTGAGAAACTGTGAGCGATATGATACTGTGAAATTTGAAAGAGCGAAACTTTGATTTGCGAGATTTTAATTTTCGAAATTTCTGTTGATATTTGCGAAATTTTTTGAGGTGATATGTAGAGGTAAAATTGTTAAAAGCAAAATTCTATAATTGCGACATTATGAATAGAAGGAATATTAATATGGAGGATTTCATTTTACGAGATTTAAAAAAAAATGCAAGATTTTGCTATTCACAAATTTTGGTTTGCGAGATTTCGTATTGCACCCGTATTCCTTTTTTATTAAGACAAATCTCGAGAAGTGGTGAAAACTTCTTATTCTTTATGTTTAACGGCTTAATAATTTGTCGTTAGTTAGTATTTAATTAGTTGTGAACAATTTAATCTAATCGCCCAGTGTTTTCTGTGCCTTTTCTTTGCGTTCTTTGCTGGTTTGATATCAAGTTAGCAAAGTATCACTTTAAAAAAATTTGTCGTTAGCTAGTCTTAAATTAGTTCTGACATTTTTGAATTTGTCCAGCAATGTTTTCTACGTTTTTTTTGGATTCTTTGTTAACTTCACATAAAGTTTTCAAGTTTTTAATTCAAAAAGTGGTAAAAGCTATTTAAACCCAATGATTAATAAGTAATTAATAAGTTTTGACAATTTCCAATTTGTCGTTCTATGTTTTCTGTTTTTTTTTTTTGTCTTTAAAAAGTGGTAAAAACTTCAAGAAAAAACATTATATCAATTAATTTTGCCGTTTATTATTCGTGTTGAATCAATTTTCTCGTGCGATGTTTTCTATGTATTTAAAAAAAAAATCTTACTTGACCCAAAAAGCGTAATAAAGCAATAAACAGTTCAATATTATCGATTTTAAAACCTCAAAAAACATATAAAACATTGCACGACATCTAACCAATTACTAGTTAAAGACAAATTGTTACTCAATTAGAATATTTCAATATAGGTTCTAAGAACTTTTTCGGAGGTCTTTGCTGATTTCGTAAGAACTAAGACAAATAAGAGAAAAAGACATAGAAAACATCGCACGAAAAAATTGATTTTGTCATAACTAATTAATGACTAACTAACAACAAATTATCCACCTATTAATTTTGCGATTCGTCAAAGCTGCTTTGCCAACTTCACACTCATATTTGTCTAGTCTTCCATATCATCGCAACGTCAGGTTTGATAAGAATCTGGAGATTGACTTTTTTTTACTAATGTAGTGTGTCTGCATGGAAGCGATCGTAGATGCAGAGTATACAAATGATTTTGCGACCCGCAAAATACACACAGTGCTGTTTTGCTGCAAACATGGCTTACGTGGGAGGATCGATATGGGCAGGCATTTCAATTGAAGGCAAACGCGAGCTGGTTCTTGTGCCCGGTGGTGGTCGTGGAGGAGGATCGGTACATATATCGGGTTTTTCAATAAGAGCACTAAAAAAGTTTTTTTTTAAATCAAAAACAGTTTTGGATATCAATGAAATTCTTTATTCCTGTGAAAGAACGTTCAATGCTATTTTGTATGGAACTCGATTTTGTTTACATGGCCACGGGCACGCTTGCAGAAGTCCAGACGCTGCACCAAATTTTCGACGGTTTTCAAACATAAATCAGACGATACTGCTGCAATTTCACGTTCGATATTCGTACGAAGTTCATCAATCGTCACTGGCTTGTTGGCATAGACCATAGACTTGACGTAGCCCTACAGGAACTAGTCTAACGGCGTCAAATCACACGACCGAGGCGGCCAAGCGACTGGACCATTTCGTGAGATAACACGTTCTCCAAACTTGGTTTCCAATAAATTGATTGTGACATTCGCTGTGTGGCGCCGTCCTGTTGGAACCACATATCCTCCAAGTCCATATTATCCAATTGGGGTCAAAAATATTCAGTTATCACTGAACGGTAGCGATCCCCATTCACATTAACGTGCCAGTCTTGATCATCACGGAAGAAGTACGGCCCACTGACGCCGCCGGCCCATAAACCACACCAAACCGTAATTTTTCGGGATGCAATGATGACGCATGGAGTACGTGTGGATTGCTGCCTGACTAATACCGCATATTTTGTTTATTGACGAAGCCATTCAGCCAGAAGTAAGCCTCATCGCTGAAGATGATTTTTCGATGAAAATCCGAATCATTTTCAAGTTGTTGCTCAGCCCAATTCACGAACATGCGACGCTTCTGGTGGTCAAGCGGCTTCAGTTCTTGCGTCAATTTAATCTTGTAAGGATGTAGGCCAAGATCTTTTCGCAAAATTCGCCACAACGACGTCACAGAGATGCCCAACGCTTGAGAACGACGTGTGAGAGACACATTTGGGCTTTCTGCAACGGTAGCAATATTCTCGACACATGACGTCGTTCCTTACACTGGGTTTATTGGTGAAGAAGTCGTTCTAATGCACGCTAATGCACGGTAGAACACAGTGCGGGGAACATACTAATTTTTTTGGGATGTCGGCATTGCCACGATGGGTTGGTCAGCGCCTAAACATTAGATTTAAATATTATCGAGCATTTGTCTGACTAGCTTAAGCAAAGGGCTAGGGCAATCCAGCTCCTGAAACTGTAAATGAACTTAAAGAAGCACTGGTAGACGAATAGGAAGGAATTTACTATAAGGTATAGTCGAGGAACTCATCAGGTCATTTAAAGAATCGTTAAAAAGCTTTTAATAAGATCTAAAGGGGAGGCAATATAAAATATTAATCCAATGGCACTTGGTTTTGTCTTAAATTTCACTCACTTTTTCCTAATATATTTCAACTTTAACAATTACTTCCTAACCACTGACGTGATTAATATGGTTTAAGATTTGACTTAAAGCTAATGACTTGAACTTTTTAACGTTACCATAAAATTGTATGCAAATCAACTACATCTATTGCTCGTGAGTTTGGTTTTAAATCCTATAGGGCCTATGGAACAGGCAGGAAAATTATGAAAATTTGGTGGCACTACATCAGCTCGTGGAGAACCAGGGCCTAGTGGCTTACAACTCTCAGCCATTGCTATGTGCGTCTTGTTGGCAGGAATGGAGTAGACCTACAAATTTTTTCGCCGAACAGCTAGATGAGAAGCACTTTTTCATGACAAGTATGCTCTTGGAGTATTTGTCAGTTCCTCGCAGGAGAGTTCCTCGGAAAAATCACTTCTAGTTTTTTTTAAGTGTAGCGTCTGGGAATCGCACCTCTAGATCTTCGGCATGACAGTCCAACGCACTAACCATTATGCCAAGGGATACTACCTTATTAGGCCCATAAGCATGCTTAAAGCCGAAAATGCTACTCAATTCACACATAGGTTTCTGTGAGAATGGTCACACTTGCCGCTTTTTAATATTTTTGGTAAATCTAACTTGAACCATAAGCCAAATTTGACAGTTTTATACTTAATTCTTTAGAATTTCATTTTTTTACTGAAGCTCACCGGTCACCACAACAACCAATAAGAAAGAATCATATATGCAACACTGGCCTTGATACTGAACTAACTTCTTCGTCTTCTTCTCAACATATTCCTTTTTTTTGCCGAAACAAAAATCATTCGTATACGGCTGTGTCTTCTCTTTGTCTGAAGACACTGTAGTCCACACCACAACTCCATAGAGCACTCATTTGGAAAGTTACGTTAATCGTTAGCCGTTTCGCTTCAAGAAGCTAAAAAATGATGAAACTTTGTGAGGGTGGTAAAGGTACGAGTATACCTACCTATACTTTAAAGTATTATGCTCTTAAGATTAATGCCATAACATCAATCCACCCGCACCTAAAATTCACTCTTCTAGCGGACTGCAGAGGCATAGACCATGTCAAAATCGAAGCATGGCCAAAGATGGTGGCCATATGGATGGAAACCAGATTGCAGGAAGCACACTCAACGCAACGAACATCACATGATGGAAAATGTTCTGCAGTGGCACCGGTGTCGTTGTCGTTGTAGACGCTTCATACTTCTTCCCACATCTGGTTATGTTTCTTAATTTTGCATAATCTTCATCAACAAGCTTAAAGGAATAAGTGGAACGCATGTGGAATATAATTGCCATGTTATTCGAAACGAATGCAGAAGATGATTCTCTGCTTCTAAAAATGTGACATTTCCATCGAGAGGGTTTCATAATTTGATTCGAGATGTCTTGACATGGCATGGGGAATATCAAAATATAGGACCACCAACGTACATATTATAATCCGGATGGATGTGGTGTGCCGAAGCTGACCTCGACCATTTTTTCTCACTTCATATAATATACCGTTTCAAATTGCTTCACGGTATTTTTTTTTGTTTCAAATGAGGGCGAGCAATCATTAAGCTGAATTAACATGCAATTATTCTGTTGTTTTAATGTCAGAGTGAGCGGATGGGACGGGCCTGACACCAAGCTTTGTTTTTGTTTTTTTTTTGTTTTGCATTTGGTCGATATTTTTGTTGTTGGGTGTTAATTCGCATATATGAGAAGAAAAAAAACATCGACTTTGATCTTAATTAACGGAAATTTTTTAGATGATGTGAACTCTGTCAGCGCAATTATGATTCCGTTGGGGAAGCAGCATATGTGCGAAATGCATCCAAAGATTCAACCTTCTCAGTAGTTCTCGCTTAATTAGGTGGATGTTGGTTCATATGTACAATGTAGGTACATCATATCCATAGGATGTTGCATGCTGTTTTTTTTTTTTTTTAATGTGGAAACTTATGTCTTAATTAAGTCAAAAGTGTTGAGAACATAAGAACAACAGGAAGTTGAATTTATTTGTTAATAATTGTATGGTGGGAGAAATAATAAAAAAAAATTAAGCAATGCAAAGTCCCTTAAGGGGCTCTAAAAGTGAATTTCTCTTCTACGGAAAAATAACTAGGAAAACGTGAATTTTTTTCTAAAAAAATTAATAGAATTTTCTTCCTGTAAGAGTATGGGAGAAAAATGGACCATCATCTTATTATTTTTTTTACAAAAAGCCAGAAAATATTAATTTCCGCATTGCTATTTATTTTGAAGATAAAACTAAAAGTGATGGGTTAATGTAGACCACTTAGTACGGAGGACACGACTTTTTTAAAAAGTACAAACAAAATATCGGATTTTCGAACTCTAACTCGAAGAAACGCATTGAATACAAAATGAGTAACTAATAAAGCAGGAGTGTCGGATCAAAATGCTTATCGTGGATCTTGTAAAGTATTAGAAGAAAGAAGTAATTTTTGTTCTGGGACATTTTCCAAAATTCAATTTTGAGACCCCGCGGTTGGTTTTAGGTAAACAATACTATTTATTTGCGTCGATATGTGTTCACAGTTACTTGAAGTGATTTTTGTTTGCTTTTTTCGAATTGTAGTTTTTTTTAACCTTAAAACGGCCGCGGGGTCTCAAAATTCAATTTGGGAAAATTTCACAGAACAAAAAATTAGTTCTTTCGGAATCCTTTACACGATCCACGATACCCATTTTGAATATAAGTATAACTGTTTTTTGTGCGTGAAGTTATCACCGCCATTTTGGATTATCAAAAAAAATGGTTGTGCTGTAATAAGCTCAACTTGTGCCATAAATATTTTTGAGAAATTCGCAAATTTGTAAATTTTACGAATGAGTTTTTGCGAAACTTCAAAACTTCTTTTAAAAAACAATGTGCAACTATTATGGCCAACACAAAACTTTGCGAAGGGCTGTAGCGTGAAGATAGCACCACCATTTTTGATTTTCAAAAAAAAATTGTGCTCAACTTGTGCTGGCTTGTGCCATAAATATTTTTGAAAAATTCGCAAATTTGCAAATTTTTCGAATGAAGTTTTTGTTAAATTTCTTTTGAAAAACAATGATTGCAACTATTATGGCAAAGACAAAACTTTGAGAGGTGCTGTAGCGTGAAGTCAGTGCCGCCATTTTTGATTTAAAAAAAAAAAAAAAGTGTGGTGCATTGTACTCAACTTGTGCTGGCTTGTGTCGTTAACATTTTTGAAAAATTCGCAAATTTGCAAGTTTTACAAATGAAGTTTTTTCGAAAATTCAATATTTCCTTAAAAAAAACAATGTGCTGTTTTGTGCTCAGTAAAGGGTACCAAGAACAGAAAAGATTTAAAAAAATTCGCATGATTGCAACTTTTATGGCCAAGACAAACCTTTGCGAAGGGCTGTAGCGTGAAGTAGCAACGCCATTTTTAATTTTCAAAAAAAAAAGTTGTGCTGTATTGTGCTCAACTTGTGCCGCCTTGTGTCGTGAATATTTAAACAAAAATCGCAATTTTTTTAAATTTTACGGATGAAAATTTTTCCAACTTTGCAATTTCTTAAAAAATTCAAAATGTGCTGCTTTGTGCTCACTTTGTGCTACCATATTCCAAGGAGATGAAACAAAAATTCGAATGTTTGTAACTTTTATGATCAAAAACAGTTTTGCGAAGAGTGAAGTAAGCACCGCCATTTTCGACGTAAAAAAAAAAGTTCTGCTCAACTTGTGCCGTAATATTTTTTTAAAAATTCGCAAATTTGAAAATTTCACGGATAAATTTCTTCAAAATTTTGAAATTTTGTAAAAATATAAAAATAAGAAGAGATAAAACAAAAATTCGAATATTTGTAACTTTTACGGTTAAAAAACAATTTTGCGAAGCGTGATGTTAGCATTGCCCTTTTCAATTTTATTTACGACAGAAGACGGTACAAGTTGAGCACAGTGCAGCACAGTTTTCTACTTGAAAATTGAAAATGGCGGTGCTAACTTCACCCAACAGCCCTTCGCAAATTTTTCTTTTGGCCATAATAATTGCAATTGTTCCATTTTTTTTTAAATCTTCTTGGTTCTAAGAACCATTTTCTAAATACAAAGCAGTACACCTTTTTTAAATCAAATTTTGCAATTTCGCAAGAACTTCATTCGTAAAATTTGCAAATTTGCTAGTTTTTTTTTTTTAATATTTACGGCACAAGTTGGCTACATTACAGCACACCTTTTTTTTTAAATTCGAAAATGGCGGTGCTAACTCACTTAAAACCAAACAATTTTTTTAAATATGGCACATGGCAGCAGAAGTTGAACACATTACAGCACAGCCCCACTAGCGGGGCAAGTTGGACCAATAGATGGAATAAGTTGGACCAAAGCCTAAAAAATGGACATAAACGCTGTTAGTTTGAACTAAAACGTTATTTCGAAAAAAACCACTTAAAATTTTTGAGTTTCACAAATGCAACACAAACATTTAACTGGCAGTATTACTACAAAATCTCCCATATTTTCAAAATTTCGAAAATCCTGCTTTTTTATAATCTCGCAATTACAAAGTCTCACTACTTTATTGTTTTAAAAAACGTAATTTAAACAATTTATATCTCGCTTGATATTTGAATTCGTGGAATTTTTATTTTAAAAAAATTATAAGTTGTAATACATTTTGTGAGATTTTAGTTTGCGAGATTTTAAAATTGCGAAGTTATTAAAAGCAAGATTTTGTTATTGCGGGATGTCGTTATGCAAAATTTTAACTAACGAGATTTCGTACTTAACCTTATGAAGAGCGGAACGAAATTCTGTTAACCAAAATCTCAAAATCTGGCAAATTTTTAATCTCGCTTTTCATAATCTCGCAATTACAAAATCTCACTTTTAACAATCTCGTATTTACATCTCCACCTCAAAAACTCTCGTAAATCTCGTAACTTAATTTTCCAGCAAGTAGCTAAATCATTCGCTTTTAAGCGAACGTTCGATTTGCTATTCATAATGAGGACCTATGAAAAGCCTTATGAAGAAAGATTTTGTAATGCGAAATATAATTTGCGAGAATTAGTACCCAACCCGATTTGAAGTGTTGAAAATTGGACTTATAGCGAGCTACTTATAGAATTACTTTGGCTTAAGTCATATTAAAACACTAATGGCAGAACAACGTGTTCCCAATAAAACCAATTGGCATGACCATTAGCGTTTATAAGTATTTTTTCACATTTAAAAATTGAATACTTCTACAAAAAAACACCCTTTTTTAACAATTTTACGAAGAATTAATCCTATAAAATTTCAATCTAAAACTTTTTTAAATATAAAAACTTTAGCTTTGATGTTTTGACTTCTGACCCTCTAAAGCAAAAACTAAACTTAGAAAATGCAACAAAATGACAAGTTCAAGACATTCTAATTTTCCCATGGCATACAAAAATGCCAGCAGCAATAAATATGTGAGCAAGAAAAATATTTCTAAGAAAACTTTCACTCTAAAGAGCAAACAACAACAATAAAATAAAAAAATAAAATAAAATAAAATAAATTCCCACCAGCAACTTAATCAACGAACTGAACTTGAAAGCGTGCAAACAGCACATTTTTCCGAAGGGTTCTCTTGCCCTATAAAAAAAACAACAAAGGCGTTAGCGATGATAAAAACTGGCGCCTCTGACGTCAAAATAATATCAGCTTCCACCTCCGGTAGCACCATGTATTTTTTTATTAAAAAAAAAAAACTCATTCGTTCTTCCGTTTAATAAAAAAACAGAAAGAAGAAAAATGAAAGAAACTTCAACTTGACTCAGATATCAATGTGGCCTCGAATAATGTCTTGACGTCTAAGCATTATTCGTTGCATTCCATTGAGAAGGCAAAAAGCTATACGATGCCTTCGTGCGCTTATCATCATCCTAGTCAACCAATATAGTGAGTGTAATCAGAGGCATGCCTCTGGTATTACGTTCTCTAATTTTATCGGAATTTCATTCGCCCATATTAGCCTGCGGAGCCTGATTCCGGGACGTGTGGGCAGACTCTAATAGAAATTGGACGAAAAATGATTAGGGTATTATGAGAGGAACGTGATAATCGCGAGCCAAATCAAATTGCTATTAAGGCAGTTTAAAAGATTACCGAAATACTACACCTGACGAAGCTATTAAAATGATTTCGAAAATTTAAAACCGCTAATGATGATGGCACCTTGTTAGAGTTGTATATGGCGCGTGGATATGTGTATTTTGTTGTTGTTGTAGGTTTTGGCTTTTGTTTTTGGGATGAAAGATTGCTTGAACGGAAGCGCGTAGGTTCATTGATAGATTTTTTTTTTGTGTAACCCTGTTTTGCTGTTTTTTTTTTTTTGGAAATTAACTTTGTTATCTTCTTTATGACAATATTATTTTGTGTGGTGATGATGGGCTTGGTTAGGCTTCAAAATTATTTTTTAACTTATTTGATTGACTAATCTATGGGAAGTTGTAACTCCCACTTACTACACAAAATGGTATATTGTAGGCGCCAACTAAATGTATATGACCTTTGATAGTAAATTTGAGAGGAATTAAGTTTGTTATGACATGAATAGCTTTTTGTTTTTTTGAGGTTTGACAGTTCCTGGCTGATCCCACACTCGGTTATTAAATTATGTTGTAAATTTGAATTTTAAATGCATTTCATAAAATAATGAATAAAATATTGCTCTGCAGTTTCACATGGTGGTCTCGCATGTCATTGAACAAAAAATAGCCTTGCACCAATTTATGCATGTTTCCATTGTTGGGTCTTTTCATTATTTTATGAGGGTCGTCATTATACATTCTAAAATTGGGTGATATCATACATACATCAGGCATCAGGCAAAATGATGTTTAAAAAAAAAAAAAATAACCGAAGACATGTTCGCACCTAATGAAATCTTGAATTTAATTTTTTGTTAGTTTTGTCTTCTTTTTTCCCCCGTTGGTAGGTGCAAAACCTGCATCGGGCTCTATAAAACCGAAAACGCGTGCTCATAGGTGTGTGAGATTCTTACTACACTAAAACCACCTCCAATTCCCGATTGCAACTCAGTTGAAATTTAACTAGCCATTTATTTTTAACGCATTTAAGTAACGTGTTGCAGGTAACTTTCCGGTGAAACTTTCAGCGATGTTAAAGCGGTTTTCTGTTCACCGCACCAAGTCGGAAGATTTTGTTCTTCGCAGATGGCGAACTAAATTCGACTCGACAATAATGAGAATATCGTTGAATTAGCGTGTCCTATTAGTCGATTTCTATGTTTTCGGGCGAAACTTTTTATTTCATCCCTAACCGTAGAGATGCCGAGATCCCTGTGAAGTTTCTTATATACCACGGAGCATTTACCAATGACCTAAGCAATTTATTTTCAAACGTTTGCAAGTTATTTATGTTTGTATCGCAGGTACAGCCCCAAAGTTGTATACCATAAGTCCAAACAGGTTTAAGAACCTGTCGGTATAAAATCAATTTATTTTCAATACTAAGCTTTGAATATTTAACGAGTAACCAGTTTATATCTCTCAATTTACTTTTTGGTTTTTCGCATTTCTTTTTAACGTGCGACTTCCCTTTTAATTTCGCGTCTAGAGTCATTCCTAGAACACGAGCGGTATTAAGAAAGACGGGTAATCTATTCATTTTTTATAGGTAAAGTCCACGTGGACTGACTTTTGTTCATTGAGCGCTATTCGCCATTTTTTTCTCCACTCATTGACATTATTAAGAGCATTTTGTAAATTATAGCTTCGCTAATCGTTTTGGCTACTGCTGGTATTGCAGCATCATCACCAAACGTGGCAACGATAGTGTCTTCTGTTTGAGGTATATCACCTGTAAATAAAAGGTACAGAACTGGACCTAATACACTTATAATCATTTCCGTGTCTTACACAAAAAAGTCTGTTATCTAAATATCCGTTTAGAATGTTGTAAAGTCCTTCAGGCAGAACTTGTCTTAATTTGAATTTGAGGCCTTCATGCCACACCTTGTCAAACGCCTGCGACACGTTCAAAAAGACTGTCGAACAGATTTTCTTTTCTTCAAGAGCTCTCTCAATTACGTGAGTAATTCTATGCACTTGATCAGTTGTCGAATTCTTGCTTCTAAATCCGAATTGATGTTCAGGTAATTCAGCGGATTGAGAAGTGGGTGTTAAAAAAGTGGCCCTATTTTGTACAAACATACTATGTCAATTTGTTCTGGCACCGACATTTTTTATCAAGGATTCATTTAGGCAATTGAATATACATAAATATCAATTTTTTGAGCCAAATAATTTTTAAACTATAAAAGATATGAAAAATTTGTTTACCATCAAATCCAGTCGTTTAAGCTTTTTGCTTCGGAAAAATTGTCGAAAAGCTGAATTTTGGTTGGAAACTATAAAAAGTCCTCTTCGATATAAGCGCCGCTAACAATTTTATGGGGTGTCAAAGGAATATCTCCCGAACGGTAACACCTACAGGAAAAATGTGAAAGACTAGGTTGTAGCTCAGAATATTACAAAAAATGTTGCGTAACTTTTTTTCATAAGAGTAACCGTTTTTTTCCTACAGGAAAATTAGTCCTAAAAAATTATATACAGGGATTTATTTAAAGGTTTTGGGAAAGTTCTCCATCGATTCAGGCTCCACTACTATAATCGTACGGGGTCGAAGGTCATGAAACTTGGTATTTCGTTTATAGAGGATGATTTGCATACATAAAATGTGACAAAAAGAGGAATAAAAAGAATGCAAAGATTAAAAAGGTGCAAAATAATTCAAAAGATTTTAAAAGACTTCAAAAGGATGCAAAAAGAACGCAAGGAATGCATGAAGTCTCAAAAGATTGCAATCAGTTGATGGTGACAAAATATTGGAAACAAAAGATAACAATCTATAAAACGATAGAAGATGGCGAGTGCATTTCGGAGTGCGTTGCATTTACATTCTTAAAAAAATAATGTAAGGAATGCAATCTTTTACAAACCTGTCTCATCAATAGACTTCAAGTAAGTGCGCAAAGTATAAGACTGTTGAATTTATTATGAAGTGAAAGCTATTATGATCCTTCGTTGACTTGACTGGACTAGAATGGGTTGAGCACGAACTTTCGCAAATTAAAGTCTCGCATTTGAAATCCCGCATAACGAATCTCGCAATTACAAAATCACGCATCTCATGATCAATTATTCTTCTACTAACCTCGCAATTTGAAAATCCCGGAAACTAAATACCACCGCAAATTAAAATATTAAAAAAATTCAACTGAATTGCAACAGATAAATTGTTTATCAAATAAAAATTTTGCTAACATCAAAATTTCGCAAACTCACTTTTAGTAGTGACATTTTTCTCTCAGTTTCACACTTAAAAATACAAATCTTGCGAAACAAAAAAAGGAACCCGAAAACGAAAAACGTTTTCTATGGTTATTGTAAACAATTTTTAAGAAACCGCCTTACGTTTTTTTTAATTTCGTTTGCATATTCAATTGTATTCAAATTTACTCAAATGATCAACTGACATTCCTGTTTCTGTCTTTAATAACTTGCAGATATTTAAAAGTTTAAATATGCGAGGCAACTTGAACTCTAGGGACATATTCGTGCGAAAAAACGTGTACGAGAGCGAGTACTTTTGAAATGTACTTAAAAACTTTTAGCTTTTAGTTATGTAGACATTAAAAGCAGTAACAGTTAAATATCGACAGTTTGAAAATGGCACGAAATTTAAAATGAAACATTTTTTTGGATGACCCACTGTAATAGTAAAAATGCAAGAAATGAAACAAATATGAAATAAAAGTTTTCAGTAATAAAAAAGTCGGTAAGTTAAAAAGCAAATATAACAACTTTTTAAGATTTTATTTTTATTTATAAAAATGAATGTTAGACAAATGAAATGTGTCTTTAGTATTTTAATAACTCTTTAAATAATAATTGAGGGAAACAGACAGCTATAAGTTCAGTTAGCAATGTAATGAAAACAGGGAGATATGGATTTTTTAACAAAACGAAATTATAAAAACATTAGTTCCAAATTTTGTACAATGCTTAAAACTTCATTAGCACTTTCTTATATAAACTAGGCCCCTTTAAAACGGAGATTGGGTTTATGGGTATGAGGTATTGTCACAAGTATACTTTCCACAAAGTGAAATGTATTTTACTTTGAAATGTACTTAATTTACGCGCATTTGTTTTCTGTGTGAACTGGCTGCTAAACTTAACGAATGTTTTAAACCCGAAAGCAAGTAATTTTTCGATTGTTGCGCGAAAGCTTCCCATTCGACCGATGATGCGACGGCAAAATTCTTCTCTCGCGGCTTTTGGAAATTCTTAACGAATTTCTTTTAAATGACTTCTGCAGAATTCATGCTTGATGATTTTGTGGAATTCCTAGCGAATTCATTCTCAACTCTGAACGAGTTTTCTTTTTAAACTTGTTGGATTATTTTTAAGTCATTATAATTTAGCATCCGAAAACTTAACACTGTCGATAAAGCTCTGAACGAGCTTCATTTAGGATTTTTCTTCACGTTACTGGCTTTGAAATTCCTAACGAAAACCTATTTTGTCTATAGCTTGATGTTTCCTAATCCGTTAGCTAAAATGTTGTCCATTCAATAGATACCAAAATTCACTTTAACAGCTTTTGTGTATTCTTAACGAATGTTTTTCAGATCATCTTCGGCCGAATCCTTACAAACTTAATATTTGTTTATTTGGAACTCTGTACGAATTCTTTCTGAACTTTAAGTCATCTCATCATAAATAAGCATTCAAAATTTTAGCGACGGTCGTAAAAGCTTTGAACGAGCTTCATTTAGTACTTTGCTTCGCAGACAAATTCAGCAATATTAGCTTTAGAGATCTAAACTAATTTTTTTAGTTATCTTCGAAATCCTTTCGCGCATGTTCTTTCAAAACTCTTAACGAGTTTTCTTTCAAAATATCTGCCGGCATTCGAGAGTGTAATTCTTAACAAATTCTTTTAAGGCTTTTACCGAGTTTGTTTTTTGAGGTCTCGTAATTAAGATTAAACATTTACCAAGTTTCAAGCAAATGTGACAATTTAACATTCAATCTTATACAGTCGTAGTTAGTTTCGTCATTTCATCAAATTTAGTACAAAAAATAAATTTATAAAACTGGCAAGACAAATTTATTAAAAGGAGCGTCTTTGGAATTACAAACAATTGATGAAATCAATGAGAAAACAGATAGTTTTGAGTTCAGGGAGCATTGGGATCAAAAGCGCTGAGCACAGGGAGTGTAGGAAGCTTCGTTAAAGAAGGTGCAGGGACTATAAGCACAGTAGGCGATTGTCCAGCAAGTACTTTGAACACAGAGAACTTTAAAAAAAGGTGGCCTTATTTTATTTTTGGTTGAACGGAAATTTATTCGAACAGTTTTTATGATAGAATAAGTCATATTTTGCAGATCAAGGGATTGTCATGTCATGATGTGTTTGTCAGGTCTGGTCGGTTTATTTCAATAAATGCAACTACTTCTTTCAAAATATTTTTGAATTAAAGAAAAAATATTAAGATTGAGCAGGCGGTTGGTTTCTTTTTAAATTACATGTCACAACTTTTTCGCGATAAAAATAAAATACACGACTGTGTCACACGTACTTGCTTTTATGGTTCAAGTTGCTTGGTATTTTAGAAGTTTTAAAAATATGCAAAAAGTAAATGAAAAATATACCGAATCATGATACAAACTCGTAATTTCAAGTATAAAAACAACTCTTGAATTTAGTTACTTGAGCGAATATGAATACCCTATAAGCAAAACAAAATATAATCGTATTGAGCAATTTTTTTTTAAAATCAAAAATGATTTTTTAATTGAAAATTTTGATGCCTAGTTATAATTTTTAAGAAAGAAAATAGAAAAAACACATTTATTACTTTATAAATATTATTAATGTTTAAAAAGACCTTCCGCTTAAAAATTTTATTTTCATTGGAAAGCCCGTTATGAGAATGTTAAGGAAAACTTATATGCCAGGTACCGTAAATAACAGTTTTTGGTGACATTTGTTTTTGCGAAGAAGTACACCATGTCTGCAATAATTACGGCAGACATTCTAAAAATGCTCCCTCGTAAAGGATTTATTAACCTCCTTTACATAATAAATGCCGCTCTAAGGTTAGAATATGTCCCGAGTCAATGGAAAGTTGCGGAATTCACAATGGTTTTGACACTTAGCAAACCATCCCACGAAAAGAAGTCTTTCAGACCGATTTCGCTTCTTCCTAAAATATCAAAAGTTTTTGAAAGAATACTACTCCTGCGCCTGCAGCCGATAGTAGAAGAGAAACAATTAATACCTAAAGATCAGTTCGGATTTACAAGCAAACATTCGACAATTAATCAAGTGCATAGACTGACGTAATTGAGAGAGCTCTTGAAGAAAAGAAAATCTGTTCGACAGTCTTTTTGGACGTGTCGCAGGCGTTTGACAAGGTGTAGCACGAAGCCCTCAAATTAAAATTAGAACAAGTTCTACCTGAAGGGCTTTATAACATTCTAAACGAATATCTAGAAAACAGACTTTTTCTAGTTTCAAAGAAATAGTGGCTCGGGTACCACAAGGAAGTGTATCAGGTCCAGTTCTATACGTTCTTTTACACGCGATATATCTCAAACAGAAGACACTATCGTTGTCAGTTTTGGTGATGATACTGCAATACTAGCAGTAGGCAAAACGATTAGCGAAGCTACAATTAAATTATAAAAATGCTCTTGATATTGTCAGTGAGTGGACAAAAACATGGCGAATAGCGCTCAATGAACAAAAGTCAGTCCACGTAGACTTTACGTATAAAAAATTAAGTAGATTGCCCGTTTCGTTTTGTCGCTCTTGTTCCATTTGCAAATAAGGCAAAGTATCTGGGAATCACTCTAGACGCGAAATTAAAATGGAAGCCGCACGTAAAAAAAAAAAAAAAATGCGAAGAACTAAAAAGTAAATTAAGAGATATGAACTGGTTACTCGGTAAATATTCAAAGCTTAGTATTGAAAATAAATTGATTTTATACAGACAGTTACTTAAAACCTGTGTGGACAAACTAAAATAACTCACAAACGTTTCAAAATAAATTGCTTAGGTCATTTGTAAAGGCTTCGTGGAATATAAGAAAGATCTCGGGATTCCTACGGTTCGGGATGGAATAAATTGTTTCGCGCGAAAACATAATTCAAAGATAATTGACATTCTTGACGAGTCGAACTTAGTACCGCGTGCGAAGAACAAAACTTTCACACTTGGTGCGGTGAACAGAAAACCGCTTTAAAATCGCGGATTAAGCAGGAACTTTCACCGAAAAGTAACCTGCAACACGTTTACTTATCTTGGTTAAAGATAAATTGCTATTTAGTTGCAATCGGGAAGTGGAGGTGGTTTAAGTGTAGTAAGAATCTCACACACCTATGAGCACGCGTTTTTCGGTCCTCATAGAGCCTGATGCAGGTTTTGCACCTACCCACGGGTAAAAAAACATGTTTGCAATAACTGACACTTTTTTTTTAAATTAAATTGTTAAAGCTGTTTTTGAGATAAACAAACTTTTTTCTAAAAGAGACAGAGAAAAAAGAAAGATACAAGAAGCCACAGACAAAGACAACTCAAATTGCAATAAGGCTCGGAACTTCAACGAAAGACCATTAATAAGTCCGTATCTGGAACGTAAAATCACTTAACACCCCAGGTTCTTCCCTAAATTTTGAGTCTGTCTTCAGGGAGATTTTATCGTAGTCCAGGAAAAGAAAAAAAAAATCATTTTAGAATGTGGATTATGTCATATCGTCTTCGTCTTTGTTCGAAATTGTATAGGGTGATTTTTTAAGAGGTTTAGAACTTTAAAAAACAAAAAACACAAAAAATTCGAAAAAATGAATGAAATATTTATTTGAATCGATAGTTTGAACCTTGCAATTTAATGTTTAAAGATAATTTCATGCAAATGTTGACCGCGGCTGCGTCTCAGGTAGCCCATCCGCTGAGTCCAATTTTGGCATACTCTTTCACACATATCGGCCGGTATCTCACGAATGAATGCATGGATGTTGGCTTTCAGTGCGTCAATCGAAGCGGGCTTGTCCCTATAGACATTAGCCTTGACATACCCCCACAAAAAATAATCTAATGGTGTCAAATCGCACGATCTAGGCGGCCAATTGACCGGCCCAAAACGTGAAATTAACTGTTCACCAAACTCGCCTCGCAATTGCGCCATTGTTTCGCGTGCTGTGTGGCATGTGGCACCGTCTTGTTGAAACCACATATCATACAAGTCAAGAACTTCCATTTCGGGCAAAAAAAAGTTTGTTATCATCGCTCGGTAGCGTTCACCATTGACAGTAACGCTGCGATTCGCATCATCTTTGAAGAAATATGGCCCAATAATGCCGCCGGCCCATAAACCGCACCAAACAGTGGCTTTTTCGGGATGCATTGGTAGCTGTTGCAATGCTTCTGGCTGATCTTCACTCCAAATGCGGCAATTATGGTTATTTACGTACCCATTCAACCAAAAATGAGCCTCATCGCTGAACACAATTTTTCGATAAAAAAGCGGATCCTCGGCCAGCTTTCCAAGAGCCCATTCACCAAAAATTCGGTGTTGTGGTAGGTCGGCTGGCTTTAGTTCTTGCACCAGCTGTATCTTAAAAGGCTTTACGCCCAAATCCTTCCGCAAAATTTTCCACGTAGTGCTGTAACAAAGGCCTAACTGCTGGGAACGGCGCCGAATCGACATTTCGCGGTCTTCTGTCACACTAGCTGATACGGCCGCAATATTTTCTTCACTACGCACAGTACGTAAACGTGTTGGTGGTTTAATGTCCAACAAAGTAAATTTGGTCACAATCTTCCGAATAGACTGCTCAGAAGGTCGAGAATGCCGACCATAAAATGGAAGCAGCGCGCGATGAACATTTCGAACCGAGCACGAATTTTGATAGTAAAATTCAATAATTTGCAAGCGTTGTTCATTTGTAAGACGATCCATGGTTAAATTGCAAACCAAACTGAAGCTGTTTGACAGTGACACAAGGTACTAAACACACGTCAGCTGTCAAAACCAGTGTTGCCAAAACCAAACCAGCTAAAAAATCACCCTTTATATTCTTTCAATTATACTGGGATGTTATTTGTAAAAAAAAAAAAAACAATAGTCTTCGAGTAACCAAATAACTGCAACAAAAATGAGATTTTGGCAAATGTTTGCATGTAACGTCACGAAAATTTTGTCGCAAACCTCAGATTCGGATTCACAAAAAAAAAAAAAAAACAGTAGGCAGCACAAAAATCAAAACAACCCCATAATTTCCTCTCATAACAAGGGCCTTTTTGAGCACAAATTGACTGGATTATTAGCATATTTTTGAATAAGGCAGTTTAAGAAAAAGGCTAACAACTTAATAATTACTTCTCGAATATGAAGGTATTATTTAAAAATACATCAATTACAAACTATTGATGGACTTCAAATGGGTTGTCACCGAAAAAATCTTGAACAGAAATATGTTATAAATTGTGTATACTTTGAGTTGTTCCTTGATGAAATGTTTGCATAATTTATAGTTTTCGAACCATATTGAAAAACTCCCAAAAAAATGCATTTTTATATAATTTTTTGCGTCACGAAATTTTAGTCACAAGACTCAGATTTGAATTCAGCACCCCCAAAAACATGAAGCAGGAGTAAAATCAGGACTTCCTCACAATTTGTTTTCTAAGGGTCCTTTTTAGCACAACTTGACTGGAGTATAACAATTTAATAAAAATTTCTCGAAGATGAATGAAAGTATTTAAAAAGTTTAAAAAAGATTTTCGTAGAAAAATAGTATAACTCCAAATTTGCATCAAAAACGCATAAAAAAATTCAAATATCTCAAAATTGTGACGTGCTACAGTAATTCGGAGACCAAATTCGAAGTAAGAGGTTCATGCTTGAGTCAAAAATTCAAATTTTGAACACAAACTAATTAATAAGTGTGGCTTTTGTGTGTAAATGGAAATCCACACAAGTGCAGTGCATACTGCGAACTATACATCAATTTATTTTGAATTAATAAGTGTTTTCGAGTGGATTTTCGGAAACTGAAAAAAATACGTGAATTTTCAACTACCACTGGAGCCCAAATAGTATGTCGCAGAATGGGGTCAATATTAAAAAAAAAAGTGCAAATATTTTTTTCTGCATAAACTCTTTATGAAGGTTTTCCATAAATGTTTACACTCTATATGCAGTTTTAGTATAACACTTTAAAAACTCTATGTATGCGGGTAGCACATGTAACTTTAAGCGATTTTAATGAATTTTTATGATCACTTTAAGGAGGTGAAAGAAGGGGATACGAACAAAAATTATAAAATAAACCTCACTCTAATATAGGTTCATTAACATATGTACAATGTAATGTATACAGCAAATTGGTGATATATTTTTCAAATATATAAAAAAAATTTAAAAAAAAAACTTACCACTGTCTTTTACATATTTCGGTAGCAGCATTTATCTCATTATCATTATCATTTTTTGTATGTTTCTTGCTTCAATTCAGTGTAATAACTACTCTGCATCTCCGACCATATCCATATGAAAACCTACAAACAAACATTATTGTCAATCAATTTTTGAAATATCGAATTTTCAACTTATTCGAAATTTGTACATCAAATAAATTAGTTTAAATCCGTTCGGACGACATTGAGAAAATTCAAATTAAAAAAATGTTCTGTGGGAGTTAAGTTCAAACATTTTGCAATATTCTGTAGAAGATCGTACTAATTCTGGGATACTTAAACAATTTGACTAAAATCGTAAGACCCGTTTTTGAGAAAATATATTAGCTTAATGGTTTTTAGCAATTGTATGGAAGGTAGCGTTAATTTTTCATGAAAGTAATTTATATTAATATCATTAAGTGTGTTAGAAAACTGTTGGGTAGTTATGAAAAAAAATTACCATTGCGCTTTCGAAATATGTATATTAAGTTTTTTAAAAAAATAACTTGAAACATTTTTTAAAAAATCTAAAAAATATATTTTTGAAAATCTTGGTAAACAACACTATCTTCTTAATTTTTTTAGAAACTTTTGCATACAAAATTATTGAAATCAGTCATGGTGTGGAGGTTTTTTCCTTGGGAGGTATCATTTATAAAACATTTTTTGATTTTAAGAAAAGTTGTGTTTCAAAAATTACAAACAAAATTTTGTTTTTTGGTTTAAAAAAAAATGAGCAAAACGATGGGGAATGACCAATAAAGGTTTTGTACTATACGTTGAAAGAAAATCGACTCTGCCGTTCAGGCTGTAGCCGAACAGACAGACAGACAGAAATGCGATACCAACTTTTTTCGTCTATTAGGTTTGATCAAAATCTCGAGTTAATTTTTTTTACTAATGCATAACTTGCAATAATATAAGAACTCGATTTCCATTTCCACTTTTAGATGATATATTTTCTTCCCTTTAAAAGTGAAATATCATCTTATCAAAAATGGCAACTCTTTGACTATGCTTCTGGAATGCACCTACGACGGCCTTGGTTGTCTATTTTAATTAACTTTAAAAGTCAAATATTATCGAAATACAAAAATGTATCAAAGTCATTTGAAAGGCTTGAGCACTTAGCCAAATTTTAATTAAATTTAAAGAGTGGCTTACCATAAGGTAACTGGGCGCCTAGGCTTTGCTTGGTTTCTTTCAATTTTTTTCCTAGGTGCAGTCTTAGACCGAAGTAATTTACGTTGATTATCAAACAAAATGTTTAAAAATATATTTTTTACAATTTTCAAATATTTCTGATCACAATGATTATCAGTTACTAACTTAGCCGGCAAACTTCGTACCGCCAAAAATTGATATTTATGTACACTGGCACACTGTGACGTATGCGTACTTTTTTTTAAGACTGAAGGTAACCTAACAATTTTCTTTTTTCAGTATTGTATGCATTTTTTAAGACTTTTTAGAAAAACAGTTGCAAAATAAGACAAAAATATACAACTTTTCAGCTTTTTAACTCTTAAACCATAAACTTATTGAAAAACCTCATAAACAAAACAGAAAGGGATATAGTTTAAATTCTTACCAAAAATTCAGTTATTTTGTGTATTTTAGATTTTTGACAATTTTACTTTCGGCGCTCGAGGTCAAAAGTTTGGTTAGTTCAAAAAACCTTTACCATACAAATCTCAGCAAAAAATCAAGACTAACGGATTTAACGCAAGGACTCACACCCTTTGCCCAACAACGTTCCGCTTCCGGCACTGTAAGTAATGAAGTAGATTTCGTTTAGATTTTTCTCAAAAACTAGAAGACTTTTTAGCAAATGATTTTCAGAATTCGATTAAAAATTGATAACAATATTAAATACTTAAAACGAAATAAAAACTCTTAGTAGCCAGAAATTAAAAAAAAATGTCAAAAATAGGCCAGGAAAATTAGAAAAACAATAGCAAAAACTACGAAAAAATTCCGACGAAGCTGAATTTTGGTGGAGAGTTTTACTTTAACGTCTTAAAGATTTCCTTGAAGTTCCGTAAATTACGGCACCGGTTAATTTTTTTTAGGGGAGAGTTTAAAAAGTAGTAAAATTAAGTTTTTTTCATAATTTTTCCAAAACTATCAGCTTTTTGAAGAAAAAATGTAGCTTATGAAATTTGTTCTACCATGAAATTCTTGCATGATTTTTTCTGAATCTATTAATAGTATAAAAAAACGTATGTTAGGCTTTTTTGTATAGTCACATAAACTATAATTTTTACCTTCATATTTTTTTCAAAAAAAAAAAAACTGATAGTTTTTGAGAAATTAAGAAAAACTGAAATTTAGGCCCCCTTAAAAAATTTAAGGAACTTTTAAGGAAATGTTTAACTCGGAATTTGTTCGAAGTGAAAATCTATCCTAGGCTATTAAAGAAAAAAATTGTTTTTTTATTCTCAAAGAAGCTTCTGGACTCAAACTGTTTAAAAATTAATAAAAAATCTCGTTTTTAGTTTTTGACCATGTTGCGAAAAAGTTTTTAAAAGATTAAATATATTTATGACAAGAACATAAAAACGCTTACCAGTTCAGATGCGGACTCTTTAGAATTTTGTCTGGAATCATTTTAACGATTTCTTGAAATTCCACTTAACAAATTCGGGGGTTGTAGTTGGACTTTGTTTTGGAGTAAGTATTTTGTTCTTCAAATCTCTGCAAATACATATATGAACATTTAAATTAGTTTCAAGAATTAAAATTAAAAAAATAAGACGAGTTTGATTGTGAAATTACTTCAAATTAAATGAATTCATGAAACTCTCATAAAAAAGTAACAACTTTTGTTTGCTTCCATTAAAACAAAAAAAGTCACATCATTCGAGAACATACAAACAAACCTACCAACGCGCATATAGCTTGCAGTTCTGTCATTGACCATCATCAACTCTAATAAATCGTATCTTAATTTTTTCATTGTCTTAAGCATTATACCCCATCATTATCCCATGCTGTTGCAATAATTTTATTGTCATCATTTTTGACGGTCTTGAGAAAAGGCTACATTTTAAAGTGGCGCAATCTTTATATGTACATCAGCATTAGTGCAACTAACATGGACATCATGGAGTTATCGAGTGGTTATGTTGGAAGAGCTCTCACGGACGTACATGCATCCTCAGCTTCTGAGTCACACTTCATTTGTCATGATCTCCTCCATCAACATAAATTTAAATTGATATGTCTCCATATCCAACATGGTAAGCCCCCCAGCTCTGTTTCCATACATACTCGGAACAACGGACCTATTCAACGCTAATTTAAAATGTATAGTATAAGATTCCCTTACGACTACAACACTGCTGTGGTTCATCCAATTAATTCAAATACAAGCCTCTGTCGTGGTTCTATTGTTTTTGTCAAACCCTCAAGTACATTCTTTTATATAGATACACAGAGACACACAGTTGTTAGCTTTCTGAGGTCACAGAGTCCAGAGTCCGAGAACTCCGCACTTCGGAGTCGCATAGCGTGTAAACTAATTTCTTCGCAACATTCTTCAACAACCCAACTAGCAATTTACTTGTCCAACCATCCAATTATGTTGGCGACTTTGTGTGGACGACACGGAGGAGGAGTAGAAGGTTGTGGATATAGAGTGGTTTTTTCTGGAGGGCGAGAAGGTCATTTCAATTAAACTTCTCGCATTCGAATTTATATATGTCTGTTGCTGCTGGACAGAACTTGAAATAGTTCGTTGTATCTTTTGAAATACCGTATGCGCTATTTTTGGGCAAAAATCCTACAAAAAAATAATAAACAATCGCACCGCACGCCACCGCCACCGACACATATAATAGCCACCCACTAGGCAAACTTGCGGGAGCGTGACTCTATTTATGCGTTTGCCTTTTTCTGCTTCAAAACTTCCGCCAACGTTTATTTTCGTACCAAACACGGTTATGTCGCATAAATCTTGTGGAACGAACGAAATTAGTTTCTTCTTTTTTTTCTTATTTTGTGTGTTGGATACGCGTGGATTGGATACATGTTGCTTTGTAGACTACTCGACGCATTCAAGTGCGTAAGAAGAGGGGTGATGTTTGGGTTCATGATACCTCGCCTTTTAGTACCAAGACAAAATCCGATAAGCCAAAATTGAAAGTTTCATGAGGGTACCATTTTTGTCACAGAACTTATGGTAATAATCCAACCATAATTTTATATTAACTTGTGCCAATGAATAGTTTTTGAAAAATAAATTTTGAAACTCGAAATTTGGAATATTTTTTTTTTTTTAATTTCAAACTAATTTTGTATAATTTTTGTTTTCAAAACTGAATGCTCTAATTAATTTTGTATAAACAACTGAAAACTTGTTGGTAAAACGTTTTTTAGTTTTTGAGAAATTTAAAAAAAATGAAAAGTACTTTTTTCCAAGAAAACCACTTTGTTTTTGGTTACCCCAAGTATTTCTAAATTGAAAATTATTTTTTCAAGAAAAAAACTCACTAACACAACTTAATTTAAATGAAGATTAAAAAAAAAGAGATTTCTGGGCTTCAAAAAAGGTATAGCATAGCGTTGTAAGTTTGACCGTTATTTTTAAATAATTTTTTTTCTGCTTGACGTCATTTTTTTTTTTAGAATTTTTTTAGGCAGGAGGAACCTAACCGGCGGAAATAGACCCCCCCTCCTTTATGATTTTTTTTATCTTAACCTACTCGCTCTAGCTTTTTGGTGTAGACTCTCCAGATTCTTCATTCTCTAGTACTATTTTTTTTTATTTTAAAGAGTTTTTGTACAATTTTACTTGTCTGTAGGTACTATTAATAAAAAAAATCGATAATCAGTTAGCTCGTTTACTTTGAAAATCATTTCCTTAAAAAAAAAATAAAATGCATGCACGGGTCACACATACTTGCTCTAATGTTCAAGAAGCTTAGAAATTTGAAAATTGAATAAATAAAAACATGAAATAAAATAATTGAAATCCTTCTGTAAACTGCTAAACAACACTTCGGAACAAAATTTTGAAAATCGTTTGAGCTGTTTTCAAAACATATTTAAAGGATGATGAATTTTGATGAAAAAATTAACAACCCTATTATGGAATTTAAAAAAAATATTTTTTTTATTTACAAAACATTCTTTTTTAAATTTTCATATACATTATTATAATATTTATACTTTTTGGAGGTTTTTGTATAAAAAAAAGAGTGAAATTCACTTACTTGCTCTTATTTTCAAGTTGCTTTAAGCTTAAGAACTTTTAAGTGTAATAACACTGGTTTGTAACAAAAAACGCCTTTAAAACAAACTATACTTTTCCTATGGATTTTGACATGCTGAAGCCGAATCTAAAGTCAAAATTGCTCTGGTACGTCACGTTTTTGAGATAACGCAACATAAACATGTTAAAAACCCGTTTTTTTGGGAATATTTGAAGTCGAATTGCTTGACCACTAAATATTTTTTTGTAAAACTATTAATGAGATCTTAAAGAACTGTGTTTTATCTTTCAAAGTCATTTTTTATCTTTTCAAAATTCATTTTCTTCTCAGAAAACAAAGTTTTCAAAAATCACTCGCTTTAAAAATATAAAAACTGATGTTTTGAAACTTTGTCGCCTTGTATCTTTTAAGGGACTAACTGCGGGGAGTCAAATACATGACAAAAAATGTTTAAACTAGTAGGCTTAATATTTCTTGTATAGACATTTTTTCTCTCTGGCCAATAGATACTGAAATAAATCAATTTAAAAAAAAAAGAGTTGGCAATATGAGTTGGGAAGCATTGGGAGGGAGAATTCACCAATTTTGTGTGCTATAGTTTAGACTTTGATGAATAATAAAATGAAAAGTCTACCCTTTAACGAATGTTTGTGATGCCAAAACCGGGTTTGACTGTACTATCAGTAAAATAAAGTAAGGGAAAAAACCTTTTTGGATTTAAATAGGCTAAAATGTTTCGTTTTTTTTAAATTCTCTGATCAAAATCTTCCCTACATACGTGAATTTCTGAATATCAAAGAGAAGCTCTACTATCTCCCAAAAAAGATATTTTTTACAGTGTAAACCATAAAAACTACGCAATTTTTAAGTTTTTTTTTCTTATTTTAAATAACGATTTAATGTGAGTAAGCTTTTAAGATTAATGACAAATCTGGTTTCATGTGAAAAGTAATATTATGTGGAATAAGTCCTCCAAATTTGAGCTGAATAGGCACCAGAGTTGTAAAGACTGCAAGTCTTTTCGGTACTGCAGTTAATTGACTAAAAGACTAATTTTTTTAAGTCTTTTAACTTACATAAGTACTTTAACTTTTACAGTGCAGTCAGCAGTCAGTACTAAAATACTGACTTTGCAGTTAAAAAGAGCAGTTAATTAACTTTAAGTTAATTAACTGCAGTACTTTTTAACTACTTTAAGTCTTTTAGTCAGTTGAAAGTCTTTTGTACCTAAACATATTAGTACTGCTGACTGTTAATTTTGCAGTTTAAGTATCCGTTGCCAGTATTAACTTGCATTCAGTTGTTAAGTTAATTTACTGCGACTTAATTGACTACATTAGTAAAGTACTGCAGTCTTTTACAGCTCTGATAGGCACAACAGTTTTATTTTTTTAAGCTCTATTGATTATTCTTCAAAAAGCATTTTTAAAAAACTAGACGTGATAGAATTTTTCTGAAACCAGATTTATATTTAAAAAAAAGTCAAATCTGACATAATTTCAAAAAATTATTTGAAAGCGAAAAAAATGTTAATTTTTGCAGACCAGTGTAATAGAAGAAGTATAAACAAAAATAATTGTATTCGTTCTTTAACCCGTTGAATAAATTAGTGACATAAACAAGTATGTCACTTAAAATTAAATCTTTGGAGCGGTTTTCTTAAAAAAATAATTGTTTGTATAAATTTTGGTATGCAAATTTTGGGTATTAATTAATATACATTATAATATTATCTAAGTTTAAAAAAAAAATCATCTACACGATTTTGAAATATTGAATTTTCAAAACAAAAAAATTAATATTTTCTAAAAAATCCGATAGTAATTTTTTTCAGAATTTTGAGATCTAATTTAATAGACATTTGAAAGGACCTTTCGCATAAAAGTTTTGATTTAAATTAGTTGAACCCTTTATAAGAAAATCGAAAACTAAAAAAACCCTTATATGACAGGTATAATCAGGTAGAATCACAAAAAAAACCTTCAAAAGTTAAAGAAAATTGCTTCGGAATTGTGCCATGCACATTTTTCCTGTTCTCTTATCAACGTTATTCTATCATGTTTGGTTATTATCTTGAATTTTTTTTTGCACGAATCCACAACTTGCCCTGAGCTTTATTAATTATATCGTAAGTAAAAATTATTTAAATTCGATCAACCAACAATAAAAAAATTCCAAATAAAAAATAGCGTTCTGATGGGGGGGACCTGTTGATAAGGCATAGTTACTTAGTACAAATTATTTTCAAATTTTATATAGTAGACTATTCTACTTAAGCACGCAGAAAAATTACTATCACAATCGTTTGAGTCGTTTTCGAGAAAAATAAGATTTTCTTCAAAGGTTTTTTTTTTAACATTTTTATTTGTTATTTCTATAGAGTTTCAAAAAAAATCGACAAAGTACTCGTATATTTCAAAATCTTGAGTTTAAAAAAAAATTTTAAATACTTTAATAAAAAATCTCGTGTAAATTTTGTTTACGTAAAAACGAATACATTCCTTAATATTCCAACATTAATTGCAAAATGTCACTTTGCACAATTTGGACTTGTTTTATCAAAGCAATGACCTATAAAAAAAACATATCTAAACTTTATTAAAAGTACAGATACAGATGAATGATTATAAAAGTTCCAATAATTATTTACAAATTTTTAATTTTTTCTTAAAGCAATAAATAGAAGTTAGATGGCTCAAAACAGAAACTGTGGAATGTTGAACTAATGTTGAATTTTTGTTGGTCATTTTTAAAGTAAAGTTTTTGAGCCTATAGTTTTGGGGTTAAACGTTCCTACCTTCATACCTATTACATTTCATTAATTCAGTCAACTTAGATCCCAAGTAAACTACGAGTTAACTCACCATATTTGGCGAGTTAACTCTGGGTAAGTGAATAGAAGATATTTCTGGAGGATGTGTGCCAAAAATTTACTGAAATCGAAGAACGAAAGTATGAAGGTGGCTATTTGAATAGAAGAAGCATTGGAAGATGGTTGAGTTCGAAAGCATCGCACTTCGATTACAATAGATTTTTACAACCGAAAGATAAAGTACATAAGTCCACATACAAATGAACTGCCCCTCAAAACAATAAACAAAAATAAGTTGTCACGCATCTGACTGTGGATGCATCAGCACTCAGCATCAGCACCCACTATAATACACAATCGGATGCGGTACACGACTCGCCACATTTTTTTTTTATTTGCCTCATCGCCCGCTACTGGATATTTTCTGAGTTAATTTTATTTATTAAACGAGTGAAGTAAATAGAAGTTCATTTCTTTTTTTTGTTCGTTCTTTTCACAGAAATATCATTTCAAATGTGACAAAATGAACAATTCTAAAAGTCATCCATCCATTTGGGGGGTGATTAATTGGTCATTTGTTTCGAAGCAACGATGTAGAAAAAAAATGTTGACATGATGATGAAAATTGATTTTATGTTGTGTTTCTTGATTAAAGCAAGAAAAATATCGATTTAAATAGATTTCCTATACACATCACTTTTTTTATTTTTTTAAAGACGAAGTTCAAAATTAAGGAAAATAGATATAAGTAGGTAAAGTTTTGTGTAAAAGTTATGGGATTAAAGAGGAGTGCGTTTAAGAAACTTTCTCCTGTATAAGCCTTTTTCATAACTCATCATCAGGATCCTTTGTTTAAGCTATTAGAATTTTTTTATCAGAGTTTTTTGCTGTCATCATAATATTAAAGCAATTCAAAACATACCTACAAATACTCTGTCTTAAGAAGAATTATTTGGTTCCTAAAAAAAAAGTTTGTAATGAAAAAAAAAAAAACAAGAAATTCAGGAAAATTATAAAGTTGTGTATTTTGTTTCAACTTTTTTTAGTGCCTTTTGAAGAACTGTACTTTTGTAATGAGTTGATATATTGAGTTGAAACAAAAAGCATGTTTCTTGTTTTGAAACTAATTTACAAATAAAGTATTTTTTTTTTCATTACCATTTTTTCATTATTGCAAGACATGGTGCAAGAAAAAATTGTATATGTTTTTTTTAAAGTCATCATTGTGCTGGATATTTTTTTTTTTGTAATCAAATTAAATGGTCAGATAGCTTTTTTTATTCAGCTTAAATTAACATTTGCAAAGAAACAAAAGATTTAGGTACCGAAATACTGCAAAAAGTGGTTTATTTAGTACCTCCACCAAAGTCTTCAGAGAATCTTTCTACAAAGTCTTAAAGAAAAATTGTAAGAAACATATTGAAATTCCCAAAACTGTCCTTGAATTTTCCAAGACGTAATTGTTTGCTGTGATATTGGTAAAAAAAAATTGTAAAAAAAAAGAATCTATAACTGACCAATTACTGAAACTAGCTGACCTCTTATATAGATCTTAATGCTTTTCAGCTTGTATTAATTTTTTGCAAATTTCCCATAAACGAGGTGCCAAAAATCGCTATGACCTTGAAAACTTTTAAATATTCACTAAAAAAAAATCTATAGCTGACCAATTACTGAAACAAGCTGACCTTTTATGACCATACAGTGGCCTTTCAAATGACATACTTAATTTTTTGGAATGGTCCAAATGAGGTGCCAAAAGTTTTTTTTGTGAACTTGAAACAAATTTTGAAAATTTATAGAAATAAACTATGGCTGACCAATTACTGTAAATAGTTGACCTTTTATCACAATTTAGAGATATTTCGGATGACATACTTTTTTCTTAAATTTCCCTTAAATAAGGCGCCAAAAATCCCGCGTGACCTTGAGAAACTTTAAGCCTTTATTATAAGTTATAGGGCTGACCGATTTCTAGGACTAGTTGACTTTTTCTGACCAATTACAGACCAATTAGATGGCATTCTCAAATATGAAATTTCCCATACATGAGGTGCCAAAGGACCGGACCCATCATAAACAAACCACTTCAAAAAAAGCTAAAAAAAAAAAATACAAAAATCTATCAAATCTTTTCAATTTCACTGAATTTAGCATTAAGAGTGAAGAAAAATATTAAATTTAATTTTGGTTTTATTCAAGTATGTAATGCGAACACTTAAAAAAAATTGGTAAGAAATTAAAAATAGGAGTTAGCTGCTTCTCACTTTAAATCCTAGTTTACAAACAAAAATCCTAGTGTGCAAAAAATAAACTATGCAAATACCCTCGCATGTCAAAAAAAAATGTTGGTGAGTAAAATATAATTTTTTGGAGGGTCAGCTTACACACCCAAAAAAAAAAATATATTCGCCTCAAAGCATTAATTTTTTACATGCAAATGATTTTTGTATCCAAAAGTAATTATTTTCCATTTTTAGACCTAAAAATAGTTTATTAATTTAGGGTAAATTAATGACTCAATGTGAGGTTTAGACCAAGCCAAACATTTTTTGTCTTGAATTTTATACAATTTGGTGCACAGAATGGTGGAATATTGTTTTTTTTTTTTTTTTTTTGCATGGGAACTGTAAGCTAGGCTAAAGCCGACAATATTTGATTTACTCAAGAAAATATCTTAAAACAAATTACCTTCGAAAAGGAAAAACAAAATTCTCCAACTGCAATAATGGTTTAGTAAAAAATAGATTAATTTTTGCAAATAAATTTGGAAACAATAAACATGAAGCTGTTAAATGCTTTTGAATGTTTCAACCCAATAAGACTACTCATCACAAATATATGTATATCGCTTCGAAAAAAAAATAAAAAAAGTTTTAAAAAATCTTGTTCCACAATATTTTTTAATAGTGTTTAAAAAGCCTAGTTTACAGTTCCCCTGCGCAAAAAAAAATATGCAAATATATTTGAATGTAAAAAATTATTGAGGTGAAATAAGAAATTATTTTTTGCGAGGTCGGCTTATAGTTTCATGCAAAAAAATAAAATTGCTGTCATGGAGTGTCATGCAAATTGTTTGCATGCAAAATAAAATGTGGTGGATGAAACATATTTTTTTGGATGGTCGGCTCACACTTAAAAAAAATATATTCAATTGCATGCAAATGGTTTTTGCATCCAAAAATATTTTTTTTCTATTTTTATGCCTACAGTTTATTGTTTAAGGACAAATTAATGACTCAATGGGTGGTTTAGGTCAGGGCAAAAATTGTTTGCCTTGAATATTATACAATTTAATGCAAAGTTGTTTTGAAAATTTTGATTTTTGTTCGCATGGGAGCTGTTAACTATGCTTAGACAAATATTTAAGTTAAACAGCAGCAGCAAGTACAAGCGACTTACTTGCAAAATTTTCTAAAATCTGCTTCAGGCCATTTCACTTTAAATTGTTCCTTGCTATTATTCCCGGTTATCAGAGATAGGCACCACTTCTAAAATTTGGTATAAGAAAGAAATTATGTATGTATGCAGACCAACTTTTAAATGTCCCATTAATTCAAATAGTTGAAGGCGGTACCTCTTTAGTATATAGAAGGGAAAGGATGTTGACAAAAAGCTTTAAGTCATAGTGAAAGTTTTTTTTACTTACACAAACATGTGAAAATAATGATTTTTAATAAAAAGATTAGTATATTCGCAAATAAGGTTAATAGTAAATGCAATTTTTATTTGAGTTTTTTAATGTATAATAAATTAAGCTTTTCCTGATAAGGGATTATTAAGGGCTTTTGTGAAGGGCAGTATCTCTCTTGAAAAGGTAAATAAAACATAAATATTTTGAATATGTGCGTTTTAGTTCTAGAATATTTTTAAATATTCTAAAATCGTAATGTCATATTTGATCAAAATCTTAAGTTCGAATATTCTAACGCATGTGAAATTTTCCATATTGAACCGAAAGGGGGGCCCAAAGCCCCAAACTTCAAATAGTAATAAGAAAATGGTAAAGTTTGATTGGGTTTATCTCTGCCAATTTTCAAGAAAGAATGACTTTTTGAAGAAGCCATATTAAAGCTTTTTGTCTGTACTTTTTTTGCCAATGCATGTATTGACTCCATCTTTGCTTCAAAAAAGTTATGCGGAGTTTATTTTAAAAAAATAGAAATCTTTTTTTCTTCGATTTTTGTTATGTTGTTTTTTTTTTGTAAACTTTTACTGTTTAAATTCCCTTATAAAAAATTTTAAACCCTTCAATTCGATAGAAAAATTAATTTTGAACAAGAAGTCTTAAGAGTAAAATTGGACTTAGTTTGGTTTTATTATTGACTCCAATAATAAAGTAACCCAAAGAACCATGCATCCAGGCAAAATATTTTATCAAAGATTATATAATTAGGCCAAGTATAGAGCTTATGGTTATAAAGTTGTTTCAAGGATAACTTAAACTCTCGAATTTTACTTAGTGTTTAGCAATATAATAGCTACAACGTATAGCAGCAGTATCCTGTTAAACTTCTAAAAGACTACCCGATATGATTTCTCTACAGAATCTACTGAACTTACTTAATCCTTAACTTAATACGATAACTCTACAAAAAGGAGGAAACTAAACGAATGAAAGGAAACCAATGACAACTACATACCACACAGATTTTACACACAAAAAAATGCATGCTAATAGGAAAAATAGCTTCATGACCATCAAAGTGCTTAAAGACATGAAGAGAAAAAGAGAGAGACAAAGAGACATGAACATGGTCAAACAGCAAGGACATGGCTGTGATGAAAGGAAACTTCAGCCCTATAATAAATATATTCCTTAAATTGAGATTAGTTAAGATTAGTACCTACCTGTGTGTGTCCTATGAAAACTTTACACACAAATGTCATGTGTTATCATATTTTTTTATTTTCAGTTAAATTAAGTTGGGTGAAAGAGAATTTAAGAGTTTTGTTTGCCTCCTGTGTGAGTAGGTGAATTACACCAGTAAAGTACATATGTGCCAGTTATTGCAATAGTTTTAAAGAATAAAAAATATATAAAAACAACAAAGTTTCTGATAGAATTAAAAAAAGATCACTTTAAAAAAACAATCCTTAACACCTAAGGCCCACTTTTTTAGTGTTGACTCAATTCAGAGTTAGTTAATTTCAGAAATTAAATAAACCCTAGTTAACTCAGAAACATTTAATGGAGAATTAAACTAGTCTTTCAGTCGTCAAAAAATCTATCCGAAACAAGATGGCGTGGAGTCACAACGGTCCTTTCTAAAAATGGCCTCAAAAGCTTAATTTCCTGGCAGCCTTTAGATGACAGGATCCTGAAAGCTAGGTTCCAGACTAGCGTCATTGTCATAGTGTTACTCTCCATTAGAACTATTTACTGTCGATGGTCGAGGAGAAGGAGGTCTTTTATAACCGGCTGAGTTCTGCGTATCATAGTACACAACGTGGACACATTATAATGGTAATAGGAGACTTGAATGCCAAGGTTGGCAATGACAACTATGGACTAAGTCATGTTATGGGAAAGCATAGTGTTGATGACCGCAACGACAATAGCGAATGTTTTAGCGATTTTTGTACAGGCAACTACAATGTAAGAGAAGGGACAATGTTTGACCACAAGACGCGCCACAAAGTCAGTTGAGTGTCGACGCGCAGACAAGCAAATTCCAACGAAATCGATCAATACGCTATCAGTTGTCGATCAAGAAGTAGTCTTCGTAACAGATGAGGAGCAGACATGGGAACTCTTTGAAAATGCCACGAGTACACTGCGAGTCAGGTGAGAAACGGAACCCTCTCAAGCAGTGAGGCAGACGAGTGGACCTTTTTAGAAGTACTTGGCGTAGAACGGTCGAAGAGGAATTAGCACACCTCGGGAAGAGTTAGAGACAGCTGAGTTACATCTATAGAAAACGTACACGATGGCGGGTAAAAGTAGTTGAGGCCCTATTCTCCGCAAAGGGAATCTAACGGGCGTAACATATCTGAAGACCTAGCTTCATGTCTAAAACTTCATCCAAATCGGTTGAATGTTTCAGATTTAATAGATTTAAGACCTTCTCTCCATACAAGTTGAACCACTGTATGGCGCTACATGCCACACTGATCGTGAAACAAGGGCTCTATTGCGTGACAAATTATAAATAAAAAATCTCGAACAAAAAAGATGACGCAATCATGAAAGAAAAATTTAATTCTGCTTTTCGTACTTCAGTACGCTGTTGGACGAGCGAAATCGGTAATTGTGCCAAATTATTTAAAGAAGTCTCCACTTTATTTTCGCTAAGAATTAAGTCTTTTCTTTTTCCAGTCTTTTAATAAGTCCCAATATGGAGCCTGGTAGAACGCAACTGATTTGAAAAGAATTTTTCTTGTGCTCCTTAACAAGGCCTAATGCGTAATGCTTACGAAATCAGAAAACACATCGGACAAAATTATTTATGGAGAATTTCAACAATGTTCAAACAGAAAAAAACGTTAAAAGATCACTATACTGAAAGAAACAACAAAAGAAGACAAAAAAATCAAATGTCAAGTCGTTCGTAATATTAATAGCCCGGGCATATAATTTTATGCGAAAAAAGAGTGGAGACTTATTCAAATAATCGGGTATAACTATCGATTTCACTCGATTTTTTAATTTATAGTTTTGTTATGTCATTTTTGAATGGAGTTTTTTTGTTTCGCATCTGCAGACGACTAGGTTTAAGTGTGAAATATTAAAACCATTTCCAACGCACAGGCTAAAACAAATGATGACATGATGCGTTAATACTTTGTCAGATAATGTGGAGGTACTTTTATTTCCCCACAAAACTTAAAAAAATTGATTATTCACACAAATCTGAACAAAAAAATTCAATTATTCACACACATCTCCTTCTCAACTTATCACTTCTTCATCACCACATTTCTAAAAGATTAAACAACAGCATAATGGGAGTCATATTTACTCACAAAACAAGTCTGAATTCCTATAAAAATACAAGAACATAAACAAAATATATCTTGGTGAAGTGATAAATAAATAATAAAATCTGTCAAATCAAGACAAAAGTCTGGTACGTGTGCTTTCATTGCATCGAAATAAACGAAGCCGTTCTTCATTTTCACACGAAGCTTAGTAAGACTTCCAACGACTTCAAAAATTCTAATCTATGTAGGTTGTAAAAGTGGCAGTTGAGCTGGCAGCTTACAAGAACTTACAACTGTGAAAGCCCACGATGGAATAAGTTTCCCGATCCCACTTAATTTTAGTTTGGATTTATTTTCTGCTGCACCCATCATCAGTCCACACAAGCTGTGCAATGTCAAATCATATCGACTTCGAATACAAACTATACGAAAAATATAAAAGTCGAATATTGTTTGTCGACGATGTTATACTGTTTTGCTTTTTATTATTGTTGTTGTGTTGGATGTAATGTTGCACAACATTGTAAGTGCAACGCGAGTTGTTTGGCTGGCAACTTTGTTTACTTAGCGAAAAAACGAGTTAACGGTTGACGTGGTTGTCGTTGTTGTCATATATGCACAGAGGCGTAGATGTCAATTTTAACAAATAATCACAAAAGACAAGACTGTACAGCCAGCCAGCACGGTGCAGAAGGAGAAGTTTGTTTACACTATGTCGGGGATGGATGGATGCATATAGAATATAATTTGTATCTCTTTTTCTGTCCCGCATCTAGTAGAACTTCGAAAACTATGGATAAATATCTAAATTTAAATTCAGAGTGAATTGACCCTGAACGATGGCGTTGCTGTTGCGACGTTGTGAGTGAGTCGTGAGTCTGGGTGTTTTTTGCGTAGGAAAGTTGTACTTCTGGCGGAATAAATAGAAATGTGTGTGTGGTAGGTTGGTGGATTTGGAGCAAAAACATAAATTTAGATTTTTACAGAGTTAGTGTAAACATTTAGGACTTAAAATGGTTTTACAATTTGATTTGATTGCGATTAGATTGAAGTTGTTAAAAATAGGTAAGTTGGATTTGTATTTAAGTTCTATATGAGAAAATACTCGTAAGATGTGAATTAGTCTTGTTGGACGCAAAAAGAATGAAGTGTAGGAAAAATAGACAGGAAAAGGCTGAACGGAAGTGAGTAGCGATGAATTAGAACTGAAACTAACCATCTGATCATTAACCATTCATAATCAGAAATTATGAAAACAATTACGTAATGAATAACACCTCTGGCATTTTATGAGATGCTTTTTATCTCAAAATCTGAGGAAAGAAAACATCTTAAATGTCACTAAATCACAGTTTGATAAAAGAAACACCACTAGAACAAAATCTGAAATAGCTGACATCACCAAATAACAGTCTGAGAATACGTCATTTACTCGCAGTCTGCGATGTCACCGAATCACAGTCTGAAATAGCTATAGTCACTAATTCACAGACTAAGAAAGTAGATGTTACTTAATCACACTTTGTGGTAGAATCAGAGGTCACTAAATCACAGACTGAGATAGTAGATGCCAATATAACAGTCTGGGATAGCAGACGTCACTAAGTCACAGTCTCCGATATCACCGAATCACAGGCTTAAACAGCTAAAGTCACTAAATCACAGACTAAGAATGCAGAAGTTACAAAACCACAGTTTGAAGTAGAATCAGATGTCACTCAATCACAGACTGATATAGTAGATGCCATAAAATCAGTGCCTGTAATAGCAGAAAGTCTAAGATAGCAGATTTCACTAAATCACAGTCTGATATAGGATAGCAGACTTCACTATAAACCGCACCGCAGTCTTAAATAGAAGACGTCAATTAAATCACAATTTGAGATAACAGACGTCAATGCAGCAGCAAAAGCAGCGAGGAAAGAGTTTAAAGCCAGGGACATGGTAGACGGTTTATACAGAAAAAAAAGAAGGCATATGGAAACTTCCAGCTGAATTAACCGAAGAAACTCGTGATCGAAGCAGTGGAACTTAATATACGGGCATCATTGTGAAGGTAGGTCAAGAGGAGAACCTAGCTCGAGTCAATATAGCCCCAGTTTGACATAGAAGAAGACTTACAGAAAAGATGGAAAAAAGCATTCCAGATGACAGGTCTATCAGCTCCATATGCTTCAACTGTAAAAAAAAACTATCGTATGTCTTGCAAAAAATATCGAAGCATATCCCTGCTAAGAGTAGAATAAGAAATCCTTCCGGTTTGAGAATCTTAAGCCATTCTGCTATAATTGCGGCAGGTACCAGTTTGGTTTCTGTCCCAGAAGATAGACCATAGTCCAAATTTTCACACTAAAGCAAATTGGGGAAAGAGGACAACGAGTTTCAAGCCTAGACTCACTACCGTTTCATCGAATTTGAAGCATCAATTGATAACATACATCACCAGGAGCTCTTTATGGCGATGGCTTAGATCCTGGGAAAACTGATCCAGCTGTGTCACGTGACAAATGCATTGTTCAACTACGGAATAGCTCCATCGAAATACTCCCAGCATTCACTTCAAGGAGATGCGGTGATTTCCTTAATTTCATTCTGAATACGATTAGGGCAGGGGAAGTTCTTGATTCGTCCAACTACCTATCGAGCCCTACCAACGTGACTTTATGAAACCCTTCATAGCATGGTTGGACGAGGTTTTCGGTTTATAGACCAAGCCATCGTGGATGCCAGAGTGCTTGGTCTGGATGACTAGAAGCAGAATGCCCAGGATCAAGGAGAATAGCTTAGACAGACTATGACACCTTTTACGTGTCAGGAGCCGGTTAAGAGTAAGTAATTATGTTGCACTACCAAATTCAATAGTTTAAAAATCATTTTTTTTTATTTTTGAAACTCATATTTCTATCACAGTCCGATACAAATGTGTATGTATGTACCTGCTGTTATGTTGAAGTGCTTCATGGAGACAGAACTAAACTTACAACATCATAGAGACCGAACAAAATGGAAGCAAAAAAGACTTAGGTTTTTGTATTTGCAAAATAAATGGAACTCTCGTGTATCTATGTTTAACCTGCTCACTGTTGCAGAACTTCAGCCACTCTTGGTTCAATGTCCGTGACTGTGCAAATGGTCACAAAAAATAAAGCATCAGAACCAACTTTAAATTCCATACAACTTGAGTTTTCGATAAGAGAAAAAAGCGAAGGGGTATAATATAGACCGCTCTACCTTCAGATTAATTCCTAGGAATTGTTTGTTTGGAGATTCTTTACTTCAAGTAGTTTAAGTTCCTTTCTTAAAACTGACATTTTTAAGGAAAGAAACGATTACGCAAAAAAAAACACATCAGCAAAATAACCTAGCAGAATTTTTTTCCCTTAAATTCATTCAAGAAAATGTCATTAAAACCAATAAAATTCATTAAATATTTCTTCAATCTAAAAACCAATAATAAGAAAAAACATAAACAAATACCTACCTCAACACCAACATTTTTTCAAAATAATGACCTTAGTCTGACTGACAAGAAGAAAAAATCCATTTCGAGACTAACGACTCAACAAAACGAATAATTGACGCCCCCAACTTCCATTTTTGCGCAAACATATTTTTCTTCTTTTGGGCTTTTTTATTATTTCTTAGAAACATCGATTTGGTCTGTGGGTATTTTTTTTTTTTTGTTTATTATTTGTTTTTATTTTGTTGTGGAATTATTTTTCATGACCTTTTATATTTTTATTATGGTTAGATGTCTGGAGACAAAACATTGAACCTGTCAATAATGACACTCCAGGTATGATTTCAACCTACGTGTTCTTTATTCAAAGACTTGGTCGCGTGCAGGTACGCACTTCTGAACCTACACACACACAGACTTTGAAGTGATGTTTTAATTTACCTGATTTTTTTGTAGACTTTTGAAATATAAATAAACTCCTATCAAGTAAAAAGTTGACCATGGCACAAAATGAATCAAGAAATTCACGCAGGGTTAAGTTTACCATAATTTTTATTTTAGCAAAAATAGTGCAGAATTTTTGCTTAAATCCCTTTTGGTAATGGGTATTTCACCAGTAAAAGAAAGAACACTCAAAATTTCTAGGATAAATAAGATTAAATAACAAAAAAATTATAAGAATGCCTCGGTTTATTTGAAAACAAGTTTACCCTTAGCAAAACACCCTGTATACACTCAGTCACAAAACTAAGTACACAGCAGGAAACAAAATAATAAACAAAAATGAAAAATTAAATAATTATATGTAACTGACCCACGTGGCATACATTTTTCAGGATTTTTGTATCCTCTTTTTATGTACCCAAAAATAAAACATTTGTATCGAAAAAAGCTAAGATAACCTTGATGAACCTTGAGGTAAAATTTTATTTAAATTCAGGTTGCAAAATTAAGTATTATTATTTTCAACTTAATTTTTCAAAACTACTACCTTTAAAAGGAAACTTTTCGACTCAATTACTGCACATAAAACGATATTAGTCATCGTATCATTTTGTTTTCTGCTGTATACTTACTTTTGTGACTGAGTGTTACAGCATAAAGGGTGTTTTGCACAACATACTGAAGTCGTCGATCATCAACCAACTAATTAAAGAAAACTATCGGTTGTCAATTAATTTGTATTGGGATAATAAAATTAGGGCCGTTAATTCTAGCGACCCGAGAATGTTTCCCCAAATTAACAAGATATTTAGAAGGAATGATCAGAACACCTTCCATATCTTAAGCTTCAGAGAACGACAGACAATAGAGACGCACTTCCGATAGCAGGAATTGACCCAGAGGACGCCGTCTTGGACGATGACCTCTTTACTGTCGAAGATCCGCAGGAGAAAGTGGAGACTGTGGGGGCTGCTTTCCAGCAAGTGTACTTAGTGAATGCGTGAATGCCCCAATCATGACCTAGAAAGCAGAGCCTTGCTCCACCACTTTTACCTTCGGAATGACATCACGCAATGGCGATCAGAGAACCTCGGTTTCACCGGGTTCAATGAAGATCATTCGGCAAACGCCATAATCGCCGAGCAAAATGGGCCCAGTTCCCTGTTAACTACGAAGGTAGAGCTCCAGCTCATCTTCGAGTCGATGGCATATCAACGTTGTACTTCGACATTTACCGCAAGAAGCAGAGGACAATAATATCATACCGGACAATCAGTTCGGTTTTAAGGCGGGACATGACACCATTCATGCCGCGTCTAAGTTCGTTTCTGATGTCCAATGGAACAAATCTAAGAAGCAGTGTACGGGTGCCTGTCTGGTTTATTTGGAGAAGGCCTTCGGCACAGTTTGGTTAGAGGGTCTTTATCTAAAGCTGACCAGACTTGGCATTAGTAAACCACTATTATATATGCTTTATGATATGCTCAATGGCAGAAAGTTTGTTGTCAAGAGTGGCAATGTAACTTCTGCCACAATCTTTAATATTAAAAATGGTCCTCAGTAGGGAGCGGTCAACTCGCCGATTCTCTTCAGCATTTACACTAGCGATCTGATAAGTAGTCTAACTCAGGCAATTGCGTATGCCGACGATCTAATTGCGTACAGAACAGCTTCAAAAGTCGAGGTCATCAGGATTCTTTTGCAGCGTGACTTCGAGAAGATTCAGCGATATTGCGATGACTGGAAGTTAAAAATCAACTTTCAGAAATCAGAAACTATCTTGTTTAGGACTCCGTTGCTTAGAGCCACAAGGGATACGAGAAAGAACTGGCGCAAGCTGGTGATCGTAGGGCCAAATGGACATCCACTGGCGAGTAAAAGTGTAGTAAAGTACCTTGGCACCTGGATGGATCAGTATTTGTATTTCGACAGACATATAAATACCGCTCTGAAGAGGGCTAGGGGAGCATTTGCCCTGACAAAACGGCTGTTTTATAGCAGCCGGCTTGACAGCAGGGTGAGGGTGATTTGCTACATGGCTCTTATCCGGCCGATGATTGCCTATGGATGCCCGGTTTGGTTCAACGTTGCCCCATCTCAAATGGAAATGATTTGGGTGTTTGAGAGGCAGTGACTGAGACGCTGCGCTGTCTTGGATTACACAGAACACCAGAGTCGGAGTACAAATATTATTATTCCAACCTGGTTCTATACAACGGCGCCAACACAAACAGAATAGATAATTTTTTGCTGAAGCTTATTCGGGGTCACATTGCAAGAGCGATGTCCTCGGCCAACAGCTTAATTTTTGGGGCTTATTACCCTAAATACGAATACTACGAGAGTGTGCGCCTAAGCGGCTCTATTCGGCCGATGCATTCCTCCATCTAAACAGTCGAGGACTGATCCAGGATAGAGCGGCGGTTCCGCTTATCTACCACGTCGGCCGTAGAACTGTGATCCGCGGCTGCTTTACAGTCGCGACGTTCTCGCACAAGACGGAGCTGAGCACCTTCGGTTCAGTAGGACTGTGTCCGAACGGGACCGAAGAGATAGGGTAAAGCAGGAAAACCAGTTCTGGTGGTTGAAAATTGAAGATGAAGCTCCTTCAGACACTTAAAAGCTGACCGTGCTATTTTCTTTTCCGGTATGGTCGACTTACATAGGTTTAGGTAAAAATAAATACATTTGGTGGCACAACAGCTCGTGGAGAACCAAGGCCTAGTGACTTACAACTCTCAACCATTCCTGTGTGCGTGTTGTTGGCAGGAATGGAGGGGACCTACAATTTTTTACTTAGTCCGAACGGCTAGATAAGAAGCACTTATTCATGACAAGTATACTCAAAGAGGATTTGTCAGTCCCTCGCAAGAGGCAGTACCTCGGAAAAAAACATTTCTATTTTTAGGTGGCAGTGGCCAGAAATCGAACCCAGACCTTTGGCATGACAGTCCTACGCACTACCGATTATGCCACGAGGTACTACATAGGTTTAGGTAGTTAGTTTTAAGTAGGGACAGCCATGGTGGCACCAAAAAAACTTACAAAATCACAAAAAAAAACACAGAAGAATTATAAAAAAAAATTATGTACATATATATATTCATACATACATATGTATGTAGAACCGGAAAATGTTTGCAGTGGCTGTTCTAGTTTGTAAGCAGTTTATAATTAGTTTGTAATTTTTTTTAAGTAGCTGCAATTAATTAGCTTTAATTTAATTTTATGTAGTTTGTAAGTTTTATATAAAACCAAAAAAAAAAAATAAAGATATAGATACCGAGTTTTTTGTAAATTCTTCTCGGTAAAAATAAAAACCGATCTGGAATTTTAGTATTAGGCCGAAAGGCATTAGCATTAAGTTATTCTAGTTTAATTTTGAGCGCTAGATTGGGGCCAGTGAGTTAGTTTTAAGATATTGATAAGTAGTCTAGTATTTATGAATTTTTGTCTATCTTTAAGATAGTTTTAAGAAAATGGAAAAATAAAAATGAATTAAACAAAAAAAAAATATATAGCCAAATTTTGTGCCCAGCAAGAGTTATTCAAGATCAAATGACAAAAAAAAATGGTTTTTCAACATAATTTTTAAATTATAAACGCTTTTGAAAAATATTTAATGCAAACACTGTAGACCATGCAATTTTCTACAGAAAATGTTGAGGCACTTTTTTGCCTCCGGCTGTTTGCGTAAAAGTTCCAATTTCCAAAAAAAATGTAAAATGGCGAAAATGTCAGTTTTGGCGAATAACTCGTTGACGGTTGTCGAAAAAAACTTATTGCAAAGTTTGTAGACCATGTAGCTATCTAGACATTTTTGTTATATACGAGTAGCTACAGTTTCAAAAATATTGTTATTTCAAATATTACATCAAAAAGCAAAAAATACTTTTTACTCTAAAATGAAAAAAAAGGTAATAGTTTTGTCTTCAAAAAATATTAGAACTCTTTTTTGTCAAAACAAGCGATCAGTTTAAAATTCAAAAGTGAGATCTGTGATGTGTGTAGTGATAACTTAATCTACAGAAACAATGGAGGTTATTTCTCTGAAGAAAGTAATGCTGTAGGAGTCATTATGAGATAAGCCAAGGAACTGGGACAAGGAAATTCTAAGGTCTTAAATTTGCAGATCAACACATTCTTCTTAACTTCGACAGAAAAGAAAAACTTTCAAATGGAATAAGGTTATGTAAGATAGATAAGATACGTGAAACGTTAAAATACACTCAAAAAGAATTCCATCAAATGATATACTCCTAAATGGAGAACTGACTGAAGAGGTTGGTGCAGTGATTTTTGGGCCTAGAAAAAACTTCACTCTAGCATTTTCTAAACTGAAGTAAATGGTAAGGAAAATTTTGAGAACGAAATCTCGAAGGAAAGCACATGCAGATTCTGAAAAGTTCATGACAAGACACCAAACCCCCAGTTTAGATAGATTTGATGTTTCAAAGACTTAAGTAATTAAAACTTTAGCACATAGAAGACGGTGAATAACATTCTAACGGGTGGTTTTTTAGCTGGTTTGGTTTTGGCAACACTGGTTTTGACAGCTGACGTGTGTTTAGTACCTTGTGTCACTGTCAAACAGCTTCAGTTTGGTTTGCAATTTAACCATGGATCGTCTTACAAATGAACAACGCTTGCAAATTATTGAATTTTACTATCAAAATTCGTGCTCGGTTCGAAATGTTCATCGCGCGCTGCTTCCATTTTATGGTCGGCATTCTCGACCTTCTGAGCAGTCTATTCGGAAGATTGTGACCAAATTTCGCACCAAATTTACTTTGTTGGACATTAAACCATCAACACGTTAACGTACTGTGCGAAGTGAAGAAAATATTGCGGCCGTATCAGCTAGTGTGACAGAAGACCGCGAAATGTCGATTCGGCGCCGTTCCCAGCAGTTAGGCCTTTGTTACAGCACTACGTGGAAAATTTTGCGGAAGGATTTGGGCGTAAAGCCTTTTAAGATACAGCTGGTGCAAGAACTAAAGCCAGCCGACCTACCACAACGCCGAATTTTTGGTGAATGGGCTCTTGGAAAGCTGGCCGAGGATCCGCTTTTTTATCGAAAAATTGTGTTCAGCGATGAGGCTCATTTTTGGTTGAATGGGTACGTAAATAAGCATAATTGCCGCATTTGGAGTGAAGATCAGCCAGAAGCATTGCAACAGCTACCAATGCATCCCGAAAAAGCCACTGTTTGGTGCGGTTTATGGGCCGGCGGCATTATTGGGCCATATTTCTTCAAAGATGATGCGAATCGCAGCGTTACTGTCAATGGTGAACGCTACCGAGCGATGATAACAAACTTTTTTTGCCCGAAATGGAAGTTCTTGACTTGCATGATATGTGGTTTCAACAAGACGGTGACACATGCCACACAGCACACGAAACAATGGCGCAATTGCGAGGCGAGTTTGGTGAACAGTTAATTTCACGTTTCGGGCCGGTCAATTGGCCGCCTAGATCGTGCGATTTGACACCATTAGATTATTTTTTGTGGGGGTATGTCAAGGCTAATGTCTATAGGGACAAGCCCGCTTCGATTGACGCACTGGAAGCCAACATCCATGCATTCATTCGTGAGATACCGGCCGATATGTGTGAAAGAGTATGCCAAAATTGGACTCAGCGGATGGGCTACCTGAGACGCAGCCGCGGTCAACATTTGCATGAAATTATCTTTAAACATTAAATTGCAAGGTTTAAACTATCGATTTAAATAAATATTTCATTCATTTTTTCGAATTTTTTGTGTTTTTTTTTTTAAAGTTCTAAACCTCTTAAAAAATCACCCTTTATTAAGTCTAGTACGCTGCTGATGCGAAACGTAATTTTTAGTTGGTCTCCAAAAAGACATCGAAATGCTTACGAAACCTTAGAAATGCCTTTAGAGTAAACCTTAAATGCTCAAGTTGTTAAGGAAACTAACTCAATCTGATCCAACTCTATATGGAAAAACAATAGACCTTAAGGTCAGAATCGAATCGGCTAGTTAAAAGATGAAAAGCTGCTTTCAATAACAGAAGATGCTCTTGAAAGATTTGTCACTTCGTCGAAGAAGGCAGTAAACACTGCAAAATTATTTTCGGTCTAGAAGAACTTCGATCCCGGCATCATCATCAGCACGTCAGTTCAATGCTACCGATCATACCAAGCTAGTACTTTAACAATTTTGTATGCCAACTTAGTAAAGCAAACCAAGCACGTTGTAAAATTGAAAGTTTTGTTCCCTCTTCGTTAGTTAAAAGTTTTTTCAGTCAAACATTAAAAATTCCTCGTGGATCTCGGAAGCTTAAACAAAGGTTCTCTAAAATACCATCATCAACATAACAATTCGAATACCTCGAGAAACAAAAGCATGCAATTAGTATCTTCAACTTGAGCCAATTTAAATTTTAATGTGAAAACTAAAAGTTCCATTGTTCTAAGTCGAGTGTAAAATCAAGTTGCTGTCCTCCGCACCGTAATGCATCCTAAAAGAACCCAAAAACAAAATAAAAATAAAAAAATGTCAGCTCTCTTTTTGAATGCACGTTGGAGAAGTTGAAGTGTTTCCCACTCTTGTTCGCGATTAATCTGCTTAAAAAACAAATTGCACCAGAAATAGGATCCTTTTTTGCATAGCGAACTCTCTTCAAATGCAGAGGTAGCTTATGGGGATATTTTTGTGTGTCGGCGGCGTCTGTGCATTTGCATCGACCTCATCATCATCATCTAGCATCAACCTTAACGTCGTCGCATCGTCATCATTACACTTTAGACTTTAGAGGTTTTTGCCAAATGTCTGCAGTTGGTGCTTGGTGGTTTTGTAGATTTTTAGGTAGATTACATCGCCTACACTTCTTTCTGTCACATAATTCTCTATCATTGTTGGTGATGATGAGCGAGAGTGGAATAAGATCAAAGCTGGTTTACCTGCTAAACATTTGCCCGGCTTGAACCACAACATGTTGACGATGACGACTTCGAAGTGAAAGATGGAATAAGTTTGACACTCTCTGCTTGCCGCAGACCAGAAGAGTGAGGAGTGCAAAAGTGTTCCTCTATACTCTACTCAGCTAAGGAACAAGGAGTCCCTTGTCGACGAGACCACAAATTGCTATTTGCCTCGTATGCCGACGTGACGACTATGAAGACGAGAACGACAGCGATGTCGACAATGAGGGTGGAAGAAACTGGAGGAAGTTGATAGGTACCGCACACAGACGATGTAGCAGCATTTGTGGAAAATCACATAGTCACATCCCATTAAGTTCTGAGTTATGGTCGGTGTTCGGAATAAGAAAAAGAAGGCATAGCGAAGGCTTGGATCATCATGTGTTTGTCAAATTGTAGAAATATTATATCCTTGGAAGCAATGGAAGAACCTTTCATTCTTTATTCTTTTACTGAAACTTGGCGGTAGAAGACGAATTAATTTTGTCTTTCGTTTTTTTTTCTGGAGGAGCTGGGAGGCTATGTGCTCTGCTGATGTACCTACACTACATATCTGTTCAACTGAATTCATGATGATGTTGATTAAATGAAGGAGATGGCATATTGATACCTCTTTTACCATCACTATAATGTCTGATGGGTAATGTGCTCTAAGAGATGAACTTAAACGATGTAATATATGGTTGGGTTTGCAATAAACGACTATAAAAGTGATGCATCCAAGTCAGAGTGGGTCAATGTAAATGGAGTGATGAATTTAAGGGGGCCACCCAAAAACCCAAAGAAACAGAAATACATTTTTATCTCGATGGAAGTTTCAATTACCTAGAGACATGTGTGTAAGGTTATGGCAGCTATGCTACTTGTATGCTGTGTGCTATGGAGGATCAGAGATAGGTTGCTTTGGGATATTGGAATTTTGCTATATACGTAAAGGCACTTTGCATAGGCCCAACAAGTAGTAGATACAGAACATGGCATGCAGGATTATTTTAAATAGGTGGTTTAAGAAGTTTTAAATTAGAAAAAAATCAAATTGAAAATCCTGATTGCAGTAGTTTTACTTTGGGATAGGTAGATTCGAGATGGTTAGAAATTAGATTTTCTTTCACAGTATACATATTATATGTAAGTATGAGTAATCACAGGAAGGGGGCGAATTGAGTACATGACAAGGCATTATAGATCCATGTTAAACTGAATGGGGTAAAGGTAAAAACGCAACTACTGACTATTTTATTGGAATGTTTTCATTTTTGTTTGGATTCTAATTTGCAAGGATTTTAACTTATGTATGTAAAGGATTTTCCGATTAAGGCGGGTCGATATTGAAATCGAATAAAACAAGCTTTATGTGAGGTATTAAAGACATTTTTTTTTTAATGACCAACGTAGGCCATTATGAATGAAACATGATATAGTTCAATATGCCTTGGCACGGATCTATGATCTATGATCGCATTTATCCAGCAGAAATTGAACTATAGCCTAGGTTGCAGGGCTTTCATTGTCTATTGGCCCTGACCTGCGCCTTCAGAAAACGCTCAAAGAAAAAGTGGCCAATTCACGTCAACTCCGCAAGGGATAACCGTACCCTCAAATCGTTCATGCAGAATGTCCTTTGTAGCGTGGTTCACTATGTGATTGTGCACCGATTGTGGAAAAAATAAATTGATTATCGCTGATTTATAGCACTCGCCGTTTACGGTGATGGCCTTACCAATGTGGTTTTTGAAAATAAGCGGACACGCGCACCAAACAGAAATTATTGTAGATCAAATCAAGTTATTTCAATCCATAGTTTTCAAGATAATGCGACTTAAAAAATGTTCAATTCATGAAAATACTGGTTTTTCATGCGTATTCGAATCTAAGATATGTGTTTCATTAGTTCTTTGTATTCTATTTTTAAATGGGGTTTTTTTAATTTTTCTTTTCAAAGAAATTAATCATTTTAAACCAGTTAAGCTTCTCGGAACTCATCGCGTTAATTAATAAGAATTGATTATGAATTGTTTTTCCCGACGTTTGGAACAAATTTGACTCTTCGTGGTCACGCGATTAGACTAACGTTTGATGGCTGTTTTTGTTTACTTAAATGCTATCTTAATATGTACCGGTGAAGGTATTAATTCTTTTAATTAACGCGGTAGTTTCCGAAAAGTTTAATAAGTTTAAAGAGGTTTTTTTCTATCCATATTTTTCGATGTTTTAAGACAGTGTGACTTTAAAAACAGTCAAATTTCGAAAATACTGGTTTTCGAGGATATAATGGTGCGTACTTTGCCGCCAGAAAGTTCCTTTTTTTTATAAATAATTTTATTTCTACCCATAGCTTTAGATGTTTCAAACTAGAGCGACTTTAAAAATGGTAAAATTTCGAAAATAAAGGTTTTTCGGGTTAATTGCGATGCTTACCAAACGTTCAGAATGTCCAACTTTTATTAAATTTTTAAATTATGTTATTTCTATCTATAGTTTTCAATGTTTCAAGATAGTACTATTTTATTTATAGTCAAATTCGAAAATAAGGGTTTTCGGGTTCATTGCTACCGCACCAAGGAGAAAGTCCTTTTTATCATTTTATTTTAAAATAAAGTTATTACTGTACATATTTTTCGCTACTTCAAAATAGTGCGATTTAGACAAAGTCAAATTTCGAAAATACTGGTTTTTCGGGGACATTGCCATTCCTACCGCTCTATATACTTCTATCCATTGTTTTCAATTATAACATATTTAAAACTCAAAATTTTGAAGAAAAAACTCTGTTCTCGAAAACCAGTATTTTCAAAATTGTACCGTTTTATAAGTTGCACTTTGTCCCTTTGATTTCGAGCTATTGGCAGTTGTTCAAATGGTTTTATAAATTCAGACGAAAATTATCCAGAACTTACGGTTTCCATATTCCGCTAACTTAATTTTTTAAGATTAAGGTGTGCACCATTTTTTTTTAGCACGACAGGAAACGCTTTTCAACTCTTAAGAAAATATTTTTTCAACGTTATTTTAAGCTTTTAAGGTCCAGTTTTTCTGGTTAAGATAATCCGATCAAATATTCGAAAACGTACGTCTTTCTACTTTAGATATAAATAAAAAATATTCGCAAAGCTAAATTGCATTTTTAAATAATTTAAATTGAAACCTCTTGATGAAACACCCTATATTCACCAACCATTTGACTTAGAAAAGAAAAAAACCTTTCATATGTGTTATCACAATCAAATAAACTGTTTTTTTTTTCAGTTTAAATAAATGAATGTAATTTAGACGGAAGTTCAAAAAATAACACTTCCAAGCAAATAACAAAATTAATCAAATCAGCAATCAAATCAAACGATTATTAAGTCGTTGGCTTATTTGCTTTTTTTTTTGTTAGTTTGGAAAAAAAAGCTTCCTCCTCGAAAATCCCTTCATCGATCGTTGTCTTTGTCGTGTGAAACGTTTGCCAGCAACCAACAGTAGGAATGTACGTGTGTGCTGCTGATAAATTTATTGATTCCCGATGGAAATATTTAAATTTCGGATCATAAATGTAAATTGACTTTGACTAACATAAATTTGTGGGAGCGCGTCCATTGGCCGCTAGCAGTTAGCCGTTAAGCCATTAGACAGCAATATCCGGCAGAAGAGCGCTGCTATCACATATTTATGCATATTTTTTTGTTGTCTTTGTATGATAAGTGCGTATTATGATTTGCATTTGCTACTGCTGATGGGTCTTTGAGAATTATTTAATTTATGTGCGAAAGACGAGACCTTGCCAATTAATAGTTCAATCACAAACAATTTATAAAATATCTTCTTTTCAGTTGATGGAATAGCTTGTAGCAAAAATGCACACAGACATTTAATTAAGCAATTTAATTTAATTAATGTGCGGATTTTGGAATTTTATTGCGTCAAGGTCGTTTAAAGGTAGATAAGGGAATTGTGATTGCAAAATTTGGTTTATTTATGATTAATATTTTTTTTTTTTAATTTTTAATGCTTGAAACGAATAAATAAAAACGAATAATGTTTATTCATTAATTAAAAGATTTTCATATAAATTTCCATTTAAGTCCATTGACCTACAAAAATATCTGGCAAATGCAATTTCAATAGTTCGCAAGATTACTCAGGCTTTTTGTTGTTGGCATTTTTGTTGGATAGGAAATCATTATAGATTCAGAGATTAAAAGTCTTAATTTTTTGCAATTGAATTAAACAGCAAATTAAGTAATCGTGGTTTGCAAACCAAAATCCACAGAAACGGAATTAGTGTTTTCTTCGGATTGTATCAAAATGTTGTATGGGCCATAATTGTGTCTTTAAAATACAAAAACTATGTCAAAATTCTATATTTTAAAATTCGGTGTTTTTAGTTCCGTTTTCCAAAATCCTGATTGTAAAAAAATTCTGTAAGACTAAATTCTGGCTACAAAATTCCGTTGGTCCAAAATTCATCCTATCAAACCACCCACTCATTGAAGCTTTCTCCGTTTCGCCTTACGAAACCTTCCATGTTCTGACCCTTATTTCCTACCCCCCTACGAACATCGTTTACTACTGATCGACTTAGATACCCTTTCTAAACGTCGTGCCGTTGCAGATATACTTTTTGTTCACCAGGTCATCACAGGTGCCATCGACTCTCCACCACTTCTTGAATTAATTTTCGTTAACACCAGACCACGTAACCTTGGATCTATTCCCTTCCTTTGCCTTCCTACTCACCGAACAAATTATGCCCACTTTAACCCAATTTCTAGAATGTTACGTTTAGCCAACAGTGCACAGCATCTCCCTGATTTCAACCTTAGTATCTCGTGCCTTAGAAGAAACCTTTATTCTAATTTTCCATAACCCCCTCTTTAAGTTTTAAGTTAGAATAAGTTCACTTGCTTTTAGTTTAAGTTATCTTATTATTTTTGATTATTATTCATGAGCTTGAATTAATAGAATTTAGAATTCATTTAAATTTCCTATCACCAAATTCAGGATGTACAAAATTCGCACGAACGACATCGCCTGAAGTTCTAAATTGCAAAATTCTGAATAAAAAAACTTAAAAATTTTAGCTGTTTGTATGACCAAAATTTTGTACCCATTGCAAAATCTGAGTGAGTCCTATCAGTGATCGAATGAATAATGGTTTACTAGATTAGCGGTTCCCATACATAGCTCTGGAACCTTAAAAAAAAGTCAAAATATAGGTATTTTAGAACCACAGCACTTTAACGATAGCCAAAAAAGAAAGACAAAATTCTTAAATCTGTTTATTTCTTATTTAAGATATTCCGTGAAAGCGAGTGCGAAATTTGAAACAAAGTTAAAAGCTAAGTGCTATGGCCGAAAGCCAAATTTGAAGATCAGGGGAGCGACAAATCTCCTTCTGTAACCCCGAGGTTCCGCGGAACAAAGTTTGGGACCCAAGGTACTAGATTACTCGAAACGTCAACGGTAAAGCCAAACTCACATAATTCAACCACGTATTGCTCGAAAAGTGATGCGGTAATTAGGCCCCTGAATTTAAAAAATTAAAATTATGTATAAAAAATTTTAACTGTAGCTACAAAATTTTGATGAAAAACTCTGTGTTTAAAAATTCTATAAGATTATCTTGTTCAAAATTTTGGTTCTAAACATTAGTAAGATCTGGATTTTGGTATTGTAAAGACCAAGATTCTGGTTGTATAAAATTCTTAATACAAAATTCTGTATTTTTGGATTCTGAATTCAAAAACTTTTGTATGATCAAAATTCTGTAGTTCAAAAATCTGAACATATTTTAAAATTTATGTTAACAAAACGACTAGATGACTAAAATTTATTTGTTTAAAAATTTCAATTCTACAAATGTCTGGCTGTACAAATTTCAGAATGACCAAAAATCTGTATTTCAAAGTTCAACACAACACAAAACTTCTTCTAATCAAAATTCTATATTGCTTAATTTAGTTTTTAAAAAAACCTAACTGTACAAAATGCGTATTTAAAAATTTACCAAAATCCACTATTTTGAAACTTTTTTTTACAAAAAATCAATCAAGAAATTTGGAGTCAGTTTCAAATTTGTATTTTATATAAGACTTAGAAACTACATTCACCTTCATTTAATCATAATTAAACTACTTTAAACTACATACATACTCAAAGCGACATAAATCTACTTAAAAACTAGAACAGCAACAGGAAGATTTTATTCCAACCCTAGTTTCATTATAAATGAAGGTAAATAGGAGGAGTGTATGCTAATAATAATTGTATTCTGCTTAAATTTGCATCTAGGTGATACACAAAAATTAAATTAGTTAGGGTTATTAATCGTGAAACATAAAATGAGAGATGACTTATGGAACTTTTAAAAGAGCACTCTAAATAATTCTATTAAAAACCAACTTAAACTCAACTTTTATGAAACGTTAACATTTTACTGTTTGCCTTAAATTGTATTTGTTTGAAATGTTAGTGTTTTAAATATGTATCTATTTTCTATCATTCTATTTTTTTAATGCTATTCTTATTTCTCCATAATGAGACACCAAGGGATTACTAACATTCCCCACATAGAACACAGAAGACACATCCTTAATCACCCACATCGCGTAAAACTTTGAAGACAAAAAAAAAGCCGCCACTATAAAATTAATTACACTATAAAAACTCAACTTTCAATCCACTATTTCTACCTCCCAGTATAGATGTTTAGAAAGTTCATAGACCTCCCTATTCAGTCATGAAAATGGCTCATTCAACATAACATATCACAATACCATACCCCCAAGTGGCTGCCACACTACAACGTCTACTCACGTGACTTTAAGAGCCACTTAGTTGACACGAGTAATTATTTTTTTAAGGGTGGTACCCTAGTACTGGGGGTTCTGATATGGTTTAACCTCGCAAGCAATAAACCCCCCTTTTATACGATGGCTATTATATGCAGCACTTTGTACCACTATGTATATACTAAACTTAACTTGAGTCGAGACAAAACGAGACGAGACAAAGCAAGGCGTGCTAAATGAGGGTGTTCGGTTGGAATTTCTGGGTGTGCATTTTACATGCTGGTCTGGTTTGATGGTATTACACCGAGTATTTGCACTTAAAATGGGGGTGGTAATGGTGGCGAGCTATAAGTTTATAGTTTCAATCCATAAGCTCGTGACAAGGTGGCATTTTCACGTATTTAAATATCCTGGGGGCAGTATATGTAGCAAAGAAAAGAATAAATACGAAAGAAATTTTACAGAGACGATATTTTTAATGTCTTCGTTATTATATATCTACTCGCTTATACCTTGTAGTAGTCGCTTGCATATAATTGGATAGATGAGAATTCAACTTCAATTTGGATTTCATAAAATATTTAAGATTAAAAGAAGAAGAAAAGTCACGCAATACAAGGATTGCATTTAATTATGAAATTAAATAACTATGGTTTGAATGCTAGTTTGGAATTCATCAGAGTGCATTAATTAACTAATTAATATTGCTTAAGTTTATATAAGGGAGAACTTGTAGGAAATATAGAAACAATTTCAATATATAAGACTACTTAGTGTTATTAATGCAAATGTTGAAGATTTATTGTTAGAAACTGCTGGAAGTTTAATTTTATAGAGATTTTCTAATTGAAATAGATTTGAAAGATATCCTAACTTTAATTGTGGCTCGCACTTACCATGTTTAGGTTGTATTATGACGTCAATTAAAAAGTCCACTAGTTAGTACCCCAATTTGGTTAAGTTTCCTTTCCACTTTTCTGGTAAACTGATTTGAAATCTCCTTTGCTGTGTTGTTAATCAGGAGTTATTTGGTTCGACTTGTTGCTGTTGTGTTTTTAGACTGTCGAAAAAAAATCAAACAGTTATTATTATTGGAACTAAAAATAATTGAGATACTTTCAAAATAAAAGAAAAGCTTAAAAGTATCAACATTCATGTCAGTATAAGAACCGTCATCAATTTTGAGAACGTCAAAAATTAAAAAAAAATTGGTATCATTACTTGCCAAGCCAGTCATAGCTTTAATTATGTGGAAAGTTGGACCTATATGAATTTCTATTTAGCCAGATATATTAATTAAGGCTTGAACTTTATTTTCGCATCAAAATATGTAACAAATTATTTTGCGTTCTAAATGCCTAAAAATTAAAGAATTTACCTAATTTTTAATGATGAGTTATGACTGGCGCCTTTATAAATAAATTAATAATTACACAGGTTAGCAAATCTGTACCTTGGTTCAATGTCCAATTTGATAATTTTTATCAAGTAGAACATTTTGCTTTTTAATTTCTAAAAAAAGCTTATTATAACATTTGAGAATTCAACTTTTTATCTTGTTAAGAAACGATTGAAGATTTTAGCTCCAAAATAACGGAACTTGCCTTGCCACCGTTAAGGAAAAGCAACAGGTAAGTGTGATCCAGCTGGGCATTTATTTTTTTTTATTATTTTTGAGGTTATGTTACCACCCTTAAAGATTAAAACTTAATTTTGAAGAAGTAGATTAGTATTTTGAGGAGCATTTGTAAATTTTGTTGAAAAAATTTACCAAGCAGTTTCGAGTGTAGCTGCATAGACAGTTAGATGGATAGAGGGAGACGAAACTGCAAGACCTTGTTTTTGCACCTTTCCTATCATCGTAATCTTAAGTTTGATCAAAATCTCGAATCCAATTTGTTCACGATCTCATATCGTGCCTTATACTCGTATCAATGTGTTGTACTTTTCATCACAAGTAGGAGAATATTGAACCGTTGCTTATCCTCACGTCACCCTCCATCATATTAACTCCCCTTTCAACTCTGACAAACAACAATTAAACAAGTACATATTCACTTCAATTGGAAGAAAACAAATTCTTTAAAAAGAATTCAAATTAATCAAAAAAGAATTGAAATAAAATGTTCAAAGACCTTGCCTCCAACAAAAAAAAATCAACTATGTATAGTTAAAAGCCAACAAAAAAAAATTAACTGAATTTTATATTTGTTCCAAGAAATAATTTGCTTTTTAAATGTTGATGTTCTCCTTTGCTGGTTGTTTTTTTTTTTTTCATTTTTGATAAGATCAGATATCTTCAGCTCTACTTAACAGATTACAATGAAAAATTCAATTATTTTCTTCATGCAAATCAAATAAGTAAAAGGGAGAAAAAAAACAAACTACATAAAAGCAGAGGCTCAAAATAATTGAAAACAATACGCCACGCGATGATGTTTGTGTAGTCCATTGTAGGAGATTTTTTGTTTCTTTGAAGGTTGCAAAGACATGCAAAGTGGAATAAATTGACAGAAAAACACGAATATACGGAAGAAGTAATGAGATTTCTAATACAAAGAATAAATGTAAAACAATACAATTTTTTTCCTTTTCAACGTCTTTGATGTAAATAATCAAATATTGGACCCAAATACAAAAATGATGTTTGTTGGAAAATTAATTTAACTTGACTTATAACGGAAAAGTTATACTGTCTAATTTTCGTGACCTCAAAAGTTGTTGTTGTGTGTAATCAAAGAATTAAAATAAACTCTAGGACTGTCGAGCATCTCTGGTGGAGATGGCGCAACAGTTTAATATTCACCTTTGTTGGGTGCCGGGCCATAGTGACATTCCAGGAAATTATAAAGGAACATTGCTACCCATTTTATCTGAAAGGACAAATATTGGTATACCCATCGCTACTTGTAAACTTTTGCTGAAGCAGGATGCTTTAGAGAGAACAAACATTAGGTGGAATAACATCGCTACTTGTTTGGCGACAAAACTAATATGGCCAAACCTTAATTTGAAGCGCTCCATGTGTTTAATATCTCTAAACGGACTGCACATAAACTCTGTTGTAGGTGTCATAACAGGTTTAATTGGCAGACACGCAAAGCGGCTTGGCATACTTTCAAACGGTTTTTGCAGAAGCTGTATGGACGAGGAGGAGGACGAAACGATTCCTTACCTTTTCTCTACATGCCCCGCACTTTCCAACAGACGTAAGCTCCACTTAGGAGACTATTTCTATAACGATCCTAGTAATCTGGCAAACATCGACATTAATAGTCTCGTTCGCTTCGTCAGAAGCTCAGAATGGATCAACTTTGGTCTAAGTGTGTCAGTTTTAATTTACTGACAGCCACTTCTACCTAAGAATAAACCCAAAAAACTATTATAAACAATTTTGAAATCACTCGGATTTATTTTTTTTTACTGCGACCAAAAATGGTTTGAAAATAAAACTAGACTCTGTAATTTTTGGAAAATACGCTTATGTGACCTCATTTTCTTGAGTCAGTTTCATTGGTTGCTCTTGCGTTTTTGATGCAGTTCTTATGGATCTTTTGCTGAATAGAAAACTTTTTATGGATTCAAAAATTTCCTTGAAGGGTTGTAAACTTTTATATTCAGGATTGTAACCATTCATTTTATTTTATGTATTTAACGGAACGGACTTGCTTCCAATAAAAATTCCTTAAAAATTGTCTCCGAAAGATTTTTTTGTTTATTGTCTTATTGCTTATTTTTACGTTTTCATTTGTAAACATTTTCGAAGCATTTCTGAATATTTAAACAATTTATTTTTTCACAATTTTGGTAATGAAATTTCTAGCTTTTTTCATCACAGGTGCTTTATTTAGATCAATATTTGCCCAACTTTTTTTGCTCTGTGCCCTAAGCTCAATGATACGTATAACCTTTCAATACAAAAACATCATTAATCTCAATTCGTCTGTTTAATTCACTTCACATCAACATCATAATCTATCATTTATATCTCTCAGTATTTTGCTACCGAATGTGTGAAAACACATTTCAAAAGCAATCGCAAGTCCCAAGAGGTTACAAAGCGAACAAAAAATCCACTTGTCTGGAGACTGGTGGATCTGGGCAGCCTCATCTTGATGACCATCATCTTCACATGTACCACAAAAGAACTACTAAACAGGTTAACAAAAACAAAACAATTGAGCAGACAGACGGACAAACAGACAGTAAAGACATTGAAGCTTGAATTTTTGTTTGTTTTCTTTTTTTGTTGATCGAAGAGGAAAGATGGAGCAAAATTTCCAACTTTAAGTGAAACCCCACAAACCTACAAAGAAAAAATAAACCTAACAAATCTGGAAGCATTGTAATACAAAAGGTAGAATTTCTTCAACTCTAATGGATTAAATCTTGGGGCTATTGTCTGAGCTGAACTGAGCTGTTTGGTTGCGCAGATAAATAAATTTAATAAGAATGCCCCATGGCGTCCACTTCAATAGTCTGTCTATGTAAGATGCCGAGCAATTGGTTTCAAGTTTCATGATGGTTCGTGAGAATTTTCTATTGTTATTAAATTTTTTTGAGAAATTATGTAAATCAGTGTAGCAATTATTATCGTAAATTTATAGAAAGCGAATTTAGTTCTCATTATAGAAATTGAAATGGCCTTCCTGTTTATAAATGGAAGGTCATCATAAATAGTTTTAAAGACCTTTAGAAAATAAATGTCAAATAAAAAATTAACAAACAAAATAATTTTCCTGGTTTCGAAAGTATGTAGTGATGCACATCGAATTTCTCAGTGAATTCAGTGAAATTGATGGATGTTGGGTTAGGAATCATAAGATAAGCCATTGCGAATTTGAAAGTTCTTTAAAAAAAATTAAATGCACATTATAAATTTCTTCAAAAAAATGTACTACAAATTTTAAACCTGTTAGACACGTGTTAAGGTAGGCAGACAAACGGTTAATGGTTACTCCTCAAAGGCTTTTGTTGGTATGACTTACAATGTTACGCAAATGACTTGACTTTTTAGGTCGTTAGCTATCAGTCTATTACGATGTGTAATTTTATATTTGTTTTCAAACCTCAAATATTAATAAAAAACACCTATAGAATGATTTGAATTAATGATTTCTTCACTTTGAGTTTGGTATTGCTTTGGTTTCCAAAAACTTCATATTAACCGTAACAGTATCAAGGATCTAAATTTAATTGAGATATTTTAAATTGTATATCCAAAGGAAAGAAAGAAACGATTTAATTAACAACCCTTGCAACACCCAGCTTACAAAATTCTGGAGAATATTAAAGAGGTATCCCTTACAAGCCTTCATAAATAATTCAAAAACAACTGCCCTTCTCATAGCTGGCAACTCGATAAAAACATACGACCACCTGAACATGAACAAGATGTTTCATTGAACTCTCACCGCCGCCACCTGAAGCCAAGAGAGAAAAAGTAAAAAAATAACATTTTAATGTACAGAAATTGATTCCTTCAATGATATTAAATCGATATCTCATAAAACCATGTGTTCCAACAAACAAAACATACACAAAAAGAGGAACTTAAAAAACACAGACTTAACATCGGGTCATTGAGAAGTCAGAGGCTTCTGGATGTGTGTGCTCCAGTTTCTGGTCTCTTTAGGTTCACTTAAGCAGTGACCCAAAAAAAATATATATAACAACTCAAGCACCGATATCTTTAACTTTTTGCAGATGTTTCCTCAACCTGCAATACTGTTTTTATATATGCCAATCACATTTGTATCTAACTACATATACATATAGAAACATTCTGATTTATTCCATAGTCATTCATAAGAGCTCCCTCGTATTGCGTCCTACCTCCGCCACCGATAGCCTCATTGCTAAATTTTTCGTCCTGGGTCATCTTCTGTGCTTGTTGTTTTTTTTTTAAGCTCGTTTACCAATTTTGTTATGTTCATCGTAGTCGTCTGTTTTTTGTAGGCCTGCAGGAGTAATATATTTTATGCCCGGCATTGGAACATCAAAATCGATCCTCTGTAGCGGAAAGTTGATAGCTCCTCTTCCACGTGCCACATCACGCTGTTGTGGACACAGCATATGGTGGTCTTTGGGTCTCGGTCAGATGTGGCAGAAAGGTGTTCGCTAAATTTCAACTACATAAACGGATGAGCAATGCAGCTGAAAAGACTCCGCAGATTTATGAAGTCAAGAGGAAGAGGCACTCAAAGCAAAACCGACAGCCTGCCCCATAGGATATGGGAGGCATCACACATCATCTCCAAATCCAAACTATGCACGAGTCGAATCGGAGGCGAGTGTGATGGCTCCCCAGTACCGCAGCGCTGTCGCATCACCGCACGCACCGGTTTGAATCTAATTTATTATGCTACTTCACTCTACGCAACACACACAGCTCTCAATCGGTTTGCTTCCGCCTGTAGGCCAAAGATAAGAGAAGTGTGTGCGTAAGTTTTTTTGTTTAATAAAGTTGTTCTTCTTTAACGTTGTTCTACGTTCTACCTTTAGAGAAAAATAAACAACGAGGATGAGGAAGTGCATTGCAGCCGTGTCGTGATGGTCGTGGGTTGGCCGTTTGAAGGCCGAACGTCAAGCGGATGGACTCATTAATTTGTAATTCACGCAGCGGAAGGGCACAATTGCCTGACCATTTCCGAAGTTATAGCTACGACGACGAGTTTGTATCAAATGCTAATGTGCGTAACCTGATGTGAATCTCCTTATACCCCAGGAGGAAGACAGAGTTATTAAAAAATATTTTACTTAAACCAAAAAAAATATTAAATTCTTAGGTGCATTTCCGGATTAAAAAGACTTTTGTTTATAAATTCATTTGACACGCTACGACTGAGCCTTCGTCTTACTATTTGTTTGTTTTGACTTTTCCAACAGATTTGCATACATAAAATAATGTTGAATTTGATTCGTATTCTTGTGATGTCAACAGTTTTGGGTTGTTAACTTTTATGAGTTCTTTGTTGAAGAGATGTTTCTTTTGTTGGATATATTTTTTTTAATGTGTTAAGCCAAATAAGGTTATGGGGTATACATAAAATTAAATGATGTGTGTACATATCTAAATACATTAGAAATCTGGTGTTAACGGCTAAGGAAGAACATTGTTTTTCGAATAAGTTATTATTTATTTAACGGGAATTTGGCTTGATAGGGAGGTTGAATTTAAATTTAATTGATTGAAAATTATGGTGTTTTATGGGATTTATTTGGGTACCTACCTACCCACTTTGATCCGTTAAGGGTTTAAGGACTGAGAAAACAGAACGCTATCCTGCGATACGATCAATAGGTACTCACTGGGAAAAATATATCCCGACGGTCAAATTTTGTTTGTAAATTCTCACAAAGATCGCCGCATTGCGATCTCTTTGACCAGGCCAATAAGTTTACATAAGTCATAGAAAAAGAAGTTTTTCTTTGGTTAAACCCAATGAAAATAAACTTACCAAAGAACATGACCAGAGACTCAACGAAGGCCTTTTTTAGACTTCGCCATCATCAAACAAAATTTTTTTCACGATTTGGTTCAAAACATCTAGTAAAATTGTAAAATTTTTCAGCCTTAAGCCATGGGGCTAGTGCTGTTAGTTTTTAATATTAATCTATACATTTATGTGTTATAAATAATAACGATAAATTGTAGCTCTATTTTTTTTTTAAATAGCACTTGATAAATCTACAGGATCACTTTCACTTTAGCAAACTCACAAAATTTCAACGCAAATAAACATAACTTTTAACTGTTGACCTTGACGGGACGTTAAGTGAAAATTTTACCGTTGTATTTTTTTTTATAATGGCCGTGTTCAAGGACCTATTTTAACGCTATCAAATTGGTCGCGTTTAGTTTTGTATCCAAAGCTGTTCCGTATTTTTAATGCTATCTCCACACCACATAAAATATTTCAACTGTCTTTGAAATGCAGCCTATCTTAGTGCGTGTCTACATTGTCTTCTTATTGAAAGTTGGATCCAATGAGATGGGTAGATTGAATGTGCGAAAGAAAGAGAAAAGAGATTTCACCCAAAATCCGCGACTTTCAATAATAATTTTTGGTTTCAACATGAACAATTATTTTTTGTGCGAGTGAGAGATGTATGGAGAGTGATTGCGTGAAATAGGGATGGGTATATTGAACTGAAAGGATTTTTATGCATAATGTAGACCCACTATTCTTAAAAACTACTTTCAGTAAAAAAAAAGTAGACAGGCTCTTATTGCTTGTGATACCCACCCTATTACGCTGTTTAGATTGGAAAGATTGAGACCGGTCTCACGGCAGTTTCTGGACAAGAGCAGTGAGAATGTAAGGAACCCCTCACTTCTATTATCCAGAAAATGACTTGAGACCGGTCTCAATCTTCCCAATCTATACAGGGTCTATTAGTGCTTTGCATATGAGCTGTGAATAGCAAAATACAAAACAATTAGTCGAGAATTCTGACATTTCTTTCATGTAAGTTATTTGCTTGGTCGCTGAATGACATGAATCATCATACAAAATAACCCGTAATGCTGGAATTAAACGTGTGACAAATTGTCATAAATTTTTCCATTTTCACGCCCTTAATGACATAATCGTTGAACTAAACTTGACGAAGCTTTTTATGTATTGTCTTCCAACAATTGAAATGGCCCTCTGAAAAAGCTTACAAATGTCGGCTTCATAAATTTCTGAGTGCAGGATATAAACAACTGTCAAAACACATCTGTTTTTTTTCTTGTGTGTGTTTTAAGATTTGTCTGTTGTGTTTGATACTGTGTGTCACGTTTGCCGTTTTTTACACAAAATTGATACAAAACTAGTTCAACGTGTTTGCTTATTTTCTAGCAACTTTTCTCCTCTATGAAAGATTTTTCCCATTCTTTCAATAATTTGACAGTGAACTTTGTATAACAAAAGTAACCAAACACACCTATTGTTTTGTTCTTAGTCCTTAATTCAAAAATATCATCGCAATGGCATTACTCATGGTTTCACTTATAAGTACTTCTCTTATATTGATGAGTGCAGCCAATCTGTAGCGTCGAGTATGGTCTTGGCTTAACATTGAATGATTATTCCAAGGACGATCATTTTGTTGTTGTTGTTGCATTGCTTTCCCCCTCATTTTATATTCCCTCCTTTTCCTTTTATCAAAAAAATAACTGCAATGGAAAAGTCGGGAAATGTAAATGTAGATGACCTCTTTTTCATAGGCAAAGATAGTAGCTATTTTCTGAGAACTGTCAAACGCCAATTCTCATAATACACAATCCACAATGTCCATCCCACAAAGCAGGAATTGAAAAATTCTCTCAAATTTAGCCTTTTTGAATACATATCAATTTTACTGGATTGTTTTAAAGAAAATTCAGTGACGAAACAAATTACTCGCATGTAATGTTAGAACTCACGTACATTCGCAATTTGCAGTTTGCTTTTCACAGCTGATACGCAAGGCACTAAAAGGGTGGACCTCAGGAAGAATAAGAATGGCTGCATTTCAAAGATAAAATAGAAGATTTATATGTGGCTTTAGTTTTGTTGAATGATAACTTTTGTTCGTAACCCCGAAGCCACACGCGAAAGTACTGACAAGCAATTTGGTTACATAGACTGCCTGTCAAATACTGGATTTGCATTACACTTGCCTTCCACTTGCTTCCCACTTGCATTCCACTTTCTTGTCTCCCAACTTGCTTCACGACTTGCATCACTACTGGCTTCAAAAATTCCATGCCAATTGACGAGCAAGCTGCTTGGGTTTGTATGTGTTAGTGAACAAATGTGTAGGTATTGCACCTTGCTTGCCAGTACTTGCCCGTGTGGCGTCGGGGTAAGACCAAAAAGTATTTGATTTAAAGGTAGTAGATTTATTTTACTGAAAAACTGCAATAGATCTACTACAATTATGGCAACGCAAGTGTTATAATAGCCGTTTTCCTTTGGAGGTGGCAAAGAGGATTTGAGAGTAGATGAAAATCCTAATCTAGCACTATCATCTGCACATACTCTCATGAGCAAGTAGATAAATTTCACATGGGAAAGTAGTTGGATGTGTTCCATTGAAAATAGCTGACAAAGTACTTGCAAGTACTTCGCTATTTCCAATCAAAAACGCCTAGTGGTGCCATCTACCTCTGCAAATGAAAAATGAAAAAGACAACAATAAAGTACGATGAACAAAGAAGACAGGGAGAGAAAATTGACTGGAATGGTCGTTTAGTGTAAATATTTTTAGCTCATATACAAAAACTAAAATTGACAGGATATTGTACTAAAATGGACAGTAGTTGGAAGTAAACGAACAAAAGTAGTTTGTTTGCCCAAAGTTCTCTGAAAAGCATATATTTAAATAAAATTACAGTAACATTCATAGAAACTTGTAGTTTTGGGAAGTTACACTAACAGAGGATATTTAAGCAAAGCAGTTAAATCATAAAAATTGTAAACCTCGGAAAATAAATGCTTCCATACCATGATGAAGATTCGCAACGTTTACGAGTTTACGACATTGACGATAGTCTTACTACGGTGCATGAATATGTATGTTTAGTATCAATTAATTTTTTAAGTCGTATAAGTCCAGCATCCTATTTCATACTACTTACACCTAAAAATAAGTGAAGTTTCTCATTATGTAAGCAATGTTACTTCATTATGCGAAACTCTGAACAATTTAAAAATCATCGAACAGTCCTCACAAAGGGAATCCTACCTTCCAATATCTTATAACAAAAGCATCATTAAGTCGAAGACCTCCGATTCCATTTGCTAGCCAAACTTTTCCCATATATGAAAGTTCTTTACATATCCTTTAACTAAAGCACTTCCCTGTTTGAACTAAATTACTGTTGGTGAAAATATAACTATAGCTAAATTTACTTAAACAACATGTTGAACAACTTGAATAGCTTCAAAGTGTTACATAAAGTTTCATGTAAAAGACATTATACACCCCATGTAACCATGTGCAACAAATTGCTCCTTGTTTCAACTTTTAACTTTCAAGCCATCACATTCTCAAACGGAAACAACAACGAAAAAGAAACATCCCCGAAAATGAAACCCAAAACACCCAAGAGAAAGATGAGATGCATACTTTTAGTTGCAAATTATGAGGAGGTTGCACTTAATCATGAAGTTGATTCAAAATTACTTCTTTTCTCTCGTTTTTGTTTCCACTCTCTTCTAATGACTTCCTTTTGCCCTGTAACAACAGTGTTTTGCATATATGACGATATGACAAGAGAAGCTATGTAGATATAAGATATGTGGTTCGGGAATGCAATTAAAAGGATCCAGCTTAAATCCAAATTCCTTCATGAAGGGAGCATAAAAAAGTTTTTCTTTGGTGTTCAACTTAAAACAACAACAAAACAAGAAACGCAAATGAACGTTTTGTCGTGAGGGATACATTAAGGAAAGTTTGGATATTCCACTAAAAACAAATATTTAGGAGAAGAAATATAATTATCTTTAAAATTCTCATTGCCAATATTTTATAGAGAAGATAAGAGACAAAATGTCAATTTATAACTGCTTTAATATTCTTCTGTACAGAAAAAGTTCACCTAATAACACGCTTTGGGAGCCAATGCAAAGCGGGACTAATAGCGAATTTGGAGGATCGAAGGCTTGATTTTCATGGTTATTACAAATGAAACTTTCTATCTCACCTTTACTTCAGAAGATAAAATCCTTGCGTTCCAGTGTTTTTTAGATAACGTGAGTAGTTCTTGAGGATCAGCGGTCATCAGATATTTTATGTAAAAACTTACAAAACTTTTTATGGCGAGAAGGGCTTGGAATAAGGAGAGCGAACAAACTTTCCCTAGTTCATAATGTCAAAAGATTTTCTTATATTCCTTCTCAGTTCTCACACTTCATAAAAAACGGCCGTTTTCCAAAACGTCATCTGCTTCAGATATATATTTGCAGAATGTTCTTAAACGCAATCTGAAAACACAAATACAGTTTTACTGGATTGTGTTCAATAATGCAGCTTGCTTGAGTCACATGTTCGAAAACGTCATCTACGGTGCAGCTGTGCCCTGAAAAATCGAGTTGACGAACAAAATATTGAAAAACCAGAGGGCGTGTTCGTAAACGTCAAATGCGTTTGCAAGTAAATTGACGGACATTGATCAAACCAATTTTTTGCTTACAAGCAAGATGATTGTATTTTTGACAATCGCAGTATCTGCGTCAATTGACGATCAAATCGACTTTGATTTGACGTTTGCGAATACGGCCTCTGCGTTTAACCAATTTACTCTAAAAGGAAGCTGCAAAAAATGTCTCGAAATTTTGTTTAATAGTATAAAAGACGGTGTTCAGACCCTGATGCTACACAAACGAGTACTCGCTAGCGATGCCACCTTTTTCATTTCCATCTGAGATCAGAGTAAGATGGAACTGAGAATCGTGGAGCTTGTCTGAACATCGTCAAAGATTGAGTAGATGCTGACACGTAAAGTAGGAACTCCATTATTTGCAAATAAGCTTACCTCTAATGCTGGATTTACATGACTGAACAAACTGACGGTATTCCGACAGTAATCTATCAAATGAACAAGTTCATTATTTTGACAGTATAGCCGTTTTCCTTTGGAGGTGCCAAAGTACTCATGACATGTCGACTTCACTGGACATGAGCCATGCTTAGACTAGGAACATGTAAAGAAAAAAACCAATGGAGGCAGAAAAATCCATGTTTTGTAGACGAAACCCAACTTTTGAACACGACTGTTTAAAGCTTGGCCATGAGGTTTGAGATTTTCAGGTTTTTTGTCTGATTTGGTATTGTATCTGGGGGTAAATATTGCTGCAAAAGTTGTCGTTTACTTACGTTACACTACTTAATTTGTTCCATTAATTTGAGTTAAATATTGTTGCAAAGATAGAAATAGTGGTGAGAGAGAAATGGAACGACATGATATAATTTACCCAGCAAGACAAAATCTGGACATCTGTATGTTTTGTAGAGTCGTCGTGTGAAACATGAATAGATGAAAATACTAATCTAGTAATATGAACTACACATATGCTATCATGTGCGAGTAGATATATTTTAAATGGGAAAACAGTTTTATGCATTCCACTGAACAAAGCTAGTAAGGTATCATAAGTACTTTGCCACCTTTAACCCCGAGGCCACCCACGCAAGTACTGGCAAGCAAACTGGCTCCATACACTGCCTATCAAATACGTAATTTGCATTCCACTTGCTTCCCACTTACATTCCACTTACTTATCTCCCAACTTGCTTCTCAACTTGCTTCACTACTGTATGTATTGCAACTTGCTTGCCACTACTTGCCCGTGTGGCGTTGGATAGGGAAAAAAGCAATATCAATATAAAGCCGGCTTAGGCTACGGTTACAGTGGATACGTATTCTGACAAACAATTTTTTTGAATTATTCGTTGGAACTGTTCATCAGAATTGGTTGTCAGAACTATTTGTCAGAACTGTTCCTCAGAACTATTTTCATCTTAACGATCACTGCAGGTTGAAATCAAACTTATTTCAACGAATGGTCATTCCACCGAACTCGTGTGGCTGCGGACTAATGCTTGCTAGTTCTTGCTAAATGCTTGAACTATAACTGGGGCTTCATAAGACCATATAGTTTTGTTTGTTTGGACGAATACGTCACAAAAATTATTGTTTGTCTGAATACGCATCAACTGCTACCACAAGCTTCTGACAAACAGTTTTAATGAATACGTTAGCATAATTATCACGAATCCACTGTAGCCACAAACTTCTGACTAATATTTCAGAATGCGATTGTTTATCAGAATACGTATCCACTGTTACTGTGTGATTTTTCAGTCATGTACATAAATAATGAGCAGAAGTTTTTTTTTAAAACACAACCTCTTCCTTAATGTTTTCTTGTGCTTATTTGTTTTTTCTTGAATGTAACTGTAATGTCAATGTAACACAACCTCTTCCTTTTGACTCTATTAATTTTTGTATAGGTACAATTTTTCCTTTTTTTCAATTCCCTTAAATGTTTTCTTGTGCTTATTTGTTTTTCTTGAATAAATTTTGTGTTTTTTCTCAAATAAAGGCTCTTCCAAACCACGTGCACGGTGCTCACACGAGTTTAACGTGGGGAGACTCATTTTGACGTCTCTCTTTTTCATCTCATTTTTACTTTTTGAAAAGAAAGAGTTGACGAGTTCACGAAATGAGTCGCCTCACATGAAGCTCGTATGAACACCGTAAAGGCTCTCCCAAACCAACGCAAATTCGCAGCGACAATGAATTTTTGTTGTTGTTAGCGTTGTTTTTTTGTCTTATTTTGTACTATTGCGAAGGATTCGCTACGAATCGCTCCGCATTCGCGTTGGTTTGGGAGAACCTTAATAGTAGTATTTCCGTGTTTGCCTTCAAACATGGAAAAGGCTAGTTCAGCAACTATTATCGAATGTTGTTTAAATTTTCTAAAAAAGTAAAAGTTAGCGACTTCCGACTTTTTCTTTTGTAAAACTTGAGATAAAAGATGTGATTGATTACTTTATTGTAAAAAGACAACAAAATGTTTATACAAATGTGAATTGAATGTAGTTAGGGCCTTAAAGAAACACACTCTATGTACATTAGTAATTTGAGTACAATAACAACGCCATCTAACAGAATTCTTATATTCATGTCTTCATCTAACCAATCCACCAACCATACTGTTCTGAATACATCCACTCAAGCAATCTAGTTTATTTACTGTCATCTAAACAAAAATCTACTCCAATTTGAATCAGATGTTTCTGACAACTGCCAATGGCGCATGCGCAAAAAAAAAAACACAAAGAAACAACAAAAAAAAAACTACGGATTTTTATTTGAGACGAAAATTGTGCCGTTAACTTGTCTCGTCTTCTTATCGTCTTAAAGAAAAATATGAATTTACCTTGAAATTCTGACGAAATTCTATTTGAAATTAATAAAAAAGTGATCAGAAAACCTCTTTGTATCGATTGTGTGTGAAATTATGGTGAAAAATGTGAAAACTCAGTGAGAAAATCAAATCTTTTCGAAAAGGAAAAAAATCCAATCAGCCAGCAGCACATACATACCCAAGAGAAAGAAAATCAATATTTTCTTTTCCAACTTTGTGGCTGAGTTGGGTTTTTTTTTGTTCATTGTGAAACAAAATGTATAAATCTCGGAAAATTGCTGTAATTTTCACAGAACGATGCGAATAAAATGGATAAATTGGTGAAAGAGGTAAGTTTTGAAGTTTAATTTTAGAAGAACCAGTCTGGTGGATTTTGTGTGCCTCAAGATTAATTCATCAAATCTTTTTGTTGTTTCCTAATTTTCTCCTGCTCCAGTTGTCCCTCCCTCTCCTCTTGTAATGATTATTTGCTCAATCGGAAGCCCCAAAAGAAGAGCATCAATCAAAGCAACGCTTTTGTTCTTCTTGTTCTCGATGTTATATTACTCGGCTGCGCATAGAAGTCCCAAGTAAATTCAGTGTCGTTCAGTTTTTTTTTTCTTCTGTCCACTCTCCCTCTGATTTAACGTGTTATCTGTTCGGGAAGAGGCAGGCAGGCAAACAAATACAAAAAACACTTGCGATGTCGTTTGCATAAAAGATTAGGCTGCATGTGAAGTTTCAATTGAATCCCAAGGCTTGTTCTTTTTTATTTTTTTTTTTTTTTGGTAGTCACTGGCAGAGTCAGGAACTAATTGATTAAGGCTTTCGTCGTTATCGTTATTCGTTTTTTATGTTTGCTTTTCAGCTTGTTTACTTGCTACTTTTATGGCTCTTCCACTTGTTTGACCTGATTCGAACTGATTTCTGATTTTTTTCACGAAATGGGTTCATAATTCTTAGGATTGGACACACTTGCATATGAATTGATGACCTTGGATGGCGTCACTCCTAATCGCAGTCACACTTCACAGATTCTCATACAGATTTCAGACTTATTGGCCAGACAAGACAAACAGGTCTTGCCGGTTCATCGGTACAATAACAATTCTATTTTGTGTGGTGGTCTCATTAGTCATGCTTACGATGTTTGCTGTGTGATAGAGTTGCAAATTCTAAAACGAATTGATTTATTCTGGTGTATCTATTCTTTCTATTTGTTTAGCTTCGTGGCGTGAAATGCTTTAGAGTTTGTGTTCATTTTCTTCGAATATTCTTTTGGACATCTTATCGGAAAGTTATTATCAAGTTAATAAATAATTTGCGGTTGTGGTGGTAACTGTATCTATTACCCTTTTGATCTCGGTGTGTTTTTGTGTTTGAAAATAGATTATTTAAATTTTTTTTTCATGAATCCCAGTAAAAATATATCTCCAATGTGTACCATATTGAGTATTTGGAACAGTCCCTACTACCCTGCTCCGTATTATATTTGTATAAACACCTTCCCAAACAATAAGTGCAGGATCTTTTACCGGGAAGACTTCAGGAAGTACATACATATATATTCATAGAGTTATACATAGTGTTTCTGCATACCATCCTGGAAGTATTTCTCAGCTGCGTTTGTTGTGGTGGCATTTTTTTTCGATCATCACCCAGAGAAAATTAAGACTTCATTTCGGCATTAAACCTACCAGCACGGCGAATACCCTAAACACTATTTGCCAGTAGTATCGAAACTTTGGCTAGACTAACCGATTTTACACTTAGTTTAGTCAAATTTCTTTTTTTTCTCCATGACACATTAATTTCAGTCTTTAGATAATCACCACTAACGAGGAGCTAAAAATTTCTTGAAAATTTACCTGTTTGGTAACTTGAAATTTCGACCACGTCTCGCAAACTTATTACAAACACGCAGCTGAAATAATACCTACGTCAATTTGACTCTTATACTACCAAGAGCTCCTAACTTAATTTTTGTCATAAGCTGCAGAAAAACCCACCGTTAGTACGAAAGCTGACGACTTCTTGCGAATTTTCCGATCAAAAAAGGTCCAAGTTTTTTTGGTAACATGGAGATTTTACTCAGCTTAAGCTTCAGCTCAACAAAACAAAATGACAAAAAAATTGGGCGAAAAGACATTATATCGGTAAATTATTACAAAAACATAACCTTAAAAATATTCTTAGTTTCCTATCAATTTATTTAAATGGGCTGGAATTTGTTGTGATGATGTCTTATGTCATCTTATATTTGAAATTTTCATCAAACCGGTTGAATTGTTGGGATTTTATTGAACCACCTTCCCTTATAAACGGAACCACTATCGATTGTAAGACTTTTGTCAAATCTGATAACCAGTAATACTTGGCTTCAATATTCTAAGTCCAAGTACATTGATAACTTTTCTTGATTTAAAGTAAAATTTCCATTGTCCTTGTCAACTTGCAACCTCAGAAAGCTCTTGATGATACCCAGATTCTTCATTTGAAACGTTGATAAAAGTATCTTGTCCGTTGAAAGAATCAAGTATTTTGATTTGCTTGCCACAAGGGTATCTTCGACATATATTGATATGAAGCACCACTTATTTTTCTCCTTCTTTAAATAAAGACATGGGTCAATTTTACTTTGTATAAATTGTTCAGCTTCGTTCCGTGACCTTGCAGCCTGTTTTAATCTATAAATATTTTTCTTCAATAGACAAACCAAACGCTCTGTCCCTTCAACTTCAAAACCTGGTGGCTGTCGCGTGTAGATGGTTTCTTTCAAGTCACCGTTAAGGAAAGCCGTTTTTACATCCAAGTGTTGTTCTAGAAATCCTTCCTTTGCAGAGATTGACAATAGAACTCTGAATGTCGTGAGCTTAACAACGGGAGCAAATACACGATCTTAATCAGTTCCGTATTTTTGTGAGAAACCCTGGGCGGCTGGACGGGCTTTAAATCTCCTTCCATTGTCATTTGAATTTGTCTTTATTTTGAAAACCCATTTACTTCCAACAGCTGTTTGGTCCTTTGGTAGATCACATTATTCCCAAGTGCAGTTATGCTCCAAAGAGTCCATCTCATCTTTCATTGCATCAAGCCATTGTTCCTTATGAATGCTTGACATAACTTCCTTCAGGTTCTTTGGTTCTAAATCGGTACTCTGCACGACATAAATCTCATCTATTAATTTAATGGGAGTAACCCCTTTATTCGACCCTTTCTATAGCCTTACGTTAACAGCTTGTGAAAGCACATCAATCTCTTGTAGTTCTGGATGACCTCAATAGATGTTGTGATGGGTACCTTGCTTTGCAATTTTTCAATTATATCTCCGAACTGGACATCTCGCCTTACTACAACTTGCTTCTTTGACGGATTGTAGCGGCGATACACCTTAGACTGTTCATCGTAGCCAACAAAAATCAATTGCCCTGCAGTTTTATCTAGCTTTTGTCTCTTTTCAGCAGGAATATGGACGAAACATTTACAACCCAATAATCTGAAATGTTTTATACTTGGCTTGGAATCATTCCATCCCTCATATGGCGTAATTAGTGTTGCTCTGGTTGGTAATCGATTTTGAATGTAATTAGCCGTTGCGACTGCTTCTCCCCGAAACATGCACTGCAAATCCGAGCCATTTCAATAAGGATCCTATTCTTCCGCTCTGCAACGCCATTAAGGTTTATATGCTGCAGTATATTGAATTTGAATACCTCCGCCTTTCAAGTAATTGATCGTTTCGTTAGCTGTACACTCTCCTCCTCGATCCGACCTAATTATTTTTGGCTTCCGTTGAAACTTAATTTTTACCATTTCCACATATTACTTCAACTTGGTTAAGCCCTCAGATTTTCGTATTATTAGGTAAACCACAGTATATCTGGTGAAATTATCAATAAAGGTTAGGTTAAACCATTTGCATTGGCCCGCAGACATATGTATGCACGAGATCGAGTGGAGCGAAAGTTCTAGTTGTTGATTGTTTTGGGAATGGTAATCGGGTTGTCTTTCCTTCCAAACATTTGTCGCACCGACACTTCATATCGCAATCGATCAATTGAACACAATCAACTAATCCTTTTGAGCACATTTCTTTCAGAACATGTTGATCAGGATGACCGCAAACCATGTGCCAATAGTGAATACAATTATCCTTATGAGCGCATGCTGAATACACTCTATTTATTTCCCGCAACTTATAGAGACTCGAATGTAGATCTGTATCTACAATCTGAAGACGTTTTTGTTTAATTTTGCACAGGTCTTTTTTGAAATCAACAGTGAAACCACCATCAATCAGTTTTCTTACGGGTAGCAAATTTGCTCCAATTTCTGGAAATAAAACATTAGTCAGCTTAATGGTGCAAACTTCATTTTTCTAATTTAGAAATTCTATAGTTCCACATCCGCGTCCTTCAGTTTTTACTTCATTGCCATGACCAAACATTTATTTTTTCACGATGATTCATATTAAAGTATGTAAGGAAACGTTTTTCACTTGCAATATGGCAAGTCGCTCCAGAGTCAGTAATCCATTCACCGACGTGAATGGAACAAAAATTCTGCACTGTTTTCAACTTTGTTTGCTTTATTTGGTTGGAACTGACCAACTTTGCTTTTACTAGCCTTGGACTTCCAAAGCAGTTCATTTCTCTTTTGTCTGTTGTTTTTAGTTCAGATTCTTTGCTTACCGCATTTGCTTCATTCCGACGACTGTAATCTCCCAACAACTAAGACTGAACTAAAGATAATGTTAGATCTCCTTCTGGACGTGTCCCGAGTGCAGTAATCAGTGTATGTAACTTCTTGGTAAGCTACTACTGTCTCACCAATGTCGCTTAATTTTTCAAATAGTTCCGTCATTTGATTAATGTGGTCCTGAACATCACCACCTTCGTCCAGTTTCAAGCTACATATTCTACGCGTTAAGTATGACTGTGTTCTCTTTTCGTGGTAAGTCTGTAAAGCCAACCATGCATCTCTTGCAGAAGATGCTCGCCGAATATGAACAAGCTGTCCATCTTCCACCACTAGACCGATGAGTGCTTTTGTCTGGTTATTACCCCTTTGCAATTCAGATTCAGCAGCAACATTTTACCCACCTAAATACAACATTATCCTTTCAAAGCAGAATGGGCAAAAATGTATGATGTGGATGGGTCTAAATGTCCACCACGAACGAGATATATACAGTTGGATAGTCTGATCGGTATGGACTTTTTACTATGGCCCCAAAGAAAAAAACTATTTTTGAGTAAGAATTTACAGCCAAAAATAGAATACAAGTAAAGAGTACTGAAAACAAAAAAGTAAATCAAAGTATTTCTCATTTCGTCTATAATACGTAGATACAAGAGCCCATTAATTCGTAGGTTAAAGGGAGCGTAGAAGTGTTAACCCATGGTCATATGAATACAAGACATTACTTGGACGTATGGGGATATACATAGATGCAATGAGATGGAGAAGTATAACTTCCAATGCGTGTACATAGAGGAGCACTCTTTTTTGAATTCCCATTGTGCGGGCAATCCAACAACATACGTTTTATTTATGGTGGACATTTGAACCAATTTTGATCATTTCCTTACGAATTTCAGTGCGAAAATTCGCAGTCAAACATTTATGAGTATTTTTAAAGCTGCGGTGAACGCGAAAATCGGATCAGGCCAGAGATAACAACTTACTATCGATTTAGTTTCTTTCTTTGTTAAGATCTGAACATAAATAAGTGGGTGAGTCAATTAAAAAAAGCCGATCAATGCCATTAGCATTAAAAAAAGCGACAGAGCTCCAAAACCAAAGGAATCCTAAAATATGGTTTTGGAGTGGAGTAACTGTCTAGAATAAGAAATATGTACTTTGCAATGGGTTTACAAATACGACGGAAGGACTCCTTTAAATTGTTAGTTAGCTGAACGATTTATTTTCAGAATAATTAAACGATTTGCTTTTTTAATTTTTGGAAGTTCATTGAAGCAGAAAACGCCATACAAAATCAAATACAAATAATTAAACATGAAACGAGAAAATACACGTACGTATAGCTCAATACAATATTAAGGCGCCCTACTTTAAATCTCATAAAACTCCATTTTCCTGTACAAATGTATTGTTTTCTTCATAAAACCTATAACCAGTTATATTGGTTTCTTTGTTGTTGCTTCGTTCATGCACTTGAACTTATATCTGGCTTTTAAACCTATTAGTTTTTGCTTTTAACATTATATTTTATAACTCAATTTCATCTTAAAAAGTTATCAGCTGAGATAATCAACGATTTATTTATTTCTGTTTAAATCAGAAACAAAACAATTATTCTGATGAATAATAAATAAATAAACTATGTGTATGTTCATCTTCTCAACAATAAATATATTCAGAACATTTTCTATATAAATCTCCGACTATAAACAAATCACACTTTATCCAAATGAACAACAATTCCAAAGAAAAACATTGTTTCAGAGTGTGTCTAAGCAAGAAGTTAATGATAAACACAAAAACACACAGCAGAGTCAATATATGAAAAAGTCAACCACACAATGTGATTATTTTTCATTAAGTCGCGCTGTGCTCACATCCATCCTACTTATCTAATTTAGTTGCCCTATTTGGAATTACTCAACTCTTGATTCAACAATATTCTACGCAATATTTTAGCTTATAGTAATACAACTCCTATGATTAGGTATGCAAGTCAAATAAACGAGCATTGTACTTATATATAGCACAACAACAAAGTCTTACGCCGGGCGAATGTCGATGACGAATATGACTACGACAACGGAGGTGGCGGTAATTATTGTTATTATTTCACAATCAAGTTGAGTGTGAGAGTTTAATCATCAGTTTCTGGAGTTATTTTATATATGACACCGAATGACAGCAAATTAATTAAAAGTAATCAGAAACAAAGTTAAAAATAAAAAAAAAATGAGTAAATTTAATGGCATGCAAATTAATCGTTACTCTGCTATCGTCACCAATGATATTAAAGCAAATAAGTTTTTCCTTAGCAAATATATATGCACTTAAAGTTGAGTAAAAGTTTTAGAAGGGGGCGTACTACTTATACATTTACCCCTTTCAATGGTTCTTAATTGTTTTTTTTTTATTTGGTGGCTCCCAAGTTTCTAATTTTCTAATAATAACAACTGTATTGATTATTCCTGAAATAAGAGTGTGACCTTTTGGGGACAGTTTGAATTAACTCTGAGTCAAGTTATATAATGTTTATCCTAATATTCTTATTGGAAGATAAACTTTCTTTTATTTGTCAAAAATCTATAAAAATCGAAGTAAAGAACTATAGAAATCGACCTCTCCAACGTGCAGCATTTTTTATAATTAAAACTAATACAGTCAGTTCAGGAATATCGGCGGTCTTTTACCATACGCTGTAACACTTTTTCAGGTGTCAATGAGTGTACCTCGTGAAGGTAAAAGTATATGGCTCAATAACTGTGGACCTCCACTTTAACTCTTTCTCTCACACGTTTCTCCAAAAGTGTTGTGGATTTAACTTCAAGTTTGTTGGAGATACATTTACATTTATTGTACTCATTCTGAATTTTTGTACTTAAATTATTTTTTATTCATATTTTAGCTTTTATAGAGAAATAAACTTATCATTCTTATAACATTTAGCAGAGCTGTTTATATTTATACAGGTTATGGGCCTAGAAGTCGCTTAAGATATTAAAATATAAGAATTTTTTATTTATTTTCATATTGGCTGAAAATATGAAGTTTAATGTGGTTTCTATAACGAGTTGTGTATAAGAATTACTTCGTGCATAACCTCAACAAACATAGCAAAAAACTGTTTTGTACTTTTGAATTACGTAGAATATGCCCAAAACTTTATGTAATAATCAAATCTAAAGCCCGATTCGAATTCAAGATCTAAAACTTTTGAAAATGTAAAGTCTTGTTATATTAGAAGCTACTTTAAACATAAATGAAGTCCCGTTGGTATGTCGTATTTTCTCTCGAAAAAAGCAAAAAGCGACCAAATACATAATAATTCTCAAGTTCTTAAATTTTATTTCTGTGCTTAAAAGCCAATGCACCTTTTAATACCTCAAATTATTTTTTGCACGCCAATTGATTTTTTCACAAGTCAGGCAGGTGGACGCCTTCATTTCTTATGAAATAAGAAAAAAACTTTCTAAGAACTGATGTTCTCATGTAAATTCATATGTATTTTTCTTTGTTACAAAAGTCTTTACATTTTTACGCTTTTTACTTGCCATATAGGTACTATAGGGCAAGTTTTGGATTCGTGCAAACAAAAAAATTTTGAGATAATCAAACACGAAAAAAGTGGGTGGCACAATTCTGTCTGTCTGTCCGTATATTGACTTACAGCCTAAACCACTGAATCATTTTTCATCAAATTTTGAACTTAAGGTTTATTTTTAACTCTCCAGATGAGAAATTGAAATGTTTTTTACCACCAAAAATAACGGTACTTGCCCTACAACCGAAAATGAAAAGGTAATTTATCTCAAAAATGGCTCTAACGATTTTGATGAAAAAAAAATCAATCAATCAAACAATCAAATAAAATTGCATAATAAGTGCGAGCAAGAGCGAGACCGAGCAATCATTTGTTTTTATTTGTTGTAACCTAAATGTGACGTTTCGATTTTATCCACCCACCAACCAACCAATTCCAGCTCATACCACGTTTTTATGATATATTTTTGTTTCTAAACTAAAAACATGCATAGTACATATACACGTGCACGGGGGCGTATGTGTACTTTTGTTTAAATTTTGTTGTCTACAATTTTGTGTATGCGGCTACAATTATTGAGTGAGGTCCTTATGGTAGCACCAGCAGAAATTATATAGCGAATATTGAGCTTAATTTGAAGAGGGATTCAAAAATTTCTGAAATTCTGAACAGAAATTGTTTGGGATTCCAACTCCAATGAATTTTAAAGGGGATGATTCTACGGATATTAATAAAACTCTCGAGCATTTTGCACAATTTTTTGAATCGGTTTATTACAATTTACAAGAATATTTTATTTTTATTTCCCAAATATCCCTAAAGTGCATATACACTAAGATTGCTTTGATTTGTTAAATGGTTTAACCCAAATCACATTCCTAATGTCAATATTATTTCTGCCCTTGTCTTAAAAAAATCCCTAATTCTATCTTCTTCTTATTATTATTATTATTATTATTTATGAATGCTTTAAACTCCAATTGGATGATTTGTCTTATAGGTATATGATAAACTGGCCCAATTTCTTGAGTCGAAGCGATTTTTATTTTCAACTTTAAAAAATCGCTTTTATCAACTCGAAGTTGACTGGCTCAACTTGTGATATTTCAAAGTTGAGAAAATACAAAATTGTTCACCTTCGGATTTGTTCGACTCCCCGAAATAGTAGATTTTAGTTAGCGCACTTAGAATTGTTCTTCATTTCTTTTTATTTAATTGTTCAGCTAATATATCAGGAGCTCTCACTGAGCTGACGGAGCAAAGATTTTTTTCCTTAGTTTCTGACAGTAACCCATCTGGAAAAACAATCTAGTTTTTAACGGGGCACTAGAAAGTTTAACATTGACCCTTACATGGACGAAGCAAGGGTAACACTCGAATTTGTATCGGGCCTCACCCCTTAAGTAACCTTTTGCCTCGACAGACAAAACAAAAATTAGTAAAAAAATGTCTTGGTTTGGATTCGATCCTACGATATACTGGTTACAAGTCCAATATGCTAACTACTAAGCTATTTCTTAATACAGTTGCGTGATGTTGAAAATTAAAAAGTATATATGTAGGTACTTTAATTTTTCTTACTATATTTGATGGTATATGGGGTATTTGTGATGGGGTAAAAGGGCTTATCCAACAAGTTTTTTCTAGCGAGGGCCTCATTAGTATTTGACAAGTTTTCCTTGTATAGATTTCCACTACCGAAACCTTTACAGCGCCTTGATTAAACTTGACAAAAACTGGACATTTTTCCAGGCGGGTAGGTTTTGTGAATTATGAATAAAGTGTAAACCTATCAACACTTATTGTTTCCTTCTTCAAAAGAAGGTTAGCGCTTTTTGAATTTCTTGAATCTGAAATATTGATTTGAACGTGGCGAATCCGCACTTTTCATTCTCGCTAGTGGTTCAGGCTATACAAATACGAACTACCTTGCAACGCCTTTCTTGAATGTCATAAACACTGTTGAGAATTTATATGAGGAAACAGAACAAATGATAACCATCGTATGTGCCGTATAATAAGATAATCCTCATACGAGTCCATGCAGCTTGTTATTAAGCAGCATAAACTAGTTTATACAAATTTCAAGTTCCAGTTTTGTTTTGCGCTTTGTTTTTTTTTTCTAATGCAAATCAAAAGTTGAAATTGGATACGTTCAGACGATTCGACGGACTAGAAATTAGGGTTAGTTTCTAGTCTCTGAGTAGCCAGCTGCCAAAATATTGCTTTCCAATAAAGGCCATTTTATTGGAAATTCAACTGGAAAGTAAGTCAAAAAAAAAAATTGCGCTTAATATCAAGTCAAGTGCACTTGGTCATAATATCAGCTGATTATATTTTGTCACTAAACAAAAAGCTGAACTTTGTTTGTATGTTGTTTATTTTTTTTTTTCAAGTTCGTTTTTACCATTTTGTGGAAGTTTCCTTATCAAATACGAAAAATAAAATAAAAAACAGTATGAGTAAAAATTACTAGTTGTATGAGATTAGTTTATTGTGTGTTTTCTTTTCTAATAACAAAATAAAATTGCCTTGAAACACTTTTTTTCGAAAAGCTAATTTATTATAACTCTAAAGAGTTTATTTATTTCAGGTTTTTTTAAATTCGTCGGTACTTCTTCGCGATCAAGAAGGTTAATGTTTGAAGAAAAGTTCCAAGTTTGACATTAAAAAAAAACCTTATTACCTTGGTCAAATTTGATTTCAATGAATGCAGTTGACTGAATGTCTAGTCCTTTGGGTCGTCTGAACGTGTCCACTGGCATTAGCCAGTGTCATCTGTCACGAATATCCCAAGTTAGTCAACTTTTGAATTTTAACCGCAGAGCTTAGGTTTAAAGAAATGAATAAAAGCTTTTTTAAACTTCTCATTCAACATCGAATTTAAAATCATCTCAAAATTTGGCTAACTTTGAATTAACCAGCAAGTTTGGCAGTAGTGAACTCTTAACTCTTAATAGTGGTCTCTAAAAATGCTTTACTATTTCTGTCTCTAGAAAACTTTAAATTTATAAGTTGACGTATTCTCTTGATTGTATACCTCTACAGAAAACTGCCAAAATAAAAGATTTAAAAGTGACCTTCGACTCCAAATCCGTATATCAATGCTATTGTTGCAAAAGTCAACTGAATTTTAGATTTCATAAAAAAAAAACTCAACTATGTATGTAACTTCTCGAATCCCTACACACTTGTTTCTCAATGTACCACATCATCCCTTGAGTATGCTTATGTCGTTTGAAACCCCTACAAACAAACGTTTTGGAATAGAATAAAGTAACTTCAGAAAAATTCACCAGATATGTCTTTTTTTAAAATGCTTTGGAATTTTTGTCCAGAATCTCAAGCTCGATTTGAAATCTCAAAGAACCTGAATATTAAAAGAAGGGACGCTCTTTAAAAAAAAAAACAAACATTTTTCTTCTCGACATAATCTTCTTTTAGCTCGATACACTTCATCCAACGTTTTTCTAATTTTGTATTTCCTCCAAAAAATTGTGTTTTTTTCCAAAGCCTCAAAATATGAACTTGTTTCTTGAATACACTCAGCATTTAAACCAATTTTTTTTCCACCATATTCATATTGAAAAACAAGAAATAGTCGCAGGGGGCCAAACCCTAAGAATAAGCTGGATAGGGTAATAACTCATATATATATTAATTCATCGAATTTTGCCATTGCCAGCGACTTCAATCGGGCGACCAAAGCTTCCTGCGACATTTGCGCTGGAACGTCCACAATGAAATTGCTTAAACCAATTGGTTCTAATGGATGGAGAATAGTCTCCATAATAATTTTCCATAGTGTTTTTTTTTCCGCAAAAAATTCGAAATTCGAGACTCACACTTTGTTTAAAACTTTTTGACTGCTTCTGATAAAAATCGATTTAAAACAAAACAATTGGCCAAACATGAAAACAAATTTCAGAACATTCATTTTAAATATACTTCTTAAATATCCTAATTGTTGGATTGCAAGGTCTTAATTATGTTTAAATTTTAAGAGACTTATTGACCCGCCCTTATTTGTGCGAGATAATTTAAGTTACAATATTAAGTACCCCAACCTTCTATCCTTAATTTGTATATACATATATACCCCAATGGAGAAAAAGAAAAACACCAAATCATGGTACGAATGAATCAAGTGAAATGTCAATAAGGGAGTTCAACAAAATTAACAGTCATATTCTCAAGAAAGGGCTGTCAATTGTGTTGTTGACATTAGCGAGGAAGAAAGATTTCGATCCTCTGATTCTTTTAAATGTACAAATATTTTATCGTAACGAGAATGTATCGGCACAATAGTGTGGATCTGGCTTAAAGCGTATAACTCGAACACATCAGCATGGTCGTTATTCTAGATCGACAAGCTTCAAAGAGCTCTTTCGGATTACTAAATGAAACCGCTACCTATTAATGCTTAAAAAATTCAATGTCTATCTACTCTCATTAAAATGAAAACTATAAAACTGTCAATATCTGACCATTTCCTTACTCAGGATGTTCATCACCGACCAAATTCTGTGAAATGAATACATAAATAACCCACGTTTCTTAAAGCACTCTGCAAAATGTTAAGTATTCTTTCTCCGTCTCAAATGTAAACACAGAAAAAGCAATTATGGTACCAACTCGGTAGGTGCTTAGCACCATTCAACTTTAAAATATCTCAATTTAAAGCTACTTTTCTAAAATTAATTTGCCTCGGTTGATCAAAGCGTTTGAAATAATTTATATTTAAAAAACACTCAAAAAATGATTCACTTCAAAGGTTTCTTTTTAACTTTATTTGTATTTTTTTTTTTTTTTAACAGAACGCAATTTGTATGTAAATACTCCATATACCTACATATTGTATACCCTTGTGTTTGCCTTCCCGTTTATACCAAATTATTTTTTTTGTTCACAGCGTAATTGGGGGTAAAAAAGATAAGATTGCAAACCAAAAATTCACTCAGTCTTGGCAATTTTTCCAGTTTTTAGAATCAATTTTTATCAACAAAAAATAAATAAAGGTAAATCAATCAACCTGTTTCATCTCTTCAATTTAAATCAAGAGTAAATCTTTTACGATTAATTTAAATCCACTTCAGCGCCTACCTTTTAAATATCTACCCGCATGATAAAAGACAAAAGTGACTAAGAATTGAAGTGAGAAAATCTAAGCACGCCACCCTCCTACACCCCAGTGTCTCTAGAGTAAATTTTCCACTTCACTTAATTTTCATTTTGCTTACTTACCCACAAAATAACCACTTTTATTTACTTCCTTAATCAAAATAAACTCACTTTTTCCGTTGGTTGGTTTTATGTTGTTTTGTTGTGCTTCTTTCTTCCCACAGGCCTAGGATACCCGAAACCCCTAACCACAGAAAAAAAAAAATACTTTTTCATATTGTGAAGAAAGAAATATAAAACCCTGGAGGAGCAACCGAAACCCAACCGCAAATCATCAGAGAGCTGAAGTTCCACACCCACTTCTTTGCCTCTTCAATCAGTCAGAAGCCAACTAGTGCCTGACTGACTGACTGGCTGATAGAGTTGACATCGACTTAAGCAAAAAGAAAAAAAACTAAAAAAAACGAGCACATCGTCGACAGCAATGAACGTAATGCGTAAATTACGTGGCGGTGGTGCCAACAATGTTGGTGCCACCACAAACACCACCGCAGCTAATTCCACCACATCTAATACAACCAATGCCACCATCACTGCTGCAAGTGATGATCCAGTCACAGAATCGCGCACTCAACTCAGCCTAATGCACCTGAAGAAGCTTTTCAACGAGTACACCCATCCGAAAGAGGCACTCAGCGAACATGAACGAGATCAGAAACTATACAACATGCTTCCATTGTTCTGCAAGGTAAAGTTGAAAACCAACCGGCAGCTATGGCAGCTCTTGGGAAAACTCATTTCCTTTATTAGCTTCCGCTTTGACTCCTTTTCTTCGCTTTTTTTATTTTTATTTTCTTCTCGAATGAATAGGTATTTAGTACATGTCCCTCGTCGGATATGAGTGAAAAATTCTGGGACGTGGTTGCATTCTGTCAGCAAGTTGCTCGTCTCATGGTTGTGGAAATCCGCAAGAGAGCCTCCAATCAGAGCACCGAAGCAGCATCAATTGCTATTGTTAAATTTCTGGAAATCGAAACGAGTGAGGAAACGAGCAGTGGTTGGATGTTATTGTCAACATTGAATTTATTAGCAAATGGTGATGTTTCTCTGATTCAGGTGAGTAAAAGCTTACAGCATGTTGGAATCTCTTATTTGAATATTTGTTTGCTTTTTTTGTATTTAAGGTAATGACTGCAGCTGCTGTACCATCAACTCTGGTTAAATGTCTGTACCTGTTCTTTGATTTGCCTGAAGTCACTGAAGATCCTCCAGCTGAGAATGGAGAAGCAATAAGTGATTTCAATGCCATCGAAAGGAGAACACTGCTTCAGAAGATTTTCGTACAACTTCTAGTCAAACTTTGCTCATATCCTTATCCAGCTGAAGAGCTGGCCAGAATGGATGATTTGACATTGCTATTCTCAGCTATAACATCACCTTGTCCAACACATAATGTTGTGTGGAGAAAAAGTGCTGCAGAAGTTTTAACGACTCTGTCCAGACATGGTTTGAAAGATGGAGTTGTAAGTTATATACATTGTAAGTTGAAGCTTATGGATTTTTTGTGGGCCTTCATTTGCTTATTAATGAGTTTTTTTTTTATTTACTTTCAGCCAAAGGATGCATGGCACTTTGTGTGGATAACATGCAACGGCTGACAGATGCAAATCCACTAGAAATAGTCGAAATGTTTGTCACGGTGTTTTGTTTTTTAAAAGATTCTAGTCAAGTATCGCAGATATTATTGGACGACTTTAAAGCCTCCCAAGGATATTTGTTTCTCAGTGAATTTTTGCTCAAGTAAGTATTGCAACTTTAAAAGAGGCAACTGGCCTTCTATCGCCTTTAAGACTGCCATTCCTATCCAGCAAAGGGTTTTAAATTTTTAATTTTTGAAATTTTACCTGAATTTATTTATTTTGTTTTTAATAAAATCATTTCAAACAAACATTGTTTGCTTGGAATAATTTTTCAGATTTGAAAGTGATCGCACTCGTTCGATAGAAGTGCAAGCGGCTATACGCAACCTCGTTCTAATGATCTCATCGCTATGCATGTGTGGTTTTGTCGAACTGCGACCACCACCAGCACAAGCTAATACCCTTTTTAAAATGCAAAATTTCCAAATGCCACAAGCTACATCACGTGAGACTTGTGTTCGTAATATATACGCCTTCCAGGTGCTACAAACTGTATTCCTTAAATCCACATCGCCAACACTTTGTTGTACAATTCTGGATGCAATCTCCCGAGTCTATCATTCAGAAAATGCCAATTACTTTATATTGGACTCAGAGAATACACTAAGTCAATTTACGGAGAAAATCCATCAAAAAGGACCACAAATCCAGGAGAAATTCTTCGATTTGCTGGAATTCATTGTGTTCCAGTTGAATTTTGTTCCTTGCAAGGAATTGATCTCATTGTCGTTGCTTCTTAAGAATAATCATTCGACATCGTGTAGTATACTGTGTTTGAAGACATTGTTGAATATTCTACGACACAATAATGTCTTCAAAGATGTCTATCGGGAAGTTGGAATTTTGGAAGTATTCGTCACATGCTTGATGAGGTATTCGGAATATGTTAGAAAAATAACCAATGATGATGAGAATGTGGAAGTCGATGTGGGAGATAACCAAAGTGATTTGTTGGGAAAACATGTGCTGGAAGCCTTGACAATTCTCCTTGCCGGAAGCAATAATAATGCAAATGTTTTTCGTGAGTGTGGTGGAGCCAAGTGTACACATGAACTTGTCAAATTCAAGCATTGCCGACATCAGACTCTTGGAATCATTCGTGAACTAATACTTTCTGCTGGAGGAGACGATGATATGTTGTTCATCCTGAGTGTGATGCACTCTGTTCCAGCCTACCAAGTGGAATTCAAGATACAAATCCTGAATATGCTTCTGGGATGTCTGAAGGACAGTCATAGGACGCGAACGGTATTTAGAAAAGTCGGTGGATTCGTCTATCTGACAAGTGTTTTTGTATCACTCGATGGAAAACTAAATGACAATCTTGAAGAGAACGCTGCAGATCTGGGAATAACCCAAGATGATCTTATTTTACTACTGCAAATAGTCTGTCAGACTTTAGCCACTGCAATGCGTTTCGAACCAGCTAATGCTAAGTTCTTTCATCATGAAATCTGCACAGCCTCGTTATGTGAGACACTGAGACTTTTGGGATGTTTCACGAGTGGCACAGAGCTGACTGATATTTTTGGAGAATTCAAGGCCGACGGGGAAGTGCAACGATACTTCCATGAAGTATTCAGTGGAGAAATCCTCAACTTCAGTTTTAGAGAGACTGTTCCGAGATCTTTGTCATATGTGTGTGTAGTTTATCGACTTCTCTACAGCATCGCCTTGGATAACTTTGAGCAGCCGAATCTCAACGGAGTTATCAATCTGTTTGTGGATCAAACCTTGCGCTCACCCAGTCAGGAACTTCCAACGCAGCATCCGAATATGCTGAATCTAACGCAGCCTAATGCAGAACCAAGGATTGTTCATCCGGGTGTGGTCATTTGCATGCTTCAGCTGCTTCCTTCAGTTGGACATTCTACTGACCAGGCGAAAGCTATGAATCTGCAGGTGTATCTATCCGAGATCATCAAAAGTTTAGTAAGAAGCGAACGAAATCAGCAGATTATGTGTGACTACGGATTGGCTGGGCATTTGTTGAAAATCGGTCGGCGGGCATTGAGTGAAGAAGATAATCCCTTGCATGTTCCATTGCAGTATATTCTCGAACGTCTGGCAGCACAAGCCCTTCAGCCGACCGAATTGAGGGAGTTCCTTCGTCTTGGGGCACCGTTATCATGTGCGGATATAAATCTGGATAAACCTTACTGCATGGGTGGGCCAGTACCACTTACCAGAATCAAGACATTAGTTTCGATGACAACTCCAAGAGATTTCCGAGCACATGGCTCGAGTACATTGCCTCCGTTTGTTGAAATGGATATGTCAGCTGAAGGATTTGGATGTCTCTACTTGCCCAGTTTAGCACCACAGGCTGCAGCCAATAGTGGAGGAACAATTGATTCGTGCACCATTGGAGGTATAGGCGCTGGTGATCGGATTTTCCCACCACAGACGGGTCTAACATACTCCACTTGGTTTTGTGTTGAAAAGTTCTCAGATCCAAAAACAGATCCACATTGTGTTAGGCTTTTGACGCTTGTAAGGACCATCAATAACCCACGAGAAGAAAATTTGGTGTGTTTGTCGATTCTTTTGTCAGCTAGGGACAAAGCAATTGTCGTTTCAACACAGGAAACTCTCGTTACCCCAAGTAAAAGTAAGTTTTTTTTATTGAATCTCAGATTAGAAACTGATTTATTGTTGTTTAGATCTTGGAGATTGGGAACCCGAAGGTTCTGACGATGGAAATGCCAGGATATGGTGTCCTGATCTCTTACACGAAGGTCAATGGCATAATTTGGTTGTTGTTCTCAACAGAGCTGTGCTTAAAAATTCTAGTTTGTCTCTCTATCTGGATGGAACTGTAAGTAAGGTTTTTTTCTTTTGAACTTCATAACAAATATTTTTGTATCTCGTTTTAGCCAATGCACACCCAAAAACTGCATTATATCTCACAAAACCCTGGAGCTGGTTCGGCGAATCTTGCTGTTGCAAGTCAAGTATTCGGATACATTGGAACTCCACCCATTTGGAGGAGATATTCACGTCTGTGTTGGAAACAGGGTGTTTGTCATTTAATCGAAGATGTTCTTCAACAACAAACCGTTCAGACAATTTACAATTTGGGACCACATTATATGGGATCCCTTCAAGCCCCACAAATTGGAAAACAAAATGAACCTCTGAATCCATTGGTGTCTGAAGATAAAGTACTGCTAGGATTGAATGCCAAAGCTGTATCACAATTGACTTTGGTGAAGATTCGCAAAGTCTATAGCAGAACGGATAATAAGTCAATAGCTAAGCAGCTGGGAATGAATTCACATGAAAATGCAACGCCAATTAAGTGAGTTTGTGTCTAAAGTTTTTTTTATAAAAGAGCCCTTACCATTTTTGTATCCTTTTTTTGTCCAGAATCCTTCACAATTCAGCTGGTCATTTGGCTGGTGCTGGTCGTTCACTGGGTGGAGTCGTAGTCGGCTACCTTGGAGTTCGTGTCTTCAGTCCGCATCCAGTCTCAGCTATGATTGACACCGTTGGTGGGTGTAATGTTCTCCTGGGAATCATAGCAATGGCTCAAGATGTTGAAAGTCTCTATGCCGGTGTTAAAGCTCTCACATGCGTTGTCCGAAGCAATCGTGCGGCGCAAAGTGAAATGGACCGCAAACGAAGCTACCAAACTTTGGGAATGTTCTTCAAGAAGAAAAAGAACCTTCTCAACTCGCACATATTGCATTTAACTTTCGGTCTAGTGGGCACTGTTAATAGTGGCCAAGATATGGCAGCCATTCCAAATATAACCGCATTCCAGGATTTACTCTGTGATTTAGAAATCTGGCATGGAGCTCCCAATGGGTTATTGAGGTCATTGCTGGAGCATTTGTTAGAACTCGCCGTTGAATCAAACGAAAAGAAACAAAATGTTAAAATCATGAGAGATTTGCAACTGCTGAATAAACTGCTGAATATAATCACAGATATCACTGATCATTCCACACGCGAGATTCTGTTCTCGTTGGTCGAGACGCTATTGGGTGGTCAACCAAGACACAGTGATCTTCTTTTGTTTGGGCAGTATATTGCTGCAAAGCTCCCCAAGTCCGATCAACCAGAGCGATCAGTGATCTTGCCATCGATGGCAAAGAAAGATGGAGATGACCTCGTCGCCCAGAACATTTATCTGAGGAATCGATGTCTATCGCTCCTGCATGGACTACTCTTCACACCAAGAAACACTGTGAACTACATAATTTGCGATGATATCTCCAAGACTCTGGGCATGGATTGGCTGCTACTGTTCATGCAGCCGCATGTTCATTTCACATCGGTGATCATAGCTGTTAGGATATTGGTGGTGGTGTGTGCGAATGAATGCTTCTTGGCGCGTTTCCGAGATAGTACACATAATGGTGGTTATTTAAGATTCACCGAGCTGATTTCACAGAAGAAGAGCATCTGCCTCGGGGGACCTCAACTCGGCTCAGGAGGATCAGCTACCAATGGTGGAGTTATGGTATCATCAACAAATCCGAATACACAACTACCCTCTCAGATCGCGGGAGAAGTTAGAACTTCAGTTCTGCATGTTCCTGGCTTTCAAATCCTTGAATGGCTGCTACAACATCATTTGGATGTTCCTGAACTCTATTTCCTCATCACTGCTCTTATCATGGGACAACCTGTGAAGCTTTTGGCTTCGGAGCACACAAAGTTTGATTTGGATCGGGTGTGGGCATTCCTCTGGGGAACTCCAGTTTCCCATGCATCTGCATCTTCCGTTACACCAAAAATGAACGTCTGTCCAGAGGCAGTGTGTGTCCTGCTTGGAATGGTTCGAGCAATTGTTCACACCGCCGAAACAGCTGATTGGCTAAAGAGTCACCCAGAGACCATAATTCAGCTCCTTTTCTCACTCTATCAGAATCTTCCTGACTTCATGCCGGTTATGATGTCAGGAGATGTTGTGGGCTCTCTGGTGGCGGTGTTATTCCCGATGGCCAAAGAAGGTGGGGCAGATTCTGAGCCAAATAGTGGAACATCCACACCAACTGATAGTTCCGGCTGTTATGTCGTCCACTCGCCAATTTCTATGACGCCACATGTCACACTGACAACCCATCCGGTTCGAAAATTTGTAATCGATTTCTTGCGGGTAATAGTTGTGGACTCCCTGAGTCTCTCGATGCATGGTAAATCGACTCCTGTTGTTGATCTCGTCATAGATGCATCACCAGAAACAGCTGACATGAGACATCAAGTGGAATACCAAACCGAAATCATCACAGCTCTAGTGGATCATCTTCTGGCAGCAGATGTCCTAGTGGGAGAACAGGCAGCTCTTCCCATCGTGCCTTTGCTGCAATCCCATGTCCAGAATATAGCCCCAAACGTATTCTATTTCACGGCGCGTGTTGTGGACAAAATGTGGCAAGGATGTCTACAGAAAAATCCCCATGACATCTTTGATTTTGTTATAAAACTGATTGCCCAGGCGAAACGTCGGTCGTCGGCCCTGTCTTTAGAACAGCTTCATCACTCTCTGAATCGTTCTATATTATATCTGCTGTCCAGACCCACGGAGGCCATCACCGAACAAATGTCAGTTTTGGAAGCTCTGCACAAAATCATCACACACCGTTTATTGATCTTCGGAGCTGGAAATCATGAATTGGAGTTCATTGGATGTCTGACTTATTGCCTCCTGCAACTGACCGCCGACATGAAGATCATCCTAGAGCCTTCGACAAGTAGAAGTACAACATGGCATGTGAACCCTCAAGTAGATGTGATCGAACCACGTGACGACCATTTGAATCAGTTGCAGGGAAGGAACCTAATTGTGGGAGCAGCCTTCCGAGTCTGGGAGGAGTTATACGTCTGCAAGAAACCAGCGATTGAGGAGGTTTTCAAGATCACCTTGACTGCTCCACCAAATAATTCGAAAGCTCCCGATTTGCAGACAACTAGGGAACAAGTAATGGAAGTTGCCTCAAAGTTATGGTTTAACTATGTAGACACCGAGCGAAAGGCTTCATATCGTATTCCATGGGAAATTCACAATCAAATCCAATCGAAGATTCAGAAAGTGACGGGTGGTTTAACTCGACTTGCCAGCCGAAGCAAAGTGAAGAAGGACGAGTTGGTGCGAATTAAGTCAACAATGAGCAAGGAGAGTGCCTTTGAATGTACAGCAATTCATGTCCAACTGATTAAGGATCTATGGGAGATGAGATGCAAACAATACACCCAGATGATTCAACATACTCAGCGTTATGTGTTCCAGGACTGGATTCAATCGGAAACAGAATTGACAAGAGAACGTGGTCTCTGGGGCGCCGAAGGAGTGTCTACTTTGGACAAATGGATGTTGGACACGACAGAGGGGCCACATCGCATGCGGAAGAAGACTATGAGGAATGATTTGTTTTATTTACAATATCCATATCGACCTGGTATTGATTTACCAGACAATCGTCAATTAAAATACAAAGTTGCTACGAGTTTTGATAGCAAAATCTACTTCACCCATTGCCAATTGCCGCCGAGGATTCTATGTGAAACCGAAAGTCTGATTCAGCATGGTCCGGATAATAGATCGTCGACTGAGTGTGCGTCGAATGGTACTCCACCGCAAAGTCCAACGGGAGATCAGCCAGGAAAATTGGCAGGTATTGGAGCCCCTCAGGAGTCGGTAGACGGAACAATTGTTGGCGAGGATCTCGATGAAGAGGAGGAAGACATGTCGATGGTGTCTGATAATGAGACATTCCTGCGATTGCTGGAAGAACAAGAGAAAATCTCCTATATGTTCCGGTGTGCTAGAATTCAAGGACTCGACACCACCGAAGGGCTTTTGTTGTTCGGCAAAGAACACTGTTACATTGTGGATGGGTTTACTTTACTAAAGAATCGTGAAATTCGTGATATTGATACTCTGCCGCCCGGAACTTATGATCCAATTATACCAAACTCTGGAGGAACAACAAGAACTCAGAAAATGAAACAGTGTTCGAAGTTCTCCTACGAAGAGATCCGTGAGGTCCATAAGAGGAGGTATCTCTTACAACCGATTGCTTTAGAGGTGTTTTCTGAAGATGGCCGAAATTACTTGCTCAGTTTTCCAAGAAAAGTTAGAAACAAGGTGAGTCTTTTGGATTGTTTGTGTTGACTAGGTTCCACATTTGATCATTTGTTTTTGTTTAGGTTTACCAAAGATTTATGTCACATGCAACAGCCATTTCTGATAATGCTCAGCTATCAGTTGCTGGACAAAAACGGACAGCTAGTGTCGAACAGACATCGGGGATATTTAGCAGTTTAATTGGAGAAACTTCTGTTACACAGCGATGGGTGGTAAGTTTGAAGCAATTTATGATTGAAAGTGTGGAGGATTAAAAATTTCGTAATTCTGTATTGCAGCGTGGGGAAATATCAAATTTTCAGTACTTGATGCATTTAAATACTCTTGCCGGCAGATCATACAATGATCTCATGCAATATCCTGTCTTCCCCTGGATTCTAGCTGATTATGATTCAGAAGAACTAGATCTAACAAATCCGAAGACTTTTAGAGATTTCTCAAAACCAATGGGTGCCCAATCGGAAGAGAGACTGGAACAGTTTTTGAAGAGGTTTAAGGTAAGCCAAGATCCCGCTTAAGATTTTTGTTGCTTAAGACCCTGAAATAGACATCAATATTGGAATTAAGTCTAAAATATTTTCATATACATTTTTTTTTTATTTCAGGAATGGGACGATCCACATGGCGAAACACCACCCTATCACTATGGCACCCACTACAGTTCGGCAATGATTGTTTGTTCCTATTTGGTTCGTTTGGAACCATTCACCCAGCATTTTCTTCGTTTGCAAGGTGGTCATTTTGATCTAGCCGATCGCATGTTCCATAGCATTAAAGAAGCTTGGCTATCAGCCTCAATTTATAATATGGCTGATGTCAAAGAATTGATACCTGAATTTTTCTACCTCCCTGAGTTTGTAACAAATTCAAATAATTTCGATTTGGGTAAGTTTCTCTACTTCGAAATCGAAAAATGTCTTAAATTCTTAAATGATGACATTTCTTCGTTCTTTAAAAAAAAATAGGTTCGAAACAGAATGGCGATACCCTTAACCATGTTATTCTCCCTCCATGGGCCAAACAAGATCCCAGAGAATTCATTAGGGTACATCGGAGTGCCTTAGAGTGTGATTATGTCAGTCAGAATTTACATTTGGTAAGTTCTTGAAGATTGTTCTCTTCTTCTGCGTGGTGGTATCAGAGAGTTTTTTTTTTTAAATATTTTATTTGTATTTTGTAGTGGATTGATTTAATATTTGGATGTAAACAACAAGGACCTGCGGCTGTTGAGGCAGTTAATGTATTTCATCATTTGTTTTATGAAGGAAACGTTGATATTTACAAGTGAGTACTTTTTTCTACGTTCCTTTGAAGATTTCAATGGAGCTTATATGAATATTTTCACACATTCTAGCATTGATGACCCGCTCAAGAAGAACGCCACAATTGGCTTCATCAATAATTTTGGTCAAATACCCAAACAGCTCTTCAAAAAGGCTCATCCGGCAAAAAAAATGGGCAATTCTCGACACTCAGTGATTGATCCAGGTCCATTGATTGGAAATACAACAGTTCTTCAATCCGACCGGCTCTTCTTCCATAATCTTGACAATTTAAAACCAAGTCTACAACCAATTAAAGAACTAAAAGGACCTGTGGGACAAATCCTGCAGCCCGATAAGACTGTCTATGCTGTGGAACAGAATAAAGTTATGATGCCGCCATCATATACGAAGTACATTGCTTGGGGATTTGCTGATCATTCGCTGCGAATCGGTTTGTATGATTCTGATAAGGCGTCTTTCGTTTCCGAGGCTGCTGCCCAGAATTCAGGGGAAATTCTCACTTGTGCGTGTCCAAATTCCAAGATGATCATAACAGCTGGCACGAGTTCGGTGGTAACCATTTGGAAATTCGATGCCAACAAAAAGACTCTCATCGTCCGAAATTCCCTACATGGACACACAGACGCAGTGACATGCTTGGCAGCTAGTGCAGCTTACAATGTCATTGTATCGGGATCAAGAGACGGAACTGCAATTGTCTGGGACATGTCAAGGTTTACCTTTGTTCGACAACTTCGGGGCCATGTAGGAGTGGTTGCTGCTGTGGCCATCAATGAACTAACCGGAGACATTGCCACCTGCTCTGCAACGTGGCTGCACGTGTGGTCCATAAATGGAGATGCCCTGGCTACTGTCAATACAAGTGTAGGCAGTGCTGATCGTATGCAACAGATTTTGTGTGTAGCATTCTCACAGATTCGAGAATGGGATCAACAGAATGTTATCATCACTGGATCTACTGATGGAGTTGTAAGGGTGAGTTTAAGCTTCTTGTTGTCAGAATCTTCATAATCAACTGCGATTTTTTTGTATGTCTTTAAAAGATGTGGTCTCTAGAGTATTCCCAAGTCCCAATTGAAAGAAAACTGAAAAGATGTGCTGAGGTGACATCTCAAGACAAAGTCCCCGAAAAAGATGAAAAAGATTCGGCAAATGAAGCTTCAAAGAAATTGGATTTATTCAAACAAATGAAGAGTATGTCGTCAAATGAAGGAAATGGTAAGATTCGATTTCTTCAGAGCCTAGAAAAAAAAATTGAATTAAATTATTCTAGAAATAGCTAAATCTGCTTCGGAGAGTAGTATATCAGAAGCATGTGATCTCTCGGAGAAGTCAACTAAATCCGATGATTCAGATAAGAAGTTAGACGATTTGACGATTTCTGAAAGAAGAAAAAGTAGTTTGGCGGGAACAAAGTCTTTGCATGAGATGAAATCATCGACGGTGGATGAGACTCGTTCAGCAGCAGCTTTAGATAGATCTGAGAGTACTGGTAAGATATATTTATTGACGCGCTATTTGCAAAAATGATGACAAATATTAAAGCTTAACATACAAAGAAACCGGTTTGTTTAAGTGGCACTTATGCTTTTAGTATGGGAAACTTGAGTGCTACTTATACAGGTAAGCCCTCACATAGGAACGCATCGCACGTTTTTTCGCAGTATAATCCAAACATCAGTATATGTAAATCCAAACGGCTAACGTACAAAAACATCGTGTTAAAGTTTCTTTGTTGAATTTATATGCCACTGCTCATTTGCACGAATTTTTAATGCCAAAAACGTGCGGTGCGGTGTTGTGTAAACTAGGCCTAAGTGGGAACGCCTATTACAACTTGTGATTTTTATGTTGAACTTAAATATTTTTGAACAGGTTGCCCCTTGAGAGGCCTTTGAAATTTAAAATAAAATTTTAGCTCAATTTTCATTTGTTTCAGTTGAAAAAAGTAACCTTGAAGATCGCGCGATACGTCCAAGCAAATCAGATACAAGTATTACAGAGTCATTTGTTGTTGTTGATAATGATCAACGAATTAAAAATGATAATTTATTAAGAAAAGGTTAGCTTAGTATACTTTTAAAAAAATTGTTGTTTTAACTAAATAAGTGATTTAATTTTTTATCAGGCTTTAGATGGAATCGGCAGCTAATGTTTAGATCAAAACTAACAATGCATACAGCTTATGATAGGAAAGATAATGCTGAACCAGCTAGTATAACAGCATTAACTGTTTCGAAAGATCACAAGATTTTATATGTTGGTAAGTGAATTTTCTTTTTATTTTGTTCCGAATTATAATTTTCATCAAATTCATTACACAAACACACTTTTCCTAAAACAAAATAATTTTGACCACCAAGTTTTCCAATTGTTACCTATTTTTTTTTAATCATTTTTAAAGTTTTTTTTGAAACATTACTATTCCTATTCACAGTTAAACTTTTTAGTTTTACCAACCACAACCTAAACGCTTTGTGCTCTCTTTTTGGCTTTTCCATACATTTTGTGTTGTTATTTGTATTTTGGAAATGTTTGTATCTTGAAAACAGAGCAATGTTACAGCAAATATAATATAGGGGATGTTTGATTGATAATATAGCCAGCTCAGCAATACAAATCTCAATACATTGATATGTATATTCTTTTTATATTCAATTTTCTTCTTCTACGAGATATTAGAGGTGGAGGTCCTACCCCTCCATAGAGGGAAGTGGTTAGTCAGCCAATGAATTGCTTTGTTTTTTTTTTATGGATCTGCAGCCATGCATTTACGATCGACGATGTGCCCAAGGAATTATAATTGAGACTGCTTCAACTGGCATTTGTCCTTGATTTTAAGTCCGTTGTTTTGGACAAGAACTTGTTCGGTTGTTCGTCTTGAGTTCTGCTGTTGATTCTACATGTACTCATACATTACTTCTTCTACTATCCGAGTGCTTGTATAATTAATTAAGTGCTTGTATAATATAATTGGAATACTGTAAGAGCTGTAGAGATACTAAATGGAAGGTCAGGATACGTTTGGTTCGATCAGTTACTGAGACTTGCCAAAATCCTCTCCTGGTCCATTTAATTGACAAATTTTAACCCGTAAATACTGGCAGAGATTATGGGGGCTATCGTGAACAAAATTTATACGGAATTATTTCCATCGTCGAAAACTGGGAACGTGAATTGAAGTCGCAATTTCTCTCGGAAATTTTTGGCATCGAAAATGAATATTTCATGGCCATTGGACTACCATTTTGATTGAGCAAGTTTGAAGCTGAAAGGAATAGTGGACAGTTGTTGGCATTTACAATTTTGTAACAATGGTTGGATCGATACAAATTCTGATTTTACTTACTTGATTTTACTCTTACTTTACAGCAAGCATATGACCTTTAAATGTTTCGTTGACTTTCAAATTAAGCATTTTAAACGCCGGAATTTTCAAACGCCTTAAACCTAATTTCGATGCCATACTAGAAAGTTTTTATACAAACGAGTTCCTTAATAAATATGTTTTTGCCAACCTCGACGGATTAAATTCTTCGCAAGAATCCCAATATCCGACACACAATTGTTTGTGTACATGGAATAAAATATTAAAAATAGTTTAATATTAGTTTGTATCTAATCTATGACATCAACGTTTTCAAGGTTATTTCATTAAAATGCTAGCCCATTCGGAAGGACCAATTTTGAATCACTCAGTTGCCCAAATACGGCAACTTTTTTATTGGCGTACACATTAGAGTTAGACCATCGCTGAACATTTTTTTGCTCAATAATTTGTAGACATTTTTGTCAAACAATACTATTCAAAATTTTGCGCCATATATATACCTAGCTGGAACTCTGGAATTATTTGAGCTTAAATTCAGAATAAATTCCAAAGAGTAGTTACTATTGCATAGTTGAAGTCTACAAAAGTTTTGGACAGTTTAAAAAACTCCAAGTTTATCAGAAAGGTAACTTAAATTGCGAAGCTTGGAGAACCTATGAACCTCCGGTGCCAAATACAACATAGTTATAAATTCAAAGAAATTGAATCACCAATTTCGAAAAGGTCTCATCTCGAATTTTTTCACAAATACATTTTTTCATATCAATGTCATCATAATGCTTCCCTGTACCTATTATGCTCAAAAAAAAGAACATCTTCAGAACGTTTACTGTCGTTGTCATTAATCTCAATAGTAATTTTCTTAAATTTTAAATTGGGCTTTTGAAAATAATTAGTTCTTTGCATTGCCTGAACAGTTTAAATTTTCAGAGATGTGACCTTTTCGAAATTGGCCATTTAATTATTGAATATATTTTTTAAGTCCAGTTGAGTACAACCATGCTTAACTCCCTTTATTCCATTAGTGTCTTATAAACTTTGCTTTCTTTCTTTGGTTATTACGACAAAATGCTTTTTAAAAATGTTTATATCAAATTTTATAAGCTTAAAACTTTCCATATGCTATTTTCATGCCACATTGTGTTTTTTAAAAACCATCCGTAGATAAGTTAACAAATTGGTTAAGTTTATCTTTTTGTTAATGAACTGTCAAATTTTGTATGGGAAATGATTACACAATTTGGTTTAATGTATCAAATGATTTTTTTGCGTCAAATTAACCAAACTCGTTAAACTTATCCAAACGTCATGTCATTGTGACTCTTACTCTGATTGAATTACCTAGCATTTGATGAAATGTATAAAAAAAGTAGTTCATGCAAACTTTTCGTAAACTTATCATTTTACACAATTTGTAAACTTACGACGTTACATGAATACCCTTAATATTTGTTAATATTCTAAACTTCAGAGGTGTGTTGTGTTTTTGTGTGCACTTTTTTTCTTAAGCGAACAAATGGGCACAATAAAAAAAAATGCCTAATATGAACTGTTAAGACTTTCCAAATATGCTCATCAAATGACGCACGCATTTTTTTATTGAGAAAGCTTCTTGCTTAAATATCGGGAGTCACTCTTAAATTGCATCCTTGAAAACTCGCAATGAAAGATCCGGAATTCCAACACAACTTTTAAACTAAAGTCTCTTAATTTTAGTTGTGTTTCAAGATGTGATAAGAAACTGAAAATGTTATGTGTGCTGATTCAATATTTTAAATCAAACAAACAAAAAATACAAATCAAACCATTCATCTCAATACCAAAGTCAAAATAAAGCCAATCATTTAAATTAATCCTCACCTAATACAATAATTCTAAACATATTCACACTAATACATAAAATCATAATCATAAGTCATCTCGATTCATTAGCCAATGTTGAAAATTAACTCACAAATCAAACACAATTTTAATAAAAACTTTAAGTTAATTGGAAAAATTTCTAATACAACAAGTCTTACAATATAAATAATCTTCTTCCTTTTTAATTTGTATTTTAAAATGCTTTACTTCACTTTAAAACCTTATCCTCCGCAAAAAAATCCCAAAATCTTAAATAATTTTATTTCATAAAAATCTTGTACCTGCAAATATTTTAGGCGATGCCCGTGGAAGAATATTTTCATGGAGTGTAACAGAACAACCAGGTCGTGGGGTAGCCGATCATTGGCTCAAAGATGAAGGAGCTGATCAATGTGTAAAATGCCATGTCAAGTAAGATTATTCTATAAAGATATTAAAACAAAAAACTAATAAAATCGACTTTTTTAAAAAATGTCAGATTCAACTTGTACGAACGCAAACACCATTGTCGAAATTGTGGTCAAGTATTCTGCAATAAATGTAGTCGCTTTGAATCGGAAATATCCCGACTGCGAATACTTAAGCCAGTTCGAGTGTGTCAGACTTGCTATAGCAGCTTACGTTCTCAATCAGTTGAGAGTTAAATAATAATATAAAAACGTTAAGGATCTGCACTAAAACTAAAAACATGAAACAATAATAAATCATCTAATATTAATAGAAAGCCCTTCTTTACTCATTAACTGTCTATATAATCATGAAAACTAAAACAAAAATAAGTTATTAGATTATGTAGGGAATTTTTGTTTTTTTATTTATATTATGTATTTTTTTATGTTTAGCAACAAACTTATACACCTAATATTAGTAAAATAGTTCTACCAAAAAAAAAAAAAAAAAAAACATAAAAAACAATGTAAATGTGTTGCTTGTTATTATTAAAATATAAGTAGAAAATCATAATTTATTAAAAAAAAAAACAAAAGACATACCTACATTTTAAAGTGTAAGATGATGAAATAATAAAAATGTTAAACACACAATAAATTATTTATACATAAAAAGATAAGAAAAATACAATAATAATTATAACAAATGAAAAAAAAAGAAATGTATCAATATTTTTTAGGTCGAATTTAGAAAGAAAATCTTCAAATTTAAGATTAACAATTGATACAAGCTTAACAATTGATACAAAACTAAAAAGTATTAAAATAAAATAATTGAGAACAAAAATTTAATTGTTATTGTGTTGTTCATAAAGAAAATATATATATAAAATGTTTACGAACCAAAAAGACGTGAGGTTTTTGAGAGTCAATAATTAGAAATAAAGTCGAAAACTTAAAATAAAAACGGAAGTAAAAACAAAACAAAATAAATAAAAAAAACGCATTGAGTGCTTGAAAATAATTATTTATATAATAAAGTCATAATTTATTTAATCAAGAGAAATGAAAATTAATACATTTATAAAACAATTTTCATTCACTCTATAAACGTCTCTAAAAAAAAACAAAATATTTCTATTTGACTATTTATGCGATATTATTTCTAATGGCTTTGCAATATAATTTATTTTAATTATTTATATTTATTATTATTATTATTAAATACATATTATATATTAACATAATCAATGACATTTTATGTGATTTATTTCAAATTATTTGTAGTCACTTGTAAGTTTGTTACTTATAATTTGTTCTTGGGGATTTATTATATATTTATAATATTTATTGGGTTAAAATTCCTCTGTGCATCGATTTTTTAATTTCTTACATTTTTTTGATACGAGTTATTTAAAAAAAAAAATTAACTTACAAACTTACATATTTTATTTAAAGAACAATTTATTACATACAAAACAATACACACTATACTGTATTAGAACAAAAGCATGTAAATGTTCTATTATATATTTATATATACAATAAAGTTTATTTATGGAACATATTTCTTAATTTTATTATTTTACTTTTTTTTTACGTTGTTTTTATGTACATGTAACATGTAATACATTGAATCTCAGCAAACGATTATTAAGGATTGCAGCCCTATTCTGCTATTTATTAAATGAAATGTTCCCTGGCATTTTTACTTATCACTATTTTGCTATATTTGCAGTTAATCGAATGCACGTAATGTTGGTATTATTGTGCGGGTCTATATTATGAGTAAAAACTATTTTTTGATTTTTGGTGAACCCGGATTTGCTTCTTTCTTTCTAAAATTGTAACGAGTCGAAAATCGAATATAGACCAATTCCACACTTATTTGAAATTGAACCCGACCCTTCGTGTTACTTCAATTCATTATGCAGGGTGATCGGTATAAGGTGCACCAAAAACCTAGAGCAAGTAGGTTGGATTAATACAAGAAAAAAATCGTATGGGAAGGGGGTCTATTTCCCGCTGTTTAGGCCGAAGGGCAATTTTCTAAAAAAATGACTTAAAACAGAAAAAAATATTTAAAAACAACGGTTAAACTTACAATGCCATGTGCTTTAAAGTTTTGAAAAGCTAAAAATCCCGTATTTAATTTGCATTTTAAATCAAGTTGTGTTAGTGTTAGATTTTGAAAACTCAATTTTCAAACTCGAAATTGAAAAAAAAATTTAATACTAATTGTTTTCCTGATTTTATGTAATTAAGTATAATTTTTGTTTTCAAAATTAAAAAAAAAAACAAATGATAAAATGTATCTTAGTTTTTGAGATATAAAAGAAACGAAAAGTACTTTTTTCCAAGAAAACAATTTTTTGGTTGTTTTAACTTTGCATCAATACCATCAACAAGTAATAAAAGAATAACTTAATTAACTAGTAATAAGAAATTTCAACTTCATATACATAGTTCTTCATGAATCCCTAAGCGTAAAACTCCAAAGTAGTTAGATCTGGTGATCTTGGTAACCATTCAGTGTGAGCTCGTCTTCCTATCCATCGGTCGTTCAAATGATTATTCAACCAGTTTCTCACAACCAGGCTAAGGTATGCTGGAGCTCCATGTTGTTGTTATATTAAATTGTCTGTTATAGCCAAAGGGACATTTTATAATAAATGTAGCGAAAGGGTTCTTAGCAATTGCAGATAGGATTCTCCATTCAAAACCGTATTCAAAAAAGTGGTTTAAATTTCGTTCGTCCAACAATAGCAAGCCACACATTTCAGCTAAATCGGTGCTGTGATTTTTTTTAACGTGCTGATTTTTTTAACTCCAGTAATGCAAGTTGTGGAAATTGGTATCTCTGGTAAACTGCGCTTCATCTGTCTAGCTTATTCTGGGGCAATCTAAGCATAGTTGCTATCCTTCTGGTGCTAAGAGTGGGATAACGTCGTATCAAATCCAAAATTTGTTCCTGTAGGGAGGAATGCAGGTCAATTTTGTTAAATTGAACACACGCTTCAATAAAAAAGATGAAATCTAGTTGATTCATTTTTTTTTGCTAAAAACCGGATAGTATGCAGTACAAAAAAATGGGATAATCCCCTTATTCAACAATTGTTTTGTATTTTATTTTTTGTTTGTATCCAATTATTTTCATAGTGAAAAATTTACATAAAAAAAAGCTACAACTTTTTTTTCGGTGCCGTATTGACTTGGTTTTGGTGTCATTTGATTCAACGTCAAAAACTACCTAAAAAACATGGTTATAGCAAATAACCTCAAATAAACACACTTCAATGCAAAATATTTGTATAGACTTTTCATTCATCATTCTCTTTGTAAATAAAATGACTTAAGTTCCATGAAAGGACGAATTTTTTTTAAAATAATTCGTTATAGTTATATTACGATTGACGTAGACACTAGTATAAACTTCAAATGGTTGCGCATCTGATATTGATAAAAATGCATCAGCAACAATGTATCAAGAATTTTCTTGATTCTAATTTGTTTAAAGTTTGTGGCAAGTTACACAAGAAGTGATGCGGGTATGATGCATTTATTAATGTTTCACGCAAATGATTGTGCATCATAAATGCATGGATACATTTGTGAATTTACACACAAAGTCCGCCAAAATCCCCGTATTGACTTTTGGCATAGTCGCATAGGAGTGAGGAGGGGATGGTGGAAGTTATCAAACTGAAATTCATCTATTCCCAGTTTCATTAGCATGCATTTACTTTAAAAGGGATTCCGGCAATATTTAACATGATTTTCTTGAGAAAAAATTCATCATTCAAAAAAAGACTATTACCTTTTTGTTTGGGTATTCGCTTGATTTAGATGTGGATTGGTATTATTAAATTCAGCGTTAAAAGTTACCTTTCAGTTTGATGGACTTTTTTAAGTTTTACCCTTCTCTACTTCTTCAAATGCATGCACACAAAATGGAAATCCAGAGGTTTTGGAGATTTTTGTTATGCTATAAAGAAGTGGGGTGGTGAAACTTTTGACTGTTTTTCGTCCGCTCCTTTATCCCCAAAAAGTGATAATGGAAAGTCTTTGAATCCTAAATTTTAAAAGTTGATAGTTACAGATACAGTTCCGAATACGAAAATAGCAGTGGGTTTAAAATAAACGAAAATATGATTTATGTTTAAAAGTTCTTGTGGTACACTGGTTCAGTATTGGGAGGACGTCGCACATACTGACAGGATCGAATACTGCAATAACAACAACCTTGGACTCATCTGCCCGTAAAATATTACGCCATTTTTCAAAGGAAACAAAAGTTCTGCATCCGTTTCTCCTTAAGTTTTTTGGTGAGGTGGCTTTTTCTTTGGCATGCTTGCTCGCAAATTTGCGCCTAAGAGTCGTCTTCTTGATGTCATATGACTCATAGAGGTCTCTAAAGTTGTTAAACCACCCTAATGGTCTTTTTTTCATTTTAAGTTTCACGTACTAAATAATAAAAAATGTTAAAGCTTGCTTCAATATCTATAAGAAGTGCACTTGAAACAATTGTCGACCTAGTTGCGTTATGAATTAAGAACAATTTATATTTTGCAAAAAGAAGAAATTTATTATTTTGTTTTGAAATTGTAAACTCATTCAATATCATTTAATATATGTATGTACTTCTATTCTATATTTATATTTCATAGTTTATGAATAGTCAATCAGGCAGACGGCAGCTAAGCCATGTCCTTAATCTAAAGATTTAAATATTGTACAAATCTATTGAATAAAGAATTGTATCTATCTATCTATCTATCATAGAGCTCTTAAAGAATCTCGTTTCCCGATTTTTCTAGATTTTTTTTTTTTAACAATCGCACATTCCTCCTTTTGTCACGGGATGTTATTTTTCTTTTTCCATCTTTTTTTTTTCTGGATTTTGGGGATATTTTAAAGAATTTGAGTTCATATAAGCCAAGCAACAACAAATGTGCTGCATTTACTGGTATGACTTGCCTTCTCTGAGTACCGACAGAATTAATTTGCGCTGCTAATCAGTCAAGTATGTATTTCCTGCGACTCACTTTTCCAAAAAAAAAAATATTAAAAATGCCTGTTAATGTTAATATTTCTTTAAAAACATTTCTTGTTTGAGAATTCAATTGCTTTCGGTTTAAAACACAAAAAGTAAAGAAAGGCTTTCACTGAATGCATTCTATTTTTCATTTGAAAGTTACAACCAAAAGTCGAAAGCATTCAACAAATGTCTGTGAAACCATTGCTATTTTCATGTTCACAGCTGTATATGAAGTACCATAAGGAGTTTACAAAACAATTATTTTCAATTTGTTTGAACAATATCTACCACGTTAAAAATAATAAGGGTATTCATGCAACTTCGTAAAACCCTTGATAATTTTACAAATTGGTAAAGTTTATTTTTTGATTGGGAAATGATTTACACAATTTGGTTAAACTTATTAAAGGATTTTGTTGCGTAAAACTTACCAAACTGGTTAAACGTATCCAAACGTAATTATGACTCTTACTCTGATGGAATTACGTAGCATTTTATCAAATGTTTAAAAAATGTCGTTTATGCAAACTTTCCGTAAACTTATCATTTTACACAATTTGTAAACTTACGACGTTGCATGAATACCCTTAACATTGAATATTGTTGTTTTTTTTTCCTTTTTTGTTGTTATTTTTAACGGGATAGTTGTTGCTTAACAAAGTTTAAAACATTTTTTCTGTATTTACATATACATAAGGGTGGTCGTTATGTTATAATAGTTTTTTCTGAGTTTTCATTTTTGGATGGGATTATTTTCACCCCCTATAGTCGCTGTAGGGGTGAATTTAATTTCCCATTTTTTGTTTTGCATACCTAGTAGATGATTCGTCTAAAATCTGCAAAAAAATTCAGAGCACTTAGGTTAGAAGTAGACAAGAAAAAAACCCCATGGGACGGGGGTTATATTTCCCCCCGCTTGGGTAGGAGGGGCAGTTTTATAAAACAAATTATAGGACATAGAAAAAAATTAATTGAACAAACAACACTTACAGTATTGTTTTGCAGCTTTTTGGAAAGTCAAAAGTCCATTCTTATGGTTCATTTTCAAATTAAGTTTTTTGAAATTAAGTTTTGGCAAAAAAAATGTTTCAACTAAACATTTTGAAGAAAAATTCAATTTTGAATTTTGTATTCTTTTTTCATTTGAAAATAATTTTTATTGAACCTTTTTATTAAAAGAACTAATTTGAAAAAATCATAAAAGTGGACTTCTAGCTTTTCAAAAAGCTACAAAACAATACTGTAAGAATTGCCTCTGTTTTTTAACTAATTTTTTTTTATTTAATTTATTTTTTTTTATAAAATTTGTACTTGTCTATTTCTAATCTACATACATGCTCTGATTGCTTGGTAGATTTTAAGAGAATCACCTGTTTTGTTGGCTTTACATAGCCAAAAAAAAGAAATTAAATTAACCCCTTCAAAGACTATATAGGGGATGAGAATATAAATCTGAAAAAATAGGGAATTTTTTTTCTTCATTTGAAGCTGGTTTAGGCCTTTAGGTTTAAAGATTTTCCATCATAGTTTTCGCAAAATTTTGAGTAAGACACTGAGAAACACAATTTGCTACAAGGCACATAGGAGTATTTGCCTATAAAAATCGGCCAAAAGTCGATTTTCCAAATGTCAAAAGTGAAAAGGGGACTTCTTCCAGACAATAGCTAAAATCTCTTGGAATATTCGTCAACAGTATTTTTTTTTATTGATCAACAAATTTTGTCTACGATTAGTCCAAAGTCATCGATTAAGAATTTGTCACTTCTTTTTGTAATCAACATGCAAAAAATTTGTTCCATTTGATTGACTTATTTGTTAAACATTTTGTGTTGTCTGATAAAATTTTTGGTATGTAAAAATAAGCTGCAGATGTGTACTATTGACCCCTTATTTTAGTATTTATATTTTTTTTTCGAATTTTTGTTATAAAAATGCAAAAAAAATGGCTATTTTTGTTGGTTATTTTTCATTTGGGAAGTAACTTTTTTATAGATGTAGGTCAAATTGGGTTCATATTTGTATATGGCTTGATTAAGGAAACCATCAAGCTTCGTTTTCCTAAAAATCGCCTGCGGAATTTTGCGGATGAAGTGTTTTTTGGGTCATATCGTATTTCCACTTTTATGCCAATTCAAACTTACTTTTTATTTGGTTATTTTTCTTTCGGATTGCATTTTGTGTTATTTTACGAAGTTATTTGATAATTTTATGCATACAAAAAGTTTAAACAAAGCTTCAAGTCAATCAATTTACAAAAAAAAAAGCGGAAAACTTGTTCCCTTTTAGCAATTTTGGTGATATCGTATCGATATCCGATTCTATGCATCTTTTTCTTGAGTCTAATAGAGAAATAAAAAAAAAGACTTGAAAATGTTTTTTGTTTTAAAAGAGGGTAAATTTATTAAAAACTGTATTTATTTCATAGTTTTAGATGAAAATAGGGCAATCAAGACAAAAATTAATTCTGTCCAGTTTTTGCATAGAAATACTCCTATGTGCAACGCAAAGAGGCATACAAAGTTGAAGTTGTGATCTGAGGTTTTCATCTTCAATGAGGTTAATACAAAATTCAATAACCACGAGGATCCGAGATCTGCAGGGCACTTCTTCAAATTTTATCTATGTAGTTGTGCAAGCTTTTTTAAGTTTTCCAATAAATATACGTTTGTTCACCAATTTCAATTAAATTGTACACAAAATTGTTTTTAATTACCTTAATCAATTTTAAGGAAAAGAAATTCAAAAATTTCAACACTCCTCTATAGAGGGTGCAGTCCTACATCCATTTGTAATATTTCATGAATTAATTTTTCCAGGGCCCCCATACGATTTGTGCTATTTGTCTCGGTCTATGTGTATTTAAGTTCATATAGGGCAAGTATTGGTTTCGTGTCAAAAAAGCGAGAAAAAATAATTAAGTCTAAATATTTGGTGAAAAACGAAATAATCTATAGGGAATTTTTAAATTGGGTGATTGTAGTACCTCGTGGCATGATATTTAGTGCCTTGAATTGTCATGCCGAAGGTTTGGGATCGATTCCTTGCCGCTGCCAAATAAAAACAGAAATGTATTTCCCGAGGTACTGCCTCTTGCGAGGAACTGACAAACCCTCCAAGAGTATACTTGTTATCAATAAGTTCTTTTCATCTAGCACTTGGCAAACATTGTAGGTCGCCTCTATTCCTGCTAATAACACGCACACAGGAATGGTTGAGAGTTGTAAGTCACTAGGCCCTGATTCTTCATGAGCTGTTGTGCCACCAAATTTATTTTTTTTATATAAATTGGGTAATCTAAAACGGGTAGTGCATCAATCTTGAAGAACAATCTTGTTTTTGACTAAGACCTAGAAAGTTTAAAATTGATGCTCACAAGGACCTGAAAATGGTAACTATCGAAATTCTGTAAAGCCTCGCGAGCCATGTAAACTTTTGCTTTGAGTGGCAAAGAAAATAAAATTAAGTTCTATTTGAGATTCGATCCTGGGATCAACTAGGTCGCAATACAGTGGTACAATGAAAAATAATATCCCTTAATTTTTTCAGGGGTGGGTATCACTCATATGCTTCAAAACAAAAGTGCTATAGTCAAATCAGTTCCTTCTTAACCTCCTAATGCGACATTTTAGCTATTTTCTTCATTAAAAATTAAATTTATTAAACAGCCTTTAAATGATTTTGATTTTTTTGTTTAAGTTTTCCAAGTTGTCATTTCTTAAAACTAACTTCAAATTATTATTTTTGTTTGTGTTTCTTTGATTGGTGTTACCATCTTCGTAAAGCCGTGGACCTTTATTTCTTTTGATTTTAAGCTTTTAACAAATGCACACAAAAAAGACAATACATATATTGAAAAAAACGATGTCTTATAATAATCTCATATTATTCTTAATCAATATTGTAAAATCTACAACAACAACAAACAAAACATTTAAAATTAATATTTATATCCTAATTTAAGGATCACACGATAAATTCATCACAATAAAATTAAAAAAAAAAAAAAAACAAATATCAATGAGGATACTCATCCTGACGAGTCTGTGTAACACAAAAACACCACATTTTGTATCAATTTATTAAAAAAAATATAAATATATTTCCATAAATAAACAAATATCCTTAAAAATAAAAATAAATAAGGAATTGGTCTATTGAACACAAAATAAAAAAATAAAAATGGTATAGCACCTCATCAAAAATATATATAAAAATAAAAATCATACATATTATACAAGCAAAAAATAATAAACAAAAAAAAAACTTATATAAACCTAAATATTTAAGTATAAAAGTAGCGATCGTAGATAAATAAATTTTAGATGAATAAATGTTGAAAGGATAATAATAAATGTTAAAAACAAATGAATACACAGCAAAATATTTTAGTCCGGAAAAATAAATATCAAAGAAAATCCTATCCCTCGCCTCCCCTACAAAAAAAAAAAAAATAAAAAATAAGGAAATTGAAGGAACTATGTATATTGTGTATTATGTGGTATTTTATTTGTATAAGAAAGCAAGGATATTCATAGCAATGAAAATGAAAATAATAAAATATATACATCTATATGCATTTATAAATGTATACATATATATGTATATGTATATAGTATGAAAGATAACTGCATTTAAAATTGAGTCTTTTGGTCCTTTTTTTCTTCTTATGATATACAAAGTACTGCATGTGTTTAATCGTCCAAAGCTCTCTAAGATTTGTGTGTCCAGTATCCAAGGTCTACCCATCACCATCGCCATCATACCGACCATCAATCCTTTGATAGATTTTCTTGGGCCGAAATACGTACATATATATGAGTGTGGTTAATCCTATTTTCTCAAAAGGATACGATTTATAAAGTATTTTCTTCAATCGGCTTTGGGGCGATTTATATGTACATAGGTATTTGAATATAAGGAATTCTTCTTTTCTCAACAATAAAGAAGCAGAGACAAAGTGGTATAGAAAAACAATAATGTGAATCCTTTTCTAGAATAATACCAATCCTTCAATAATATGGAAAAGAACATAATATCCAACTTGGGCAGGCAGTTCGAAAAAGACGAATTTATTCTTTGAAATATCCTTTGACATTATTTTAGATTCTTAAATAAAAAGACGAAGAAGAAATACGTTTTAAATGTTTCTGCATACGTTCAATTTGATACAGATCCGGCCATTAAGGATTTGGTAATTTGGATGGCCGTTGGGCCTTTTGGGGGACAAAGAACATGAATATGTGTTTGATTATGGGCTATCAATCGATGTTTTGATAGATGGAAAAATATCCTTTGTGACGATAAAATTTTAAGCGAGATGGTCTTAAATAAAATATCGGCGTGGGAATTTGGACATGTGAAACTATATATGTAAGAAGAGCCTCTCTTATAGAATAAATAAAAAAGTTATAAGATGACAGAAGCCCGGTCATTAGTTAATAATAATTCTAAGGTTGCTTTGCTTAAAAAAATCTAACAAGAGTGCTTTATACAACAAACAAATAAATAAATTTAGTGGCATAACAGCTCGTGAAGAACCAAGGCTTAGTGACTTACAACTCTCAACCATTCCTGTGTTCGTATTTTTGGCAGGAATGGAGGGGACCTACAATTTTTTGCCGAGTCCGAACGGCTATATGAGAAGCACTTATTCATGACAAGTATACTCTTGGAGGATTTGTCAGTTCCTCGCAAGAGGCAGTATCTCGCGAAAAAAACATTTCTGTTTTTAGGTGCCAGCGGCTGGGAATCGAACCCAGACCTTTGGCATGACAGTCCTACGCACTAACCCGGTATTGACTCGGGAGAAATAGGTTCTTAGGTTGACAAACAAAAATTATTTATAAAATATTAAGATTTGTATCGACGCATAATTGCAACCCTTACATTAGGGTGGCTTAAAAAAACGGTCTTTTATTTTATGACCCGCCCACCACATAATCTTGTTATTTATATCAATTGTGTTATCGTCACAAAATTTCAACCTCCTAGGTATAATGTGAATATGGTGCTAAAGCGACCTACTTTTCTTAACTTTTGCTAGAAAATCCCTTGCATAAATGTTCTTCTAAACTGGGTGTCTCACAATTCGTGATTGATGTTTTGGGAAATGATTTCTGGTTTCATTCTAAGAAAAAAACTGCATAGGGGGAAAAATTTTATATCCCCCTCTGAGGCGAGGTGGGCAATTTTTGATAAATTGACCTAAAGCGGAAAAAAAAATTAAAATCAACGCAGACACATACAATAATGTGTTATAATTTCTTTTAAAGCCAATATTCCATTCTGTTATTTGTTTTCTAAACCAAGTGAATAGAATAGTTTTTGAAATTGAGAAATATTTTTGAATACAAATGTGATTTTTTACAAAATTTTGCGTAATTAAGTACCACTTTTTATTTTAAATTTCAATGCTCTTGTTTATGTTTAGTCGAATATTGAAAAATAAATGCAAATTTTAAAAAAAAATGGGAAAAGACTTTTTCCCAAAAAAAAACTGAAAACGGATTATCATCAATTTTCAATCAAAATTTTGACGTCATAAACATTGCCAAGAAAGCAATAGGAAAAAGCATCTTGTTTTTTTTTTTTAAATAAAAGAGGTTTTTGCATTTAAGAGCATTGAAAATTAAAAAAAACCTCAATTAAAAAATCACATTTTGATTCAAATTTATTCAATTAATATTTAATTAAAATATATTTCCACCAAAATTTAATTTCTCAAAAACTATTCCTTTAAAAAACTTGATTTAAAAAGCAAATAAAAAAATAAAATATAAAAACAGGGCTATTACATATATCCAAAACCCACAGTAAAAATGCCATAATAGGTTTTTGGTACAGACGCATTTGATGAAGGAGTGAGGAGGGGGAGGCGGAAGTTTATCATGCTAAAATGTTTGTTATATGGTATAATCTAGGGCAGGAATGGTTAACCTAGAAACTCGTGCAATTTTTTTGTTTGGCGCGCCAACACACAGTCTTGACCTAGTTTTCTAGTGACTACTCGAAAAAAAAAATAATTTCACAAGGTGCAGCATATGCGCCGCAATAACAGAGTGGGCTGTGGTGGGAATCAGACTCAATTTTGTCATTTTTATTATGAGCCCAATGTCAAAATTGAGTCCTACCTCCGATATAACAAAATTTATTTTTCGAAAATAAGGACTTTTCTAAAATTGTAGTATTTTGCAAAAATAGGTTACTTTATGACATTTTTTTTGTATTGAAACAATTTAAGAAAACGTATTTGTCATTTGGAAGAAGCAGGGTTGTTTTTTTCCTTATAATTACGTGCCCAATATTACAACACAATACAAAAATAAATTAGCAATTTTGATGTTTTTCTAGAGGTGATTACTCAAAAATATATCCCTAAATTAAACGATAGCTGAAAACAGTGCATTATTCAGCAAATCGGGGAACCTGCTCCGATTTTGATGTTTTTTTTTTAAGCAGGAAATTTAAATTGAAAAAAAGTATACACCTCAAAAATCGACGCACTGAAAACAAAATTTTTAAAAAATTGAAAAATCAATTTTTTTTTCGCAAAAAAATAATTATTCCTTTATTTTTTTAAATTTAGTTTTTACTTTTAAAAAACACCCGAAAAGTTTATAAAAACATTTTCCATAATTTTATTATATAAAAAAGTCCAAGCCCAGTACAAGCTATGCGCTATCAGGCGCCAACTTCCGTGATACTTATTGAGTTTTTCTCCTACGCGATTGTGATTATAAATAGGTCTTACAGTGTTTTTTGTTGTTGTTTATAAAGGGTTTTTCAACAGGGACGCTACAAAAGTAGAGCGACAGGAACAGCAAACGACGCCATATTTCTTGCCGCTCTTTTGACATTTATCTTCAGTAAGGTTTTTATATTTCATGATGGATAGATAAACGAGCCAACAACGAGTCAAAATTATTAAAATTTACTACGCAAATTCGGAGTCACTGGCCTCAACGTTAAGAGCGCTACGTCCAATTTATGGTCGTCATAATCGTCCTAGCAGATCAACACTTGAGCGTCTAGTGGAAAAATTTGAATCTACAGACACAGAACAAAATGTTCCCGTGCCAGTGAGACAAAGAAGTGCCCGTAGTGTCGAGAATATTACTGCCGCTGAGGCTTCAGTTGCAGAAAGCCCAAATGTGTCTCTCACACGTCGTTCTCAAGCGTTGGGCATCTCTGTGACGTCGTTGTGGTGAATTTTGCGAAAATATCTTGGCCTACATCCTTACAAGTTTAAATTGACTCAAGAGCTAAAGCCGCTTGACCATCAGAAGCGTCGTATGTTCATGAATTGGGCTGAGCAACAACTAGAAAATGATTCGGATTTTCATCGAAAAATCATCTTCAGCGATGAGGCTCATTTCTGGCTGAATGGCTTCGTCAATAAACAAAATATGCGGCATTGGTGAGGCAGCAATCCACACGTACTCCATGAGTCATCATTGCATCCCGAAAAAATTACGGTTTGGTGTGGTTTGTGAGCCGTCAGCGTCATTGGGCCGTACTTCTTCCGTGATGATCAAGACCGGCACGTTACTGTGAATGGGGATCGCTACCGTTCAATGATAACCGAATATTTTTGGCCCCAATTGGATGATATGGACTTGTAGGACATGTGGTTCCAACAGGACGGCGCGCGCCACAAGCCACACAGCGAATGTCACAATCAATTAATTTATTGGAAACCAAGTTTGGAGAACGTGTTATTTCACGAAATGGTCCAGTCGCTTGGCCGCCTCGGTCGTGCGATTTGACGCTGTTAGACTATTTCCTGTGGGGCTACGTCAAGTCTATGGTCTATGCCAACAAGACAGCGACGATTGATGGACTTCGTACGAATATCGAACGTGAAATTGCAGCTGTATCGGCCGATTTATGCTTGAAAACCGTCGAAAATTGGGTTCAGCGTCTGGACTTCTGCAAGCGTGCCCGTGGTGGCCATGCAAAAGAAATCGAGTTCCATACATAATGGCATCGAACGTACTTTCACAGGAATAAAGGATTTCATTGATATCCAAAACCGTTTTTGCTTTATTTAAAACAAACTTTTGTAGCGCTCTTATTGAAAAACCCGATACACTGCGTACTGTGTGTCAGTTGTTTGAGGGCACTATTTTTACAATCTTTTTTTTTTCGATAAATACTTGTAAAGAATATATTTCCAGGGAGTATTTTATATCTGTGAGTAGGTACACCTAAATATTTTCTAATAAAAAATAACAATTTCAAAGTCAAATTGGTTAATCCATCGAAATTTTCTAAATCAAACAAATGAACTGCAAAAACAGGTTTGAAAAATTGCATGACTTGATTCAGGCCACTTGAAAAACCAAAATGTTTACGTTTTTGTTACTTGTCAATAAATAATGAGAATACCCATTTCTTGGTTTTGTAATTAGGGCTTTAAATGGTTTGGATGGTTTTAAACATGCGAAGTCTTGCTCCAGGCATCTCAGATAACTTCCACTAAGAGGTTCTTATCTTCAAACAGTCTACAAGGCTTAAAAACTTTTCAATATAGCCATGCCAAAACATTTTCGGGGATGTGTAAGTCTAATGACCTGGGTGGCAAGGGCAAAAGTTGCACGGCTTGCGACTGAATCAGGCTTAAATTTTTCGGGAAAGTGAAAATTAACAAGTCTGGCTGCATTTGAGTCATTTTTTTTACCTAAACTTTTTCTATATGGCAGTAGAGATTTATGAAGCCATAATGAAAAAAAAGTGTCAGTATCCACTACTATGGAATTAGTTGAAACTTGCCCAAGATAAACTTGGTTTCCTCCTTGAATTAACTCTTAGTGCCAATTTCAATATTTGTGTTTGTTTAGTTGACGCCTTTTTCGATGTGGAATACTTACTTTGCAAGAGAACCGGAGAGAAAATTGTTTCGAATTATTCTTTTTGATTTATTTTCCCAAAATCATAAACAAACAATAATCATAATTCATCATCAAATTAATGCTACATTAATGCACAATGTATAGCAAAATGGACAAATTGAATATTTGAAAATTTGAGTGTCTATTCAGTTTAAGTGGAGTGTGTATTTTTTGAATGAGTATAAACAACGACAAAAGCACTTTAAATCCTATTTATAATCACAATTGCATAAGAGCAATAGTTATTTATCACGGGTGTTGACACCTGAAAGCTCATAGCTTGTCATATCCGTGTGTCCTTAACCGGGTTCTACTGTACTGGGTTTGGGCTTTTTTGTTTAATAAAATTGTTGAAAATATTTTAAAAAAACTTTTGGAGGGTTTTCTAAGCGTAAAAAAAAAATCAAACAAAATAAAGGAATGTGTAATTCTTTTTGTTTTTTTTTTAACAAATTTCCTGTTAACAAAAAAAAAATAATCAAAATCGGAGCAAGTTCCCCGGGTTCCGAAATATAATCCAAGTGCTCCCCCACTAATGATTTAATTCCACTTTCGTGACCTTGAAAAAAAAAAAATCTCGTAAAAAAGAATCTATAACTGACCAACTACTGAAACTAGCTGACGTTTTATATAAGTAGTTCTAAGTGCCTTTCAAGTGATATACATTTTTTTTTGCTAATTTTCCATAAATGAGGTGCCAATGACCTTAATTTTTTTTTAATCAGTCTATAGCGAACCAATTACTGAAAATAGCTGACCTTTTATAACTGTGAAGTGGCTTTTTGAATGGCATACTCATTATATTTAAATGACCTAAATGAAGTGCTGCCTTGTCACCTTGGAACAAATTTTAAAATAGACAAAAATCAATGGCTGACCAATTACTGAAAAAAGGTGACCTTTTATTATCTAGAGATCTTTCAGATGGTATACATTTTTTATAAATTTTCTTTAAATGAGATGCTAAAAATCGCCAGTGACCTTGAGTAAACTTGAAAATCCTTTAGTCTTATAAACAATCTAAAGCTGACCACTTTCTAGGGCCAGTTGACCTTTGCTGACAAATTACTGATCAATAAGATGGCATTTTCTTTTTCAAATTTCGCATATATGAGGTGCCAAAGGTTCAGAGCCTTGTTTTTGGGATATTTAAAGCGATGTCATTCAGTTGCTTTTGAACGTTTATAAGTTTTAGTGTGAAATGGTGCATGTTTCATAGGACAATTTCGAAAACGTCATCTGCGTCAAAATGCATTTGCAGAATGTTCTTAAACACATATTGCAAAAGTCTTCTGTTTGAAAACGCAAATACAAATTTAACTGCATTAGCATTGTGTTTGATAATATAGCTTGCTAAACTTACATATTCGAAAACATCATCTGTGTAGTGCAGCTCTTCAGTAAAAAAATCGAGTTGGGAAAAAAAATATTCAATATCCAGAGGGCGTGTTCGTAAACATCAAATAAGTTTGCAAGTAAATTCACTGACGTTGCACATTTGACGATCGCAGTATCTTCGTCAAAAAATTGATCAAATTGACTTTGATTTGTCGAAAAGAAATCGTTCGCGATCGTAAAAAAATAGTCTCATTAAATGTTCTTTAGCTGAACAATTAATGAATTTTGTATTGGAGTTAAATTTTAGATTTTTAAGCTTTAGCAATGAGTTTTATCTTTAAAAAAAAGTAATTTTGTCAGAACTTCCCGTTGTTTGGGGTAGGAGTATCTACCTACGAACTGCCAAATTTTAAATACAATTTTCTTGTACCGCTCTCACCTGCGAGCTTAATTTAATTATATACTCACTCCTCTCATGTCAGAATACTCAAGGAAAAATTCCCATGCATCATACCTAATATATATAATTCGAAACCCTGGGAATTTCTAACAGATGGACAGTGAACACTCACTTAAAATTCCTCTACACTAAAAGCATCCTCTACATTTTACTTTAATTACTTGTTTACTATTTTAAAACATTAGAGACTCATGTTCCCATAGTCTACATATATTACAACTACCAAATTATATCCTTTTTATTGACTGAGTTAGTTGGAAGAAGAACAAAAAATTACAGTTTCCACAACATCATCACTTTTTAACTTACACTTTCTGACATGAATTGTGAACATGTTACAACATCACATTCAGGTTAACAAAGCCTCCTAGCAAGCAAACACAATAACAACAACAACAAAAAACTCATCTTCTTCACCCCTATTATTTGCATGCATCGCATCCATCTCTCTATATAGCCTTTATACTCTCTTTGGTTCCGGTGTGGGAACTTTAACTGGTGTGAAAATTTGACTACACCCTCTTGACATTCATATCCATCTTCTAATCGGTTTGAGGCTACAAAACCATATACCTATACCGCGACCTTCTCTCTCAAATTCAACCCTCATTCAACTTGTTCGATCTAGTGTAGTTGTGTATATCCCATAAGACCAGAAGACACCTAGGCCAGCCAGCTTCAATGACCAAAAGAGAAGTGCGTGACTACAAAACAACGGCTATGAGATAACACGTGGTCCAGCTCACATGAAGGTATTAGCGCGTAACACACAACGGATGATTACACCCTCTCGTAAACACAGAAGATAAATTCTCGCGAAGCACCACACAGCACAGTTATATTAGCCAAACCCCTTTTTTGTTACAATTATTCGAGAGGGTGTTGAATGAAATACGGTTGCCAAAGGGCAGGAAATTATTCTACAAAAAAAGTTATAATTAATGGTTATAGTAATACACCAAGTATAGTAATACACCAAGTATCGTTATGAAGTAAACAACTGCCTTTAAAACCATTTTGTTTTGACGATGCTCTAAAAAGTTTTAAATTGATGTTAACAAGGGCCTAGCAAGTGTAACTCTAGGTCCTCGCCAGTCATGTAGATTTTTGTCTCGAGCAGCAAAAACTTGCTTTAACTTTGCGTGATGATGATGCCGTGTAAGACGATGAATGCGCGGTATTGAATCAGGAGACGGAATATGCGCAAATACCAATCTTACAACGGAAAACTAGAGCAGCAAGAGGGGAGTACCGTGAAAAGAGAAGTAAAGAGAAAAAAACCCTCAGCAGAATGAAAAGAGCATCCGCAGCCTCTCAGCTGAGGTATTTCGAGGCGTCTAGCACCGCCGCCAACACCCGCCGGGTTGCAACTGGCATCTAGTTTTAGGGCCTGCACACAAGCTCTTCGAAAAAGCGAAGGGTACCTCGTCACCGAAGCATTGTAGGCGAAGCAGCAAAAATTCTTCGGCGGATATTTGCTCCTATTCCTACGAGCTGTTCCAAGATGTGATTGTAGTCAAAGAGCCAAAACACGTCGACTACACTGGCTCGGCCGCATTGAGCGAATGGACAACAACGCTCCAGCCAAGAAAATTTTCGAATCCCAGACCCCAGGTTCGAGATGACCATGAAGACCGACCCTCCGCTGCAGGCACCTGGCGGTTACAGACGCAAGAGCGCTTAGTCTCGACGACTTTAGGAAGCCTGCGATGGATCGCAAACAATGGAAGACCGCAATATCTCAGGCAGAGACCCTCCATGAATCGGGAGCCAGATAAGTAGAAGTAACTATATGACTTTGCGTATATGGGGGTACAACAAAGTTCTTGTTTTTGTTATTAACAGGTTATTTCTGATAAATAAAACTTACTTAACAAGTTTTTATTAGCAAAGACCTCACGAGTATTTGATAAATTTCCCTCCATCAGGTTTTCCCTATGGAAAACTTTCCAAGGCCTTGACTAATCACGCGGGCAAATAACAAAATAAAAAAATTCCTTTTGCTAAGCTGAAAAACTTAAATTTTTGCATTAAGACTCGAAGAATCAAATTGTTGGATTGCCAAGCCTTATGGTCGCAGCAATATCACAAATTTGATTCCCATTGAATTTTTTTCAACTCCTACTGACTACCGCACGTCTACAATGAAACTTAGTAAAGATTTTGAAGTCTTATTTCCATCCAAAAAGGACTGGGATGATGACGTCGTGACGAGAAACTTCGACACAACTATCTATACTGACGGCTTAAAGATGGAGTGCGGTGATGGTTCAGGAATCGTTTCTGATTCTCTTAACATCTCAAGGTCCTTTCGTTTACCCGATTATGCTAGTGTTTTTCAAGCTGAATTACTTGCAATTAGGAAGGCATGAGGATACTTAACCTAGATCAAAACCAAAAACATAATACAGCTATTCTTACAGACGTCAGACAGCTGTCAAAGCCATTGATTCGGCTCTATCTTCCTCTAAATTGGTCCAGCAATGCCGGGAGGAGCTTGCAACCCTTAATATTAACCTCAAGGTCACCCTTATCTGGGTTCCTGGCCATAGGAGCATTAAGGGAAATAAACGGGCAGATGATCTGGCCAGGCAAGGATCAGCCCTTCACAGCTCCCTTGCGGAAAGAGTCAACACTCCTCTGGGAGTTGTGAATGGAAATTTTCTGTCAATCTTCCTTATTGAATCTAATCATAGATGGAATAGCATAACCAAATGCAAAATATCCAGAAAGGTCTGATCTGTTATGTAGACCCAGGCAAGACATAGCTAGGGTCGTTGCAACCTGTACCGGACACTGGCCAGTAGGGGAACATGCGGCAAGCCTGGGTATTCCCAACAACACTCACTGACGTAGCTACAACAATCAACAAGAAAGGAAACTGTCTTTCACTTTCTTTGTTAATGTCCTGCTTTGAATAGAATTAGAGCGCAATCATTTGGAGTGGCATTTTTTGACGAATTGAATGAACTTTCTGAAATGAAAATCGAAAACTTGATTTTCTTTCTTAACGCGACGAAATGGATCTAAGACAAAATCGGTTGATTCTGTAGCACGTTTCCCCCCAGACCCCAAACACCGTGAGCAATCAGAATACAGGCCTCTGCTGGGTTTCGTGATGCTTAATGGCAACGATCATCGGTTGGATCGTTTGCGCTCCGGTGCCATTCTGCTATCTGCCGAGCTTGGCATATGGATCGTAGCTGGCCTTGGGCGAGATGGGATCCAATCGAGTGACTGTCTCTGTCCCGCCTCTTGACAAACCCCAAATCCATTTGAATTAAAACCGAAAAACTTTGGACTCATGGTGGATGCTGATCTTCACTGAAAACCTCCCGTCATGCCGAGTGGGCAAACGGAGGCCCAGGAAGAAATTTCGCATCCAATCATGTATCTGGAAGACCCCCGAAGGAATTAGGTGTGTCGAGTCATATAAGCAAACCTTCTGCCTTCGCGGGTCCCCTTGCCGTCAACTTCAACGCATTGAAGGCGATCCACGAATCCTCACTTTAATCCAATTTCAACCACAGGTCAAACGTGCTATGGTATCAAAAGGGAGCTATTCAGTGCAAATTAGTCACCGAGCGAGTGTTACGCCCGTGCCACTGTTTTTACCTACCTACCAAAATTTTTTTTCGAAAATCCCAAAGTATTTTTTTTTTTCGAAAATCCCAAAGTAACAACCATGTTTCGATTTCATCTTCAGGTTATCTTCTTCCATGATAGACCAAACAACGACGAAGCTGGTCAGGATATAAATGAAGGATTCACATGCAAGCATCAAGCTCCATGCTCCAGGGCGAATATAGGTAGCTATGGGTACATTCACATTGTAATGATTTTCTGCTCTTTCAATTTCGTTTCGCTTTTATTGTCAGGGAATCAGGTAATTCGAATGATAACTCTCCCAAAGCAGTGATGTTCTTGACTATCGAGGCCGACTTCGACGTTATATACATACCTACTCTGGTTTGAGTCCTTTTAGCCTTGATTCATTGTCTCAATACTAAAGAATCCCAAACCATGCAGATGGCATATTCGTGTTGCTCATAGTATAGAAAGAAGACCGCCCGAACTCGATGATTTGATGATGATTTTTCGGTTTCTTTCGTTCTTTTGTGCATGTCTTGTCTATAGGGTGAAAAGTTTACCGATGAGATGATGGTCATCTTAATTCGACGAAGGACGAGCCAAGCTGATATATATTTTTTTGGGGGATTTTTATGGCAGGATAATTGCGTGCGCAATGAGATGGCAGTAAATCGAAAACGAAGGAAATAATGGCGGCGGCGAATAAGAGACTATTTGTGTTTGAGAGATTGAAATTTGTTGTAATAGAGCGGTAATTACGTTCAAACGACTTATTGTTAGTTTTGTTTGCTTGGTATTGTAAGGGCTTTACTCTTGCATTTTGATATAAGAATGGTCATTCTTCAAGGCAGAAGGTGTTCTTACATGTAACCAACAAAAAAAACAAACTTATTGTGATTGTCAGTGGTTGATATGGGAATTCAAACACTTGGTGATGAATTTTATTGCTGACGATTTATTATTTTGAAGATGTTTTTGGATGAACTGAAAGGCGATTTTATCTGTCAGTGTTGAATGATCACAAAATAGTCTTTGATGTGCATTTGACTTGGGGGTATATCAAGAGTAATAAATTCTTATACAAGTATATGTCTACACATTCTGTTGGGTTTTTTGTGGAAGCCAATAAATCACACACAAGTGTTAGTAGTTACAAAATGAAGTGTAAGCAAAAGAGTAAAACATATTTGATATGTGTTTTACTCTTTTGTTCACACCTAGATTAGATGACAGTAAGTTTTTGTTTTAGCAGTAAAGTATTACCAATCACGTATTTTCTTAAACCAACTTTCTTTCTTTTTCAATACTTTTGCAATAAAATTGTAATTTTGCTTATATTTTTGTTTGTTAAAAAATCCATTTTAGGCGTTAGTTGTAGCTTTCACTGAAACTCATCATTGAAAATATGAATGGTTGATTTTGAGACGTTTAGAAAGCAAAATAATTTATTATTATGATGGACAAATAAAGCTCCAGACTTAAATAATAATTATTAGTAAAAAAAGTAGGCCCAACTTTCCACATAAAATGATTTTAACATTTCAATGATTACACAACTCAACAAAATAAAAAAGGTATTTTTATGTCTGAGTTTATTTTATGAATTTTGTATTCGTCATGCTCCAAAATAATGGAAAAAAAAAAATACAGTTAACATAGTTTTCATAGAAACCATCAATCTACGTGTTATTTCTAGAGTACGCTTGTGTCATAAACTGCACATTTTTTTTTGTAATTTGATGTTCTACCTTGTGGTGAATTTCGGAAAACTAATAATCGATTCTGTGCGTTAAAATGATTGTCTAATTGACCTGTTTTGGGATTTTTTTTTTGTTGAAAATTTGGATTTCATATTTTTGTATTTTGGAGTGCAAACGGTCTTTTACCACATAGATCAGAACTAAACATCTTTTTAGAAATAGGGCTTCTAGGCATTTGTTTGGTGTCCGAAACTCACCTCGCTAAAGAACAAAATCTTGATAATAAATTACCAAACTATACGTGTTATCACGCTCCGCATCCAGCTGACAAAGCCTGGGGGAGGATCAGCAATACTAATAAAAAAGTTCTTATTTCACTATGAAGAGCCTAAGTTTACTAATGAAAACAAGCAAGTAACAACAATTAGTATTGGTATAAAAAAGAAAGAGTTTAAGATAGCAGCTATATACTGCCCTCTGAGGCGCTCTCCAACTGAAGAAGACTGCAGAACTCCTAAATTTGTTAGGACATAACTTCCTTGTTGGTGGCGACTTCAATGCTTAACACACCCAATGGGGATCTAGGCTCATAACAACGAAAGGCAAACGGCTATATCAAGCAGGCCGCAAATACAACTGCGAATTTTATTCTTCTTGCTCGCCACATATTGACCATCTGATTCTAACAAAATACCAGACCTTATAGACTTTTTCGTAGTAAAAGGTATTAAACGAAACCATATAAGTGTCGAAGGTAATTACGATTTATCGTCAGATCATACTCCAGTAATATTATCACTTAGCGAAGCAGAAATAATAGAAAAAAGTAATCCTAAGCTCGTAAACAAAAGAACAAACTGGAACGAATTCAGAGATAAACTTGAAAGTTTTATAAAACTAAGATCCCCTATGCAAACAATTGAACAGATTGATCATGAAGTACAACAATTTATTGCTGATGTGCAACAGGCTGCAGAAGAAAGTACTCCAACAATTTCGAACTCAAGAGAAAAAGAAATAAAATATCCTGTCGAAATAAAGGAGCTGATCTTGGAGAAAAGAAGAGCTCGAAGAAAATGGCAAGCTACTAGATTTCCAGGTGAAAAGGCAGTTTTTACAATGTCTTAACAATGAACTAAAGAAAAGAATCTGTGAATTTAAAAGTGATTCACTTAGTAGATTCCTGAATAGTCTGACGGCGGATGCTTCTACGAAATACTCCTTATGGAAGGCAGCTAAGCGCCTAAAAAGACCACAGGCACAAAACCAGCCAGTAATAAGATCTCAAGATGGTAAATGGATCGGAAACCCAAAACAAAAGGCTGATCTCTTCGGTGAACATATCGCGAATTTTTTAAGCCATTTGCAGCAAGCACAGCTACAGATCCGTTACAGTTTGTTGATAGAAACCACGAATGTGAAATTCCTTTTGCAACGCTCAAAGAAGTAAGAGGTATGTGTCAACATAAGTTGTCTAACAAAAAATCACCAGGGTACGATCTAATAACTGTTCAGGTTTTGAAAGAAATGCCTTCTATAGCCTTCAAAAAACTCCAATTTATAATAAATGCATGCCTTAAACTAAGATATGTGCCACATCATTGCAAAATTGCAGAAAGCATTGTTATACCTAAACAAGGTAAGCCACCAACAGAAGTAACATCTTACAGACCTATATCGCTTATACCCATCATGGCAGAAGTTTTCGAAAAACTGCTCGTGAAAAGACTTAGCAAAATAAAAGAAGAAGGAATTCTAATTCCGAGCCATCAGTATGCTCGGCTATATTCTTAGATGTTGCTCAAGCCTTTGACAAGGTTTGGCACTTGGGACTTAAGTACAAACTGCACAGGGATCTTTCCAGGCAGTACTGCGAAATACTGAAATTCTAGCTGCGAACTGTGAATGCGAATAAACTTGTTTATATAATTCTTAGCGCAAGTAAGAATGCAGCTTTGTGTTGACGGAATTGGCCGTTGCATATCAACTGTGAAACTTTCAAATTTAAAAATGTTTAAAATGTAATTTTTTCCATTAATTTTCATTTCGAATTTAGTATCAATTCACACTTTTTACATTCTTTTATGTTTTTTCTTAATGTTTGACTCCAAAATATTAAGAAAAGTAATTCTGTGATAACTTTTAGGTTATCATTATCATAAACAAAGCAATCAGCTAGTACTTTGATTTTTGTCATTAACTTGCTCAACCTCAAAAGTAGGTGCAAGAAATATCGTTCTTAACTGTTCTGAAAAACGTTATGGAAGATGGAACACAAAGTGTCAGAATGTAGATCAGTTTGGGGAAAGGTTTTTACTCATGGAATACACAATCCTGTAATTTCCTGTTCTTTTCTGTAATTTTCTCTTCGGAATAGATTCATTAAATACACCTTTTTTATATTCGCTATGTGACCAACGAGATATTCTCTGCGAACTTTCAAACACGTATTCGCAGTCCACATCAGGACCCTTTCCACAAATTTGCAAATGAAAAATTGGCAAGAATTTCACCACAAATTTTTATGCACCCATTTTACTGGTTTCTTTTTTAATGACAGTTGGCGTCTATTGACGACCACTGAGGTGAAAGAAATGTCAAAATTCACAAACTTTCGCAATTAGCAGCTAGGCAAGACATTTCAGAATCAAGTTTGAATTTTTATTATAAATGGATTTTGTACCCATTCAATGTCAAAATTAGTACCTGGAAAGTAATATTGCCGTGATCTTTGCGAATATCAGCTCTGAGCTCTAGAATGTTTCCTTTCAAAAGTTCATAACTGGAAAATATTGAACATCAAGAGTAAGTGCATATAAATTCTAATTTTTGCAATGGCTGCTGTAACTTCCGTAATGTATTTCAGTTATACAAAAAAAGAAACAAGGAATTTTCACCAAAAGTCAGTTAAAAGTTTTTTTTTAAAACTTCATAAGATAAGTTCACGGAACCCTATGGTTCCGCGGAACACAGTTTGGAAATCGAGGCTTTAGAGTACGGTACAACTAAAATTAATCGGAACCTAAGAAAATTGAAGCCGGTGTACCACAAGGAAGAGCCCTAGGACTAACCCAGTATCTGTTATATACAAGGAATATTTTAGTGGACATCAACGCTATATTGGTTCCAGATAAATTCTTTACGAAGGCTTTACAAAAACTGCAGAATGCAGTCGATAAAATTAGATTGAACGATTAAACGAAACAAAATCGACGCATATAAACTTTACAAAAAAAAAAATAAACAATGTTCCAATTCTTATAAGCAGTACAGCAGTACCTTACTCTAATACTGCCAAATACCTTGGAATGACTTCAGATACAAAGCTTGAATGGAAAGAGCATTTCAAAAAGAAAAGAGAAGAACTAGACTTCAAGTACAGAAAAATTTACTGGTTACTAGGAAAGAACTCTGACCTATCTATCCAGAACAAACTAATGTTATATAAGCAAGTACTGAAACCTGTTTGGACATATGGCATCCAACTATGGGGCTGTTCAAAGAAAAAAAAATGCTGAAACCATCTAAAAATTCCAAAGCAAGGTCCTTCGTGGAATAATAAATGCCCCTTGGTATATAAGAAATAGCGATTTACATCGTGACCTTCAAATTGAAATGGTTACAGAAGTTGTTAAAAAACACGCTGTTTCACACAATCAGCGACTGCAAAGTCATACCAACTCCGAAATGAAGACCGTCTTAAATGTAGGAAACCATGTTCGGAGATTAAGCAGAACCAAGCCTCATGAGCTGATGGTCTAAAAGCTATGGGAGAGTGTTATAACTTAAACTTCCCACAATGCGATTTATAAATTAAGAAAGAAAAATCATTTGTCGATCTTTCATAGATTGGTCTTGATTCACCGGTGGTTTTAGTGCGGTAAGAGTCCCACACTACTCAGTATCGATTCTTACCGAGTTTCTTTTGAAGATTTCCATCGGACAAAAAAAAATCAGTGGGACATGAACGCATTTGTATAAAGTCGATACTTTCATTCGATTACGCACAAAAATAAGGCAAACTTAGCAAACTTCTGTCCCTGGTTATTATTCTTGATCATCTTGAAAATATTTAACATTCTTATACAACCTAAAAAAAAACGTGTTATGATAAAATTACTGACCATTTATCAGAGCTGGGAAGTAATGATATAAAAAAGTTTAATTTCAATTACTTGTAATTGAAATCTCCCAACAATTTTTTGATAACTTTGAAATGTAATTGAAAAATTCAAGTACTAATTACTTTAAGGTAATTCAATAACATTAATGTGATTGAAAACCAAAGTAATCATCAAAAAATATGTAATCATTTCTTTTTTGCAGTCATCATTACACAAAATGTAATTAATTACTTGTTTTTGTCAATTATATTTTCCGTGATATTTCAGAAAAAGTTCCCTTGAGTGTTGAATCTCTGAACGTGTGTTGTTTTAAACTTATAAACATATATTTTAGTCGCTTTCATCAGGTTTTTAATTTATTGTCGTATTTTAACTATTCTTCCTTTGAAAATAATTAGATTAATAATAATGAAATGGGAAAATTTCTCTTTGCGTTTTTGTCTATTTAATACAAAAAGCTTAGCAGTTAAAATAGCTGTTTTTACTTTTATGAGCATTATTATCATGTTAAAATAATAAAAAACACGTAATATATTACAATCCAAGTAATCCATTACCTTAAATGTAATTAACACAGTGCTTTCCTTTAATTACTCACAAAAAGCCATTACCATTTTCATTTACTTGTAATTTGTTAGTAAAATTTTTCAATAACAATTACAATTAATGGAAGTGTATGTATTTTCCCATTACAATTATATGTAATTGTATTTGAAAAAAGTTCTACTATTAAATACATATAATTGAAATGAAAGTTGAAATAAATTACAAAAAGAAATCAGTATATCCCAACACTGCCATTTTCACGGTGTACCCGGTCCAATAAAAAGAGTGCCATCCTACTCATTTTGCGGAAGCAACAAGTTGTGGCTGTGCTTATACCTCCGTCCTACAACTATAGAGTACCTATTTTATCTAGAGAACCGACTTCAGTGCTTTTTCTCTTTCACCCTACAAACTCCACTGTGAGTATTTCCTCCACATGGCTGAGCATGTGTTAGCTGCCCAATGCATTTTAAATGGAACCTCACCAATACAATGGTAACTTAATGGATTTTGGCTCATTAGACTGAAAACAACAAAAAATTGAATCGAAAAATTGAAAACGTCACATTTAGAGCTATCACACGTATTTACGGACAGGTAATTTAAGAGAGTTTTCTCTTAATGTGCTCAAATAAAATTTGCGGGTGTTTTAGGCAAGAGGGGTACGAGTCGCGACTCTAGATAATATAGGTACTCTATGCCTACAGCTGTGTGTGTGTATGATGTCCATACATATTTATTCTCAACAGCCTATTCCATCACTTACCCCTTTTGTTGTCCAAATTTAAATTTAAGGGTCTTAAGAAAATATCAAAATATTTAATTTTACTAATAATTAAATTTTTATTTATTGATTTCATTGTTTACACATTTTATTTTATTTTATATAATTTTCACATTTTTTTACAATTTTCCTTTGAGCTATTTCTACAAAAAATCACTTAAAAACTAATTTTAATAAATATCTTTGGTTTTTCTTATTTTTGTTATTAACATTTACTTTTAGCATTTATTTTTAACAATACATTATTTTTCTTTGGTTATAGTTTTGTTTTATTTAAATAATATTTTTTCGTAAGAAAAGAAATATGTAATAAAATAAATTGCTTCTCAAGCCATTGTATCAAAAGAAATCTAAAAACAAAATATTAGAAGTTAGAAAAAAAGTCAAATCCAATTTGCTTTTCGCGAAAGACCCCAAAGCAAAGTTATTTTTCCATCTTCCAATCATCACATATCTCGTTCGGTCATATAGTGAATTTCAAATTAAAAAAAAAAATAACAAAAAAAAAATCGGCATCAGAAAACACACAGGTGAATTGAAGGGAGGTAGAACCGAATTCACCCTCAGCAGCAAAAGCAGCAGCAGCTTGAATGTTGGAAAATCATTTTTTTCCCGTTAGATATAATCAAAAGAAAACATAACATAGCGGTTGAAATGAACAACGATACAAAATTTAAAAAAAAGAAAAGAAAAAAGTAGAAACAAAACAAGGAACAGTTTTGTGGAATTAAAGAACAACATTGCTGGCAACGAGACCTCTCTACTTATATCTCTCTCACTCTCCACTGCTGATTTGACAATAAAAACTCAAACCTTTTCCATTGCATATTGTTCCATTGAATACATATCACGAAGAAGTCTTGCAATTGGTACATTCCCAATGGTTTCCTTAAAAAATAAGGCTTCAATGGTCGATGCACGAATTGTCCTGAGTGAAGGAAGCAGAAGGAGCAGCCTTCCGAAGCGAGTTGCCTGACGTGGATAACGAATACGAACATGATCGGAGAGTATACACTGAGCTTGGTCTTGAAGCATTTCCACTGGCTGAACGTCACACAAGCCCGGAGTTTCAGGTGCAAAGAGGGAGATTGCCTTCATGCAGCCAACTTCACTGCCATCTGGGGAGATCTGACGGAATCGCGTTAGAATCTCCTGAATTGTCTTCATCTCGGTTGTGGTGGCCTCGTCTTGGAGAACTCTCTCTTTTATCATTGGAGAGTCGAGAATGGGAGCCAGGTCCAAGGGGATACTCCACTGAGCGAGGTTCAGAAGGAACAGTTCCTTCCAGGATTCCTAAACAAAAAACAACAAAAAACCATTAAAGAATGAGTGACTTGATATATAAAGGAGAACCCACCTGAAGCAACAAATGCTGATCATTCTTGGACAGAGTCTGGAACGGCATTAGGCATTTGACCCATCGCACAGCCATAAACAGTAATCGAGCAGTTGTCTCTTGGAGCATTTCCCACGACAACAACCTCGAATCCATTCCAATCAATGTCTGAGGAAGCGGTGGGAAGAGAATCGAATTGTGCATCTGGTATTGGATGATTTCTTGACACTTATCTGGGCTTAACAGCAATTCCAGGAAGCCATTTTGTCGGCTCGGCAGGCCACTGGAATGATTGTTATTTGGAGAAGCATTGTTATTGTTGTTAATCGTAGGCATAAGCTCCTTGGGAGCACAGGGTAGCGTTGGGGTTGACGATGGCGAGGACTCGACATTCAATTTGGGACTCTCAGAGCCTTCGGACTCTGGCCCTCCCACACTGGATATGCTTTGAATAGAACTCGAAGGTGATGGGGAGAGATTATGGTGATGGGGCTTGTAGAAATCTCCCTGACTTCCACCTCCACTGCTCGGGGGAGATGTAGTGAGGTCGAAACTGTGTGGGAGTCGGTCGCCAGCGGACATTTTGGACACCTCCATGAGATTATGATGCATCTGGGGTAGCAAATGTGGTGGAAATGGCATTGTTGGAGGAGGCGGAGGTGGGCCACCTATGCCGGATGCTCCGTGTAGATGTGACGGTGGTGGAGGATGAAAACCCCCCGCATTGGCATGGGCTGAGATGTGCGAAGTGTAGTTGAACGAAGCCGAAACATTTGTCACCAGGGAAACCGGAAGATGCGGATTGGGGTGTCCCAGTCCATTAGCATGATGGTGATGATGATGATGGTGGTGTAGTTGGGGATGAAGTTTTGGCTTCCGGGGACCGCGTTCATGTTGAACAGCTGAAAATAGAAAATCAAGGATAAGAAGATGAAGAAAACTCGAATGCGAGAATCTCTACTTGCTATTTGCTTTTGTCCTTAAAATCGGATTAGCGCAATTATACGGTTGAGTGAAGACACCACCATTATAACCTACCAATGCCAACCCCCTCCCCCCTGCTAAAGTGTATGTAAAACAAAAAAGTCCTTAAGACATTTTGATTTTATTTGCATAGAAACATCAAAGTTTTTCTACATCTATCTATACACGTACTACGTGAAGGTATTAAACGTGCCTTTTCTTCTTTTGTAAGCTTTTCTCATGTGTGTGTATGTGTGTGTTTAAAGAAATTATAAAGTTCATGGTATTCCAAAGAAATTCCACCCTCAAAGTTGTGGATGCAAAGTAGCAAAAACCCCTTCCTAAACTGTCTTATGTTGATGTGGGGATGATTTTGAATTTTCTTCTTCGCAAGATTCTGATTTGTTCAACCACGATGGAGGAGCTTGAGAGGAAAATATCCCATTTTCTTGGGAAATAGGGGCTTGGCAACTTTTTGTTTGCTATACATATACACATTTGTGGGGTTGATTTTGTTTTTATCCTTTAATTTTTTGTTTTTTAAGGGATTGACGTCTTAATGAGGTTATGGGTTGAGTTGAGTTGAATTGAGTATGTGTGCGATGAGAAGAAGAAAGTACTTAGTCAGCGGAAAAGGTTTTGTTTTTGTTCTTGTTTCATAGTTGTTGGAGTTTTTGTTTTTGAAGACAATTTTGAAAGTTTCAACGTTTTTTAAATGAGTTTTTTTTTTTTGTTTTAAAGAAAGGTTTAAAAAGATTGCAAGGCTGAATGAAGTGTAAAAAGTTCAAAATTTATAAATGGATGGCATTAATGTGGGGATTAACCAGGGTTTTGAGGTTGTACTGTTTTTGGTGGCTTTGTTTAATTGAATTTTCAAGTTATTTTTTTTTTTTTTCTTTTAAACTTGTATGACTTGAGGCTATATAGGTTTTGGTTTGGAAAAAGTATAAATATAATTTTTTAAGCGAGATTGAATTTTAAGTTGCACTTGAGAGTATATATAGAGTGAAGGTACTCGCTCAAGGAGAACTACTTTACTCAGCACTTAAATTGGGTTAGGATCTCTTATTTGAAATCTCACAATACGGAATCTCACAATTAGAAAATTGCGCTTTTCATAAACTCGGAATTTCCAAATCGCGTTTTTAACAATCTGGCAATTACAAAATCCTGCAAACTAAAATTGTATCGGCACAATACCCAGAAAAAGATTTGTATTTGTATTCCTCACATAGAAAACAACTCTCTTCTTATGTGATTTACTGCGACAAAAAATTATTGAACAGGCGAATCAAAAAAAAAAAATCAGTCTCAGAAGGGTAAGGAATTTTTGCGAGGAATCCTGTTTATTCTTCGTAGTTACCTGAGCCCTCTGAAATATAAACTAGCACTGTGAAAGTTCAGGAAAGTATAAATTTTTTTTTTTCAAAAAAAGGACTTCAAAATTTTGAAGTAGCCTATTCTTAAAATGCAAAGAAAACTTCAAATTTGAAGCCTTAGGCAAGGAACGCACTTGCGACTTTCTGTCGCGAGATTATTTAGTCCCAAACAATAGAACACATGAGATAAAATGAGAATGATACCAAGAAATCATACTGGGTTGCCATCAAATTTTTCAGTCGCAACGACAGAAAATCTCAAGTGCGGTCCTAGCCTTATTGCAAGTTTCTAGCATGCTTGGTTCCTGAGATACACTATGTGGCCTGCTAACTTCACTGTAAATTTAGCAGGGCACTCGATTACAATGTTATTTGGCGAACTGCAAAATCGGGAATAGAAATGCGAAAAACTGCAAATTACTGTCAAGGTTCCATTTGCGTGGGTGAAAGTTGCGCTGCTAACTTCACAGATGTTAAATATTGTATACATACTTGTAACAAATACTTTTTGGAAAACAATAGAAGCGAAATAGAAAGTTTCTTGTTTTCGGGATTCTTTATTTGGTTTGCAGGATTTCTATATTCAGTGCGAAATTTAGAGCGATGTTTTGTATTATGATATTTAACTTTGCGAAATTTTGATATGAGAGATCTTGATGATGCGAGGTTTTGAATTGTGAAATTTTGGTTATTATTATCGAGATGTAAAGGCAAAATTGTTAAAAACGAGATTTTGTAATTTGGAGATTATAAAAAACAGAATGAATTGGGGTCAAAATTCTGGCAGGCTCAAAATTCTTTTTGTAAAATTCTGCTTTCAATATTTATTTAGTCAAAATTCTGCTTAAAAAATGTTGCTTGAAAAAACTCAGTTTTTTTTAAAATTCTGTTTGACAAAATTCTGCCAAAAAAAAGAAGGTTTAAAAATGTTAAAAAGCGCAATTTCGAAGAGGAGTTTTGTCGTTCTTGTTTAAGCATAAATTATAAGCTCTTTTTTTTTTTAGAAAAATCGATTCCTTTGTCTTCTCCTTTTTGATTTATTTATTAAAATTTATCTAAGATACAATTTCAAATTCCTAAATGACGTAAGTTTTCTTAAAATATGACCTTTCAAATGAAGTCATATAATTATAATGACATGTTCCACCAAAATGAACATTTTTAATTGATGAAAGTAGATTTCATGAAAATTTTGTCAAAATTTCAATTAAAACTTAAGAATTCAATTGAATCTTTATAAAATATTGCTCCACCAATTTGAAATCTCAACAAAAATTCAAGATAACAATCAAACATGCCATTACGATGGCAGAGAACACCAAAAAAGGGGGTGGAAAAATTCTGTCTGTTCGGCTACAGCCTAAACCGCTGAATCGATTTTCTTAAAACTTGGTACATTTTGCCCACACGTTTTTACAATGGTACATCTGTCATACCATTTTTTTTTTTTTTTAGCTATTTTCCAAACTTTATTTTGATTAAAAACACAATTTTTCTTTAAAAAAATCAACAAATTTCTTTTTGTAAAAGCTGCCTTGAGGTGGGAAACCATTTTTCAAAAAATGGTTATGAATGGTACCTCCCCGAAGAACCATTTTTTTATTTTTATTTTTTGGAAAACGGTTATTTTGATTTCAATAATTTTTTTCTACAGAAGTTCCTAAGCAATGCAAATAGTTTTCCTTGCTAAAATTTTCAAACCAATATTTTTTGGATTTTTAAAAAAATATTCAAAATTTTTACTGGAAAATCAAATATATTTTATGAAAACCATTTAGTTCGATTTTTATAAAACTCAGTATTTAAGAGTTTTTTATACTCTGTAAAGTATTTTAAGAAAAAAAAATTACTTTTATAAAAATATTAAGGCACCTTTCATAAGAATTTTAAAAAAAACCGTTAAGGAAAAAATTTTGTTTTCTTAAAAACAGCTCCTACGATTTTTATTAAACTTTTTCTTTCTACTAAAATTAGTGCGATGAACTACTTAAAATTAAAAAAAAAATTACACACATCAACTATTACTAATACTTCTCATAAAAATGTTTTTTTTTTTAATTTTAGATTAGATTTAGATTAATTTTTTATATAAATAGAAATGTCAAATAAGATTAGATAATAGTGCATTCCATAATTTCAAAAAAAAAAAATGTTTTAAAAAAATTCAAATAAAAAAATTCGTTTTCTTAAAATCGGGTTGACACTTATTTTTTTGGAGCGGGTCGGAATCCTGGTATTCAAAATTCTGCTTGGTCAAAATTCCGCTCTTTTTTGTAAATTCTGTCTGGTCCAAATTCTGTTTGACCAAAGTTCTATATTTCAAAATTCTATAAATGCAAAATTCTGTGTTTCAAAATGCCTGGTCCAAATTCGGTTTTCCCTGAGTCTGCTTATGAAAACTAAAATTCTGTCTAAAAAAATTCCCATAACATAAAACATTTTTTTTATGATTCTATTAATACCCAATTATACCCAAAGCCCACAGTAAATTTTGGATGTCAGTGATACCAAAAAAAGAACTATAGGCGTCAGAGTAAAGGCTTTTCCAAAAATCAAAGCATTCATTGCCGGTTATGGACTGCAAGACTCTGATTTTGGAATTAATATTGACTGAAACTTTCGACACCTACCAATAAGGTCTTAAGTTTCCGAGGGCAACACGGAAGTTGGCAGTTTAGTTTGCTTCCAGGCTCTTTTTTATTTAATAAAATGATTATGAATCGTTAAAACGAAAAAAAAGTGTTTAACGTTCGTATAGTTTGGCTGAAGAAAACTTCTTGCAAGAAAGTTGACTTTTTTCTGCATGAAGTCCGTTGGCCGCATTTGCAATCGAATAATATTTCCAATTCGTTAAATAAGTTGACTTAGATAATTTCGGGATCAGGTACAAGTGTGAAGATGACAAATTAATAGTTAAGTAAATTATGATGAAAAAAGTGACCAAAAAGCACGATTTAACATAAAAACAGGGAACAAATTACCGCGTCAGTGATCGAATGAACCCACTTCAAAATTTCGTCTGCTAGACTGCTCGAAACATGAGCGGTAAGGCCAAACTCATATAATACAGTCACGTATTGCTCGATAACTGATGCGGTAATTTGGCCCCAGGTCGACCTCTATTTGCAAGTTTCAAAAATATTCCTTACTAGATGAAAATATTTTTTTTCTGTAACCATTTAATGTGCGACTTTTGCATGAAAAACTTCTAATCACTTAATTAGTTGAAACAATCTCTTCCCTTCATTAAAATTAAGTAAATTGTTTCTCAGCACAAATTGTGAATACATTCTCCCACATAAGTTTTGACGATTACCTCATAGGTAGAAGTTGTTCATACACTTGTCGTTTGAAAAACAACAAACACATAAAACCTCAAAAATTAGTCAATTAATTTAACTGTTCAAAAGTCCAATCAACCCACACACTACACATGTGATGATGACCGACCATCAACTCTAAATAAACATCTGCTAACGTCAAACACCCCAGGTATAAAACAATAAAACGTTCTGATATTATAGAATCTCTTCCTTTTCTGCACTCATTTTTTCACCCTCTCAGTCTGTGGCAGGGCGCATCCTATACTAAGCAACCCTCTAATTACGCGGATGAAACATCCCAGTAACAGAGAAAATCAATTTGAAATAAAACATCGAAATGTATAAAATGAAAATAAGCAAATAAATCCATAACTATACTCGTACCCTCTATTCGACGAGTTTATAAAAAAAAAAGCTCATAGAAATTCCAAGGGTCGTCCTCATCCTCAGCGTGTCGTCCTCGTCATTATTACGGATGCAACCATCCATGTCAGTTCCCATCATCATACAATTTGATCATCATCCACCATCACCTGATGATGATATCGTTTCCGCGTCCCATTTGCACGCTATGCAAAGTAATTTCAATTCTTCGCGCCATTACATTCAGATGTAAAATTTTGAAGAAAAAATTATATTTATTGTGAATATCATCAAACAACAACGGTAAAGTCGCTGAACAAACAAGGAAACCTTGCGTGTCACATTGAAAGAAGTACAACAGCAAATAAGACATTCAAGTGGAAATGATGGAACAAATAAAAAAAAAACATAGAAATAGCGGACGACTTCGGGTTCGGGTGATGGGGGATGATGTGAAATTATTGTAAATTGTATCACTTCACCTAAATCTTCTGCGTGGGAAAAATTCCTAAAGTGAACACATTTACTTCACTTTTTTTTTGTTTTGTATTTTGTCTTTTTGTCGGGATGTATTTCAATTTACACCACATACACCCCCACTCTTTGTCTCTTCCTCTCTTTCTCTAATGGTGGAACAAATTGTGATCCTTGAAAGCAGCAAAATTCCATGAAAAATTACTTCACATCAAAGTATCCATAAAGAACAAACAACTGAGTTAAAAATTATATACATTATGGAATCCACTCCGTGATCTCTTTCCGTTTCCCCAAAAGCAGCTTACGAAAGACTTTTTGTAGCCCAAAAAAAAAAAAAAAAAACAAGTGGTATATATTTTTGGTTGGGTAACTTTGAGTAATTTAGAGGGGTGATGTGAATAGGCCAAGAAACAGATCACAGTGTGAAAACATTTTCTAAAATGACAGAATGAATGGTGTGTAAATAGGAGGCTTAAGAAAAAGCCGTTTTAAGTAAATGGAGCTTTCGTTTATGAGATTGAAGTAGATGAGTTTTAGGGAGAAAGAAAAAAAAAAAAGAAAAAACGAGGAAGAAGCTATTTTTGTTTTGAAATGAGGAATGAGTTGTTACACAATATTTGTCAGACAATTTTTAAAATCTGCAAAATTGTTTACTTTTGAAATATGCAAGTAATTACAGAAAAAAAGGAAAAATAGAAAAAAACCTTTACATCAATAGTTGTCACTTGACTGGAAAGTCAGGGAAAAATTTGTAAACACTAATTTTATGTTACATTTCTTTTGTTGAACTCAGCCCACAGTCCTAAGAACCGCTCATTATTTCTCCTCGACTCGAGGAAACAGTTCAATCCATTTGTTCATGAAATTAATATATTTTTCATCAGAGACAACTACTTTACGATACTTTAACTACCCAACTTTGGTATATGAATTTAACAAAACTGCAAATGGGCCTTTTTTCTTTCTTATAAAAAAATAAAAATTAGTTGCTGGAATGTGGAAATATCGCTCAACCTAGATAGTTTCCTTTTTCTAGTAATTGGAGTCGACGCGTTATTTACAATCCTCAAAATTGCTTGCTTATCACTGGCGGATTTTTTACACTTTTGGCATTGTTTCAAATTAACAATCGAACAAAGGTTCATTTCTCAGATAAAGACCAAAGTTCTGTTGATAAGTCCTTAAAGCCATAGCGAGCCATAAATTATGATTGTATCCAAAAAATATGTTTTCCATTTTAAGGCTTATGGTTTATTAATTAAAAGTAGATGATTCAATGTTAGGCCAAGGAAAATATTTTTTGCCTTGCACAGAATAGGGAAACATTTTTTTCGCATAGAACTGTAAATTATATTTAAAAGTGCAAACTTTAAATTCGCGCTTTCTCAACCGCACCGCAAGTTCAGGCGAAACTCATAAGAGCTTTAAAAATTCCGGGGGTACAAAATTTATCGGGTGAAATATTTTCCACGTGAAACTCACTATGAGGCTGATAACTTCCGCGACTCAACTCATAATAAGGCTGACAGTTAGAGTTCAAAAATATGTATACCATTTGATTACTTGAAAAAATATGAATAAATGGAAAAAAATATTAAAATCATTGGAGCGATTTAAATACTATTTTTTATATATAAAAGTACGGTAACATGTTTTATAAAAAATTTTGATGCGTCAATTTTGAGTATTATTTATAAACTCTATTTTCAAAAAAATTCACTAATCGAAATATTGAATGTTGAAAAAAAATTAATGTTTTTTTAATCCAAATTTTTTTTTTTCAAAATTCTAGAATCCAATTTTGCTGACATTTAAAAGGAGCTTTGACATACAAAAATTTATTGCAATCGGTTGAGCCATTAATGAGAAAATCTTTAAAAAAAACCGGTTTATGACAGGTACCGTTAATAACGGTTTTTGGTAAACAATCTTTCTACCAAAAAGTTTACCATTTGTACCGTAACATACTGATATTTTTTTATCAAAATCGTTGGAGTCGGTTTTGAGACAAATAAGATTTGCCTTAACTGTTGTATGACAAGCACCGTTATTTTTTGAGCTAAAAAAATTTCAATCTCTTTTGTGGAGAATTACCAAAAAGCTTTGAGTTCAAAATTTGAAGAAGATCGCATCATTGGTTTAGGCTGTAGATCCAAGTACAAACAGATAGAAAGATAGAATTTTTTGATTGTTATCTGGAAATTTTATTTTTGCACGAATCCTAAACTTGCTCTATAGTACCTATTCGCAAGTAAGAAAATTATTGCTTGTGTTGTTAGTCATCGGTAGATTAGAAACAGAGTGAACCTACAATTTTCTCACGACTCCTAATGGCACTTTCATCTTCACTTTCTCACAACAGACCCCTGATTTTTTTTATTAAGTGGCATTAGTCTGGCGATCCTCTGGAAAAATGTGGTACACTTTGTATGAAAGATAAAAAAAAACCTTTAAACCAAAAACCAATTTCTTATCTTATAAAAAATGATAAACAAAATTATTCAGTTTCAAATTGAGGAAATTAGAAACAGTTCTAACATGTTTCGTATTCTTTCACATATATTTTCCATGCCTTCGGAAAAAAACAGAAAGCCATCACGTAAAATTTTGTACCAGGCATTACCTGTGTCATTTTTTTTTTTTCAAATCGCTCAAGGAACCACAAAGTTCCGATATGATTTCGAGACATTGTCCTCGATACCTGCGTAACTTTCTGGTTTCGCAACTTTGTTTTTCGAAATTTTGTCTTTCGAACCCTTATCTATTAGAAACTTTTTTCTTTCGTTACTTTGCTTTTCGAAACTTTTTCGTCGAAACTTCGAATTTCGAAACATTGTTGTTCGTAACCCTGTAACTATTTCGGCTGTGGAAATTTTCAGAATTAGTTTTTTTTTTCAACTGATTGATAACTCAGAACTTTTAGCCTGACGTGAGATTTAAATATTTTGCAACCAGAAGAAATATCAGCCTTATTAAACTACTTCTTAAGATTGATTTTGATTATTTCGAGTTAACGTAAAACTTAATTGGAAAATTCCAACTGCCAAAATTGTTAAATTTCTTTCAAATTTGATCAAGTTATAATTTAAAATATTTTTCAACTGAAGAATTTTAAAATTGCAGTATTTTTTTTTTAAATTTTGAACAAAGCACATATTTTAGAATATTTCGAACACAAACTTTACTCAGATCCTAACTTGGGCAGATTTTTTTTTAAGTTTTGAAATTTTGGACCATATTCCCTTCAAGCAAATTCACTGATCCACTTTGTCGGTACTTCTTGGATCCTTAAAAAAATGAGTCTCACACAGGAATTTAATTTTTTTCCTGCTTGTTTATTTTTAGTTTATTTTTGTAGGTCGTGTGGTGAAGATCATTACGTGTACGTTTTGTCGTGAAAACTTAATCACATTTTTGGTTAGTAATACAAACCAAATGCAATTGAAATTTATTTAATCATTTTAACTGTAAATTATTAATTATTGTGTTTTTGTAATTATTTGTATAAATTCCAAATAAATGTGCCTTTATAGAAAAAAAAGTTCTTTTTGTTCTTTTGTTTGTCTGTGGTTGAAAAACCCGAAAAGGGAATTTCCTTTTTTTGGTTTTGGTACTTGCTAAGTATGGTGAACTTTTTATCTCACAATACATGCGCAAGTGGGTCCGCGGTGATTCTAATTTCCAAACTAATCTATGCCGTAAAACGCAGTTTTGAGGATCCACTTTTGGATCCGAAAACGTAGTCTTTCATACGTAGTTCGCTACTTTTGCGTATCCAAACCGGAATCGTTTGCTTGAAGGGTTCTGACGTAAATTTTAAAGCCCTTGTTTGAATTACAAAAAAAGACAGTACCATAAGTGTACTATATTTCATGAATTTGTATCAAGAATTGGCGTGGGAAATTAATGTACTATTGCCAAAAATTCAATAAACAGGCGTCTGTTCAGAGGGTGCCCCAAAATTAAAAGAAAACATAGCTTTTTTCTTTAGATTGTTATTTTCTAACTTAATCATAAAGTACACAGAATAAGGTTGTGCATGGAATAACCACATCTAACAAATAGTCTCTATAGCTTTGCTGGCACATATACGCACTATTTTGTTGAAATTTTTCATATCTATTTTTTAATAGTTGTTTAAAATTAAAAACATATTGTTCTCTCGTGCAATGACCCATTTTTACTAACTCTTTACTGTCAGATATCAAACCGCTTTTCGGAAAATCCAAATCTCTCATTAATTTTGAGGCACCCCTTAGAAAAAAACTCCATAGATAAAATTCATACATAATAATGAATAAAATACGAAATGCAATTCATTTTCTCTCAGTGCCACGCCCACTTTTTGAGAAAACTGCAATATTATCTTCAAAATTGACATATATTCTGGTTGCGTTCTAAGCAGACCTTAAAGTCTAGTTTTTTCCACTCCAGTTTTAGATTAGTAAAATCTTTATTTGTTTGAAAACTTCGCAGTTTAAGGGCAAATAGTAAAAACCCGTATTTATATCTGAAATGATCAATATTAGAAGCAAAATATATGAATTCTTGCAGAGGGTCAGATATTTTTTAAATTGTGTAAAAACATTTTATACAAAAATTTACCATCTGAGAGAGATAACTCTATAATTTAAAATCTTGAGAAAAATACAAAAAACTATTTCAAAAATCAAACTCCAAAATATTCTTATTTTTGGTTTTCTAATTTTAGTCAAAAAAGCTGAGTTAAGTACTGTGCGGGAATTTTTGTGTTTGTTATTGCTCTATCAAAAAATATATTTGGTAATAAAGTGGAGTTATCTAGTTTTCGACCTGGATTTTTCAATTTTTCTCGCAACTTCTTCATTAAGTTTTTTTTCAAAACATTCAAAAAACGCCGTAAAATTTTTTGAAGACATTTTTAAAATAATGACATCTATTATATTTTCATTCTAAGATATAAAATTAACTTTTTTTTTGTGCAGTAATAGAAGGTCAACGAAATCTAAATCTAAATTAGCTCTAAAAACTCGAGCAACGAAATCTGTCATTTTTTTCAAGTGTCGAAAAAAGAAATCTCGAAAATTTTTAATCCTCCTGTTCATAACCTCTTTATATCGCTCTTGATTTTGCCCTAAAATATAAAAACCCTACGAAAAAAATGATAAAATCCCAATACTAAGTTTTTAGTTTTTAATTGTTTCTAATTGTTTTTAAAAATGTTTTTATAAACAATTTCTATGTTCTCTTTCTGGTTTTTAACAATTGAAATAGGTATAAACAATAACAATTATGGAAAACAGTGTGTGGTCTAAGGCAGCGGTTCCCATTCAACTCTTCGCGGAGCACAATGTAGCCCCTTAAAATTAGACAAAAAAAAAAAATGCCAAAACTACGAAAAAATTTCAACAAAGCTGAATTTTGGTGGAGAGCTTTGTTTTGGCGTCTTAAGCATTTTTTGAAAAGTTCCCTTAATTTTGTGGAAGGTGGTAATTTTTTTTCCGAGGAGAATAGGTAAAATTTTTTGGACGATTTTAGTTTGGCTACATCTCTTCATTGTTTTTTTTTTTTTTTTGTGGTTATTTTCCCGTGGATAGGTGCAAAACCTGCATATCAGGCTCTATGAGGATCGAAAAATGCGTGCTCATAGAAGTGTGAGATTCTTACTACACTAAAACCACCTCCACTTCCCGATATCAACTAAGTTGAAACTTATCTAGCAATTTATTTTTAACGAAGTCAAGTAACGTTTTGTAGGTTACTTTCCGGTGAAAGTTCCTGCTTAATCCGCGATTTTAGAGCGGTTTTCTGTTCACCGCACCAAGTCGGAAGGTTTTGTTCTTCGCAAACGGCGTACTAAATTCGACTCGTCAAGAATGTCAATAATCGTTGAATTAGCGTGTTCTAATAGTCGATTTCTATTCTAAGCTTTGAATATTTACCGAGTAACCAGTTTTTTTTTTTGTTTTTAGTTTGCTAGATTTTATGACATCGAGATTGTAAAAAGCGGGATTTTGTAATTGCGGAATTATACAAAATGAAGATTTTGTAACTGTGAAATTTCATAATGCAACTCTTACATAATGTACAAATGTTGCCTGAAATTATTTCCGATAGCTTTCTTCGTGCATAAGTCAAAAACCGACATTATCACCATTATACGATTTTTAAAAATCGCCATTGTCTTCCAAGCGATCAGTTGGAAGAATAAATGTTTTGTGGCAAACTCTTCTAAGTTTAAATCATTTCTACAGAATTTTGGAATTTTGACATAAGCATATTGGTTTGATTATTGTCTTGGCGAAATGGACTTCGAGTTCTGTGTAAATAATACAGCAAAAACCCCTTTTCTTAGCTTTTTTGCCATACGATTATGTAGCTTCTTTTTATAGGAAAGACAATAATTCTATTAAATCTTCTTGTCATACCTAAAATACCAACTGAAAATTTGCAAATTCTCTTTTAGACACAAACAAAAGAGACATATCATAATCTAAACCACACTCCACACCCACACCAGTAACCCACCCACATGCCTCTCAAGCCATTTTCACTTGCAGAGCTCCAAAAAGGCAAAAATATTATTTCTTGCTTAAACATTTCTTAAGGACCTTTTCACAAAGACCTTCCTTAATAATGCTCCAATGATCTTCATTACCATCCCTTTATCCTTCCCCCATGTTATGGCTTTTATCTTCCCTTTTGAATTTTCCTCTTGTTCCATTGTTTCTTGTAATTTTCTTGAAAGGATTCTCGCATGCAAAGAAAAGATGCTATATCATATATTCAAAAAGGACTTACGGTTATTCCAAGTGAAATTAACTGTTTATTTTTAGCCAATAAATCGGATTAGTGTGGTTCCTTTTCTACTTCTTCCCACTTGACTCTGACAAATAAACTCAAGCTGCTCGCATCAGGGATGGTTTTTAAAAAGGTTTTCGAAGATTTCACTAAAGATTTCCGAAAAATGTATAAAAAAAAAAGTCCCTGGCGTGAGATACTTCACATATGCCTTCCATTTGTATAGACATAGTGAAGAATTCAAAAGCTAAACAGTCGAGGTCGGAGTTGGAGTTGGGGGTGGTTTTTAATTACGTGACATTGAAGTCATGTGTGCGTGATGAACTTATATCTCTCATTCTCCTCCTCATCTCATATCCTCTCTCTTTCTCTTGGAAAAAAGGATGACAATTTGATCTATGATGGATCTAAAAACTATAAAAGCGAGGGAAATTCATCAGCTGTGTTACGGGCCCGTGTGTGTACTGTGTATGTCAATCATATAATACAATTGTACACACGAAAACAGTTAATTCTATCAATTTTTTTCTGTGTCATGTTTTAACGTTGCCTTTTATAATCCTTTAACTAAAAAGCCGCCCCCAGAGAAACATGGCTCAGTTGGTTAAGCTCGAAAATCGTTGATGCATCATCATGAATAATCTATTCGATGTTCAAGTTGTGTGTTAAATTTGTCAGTAAAGGTTTTCTGAATATTCACACTCTCTCTCTCTCACTCTCTCTCTGGTGATGACGATGATTATGAGGAATGAACAATGTCCACCTTTAGATGCATGATAAACATCGACATGGTCACTCCCATCACCCATACTCTTTATTTTCCGTTCATCACCCGGAGCTGGAGGAACATGGAAAATAAACTGCAATGTCATGTTGAGTCGATTTTAAATTTTTAATCCTTTTGTATGTCAATTGAATGAGAATGACTGCATTCGATGGGGATCCCCCATCATCACTATATTCCAGCAGCGACTCTCCCCTTTTTCTCTGTGATGATGGGAAATGTTCAAAACTGATTCTATGCAAAAATACAATGCTGTGCAGTTTTTTTAGAATCAAGTTGCATTAGAAATGCTATAAATTAGTGCAAGTTATGTAAAGGGTGATTTTTTAAAAGCTTGAGAACTTTTTTAAAAAAAAAAACGCATAAAATTTGCAAAATCTCATCGATTCTTTATTTGAAACGTTAGATTGGTCCATGACATTTACTTTTTGAAGATAATTTTATTTAAATGTTGACCGCGGCTGCGTCTTAGGTGGTCTATTCGGAAAGTCCAATTTTGGGTAACTTTTTCGAGCATTTCGGCCGGAATAGCCCGAATTTCTTCGCAAATGTTGTCTTCCAAAGCTGGAATAGTTGCTGGCTTATTTGTGTAGACTTTAGACTTGACGTAGCCCCACAAAAAATAGTCTAAAGGCGTCAAATCGCATGATCTTGGTGGCCAACTTACCGGTCCATTCCTTGAGATGAATTGTTCTCCGAAGTTTTCCCTCAAAATGGCCATAGAATCGCGAGCTGTGTGGCATGTAGCGCCATCTTGTTGAAACCACATGTCAACCAAGTTCAGTTCTTCCATTTTTGGCAACAAAATGTTTGTTAGCATTGAACGATAGCGATCGCCATTCACCGTAACGTTGCGTCCAACAGCATCTTTGAAAAAATACGGTCCAATGATTCCACCAGCGTACAAACCACACCAAACAGTGCATTTTTCGGGATGCATGGGCAGTTCTTGAACGGCTTCTGGTTGCTCTTCACTCCAAATGCGGCAATTTTGCTTATTTACGTAACCATTCAACCAGAAATGAGCCTCATCGCTGAACAAAATTTGTCGATAAAAAAGCGGATTTTCTGCCAACTTTTCTAGGGCCCATTCACTGAAAATTCGACGTTGTGGCAGATCGTTCGGCTTCAGTTCTTGCACGAGCTGTATTTTATACGGTTTTACACCAAGATCTTTGCGTAAAATCTTCCATGTGGTCGAATAACACAAACCCAATTGCTGCGAACGGCGACGAATCGACATTTCACGGTCTTCAGCAACACTCTCAGAAACAGACGCAATATTCTCTTCTGTACGCACTGTACGCATTCGTGTGGTTGGTTTAATGTCCAATAAAGTAAACTGAGTGCGAAACTTGGTCACAATCGCATTAATTGTTTGCTCACTTGGTCGATTATGTAGACCATAAATCGGACGTAAAGCGCGAAACACATTTCGAACCGAACACTGATTTTGGTAATAAAATTCAATGATTTGCAAGCGTTGCTCGTTAGTAAGTCTATTCATGATGAAATGTCAAAGCATACTGAGCATCTTTCTCTTTGACACCATGTCTGAAATCCCGCGTGATCTGTCAAATACTAATGCATGAAAATCCTAACCTCAAAAAAATCACCCTTTATATCTACTTACTCATAAAGACATCACACAAGAGGTTTTGTTCAAACTAAACAAACTTGACGGTGAACAAGAGACGATCAAAGTTACAGCCTAGATTCTACAAAATCGGCACGCACTGGTTTTTAAAAAATTTGGACCTCTCATTTATGTGAAATTTTATAATAAAAAATGCCATCTTATTGGTCAGAAAAGGTCAACTAGTCCAGGTTTGGTCAGCCCTCGAAAACTTGTTATCAAGACTTAAAGTTTCTCAAGGACACGTGTGATTTTTGGCATAAATATACAAATTCATTAAAAAAAAATTGATGGTGAACAAAATACTGAAACTCACTGAACTTTTATGATGATCAAGTAACTTAGCAGAAGAATACATTTATTTTGTTACCATAAAATATTAAATTTAGAAAATTTAGGTGCTTTTCAGATTTTTAAATTTTAATTTTAAACAAAAAATTAAAAAAATAACCTCAAAATTAAAATATCAGCCTAAAATCAGCCTAAAACCAAGCATGGAAAATGGCACATTTAAGTTTTTTTTTTATAAAAATAAACCAAAGAGATCGTTAAAAATGTTGCTCGACTTTTGTGTTAAATATTTATTCAACGTCCCACAGTAATTTTTTTACTTTTTTAATTAGATTTTAAAAAAACAATAGAAAAAAATTAACAGCATTTAAAATGTAATTTTTACGGTTATTTTATAAAACTGTGGTTGGATAACTGTCCATTTTGTTATGGTTAACAAAATGGTAAGTGGCCCGCTTCGCGAGTTCACACAATTTTATTTCTTTTTTTGAGTCCTCAATCCCGCTTGTTTAGTTCCAACAATTTTAACTCCTTTTTTGAGTTCCCAGCCCTGCTCACGGAATTCCGTTGCTCGGTTTTGAGAAAGAGTCGGCAATTAGTTATAACTTTCAAGTGCAAGTCCAGATGATAAACATTTTTTAGGAAAGGGTCCAAATAGTTTAAAAAGACATTTCTGACCAAAGATTTAAACTTAGTTGATAAGGACTACCCGGGTTGGGGTCATACAAAATTCTGTTTTCCAAAATTCTTTTTTTCAAAATTCTTTAAATCAAAAATTCTGTTAGTACCAAAATTCAGTTTCAAAAGTTCTGTATTTCAAAATTCTGTGAATCTAAAATTACCATTTCTAAAAATCCTTATTTAATAATTTTGTAATCCAAAATTTTAGATTTCAAAAAAAAAAAGAAGAAAAATTGTTTTAATAGTGAAAAACTGCGCAATTTGTTTCATTATCAAAACTATTTTTCGTTTATTATTTACAGAGGGTTGGGGTCGAAATTCTGCCAGGGTCAAAATTCTTTTTGTTAAATTCTGCTTTCAAAAATCTGCTTTCAAAATTCGACTTTCAAAATTCGGCTTCCAAAATTCTGCATTTCAAAATTCTGTGTTTCAAAATTCTGTTTTACAAAATTCTTGTCGGAAAAATTTCTTTTATTTGTTAAAATAGTGGTGTAGCCGATTTTCTTTTAGATTATGAAAATTTCATTGAAATTTCAATGAATTTGTTGAAATGCAATTCGATTTAGCAAGATTTCAATGAATATAAAAGTGTTCACAAAGCTGTCTCCAAATGGCCAAAAATGAAAACCTTCCAGTTTCAGGGACAACTTTAAAAACAAAGGCTAAAAGAACTGGGGGTCGATTCCATAACTGTGAAAACGTGAAGTGAAAAAAGATACCATTTCAGTTTTCACAGAGTTTTATCATTTTATCACTTCACAAACACGCTCAAGGTGATTTCCGAACTCGTTATGAAAAACAACTGCCAAAGAGAGTACTAAAAAGTACTAAAATGAGAAATGCATCTCATCTCTCATAGTAAAATATGGTTTTTGTGTTATAGAGTGACCAAGATGGCGACTTGGGTTTATCTAAATAAATAAATAATTTGTTTCTTTATCATTTAACTTTTCACAGGTTTCTTTGATTGTGATAAAAGAATAATCATATGAAAACATTTTGGCATTTGTTTTCATTTTTTCACACTTTGGGAATCGCATTTGGTGTGAAAGCATGATCAGATTTATCACTTCACAGTTTCACCAGATAGAGAATCGACCCCCTGCAATGGAAATGGGAGAAACTGACTTGCTGCAAGTACATCTATTTTTTAAACTTCTGAATACAAACAAAAATGTAAAACTAGAAACTTTGTCTCAATTCTCTAAATCGAAGTTTCTATAGCTCGATCATTTTTTTTTTTTCATTTTGAGAGTTCGACTTATGGAAGTTCCATGGTACCTCCTCAAAGAACCATTTTTTTAATTTTTGATATTTCAATGTTTTTCATACTGAAACTTGTAAAGAAAGTTTTTCTTACCAACATTTTCAATTTTTTTTTTTTGATTTTTAAAAAAATGTTCCACATTTTTCATGCCAACGGTTTGGGTTCAATTCCCAGCTGCTGCCCCCCTAAAAACAGAAATGTTTTGTTCCGAGGTACTGCCTCTTGCGAGGAACTGACAAATCTTCCAAGAGTGTACTTGCTATGAATAATTTCTTCTCATCTAGCCGTTCGGACTCAGAAAAAATTGTAGGTCCCCTCCATTCCTGCCAATAACACGCACATAGGAATGGTTGAGAATTGTAAGTCACTCGGCCTTGGTTCTTCACGAGCTGTTGCGCCAATTTTTTTTTACTCACGCTTTTGAAATATTCCTATCTAAAATTTCGAAGAAAAAAATGTGTATTTGATGCAAATTTGGGGTTATATTATTTCTTGAGGCAATTTCTTTACATAATTTGAAAATTTTTATAGTCATTCTGAAGTATGAATTTTTTTTCGAAATTGTTTTTGAATCTTTTAAATACTTTAATTGATTTTTGAGAAATCATTAATTAGTTGTTAGCCTTCCTCTTAAACTATGTACATTTGTTTTTTTTTAAGTTCTGAGATGGATGGATAGGATAGGCATCAAATGGCTCTACATAAAAAAAAATTCCTATTTATTTATTTTACCCCCCTGGTCACCCTATTTTCACTTTTAGGTACAAATTATGGGGTTAGGGTAATTCTTTTAAAACGCGAAAAAAACAATCTGAGGGTATAGATTAGATTAAGACGAAAAAAATAGTATCATAGGGGCCCTATTTTCCCCCGTTTAGGTGGGAGGTGTAATTTTCTTAAAATTTGGCTAAAAACAGAAAAAAATGGGAACACTTACATTGCCACACCTTATCCTTGTTTAAAGCCACGATTCCATTTTAAAATATGCTTCCTAAATAAATCATTTTATTGTAAATAGTTTTTGAAAAAATAGTTTTCAAACTTTTAAACTAAAAAAAAATATAAATTTTTAAAGACTAAAATATTTTTTTCAGAAACTATTTAAAATAAAATCTTTATTTAGGAAGCATATTATAGAATGGAATCGTGGTTTTAAAAAAGGCTAAGGCGTCGCATTGTAAGTGTTCCCGTTTTTTTTAAATGATTTTTTTCTGTTTTGAGCCAAAATTTGGAAAATTACCCCTCCCGTCTGAAGGGGGGGAATAAACCCCCTCCGGAATTTTTTTTTCTCGTCTGAATCTAATCTATTCATTCTGATTTATTTTCGCGTGCTATAAGAATAATCCTTTAGGTACCCATAATTAGTACCTTTAAGTGAAAGTAGGGAGACCAGGGAGGTGAAATGAAAATCTGAAAAAGTTAGGGAAATTGATTTTCAATGTTTTGAATCGAATGAGGGCTATCCCAGACTTCAAATTTAAGAACCACCTTAATGTACATACATAATTTGAAAATATGTTCAATTGAATCTGAAACTTAAATTAGCTGGAAATTGTATATAATTTTAATTGCACTTTGATGAAATTTTTGAAAAACCAACAGTTTTCGATTTATAAGCAAAAAAATGCATGTACCACTTTTAGTGAATTTTTCATGTTGCGTCACAAAATTTAAGTCGTAAACCTTAAATTCCGATTCCGATCCACCCTTAAAAACATAACTCAGACACAAAATTAATTCTACCGCACAATTTATTTGCTTACAAGGGCCCTTTTGAGCACAAATTGACTGCATTACTGGCATATTTTCTAAAATGGCAGTTTAAGATGATGGCTAACAACTAATCAATGATTTCTCGAAGATGAATGAATGTATTTCAAAGATTTCGAGCAATAAGTCACAAATTCAAAAAAAAGCATTTTTCCATGTTGCGTCACGAAATTTTAGTCGCAGAAAGCAGTCTCGGTTTCAGCACCCCCGAAAACATAAAGAAGGAGTTAAATCAAAACTATCCCACAATTTGCTTTTAAAGGGCCCTTTTGAGCATACATTGATTGGACTATAAGTTAAAATTTGTTGTCTAAAAAAAATTACTTCAAAAACCTTTCTTTTTTTTAAATAATATAAGCTCTTTCACTATTACTGCACAGTACTGTAAATACCTATAGGTAGATATAGCTGTTTGTGTAAATGAATTTGTCACATCAAATTTTGTTGTGTCATTGCGCATACACACATCAGATATAATAAAGATACCAACACTTGCCGGCAGCGGCAATGGGAGGCAGAATGACAATATTCTGTAAACGATAAGGGATGTCAGGTGTAGGTATGTATAAATGTGATATGGTTCTGTGTCCTGCATTAATAAATCACCTCTTGCACTTTGGGACTTTGTTTTAATCGGTTTTTGAATGTGTGTGTTTATATATTATATTTGTATGTTTGTATGTAGATACAAACATACAATGTCCTAGAGTTATCTGACTGTGAGAACACAGATAGTGCAGTATTGTATAGTTCCCAGGTGGATGATGCGATTGTCAAGGTGTAATGTCATGTTAGCTTTTATGAGGGTGTGAAAATTAAAATGATGATGAAAATGCCAAAAGGGTTTGTTGCAAAGTGAATTTTCCATATATATATCATCATATTAGTAGATGATGATGGAATGATGGACAGACAGATGAACGTTGCTTACTTCTTAATGAAGTGTGTGGGAATTTTCGGCCGACGGCATTTCGTAATGTTAAAGATGAAGCAAGTTTTCATTTGATGTAAGATACTAAGCAAATATTTTTCAAAGGAACAAACTTAAAGTCAAACTTGTAAAAACTTACTTACATAAATAATTGGTCAAGTTTCAAGTTCTAAGATCTCTTAAACCTCAAAAACATAAACAGGTTTTCCTTCCAAATATTTTATATTCGCTTGTTCAATTTTTGGCTCAGGATAAAATTTTGAAAGCTCAGAAAAATTAACTTGATTTTGTACTAAGAATATTCATATAGGCTGAAAATGCATGAATGTTTCATGCGTATGGGAGCGTTTTAATAACAACCTACTTATAAATGTTCAAATATGCGTTGATACCAGAAATTAGAATTTCGTATGTCAATGAAAATATTTGTTGGCATTTTCTTCTTAAAAGAAATATAAATTTACTTCAAAAAGATTTAAATTGCCTCCTGTGAGGATTGAACTCACGACCCCTGGTTTACAAGACCAGTGATCTACCACTGAGCTAAAGAGGCTTGTGTCTCATATTCCCATATAATTGATTAGAAATTCACATAGTCTTCGAGACTTTGAAGAATAATAATAATTATTAAAAATGTTGTTGTACCTCATCTGAGTTGTGCACATGTTATTTAAGATAGGTAAACAACTTCAACTTTTTTTTTCAATTTGATACAAGAAACACAAATATCAATAACAGACTGAACGAAAAAGTTTAAAGCTGTTAAAATAAAAAAGTCTAAGTTTTTGCTTAGATACCTTTTGTATATATGTACAATCGTACAATTTATATACAAACCTACTTAACCGATTTAAACTATTTCTCAAATTTTTGTTTTTCTGTGAGTCTTTAGTTCCATGAATTAAATTAGATTTTTCAATTAATTTATTTTGTCGTTTAAATGTTCAAAACTACGTACTTAAAAAAAAAACATTGTACCACACTGATTTGCAAAGCTTTATACTGGCTATTCGCACAAGTGCTATACAAAATAATAATCACAAATTGGAATTGTTAAATAACCAGTAAAATTAAAACAGTTATTACTGAGAATTCTACTGACAGTAAAATATGAATAAGAAAAGCAGGGATGTTATATTATTTTTTGAGACCACAGGACGACACTTGTTCGTCGATTTCTGGTAAACTCAATTTTTCTCCTAGATGTATGTAAATATCAGAAAGAAAAAACAATTTTTAAAACAGCTCTTTTTTGTTTGAGTGGAGATTAAAAAAATTAAATAAAGGCATATTATAAAGTCATGAGGCACGATTGGTTTGTGTTCAATTTTTTCTTACAGGCGAAAACTAATATTTTTAAATTTAAATCTTCTTCTTTTAGTAAAAATTTATAAAATAGATCTATGCCCAATTTCATGAAAGACTTCTTATTATTTTAAAAGCTATTTAGCCTTTAAATTATGTTTTTTGGTTTCACCAAATCCTTTTAAATTTAAGAATATTTTAAATACCCTTGTATACTAAAAGCTCGTTTTTGTCTCATTAAATCTTAAAAGTCTTTCTGTTTTGTCATTCCAGTCAACAACAGCTGATATCTTGTATCAATTAGAAGGTTTTTTTATAATACAAATTCTATATACTACTGAAATAAATTAGCCAAGTAGCATTAAAGTTGGACTTGTTGAATTATTGATTCAAAATAGCTTTTTATGGCCTTTAGTCCTACAAACAACAAGTCCAACTTTAATGCTAAGTCTTCTATGTACTTGGCTGATTTATTTCAGTAGTATATAGAATTTGTATTATAAAAAAAAACCTTCTAATAGAAACTATGCCTGGCTCCGGGCAACAAAATTTCCAGCTTAATGATTAGGAATTCTAATCTTGTTGGATATAGCTTACAGTTGATTTTTGTAAAAGAATTCATGTAAGTTGAACTGAACTTAATGCAAATTGCGTATGACAAGGGCCTCACTACGTCACTGATGAGTCCAAGTGAGTAAACCGGACGAAACGCCAATTTGTAGGACTAAAGGCCATAAAAGGCTCACTTGTTTTAATTGTCTCCACATCAGCAACCTCTTCTGTTATATCCAGGGATGTGTGGCATACTCAGTTTAATTAAAATGTCTCTAAAAAATCCCTTTTCTACATTGGTGAAACTGAAAATTTTTAAATGACTGATAAAATTTAGAAGGGGTTTATATAAAACTAATTTTAGGGTTTGTTATGAAATTGGCCATTAAACTAATATAAAATGTGTAGTGAGCTAAAATTTTTATTTTACTTAATGTTTTATATTCAATTTTTGAATTTTCACATTTAACAATCATAATATTCAAGGTATAAATGCATTTTTAATTGAGACCCGAAAAAATTTTACTGCCAATTTCATAAACAAACACTAAAATTGCTATCAGACATTTAAAATTTTTTCAGAGTCACCAATGTAGAAAAAGGGATATTTTAGGGACATTTTGATTAAAATGAGTTTGCCCTACATCCCTGGTTATAAAAGAAGAGGTTGTTTCACTGGCACATGCGAAGGTGCTATTGGACGTAAAAAACAAAGACACAAAATATTATTTGTCTAATCCGATGTTTGGGGATGCCACTCATAGAAAATGCGTATGACCAATTTCATTGAAAACAATTCAATCACATTCAAGTTTTTAAATTAGTTTATTTTTAATTTTTTATTTAAAATGGTATGATTATAAGTTTTCCAAAAAAATACAAAACAAAATTCAATTTTAGAGTTTTCGAAATTAAAAACTATTTAAAAAAAAAAAATTTATGAGGACAAAAGTATTTTGATGAAATTAAACAGGCGTGTTAATACTGGTTAGCATTTTGGTAGGGCCATAAATTGATATTTCTTAGCATAGTTTCGGACGCCAGACTCAAATCCATTATATTTTTTCAGCCACCAGGTTGGGTTTCTAAGATATTCCTGGTTAAAAAACCTCATTTTTTCGTTATTTTCAAAAGTAAATAACTCAAAAACCAGAGCTGATGTTAAAAAAAATTACAGATTAAAATTTGAGGCCCAAAAATATGCTTAAAAACATTTTTGTTTGTCCGAATCAAAAAGCTAACGGGTTGTTCTAAGCCTTTTCAATTTTATCAGAAAACTTTTGTCCTCTTATATTTTTGAAATATAATTTTCAATTATAAAATTTTAATATTGTATTTAACTCGTATGTGTCTTTATATTTCATTTTTTTCATTATTTCATTACTATTCCATCATAATATATGTTTTAAAGATTTTTTTCCATTATCTAGGTAAAGATATGATCAAGTTCTTTTCTTTAAATAATTTTGCCGACCAGTGTATGGTTGAAATGCATAGGGGGAGGGGGGTGGGGGGATGATCACCTCAAATCCTTGTCATAAATACAAAATATTTTCTAACTATTGTCTGCACTTTGTTATACACGGCTTTAAGCCAACCCTGTTTCGATAACAATATTAAAGTTTTATAAAATGGCTTCTTTCCTTTTTTTCATTTTGCTTCCTTTCTCTTACTTCTAAGGCTGAGATCAGCTCGAAAAACGAACGATTGAATCTCTTCTTCATCCGTAAGTCAAGCCGATCACACGCCTCTAAGCAAATAGCAACTTAACCTAATATCTTATTATTATTACATATATAAATAATTATAATTTAAAAGCTAACTACTTTTGTGAATAAAATAATTAAACTGAAGATTAAGTTTATTTCATCAAAGGAAAAAACATAATACACTTATTAAGGCACAATTTAGTTGCTATTGCATGTCAAAAAAAAAACTAATTCTAAAATTCTCTATACGCTTTCGCTCCACCAAAAATTTAGTTTTTGTGAATCTTACTGCCAGTGAAGGGGGTGTATACGTAACCTTTTTTGAATACATGTCTGTTTTCATTAGAGATTTTTTTTTGAGCACTTATTCTTTATAAGTATTGCTGATCCACCTAGTTTTGTCAGCTGATGATTGCAGAGAACAGAGGCTAGGTTCTTCTTAATCTCAAAACGGTGTCTCGTACATTTAAGACGGTCCCCATTTCGGAGTTGGTATGACTTTGCAGTCGCTGATTGTGTGATACAGCGTGTTTTTTAACAACTTCTGTAACCATTTTAATTTGAAGGTCACGATGTAGATCGCTATTTCTTATATACCAAGGGGCATTTATTATTCCACGAAGGACCTTGCTTTGGAATTTTTGGATGGTTTCAGCATTTTTTTTTCTTTGAACAGCCCCATAGTTGGATGCCATATGTCCAAACAGGTTTCAGTACTTGCTTATATAACATAAGTTTGTTCTGGATAGATAGGTCAGAGTTCTTTCCTAATAACCAGTACATTTTTCTGTACTTCAAGTCTAGTTCTTCTCTTCTTTTTGAAGTGCTCTTTCCATTCAAGCTTTGTATCTGAAGTCATTCCAAGGTATTTGGCAGTATTACAGTAAGGTACTGCTGTACTGCTTATAACGGGTGATTTTTTAGCTGGTTTGGTTTTGGCAACACTGGTTTTGACAACTGACGTGTGTTTAGTACCTTGTGTCACTGTCAAACAGCTTCAGTTTGGTTTGCAATTTAACCATGGATCGTCTTACAAATGAACAACGCTTGCAAATTATTGAATTTTACTATCAAAATTCGTGCTCGGTTCGAAATGTTCATCGCGCGCTGCTTCCATTTTATGGTCGGCATTCTCGACCTTCTGAGCAGTCTATTCGGAAGATTGTGACCAAATTTCGCACCAAATATACTTTGTTGGACATTAAACCACCAACACGTTTACGTACTGTGCGTAGTGAAGAAAATATTGCGGCCGTATCAGCTAGTGTGACAGAAGACCGCGAAAAGTCGATTCGGCGCCGTTCCCAGCAGTTAGGCCTTTGTTACAGCACTACGTGGAAAATTTTGCGGAAGGATTTGGGCGTAAAGCCTTTTAAGATACAGCTGGTGCAAGAACTAAAGCCAGCCGACCTACCACAACGCCGAATTTTTGGTGAATGGGCTCCTGGAAAGCTGGCCGAGGATCCGCTTTTTTATCGAAAAATTGTGTTCAGCGATGAGGCTCATTTTTGGTTGAATGGGTACGTAAATAAGCATAATTGCCGCATTTGGAGTGAAGATCAGCCAGAAGCATTGCAACAGCTACCAATGCATCCCGAAAAAGCCACTGTTTGGTGCGGTTTATGGGCCGGCGGCATTATTGGGCCATATTTCTTTAAAGATGATGCGAATCGCAGCGTTACTGTCAATGGTGAACGCTACCGAGCGATGATAACAAACTTTTTTTTGCCCGAAATGGAAGTTCTTGACTTGCATGATATGTGGTTTCAACAAGACGGTGCCACATGCCACACAGCACGCGAAACAATGGCGCAATTGCGAAGCGAGTTTGGTAAACAGTTAATTTCACGTTTCGGGCCGGTCAATTGGCCGCCTAGATCGTGCGATTTGACACCATTAGATTATTTTTTGTGGGGGTATGTCAAGGCTAATGTCTATAGGGACAAGCCCGCTTCGATTGACGCACTGGAAGCCAACATCGATGCATTCATTCGTGAGATACCGGCCGATATGTGTGAAAGAGTATGCCAAAATTGGACTCAGCGGATGGGCTACCTGAGACGCAGCCGCGGTCAACATTTACATGAAATTATCTTTAAATATTAAATTGCAAGGTTCAAACTATCGATTCAAATAAATATTTCATTTATTTTTTTCGAATTTTTTGTGTTTTTTTTTTTTTTTTAAGTTCTAAACCTCTTGAAAAATCACCCGTTAAGAATTGGAACATTGTTTATTTTTTTCTGTAAAGTTTATATGCGTCGATTTTGTTTCGTTTAATCGTTCAATCTAATTTTATCGACTGCATTCTGCAGTTTTTGTAAAGCCTTCGTAAAGAATTTATCTGGAACCAATATAGCGTTGATGTCCACTAAAATATTCCTTGTATATAACAGATACTGGGTTGGTCCTAGGGCTCTTCCTTGTGGTACACCGGCTTCAATTTTCTTAGGTTCCGATTAATTTTAGTTGTACCGTACTCTAAAGCCTCGATTCCCAAACTGTGTTCCGCAGAACCATAGGGTTCCGTGAACCAATGTTCAGAGTTCCGCGAAATTCTTGAAGTAAAAATAAAAAAAAATATATTTTAAGTAGATATGAAGTTTTAAAAAAAAAACTTTCAAGTGACTTTTGGTGAAAGTTCCTTATATCTTTTTTTGTATAACTGAAATACATTACGGAAGTTACAGGAGCCATTGCAATTATTAGAACTTATATGCACTTGCTGATGTTCAATATTTTCCAGTTATGAATTTTTGAAAGGAAGAGAATATCTAGAGCTTAGAGCTGATATTTGCAAAGATCATGGCAATATTACTTTCCAGGTACTAATTTTGACATTGAATGGTTACAAAATCTATTTATAATAAAAATTCAAACTTGATTCTGAAATGTCTTGCCTAGCTGCGAATTGTGAAGGTTCGTGAATTTTGACATTACTTTCACCTCAGTGGTCGTCAATAGACGCCAACTGTCATTAAAAAAAAAAACCAGTAAAATGGGTGCACAAAAATTTGTGGTGAGATTCGAGCCAATTTTTCATTTGCAAATTTTTGGAAAGGGTCCTGATGTGGACTGCGAATACGTGTTTGAAAGTTCGCAGAGAATATCTCGTTGGTCACATAGCGAATATAAAAAGGTGTGTTTAATGAATCTATTCCGAAGAGAAAATTACAGAAAAGAACAGAAAATTACAGGATTGTGTATTCCATGAGTAAAAACCTTTCCCCAAACTGATCTACATTCTGTCACTTTGTGTTCCATCTTCCATAACGGTTTTCAGAACAGTTAAGAACGATATTTCTTGCACCTACTTTTGAGGTTGAGCAAGTGAATGACAAAAATCAAAGTACTAGCTGATTGCTTTGTTTATGATAATGATAACCTAAAAGTTATCACAGAATTACTTTTATTAATATTTTGGAATCAAACATTAAGAAAAAACATAAAAGAATGTAAAAAGTGTGAATTGATACTAAATTCAAAATGAAAATTAATGGAAAAATAATATTTTAAACATTTTTTAATATGTAAGTTTCACAGTTAACCAACGGCCAATTCCGTCAACACAAAGCTGCATTCTTACTTGCGCTAAGAATTATATAAGCCAGTTTGTTCGCATTCACAGTTCGCAGCTCATATAAAAGGGACTTAAGTGTAGGGGTTCCAAAATATATTTTGACTTTGTTTCGGGTTCCACAGCTCAAAAAATTTGGGAATCGCTACTCTAAAGAATCGGTTCGTAACGTAGGATTTCAGTATATCGCAGTACAGCCTGGGAAGATCCCTGTGCAGTTTTTACTCAAGTCCCAAGTGCCAAACCTTGTCAAAGGCTTGAGCAACATCTAAGAATATAGCCGAGCATACTTGTTTTTCTTCAAGTGCCTTTTCCACAACATCCGTAATCCGATGCTCTTGGTCTATCGTGGAATGTTTATTTCTAAATCCAAACTGATGGCTCGGAATTAGTCTTCTTTCTTCTATTATTCTGCTTAGTCTTTTCAGAAGCAGTTTTTCGAAAACTTTTGCCATGATTGGTATAAGCGATATAGGTCTGTAAGATGTTACTTCTGTTGGTGGCTTACCTTGTTTAGGTATAACAATGACTTCTGATTTTTTGTTAGACAACTTATGTTGACACATACTTTTACTTCTTTGAGCGTGGCAAAAGGAATTTCACATTCGTCATTTCTATCAACAAACTGTAAGGGATCTGTAGCTGTGCTTGCTGGAAATGGCTTAAAAACATTCGCGAGATGTTCAGCGAAGAGATCAGCCTTTTGTTTTGGGTTTCCGATCCATTTACCATCTTGAGATTTTACTGGCGGGTTTTGTGCCTGTGGTCTTTTTTGGCGCTTAGCTGCTTTCCACAAGGAGTATTCTGTAGAAGCATCTTCCGTCAGACTATTCAGGAATCTACTAAGTGAATCACTTTTAAATTCACAGATTCTTTTCTTTAGTTCATTGTTAAGACGGTTAAAAACTGCCTTATCACCTGGAAATCTCGTAGCTTGCCATTTTCTTCGAGCTCTTCTTTTCTCCAAGATCAGCTCCTTTATTTCGACAGGATATTTTATTTCTTTTTCTCTTGAGTTCGAAATAGTTGGAGTACTTTCTTCTACAGCCTGTTGCACCTTTACCTTTCGTTGTAATTAGCCTAGATCCCCATTGGGCGTGTTTAGCATTGAAGTCGCCACCAACAAGGAAGTCATGTCCTAACAAATTTAGGAGTTCTGCATAGTCTTCTTCAGTTGGAGAGCCCCTCGGAGGGCAGTATATAGCTGCTATCTTAAACTCTTTCTTTTTTAAACCAATACTAATTGTTGTTACTTGCATGTTTTCAATAGTAAACTTAGGCTCTTCATAGTGTGTTAAGCACTTTTTTATTAGTATTGCTGATCCTCCCCTAGTTTTGTCAGCTGGATGCGGAGCGTGATAACACGTATAGTTTGGTAATTTATAATCAAAATTTTGTTCTATAGCGAGGTGAGTTTCGGACACCAAACAAATATCTATATGCTCTATGTCTAAAAAGATGTTTAGTTGTGGTTATAAGTGAAGAAACTTTTCTGCTCGCTTAATTAGCCCTAGTACCAATATAATTTGGTATAAGTCAAGTCAATAGAAAATCTTAAGATTTGACTAGTCAAAAAACGTTCCTTCAAGTCTAGTTTTCTTAATTGGTCAGCGATACAAAATTATATCTAAATTATCGCGAATTCAAAATTCCGACAACAACCTCTAAAATGACCTTTAAAAAAAATACTGAAAAACCGACCTTTAACTGCCATTTTCTGATCTTTAAAATGTCCATCCTTTTGATTTATGTTACCTTCCCTGAAATGAGGTTCTTTATAAGATCTCGCGTACCCCAATTTAATTTTATATTCTGATGTCAATCATCATCAATCTACAAAATTTTATTCCAAAAATAATTTCTTTAAAATTTCCATTTCGCATTATTCATTATTAAATACGAAAATCCCCGAATAATTGATCTGCCTATCAAAAGTCGAGAATTAAATTTCACAATAGATTACATGTGAACCATAACACTCCTCTTGAATCTGCTTGATGCCAATCGATTTAGCTCTATTTGTGATGTGAAGATGTCATTAATAAAAGTGAAACAAAAAATTGAGACCTTTTCACCATATTGAATTTTGTATCTTTATACATATTCAGACATTGACAGCGACAACAACAACAACTACAATATAATGATACTTTTCGATTTATCCTCTATTTACTATTGTGTCGCATCTAATGATCCATAAAATGATGGGATCAAACTTAATCCTTCGATGGATGAAAAAAAAAATTTCAATTCAATGATGCTTAAAAGAGAGACCAACCACCTTCATCATCATCATCATCATCATTCTATAGAGTCCTCCTCGTCCTTTTTATAACTAAAACCGCAAGAAGATCGAAACTTTTTCTTTTGTCGAAAACAAGAAGAAAATTGAAAATTCTCCTTTGGGGGGATTCACTCTATATCTTTACCACATAGCTTGGTGATGTTTCCTCCTCCCCCCCCCCAACACCAGAAAAGTCTCTTTCGGAAAAGCCGAAAAAGACATCCCACAAAACAGGACATCCCACAGCCTTTGCCAACCTTATAGTTGTGAAAGAAGGAAAGTGCGGTTGTTTCTTTTGGTTTTCTGGTCGTGTGAATTTCACATCAGGCGAAGGAAGACGACGATGAAGTAAAAGAAGAAGCCTTGTTGTCGACATGGCATCCATTGTGTTACATGTAATTCACCACATACACAATACTTGAAATAAAAAATAACATTAACACCCGGAATCCTAGAAAAGGACACAATGCCAATGGGATTACAAAATGCCACCATAACATGGAAGCGATTTCCATTGTTTTGAGAACCAAAAACCAATGTTATTTTCAGTTATTCCCAAGGAAAAACCCCCTCATCACCATTGTCATCATCAACAACTCATGGCAAAAGGATAAACCTACACCACCGGAAGTCCCAAGGAACTTCCATAGGATTATGCATAGAACTCCTCTCTCATGATGGGGGAAAAGGATTTTTCTTTGAATGGTGGTTGGTACCCGTCCCCATCCCCATCCCCATTATTCAAATAAAATTCCTCTCATTTTCTATGCAAATTAGTTTAATATTCCACAGGACCACTTTTTGGTATTGTTTTCAAGGATTTGTTATACTTATACCAACCTCTGTCAGTAGGATATCTACTTAACCTCTGTACCAATAAAGACACACCTTGATCGGATTTTATTCTCGCATTTTATTGTTTTCCCAACAAAGTGCCAAGGATAACAATTTTAATTTAACTTAATCATGCAAATGGAGCAGAAGGGTGGGTGGGTGGTTTGGAATTATTTTGGCTTTTTGTCGGTTATACTTTGTTTCTTTGAGTTTTAGTGGGTGTTTATTTAGAATTTGGAAAATCAATGGTTTGAGGTTTTGAATATTTTAAATAAAATTTAAGAAAGTTTCCTACTTGACTTGTATTTATTTAACTTACCATCTTTATTCATTGCGGATTGAAAACATTTAGCTAAACGGCAGGCTCGACATTGATTTCGATGTGTTTTGTCAACGGGACAGCGTCCTTTGAGATCGCCAGTTGCTTTACATGTGTATATCCGATTTCGATGTATGCTGCGTTTGAAAAATCCCGAACATCCTGGAATGTTTAAGAGAATTTATTTATTTACTAAGTTTTCTTATAAAATGTGGTTTTTTTTCAGTCAGCCACGAAAGTCTACTATATGTTTTAAAAAGTGCTAAATTTATATCCCTAGTTTAAATTCATTTTTTGTTGCATTGAATAAGATCTTAGTATTTTTTTTTAAACTCTGTGTACTATCTAATAAAAAAAAATTCTTAAATATAATTCAAAACAACAAATACATTTTAACTAGGGATGCAAATTTAGCACTTTTCAAAACTTTATGTAGAACTTCGCGACTGACTGTAGGAACAACTTAAATATCATTTTGATGGTTTAAGTCGATGATTTCCTGCCGCTAGTGTTTGAAAAGATGTCGTTGGGTAAATGAATGTTGTGGTTTGCACGAATTTAGAACAATCTAGAAAAGCCAATTTTGCGACCAGATTTATCGAGAAAAGTTTCAGAAATTGCAATTTTACAATCGTTGTCAACTCATAATCTATTTAATAGACCGGAAAATGAAGGGTACAAAGGAAAAATTATGTGCTAGGGTTTTTATTATTGAATATGCATATGTTTGGCCCATAAGTACCTACATATGCTTAATATCAAAAATGCTACTAAATTCACCCATGTGCTTCTGAGAGAATGGCCACACTGGCCGCTTTTCAATATTTTTGGTATAACTCGGAAACTAAGCGAAATTTGATAATTTTATACTTCAGACTATTTGTTCAAAATTAAATTTTCTATCGAAATGGATGGTTTGAAAAATTGTATACAAAAATTCAAACAGGAAAAGTTAACTCATCAAAAAAAGAAGAAAAATCAAAAATTAATTTGTATTCAATATTTGCAGAGATGCACCCATTCAAACTTTACCATTTCTTATAATTTTTGGCAGTTTTGGCTTGAATGCCTCTCTTTCGGTACAATATGACAAATTTCACTTTCGAAATGGAGATATTGATGAAATATGACAAAACGGTTATAATAAAAAATTGGCTTTCGGGCAAAAACTGCAAAAAAAATATAAGAAATGGTAAAGTTTCAATGGCTGTTACTCTGACAATCTTCAAATATTAAGACTTTTTTATCTTGTCATATTAAGGCCTCAAGTTTCTTCTTTATTTTGTTCGAGCATGTCTTGAAAGTACCATTGTTCCGAAACAAAATATGCGCAGCTTAGAAATTTTTTTTAAATCTTTGATTTTTCGATTTTTTTAGGTTAGTTTTTGTTAACTTTTTCCTGCTTATTTTTTTTTTGTAAAATTTTTAAAACAGTCCATTTTGAACAAAAAGTTCCTGGGGTAAAATTGTCAAAGCTGGCTTAATTTTCGATCTACACCAAAAATATAGAAAAGTGGCCAGAAAGACCATTCCCTCAGAAATGTATTGGTGAATTTAGTAGCATTTTCGGTTCAATCATGTTTATGGGCCAAACAAATATATATTCAATAAAAAATCCTTGCACATTGTTCCTTAAAAGTAAGCTGTCATAGTAAAATTACAGAATTGACTGAGCACAAATCAAGTGTCAAATTTACTCTTAATACTGTCAACGGAAATGGAAACAGTGTTGCCAACTTTTTTTTGTGCAAATTTTTCTCCACTAGACTTGTAGTATGGTCAAGTAAGACCAAAATCGGGGGGGGGGGGGGAGGTGCTTGATATGGGGTAAATACATCACAATTATTTGTAACTGGTTGTGTATTATTATTGTTTTTCAAAGTCTTAATGAACAAACACATAACAGGCGTACTGACTCTTCTAGTGCTTCCTGTCCATTTAGCCATCTCTATTTTTTTAATGGATTTATTTCAACATTTTTTATTGGGAGAGAAAAATGTGTATACAAAAATATTCAGCTTGCAATTTTGAACAATTTCTGTTCAAGGTCCGATTTTCTGGTCTTAGTTCCTAACAAAATAAAAAGCGACAAAGTTTTCAAACATCAATATCTACCAATAAGCAAACATTGATTTTTGGAAACCTTTGTCGCTTTTATAAAATTGTTGAAAACCGTGATATCCCGCTAGGATATTAGAATTATTCCTAAGAAACCACTGATTTTTATTTAAGACAGTTAGGCTCACATTTTCTTAGTTCATAACTACCAACATTTTAATTATTATTTATTTTATTATTTATTATTTAATTTTTGTATTTTACCCATTTTAAAAAATTTCCGTTTCATGTTGTTAAAAATATTTATACACTAAAAGATGCGTTGGTATTTTATCTTTCTTCTGATATCCATCATGATGTTTATATTCCTCCTACTTAATCAATAACTTTGACTATAGTGCGAACATATCGAAAATTTTAGCAGTTTTTTAATACGAAAAATCCATCACTGAAATCAAGTTAATTTACAAAGGTATATACCTACTCATTTCAAAGCTATCAAAGCGAAAAGTGATTAATTGCACATTTTTTTTATTCCCAGTGAAACTATCAATTAAAAAACCTGTAGTTTTCGCCAATTTTGTTGATATACGAGTATGAACCGAAAACAAAATTAAGAACGCATTTTTTTTTAGCAAATTTTTTTTTTTATTTGTTTAAGGTTTTCATTGGATATGAAGTAGATAAGATCCTACAATGAATTGAGCCAGGAAGTCCAATGTTGTGAATGCAAGTAGATGCTACCGAAATAAAATGCATGGGTAAGTTTTATTTTATTTTTATAAAGATGTTTTTTTTTAATAGTTGAATTTGTTCGTACTCATGTGTAGTTACAAACAAATCTGTGCTCCAATTTCCTTAAGCATTCTACCATCAATTACGAGTACAAACGATCTCAACTACTTTTATGTTTTATATTATGTTATGACTCTTTGTGAAAAGAAGTACATAACAGGCGGTCGAGTCAATCAATCTTCAACAACCTTTTCAATTTTTGAACACGAAAAAAGTGGGTCTCGCAATTCCGTCTGTTTGTCTATCTGTCCAGCATAAAGCACTGAAGCTTATTTTTTCTGCGATACCCTATAGGAGAAATTGAAAATTTCTTCCGCTCTAAATATAACACCAGGTGCAAGGAAATAATTCGACGGACATCTGCTGCACAAAAGAATTTATTCTGAAGTGGGAATCTGCTTCACTTTTCAAAGTGAAATTTAATGTCACACAACCGCTAAGGAAAAGCCTATTTAACCCATAAACGGATCTAAGGCACAATTTCGATGAAGAAAACTGTTGAAAAGAAATTTCCCAAAATCTGTAATTAGTGGGACTTGCTATATACCCTTTTTTTATTTTTGACTTGCTCATTTGTGGTCTTACCGATTTCAATAAAAATTTTAATGCGGAAGCTCCTTTAATTTTTTTTTTGATTTTTGGAAAAATTATTCAATTTTTTTTGTTTGAAAATTGAAAAAAAAAAATCAAAAACCATTTCATGAATTTCTTTGAAAAAAGATTTGGACAATAAATTTCATTGGCTTACTTAGCGAGATGCGAGATGCGATATGCAAAGTGTTGGACAAGTGTCTAAAGTTAGACATTGCTTGGAATGCCTCTGGTTAGGTTTAAAATTTGACAATCGCTTCTGTGTTAAGTCGAGGTACATACATACAAATGGAATTGCGAGACTCAATTCTCACTGGAATTTCGAGACTCAATCTGGAATGCTAATTTCTAAAGAAGAAATCTGTTCTCCTTAAATAAATAAACATTTATATTAGCTTTGTTATGTTAGATTGGGTTTCTAGGGCGTGCCCAGCACAGAGACTGTTGCATACACGGGGGTCTATTGTGTTCGCATTAAAAATAAAGCAGAGATTCTCCTAGACTAGGGTTGGGCAATCGCAGACCAGGTGTTTAATGGTTTCTAACAGCCCTATTATCAAATTGATAATTGATAAATTTAAAATTCGATGTTTAAAACCCCAACTAATAAAAGTTTTGATCATTGAAAAAAGTGCAAATTGCAAGAAAATTAAAAATTATAAAAGAATAGTTGATAAGTTGATAAGTTTTTAATAAATCGTCCCCTGATTGCAAGAACTAGGTAACTCAATCTTCATTTTTTACAATATCTCGGCAAAAACGGTATTATTTTGTGCAATTTTAAAGCATTTTCATCCAATTTTTTTCTACCATAAGAAAATATAAGTAATTATAAAAATTAAAATTTCTATCTATGAACCTTGCTATCTCCAAAATTTTTAAAATTGAGTTACCTAGTTCTTGCAATCAAGGGACGAAATTTAACAACCCAAATCTTTAGGTTTATCAACTATTAATTTGATAATTGATAACTATAATGGGGCCATGTTTCTTGGACATCCTGACAGCTCCTACAAGAATCGGGTGGTACGAATACACCCATTCTGGTGCCAATGGCGCAGTGACCCGTTAGAACACCAAGATTCTAATATTCTTTTTACTCAGCGATAAAATGTGAACTGAGTTCTTTTCATTAATTCTTGGCCATAAACTTCTAGATATAATGCAGTCGTTCCATATCGTCCAGGAGTTATTGATTTGCTCTTTCGTTATGATGCCTGGTCCCTTGCTTTGTGTCCGCTAAACTGGAAAGTAAGGGAAAGTCAGGGATAGTCAGCAAACACAGTTTTGGTCAGGAGATGTCAAGGATTTTTTCGGTGTCAAATTTTTTAAAAATTCACTAAACTCCTATAAACTTCTGATGGAACATTTAGATGTGTTATGATTAAAACGCATTTTATTTTGTCATTACAATGAATTATGCTCATAGAAGTCACTTTTGTTAAAATAAACCGTTTTGTTTTTTGATAAGTTATCATTTTTCACTTTCAAGGCAATCGGTTATTTATTACCTTCAAATAAAAGTATTGAAAGATCTTTGGAAAATGCAAGCTAAGGTCATTTGTTACTCAATATTAGCCTTAAATAGGTTTCTACCATTTTGTCGAGTTTTTTCCAAGAGTTTAGTTTTATTTATTTTTCTTGTTCATTTATTTGTCGTTTGTTGGTCGTTCTAATGTGAATGGCCCTTTAGTGACTAAACAGTGGATCAAAAAAATATAATTGTAACTTCGAGGGCAATCATGTTAGCTGAGATTGGTTTTCACCCCTCCTTCCCTCACCTGACTGTATGGTTTGGCCTGTCACACACTATTTAATAAAAAAAAAAACGGTTTTCACTTTGAACTTTGAATTTTTAAACGTTTTGGAAGGGTGAACAATGCACTCAAATGGTCTTGGATTCCGTTGTATGTGATGCGAGCAGCTTATATAAGGAGGGGTGAAAACCTATTTTGACTAACATGATTACCGTCGAAGTTGCATTCATATATTTTTTTGATGCACTGTTTGGCCACTAAAGCCCCAGTTGATTTTTTTAAATAACCTTCACTGAAACTTTCGAGGTCTATACTTTTTTGATTGCCATCACTCACATCCAAAATCTGCTCACCCAAAATGGGCTCTCGGTCTAATATGTACGTTTTGGCTAAAATTTGTTATGAAGGCGCTGAAATTCCATGTAATCTATGTAATTGATTAAAAAATGCCAACTAAAATTAGAAATTAGCAAGTTTCTCAAGGTCACGCAAGGTCAAGGCAGTTTTAGAGACCTCATTTGTGAAATATTTGCAAAAAATATTTGTCACCCGAAAGATCACTTGATCGTCATGCATAACAATTTCAGTAGTTTGTCAGCAATAGATTTGTATGAACTTGTAAAGTTTTTTCAAGTTCACCATAAAAAAAAAATAGTCTATGGCTGAATAATTACTGAAACTGACCTTTTATGTCAATTTTTTCAGATGATATACTTTTTTGCGATTATCCCAGAAATGAGGTGTCAAAAATCGTTTGTGCCCTAGAAAAAACAAAAGCTTATAAAACCATGACCATGAAAATTAAAAAAAAAAAAAATCCATACAAAAATATTTAGGGCTAACCAAGTACTGAAACTACCTGATCTTTTATGACCAATTCAACCTTCAACAAAACTTTCAAAATACAAAAAAAAGTCGTAAAATGGATTTTCTAAATCAAAATACACTCGAAGATAGAAGCAGACGAGTGACCGCAAGTTTTCGTGGCTAAAAATAGGTTGACTCCATTTCGCCCTGGTTCTTCGAACCAAACAATCGCTGGCCTCTTTTATTTCCATTCGAAAGAGGTAGTTTTTGTATTTTTCTTCAACCGTGTTAACTGAGGGAAAGAATCATTTTTTTTCTTCGTGCAATGTCACTCAACAATTCCTAAACAAAATTTACCGAAAATAGTTTTCCTTTATCACGCACACTCGGTTCTCCGGGTGGTACACAAAGTAGGTGCCAAAAATCGTGACTTTGTGCCTTGATTACAAGTTTTCTGTGGCTGTCATAGTTTTCTTATACGAGTATTTCATATGAGGTGTCAAGATCCCAGAGTCGTACATTTTCTTAGACTTAATGCCATTATATAATTACGAACCCATTAAAAAACATATTTTTTACTATTTATTATGGTCAAGGAAAATTTGGAAATTGGTCAGGGAATGTCAGGGAAATTAATTTTGAAAAAAAAGTGGACACCATGAATTGGCTACTACTATTTTTGATACTGACCCTTTCCTTGCTAGTATGCCTCAATATTTAGCTACTGCCTTGGATTTTAAAGTCTCACTGGCTATTGCTTTGATTGCAGCTTGGCTGTCCACAAAAAATGTGATCAGGACAATTTTTTCTTGTGTACCAATTCTGTCGCATTTTTAATAGCGACTAAGGGAGTTAAAATAATTCTCCAATACTAGGAGCTTCACAGAACACCCCAACTCCTGTTCCTTCTTCCATTTTTGAGTAGAAGGGGATACTATGTTCACTAATTAGTGAGTTGGGTTCCCATCCGTGCCTTTCGGGTATTTAAATTGAGAAGTGTTTTTGTAAAAATCTATTAAAGGTTGTATGTAGTTAGTCATCACATCCAAGTCCGACCACTGTGTCATATCTTTGCAAGATAGACCCATGACCATAGATGCTGTGCTTCCAAGAGCTTAGTTCTTTGAGTCGAATTGCGCTTGTGGCTGCTGTGCATCTAATGTGCACGTCCACGACTGGAAGGTTAAGAATAATTTCCAATCCTGCTTGTGGCGAGACCTCTTTGCTCCCGTTATTCCTATACATAGTCTAGTCACTGTACCTTGTTTAGGTTTTTGAGATATCTTACTTTTTCAACAGCCTTCCACCACACGATAGAACCATAGGTACTCGTAAGTTTGGGACCAACAATCACCGTGTACAGTTTATCCACTTGAGGACCCGCGGTCGCATACCCCAACGTGTACCGAAGTTTTTTTTTCATGTGTAGAAAGCCCAAAGTGCTCTTTTTATTCTGTCCTCTGTGTTACTTTTCCATGTTAGTTTGAAATCAAGGATAACTCCGAGATATTAAGCTTCTTTGGAAAGTTTCAGAGGAATATCCTTAAGTTTGGAAGGAGTGAAGTTCTCTAATTTCCTTTTCTTCGTAAACAGAACTAGTTCAGCTTTTGAAGGGTTAGCCCCGAAACTGTTTTGTGCTGCCCAAGAAGATAATTCTTTAAGTTCGGATTCCATAATATCTTTAATGGTGAAAGATATTTTCCCGATATCAAAATTACTATGTCGTCCGATATATGCCACAATTTTAGTGCCCTGATTTCTTAATTTTGTAAAAATATTTTTAAAAACGAGAACCAAAAAGAAGAGGTGAGATAACCCCTCCCTGTGATGTGCCTTTTGTAACTAATTTCTCGACAATACTATCTTCAAGTTGCGATTTTATGATTCTACCATTCGGCATGGTATAAATCCAGTTCACAATGGCAGATTCAAACTCCAACCTCTTACAGAACAGATTTAATGGGCTCCGTTTTTAGGTTGTTAAACGCTCCTTCGATGTCCTAAAATGCTGCCAGGGTATGTTCTTTGTACTCAAAACTTTTCTCAATATGTGAAACGATTTCGTGCAGAGCAGTCTCCACTGACTTACCTTTTAAGGTAAGCGTGTTGGTATAGTTGCACAAATTTTTTGAATTGAGAAGGTCCCTAACATGAACATCAATGATTCTCTAAAGCAGTGTCTTGAGAAGTAACGAAGAGAGACTTATCGGTCGGTAATCTTTTGCAGTTTTAGTGTTCAAACCGAGTGGAGCTGAGAGTGAGCAAAAACGAAGAGAAAAGTGGAGAAATCAAACAAAACACGTGTAGTGAAAGGATAGCACACAGAGTGCAGCGTCGTCGTAACAAGGACAAAAAATTCATAGTTAACTTTAAAACGCAGTGCAGTTATTCACTCTTGTTTTGATTGTCAATTATCAATTTTATAATTGATAAATATTTGAATTTGATATTCTAAAAGTCAATTGTTAAAAAAAAACGACCAACTATTCTTTAAAAATTAACAATAATCTTGAAGTTCACCAACAGTCTCCATCATTTTGAATTTTCAAAACTTATCAATCGCATATTTGAAGAGATTCAATATTTATGAATCAGCAATTGATAATTGACAATCGAACTTGATGTAATTTTTGATTTTATGCAAGAGTTTTTCTTAAAGAGAACAAAAGAAGAGCAAAGGAAGAACTAAATATTTAAGAATGAAAGAGTTAAGACATAAATCTGCGATGCAGATGTTGGGATTTCAAAATTCTGTTGATGGAATGAAAATCTGAAAAAGAAGATAAATCTGCACTTTTGGCAACGCTGAGTTCGCCATTAGTTCGATGGCAAAAAAAAGGAATCATATTTTTTTGATAGGACAATGTCCCTTTTTTATAATCATAAAATAATCTAAACTTACCATCACAGCTGTAAATTCCATAGTGTTTTCCTGAGCTTCGATCACCACAAACTTTACATGGAATGTCCAGAAGGCGATCTCCTAAGAAATACAAAAAAAAATTAATTAAAAGAAAAATATAATCAAAAATTACTTAAAGGAATACAACTTCCTTAAAAAAAAAAATTATTATAAAAAAGGATATTAATCCTTTAATTCCTTCAAGTAAAAGAAAAACACTCTTTGGCATCGCATCGGCAGCAGCAAGCATGCGACATAAGAACTTTTCTTAGCCTTAAAACATAAAAAGTATTTTTTTTCCTATGAAACAAGGAAAAGAACTTTCTTACACATTATCCTTTTCTTGCCTTCCCTTTACCTTCTCTCCACCCACAAAAATGAAAAATTCTTTCACTTTTAATTGAATACGAAGAAGAGTTAAGTGGATGCGGTGGTTTTTGGCGCAAAGCAACTAAATTAAAGTGTTCCTCTTCCCCCGCGTTTTACCTCTGTGAAATATACTGACAATGACTATGACGCCAGTCGTTGCCGCCGCCGGTGAAGGACAAGAAAATCCTTTTTACGCCAAGAAATTCCTTGCAGTTTTTTGCCACTACACAGTTTTTTTTTTTTAATTTTCTGTTCAGTTGTCTTCTGAATACCGGATTCTTCGCGCTGCGCTTATAATGTTTGTGGATCCTTTTTTGTTCTGTTTAATTGCCACCCATTGGTGATTTTCCCAGTGAGAATAAGCAAAATACAAAAATTAAGGGTATTCTTAATTAGTTATTTGGAAAAAGGATTTGTTTTGTCAGAACAAAAAATGCCAACCGAAATGAATTAGCTTTTATTTATCCTGGGCAAGGATATTCAACACCTATGCTGGATGCATACGCACAATCCACACGCAACAAATGTGGTCGCTGAAGGACATTGACAGACTAGATAAAGATGGAGCCTTGAAGCAGTAGAAATAAAGGGCCTTTGATTGAGTTTTGTTCGTCAACAATTTTTTCTCATGTTTTTTTTTTTTGATTCTGAAAGTTTTCTTTGAGCTGGGGAGTGTTCTTTAAAAAAATGATATTTTGATGGAAGAAAAATTATAAACGGTTTGAAGTCAAACTTTTGTCAAATGGTGACTCACTCACTTTTATATTTCGCATGAATTTAAAATAATATCACTTTAAATTGTGCAGAGCTGGTTATAACTCAGGGCAAAGGTTTAAAAATTTAAAACTTTGTGAAGAAACTATCTAGAGTCCTTTAGAGGGAATATCCCCCGCCTTTTTTTGTCTCATATAGAAAATACGGCACTGTTTCAAACCTTCAAGGATTGGATTTAAATGAAATTATCCAGGATTACGTTGAAAATTAGTTTTTCTTTTTTGTTGCATCGAAAGTGGTTAGTCCTTGATTTCAGCCGCACAAAGTATAACTACACACAAACACACACGACGCGTCCTTTTTCATCCTTTTATTTTTTGTTGTTGATTTAATTTGTTCATTCGTCGATTTTGTCTGCCTTCACACTCTTTTATTATTGCAAAAGCAACACTTTTTCATCCCAAGTGTGTCCCTCATAAGTGTGTGGCTAATCCCTTTGTTCCATGGCTATGTCCGAAGTCGATATAATGGAGGGTAGGTTAGGTATGGAGGTACTCGGATATATAAGGTTTATAATCATCAATTTGACACTTGTCAAAATACAAGGGGTTGACATTTAAACGGTGGCACGTTTTGCTATTTCATGGGCGCTTATATTGCTCAATTGCCTGCTATAGAAGTTTCAAGTGTCAAATTTGAAATAAAAATTAATTTCGAGGGTTGTTTGTTCCTTAAGGACGACCGACGACGCAACGCACAAAGGTACTCGTATTTTTGAAATTGAATTTTATTTAAATAGGTATTGTCAACGGTTTTTGTTTTGATTTGATTTTAAAACTTTATAACCAGCTCGATTCGTGATGATGATAATGATGATGATGGGAAACGTATTGTTTTTTTTTTTATGTGTATAGAATCCCATAATGCCAAAAGGACATTAGAAAAAGGGAGGTGTTGAGGTTTTTGTTTTTATTTTAAAAAGAAAATAGAAGCGTGTGTGGGTTGTTGTTGAGAGTAAAGAGAAACTTTTGTTGCAAATATTTTTTTAAAAGGTCCTTCGTCTATTTTGTTGTTTAAAATATAAAAAAGGGTATTGTTTGAAGATGATTTTTGAAGATGGTGAGAATAAAATGTATAAAAAGAGTTCAAGTGCTGTTTGGGAATGTTTGGATTTGATAGTTTACAGGAAAAACAATATGTTTTGGAAGATACTTCAAAATTGAAGTTGTAAATGATCTAACATGACATTTCGGAATAGTATGGCTTTCTGCTGAGTAAAATAGTTTTTAAATTTTGGGAAAACTTAGTTGACAAATACCAACCATTTGCAAAACTATGATAACCGAATTATAGTTTAGAAAAAATTCTTTTATTTTAAAATCGTTGTTAGGTTTTCGGGTTTTCAATAAATTTTATTTATTTCTTAAAACTGTCTTTGTTTTTATTGAATAGCCTGTATATTTTTTGAGTATGCATTAGGAGTGCCTACTTTTAAACTAACATTTAAGCTAGAAAATATTTAAGCACTTAAAACCTAAATTAAATTTGGGGAGATACCAACAATGGGCGTGTTGCGTCTCCCTCCTAAAACTTAGTTCACAGTGGGTTTTAATGTTTCTGCATAACCTTTTCTTTTGAGTTTTTTTTTAAGAACTAGAAATAACGGTATCTGCTAAACAGTTTTCTTAGCAATTTTACAAAATCTTTTTTTCTCAAATCTCCACAACTAGCCTTTAAAAAATTCAATCCATTTTTTTTTGGTATAAGCTACTTTTGGACAGGAAACCACTTTTCAAAAAAAAAAAGTTTATTAATGGTACCTCCCCAAAGAACCATTTGCATCCAAAAATAATTGTTTTCCAATTTTAAGTCTATAGTTTATAAATTAAAGTTAAGTTAATGACTCAATGGGTGGCTCAGGCCAAGGTAAACATTTTTCCCAGTGAAAATTATACAATATAGCGCAGAGAATAAGTGGATTGAAAATGTAGATGGGAACTGTTTATGAAAAAAAATTTAAATTTTGGGAGCGGTTTTTTACTAAATAATTTTTTATATATAAAATTCTTAAAAAATTTTTAAGAAAAAATGTTTGTGTGCAACCCTTGAGTATTTTTGTAAGTGCATATAATATAAAATTTCAAAAAATTGTCAACCAATTTTCAACTTTTTTTGAGGTATCGAATTTTCAGGAAAAAAATGTTTTTAAACTTATCAAATTTTTCGGAACTTACTGCGTTAATTAATAAGAGTTTTTTTATAAATCCTTCTTCAAGAAGAATAAAACAACCAACCACCCACAGAAAATGTACCAACAACAACGCACCGGTATATATTAAGAAATAGAGTAACAAGCAACAGCCATTAAACGTCAGTCTTATCCCGTGACCACGAAGAGTGAAATTTCCTCGAAACGTCGAGAAGAAGAATTTATAAATAATTCTTATTAATTAACGCGGTAAGTTCCGAAAAGTTTGATAAGTTTAAAATGATTTATGTCCGCGAAAAGAAAAGTTTAAAATTTCATGAAAAAAATCTTTTTTAAAAATGTATTTTGCTTTTTTTTTTCAAAAAATGTGGATATAACTTTGTCTTTTAAAAATTTCTCGTTTCAAAACTCTTCGAAACATTGCCTTTCGAAACTTTGTTATTCGAAACTGCGGTGAACTCCCTTTTTTAAAGCCAAGAGATACTATATAATCCAGTCGAAAAGTGTTTTTACCAAAAAAATTGTGGGTAACCTTTTGGACAGGAAAAGGAAAGGGTGTTTCTTTGTGTACTTTTGGGCCCTAAGCTCAAATTTTGTTTGTTTTCTGCTATGAGCTCGGGTTTTGAAATATTGCCATTTGAAAATTACCAAAAAACGTCTTTATTGTTTCTATAAAATTGGCAACGATTTGTGGACTACTTTTCTTCTATACAACTAAATTTAGATCTTCTTTATTCTCTTAGAAACACTTAGCAAGATGTTAATCTTCATTGTTTTTTTTGAGGTTATGTATTTTTTTTAACAAAATTACTACTGAATTTTTATTCTAATATTTTTGTTTACTCATTATACAGCGTGGTTTTAAAATTATCTGGAGTCAAATTAAGGTAAAAAACTAAAGGCCACTTTACACCATAATAGAAGTCATATCGTCCCCTGACTGCAAGAACTAGGTAACTCAATTTTTAAAATTTTAGAAATACGAGGGCGGGTCAATAAGTCAGTGACTTTTTGAATTTCTGACCTCTTTACTGAAACAGCAACACTGCTCCTGTCAACAGGCATCTGGCAGTTGACTCCTGTCAAAATTTAAACTTGCTGCGTCAGTTAGTTTGTGTTTGACAGCTATTTTTATCAGACTACTCACTAATTTGAGGAGAAAATGGAAAAAAGTGAATTTCGTGTGCTTATTAAGCATTATTTCTTGCGAAAAAAAGCATTACCGAGACCAAGGCTAGGCTTGATAAATACTGTGGGGACTCTGCACCATCGATTTCAATGGTAAAAAAGTGGTTTACTGAATTTCGTTGTGGCCGTACAAGCACTGAAGATGCCGAACATCCTGGACGCTCAGTTGAGGTCTCTACACCCGAAACAATCGAAAAAATTCACGATATGGTGTTGGCCGACCGAAGATTGAAAGTGCGAGAGATTGTGGAAGCCGTAGGGATCTCGCATGGCTCAGTGGTTTCAATTTTGAATGATCACTTGGGCATGAGCAAGTTTTCCGCAAGATGGGTGCCGCGTTTGCTCACAGTCGACCACAAACGCAATCGTGTAACAACTTAACAGGAAGGTTTGGCGTTGCTTAATCGCAATATGGAGGAGTTTTTGCGCCGTTTTGTAACCGTGGACGAAACATGGATCCATCACAACACACCAGAGACCAAACAACAGTCAAAGCAGTGGGTTTCTAAGGGTGAATCGGGTCCAAAGAAGGCCAAGGTGGGCTTGTCAGCCAATAAAGTTATGGCGACTGTTTTTTGGGATGCACGCGGGATAATCCACATTGACTACCTTCAAAAGGGAAGAACAATTAATGGGGAATATTATGCCAACTTATTGGACCGATTCAATGACGATTTGAAAAAAAACCGACCTCATTTGGCCAAGAAAAAAGTTCTTTTCCACCAAGACAATGCAAGGGTGCACACATGTGCAGTTGCCATGGCAAAAATCCATATATTGGGCTATGAATTGCTCCCTCATCCACCCTATTCTCCAGATTTGGCTCCGAGCGACTACTTCTTGCTCCCAAACCTGAAGAAATGGCTTGGTGAAAAAAGATTTGACTCCAATGATGAAGTCATCTCGCAAACAAAGGCCTATTTTGAGGACCTCGACAAATTATTTTTTTTGGAAGGGATACAAAAATTGGAGAAGCGTTGGACAAAGTGTATTGAGCTCAAGGGAGACAACGTTGAAAAATAAAATTATTTTTTTATCAAAAAATCTGTGTTTTATTCCAAAAGTCACGGACTTATTGACCTGCCCTCGTAGCAACGTTCATAGATACTCGTACCTGGCGACAAGAGAATCAGGGAAAGTTTAATTTTTTTACTTCAAAAATATACTATATTTGACTATAACAGAAAAAAATTGGACGACAAATCTTGAAAACTGTACTAAATAATACCGTTTTTGCCGATATATTATAAAAATTGAAAATTGAGTTACATAGTTCTTGCAATCAGGGGACGATATGACCTGTCGTTATACAGGGTGTCCACCGGGAAGGTATACTTTGTTTGTTTATAATTTTTGATTAAATGAAAGAGAATGAATCTTGTATTGATAAATGTTTTATTTAATGTCCGCAATTATGTATGGAATACAATATCAGGTAAATGTCCGCTTCTGTTAGTCTCACAAATGCGAGCCCTTTTCAGTACAATTTTCATTACATTTTCACACATTTCACATGGTATTTCATTAATTTCATCACGAATATTTTGTTTGAGTTGTTCAAGCATTTCTGGTTTGTTTGCTCCTGACCAAATTGCACACCAGACTGTAACTTTTGATGGATGCAAAGGTGACTGATGAATAATTTGAGGGTTTGCCATTGTCCAGAACCGACTATTCTGTTTATTCACATATCCATACAAATGAAAATGTGCCTCGTCACTCATTATGATTTTTTTCCAGTAATCGATTATTGATTTTGATAAAATGTTTTAACGGTTAAAACACGTTGGTTTATCGAATATTTTTCCATAATAAATTTGCCACGAGTCTACTTTACGACTGCCCAATATGAACTGTCAAGACTAATGTTTACCAAAATGGCGGCAAAACAAAATAGTATACCTTCCCGGCGGACACCCTGTATATTCTGTATGATTCAAATGAGCTTCCATTTCAAGACAAGTCATACGATACGGTTATGATTTTTTTTATATTTACACGTTTTTACTTCGCATTTTATTTTCTCTAGGTTATCTGTCAAAGAATAGAAAAAAAAGCAAACAAATTCTTGTAGGCAAAATTACTTTTTTGGAACTATGTATCCATCGTTGTTTTTGTTTTTTGTCGTTACGCCGTTTTTATTTTCAAAGAAGTAAGGTCCAATGATTCCTCATGACCAAATTGCACACCAGACTGTAACTTTTAATAGATGCAAATATGACTGATGAATAATTTGAGGGTTTGCCATTGTCCAGAACCGACTATTCTGTTTATTCACATATCCATACAAATGAAAATGTGCCTCGTCACTCATTATGATTTTTTCATTTTTTCACAGTAATCGATGATTGATTTTGATAAAATGTTTTAACGATTAAAACACGTTGGTTTATCGAATATTTTTCCATAATAAATTTGCCACGAGTCTACTTGATGACTGCCAAATATGAACTGTCAAGACTAATGTTTACCAAAATGGCGGCGAAACAAAGTAGTATACCTTCCCGGTGGACACCCTGTATATTCTGTATGATTCAAAGGAGCTTCCATTTCAAGACAAGTCATACGATATGGTTATGATTTTTTTATATTTACACGTTTTTACTTCGCATTTTATTTTCTCTAGGTTATCTGTCAAAGAATAGAAAAAAAAGCAAACAAATTCTTGTAGGCAAAATTACTTTTTTGGAACTATGTATCCATTGTTGTTTTCATTCCAAATTCTATTTTTTTTATATAAATATTTTTACTTTCAATACTGTGAATTCACTAATTTCCATGAAAACAACAAATCCCTTTCGATCAAATGGAATTAGCTGCAGTTCTAATGTCAAAAAAGTCGTGGGGTCGTATGCTTCTTAGTTTTGAGAAGTCATATGAATTCTATGAGTGTGTTCAGTTTAGTATGATTTTTTTGACAGGTCATAATATGACTTCTATAATCGTGTAAGGTGGCCTTAACTAAGCTTTTCTCGGATACTTAAAAGTGATATCGAAAAGATTAAAAGATTTGAAAGTTAGTACCTCCCCACAAGAAAGATTGCTGATTTAGTTGACAGTTAAAAATCTTGCGTTTTCACATAACCTTAAAATTAACAAAAAAAAAAAAACGTTTTCTTGTAATGTTTTAACTGGAATATATCGAAAACCCGAGCTAATTGTGGAAAACCGATGACGGACTTGAATTCAGAACCTATAATTACCTTTAAAGATCATTTACATGAGATCGACCAACGAACGACGACGTATACACGAACAAAACGGAGTTTATGACATAAGTAATCGTAAATTCTTCGAAAGTGGTGGAAATCTTGCTAACGTAGCTAAAATAGGAGAAATTTGAGATAATAATTTAGTCATCGCAAATAACAATTTAGTTGTGATGGCCAATTTGTTTTTGTTTTTGGAGTAATAACGGTTTTTATAATTTTTGGAACTCATCTCTTTTAAAGTTTTCTTGCGGATTCATAAAATTTGTATTCCATTTAAACAAGAAATTTCCAACGTTGAGACCTGTATTCCTTCTAGAATAACAAAACACTTCGTCATCTTAGAGTGAAAAGCAGCTAGTTCCTTTTTTTGTATTTTTAACAATTTAAAAGAAAATTACATTAAGTTATTTTCTACATTCGTTGAAATTGTAAAGAATTTATAGACTTTTGTATTTTCTAGCAATTTTTGAAGTAGTTTTATGATGGTCAAAAAAATGTGGAGTTAACCACTAGGAGGGTAACTCAATTTTTTTGATTGTTTAAGCTCTTATAGAGCGGGTTGCTGTCTTGACAACATTCTTGATTCATTAAAATTTTCTCGAAAACGAGATCTACAATTTCGACTTTACTTTGCATAAGTTATTGTTCAGTGTAATAACGATAATTTTGCATCTTAGGGTCTTGTCAAAAAAATCCCATAATGAAGATAAGGTTGTAGTTTTTTAAGAATATTGCTTAATTTTTTTTTAGCCCAGGATACCTTCCTTATAGCGCATTTTTATTTCTTACGATTTTCGAATCTGATGCTTCTTAGTTATTTTAATTAATTTATGTTTTTAAATTTAGCAAATTATTAAAAAAATTCTTATTTTTAGATTCAATTTTTCTCATTTATCGTTAACTTTATCGGGAGTGGGTCGGAATTCGGAATTTGATCAAAATTCTGCTTTTTATTTATTTGTAAATTCTGTCAAGTCAAAATTCTGTTTGGCCAAAATTCTGTATTTCAAAATTCTGTGTATCAAAATTTTATATGGTCAAAATTCTGTATTTCAAAATTCTGTCTGTTCAGAATTCTATTTTCCCAAATTCTGCATTGGAAAACTAAAATTCTGTCTAAAAAAGATTCTCATTTACACGAAGCATTTTTTTTGATGATTCTCCAAGCCCATTGCAAATTTTGATGTGAGTTAAAATAAAAAAAAGTATAGGCGCCAAAAACATGAGTCAAAGTTATTCCAGAAATCAATGTCTTGGAGCCCATTGCCGGTAATGGACTGCAAGTCTTTGATTTTGGTAATAATCTTGACCGAAACTTTTGACACTTACCTATTCTTCTTCTTTTTTTTTTTGCTGTAACTCACAGGTTTAAGCCCTAACTACATACGCCAAATTACAGAAGTAGGATAGTGCTTCTCACCGGAAAACTTATAAAAATGATAAAGAAAGCTTTAAATTTTGGTTTCGGAGAAAATTTGTGTATTCTTTTTCACAAAACAACTGCTCCAGCGGGAAAATATATTTTACTTTTGTAATTTTGCAAAAAGTGGCCAATGTAGTCAAGGCTTAATTGTGACATATTTACGAAGTTTTAAGTTTTGCTACGTTTACTACGGCTTTACGCTGTTGTATGAATACCCTAAGTAAAACTTTATTTCTTGGTTTTTAAATAATCAATACCTATAGCTTTCTAGTCGTTGTTTTATGACTCGCGCTATTTGCTTATTTCAAAGAAAACTTTTTTTTCATGTATGTGCCCCCCAGTTTTTACAGAAGGTATTCACCTGCGCCAAAAGAAGATCTTTTTTTTTTTTGCTTTTTAGTCTGCGACTCAAAACATCAACAATGTTTTATGTTCTTCAAAAAACTTTCGTGTTTGGCTTTTCGTCATTGAAAACAGACCAAAACTCTGCTTAAGATAGTATCTAGTCTAGTTAATTTAAAATCGTTTCAATTATGTAATAATGTTCTAACCTCGTTTAATTAAGTTCCATTACAAGAAATGTGTTTTCCAAAATTCTGTATTTAAAAATTCTATAAATATGTTGTAAAAGTGCGCATTACAAAACGATTTCTCTTTTACAACATATTTACAGAATTTTTAAATAAAGAATTTTGAAGTACAGAATTTTGAACAAACTGAATTTTGAACAAACAGAATTTTGAACAAACATAATTTTGAACAAACAGAATTTTGAAAAACAGAATTTTGGTCATGCAGAATTTTGTACAACCAGAATTTTGAAAAAGAGAATTTTGAAAGCAACAATTATGACTCTACAGAATTTCGATCCCAACCCAACTTTATCGCTAGCAAGCCTACTGCATTAATGAACTATTACCACACATTTTGCAAGTCTAGCCATACACCATATCCAGGCGTGCATTTTCTTTTATAATATCATCGGGGAACGCCATTACGATTTGAAACGGCAGTTTGATAAAGGGAATAAGCGCCAAAAATTAAAAAAAATGTTAATTCATTTTAGTTTTATTTTAACACATTTTAGTTAAAAAGAAATTAAATAAAAATAAATTCTTTGATGTTCAAGTAGGAAAACTAAAATTCATTCTTAGGTGATTTTGCGGGAACGGATCGTTATTCTGTATTCCAAAATTGTATATATGGATCAAAATTTCTGTATAAACAAAAATCTGTATTCCATTATTCTACTTTTCCATTCTGTATTCTAAAATTCTGTAAATCCAAAATTCTTTTAAGTGCCAACATTCTGTATTCTTCTGTAGATTAATCTAAAATTCTGTTTTTAAAAATTTTATTATTTCTTCAATGTTAATTTAGACTTATCTTCCTAGAAATATTTCTTAGTTCCCAGTTATACCAACGTGGTTCAAATTTTGATCCGTGGTTCACAATTTTCAACTGACTTATTTTGAAGGAATAACTGCGGTTCAACGATCGTTTAAGTTTCAAATACGTTTTAATAACCAATTTAATGTCTGAACCATCAATCGTTGAACCTCAGTTTATTCACTAAGTCAGTGAGTTAAAATTGCTCAACCACGGATTGAATATTTGTACAACTGGCCCTTAGTCCGCTAATTGTAGGTAAATCAACATAATCGTCGGATTTTAAGCTGCTTTACTTTCTTTTTATGGAAATTAATAGATCTATCAACTATTTTCAAAATGTGTTGTAATTTGCTCGTTTTTGATTAATAATTTATCCATATTTCCTATGGATTTTGGCATGCTGAATCCGAATACGAAGTCAAAATTGCTCTGGCACGTCCCGTCTTAGAGATATTTCAACATAAAAATGTCAGAAACCCGTTTTTTTTTTGTACATTTGAATTTTGAAGTTGAATCTTTTCACAACTAAATACATATGGTTTTGCAAAACTATTGATGAGATCTTTAAGAACTGTATTTAGTCTTTCTAAATCAAATTATAATCTTTTCGAAATTTATTTTCCTCTCCAAATACCAAAGTTTTCAAAAACAAATCACTAAAAAAATTAAAACTGATGTTTTGAAACTTTGCCGCTTTGTATCTTTTAAAAGTCTAACTGCAGAGAATCGGATCTATGGCAACAATTGTTTAAAATTGTAAGTTTAATATTTCTTGCATACACATTTTTTCTCCCCGACCAATAGGTATTGAAATAAATCAATTTTAAAAATAGAGTTGGATAAATGGGTTGGGGAGCGTTGGGACGGGGAATACGATAATTTTGTCTGTTATAATTTTGACTTTGAGGAACATGAAAAGTCCAAACTGAAATGAATTTTTGTGATGTCAAAATCAGTGAAATTAAGTAATGGAGATATATCTTTTATACGGTTTGACAAAGATTTTGAGTTATTAAACTTAATCTTTCCACATACGCACCGCATTAGTTTAAAAAAGACAACAAATCCACCGTACTTTTGTGTCATTATTTCACATTTGCATTTACTTTTTTGATAAAAATTGAAAGTCATTATGCCCACAATAAAAATCACTGTATGTATGTACGTCTATAAAGTAGGTACAAGCTTGAATAAACTCGAATTTTAAATACAAACATGAAAAAGTTATCAAAAAATTGGCCTATTGGTCAATCAGCCATAGCGACAATTTTTATAGAAACTTTTTTTTTAATACGTACTATTGTACTCTTGAAAGAATAAAATTTTCTCAATGCCGACGGCTTATTCAAATATGACTTAATGACTTGCAACAAACCACAAAAGCACCCATCTGCGCTTAATCAAAAAAACACAAATCTCACCTGTTCCCATTTTCCGTTGATGGAAATATTTAAATCCTAAAGTATCCAGGGCGACTGCAGTTTTGCACAACTTTATTGCTTAAAACTAATATTTATTTAAAATTTGGTTAATTTTTATTATTTTTGTTTTCTTCAAAACTCCACAAAACAATTCACAAAACTTCAATTTTTTTTTTGTTGATATCCGATCAACAATTTCAAACTTATCGAAAGAGTCTTTTTCGAAAATATTCCAAACGAACGAAGAATCTATTCAAATTCTGAATATATATTTTTTTTTCAAAGAAAAGAAACGACAGCTAATGTACATATAACAAAAATAAAATACACGACGTTATATTCGACAATTTAGTATACACGTCCTTCTCACGGTAACTTTGCACAGTCAGTGACTCCGACACGACTTATCTTCCACTCGAAAATGTGGCTGCTGCTTCTGTTTCTGTTGGCTGGTTGGTTTCCCTGACATCCTTTTTGATAGATGATGACAAAACAACGATGACGACGACATTGATATGAAAAGTTCACTATGATGATGAAGATGATGGTGATATACCATCTGCTGGCTCTATAAAACGAAAAACCAAACCAACCACCATACCATATCCACCCCCGGTTTTTAACGATAAATTCTGACATTGGCCACAGGATCTCTCCCACCCTCTGCCTCGTCGGCCGCACACGCACAACAATCGCACACACAAGAAAAAAAATCCAACTAGCTTTTCCCGACTAAAATAAAAATAAAATCCCGCACGAAATTTGAAGAAAAAAAAAGTTAAAAAAAATTAGGGAATGAGAAAAAGGATGCGCTTCTTTTCCTTCCTAGGCTATAGGAACCATAGGTACAAAGACTCTCAATCTCATTTTTGTGATGTGATGCGCTCTCGAGAGAAAGAGAAACAAAGTCAGGAAATACTAGCTTACTGTACAGAAAAATAACGCCCACATACACACTCTTCTTTGGGTAACAGGAAAAAAAGCATCCTTGGAAAACATCCCCCTCTTTTCATTTTTGCTTTCTATCTTCCTTGTGGCTTTCGACAAATTCACCACAAAATGTCAAGAATGACAAAGCTATGTATTAAAGTATATCATAACCGAGTGAGAGAATACCAGCAACCCCCCTTCATGAACACATACACACACGTTCAAAGTCGACTGCTGCAATGCGACGAGGGTGGGTTGGTAAAAAAAAACAACTCCTGGCAATGCCGTAGTTGCAATCGCAGCCATTAAACGGTGACATATAGACTTTCTGTTCATAAAATTCCCCTGATAACAGTAGTTATCAGCAATTCTGGAACAGGAGAGTGGTTTAACCATCAAAGAGTTCGTAAGGGAAAGATTTTTCAGGACCTGCCAGTCGCGAGAAATTACGACATTGACTAAATTGCATTCCTTTACAATAATGAGTTTAAGAAAAAACAAATTGTTAAGGGCGTGGACACGTAAACGTGCATTCGAAATTTACAAAAAATAAAATCCCACATAGCATCCCTTTGCAGGACGAAGACTAACAGTAGGTAAATGTGTGTAAAAATGGCTGCGTGTGTATCGTATATGAGGGTTGATTTACTGACTCCGCAAATTGAAATGACTTAAAATCGTAAAAAGCGAGTTTGAGTTAAGACAAAGATACAGAATCCCTCCGCAGACCCACACACACAGACACTCTCATTCGCACAGACATAAACCAGAATCAGGACACACAGGGTGGAGCTATGATGTGAAGTGCAAATGACATTGACTCCTGCCACATCAGTGAAGATGGGTTACTTACCACCACACAGCTTCCTGGTGTTTCATTCCGATTCCAGGTGGCGGCGAGTAGGAGTGGGTGACAGACTCATCTCTCTGCTGCACAAGGAAGAAGACATGTTGCGGTTACATAAGTAGCATCCAGCAGCAGTAAGTCGTTTAGTCCTTTTGCCTGCCTGCCTGGATGGCTGGATGCTTGGATGACTGGCTGGTTGGCTGATGCAACCCCTAACGAATTTGACTCTTCGGTATCATAGTATTAGTGCCCAAGAGGACACCATTTTGAAAATTGCTTCTACGCTCTTGTAAGGAGAAAGAGAGTCAGTCAGCTTTGTCTGTAATTGGAGGCCACACCTTCTTGTCAAGAGGGAATATGCCAACCACTAAGCGTAAAGCAAGCCAAAAAATCATTTTTCTCAGCATCAAGAGCGCATACGTCAGGCATTGGTTGGTTTCTGGTGTCCAGGATGAATGTGTAGTGGTGAAAAATATTCTCTACGACTTGCTGTAACATTTTAATGGGAACAACACACTGTTCTTCGTGTAGGTGGTAAAGGCAGGTTTAGGGTATAGGCACCTATCTATGGATGTAGGGACAGACAGTTAGGATAGACATGAAGAAGATATTTTGTAACGGAAAAGCTAAAAGCTACATTTTTCTCGCGCTGACTGACATCACACAAATTGATTTTTCCTTCTTCTCCACCTCTCTCTCTCTCTTATGCTGATAGGGGGGTTATACCTACATATTTATAAGGTTTAGATTGGATTTTAGGTTCCACAATTTCATATGTGCTGTAATTCTATAGCATAGGCCAGCTAGGATCTTCGAATAGAAGGATGCTAAAAGGGAAGGTTTGAAAATTTGTTTTTAGGATCAGGTTAGTTGATTTGTTTGGCTATATTCCCACCTTTGGTGATTGTTCCTGCTTTAAGTATAGCTATTGTATGCAAGTGTTACTTTTTGATAGGAATATTTATTGGGCTTTTAAAGGAGTAGTAGATTAGATAAGGGACTTTACAATTTACGAGTATTTGGGTTTTTAGGTAAAAACCTTTGTTGTCTGGTTTGGAGAGGTTTTCATGTTCGTTGTACCCACATAAATTATGAAGAAGTAAAATATATAATTTTGAATCAATTGATAAAGTTTTTCAAAGTCATGGGGTATTTTTGAAACCTCCTTTGTGGGACACTCACACACTTTTTAGGCCATTAAAATGGTCAGCATAAATTGCTAGCAACTCGTATTGTGTGTGACCTTGAGCAAAAACTTTAAAGCTCCAGAAATGAAATTTATAGGTCACCAATTAACTATTGAAACTTTTTGAGTTTTTTTAAATGTTTAGTGGCTCTTCAAGTTCTTGACCCGGGTAAAACTTGGAATTTGATGCACAATAATCATCTCTTTCCATATCTTCACCTGATTGTCTTGTTAAGAAGCAAAAACGTATCTGTATTTTTGGCATTTTGAGATAAACGTATTTTCTGATTTTGTTTCTATCTTTTTTGTTTTGTTGATGAAAGTTTTCCTGTCGTATCGAAAAGTAAATAATTTTGTTTCTTATATTATTTATCAGATCGGTCATGCACGACAAAGCCAAAGAACCAAATGGCCCCGTGCCAATCCAAAATCGGTCGTGTGTTGGGTAGATTGGCTGCCGCTCCATTTGATTTTCAGTCAATTTGAAATCCAACCGAGCCAAATAGATCGGATGGCTCGATTGTGTATGGCCAGCTTTGCAAATGCTTGTATGGTAGTCACTTAAAAAAAAATTAAAACGTTAATTATTCTTAAAAATGACCGAACGTTATTTTTCTTAAGAGTTACCATTACAAAATCCATTTACGAGCGTTCAGAAAGATACTACGCAAACTACTTCTGGTTAGAATTAAGGGTAGAAACGTTACACATAAAACAGTATTTTATTAAAATATGCCGACTTCCCAACATAAAAAGCGGTCTGTCAGGGTGTTGATGGTCAAGGAATTTTGGTCTGCCTTTTTGCACTAAGACTTGTAAGAATATCTTAAAACAGTGTTTTCAAACTTTTTGAGTACGCGACTCCTTTGTTAGTAAAAACATTCTGGCGATCCACACATAAGTAATAATAGTTTGTCACAACACTAAAAAGAATAGAATATTTTTTTCGATGTATTGAACTGGAAAATCCTCCAAGAGCCGTTCGGACCTGGGAAAAAATTACATGTCCCCTCTATTCTTCCCAACAACATTTACATAAGAATGGTTGAAAGTCATTAGACCCGGGTTCTCCACGAGCTGCCAAGTAATTTTTTGAATTCTTATGTGTACATTAGAATTGAAGCATCCACTTAAAAAACCAGATAACTCCTCTTTTTTTTATGATGTTTTTTGATGCAGAAATACAAAAAAAATCCCGAACCGTTTTCTGTACTTGAAATTCAGCTTTTTGCCTCTAAATTAGAAAAACACAATCTTGTTGGGGAGTTGTCTTTTTTTTTTGCACCGCACGTGAAAATTTAAAAAAAATGCAAATATTGTAAAAGTTAGCTAATCTTTGGAGATTCTCAAACGGTGCTTCAGCTCACAAAATATGATTTTAAATCGAAAAACAACAGTCATTTGTACATTTGTAGGTTTGTGATGAAGAAATTGAAGCCTCCATTTATTTTCAAAACAAACAAACAAAAACGGATCAAAAACCAGACAACCCCAAAAACAAATAAATTCAATAATTTTTAAATACAAAAATCACCTTTTCAATTTTGTTTAACTTATTAAACGAGTTTTTCGCAAGAGGTAGTACCTCAGAGATGTTGAGATTGAGAGTTGTAAGTCACTAGGCCCTGGTCAGTAGCGTAGCTACCGCGGTATAAGCCGTATCCAAGATACGGGGCCCCCTAGATAAAGAGGCTCCCAAGATACAGAAGACTATATATGTGCGTAAAACATTTTTCATTGAGATTAATACGTAATACAAAATCGATTACACATATTTAAAATGTCCTTTTTTGTTTCATTTGTCGATAGTTTTCCTCACTATGAATCCAAATTTTGGCAAAACTGAATTTTGATGGGAAATTCGTTATAAAGTCTCAAGCATTTAATAAAAGGTACCCTTAAGGCACCAGTTATAGCCTTCATTGAAACTCATCTTTGAAAAATTTAATGATTGATTTTGAGACGTTTAGAAAGCAAAATCATTTTGAAAAACAAATAAAGTTGAAGACTTAATAAATATTTCTAGTACAAATATTCCAAATAGTCAATGATCATTGGTAAGGTAGTACAATCCTTGAAATAATAAAAGTCATTTTATGTAGAAACATGAGCATATTTGACAAAACAAAAATTAGCTGGAAATATTTACTAAGTCGTGAGCTTTATTTGTCCATCAAAATAATAAATGATTTCCCATTCAAAATGCCTTAAAATTGATAAACAAAATGTTCAATGATAGCTATAACTGCCGCCTAACGTGGATTGAGGCTAATATTTTTACGGGAGTTAGGTAAAATTTTTAGCTTATTTTAATCTGTACCTAAACAATTATATAATTTTTAGCATACCATCAATTATTAAGAGAAAAACCGGCAAGAATTTCATGACCAGTTTAGTAGAACAAATTTATAAAAAATTTCGATAAGGCAACAGATTTTGCGAGAAACGTGCCACACTACTTCTATTCTGATATGAATCTAACTTATGGGAACACTGAAGCTATGAGCAGACGATTTGCAAAAGTCGCAAATATTTGCGTGCATGACGTCATTTTTACGCCACAATTTGCGGTCTTTGGTAGCAAATCGTCTGAACATAACTTTGGGACATGCAAATGCTTGCAAATAATTTGCGTATGATTTGCGAGGCCCAAGTCGCAAATTCATTTGTGACTATTTCGCAAATTGTGTAAACACTCACAAACATTATTTGTGACAATTTGCGAGTATTTGCGACCGTCGCAATCATTTGCGAACGCACGAAAATGGAACACTGCAAAGCTGACATTTGCGATGAATTTAGTTGTTTTACTTGAAGTAATTGGCCGTGGTTTTTAGTATGTAGGTACCTTCTTTATTTATTGTTATTATTTTTTAATTAAATTTTTGTTCCGTTTTTTTGTAAAAATAAGCTTTACGTAGTTTAAAAAAAAAAAATAAACTAACCTACAGCCCATAAAACAGCACCAAACACACACATAAAGTACATACCCATATGTGTGTTTGTATGTATACTATGTTTACCTAGATAATATTTTGAGACTGTAGCTATGACAAACCTCAACTAATAATCAAATTTGTCAATAGAGAAATGTCAGGCTCGCAAATCTGCAAATGAGTAAAAATATGATATCTACTAATTTTGCGCAAATCGTGTGAACAACTCGCAAATATGCTGCAAAATTTTTAATCTTATTTGCGAGAACTTTGGGACATCAGTCGCAAAACGTGTGAACACGTGTATTTTCAAGTTTGCTAGCACTGTCAAACGTAAGTCATTTGCGGAGTATTTTCGAGTATTTTCGTGACTGGTTTTAGTTAAAATCTGTTGTTCTTACGAAAAAAGTGTTGCAATTTTTTTTATACAGTTCTATGATCTAAGATCTTTTGAAAAAGTTAACGATTTTCAAGATATTTTTTTTCCACCACCATTAATTATTATTTAAAAATAAATTATGTCAAGGTCCTACATTGTTATATTTTTGAAATAAACTTATCTTTTGTAGGCAAGAAATTGTATTCCTAAGAATATTCCACTGTCAGGAAAAAATATGGGCTTAAAGTTTTGAATAATAAGCCTCAGTCTTTGTTTTTTTTTAATTTTAGCGACTTGCGACCCCCTGCATTAATATTTCCCTAGGGAGTGCAGTGACACTTGAAAAAGTCTCGTCTAACGTTTGGAATTTACAAAAATTGTACCCATATCACTTGATAAGGGTATGCTTGAATAAAACGGGGAATAGCGAAATCCGTATGGAGACTTTTTTGAGCTGTTAAAATTTCAATAAAAAAAATTACCCGTCAATCATTTTGTCTTTGTCAATTAAATAATTCATGAAATCAAACATGTAAAAAGGGCAGACATATTCCTTTATTGGAAGTATCATTTTTTCTTTGACAAAATCAGTTGAATTTTTAAATGTAATTTTGGTGGTCTTGTTTTTCAAAATTCCGTTATAACGGGTGCTTTTTTAAGAGGTTTAGAACTTTAAAAAAAAAAAAAACACAAAAAATTCGAAAAAATGAATGAAATATTTATTTGAATCGATAGTTTGAACCTTGCAATTTAATGTTTAAAGATAATTTCATGCAAATGTTGACCGCGGCTGCGTCTCAGGTAGCCCATCCGCTGAGTCCAATTTTGGCATACTCTTTCACACATATCGGCCGGTATCTCACGAATGAATGCATCGATGTTGGCTTCCAGTGCGTCAATCGAAGCGGGCTTGTCCCTATAGACATTAGCCTTGACATACCCCCACAAAAAATAATCTAATGGTGTCAAATCGCACGATCTAGGCGGCCAATTGACCGGCCCGAAACGTGAAATTAACTGTTCACCAAACTCGCCTCGCAATTGCGCCATTGTTTCGCGTGCTGTGTGGCATGTGGCACCGTCTTGTTGAAACCACATATCATGCAAGTCAAGAACTTCCATTTCGGGCAAAAAAAAGTTTGTTATCATCGCTCGGTAGCGTTCACAATTGACAGTAACGCTGCGATTCGCATCATCTTTGAAGAAATATGGCCCAATAATGCCGCCGGCCCATAAACCGCACCAAACAGTGGCTTTTTCGGGATGCATTGGTAGCTGTTGCAATGCTTCTGGCTGATCTTCACTCCAAATGCGGCAATTATGCTTATTTACGTACCCATTCAACCAAAAATGAGCCTCATCGCTGAACACAATTTTTCGATAAAAAAGCGGATCCTCGGCCAGCTTTCCAAGAGCCCATTCACCAAAAATTCGGCGTTGTGGTAGGTCGGCTGGCTTTAGTTCTTGCACTAGCTGTATCTTAAAAGGCTTTACGCCCAAATCCTTCCGCAAAATTTTCCACGTAGTGCTGTAACAAAGGCCTAACTGCTGGGAACGGCGCCGAATCGACATTTCGCGGTCTTCTGTCACACTAGCTGATACGGCCGCAATATTTTCTTCACTACGCACAGTACGTAAACGTGTTGGTGGTTTAATGTCCAACAAAGTATATTTGGTGCGAAATTTGGTCACAATCTTCCGAATAGACTGCTCAGAAGGTCGAGAATGCCGACCATAAAATGGAAGCAGCGCGCGATGAACATTTCGAACCGAGCACGAATTTTGATAGTAAAATTCAATAATTTGCAAGCGTTATTCATTTGTAAGACGATCCATGGTTAAATTGCAAACCAAACTGAAGCTGTTTGACAGTAACACAAGGTACTAAACACACGTCAGCTGTCAAAACCAGTGTTGCCAAAACCAAACCAGCTAAAAAATCACCCGTTAAATCTAGGTACTGCACCAGATGTCTCCAGCTATTTTTTCCCATCTTATGAACTATAAGCAAAAACATAGAGACATTTTTACCCAAGAAAAATGTCTTTTTGCTGCTTTGGAAAAAAAAGTTGTGTTTTAACTTGATTTGTTTGTTATTTTGTTTTTTTTTCTGCAACTTTAAAAGTTAGTGTGTTACATTACACCCTTACGTCAATTTTTAAACCTATTCGTTAAGTATAAAGGTAATCAGACAAGCAGATTTTGCTTCAACACCTCAAAGGCTGTTCACTGATAAGACTTACAATGTTGGCTCTCGGCTTATTTGTTTTCATCTCAAACTACGAGTATCAAATAAGTAGTATGGCTTATTTGAATTTCGTATTTCCTGCTTTTAAATATTTTTCTTTCATAATTTCCGTGTCTTTACGCACACATTTTTTAAAACCCAAAGCTTCGTGAACATAAGGATGTGCATTTTATTTTTACATCTCATGAAGTAAAGTAGCATATAACAATTATTAAGTTCTAGTTCAAGTATTGCTCACCGGTCGAAAATTCGAAGTGGTTCTATTAATGTCTCAACGCTGAAGAAAGAGATCGGAGAAACCAAAATTCGAAAAACTTAGGGAATTGTTCGAATCCATTAAAACTTTTACAGGCATTGTAAATATAGGTTTACATTATTTTAAAAGTAGTTTATTTTTTTTAATATTAAGTGGCCTAATCAAGCTTCAGTAATATTGGCAGAAGTTTATGTAATTCTTAAGAGTGAAATCTGTTCCAAATATATCACTTTGAACACGGAAGATAAAAACTGTTAAACTAAACAAACAAAACTGAATACAAAAAATAAAACGAAAAAAGACTTACTTGTTAAATATTCAAAATCCTTCAGCTTAACTAAGGTAATGGAAAAGTTACTGACTTTACTTCGAAAAAAAAATGGCTACACCTACTTTTTTCCCTGGAATGTATTGACGATTTGAGTTTAGTTTTAAAAATATTTACCAATTTTTAGTCTAGTAGCCTTGTAGTTTCATAGGACGGAGACCTTGCAGACCAGGTAGTTCTTATTTTTTGGGGGTTGTTCTTTTTTATGATGTTGGCCTAGTAAATAATCCAAGTTTTCGGCTTCTATAGAGCGCCGAACGCAACATCAAGATTTAAAAAAATGCGATATTTTCCGCCCTTTTGTCAGTACTTACTTACTTATCGAATTTATATCCGATGGACTAGACATTTCTCTACGATTTTAAATTGACTAAATTTCCATCAATTTGAATGGCCAAATATGGTCTCTGTAAACACAAGAGCTTTCAAGAGACAGCCTTTCAGAATGCATCAATAATAAATGTATAACAACAAGTAATATAATTAAAAGCATACCATTTTGTTGGTATGCAGTGTGCTTGAGTCCTTGGCATAACATGCTTCAAAACTCTAGAGCGTTTGGATTGGACCAAAAGAAGAAGAAAATAGCACGGGAAGGGGGGCATATCTCCCCGTTTCGGCGGGAAGAAAATTGTCTAAAAAAGTAAGTTAAAGCAAAAAACAAATTCAAAAAATATGGTGATATTAGAGGAAAATCTTTCAGCTCCTCTTAGGTCAGAAATCCATTCTTTGATATTTTTTTTGAATTAGTTCTCAAACACAAAATTTTGAAAAAAAAAAAACAATTTTTTTTTCTCTTATCTCTTTTTCATTGTATGTAATTTTGCATTTGTTTTATTTAAATTTTGAATTGTCTTAACAATTTTAAGTCAATTACCGAAAGCCAGTCCTCTAATTTTTGAGAAAATAGAAAGTAACAAAATCTTCCTCACTTTTTTTAGCCCCGTAAATTTGTTGTTATATTGTCTATTACTATACTGCTCGTACTTGTTATTACAAATTAACTTTTTCTTTCTTTTGAACAGCTGTAGTTTGGAAACAAAACTTTATCGTGTCGGGGGCACCTCAAAATATCCCATTAGACAAATAATATTTTGTGTCTTTGGTTTTGACTTCCAATAGCACCTTTTTGCAGGTAATGCCTAACCGATGTTTAAAAAAATTGAATTCGCTCCACCTTAATAAATATGAATATTTTATTGACACATTTCTAAATTTATTTTCTGGGATTATTTGTATCCCCTTTTCATGGAACCAAAAAATAAACATTTTTCTCGAAAAATGTCAAAAATATGAAACTTTTAGTAACATTTTCTTTAAATTCATTGACCCATCTTGTTTGCGGATGTTACGCTTAAGATAATTCCATAAACTCTCAAAAATTTTAAATCTCTTTATTTAATAAATGCCTTTTTAGGTCAACAAAATCATTTTCCTGAACATTACTTTTTCTTTGAATTAGTGGAAGTTCAGAAAGCTATTTTGGGATTTTAAGCAATGGTTTCTTTGGTTTAACACAAAATAAAATTAGAAAAAGCACTTAAGTTTGCAAATCGATTCTACAAGAACGGGTGCTCTTGGCGCGGTTGAGAAAGTTTGAATTCATAATTTTCATGATGAATGACTGTCCGGACATACAATTTCTGGAAAAATTCAAGTATATCTTCTTTGTTCTAAAATTATCTTAAAAATAACCAAAAAGATGGTGTTAGGTGCTAGTTATAGCTATCATTGAAAATTTTAATGATCGATTTTGAGACGTTTAAGAAGTTAAACCATTTATTTTGTTGGTAAACAAATAAAGCTCAACACTTAACTAATATTTCTACCCAAATAAAAATTCGAAATAGGCCCAACTTTCCACATAAAAGACTTTTCTTTTTTCAATGATTGAACTACCTTACCAATGATCATTGGAAACTTTAAAGTCATTTTATGTAGATAGTTGGGCCTATTTGAAATTTTTTTGAATAGAAATATTAATTAAGTCTTGAGCCTTATTTGTCCATCAAAATAATATTTGATTTTGCTTTCTAAATGTCTCAAAATTAATCATTAAAGTTTTCAAGGATGAGTTTCAATGATAGCTATAACTGGCGCCTTAATATGAAAGGATGCAAAAATCCTCCTACTACCTCCAAATGTGATTGACGAAAAATTCTAAGGATTGCGTCTAATTTGCCAATTTTAATGGCTAAAATAAGTTTAAATAAAAGTCAGGTTCAGTGCTAGTATTTCTGCAGTCTAGAGTGTAAATATTTGTTTTCCTTTGGAGGTGGCAATGTACTTATATGAGTAGATGAAAACCCTAATCTAGTAATAGCAACTGCACATGCTCTCATTTGGGAGTAGATACATTTTACTCATGAAAAGGTACTTTGCCACTTGCAAAGGAAAATGTTTTGTTCAGCTTTAAAAGCTTCATAAGTTTTGAAAAACAGGTGCCGCAAAGACCTTTGGATTCGATTTCTATTTTAATGGCTGATCGTTTGATTTTAATTGTGGGGCTTAGTTTCTTTTGAATGAACTTTCAATTTCTCTTTTACACGCGATTTGCTCAAGTAAAGATTGCGCTTCAGAATGAAGAATGTAAGTAATTCGAATGTAACCATTTTCTTAAGCTATTACATATAGGTATTTCTAACCCATTGTTGCATTTTTGCACAACTTATGAGCAAATGCTCCCAAGCATACTTAAATGTACTAGATTTTAGGAATTCATAAAGATTTTTAAGGTGATCCATGTTTTCTACTTCGCCTAATTTTAACTTTAGCAAATAATGACCTTGTGACATAGCCAGTTGCATTCCTCCCTTAAAACAATTCAGGCATAATACTCGCACCACTAAAAATCCCGAACAGTTTACCTTATCAGACATATTGATTAACACCTACATACATTTCTTCTCTAGCCGCAAGAATATTAAATGCCTTTTGTCTGGCTAAATTTCTAAATAAAATAACTTTCCATTTCATAAGGTAATTAGAGTAACATATTTTTAATGGGAGCGATACGAAATCTCGAACAACGAAACCTCATAAATTAGCTATCCTGCTTTTCAACTTTCGCAATTACAAAATCTCGCTTTAAACAATCTCGCATTTAAAAATCTATAAACAAAAATCTTACAATTTCATTTCTCGTCATCTAAATCTAGCAAATCAAAATTTCGTAAATAAAAATCTGTCATAGTAACATCTCAGTTTTCTTGCGAGCAAAAACAATTTGAAAACCAAAAAGTTTTTCTTTGGATTTTATTGTTGTCCAAAGCGTATTTTTAAGAATGAAAAAGATTGTATTAAAAATAATAATAACAATAATAATAAATTGTGCGGGATTTTTGTTTACGCGTTTTGTAATTGCGGGATTATAAAAAGCACTATTTTGTAACTGCGAGATTATGAAAAGTTAGATTTTAATTCGTGAGATTTCGTACCCAAACCACCCACTTTGAATTACAAGGGTTTAAGGGGGTAAAATTCAGTTTTTTCCCAACTTCTTGAAAGCTATAAGTTTTTTTTTGAAAAAAATATAAAGGTACAAATTATAGCTTATGTTATTCTACACAAAGAAGATGAAAATACTTTTTCATAACAGCAATAAATTCTGAGAAAATCATGCAAGAACTTCACGGTGGTGGAGAAAATTTTGTCAAAAAATTTATTAAAATTTCATTAATCGATAGGCAACATTTTTTTTACGATTTATGTTTGACTTCATCTCTTCTTTATAAAATCAGTTTTTCAGGGTGCCTGAGGTAAGGGGAAGACCACCATCTTGAAAATGAAAGTGATTTGGTTTTTATTCAACATTTCGATGAAATTTCCTAAAATAAATAATAAATTTAATAAAATTATCTAAAAAATAAGCTATAACAATTTTTTCCTAGGAGCAATAGAGTTTGAGAAAAACGTGCAAAAACTGACTCATTACCTATTTCACCCAGACAAAATCAAGACAAAAATTTTATTACACTAAAAAGCTCTAATTATATCGCTTGTGCAGGTTTTTCTCGAAATCTGTTGCTCCTACGAAAAAAGTGTCATAATATGTTTTGTCCAGAATTTTGTAAGCATTAATATTTATAAATTAATTTTTTTTTTTTTTTAATGTTATTCTTCCATGATTTTGTTGTAAAAGGAAATTTAATCGAATTGTTGAATAAAAACCAAACCACTTTCTTTTTCAAGATGGTGGTCTTCCCCTTACCCCGGGCACCCCGAAAACTTGGTTTGAAAAGAGGAGTTGTAGCCAAACTCAAATCGAAAAAAAATGTTGCCCATCGATTAATGAAATTATAATAAATTTTTTGACTAAATTTACTGAAGTTCTTGCATGATTTTCAAAGAATTTATTGCTTGTAAGAAAAAGTATGTTAATCTTTTTTTGTGAAGAATAACATAAGATACAATTTATGTATTTACATTTTTTTCAAAAAAAACGTAGTTTTCGAGAAACCCCTCTTAAAAAATTCAGTCCGGTCAAAATTTACGGAACTTTTCAGGGTATGCTTAAGATGTCAAAACAAAGCCCTCCACCAAAATTCAGCTTTGTTGGAACTTTTGCGAAGTGGAAGTCTAAGTTTCCTGGTCTTATGAAATAAATTCTTAGCAAATATTTAATAGGTTTTTAAATTGTTTTTTAATTTGAAGTAAAGTAATGCACAAGTTTAATTTAAATACTTTCAAATACAAAAATTAGCTAAATTCAAGGGAATTGAAGAAAAACGATGGCACAAAATTTTAAACAATTAAAATCAACTCTAAATAACTCTTAAAATGAAAGTCTGCTCTATATAAAATTTTTAGAACGACAGTCAGCTCTTTTGCAATTTTAAACGGTATAAAGTATACTTTAACGAAAAAGCACTCATCTAACTTTAAAAGCAATAAAACCCTTCCTTTTCTCATAAAAACTATACTCTTAATCCACAGAGAAAAGTTTTTTTTTTCAAAAAGAGAATTAAAGAGAAATGTTTGCCCAGTTCGTTTAGCCTGCCTACACACTTCCATACCAGTTAAGAGCTGATGATGTATGAGCTTAGTGCTTTGAATATGGCGCGCGGCCGTGGCTATCGGACATGTTCGCAATATTTTGACGTTTTTATTTTCTTTCGAGATTTCTTTCTGCACATTTTTCTATAGCGTTAATTTCTGCCTGAAAAATACTTGTAGACTGTCCCATGATTATTGAAAGTTTGGTTCTAGGCACATAAATTTCGGCACTAGTCCCTTCGGACGTTCTCGATCCAATTGATGGCGTTTCATCCACCCACTCTTCTTTGTTATTTAACTCCGGATGGAAATTTTTTCATACCATCTCTTGGGATGTCAAGAAGGTGCGATTCTGTGGACCTACAAATCGAGTCTCTTTGCCTGAGACTAATGATTTTCCCCGTCCCAGTTCCCTCTTTTGCAGATCTCGATGGCTCCCTTAGGAACACTTTCTATGGCCACGTGTAGTGGGATCAAGTGAAGAATGGCTTCCAATGCTGCTGTAGGGCATGTTCTCATCGGTTTATTAATGCTGATGCATTCGAGCCTCTGTACCTTTTGTAGTGATTTCTTAGTTCTATTTAGTGTGTCATGCAATCGCCCCATAGTTAATGATGAGTCTTACCATCATGGTGTACATCCATCTAAGGATGTTTGGTTTACAGCCCCATGATTAACCTGCAAGTCTCATGAGAGCTTTTGTGGCTTTTCCGACAGTTTTTCGACATGTTTGTTCTAGAGAAGCTTACAGTCTAGTCAGTGTAATACCTAGATATTTAACCTCCTTGTGGATATCGATTTCTTCACCAGCTAACCGGATAGGTTTCATGCGTGAAAGAAGTTTGTTCTTAGTAAATATAATTACCGTTGTCTTTGTGGGGTTGTTGTTCAGTCCCACAGAAAGACACCATTTCCTTGTTATATTCAGTCCTTTCAGGATAACATCACAGAGAGTTTTTTCGAAGTTCCCTATGGCTGTTATATTAATGTCGATGCGACGTATGCCTTGAGAAGAAAGAATTTCCAATAGTGCTTCTACCACGAAACTCCACAGTAAGGGTGATAAGACCCCTCCCTGACGACAGCCTCTTGTTGTGATAACTTTCTGGACTCTTGGTCCTGCATATGCTTCGGAACTTCTTGTGCTCAGCATCCCACTTATTCATCTGATTATAGCGATGGGTGCACCCTTCCCTACCAAGGCCCTATTAACAGCGGGCTCGCAGTTACACGACTACGTTAATAAGTTCTTTTCCTTAAAAGAGCAACGTTTAAAAATTTGCGCCACTATTTTTACTCGAAATCACCCAAAAGAATAATTTGTATAAACTCTTTCTTTCTTTGGATTCACTTTAATTTTAAAGCCTTTTAAATAGCTTCACCATCAACTTAAACAATATTATAAAACTTAAAACTATCAATTCTGGCTTTTCCATGTCGACTTCAATTTATATTCATTAAGCCCCTTTTGAATCAAAAAGTCCAATGAATTGAAAATCCAAAAGCCTTCCTCCGAGCAAACTATATATTTAAAATCGAAAACCCCACCTTTCTCCAAACCTTAATATACGAGAAACATACCTACATATATAAATGTCTACATTTCTCTCAACATCATCATCAGGATACGTTTCATTTTCAAAGCAATAATCCGACGAATTGATTATATGATTTTTGATAAAACAAATATTTGTTCAACTTCCAGAATCCATGTTGTCACGTAGTCGTCGTCGTTGTCGTTGTTATCGACATCGACATCAACATCGACAAAACCGATGAATGCCAAATGCCATTCAGCCAGCTTTTCCATCCTTCCATCATATTTATAGTAGGTATAGCTATAAACTCCCATCAATATAACAAACACATAAAAAGGGGTTCTCGTGCTCTATTCTATATAGCTGCTCCCTTTGGCCTTTCCGAGTGTTGTGCAAACTATGTGGTTGACCCATCATCACATAGCATCAGCTCTGAAATGGGTTTTGATTTTCAAAGACCTAAATATTTCGACACAGACATCCACCCAGCTAGCTATGTAGATATATATTGAGCCAACCCATAGCTGATGCCAGGAGCTAAACAAAATTTATTGATTTCTTCGGTTTAATTATGAGCTTTTCCGACGAAAAGTCCTTAACCCATCATCCTCTGTGTTGTTCCACACCACAGTTGGTGATGGAATTTAATGTTTGTTTTGCCAAAACGTCACGAACAAATTGATTTTTGATTTTTTTTCTTCCATTGCTGGTTTGAGTGTGGTAGGATTTTAGCATTGAATGAAATATGATTGTCAAAGAAAAAGGGCTTTCTATATTTTGAGCATAAGATCCTTCCCACAAACCTCAACTTTTCGGGGCATAAATTGAATTAACGTTTCTCATTAACAAATTAGGATCGACAAAAAACAAGCAAATTCTTAAACCAAAAAGGATACGCATCATGTAAATCCCTCCACACAAAAGCAAAGGGCAAATAATGATGGATTCACCTTTCAACTTAAGCCCTCTTGTAATTAACCTTATTACTCGTTTACGGATTACCACTCGAAGGCAGAATTGTTGCGGTATTATAGCTGCTGCTGCTACTGCTGCTGCTTTATCCTCTCATCTTCGCACCCTTAAATATGTACATTCCCATCAGAGGCTGAATTTTGGTGTACCTACATAGTTGAAGAGGCATCGACCGACAATGATAGTGGGAATTTTGACACCTGATGGTTTAACCAGGGAAATGGTTTCTTTTTTATTTCAAGAGTTTTTACTCTTTTTTTTTTTGTATGGCTCCATCACTGGGAGTAAATGTGCATCAGTGTTGCATTCGTTTTGTTTATGTTTTGGAACATTTCTGATAGAGGGAGTGCTGATTAATGTCGAAACACATGTCATTGTGAGGTTATGAACTTTTGAAGGATTATAGAAGATTTTGTCGTGTTAGCATTTGTACGTCTAGAGTATTCAGATTATGTGTAGATTACACGACAGGGGTTGGTAAAATATTATTATAAATAGATAATGTGGATAGAAATTAACTTTTAAACAACGGCAACTAGACAGTTTGCATGAAACGTCAAAAAACAAGTCATTTAAGTATTGCTGATTTCTTGGTATAAATGTTCTCTCTAAGGCCTAGTTTACACGGCAATGCAGCGCACGAGAGCGTGCTCAAAAATGAAAAATTAAAACGATCAGTTTCGTACAAAATTATGATTCAAAGTTGACACAGTTATTTATCAATAAGTCAAGTTTTGAAGTTTTAGGAGACAGAAAAGTAATCGAAAATAAGCGATAAATGTAGCAATTCATGTCAAGTCAACTGAAAATCTACTGTTGGTAATTTGAAAATTCGAAAAAAAAAAAATAAACTCGTGGTGAATACAAAAATATTAAAAATTTATTGGCATCAAATGAGGGTCAGTAAAAACTAAAAAATATTTTTATCAAATCAGAACAATATTTTTCACTTAAATTTAAAAAAAATTGATAAGTAACGTAGTTTGCTTTTTGTTTTCCAAAACTGAGTGCATCGTGAGGAAATCTGATTGTTTTTTTAAATTTTGTATGCAACTTTTCAATTTTTTTTAATGTAAATTAAATATGTTGTTCTCATTTAATTAAAATATTTTTCTTTCTTCATTTGATGTCGATAAATTTTGAATATTTTTGGATTCACCACGAATTTGTTTTTTTTAGAATTTTCAATTTTCCAACAACTACACAATGAATTTTTCAATTGACATGAATTGCTACTTTTATCGCTTATTTTCTTTTATCTTTCTGACTCCCAAAACTTCATAACTTGATGTGTTGATAAACAATTTTGTCAACTTTGAAACCACATTACAATTTTTCATTTTGAACACGCTCTCCATACAAGATGTCCCAGTGTGCTACGTTTGTTTGTTTGCCGTCTGGATTTATATTGATGTTAATATTTTTATACGAAAAAACATGCGGTGCATTGAAGTGTGAACTAGATCTAACTCCGTAGATTTGGCTAGTGGGAAATGTTGCAATTTCCACCATTTTGAAAAAAACGGAGTTGAAAACGTAAATGCAATTTTCTGGGCTCCTATTGGACTTAAAGTAAAAATTTTGTTTGATTTTGTAGGTGTACACACATTTTTGACAGCTGTTTCCAATGAAAAGTTTTTTTTCGAAAAACTGCCAAAATTATTGATAGAAAAATGGTTTTTAACTTTTATCTCGTCTCTAGTTTATCTAAACAAAAAAATGATTAAATACATAGGCGCAAAATTTAAAACGATTTAGTACGATGCTAATACTACGTTTTCATGAGAGCCGAAATGAGGTTATTTCGCAAATCACATCGGGAGTTTCGTTTGACAGCTCATTTCATATTTAAATTTCAACTGGCAGTTAACTGGTTTTTGTTGTTGTTTTTTTCTTTCTACTTCCATTGAACTTTAACATTTTCATACAAAACGTTTTCAGAGCTCTTGAAACTGTGGCCAGTTGGGTGTGTTTAAAAGGTTTTGATTTAATTTCCAACCTAATTTCGTGCAAATTTGATCGAAATTATCTCATTTCGAAATGTCAATTTGTGTGGGAAATGAGATGATTTGGTATCAAATTTGGAAAATTTCAACGAAAGTACCTTATTTGGCCTAATGAAAACGTAGTATAAAGCAATTTTAGCATTACATTATCTCTTAAAATTTTACTAAAGTTGAAATCACAAAATGGCTAATTTTAATTTTTTAGTATCGTGCTAATCTATGTCGATACCTTCCCATAAGAATGTATTAAGTGGCATTTTAAAAATTTTAAATAAACATTTTTAAAAGCTTCTTTTTTAATTATTTATTTGTGTATTTTGTAGTAATAAACAGATTAAAGGGATTTGGAGTTGAAAATTAATTTCCATTTTTTTTTTTAACTAATTCAGAGGTTCATTTCTATATTTTTGAAATGTCGCTTGATAAAAAATTCTTGGAAATTGTATTTCGGAGTTGAATTGAGTTACATATTATGTTTGAATTAAATGAAAGAATTCTAATAGATTAATACAGTTTTAATCCACGAAAATAATACAATTATTTATCGCTTCGCTACGAACAGCCCACAATTTATCCTGGGCTCATTAGGTAAGACTTATGTAGTTTTTGATATCGAAATCGATAAGTGTTAGTGTTAAATATCCTTAAAAAAATGTTCGTCCCAACATTTTGTGTGCAGTGGAATTTTCTGATCAATGTGTTAAGATCGAACCGAAGGGTTCGAATCCTGGGGTTATCTACCAACAAAAATTAAACATATTCGTATTTGAATCAAACTCAAACATATATGATTTGGCATGGAACCGATTTCTATTTAATTTAAAAAGAATTGTATTAATTCATGGTTAAAGTTATTTGAACTTAAATTTGTTCAAAATTACTTTGTTTTCTATTTACCTTAAATATATTCCTGTTTGTTTTATTTAACTTAATTTGATGTTGTTTCAAATAGAATCATATTAATCCTTGCTTAAGTCAAAACTTTTGTTTGTTTAAATCAATGTTTCAACTTACTTTTTTTTCAAATTAAATACAAATGTCAGCTTATTGATAATATTTTATTTTATTTTTTTATTTTCTATTTATTAGTTATCTTATAAATTAGATAATTTACTGAAAAGTACTTCTTTGTTCTCTGAAGGCACATTGTTGGGTTCAATGGTATTAACTATTTAAGTTCCAGCAGTTGGGATCTACGGAATAAGACTCAATTACTATCTTGATTTTACTTTTTTGTCTTTTTTAAATTTATATACTTTTCTTGTAAGTTTTCACAAATTAAACTCACGACTTTTTTTCGGAAAACAACCGATATTTGCATTTGCAATGATTAAAGACAGTCACAGTTATGTTTTTCTTCGTTTGTGCTCAATTTAAACGGATTTGAGCTTAAGATTAACATTCCTGTTCAATCTCTTCCTCTTCTTATATTTTGAGAACGTTCATATTTAAAACAAACTCGTGCCTGTTACTTGTATCGGGTTTTTTCAATAAGAGCGCTACAAAAGTTTTTTTAAATAAAACAAAAACGGTTTTGGATATCAATGAAATTCTTTACTCCTGTGAAAGTACGTTCGATCCCATTATGTATGGAACTCAATTTCTTTTGCATGGCCACCACGGGCACGCTTGCAGAAGTCCATACGCTGAACCCAATTTTCGACGGTTTTCAAGCATAAATACTGCTGCAATTTCACGTTCGATATTCGTACGAAGTTCATCAATCGTCGCTGGCTTGTTGGCATAGACCATAGACTTGACGTAGCCCCACAGGAAATAGTCTAACGGCGTCAAATTGCACGACCGAGGTGGCCAAGCGACTGGACCATTTCGTGAGATAACACGTTCTCCAAACTTGGTTTCCAATAAATTGATTGTGACATTCGCTGTGTGGCCTGTGGCGCCGTCCTGTTGGAACCACATGTCCTCCAAACCCATATCATCCAATTGGGGCCAAAAATATTCGGTTATCATTGAACGCTAGCGATCCCCATTCACAGTAACGTGCCGGTCTTGATCATCACGGAAGAAGTACGGCCCAATGACGCCGCCGGCCCATAAACCACGCCAAACCGTAATTTCCGTAATTTTTTCGGGATGCAATGATGACTCATGGAGTACGTGTGGATTGCTGCCTGACCAATACCGCATATTTTGTTTATTGACGAAGCCATTCAGCCAGAAATGAGCCTCATCGCTGAAGATGATTTTTCGATGAAAATCCGAATCATTTTCAAGTTGTTGCTCAGCCCAATTCACAAACATACGCCGCATCTGGTGGTCAAGCGGCTTTAGTTCTTGCGTCACTTTAATCTTGTAAGGATGTAGGCCAAGATTTTTTCGCAAAATTCGCCACAACGACGTCACAGAGATGCCCAACGCTTGAGAACGACGTGTGAGAGACACATTTGGGCTTTCTGCAACTGAAGCCTCAGCGGCAGTAATATTCTCGACACTACGGGCACTTCTTTGTCTCACTGGCACGGGAACATTTTGTACTGTGCCTGTGGATTCAAATTTTTCCACTAGACGCTCAATTGTTGATATGCTAGGACGATTATGACGACCATAAATTGGACGTAGCGCTCTTAACGTTGAGGCCACTGACTTCGAATTTCGGTAGTAAATTTTAATAATTTCGACTCGTTGTTGGCTCGTATCTTTCCATCATAAAATGGCAAACCTTACTGAAGAGAAATGTCAAAAGAGCGGCAAGAAATATAACGTCGTTTGCTGTCACTGTCGCTCTACTTTTGTGGCGCTCCTGTTGAAAAACCCTTTACTAGACCTATTGAGGATGAAATGGGCATAACACGGGCAAATGGAACACGTGCGGTATTAAGAAGACGGGAAATCTTTTTATTTTTTTATACGTACAGTTCACGTGTACTGACTTTTGTTCATTGAGTACTATTCGCAATGTTTTTATCCACTCATTGACATTATAAAGAGCATTTAATGTTTAATCTAGTGTTAGTTTACGTAAGCTTGCGTAAATATGCTTTAATTTATTTTAACTTGTGTAAACCTGTGTAAAAATGCGCTACCTTTCGTAAGCTCGCGTTAGCATCAATAGGCTTGCTTAAACTTGCGTTAGCATGCTAAATCTTAGACATACGTAGAGTTGTTTAAACTTGGAAAACTTGCATAGAATTGCGTCAAACATTCGTAAACATGAGTTGGCTTACTTAAGCATGCGTTAACTTGAATAAACTCATGTAAACTTCCGTATACTTACCTAAGTTAACCTACGTAAGCATGTGAAAACTTCCATAAGTATGCGTAGATTTGCAAAGACCTCCGTTGACTTGCGTAAAATTGCGTTAGATTGCGAAAGCTTTTTGTTTTGTGTTATGTATTTGTTATATGTATTTTTTTTTGATGTTATTTTTTTGTATAAGGTAATCCAAAAATAGGAGGTTTAATACAAACGCACTTGAAATTTTTTGTTTGAAGTAACTAAAAAAATATTTTTTCTTTTACTTCAAGAAATTCACAAATTGGAAATTGTTCCGTTGAATCCCAGGATTGTGCGTTATAAAGTTTAAGAACCGAGGAGGTATAACACAGAAGTTCAATTAGACGGACGTATCTGGAAGGACCCCAGGCTACTACATCAGCAAACAATTCCCAATGAAAGACTCATACATAAATACGCATTCTCACACTCAGAGAAAAAACGAATATGCACTCCTCCTCCAAACGCATACATACGCATCAACATGCATATACGCCATTATCCTCATGAATACGCACGCCGTTCCACACGCATAAGCAAATGTCCAAGCATACGCAAGCATCTACACGCATTGCACGCCTGCACCAGCAACCTCACGAATAGACATGCATCCAAACGAACACGCACGCATCCACGGGCATACTCATGCATCCACACGGATACGCCTGCAACCTAACGAATCTACAGTAATACGCATGTGGCAAAATGCATACGCACGCATTCTTAAGTTATGAATGTATCCAGTTATATGCAGGAATTCACATACATAATCACGGATCATCCACATCCATAAGTAAACATCCACACGCATACGTACTCAGTCACACTTATGCGCATGCTCCACACACATGCGCATGCATTTTTAAGCTGGAACATGCAAATCCACACGCTAACGCACGCAACCTCTATCCAAGTATCCACATATCCTCACGTATGTGCGTGAATACGAAAATAAAATAAATGTATTTGAAAAAAAAAATATCTCTTTATTGAACTTGGGTGTGGGTATATCGTTTTTGAACGATTTTCTGAGCTGAAAAAGCATATGCGCCATCATTTTCAAGATCCTGAAATAACTGCTGAAGTAAGAGACCATTTTCAGTAATTAAAAAAAAAAAAAATTCCCGAATTTTGACGACCAACATACTGGAAATTTGGAAGATTTTGAGTTAAAAAATGTTTAAACCGTTATATCTAAGCCTGTGGTTAACGTACGCCAATTTTTTGTATACCAAAATGACCGCTGATTGGTCAAGATTGTATTGATATAAAAATTTTGAAAATCGGTTGGAAAATAGTAATGTTATTGCCCAGTTTTTGAAAAACATGTCTTTTAGTCTTAGTAAGCCTCTAATCCCGTTAAATCGTATGAAGACCTGTATATATTTTATATAAAAATTATTCGTGTCCAATTAAGCTTTCCATTCACACCTCAACTTCAAAAATCGGAACGGTATTTTCCGAGTTAAACCGGGTTTTATGCAGGTTAAACGTGAACTTTTTAAAATTTCCTTATAATTTACCTGCAAAAAAATAATATTTTTTTTTTCATGTCAAAAACCACAATTTTGGTAAAATACGTGAACGAAAACAGTTTTAGGACACTAAAACTCCTCTTTTAAAAATTATATATGGCCACGCCCTTTTTTAATCTAAGCCACGCCCACATTTTGGCCACTCCCATTTATGCATTTAGGCCACGCCCCTTAAGAATTTTTGTTAAGCCCCGCCCATTTAGGCCACACACCCATACATTTTTGTTTAGCCCCGCCCATTTAGGCCACGCCCCTTACAAATTTTTGTTATGCCCCGCCCATTTAGGCCACGCCCCCATTCATTTTTGTTTAGCCCCATCCATTTAGGCCACGCCCCTTACTAATTTTTGTTATGCCCCGCCCATTTAGGACACGCCCCTTAATAATTTTTGGTAGGACACACCCCTTTTTGACACGCCCACTTTTTGGCCACGCCCCTTTCTAATTTTTGTTATGACACGCCCATTTTTGGCCACGCCCCTTAATGATTTTTTTTAGGACACGCCCTCTTTTGGCTAAAAACCAACCCTAAAACATTACGATGATTTTTAAACTTTTAATGTGAAAAAAATCTTTATTTTTTAACGTAAGGAAATTTTTGAAAATTCACCGGAAGGCTGCATAAAACCCGTTAAAACTCGAAAAATGCTATTCCGATGTTTAAAGTTGAGGTATGTATGGAAAGCCTAATTGGATGCGAATATTTTTTTTATAAAATATACATGGTGTTTACGATTTAACGGGATTTAGAGGCTTAATAAGACTAAAAACCATATTTTTCAAAAACTAGGCAATAACATCATCATTTTCCAACCGATTTTCAAAATTTGTATACCAATAAAATTTTGAACAATCAGCGGTAATTTTGGTATATAAAAAATTGGCGTACGTTAACCACAGACTTAGATATAACGGTTTAAACATTTTTCAACACAAAATCTTTCAGATTTCCAATATATTGGTCGTTGAAATTCTTGAACAAAAAATTCGGAAAAAAACACCGGAAATGGTCTTTTCCTTCGGGAATACCATTCGTATCATCAAAATTGATACTGAATTGTGCTGTTTTGTCTTCAACCAGTAAAAAAATCCATTAATTTTATTTAAAAAAGATAAATTTATTATTTTAAACATTTATTTAGTTCTATTGCTACTTTTACATGTTGGTTTTATTACTACTTACATTAACAATGATATTTACAGTTAAATCAATAATATTAGGTATATACATTTCCTTATTTTCTATATTCGTTATAATTATTGTATTTTACACATACATTTATGTACATATATTCGATTTTTATATGAGAACATTTTTTATTTCGTATTATTTTGTTTGTTTTTCATGCAATCTCTTTGTAAGGATAATTAAATGTTGTGGAAGCTTCGGAGGTGGTGATTTGAACCATATACTCAGGACGAGTATGATCGATGCATTTTTGCTTTTTGCTTACGAAAAATTGATGTTACATCGTGCGAGAAACCAATAGCAATTATTAAGACTTCTTCAGCGAGTGTCTTCTGGAAGATGATGACGATTTTCGCATGCTGCCAAGTAAATGAATATTGTTTTATTTGATTTTAATGATTCTAAATAAAATGTTTTTCTTACACCAATTTCCAGTGGCGATGGCGGCGGAGAGTGCATTGAACCCATGTTGTTGCCAATTTGCATATCGAGACCATACACTTGATTGGCATAATATCTCCTCTACAGTCCTAGAATGTCACTCACTTGAGAATCACCAAATCCAACTTAATTATTATCTAGAGAAGGAATTGATAAATATGATTAAAAACAATTTGACTGTTATGGTGATATTTGAACCAACTCAACGCACTCAAAAGTTTTAATTTTATATTCCATACTTTTAAACGCACTGGAATACTGCAATGCATCTAGTTAAGGAGTATATTTACAGAGTCCTTTTAGGGTTTTTCTATTAATAAGGGTTCCCTGAGACCAACACATTACGAAATAAATATCTCGTAGATTAAGAGGCAATGGGAATTTGGACGATTATTATTTAAGGTATAGACGAAGTTTTAAACGTACCTGGAAAAAAGAAAGATGACAAATTATTAAAAAAATAACAGAAAGTCAATTGAGAAGTTGTATGTACCTCAAAACTGCATATCGTGTACTAGAAGCTGCTTGAGGAACGACTGCTTCCGGAGCAGGCTGCAGTCACATAGGTCCCAGGCCAAGCGCTATGGGCATGGTCTTTAATCCGGAGGTTCAGTCTTCTTTGTCCACTTCCAACCTGAGGACTGAGAATCGAAGATTCTCTAGGCTCGATTGTTTGTTATAGTTAACGTGTTCTAACTTTTTGCACTACATTCAGAGCTTGGCACATCTCATTTGGGTTGTATCCTCTTCTTCATTTGCCTTACTCACACTTTTTTAAGCTTTTGTATTAAAAGAACCCAGTATAATATATTCTTTTCGGATTATCGTCCAACACTCCGCACCCCGTAAATCGGGACTATATTAGTACTAGGCGCGCTTTTCTTATAAGTAAGCAAGTTTTAGCTCAAACGCTCACCAATTCAAAGTACCAGCGGTTTCCTTGGGTAACTCTTAGTCATATATTCTATATGGTGCTGCTAGTGGAGTATATATGTAAACTCCCTCTTGACTAACCTGGATTGTAGCTATAAACAGCGACACACGTTCTGTCATAGGCGGTGGGCAAATATTTGATTGTTGAAAGCATGTTCTTGTCCTCATTTATTTGACGCTCGATGTCCTTTGAGAATCACAAAATCCAATTAAATTATCATCTAAAGAAGTAATTGTTAATTTTATTATAAACAAATTTCACGGTGGTGATATTAAACTTACCATAAATAATGCACTCGAAATAGTGAATTTTATGTTGCATACTTTTAAATTTATTGCAATACTGAAAAGATTTCTGATAGGGTTTTTTCCAACTATCGTTTCCTCAGACTGGCACTCATTCAAAATATCTTGAATCAATTACTGTCGTACAGATGAGGTTTTGACGGCTGCAAAAAAAAGTGGCATGAGAAAAGATTTAAAAAAAGGAGAGTGCAACATCGAAGCTCATGTTATTACCAATAGGAATATCGAAATTGTAGTTCATTAGAATATTGCCGCTACGGTGCTCCTAGAGCGTCATCATCTAAAGAAGATATTGACAATTATTATACAAAATTTCACGGTAGTTATATTGGAACTTACCATCAGTAATGCACTCCAAAAAGCAAATATCACGTTACATACTTTGGCCAATGTGTTAGATGAGGTGTTAGAAACTAAAAACACAGCCCTGGTAGGATTTTGTTGAAACCACGTTTCCTGAGGCCGACACATTTCAAAATATCTTGATTAGATGATTGTGGTATAGAAGACGACGTTTTAGGTGTGCATGCAAAAAAAGATAGAAGAGAAATTATTTAAAAAATTACAGACAATGCTTAATACAAAATTAGTAAAAAATAAAACAAAACTACAAAATACAAACGTGGCCAACAATAGGGGGTTGGGCGAAGTTTTAAAAAGGTCGTGGATTGAAAAACATTTACAAAGGGCTTGGCCGAAATAGGCATATGGCTTAGCAAAAATTAAGCAGGAATGTAGCCGAAGTGGACTTGGCCTAAAAAAAGAGGCTCCTACAAAGTTATCGAGGGACGTGACTTGACAAAAATGAACCAGATAAGAGCCAAAGATATATGAAGAAGGGACGTGGCCATAGAGAGTGTGGGCTAAACTTAAAATTATGTGGTCTAAATGGCCTCGGCTTAGAAAAAAATAGTGAGAGGCGTGGCTTGATAAAAATTAGTGAGAGGCGTGACCCAAATGGAAGTTGCTTAATAAAATCAAAGAGGCATTACCGAGAAGGGCGTGACCAAAAAAGAAGTGTAAAACACTGAGGGGTTTGACAAAAAGGAGAGTGGCGAGCATAAAAGTAACCAAAAAGGGAAAAATTAGAATGGGTATGGGTTTTCAGGCGACCTAGCTTAGAGAGAGAGAGCAACCTGACAAGTAGAGTAGCTGGCAAGTGTGCGGGAAGTTGAATAACCATTTATTTGGGGCTGTTTTGGAAGATCTAAACGTTGGCTTTGGAGTTCTTAGGAAAAGTTTTTCAATGAAGAGTTAAATCAGTGAACTTTATCATTCAGTTTTAAAAACATTTTTTGAAATCGATATGCAAATATCCTACTTTTACGTCTTCAATTAATGAACTGGAGACGGAGCCACAACGTAAGTTGCACTTTCCGAAGATTTCAATAACTTTTATTATAGAAATCGAGATGGCGGCGCGGTGACACCAAAAACCACGATCATTTTAGTCCCTAAGTTAACTCAGCAAATTTGATAAATCATTTTAGGCCTCAGGTTGACTGAAAAATATAATTCTGGATTTAACACTGGTTTTATCTCGAGCTTAAGATTATTTTTGACTAAAAAAGTGGCTCATGTGTGTTCACATTTCATATGCCGGTTTAGCATATGAAAAATGAACACAATTTATTGTGTTCGAAAATGAATCATACATAATATAGCAACAGTTTCTGTTCTAAAGCAATGCACATTGCTCACATTCTACTTCAACCTATCTTTTAAATTGTTTCAGCTTGAAACTAAGAAAGTTTTCTCAACGGGTTTTTGTATTACCCATAATAAATTTCCCTGAAAATGTTAGAATTTTTCGATTTTTTTTTTAAATCTTCCATAGTTTGTCATCATCAAAGGTAAACTGTAGGGTAGATACTCGCACTTATGATACAATCCGTGTAGAAGCTTATGCAAAAATTCATTTAAACTGGTAAACATACAAAAAACCTACTTTACCGACCAAACACCAACCAAAGTCTGTGGTCTGTGCTCGGAATAAAAATCCTTTCATTAACAATTAAAAAAAAAAAAAAAATAGTACCAGCCATTACAGGATGGGAATAATTCAATCAAAATAGTACAATATTCCGCCTTCTTATTGGCCTAAAGGTGTGCAAATGCAAATACAAAAATTGAAAAACTCAACCAGGATTACATGCATTTTTTTTTGTTCTTTCCATTTGCCGCCCCAATGTTTACTAAGGAATTGTTTTTTTGTATTCATAGAAATTTTTCTTTTTCTCTTTACAGAAAAAAAGCTTCAGCGATAAAAAGAAACCTTGAAAATCGGAGTAAATTTCCAACGATTACACACCGTAAGAATGCAGAATCACATCACGCAAAAATGTGGAAATCAAAATCAAATAGTGAGAAGAAAAAATTCCAAGCCCATTATAAACACTCCATGACGCTTGATTGAGATTTGAACAAAAACAAATTAAGGTTTTTGGCTTGACATTGTTAGAATTGATAAAAATAAGAAATGAAATAAAGATTTATTTATTGAAAATTTTCTTTTTACTCGAACTGCACAGTACATACTAGGCTGATAGTTGTAAATTCCCGGTGACCACGCTCGATGCAATTCGCAGCGAAACGTTCGGGGTGAGTACTGTATTGAACTCGCTAAATAATAAATATTTATAACGCGGCTAATCCGAAAAGTTTAAAAATGTCTGTCAGTTGTAAATTCATTTGATCTTCACTCTTTTGGCTTCTAGTTATATACTGAAGCCATACGAACACAAATGTGGAACGTAATTTTATTTCACAGAAGGTGAGTTCTAGAATCAATAGGAAAACGAATGTGGAGTATATTTTGTATTTCATAGACGGTGAGTTCCAGACCTATCTATAACAATAAAGTATTTTTGTTTTTTAAGTCTAGTCTTCACTTCTCGTAAAATCAAAAATGAATGCATTCCACAATGTTCCACGGAAAAGATTTACATTACACAGTCAAATAGCTTTTGTTGAAAATAGACGCTGTAAAATATTAAATTTTAAATTTCACGCTGATAATTTTGTAAAAAACTTTTCACTTTAACTTGAACTATGTATATATGTACTGTACCTTCAGCTACTTTAAGAATTTGAGGAACAAAAGTAATGTAATTTCAATCAAAATACATAGAGTGTACGAGTATAGCTATCATATTGGGGAACTTCATATTTTTTTTCTCTGTTGTTTATGCATACGGTTCTGAAGGACTAAAACATTTCGTGACGTTGCAAAAATTAACAGTGGCAGGATTCAATTTTTTCTGTGTTCTACCCTGCCGTTCATGTTCCTTCTCATTTTTTTTATTTTTATATTTTTCATACCACTCGAATAGCTTTGTTTTTCTTTCAACCAAATGCGGGTGTTATTTTTTCCAGTTTTCTTTTTGTTCCTTCGAATATTACAGAACGAAGGGATTCATCATTGTTGCCTCATTAAGGCGATTTTCACTATTTGCTTTGCAATTTTTAAGGATTTTCAGAATTGTTTTCCTCCAGATGAAGAAAAAAAAACATAATACAAAAACAAACATTTTGACAGATGATAAACGTCAAAAAGAATAAAACTCAAAAAAATAAACGACAAAATTAAGTGGCCAAAATGAGATCCTTATTTTGATGACAATAGCGACGACAACGATGACGACGTTGACAGATACTTAAGAAATTCCCATACAAATAGCTACTCTTCCGACCTCCCTACTCTCCAATCCACCGCCCACTTAATTCCTTCTCGGCTATGTGGCGGGGATTTATGCTTTCAAAAATATTCTTTTTCTTCAATATCAGGGAGCTGCATTTTTGTCTTGGTTGGCTGGCTGGTGTGTGTATGTTTGTTCAACTCGACAACAGGAAATCGGTGGTTGATGGTTCCGGTGTTAGTGTTTGGTGTACAACCACAATGAAACCAACACGCGATAAGCCGCGCAAAGATAGCTACTTCCATTTCAACTCAGATGTATGCTTCAAGATAAATGAAGTGACAATTTTTGTATTTACATACCTTAATCCTATCAATTTGTCTGGCCAAAGGGAACTTGAACATTTGTTCTTTGTTTCCTCTTTTACTTCTTGTTGTTTTTTTTTTTTTTATTGTTTGAGGACTTTGAGAGGGCTATAATCTTAAGCAATCGGAGTGTGTGTTTTTGTTTGTTTCAATTGCAGGGTTTGAGGGATTAGTGGCACTTGGTCATCTTGGACAATGACACTGGGCGTTTGACTAGTGTTTGTCTTGGAAGTCCCAAACTATCAGGTTAAATTGAAGCTTAATGACAACAATCCAATGACTACGTAACCGCAATCATACAATCCCATATGTTTTAATTTTTTCCTGTCGCTGCCCGTGGCCGAGCCCTAAATTCGGTTATACATTTTTATCGATCTTTCACTTGGTTTAAAAACACTTTGACTTTCAATTTACAATAATTTTTTTTTAACTAAAAATTAAAATCAAAGTTTAAAAAAAATATTTCAAATTCATATATAATTTCGTCAGGCTCACGAAAATACAAAATAAAAACAAAATAACAAAATTTTAGTGAAAGTCCACACAAATTGTTTAAAATTATAAAACAAAAAAAGTCATAGGTCAAGCCTACCAATTCTGCGTAGCAAAAAAAAAAATTGAAAAACAATCATTTTTTAAAATGTGCGATATGCCTATTCCATTTGGAGCAGAGTTCGATGCTAGCGCCCCTGGCCCATTTGAGGTAAGATTCATTTTCTTTTCTATTTGTACAGATTCTCATTCATCTTAAAGCAATCATCACGGGATAGGGAAACTCCAAAACCATCACCAAAAGTCGAACCTATTCGTTCAGCCTATGTTCCACGATACACTCAATCAAATAATATCCACAGTCAGACATATCATCCACCGAGAAAATCTGCTCAGGCTTCTGAGAATTTACCGTCTTTTTCGTACTATCCGGGTTCTTATGTGACGGCATCACCATCACTCCCTCAGCAAGATTATTATTTTACCGGGCCTGCTTCAAATCCTCAAAGTATGCACCAACAAATGTATGGTCAAGAACTTTCCACAAATTATTATCAGCAACAGCAACTGCCAAGTTTTCAATATCAACCAGTTCAATTGAAACCTACAGCCGAACAGTATTCAAATTATCAAAATCCTGGAATGATTGATCCCAGAATTTCAGCAAACGCTTCTTATATGAGAAGCAATTTCCATGGAACCTGCGAGAAATGTGGTTCCTTTTGTTCTTCGAATAGTTACAACTCGAACCCAATGATAATGACCACCAATAGTCAACCACAGAGATTTGCTGAGGTTGGACCAAATCCAGAAATGGTTCAACCGAGCCGTCCTTATAGATTCTACTATCCACCAAACCCCGCTAACCGAAAACATCGTGATCACATTCTTTTCTAAAATTTTCCGTTTTTTTAGATGAAACTTATCAAGGTGAGTTATTATTCTTACCTTGATAAGCCTCCGAGGCTTTAAACTGATTTTTCATATCTTTCTTTTTGTATATTTTCAGCCAGCAAACAACAATAACAATAATTCCGTTAAATATGAACTTCGAGCAGGACGAATGTACACAAATTGTGACTGTTCCCGAAGAAATGGCCTTCAAGACACTTGTCCTCGATCGTTGTGTCATCAGGGACAATCTGAAGGCCTACAACAATCATCGTTGCAAAACTACTCAACTTTATCGTCACAAAACTACCCGCCTTCAGAGACGTATCCGGCTCAATTCAATTCGATGAAACCAAGCTATACAGGTTTCCAGAACGGTTATGGGCAACAAATGGGATTTTCAGATTATAATATGCAATCAATGACTGGTTATCAAAACTACCAAAACGATATGCCACTTCAGATGCCAACAGGAGTGGAAGGATTCAATGCAGCAGGAGCTGGAAACTTTATGCCAAATCCTCGGAACTATAATGGAAATCAAACTAACTACCCATGTAAGTTAAGAAAAAATAATTTTGGGATAGAAAAAAAGGTTCAATATTATTAAATCATTTTTTTTTTTAATTTTCAGGCTACTTGTAGGAGAAATTGTGTTCCTGTGGATAAATAATTTTTACAAGTTACTACAAAACCCATGTTTACTCGTATTATTAATTTGAAGAAATAAATGTTAAATTCATTGTTGTTTCCTTCAAATGGAACTTTCATTTTGATTCTTCTTAGAATTATTTTGTATTTATGGCGGCTTTGGGGTAGCAAATATTAATCAGAAATATAAGGCTGAAAATAAAAAGTAACGAATGACCTACCCAGAGTCGGGAGAGGAATGCAAAATGAAGATATCAAATCGCTGACAGTGAAGTATTTCTGACTTGTCGACATGGTTTAACTCAAAAACTGATGAATCAAGCACCGATGGTAGCAGTCAAGTCTTTTGATGCTTAGTACGTGTTGTTGAACATACCTTCATAAGAACAACAGGGAACCCCTAGAACTTTACCACCATCTCTGGTTTTCGAAATCGGTATGAAGCAGTATTCGATTGGCAAATATGCATATTCTTTGAGATTTTATCTGGACGATATCGGTCAGGGAAGTGAATCTAGACAAAAATCTGGAAGGTTGCATTAAAATAATAGTGTTTAAGACTGCGGATATGACTCGACACTTTTGCTGGCATACAGATGGGACGGATAAGAAAAAAGATGAATTCGTGCATTACCAGTTCATAATTTATCTCAAAATGTTCTTAAACTAAAATTATTTATTAATCGAAAAAGAGAAACATTTGAATTTTAATTGGATCTCCATCTGCATAGTTTACGTTACTTATCGTTCGAAAACATCTAGGAAGCAGCTATACAGTAAAACAAATTGAGATGGAAGTCGCGTTTGGAAAAGTCAAAAGCTTTTGAGGACAAAGCTTTAGTAAAGAGATTTTGTATAAACAGGAGAAAAACATATTTGACGATTGTAACTTTCGTGAAATTAAAGAACCTGACTGCAGAAAAATTGTACCAACCACATCAAGCGTGGTTTTGTCGTTTTTTTTTTGTCAAAGGAGTAGAGGCCTGCCATTTTTTTTCTGAAAAGCTTTCCTTTAGTGGATAGATGGCAAATATGTCGTAAGACAAATAATTTACACCAAGAAAATCCGTTAGGTACGAAAGGATTTAAAAAATATGCTCTGCCAGACTAACTTAAAATAAAGGTTCTCATTTATTTTTTGACAGTTAGCTTGCTTTAAATAAATAAAAAAACACCTCCACTATTATAAATAGACTCGCGCAGTAAGCCCTATAAGGTTTTATATAAAACAAAACAAACACAAATCGATATGTCAAAAAACCTTTCTTATATTCCCCAAATCAGAGTTCGCGTTTTACATTATTGTAATTTTAACATGTTCTATATTGAGGTCCTGAGCATGGCCCATATGTGCAATATGACTGACAGGGTGCCAATGGTTCAAATGGCCCACATGGACCACAAGGTCCGCATGGTCCACAAGGTCCATAAGGCGCACAAGGTCCACATGAATAAAGTGCCCCACAAGGTACACCTGATCCGTTTGGCATTCGAGGTCCAGATGCTATTGGTAAACCACAAGGACCGCATGCGTATGGTTGATTTGGAGTACATGGTGGATAGGGGCCACATGATAATACACCATAAGTTCCACAATTTCCATAAGGTCCGTATGGACCACAGGTTCCCTTGGAGCCGCAATGAGAATACCATGGATCGCACATTTTAAATAATGGAGGTTTTTCGGTTTTGTTTAATTTGATAAGGCCTTTAAAAAACACAGAGATTCAAATTAACGAAGGAATAGTTTTATGGATTTTTTATTCTTACCGAAATTTTAGAATTTTGAACTTTATTGTTCGAAATTTAATTTTAAAATACCGAAAACTATGAAAGTTTCTTCAAAGATGATTCATTTATTTTGGAAAAAAAAAATGAGATCAGGTAAAACCTAAATATATTTTACAAACTTATAGGCCAAATATTCTCAGTCCTGACTCAAAAGTCGTTTTGTAATAGCATAGTGCCCTGTTACACGACGACTTAAGAGTCATGACTTTTTTTCGAAATTCAAGGAATTTGAGCGAGAAAAATCAAATCGATGTCGCCTTCACACTCATTGAGTTTCGGAAAAAAGTCATGACTCAAAAGTCGTCATATAATATAGGCATAGGCATCAAAAGACTGTATAACACGCGAAACAAATACGCTCTTAAACATGCCAAAAAAAGTCGGAATGTTTAGGTTACACGGAAAGAATTCTTGGATCAGATCACGAAAAATGAGCTGCAAATTACGAAAAATGAATCCCGATTTATACCTTGGCTCGAGATTTCGTAATTTACGACTATTTGTTTGCAATTTGCAAAACTGAGCAAAATAAAGATATTGATGCTCAAAAATCTTAAATCAACCCTATTAAGATCAAAAAATGCGAACAACAAATCGCAATTTGATCCAAATATTCATCAATCGCCAATTTGTAAATTTGCAAAAGAGATTTGTGATCACCACTTTTATTTCATGATATTGCGACTTTGAAAGATCAATCTTACTTGTACCCTTCCATTGCAGGTAGGTTTACACATTTAATTTAATTCATTTGAAATAAATACCTTACGCTTGACTCTACTTGGATTTGAACTCACATCCCTCGAGTTGCGGAGCGAGCCACTAGGCTAATTTGCATTACAGATCATTGGTTTCAAACATTAATCATTAGATACATACCATGTTGTGGTGCTTTACCTCTTCGAGAAGTAAATTGCGATAAGAAAGTCGTGATTTAAGAATTTTTTGTTGGTGATTTGCAGTTATTCTCATGGAATTGCAAATTGCGACAAAAAAACGTAAATCTGTGATTGAGCAATGTAAATTACTAGATATTTATCGCAAATCAATATTTTTAAATGCTGTTTGTGAAATTATTCTTTTGGAGAATAAATTACGCCAAAAAAGTTTTATTTTGCTATGAAAAGCACAAGCTTGAATCATGAATTTTAATTGCAAATCACGAAAACACACATTTTGCAAAATGCTACGTTTTGAATGTTAAATTACCAGTTTTTGTATCAATTTGGGATCAAAATGCCTTGATTTACGGATAAAACTTGATTCGTAAATTGCGACTGCAAATTTTTCAATTGGTGATTTTTCAATTCTTTCCGTGTTTAGCCCAGGAAAATTAGACTTTTTCAAAAAATTCCGACAAATCTTAAGTTTGTTTCCACGTCTTCAACATTTCTTAAAAAGTACCTACACTTAATTTGAGTCGTTGATAAATAATTTAGGGGGATAAAAAGGGGATAGAATTCAGTTTTTAAAGTGAAACTTTTATCTGTGTAAAGTCAAAAACCCCGACCTAAAAATTTTCTGGTTTTTTATCGGCTTCGTTTGTCCATTGTAAGTCCACGTTTGTCCAATCATTAAAATCGTTTGTCCATCCTCAGGATAAAAAATATTCGATTTTTTTTATAGAAAACATCGAAAAACAAAAAAAGTTCTCTAGCATCTCCAAATGAAATCATAGAGGGTTAAGGCTGATTCTGTTCGTTTGTCCACCAGTTCAACATGGAAATCCATAAACAAAATTTGTTTGTCCACCTCCAGCAAAAAAATATATTCAACTTTTTTATTTTGCACCGAAATACAAAAAGTGCCCCAATGCACCCAAAAGAAATATTGAACTGGTGGACAAACGAACACACTTAACTGCACCCCCTATAATTTTATTGAGGACTTTAGAACCCTTTTTGGTTTTCGGTGAAAAAAAGAAAATTTCAATAACTTTTTCCCTGGGGTGGACAAACAATTTTGGTATGGATTTTTATATAAAGTCGGTGGAAAAATGAATACAATCAATTCCATCCACCTAAGACTTCATTTGGGGGGCGTTGGAGCGCTTTTTGTTTTTCAGTGCAAAAAAGAAAAGTTGAAAAGTTGGCCAAACAATTGCCGGTTCATTGTTTTTGCATGACATTCCATGACAGCAACGGTTTTTTGTGCATGAAATTGTAAACCAATTTGGCAAAGTTAATTTCTTATTTTACCTCAATAATTTTCGACATGCGAAAATATTTAGTTTTTTTTTTGCTCACGAGAACTATAAACTAGACTTTAAGCTAAACTTCGTCGGATTTTGGCAGATACACCACAGGATATCTGCCAAAAATGCTACATCGAAATAAAGCTATCCACCAACATTCAGCTTTGTCGAAGTTTATTATTTTTCCATTTTAAAGTAAAAATGCAAATTTCAGAGAACAATAACTTTTTCAATCATGTGTCGTAAATACAAATGTGCATACTGTAAAAATGCTAAGAAATCACATATTCTACAACTGTGTAGGATCTATTTTCACAAAAGCAACTGTTAATGAGATATAATGCAAAAACTAAGAAAAGGCATAGAAAATTTAAGGTAACTCTGAAAGTATAAATGCATGTTGCATGCAAAAAGAAGATACAAAAACACCAGATACATTCATGCAACGGAAGAAAGTTGTCGTGCGTACGTAAACGTAAACGTAGTAAAGTAAACTTCGTCACAATTTTTATGGAAAATTCAGGTATTCAGGCAACAACTTTAAAATTAAATTTTCTATAGAAAAGATGTTCACGTGTTTTTTTTAGAATAAACCGTTTCCGAGTTAAGACGTGTTTTTTAAAATGGCGGCTGACGTACAACAGTTAGGTGCACTTACAGCCACTCGATTTTTTAAGTAGGTACCTACAATATTCCAAAACGACCCACCAAGTGCCCTATTACACGACGACTTTAGACTGATGTCTTTTTTCGAAATTCAATGAGTGCGAACGAGAAAAAACATCTGATCGCACCTTCCCACTCATTTAATTCCGAAAAAAGTCATGACTCATAAGTCTTTGTGTAATAGGGCACCACCAATCCACAATTTCCTTCGAAAATATTACGGATTTCTAAATACTTTATTTAAGCAAAATCTAGGTATGTATAGGAATGTAAATATCAAACTATCAAATTTAGAACCCGAGTTCAAACTCTCAAAATTTCAGTAAGAACAATTCTTGAAAAAAAAAAAAAAACAACAATATGTCAGACCCATTTACTCTAAACTACTATGGCTCTTGTTGCAAGAGATATGATCCTTGTTGTATGCAATATGGGGTAAGTTTATAGAACAAAATGGCTTCAGAACTTTTAGTGCTTCCATGTACCTACCTATTTCGTATGTAAACATGTTTTCATTTTGGATAGCAATCATCTGATTCTTGTATTGGAGCAGAAGTGGAAGCCATACCGCAAAATCCCCCACAACAACAATTATTGCCTTCGAAAATTCGACCAATTTCTAAAAATAAATCGGTACAGAAACCCAAAGTTTTACCAGTGATGGTAGAGTGTAGAAAAATTAGAACTACTTTGAAATTGGTAAGGAAAATCCTGAACTCAGATGTTTGCTATCCAAAATAGTATCTGTTTTTTGTATATCAATTATTATGACAGAACTTTGGACTAAATTTGTAAAGATTCATAGTTTGGGAGATACGCGACAACTTGAAAAATATTTATTTTTTTTAATTGTAGCCAAGAACTCAAATCACCCGAAAAATTAAATCTGGTGTGATTCATAGCTCATGGGAGTGCTGTAAGCGAAATGGAATGCAGGACGAAACACCGCAATGGCTTATTCTGGGAAGACCATATCGTCGCCCTGGTCCAAGCTATCGCTGTCAAATTGCTTACTATCCTACTTGCAAAAGCCACTGGTAGTAAGGTATTATTTTTAGTTTTAACACTAGAAACTAACAGCAGTTTTTTTTTTTCAAATCAAAAATTAATTTTATTTGCAGGACGAAAATAAAAAGGGAATGAAGACAAACTTTTACAATATCGAAGAAAACAAAGCTTTAAGAAATGTCGGGCTTAAACCTTGTGAGTCCTATGGTTCAAGTGACCTATATACCTTAGGAGTTTGGACCTTATAAGGATTATAATGCTAGTTTAGTTCGAATTGCCGAAAAGTACGAATTAATAAAGTGTTTGTAGATACTAAAAGTTCTAAATTTTTTTTTAACTTTGTTAAACTAATAGAATAAAATGGTTCAAGAATCTAAAGATAAGGCGTTTTACTTTTATTATTTCAGAGACAAAGCCTAACGTTAATATTTGGTGAATTTTGCCATCACTGTTTTTTGAGAGCAACGATCAACACTCATAGACCAAAAAAAAGCATTAAAAATGACTTGTAGGCCATCTATTTGTTTCTTTTGGAACCATATGTTGTTTTTACATGGACAGCCTTTATGGGCTCAAAAAATGGACATGATTTCAGTATTATTTTTATGCAGTACGAAATGGATTGATTAATGCTTAAAAAATATTACGAAATTTTGAAAAATTGCTTCCAAAGAGATTGACATGTTGCCAAAACAGTTCAAAAAGGAACTGCAGCTGCTGTAGTCGAATTTGTAAAGAAAGTTGCTGATTGATAAGCGAATATCGTCCCCTGATTGCAAGAACTAGGTAACTCAATTTTAAAAATTTTGGAGATAACAAGGTTCATGTATGTATACCTAGATGTCAGAAGCCGAGTGAAAGTGAAGTTCTTATATTTTTCTATGGTAGACAAAAATTGGACGAAAAGTCTTGAAAATTGCACAAAATAATATCGTTTTTGCCGAGATATTGTAAAAATTTTAAATTGAGTTACCTAGTTCTTGCAATCAGAGGACGATATACTCCGATATTGTCCTGTTCACTCAACTGAGAAAATCGCAGGTGTTGTGAAAAGTTTGCGCCTAAGTCTGAAAAAATCATTGTCGCTTCTTGTGTTTCTGTTAGAACAGCTGGAAGTTGTTGATTATTTTAGTCAAAAAGACATATTTTTCGGACAAGGCGCTTTTCAATCTCGGCATGGCGCGTGACTACCAAACGTAGCTAAAGAGTAATCAATGCATTCAGGGGGGCAGACAACCCAAGCGACTAGAAATTAAGACAAGTCTCTAGTCTCTGATTGGCCAGCTGCCAAAATATTGCTTTCCAATTAAGGCAAATTTATTCAAAAAATTTGACTGGAAAGTAAGTAAAAAAAATCTCCTTTAATATCAAGTCAAGTGTATATCTGTCAAAATATCAGCTGATTATATTTTGTCACTCAACAGAAAGCTGAACTTTATTTGTTTTGTGATTTAAGGCTGACCCAAACCAACGCGAATCGCTCCGCATTCGCAGCGAATCATACACAATAGCACAAAATATGACAAATACACAACGCTAAACAAAAACAAAAATTCGCCGCCGGCGCGAATTCGCGTTGGTTTGGGAGAACCTTTATTCATTTTCTTGCACGTTCGTTTTTACTCTTTTGTGGAACGTTCCTTATCAAATAGGAAAAAGAAAATTAAAACGCGTATTATATGTAAAAAAAAATATACAAGTTTTGTATGAGATTTGGTAATTTTATGTTTGGCTTCCTAACACTACTTGCAAAAACTTTTTTTCGAAAACCATATTTATTAAATCTCGTAAAGGGGTTATTTTAGATGTGAGATTTTTCTTATAAAAAAATAATATCAGTATTTTTTCACAATCAACTGAAAGTAAATGTTTGTGCTCATTATAAGCCCCTTTTTATTCCAAGACGATGCGCGATGGACGTTTCTTTTATTGAAGAGGGCTACCGAAGCGCTATAAGCTATTTTTAAAGCCATAAACATTCGGATTTAGGCGAGCTAAGGTTCCAGCAAGAATGGTTCACGTGGCAGACAAACCGCACAAATTTTGATTAATTGCACACTTTTATATAACTTTTGCGTTTTGTCGTCCGGAAGCATTCCGAATGCTCCTGAAAATGTTCGTTTCGCAAAATAAAATAAAATACAGGACTGAGTCACACGTACGACGCTGAGGTTTTAGAACATTTTATGAAAAGACATACAAATTATGAGAGAAACATATTTAAAAGCATGAAATACAATAATAAAATTAGCTAAAATTACTTCTCTGAGAGTTAATGAAAAAAAGAACGCCATCTTTATTCCTGATTAAATATCGTTACATGGAAAAAAATATTTAAAATCTTTGGAGCGTTTATTTTTATCTATCAAATTTTTAAACATTTTTAAAGAAAATTTTTGGTATGCAAATCGTAAGTATTTACTTATGTCCATATACAAAAATCGTCAATCTATTTTTGAGATATCGAAATTTCAAAAAATAAATATATAACTTTTTTTAAAAAGTAATATTAATAGTTGCTATTTGTAATTTTTTATAATTGTTGGTAGTTGGTAGTATATTGCACCAATATGAACACACGGAAAAAGTTTTATAAAAATCGTAGGAGCCGTTTTTAATGTTTTCCTTAACGGTTTTTTAACATTTGTATGGAAGGTATTTTTATTTGTTCATAAAAGTAAAATCTTTTCTTTCGTAAAATACTTTACAGAGTGTAAAAAACCCTTAAACGCAGAGTTTTATAAAAATCGGCCATTCCGTATTTGATTTTCAAAAAAAAAATTAACTTTTTTTTAATCAAAAAAAAATATTTGAAAATGTTGGTAAGTGCCCTATTACACGATGACTTTTGAGTCATGGTGAGATCAGATGTTTTATCTCGTTCGCACTCAAAGTCGTCGTGTAATAGGACAGTAAGAGAAACTAAAGGGTTTTTCAACAGGGACGCTACAAAAGTAGAGCCACAGGGACAGCAATTGACGCCATATTTCTTGCCGCTCTTTTGACATTTTTCTTCAGTAAGGTTTGCCATTTTATGATGGAAAGATATACGAGCCAACAACGAGTCGAAATTATTAAAATTTACCACCGAAATTCGGAGTCAGTGGCCTCAACGTTAAGAGCGCTACGTCCAATTTATGGTCGTCATAATCGTCATAGCAAATCAACAATTGAGCGCCTAGTGGAAAAATTTGAATCCACAGGCACAGTACAAAATTTTCCCGTGCCAGTGAGACAAAGAAGTGCCCGTAGTGTCGAGAATATTGCTGCCGCTGAGGCTTCAGTTGCAGAAAGCCCAAATGTGTCTCTCACACTTCGTTCTCAAGCGTTGGGCATCTCTGTGACGTCGTTGTGGCGAATTTTCCGAAAAGATCTTGGCCAACATCCTTACAAGATTAAATTGACGCAAGAACTGAAGCCGCTTGACCACCAGACGCGTCGTATGTTCGTGAATTGGCCTGAGCAACAACTTTAAAATGATTCGGATTTTCATCGAAAAATCATCTTCAGCGATGAGGCTCATTTCTGGCTGAATGGCTTTGTCAATACACAAAATATGCGGTATTGGTCAGACAGTAATCCACACGTACTCAATGAGTCATCATTGCATCCCGACAAAATTACGGTTTGGTGTGGTTTATGGGCCGGTGATGATCAAGACCGGCACGTTACTGTGAATGGGATCGCTACCATTCAATGATAACCGAATATTTTTGGCCCCAATTGGATGATATGGACTTGGAGGAAATGTGGTTCCAACAGGACGGCGGCGCCACAAGCCACACAGCGAATGTCACAATCAATTTATTGGAAACCAAGTTTGGAGAACGTGTTATCTCACGAAATGGTCCAGTCACTTAGCCACATCGGTCGTGCGATTTGACGCCGTTAGACTATTTCCTGTGGTACTACGTCAAGTATATGGTCTATGCCAACAAGCCAGCGACGTTTGATGAACTTCGTAAGAATATCGAACGTGAAATTGCAGCAATATCGGCCGATTTGTGCTTGAAAACCGTCGAAAATTGGGTTCAGCGTATGGACTTCTGCAAGCGTGCCCGTGGTGGCCATACAAAAGAAATCGAGTTCCATACATAATGGCATCGAACGTACTTTCACAGGAATAAAGAATTTCATTGATATCCAAAACCGTTTTTGTTTTATTTTAGAAAAACTTTTGTAGCGCTCTTATTAAAAAAACCCGTTACATATTAACATTGCTTAGAAGCTTCTGCATGAAAAACTGCATGAAATCAAACCGTTTTGAAGAAAATCTTCTTTATGAGGTTCCATTAATAACAATTTTTGAAAAATGTTTTCCATCCAAAGGTAGGCTTTAACAAAAGAAAATTATTTAATTTTTAAGATTTTGTAAAATTTATAAAAAATTGTGTGGCAGCTACCGCGTTCTTTTTAGTTAAAAAAAAAAATCACCAAGAGCGATCCAGCCGTTTAGGCTGTAGTCGAACAGACAGACAGACAGAATTTTGCCATCAACGTTCTTTGTCATTGTAATGTCATCTTTGATTGTTATCTCGATTTTTTCTTTTACGAATCCAAAACTTTCCTTAAAGCAAGTAAAAATGATCAAAATCAGAAGCAAACACACTTTAAACGCAAAATTTGTGAAATGTAATTTTTTGGTATATTTATAATTTCGAATGTGCTTTACCTACCTACACCAAAATGTAATTAAAAGCAAACAATGGGAAAATGGATACCGACTTTAATAATTTCATCTTCGTCATTTTCTGTTCAATTAATGTTTAGGTAAGGAGTTAATTATCAAAAGGCACCTGGTAGATAAATTCCTTGCAGTTATTAAGGAATATCAATATTTAGAGAAACAGCTGCTTGAACGCCTCATAACCTAAATGCACAAAGACAAGGAAACTCAAACTTCAGTAAAAAAAAACTGTTGCAACTCGTTTGCTAGGCATTCTGGATCAAAGAGTTCGTGAGACTTCGTCCAGATTACCAAACGAAAATGCTATAAGTTTAAAAATTGTAGGTAATCACCTGTTTTGGTTGTTTTTTAAATGAAGGCAAAGCTCAGCGAAAATAAATTGAAAAATAGGTTTCAAAAGATGACCAACTGAGGCAGTCATTTGAATAAAATAAAAGGTTTGTTCGTTGGAGTTTACCCAGGGTTGACCCAGGATTTCTTGACAATCCCAAGAATTTTTTTTTTTTTTTTTTTCTTCTTTTTTTTTAATATTTATAATTTAATTAGCCTTTTTGCAAATTTCAAATTTAAGAAATTCTTTCCCCATATTTTACTTTCAGTCTTTATTTTTATAAAAATTAATAGTTTTATCCTCAAAATGGTCTGCTCTGCAAAGAATTGTTCAGAGGGCTCAAATTCCTCCCCACTCTTCGCCTGTTTTGGGCCTTGTGGGAATCTTTACCACGCTAAATGCATCGGCTCAACCAATGCATTTATTGAGAAAGTAACCAATTCTAAATTTGCGTATTGGTATTGTACCGATTGCCGTAAACTTTCCTTGTCTCAACTGGCTTTCAAAATGTCTAATTTTAAAGTGGACATTATGAAACTGTCTAAGGGGTTTAAAGAAATGTTAAGAAATTTTAACGACGTGGTCTCACGATTTAGCTCGTTAACACTCCTAAATGACCCAGTAGACATCGGTACCTCTACTGATGACCTTATTCAGGACCCTCTTCCTCTCCAAATCGTGCCCATGAATGATGATTTGCTTAAACAATCATCAAGCTCAACTGTGCTTGATAACGTTATAGTTACAAAAAAAAAGTAACAAAAGGGGGCGAGATAACACATTAGTTGTAAAAAGCTCTGGCCCACCCCCTAAACGAACGAATCTTAGCCCCCCTATTGCTTTAGAACTAGCTTCTTCGGTTCAGGTAAGGAATGAAAGTTCAGAAATGGTCCCATGCACTGTTCCTGGTATAGAATGTGCGTCCGTCTCTAACATAATTGCTGATCCTAGACCTATTAAAGCTGTTTCCAAGCCAAAGTCTATCTTTATCTCTCGCCTTGAACCAGAAATTGCTGCCGACGATATCGTTTCCCACCTATTAAATAAAAATTGTATCCCTACGAGTGCATCGGTTAAGTGTACAAAAATTAGTAGAGTAAATAGCTTTGTTTCATCTTTTAAAATAGTAACAAATTCTTTATACTTTGATTCTATCTGTGATTCTGGTAATTGGCCTCCTGAAGCTCTTGTTAAAGAATTTTTAACAAGGAAAAACAGGTTTTCTCGTAACTTTTCCAAAATTCCATCCCCAAAAAACTAAATAGGATTTCCCTCTTCTATCAAAATGTAAGAGGGCTTCGCACTAAAACTGCTGATCTCTACATCAACTCACAAGGATTTTCACATGATATCTTTCTTTTGACAGAAACCTGGCTTAATTCAAGCTTTTTGGACACAGAACTTTTTAATGAAGAGTTTTTAGTTTATAGAAAAGATCGTCATGTTGACAGACCAAAAGAAGTGGGAGGTGGTGTTTTGATCGCAGTTCGTAATAAATTTATATCTTCTCTTATTATATTTCCTTTTAATCTATCGATTGAATTAATTTGCATAAAGTTAGCCGTAGAGTCAAAATGTATTTATATATTAAATGCTTACATCCCTCCAAAAAGCTCGGACTCAGTTTATGTAGAACTCTCTAAGGCCCTCGATTTTATTATTGAATTGTCTTGCTCCAACAGCAGCATATTACTTCTCGGAGACTTTAATTTACCATCTATAGAGTGGGTTCCTTCTGAGGATGAATCTTATCATGAAGCGTCCTTAACTTCTTCACAAACTGAGCTCCAGTTTTTGGATAGAATTATTACAACTGACTTACAGCAAGTAAGCTGTATTAAAAATTCAAAAAATCGAATTCTCGATTTAGTTTTTTCTTCCGACGCTATTAGTACTCTTGTTCTAGAATCTAGTTCTGGAATCACTAATATAGATAGTTACCATCCTCCTCTGGATGTAGTTCTTGACTTGAGCAGTCATATAATTGAAAATAGCAACGCTTGTGATCGCTCATATACTTTTGACTTTAGAAAGGCAAACTTTCAGTTGCTTTCAGAAGAATTAGCTAGATCTGGTATTGACAGTATAGCGAATTCTAGTAATATTGACGATGCAGTTACTAGTTTTAATACCATACTTTATAACTGCATAAATAACACTATCCCATTAAAATTATTTAAAAACACGAGCTTTTGCCACTCATGGTATACAAAAGAGTTGAGGATACTACGAAATAAAAGAAATAGAGCTTGGAAAACATATTTAAAAACTCTTTCTTTAGTTGACCACAACTCTTACATTGTCCTTTTCGAAGAATTTAAATCTCTTTCAAAGTCGCTATACACTAATCATGTATACGAAATGGGAAGATCTCTTAAAGAAAACCCTAAAGCATTTTGGGAGTTTGTCAATTCGAAGAAAAATTCGGATGGTTACCCCGCAAATTTCAAATATGAGAATTGTGTATTGAAAGAAACTATTGATATATGCAACGCCTTCGCAAACAATTTTCGTAACTCTTTTGTGGATACAGCCCTTGATATTGATGAAGATTATTTCAGAAATTTACATTCTTATGCGCAAACGAGTTGTAACAATTTCGCTGTGCAGCAGAGTACTGTTTTAGACCTTCTCTCATCGTTAAAGGATGATTTCTCATCTGGACCAGATGGAATTCCCCCAATATTATTGAAACAGTGTAGACATATACTGGCTGAGCCTCTTCAATTTTTATTTGAGTTTTCTATTAAATCAGGGAAATTTCCCTGTTCATGGAAAACTTCATTTCTAACTCCAGTTTTTAAAAAAGGTGATAAAGCTGATATTTCGAATTATAGACCTATATCCAAACTGTCATGTATTCCAAAGCTCTTCGAACAAGTTGTGTGTGAGACTTTAGCATTCCATACCAAGAATATAATATGTGAACAACAGCATGGGTTTGTGAGAAGAAAATCAACAGTAACAAACCTCCTTACATTCTTGCATAAATGTTCTAACGCATTAGAAAATGGAAGTGAAATGGATTGTATATATACTGATTTTTCTAAAGCGTTCGACCAACTTAGTCACAACATTATTATCTTCAAACTAAAATCTTTAGGGTTTCCAACATTTTTTATCACCTGGGTAAAATCATACCTTGAAAATAGATCGTACCAGGTGAAATTTAGAAACTGCCTTTCAAACTCATTCAAGGCTCACTCCGGTGTGCCCCAGGGAAGTCATCTAGGCCCATTTCTATTTATTCTTGCTATTAATGATGTTGTCTCAAGTATACGTTCAAGTGATATTCTTATATTCGCTGATGACATGAAAATTTTTAAGACAATAAAAGCTAACCATGACCATATTCTTTTGCAAGCCGATATTGATAGTTTCGCTACTTGGTGTGATAAAAACGGTCTTTCTCTTAACCCTGCCAAATGTCAAACAATTACTTTCTCTAGAAAGCGACTTGCAAATGCTTTTAATTATTCTATTTCACAACACAAACTCTGTCGAGTCTTTAGTTTCAAGGACTTGGGTGTTAACTTCAACTCAAATTTAGAATTCACTGAACACATTAACTTCATTGTTAATAAAGCAAGCTCTATGCTTGGGTTTATAAAACGTTGGGCAAAGGAATTTGACGATCCGTACGTTACGCTTTCCTTATACAATTGTTATGTACGACCTCATCTAGAGTACGCGTCTCAAGTATGGTCTCCCTTTTATGAAATTCATAAAAATCGTATTGAAACGATACAACATAAATTTATTCGCTTTGCTCTGAAAGGTCTTCCTTGGGCAGATCCATTCAACCTTCCACCATATGATCATAGGATCCAGTTACTGCAAGTCCAAACCTTATATCAAAGGCGGGTGAATAATGATCTAATTTTTCTTCACCAACTTCTAAATGGTGAAATCGATGCTCCTGATTTGTTGGCCTGTATTGGCATAAACTTCCGTGGAGGATCTCACCATCTGAGAAGATTTGAACTTTTACATGTAAATTTCCATAGAACTAACTACGGTTTACATGAGCCTCTTAACCGTATGTGTAGGATATTTAATTTAAATGGCTTCACGGTTGATTTTAACGTTAGTAAGATGGGATTGAAAAAATTGTTTCGAACCAGTGCTCCACATTCGTGATTGTTTTTTTTTTTTTTTTTTACTTTTAGATCATATTTAATTCAAATGTGATATATATTGCTTAATTATGTTTATTGTTTGTTTGTTTAACTATGTAAATGTATTAATTTTATTTGTATGCATGTGTTAGCTCGAATTATTTTACTAACCACTAACACATGCACTTATGATGAGCCTCTGATTGTAGGTTTGCAGCTTGCTCTAAGCTCACTACAATCAAAGAATCTGAAGTGTAAAAAAAAAAAAATTTTCAAAAAAAAAATGGGTTTTTCGGTTCTCAAAAAACACCAAACGGCTCTCAATTGTGTTGTTGAGATAAGCAAGGAACAAACTTTGATTTAAAGATGAAAAAAAAAAAAAGAAACCACATTTACTATTTCTATTGTGTTATTATTTAGGTAAATTTGTGCATTCCTTGAATTTCCATTTCAAAAACAAAAGAATTACCTGCAGCACGAGAATCTACAGCAAAAATATGCATCAGAGCTCCTGCCACTCTGACATTTTATTCTTTACCTCAACTCGCCCGAACAAAAAACCTAGTTCTACCTTAGGGGGACCCCAGGTTTCAAAAAACAGAATTGGCTCGTCAGGGTTAGTTCAGGTTTTTCAAAAAACGCTTGGGGCGACCCCAGAGTTACTTCAGGTTTCAACGAACAAACCTAATATTCTATAATTAATCGGAAGGTTAACTTTTTTAAAAGTGTGTAAATACTCAAAAGTGTACCTACAGCTTTTTAAAAGGAAATAATAAATGACCTCACCCTTTAGTATTTACCAGATGTCTTTTTATTTTTTAAACAGGCTGCATTATTCTGCGTTGAGCGAAGAGGACGTAGAAGAGAATATTTTTCGTTTTCAATCAGCCCTAGTCTCGTGAAATATCTTCACAAGCTTGAGTACCTACAGCAGCTGATGGACTTGGTACAATATTTTAACCGAAATTTCTATTCAAAATTTGTAATTTCGAGAAAACACAGCAAGCAATTTTAACACTAACTGTTAGACTCAAAATAACACATGAATCAAAAAAATGACCCACCCATTTCTAAGTCATTTTCAATGCCAGATGTCCCATTGTTGACATTTTGACTAAACTTTATAAGTAAAGTTTACTTTCTATTTTAACCAATCACTCAATAAATATTTGTATCTAGAAACCGTTTAAAAATATTAAACCTTTGTCAGAAAATATTAAAATTTCATTCTATTTTTGTTCGGCTTTTATGTAGCATCACAAATTTTAAGTATAAAGCTATAAAATAATTTAAAAAAAAATCAAAAGGTTCAATATAATTTGTTACAAAATACCATCAACATTTTACAATTTGTTTATATTTTCCAGAGAAATTTGCCTATTTAAAAAAATGTGTGAACCAGGTATTCCGTGCTGTGCCCCATGCGATCCTTGCTCAGGACCATATGATGTAAGTTTTTCCCCAGGGGCTTCAACTTTTTGGTTGTTAATTTTATTTCCCATCCATTTATTTATGTAACAGGCTTCTCCACAATGCTATTCCGGAGCGGAACTAGAGGCCCTGCCACAATGTGCTCCCAGACCTCCACCTCCACTACCAAAATGTGTAACAATTCAACAGCCCCCTCGTTTAATTTGCAAAAAGAAAGTCGTCTTTAATCAGAAGATTGTCCCTGAACCAATGGTTGTTAATCGCTGTCGTCAAATCACGATACCAAAGGTTGTTGATGTTACACGAGTTATAAAGGTCCCAAAATTGACTTGGGTCTCACAAATGATTCGCGAACCAAGAGTTATTTATTACCCGTCAATGATCCCCGATCCTTATGTAGTGTGCTATCCGAAGAGAATCTGTGAACCACGAGAAGTTTGTCAGACTTTCCTGTGTCAGCCGAAGCCACAAGTTATTGATATTCCACCACCTCGAGAATATTGCTGCTACCAAAATGGACCTATTCGGTATAAGCCAAGTCAGCCATGTCCACCAAATCCAATAGCGAATTGTGGACCATTGCCTTGTTTCACAAATGGCCAGTATCCTGTTTGCGAGCCATGTGGACCTTGTGGACCAATGTCGTGTGGACCATATCCTCCAACTGGACCATGCCCACCATTTGGAGCTTGTGGCCCATGTGGACCTAGCCCGTGTGGGCCTTGTGGGCTTCCAATGCCAAATGGACCAATCATGAATAAATGTGGACCATGTGGCCCATGTGGTCCAATTGGACCTTGTGGACCCTGTGGCCCATGTTTACCAGGTGCACCCTACATGGCGTGCTAGCTTTTTTTAGTGGAAGAAGGTTCAACATATGAAATTCTCAAAATTATATTAAAAAATAGGAAAGTTTTATTGAATAAAATTTAATATCACAACAAATATTCCATTTTTTTGTGCAACGTTCAATTTTTTTTAAGTTGCTCTAAAATTACCAATTTTAAAGCTTTCGAGCCTCAAAATGAGACCTGTAAATCGGTAATTTAAATATTTTCGCGCTTAGAAATGGATTGATTGAACTTGATCGAATGAGGACGTACAGTAAAAATGATGACTTGCAGCGCAGGTCTTCATAAAAATAAGGCTGTAGTGCTATGATAACAGTGTAAGCATACAATCCAGCATTGACACCACGTAATTTGTATTCAATCGAAATTTTTCAAGCGAAAGCATTCGATAGAACTTCGATTTGGAACTTATCACCCAACCCCTCCCGCCCACAACAACAAAGAGAAATACAATTAAAAAAAAATAATATTGGGGTTGTTGGTCTTCAGAACTTTAATAGAAATAAAACATAATTTTTCGCCACAAAGTAAATGAGAACCTTAATTCTTTTAGTTAGTCTTGAAAAGTCTAGAGCTTTTTTATACGACAATGCAAGATAATAAATTTTGAATTTTCTTCTTTTTTTTGTATAAATTCTTCGTTTTACGATATTTTTTAAATCAGTTCACTAGAGATTTTATCAACAACAACCATGATCCCAACATGGTTGTTTGGGACAACAAGCTGCTGACCCATAGCACCTCATACGCTTATTATCCACTCCCATTGTCATATAAGCGAACCTTAAGGGATATGCTGAAGGACAACAACTTGGTGTCGACTGACCCATTGCACAACATTGACCCTGACACAAAGATCGTGGACATTGATCTTGAAGTCCATTTCGTTTCCAACATTCACAATTGGTGTACATTATACCAGCTCGCAATTCACGGCTGTGGCATTCATCGGAACTTGGTCCATATGGACCACATGTATCAGCACAAGGACCGCAGCAAGGATCGCACATTTTTTTTAATTTGCCAAAAGAGATTTGAGCTTCACTGGGAATTTAGTTTTGACTAGAAAAGAAGGAGTTTCAAGGTAATACCAAGATATTTCAAATTAATGCAGTTTTACCTCTTTTTATTTTAAAACGGTTTTTTTAAGTTTTTTTTTTTGTATGTTTTCAGCCGAAATAATTTTTTTAAATGATTATTTTACAAACAAATTTTGAGTGATTGTTTAATATATCTTTGTAAAGTAGAAAATATTTAAGTTAGCTCAGTGACTGCTTCATTCATGGTATTCTACCATAAAGTCTAGCAGGAACGCACCTCACAAGGTTTATAGATCCGTCAATAGGCTTAATGTGTCTCCGCTTTCCCGTAACACCTGAAAAAATGGCAAGCTTTTGTGAAGTTTAGTCAAGGCCCTGAAAAGGCTTCGATAGGGGCAATCCAAACAAGGAAAACTTGTCAAACACTCGTGAGGCGCTTGCTAGAAACAAATTTGTTGGATAAGTCTTTCTATCCCATCACAAATACACAATATAATAAAAAAATATAACAAAATGAGAAATATTGTATACCTATCATAGAATTTTCATTTTATTTTCATTTTCAACATCACTCCACTCAAATAGAAGAATTTTCTTTTTAAATTTTCTTCATATTCAATTATTGTATTGCAAAATAGCTTAGTAGTTAGCGTATTGTAGCATTGAACCCTAACAAAGATAACTTTTAATTATTGTTTGGTTGTCTGCCGAGGCAAAAGGGTACGGGTGAGGCTCGATAAAAAATCGAGATTTGCCTTTGCTAGGCCCATGTTAGGGCCAATGTAAAAATGTCTAGTGTCCCTTTAGAAACTAGATTCTTTTTCCAGTTGGGGTACTATTTGAAAGTGAATTTCCGCCTGGAAAAATAATCTAGTTTTTGATGAGGCCCTAGAATGATTAACATTGATTCTACAAGGGCATAGCAAGGGAAACTATCGAAATTCTCTAGGACCTCGCCAGTTAGTTATGTAACCACGCTAATTAGTTATGTAAGCCACAAGATGAAAACAAATAATTGACTTAGGTATTCGCGAGTTGAACCCAGGATCTTCTGATTACCTAACTAGTTGGCTGCAATATGTGTATATGCAGATGTGCTATTTTGAAAATAAATAAGTATATAGTTTATTTTTGTATATCATTATATGGTGGGTAGGTTTTAAGTAAGAATTTGGGATACTGAAACTTGCCCAAAAAATTTATTAGGAAGGACTCGAAATCGAGGAGTTACCACAGCAAAAACAGTACTTTCCGAAGAATTCAATAACTTTCAAGTAAGGTGCGTAAACTCGGTCAGGAGTTAATTCAAGATTTAAATTGCCTGTAAGAGAACTTTGAAAAAAAAATTGGCCGTCGCGAATTGATTGTAATTCGACTTAATAAACTGTCAAAGTGGCAGGAGCTCTGAAACATTTTTTTTTTGGTTGATTTACGTGCTTCAGGTAATTCTTGCTCTATTGGATGTTTTCACGACATGTTCATGTGTCTGAACATGGTTCATCTAGGATTGGCCACGATACCAGACAAGTCTCGGTATCTTTTGGTATCGGTATCGGAAACCGATACGATACCAGCATCCTAAACGATACCGAGGCGATACCAAACGATACCGTACTTTTTGGACTGAAATTTACCGATGCTCTCGGTAGTATCGTCGGTATATATATGTAGATTTTTGAGTATTATTATTAATTTATTGCAAACAAACGATTTTTGTAATTTAATTGCTTTTCTCTTATGCAGCGAGAAGGTTAGTCGCAATAATTTTAATTACAGCTACCACGCCAATCTAACTTTGCGTTCTCTGAAACCAACGATTTGGATGAAATTTTCAGTCTTGGTTCTCTTCTCTGACTGGTGAGATCCATAAAATATTATTTGCGTGCATTGTTTTCCTGAGAACCCATGACTCCGTGTCAAAATTTTTGTGTTGACTTGTTAGACGGTTTTTAGCTGTGTTTAATGAAGAAAAACTAGATCAGAACAGAGCAGAACAGCACAAGTGTGTAAAAACTGTCAGATTAAGAGAGAACAGAAAAGCGCAGCTTTGTGTTGATGGAATTGACCGTTGCCTATCAGCTGTGCAATTTCAAATGCAAAAATATTTCTGTTGTTATTTTTGTTTGCATTCATTTTCAAATCAAATTTCTTATAAATTCACACTTTTTATATTCTTTAATGGCTTTTTTTTTGTTAAGTCCAAAAATACAAAAAGAAAGGATTTCTCTGATAAATTTTAGCTAATTATTATCCCAAACAAACAAATCAGCTGGTACTTTGACATTTCTCACTCACTTGCTCCACCTAAAAAGTAGGTGCAGGAAATATTGTTCTAAGCTGTTCCGAAATACTTCATGAAACACAAAATGACAAAATGTAGAACAGTTTAGGGCAAGGTTTTTACTCAAGGAACACACAATCCTGTACTTTTCAGTAATTTTCTGTTCGGAACAGATTTATTAAACACACCTTTTAAAAAGTTCATAATGGTTGGAAATATGCCTTATTTAATGAAAAAAACGTCAAGTTAGACAACTGATGACCACAGTATACAAATAGAAGGTATTATATTCCGGAGGTTGTCAAAGTTAGAATTGTCAGATATTTAAAAATGGCTGTGAACGTGAGGACGAAAACACAACAACAAAAATTGATTGAATTCTTACCTTTTATTTGTGTACTGTGACCGATGACGTTGTACAAGTTAGACAAGCTTAGGACAACAGTAAACAAAGTTTATTTATAACTTTTTGGAGTTTGACGGCTGTCTAAAGTTAGACAAAGTTTGTAAATACTACTAAATGTCTTTATATAATCATTTTTGTATTAAATGTTAAAAATACCTAGCAAGTTCAACCTACAGGATCAAGAACATGTTACAAAGTCGTGCATTTTATTTTAGTTTGCGACTAAGAGCAGACCGAAACCCGAAGATGCTGACTGAGTTAAACGAGACCGATACCGATACAATACTGAAATTTTTCGATTTTGACGATACCGAGGCGATACTTGCAAAAGTTCAATTGTTTGGTATCGTGGCCAGCCCTAGGCTCATGCCCAGTGGAGCCGGCACGTTAAGTGTTTCGAACTGAAAAAAACAGTAATTTGCTAATTTTTTTGTGCATTTACCTATGAGACCGGTTTTTTCACTATTGTCATATACTTTGTTTTAAATAACTTTGTATTTTTACTAATTGGTAACTTGTTGGCGTATTATTGTCATTAAAACACCATTTTCCAAAAGTAACTAATTTGAACTTCGCAATTTACATGAATTTTCTGTCAAAAAGTGTCTTTTAAGCACAGTACACATATTTAAGGTAATATTATTAGAGTTTTGATTTTTTTCAGTTCTGCGCTTGTATCAAAATAAGTGTCAAATGCCAATATTTGTTGTTGTGCTTACGTGAATTTTCTTCCTCACGTTCACAGCCATTTTTATTTCCGACAGTTTCTATATGTGCAGTATAATACTTTAGATTTGTGTACTATGCCTTTTGAGAATTAAAAATTTTGATTACAAATTTTAATTTTTATTATTTATTTAAATAATTGCTAGTTTAAGTAATATAATAATAATTTATTTTAATTATCAAAAAAAATACTATTAGGTATAAAAAATTGTAATAAATGCGTTTTTTTTTAAATATACAAGCATTTTTATTTTGAATTAGTTTTTGTAAGGTACAACATTAAAAATTGTCTTCAATAGTGTCCTAATAAATATGCAATTTTATGTTATTGAACATTTTTTTTTTGCCAAAAATGCTATAGTGTGAGCTACATTCGCATTGCAAAACAGTCATTTTCTCATTTTCTTAAGGACTTTTATTAAATAATAGAACACTAAATTTATTTGTGTTTTCCAAAAATGTCCTATAGAACAAGTTTTTCTTTTCACAGATACCTTAATCGTTTTGATCGGACAAGTACACGCTTCACAATTCTTGCATAAACTCACCATTTCATATAATAAAAGAAGCGTTAGGAATGGGACCTAGACGCATGGATCTAAGACATAATTATTACCGGCTACATGGTTGATTCAACATTGAATCATGTCAAATTAACTAGATCTTCATGTTAAATTTATAGGACGTTGAAAATTTTATTCATGTTTTTAACTAGGTTTTCAGGTAAAGTTAACTAGATTTACAGATAAAATTAGCAAGATTTTCAGGTAAAGTTTACGGTTTTACTATTTTAACGCACTGTTTAATTTGTATGATGGCATGCAGATATTACCTGCAACCTACGTTAATTTAACACGACATTAAAATCAGGGGTGGAATCGGCAAGGCGATAGTTGACTGTCACTATTTTTATTGTCAATTTTGATTATCACCTTTTCTTTGTTCTGCGTAAAGTGATCTCTAAAAATATATAATTTATATGTTAAAAATAACATTGAAGAAAATCCACAGAAGATCTTATGGGAACGTTGGGTTAGCGAGATCCAAAACATTTAATTTATTGCTTAAGTTGATTCTGAGCAATTACTAATGTTTTTTTTTAGTAAGTTTTTTCATTTCTCGTACTGCGCCGCATAGAAAATGAAATAAAAGTATTCATTGGTATATACACTTATTTCGTATTTTAACTTTGATAAATATTCTTTTTTTCTACAAAACTTTCGATTTTAAGTGGAGCTGAAGCTGGAAAAACTTATCTTTCTCAAAAAAAATGTAAAAAATGTATGAAAGTGACACCTAAACAGCTGTCACCCAAAAACCATAGGAAAAAAGTGATAGTCACTTTGATAATCACCTTACGTGGAGCAAAAACATTTATTTTGATGATCAACCATCAACTATCGCCTTAGCCGATTCCACCCCAGGTATCTGGTAAAGCAGTTAACCAGATCTACCGAGTTGAAAATCAGGTAAAATAAACCAAAAATTGGTTATTTATACCTACTTTTTTGTCTGAGTGTAGATTTGATTTTCCCCCTGTTTAATGTTTTCTAGGGTGCTGAATCCGAATCTTAGGTTAGCGATTAAAATTTCGTGACACAACATGCAAAAATTATCTAAAAGTGCTACAAAAATGCTAACTGACTGGATTTTTTGAATTACGTAGTCTAAGAAAAAGGCTTACTATTTCTCGAAGATGAATGATGGTATTCAAAAAATTAAAATAAAAAACCTTAGACAGAGATTTATTGGAAATTGTGTATACTTTCAATGGTATTTTGATGTAATTTTAAAATTATTTCTGGTTTTCTAGCTATTACTTAAGAAAAAATTCATTTTTGCACCATTTGTTGTATTTTTTTCCATGTTTCATCATGAAATTTTTGTCGCAAACCTCAGATTCGGATTCAGCACCTACAAAAACATAAAAGAAGGGCAAAATAAAAACTACCTCACAATTTGCACAGTGAAAATACAATACGGGATATATTTCTAAAAATGTTTACTGTCAAAAAAATTTCAACTTAAGTTTTTATTCTAGCAAAATTAATTTTTGAAACTACATCAAATAAATTTCACATAAACAAAAAAAAATTATAAACGGTAAAATGAGAATTAATGCATAAATAAGATATAACTGATTTTATTTCATTTTAAGAATAAAAATGTGTTCATCAGGACCCTGTGGATCTTCATTTTTGTGGGGAGGTTGTGGGCCGTGTGGACCTTGCGATCCATGTTGCCCATTTACAATTTGCGGACCAAATGAACGTTCAAGTCCATGTGGCCCTAAAAAATGCTTCACTCGTCCAACTAGCTACAGGTTACCTCGGTGTGGTTTACCAAATTATCCACATTGTGAAGTTCCAGTTCCACTGCCAGCGGGATCTGACAATTGCTGTGTTAGTCCACCATTAATGGAGGGTGGTATACCTGATCCAAGAGTTTGGAATAATTGTTATCCACCAACCTGCTATCCATGTTATTTATAAAGAATCAAGGACTGTATTTTAAAGATATTTGGAATAATTTTGCAAAATATTTTTGAAAAAAAATTAAATTAAATATAAATGCATATTTTGAACATCGAAAGTATTTTTTTTTGTTCAAGTAAATTAAAATATGACCGCAGCCATTTCAAGGTTTGCATTTATTTATCTACAATTATGTAGTTATAACGGGCTGTTTTTATTCAAACTTTCAATACTCAAATTCAAGAGTTTATTATTTCAAATGTAATAATAGCAATGCTGTCGAGGGACACTATTCGGAAAGAAAGGTAAGTAGCGTGTTGGTATTCCGACACAAATTCGACGTGGAGTCTGATCTTGAATACCATTTCTTCTATAACAATCCCAAGTGCTATACATCGATCCGGCTTTCAATGTTCTTTGAATTCTTCCAATGCACTAAAAACGCACAATTTCAGATCATTCAAAATATTTCTCATCTATATGAGTACAAAAAAAGCTCTTGTCACTGAGCTTAAATGATGTTTTTATTTTACCCGTTTTTGACAATAACACACTTTAGTGGAATGTATTGAGTCCCAAGAAGAATAACCGCAGCTAGTATTGAACATGTTTCTAAAATTTAGTTTTTTTTTTTTTTAATTTAATAAGAAACGAATTAACACGGTTTTTATTTGGTTTATTTTATTTTTTTTTCGAATTTAGAAAAAGAAACTTTTTGCTAACAATTTTTTTTATTTGAAAGACATTTTCGCAATATAAAAATAACTAGTTTTTAGTTTATTCATAAAATAAGTACTAGGGAGTTAGAGTACTGTGGGGAGTTACAGTACTGTGCTAGGGAGTAGGGGCACAGTATACAGGGCATTGTGATTGTGTACTAGGGGTACCTAAAAAAATAACATACATTTGGTGGCACAATAGCTCGTGAAGAACCAAGGCTTAGTGACTTACAACTCTCAACCATTCCTGTGTGCGTATTTTTGGCAGGAATGGAGGGGATCTACAATTTTTTGCCGAGTCCGAACGGCTAGATGAGAAAGCACTTATTCATGACAAGTATACTCTTGGAGGATTAGTCAGTTCCTCGCAAGAGGCAGTACCTCGGAAAAAAACATTTCTGTTTTTAGGTGGCAGCGGCTGGGAAACGAACCCAGGCTTTGGCATGACAGTCTTACGCACTAACCATCATGCCACGAGGTACTACTAGGGGTACCTACTGTTAAATGAGAATTTGACTTTGAAAATATATCAAAAAGCTGGATTTTGTTGATGAGCTTAATTTTTCTAGAGAATTTGAATTGAGAATTGGTAAAAATCTCAGTATGTCGATGATCATTGCCCCTAGACTCATCGTTTCCAAACCAATCAATGGGTGGTGGTACCACGTGAACCGAGTAAGCTTTCAGAATGATGTTGGATGTTAAAGTTTTCGCAATTTTATTAAAATCATTTCAAAAATTGAAGGAATGGAATTTAATCAAAATCCATACAGAAGTTTTTAAGAAAAAGTGTTAAAAATAAATTCTGAATCCAGAATTTCTGATTTTAATGTTATTTGCAAAATTTTGCGAAGCTTAACTATATGAATTCTTCAGAAATTTTAGGTTCGAAATAATTGGAATGGCAGTAAACTCAAAACTAATAAAAACGAAAGTAAATTAAAGAAAATTGTTACACAATTTTGGGCTTTTGTTTAATGAACGGTTGAATCATAAATGATCAGTCGTTCATTTATTGAAATTTGGCGACAAAAGAGTAAAAGTATCATTGAAAGTACACACAATTTCCAATAAATCTCTGTTTAAGTTTTTTCTGCGACAATCCAATAGATCACTAGTTGAAAATTCTTTGATGTTTTGAGTTCGGATCTTGTCTTGAAATCGCTCCAGCATGTCACGTTTTAGAGATATTGGGATCTAAGGATATAAAAGAAAAGCGTTTTTATGCAAATTTGGGGTTATTAATTTTGTCGTGGTAGTTTTTTTTTCGAAAGAACGTTTATAATCATTCTTAAGTATGAACATTTTACTCCAAAATTCTTTTTGAATTTTTCAAACACTTATATTTAGTAGGGTGAAGCGAAAATGTAGGAAGAATTTTTAAATTTGTTTTTTTTTTCGAAATACAATAGCAATTAAATTGTCCTTTAATAAGTGCAGATGATGATGAAAATATTTTGTATTCCCCACGCATTTTAATTATACCCTCGTCGGTAAAATTACTTAGAACAGTGATTTTCAAACTTTTTGAGTACGCTACCCCTTTTTTAGTAAAAACATTCTGGCGACCCATACATTTGTAATAATACAGTGATTTAGAAAAACAAAATCACACCATTTTGATTATATCCTTACCTTATGAAATTAAAATGAAAAAAAAACATCTGAAAAAAATATACTATGATGGTATGATAACGAGGTTTCAAGAACACTTACAGAAGTGAAATATTCAAGTTTTTAAACAACAAAAGTATTCTGACAAAATTAAAAAGGCTTTCAACTACCCGATAGCTTTTTGAGAAAAAACCGGACAAACAAAAAATTTTCCAAACGCATTTTTAGGCGTCAAATTCAAATCCGTCATTCTTTTTTATCATCAGCTTTGGTTTTTGAGATATTTACTTTGAAAATGCGGTTTTTTGCTATTTTTGAGGTTTTTTAACCAGGAATATATATATATATATATAGGACCTGATGGCGTCCAAAACTACCAAAATGCTAACCATAGTATTTACACGCCTGTCTAATTTCATCAAAATACCTAAGACCTCATTTTTTTTAAATACAGCTTTTAATTTCCAAAAATCTAAAACTGAAAATTATACCATTATAAAAAAATGTTAAAAATAAACTACTGAATGTAAAAACTTGGATGTGATTGTTCAGAACTTGGTCGTGTAGGGGGCACCTCCAAACACCCGATCAGAAAAATAATATTTTGTGTCTTGTTTTTGACGTCCAATAGCACCTTTTTGCAGGTGTAATGGAGATCTAAAAAATGCAATTTCGCTCCACCCTATTATTCATCTTCGATTAATTGTTAGCCTTTGTCTTAGACTACGTAATTCGTAATTTTTGTATGTTGTGTCACAGAATTTTAGTCGCAAACCGTCGGATTCAGCCACCTAGTAAACATTAAATAGAGGAGAAATCAAGACTACCTCATAATCTGCTCGCTAACTAACTAACTGAATTTTTCGAATTACGTAAAGCTTAATACGAAGGCCACCGATTTCCCAATGGTATTTAAAAAATTTTAAATTTAAATATTTTTCATTTTTAAATTAAATATCCATACTTCAGAATGACTATATACATTTTTTCAAAAAACAAAACAAAATACCACGACGAAAAATATAACAAAAATTTGTTTCAAAAACGCATTTTTGTATATCTTTAGATTCAAATATCTCAAAAATGTGACATGCCAGAACAATTTCAAGACTAGATTCAAACTTAGCACGTCAAAAACCATCAGAAAAGTATATCTTGGTTCATGTTACAAACAAAAATTCAATTTTTTGACCTAAAGTTTTTACTTAGTACTTTCAAGTGGATTTTCGAAAACAGTAAAAATAAGTCAATTTTCAACTAGCGCTTGATTCAAAATGGATTGTCGCGGAAAAAAACTTAAACAGATATTTATTGGAAAGTGTGTATACTTTCAATGGTGCTTTGATGTAATTTTAGAATAATTGATAGTTTTCGAGCCATTAGTGAAAAACTCCCAAAAAATGCATTTTTGCATCATTTTTTGATTTTGTTCCATGTTGCGTCACGAAATTTTAGTTGCAAACCTCAGATTCAGATTAAGAGCCCCTGAAAACATAAAAGAGGGGCAAAATCAAAGTTACCTTACAATTTGCTCACTAAGAGCTTTTTTGAGTACAAATTGACTGGGCTATTATTTCTATAAAAAAATATGGTTTTAAAATATTGGTCACAATATGAGATGACATTTCAAGTTTAGAAAAGCAAGTCCAAAATTTTTGGGCAATGTTTCCAAAGAATAAGCTTTTTTTTGATATAGGTTTTTTTTTTTGAAAAAAAAAAAATATTTTTTAACCAAATCAAAACGCATCTTACCAAAACGTAACAAATTTTACAGTTTAAGGTTTCAAACCAAATTTTAAGTCAACTTAAACTCAACTTCAACTTAAATAAAAGTTTTTAAAATGTTGTTGTTTTGTGTTGGTTGATATCAGATTAAGAATTTTGACACTAGTTATTAGTTATAAGAACTTGTATTATTACTGACCCCCACTTTGCATAGTAAAAACTTTTTGAAATAAACTTTTGTTCATTGAATGATTAATATAAAAATGAAAAAATAAATTAAAAAAAAACATCAGTCTTTGGAATTTTTACAAAAAAATTATAATATTCAAAATTTTGGCAAAAAACCTATCAAAAAAGTAAACCGTTATACCAAATAAATATTTTTATTGCAAAATAAAAAAAAAACCAATAGAGTATCAGATGTGCAAAACTTGTGGTTGTTCATGTGGACCATGTTCGATATTTTACCCTAAATGTGAATCATCAAGACCTCGGCATCGTCCTATTCATCCCTGTGACCCCTATCTTCCATTGACACTATGTGAGCCTTCTGGAATGAATGAATGTTGTATGTCAACTTCAAAATGCTGTTTTACAAGTAACTTTCAAAACTGAATGTTTTTATGCTTATACATTAATTCATTTTTATTTAAAAAAAATCTTAAAGATTTTAGTCAAAGAAATCCACCTTGTCGATATTCAGCTCCTTGCAAAGCCCATTGCTATGAAATTCCACTATGCATAAGAACAAGAAGACGCTGCTGAAAAACTCTTAACCTACTTTAACAAACTTGAGCTCAAATTGTATTAAAAATAATTATTAGCTTGAGAATATTCAAAATAAAAAAAAACTGTAATCCTCGTCTACACAAGACCTTCCATCTACATAAACAAATGCATAGAAAATTGTCGGCGTCAAAAGATCGACATTGTATTCCACAGAACTTTTCTTTTGAAATAAAATAAATTGTGAACATAATTGATAGAATATCAAACTACGATCCACACTAACTTTTGAGCTCTTATACCAAAACTACATTGTTCATTTTTTGCCAAATTACTGAATATGCTGCATTATGGACCTACCCAGGGCCCTGTACAATTTTGTGGAATGCATTCATTCACAAATGCTACATAATTTTCTCTTTCTTTTACTTATGTAGGTTCTAGGTATTATACTAGGCTTTTGTCTTGATAAAAATAAATTAACCCTATTTTTATATATTCATGTGGATCAATTCATTCAATTCTACTAGGTCACCAAGACGACAAATTTCTAACAAACATTCCACTATCAAGACAGAGAGTTCGAACATACAATATTATGTTCGAACACATTTCTTCATAGCAAACAAAAAATACAAAAAATATCGCATGACACTAAAAAAGGCCTATCTGTTTAACAGATAGTTTATTCAAATTCTAAATTCTGGATTGAAGAAAAAGAAAAAAATAATGAAAATGCGACATCTTCAAGATACTTCTTGATCACAGTCTAGCCGGCTTATTGATCAGTTTCATTTCATCGGTCGTGGATTCAAGACGCTTTTTGAACAGTCAAGTAACCCAATCGTGTCTCGTGTTATTGTGTAAGTCATCATCATCTACTGCGTTCTGGCTCTAGAAGCGCGTTTGATAGTGAATTATTGAATAGTGTTAAAATGTGTGTAAAATGATAAGGATTTTTTTTCGGCAAGATTAGGTGTTGGAAAAGATCACTCTAAAATTGATAGACCATCTAAAAAAAAAAAATGACCTTTGACACAGAAGATGAATTGAAAATACGAGATAATTAGGCAATAAAATGGGGTTATCATACATGTCTAAATTCAGATTTTTGTAATATGCGCGTGTGAACATTTTAGTGATTGGTTAGAATATTGTTTTGTGGTATGAAATAAGGATAAGAAGTACATTTTTAAATTGTATAAGGGCATGAGTACCAAGATCTAAGACGATAGCTTGTTTTTGGGCTTGGTTGAAGTTGCCTCACTTATAAAAGTAAAGTAGATTTGATTTGCACGCACCAAAGTGGAGAAGATATTCGAATTTCTACTTTCGGAGGCTTCATATAACGATTTTGGGTCTTTCGATTTTCCTTAAACAATTTTTATAAAAGTTTGTACCTGCAAGGTGGGTTTAATAAAACAAAATTTGTAATTAACAGGGAAAGGATTTTGGAAACCTAAAAATAAATGTAAGAGGCAAAATAAAATCCTTAAGTCAAAAGAAGGCATTAAACTATCAACAGTTTTTAAAACTCTCATCAGGTAGCAGCTTTCTACGATCGTCACTTAAAAGTGCCTTGATGCTAAAAGACTTCTCAACATTAGCAGAAATTAGCGGAATCAATTTAAAACTCTACACGTCATGTACTTCAAACTTCAAATATTAAAATCCGGTTTTCGCATTTAAAATACAGTAGACTCTCGTTAACTTGAACACATATATGTATGTACGTTGAAGATAATGGATTGTTCAAGCTATTGGATCAAACCAACAAATTGTTCTGTTTTGGCATTCTTTTCCCCAAACTTGACGCTTTTTCGGTTCCGTGAAATAACTCCCCAATGACATCACAGGCACGTCCTACCCAGTTGCTTTGAATTTCATTTTCTTGTATTCCTGATTTTAGATTTTTCTATTGTTTATTGAGTTGATGACACATAAATCGAAGAGAAATATAATGCATTGAACAGAATATTTTTGGGGACTTCTTTCATTGCATATTTTGGGGACTTATTTCATTATGAAATTACCTCCAAATTTAAAAATGAAAAAAGTCCACAACCACCTTGAAATAAATCGCCAGTTTTTTGGAGAGCTCTTTTATTTGAAAAAAAAAATTCCCATTGCTATACAAATTTTGAGGAGATTTTTCATTTTCAGTTTGAGGAGTTCATTGGGGAGATATTTCACGGAGCTGCTTGTTTTATGTCTTTTTTAAGCCTTTATTGAACTTTAAAACTTTAAAAAACTAAGAAGATTTTGAGCTCAAAAAAACAATAGAAACTTCGTGGGATTCCCCTTATTCAAAAAGTCGCTTATGAACGTAGTGAGCCAAAAAAAGAAAATACAAATTATTCAAACAAAATTTGTATTAAATTTGCTCAAGTTAAAGAGTTTGCAAATATTTTTACCGTTCCACTTATAAAGTTAGTAATGAAAAAATTCAATTTACCGAGCCTTGAATTGCTTGTTCAAGTTATGGAATACCTATCTATCTATATATTTACAATTTACTATATTTACAAGTGAAAAATAGCACATTCAAGTTATTGGATTGTTCAAGTTATGGTTTGTTCAAGTTAGCCGATTTACAATCGGCCCTTCGCCTTTACCAAGTTGTCGTTGATATTTATTACAATCGAGAACACTTGCTCAATTTATTAATATTTAATAAATAAAAGGTTCCAGAAATTTTTGGAAAAAATTGTCAGTCTGTCAATTTTTTATTAAATTTTGTCAAAAAGAAACAAACTGCTTAAAATGGTTGGTGGCAACTTTTAAATTTACTTTAGGATTTTTTTGTATACATCTGATATCTGACCTACGTCAACCTGGGCCCTGTTTCATAATAAAGTACAAGCTAATACTATTAGTTGGTGGTGAAATTGCATTTCGTATTCAAGCAGCAGAAAAATTTGTTTGTACTTTTCAGATCGTTAATATCTCTCATGGTACTAGGAAGGCTGACCTCATTAAGAAAAAGAAACTATTAGTATGGTTGTTCTTGGCATTTTATTATTGTATTAGCTCTATTATGAAACAGGGCCCTGATGGCATTTGTCAAACCAATGAGTTTCCATTTTTTTAAATCGCAAAAACAATGAACTTTGCTAAAAAAAGGCGACTAAGGCCAAATTAGCAAAAAAAGGCAAAATAGGCAAAAAGGCACCATCTAGTAAAAAAGGCTAAATAAAATGCTTTTTTTTGGAATCAGAACCAGGAGGACATGAAACATTTTACGCACAAACAAAAAAAGTTTGTAGAATCATACCCCTGTAAATTAAAAACCAAAAAATGTATTAAACAGAAAAGGTTTTGATAAAAAAGCCGATTCGGTTCCAAATTCTGTAAAATAAATTTAAATAATTGAGTTAATTTCTCATGAGCAATGTTATTGTTATCAATCACAAAATATCAATGCTTATAGTGAAGTAATGTAGTCTTGAACCAAAAGTAGAAGTTTTAGTGTTTGCTTTCAACGATGAAAGCGTACACATTTTTATAAAAAATTAGTAATAAACAGGGGTAATTAAACACCCCATAAACATAATATTATAGACTGAGAGTTCACAGCAAATTTTGGGTGTGAAGCATAGCAAAAAAAGGAAGTGAAGGCACCGAAAGCTTCAGTAAAAGTAATTCAAAAAATTGTCTTCAGTGAATTGCGATATATCGAAAACAAAATATATGAAAGTAACTTCGAGGGTAGACAATCGTGTTAGTCCAAATTGGTTATCACCTCTCCCTAGATAATACTCACCGATTACAGATCACGGAATTTGAGATCATATGAGTCTAAAACTCGACCTACCAGGCACTTTAAAAAATTCACAGTTTCAAAGTTCAAAGTGCAAGATGGGTTTTTAAACGGTTGGGTAGGGCGAACTATGTACATATAAACTCAAATTAAATGGTTTCAAATACAGAGAAATGTGATCAGAAGAGCATTACCTGGGGATGGGTGAAAATATATTTCGGCATACACGGTTACTTTCGAAGTTGCAATACTGTTTAAAGATGAAACCTCGGTTATGGACCTCAAGACCTAAATTTTTTGAATAAATTTTTTTAAATAATTAATTAAAAAGCATCTTGGTCCATTTCTTTAAACTTGGTAGTCACCTTTGAAAAAAAAAATTAAAACTCAAAAGTAGTGGCAACTTCCAACCATACAATTTCTAAAAAAAACGTTAATTTTTGCAGTTAGTGTCCAAAAAAACATTAAACCCATGGGTTGGCTAACGAAAAGTGGAAAAGGCATAGGGTCTACATGTTTTGAAGTCAATTTTTAGTCACCAATTACCTATCTAAAAGTCATTAAACATAAAAAAGTGATACAAATGCCAAAAAATTAAAAAATCTCCAGTTCGAGAGGAACCATTGATAGTCAAGAATTGCAAAACACAAACAAAAAAGGGGTTCAAAAATAATAATTGACTATAAGTCAGGGTGATACTTTATGAAAATAAATTGTATGTTTAAAGTACGCTGCTGAGGTAAAACGAAAATTTTCTCTGGTCTCCAACTTAAACCATAGTACGCAGCTGAACCGAAACGAAATTTTCCATACAGAAAATGACAACGAAATCATAAACGAAAAACTTCGTAGTGATTTTTGTTATGTAATACGCCAGCTCGGTAGTGAAATGTCTATAAAACAGAAAATCGTTTTTATTACTATTACTAGATCCAACTCTCCACTTATTTGCCGTACACAATTAACTGACCGAAAAATTATTCCAGACGAAAATTTTTACAGTTGGTTTTATTTTGCTGTTGGATCTTATTTTTGGAAATGAAAATTGAAGAAATAGAACTGAAGAACATTGACCACACACACACACAATTATTTTGAACCCTTAGCATCACATCGGACGATACGAAAAAAAAAAAAAAAAAAAAAAATCAAAAATTCACATCAAACGAGAAAAAAATTGACTTAAGATTTTGAACTGTTTTTTTTTTTTAAATTTATTTTGACATCTTTCTGATAAAACTGTCCATATTTTTTTCGTAATCATTTCGTTTCTGATTTTGTTCTCGATTTGAAGACTAGAGAAAATTTTCGTTACACTTCAACAGCCTACTGGGCTTTAAGCTTAAGGAAACATTTTTCAAATGGATTATTTACAATGTTTTCAACGAATTTGAAACATACATAGATGCTATACAAATCAATTATAAAACACTCAAAGATTTTGTTTGCAAATAAAATTTTTAATTGAACAATTATTTTTCTAGAAAATGTATTTGTACTATTTTCCAGGTGCAAATTCATTTTTCGTAACAGGATAATAATTCAATGGATTTTTAACAAAAATAATTGCTCAATTAAATTTTTAAATAGACTGGAAAATGGGGGTATTAAGGAACAATTACGTGCAAGGGCTTTTATTTTTATTATTGAATGTTTATTTGGTCAAAAAGCATTCCTAAAACCGAAAATGCTACTAAATTCGACCAAAAGTTTTTGTGAGAATGGTCACACTGGCCGCTTTTCAATAATTTTGCTATAACTCGAAAACTAATCCAAATTTGATAATTTTTCTCTTAAAACTTATGGACGGTAACAAAATTGTATAAAAAAATATAAGCACGAAAAGTAAATTTTTTTCTAAATGGCAAAACTTTTTCTACGGGTCAAGACATGCATGAACAAAATAAAAAAGAGGCTTTGTGAGAAAAAGTTCTATAAAATATTATTACCTACAATATCAAATAAAAAATGTTGCTCTACGTTTAATACGAACCGAGAAAATCACACTTATGCCCTTCGAAGCTTTTTTTTCAAAATGGCAGACAACGCTTATACATTTTTTTTGGAACATTGTGGATTAAGAATCTCCAAGGGGTACTTTAAAGTAAAATAAAAAAAAAAACAAGATAAACTTTTCTGCTGGTATTTGATGCGCTGGGTTTGAATCTGGTCTTGAAATTATTCTAGCATGTCATGTTTTTGAGATTTTCGAATCTAGTGATATAAAAAAAGCGTTTTTTATGCAAATTTGGGGTTATATTTCTTGTCAAAGATTGTTTTAAAAAAATTCAAACAGAATTTTGAAGTAAAATGTTTATACTTTAGAATAAAATTAATATTTTTTCTTAAAAAAATTACCTAGACAAAACATATACATAGCCCCAAATTTGCATAAAAAACGCATTTTTGTATATGTTTAGATTTGAATATCTCTAAAATGTCAGATGCTTAAGCAATTTCAAGACCAGATTCGAACTCAGCGCATCAAAGACCATTATAAAGTGTATATTGCTTCATGTTACAGATATAAATTCAAAATTTTCACATAAAGTAGTTACTTGGTGCTTTCAAGTTGATTTTCGAAAATAGTAAAAATACGTCAATTTTCAACTAGCGCTTGAGTCCAAATAGGTTGTCGCAGAAAATAACCTTAAACAGAGATTTATACGAGATTGTGTAGACTTTCAATGGTACTTTGATGAAATTTTCGAATAATTGATAGTTTTTGAGCCAAAAAATGCATTTTTACATCACTTTTTGCATTTTCTTCCATGTTGCGTCATGAAATTTAAGTCACAAACTTTAGATTTGGATTCAGCACCCCCGAAAACATGAAAGAGTGGCAAAATCAAAAATTACCACAAATTGACTGGATAAGGAAATTTTACAAAAAAGACTAGATTCCTAGGTACATTGTACTTCTGTAAAATTCAAAAAATTAAAATTATTATTATTTTTTAACAAACAATTCCAAACTGGAGATGATAAATTTTCAAAAAAAGAAAATATATTAAAAAATATTTCGTCAAAATTGCATCAATAATATTGTAATTCTTAAAAAAATCAACCAAAAATACAAAAATTATTCTTCTTCTCAATCTCTAAGCCTGATAAGAATCCATATAATTGCTTCCTCTTAGAGGCCAATATGTTATCACCATCACCATTTCATTGCCTAATACCAAGTGTCTTGTGTTTAAAATAATTCATTCATGTGACGACCAGCATAGTGATTGGGTTAAAGTACTCTAAATTTTATTTATAAATATTTTTTGTAACCAATATATCAACCGCCAAAATATCATCAAGTGCAAAGAATAAAAAAATATCAAATAATAAAAAAGTGAAACCTCAGTGCTTCAATTAATAATTACTCGTGATACTGTTTTTTTTTTAGATTTCATCAAAATGGATTTACAAATTGAACTAAGAAACAATCGTTAATTAAATTTTTTTTTTGTTTAAGTAATATACAAAAAAAGAAAAAATTTAAATAAATTGTTCAAGAAATCATTTTCAATGCACGAAACAACCGTATTGTGTAATGGTGAACAAAGTTATGCGAAAAATTCCTCTTAAGCGGAGAAAAAACAATCAAAATGATCAAAGTTTAAGTTGTTCACTTTTTACTGTCGTCACTGTTAATAATAATAATTCATTGCCTGCCAAACGTTTATTGCCTCAATGGGTAACATTCAGCGCCACACTCTTCGTCATCTTTAGCATTGTATGGAGTTCAACATTGGGTTATGTGGATGCCGCCGACGATCGCGACGCCACCGAAAGGAACGAGGAAGATAGTAAGTTCTTTTTTGCTCTGAAAAGATATTTTTTTTGCACAGAAAAACCACGATTTAGTTATTCCTACTGAACTTTAAGTCTTTAAGTTTCAGAGCGTAAAAAAAATGTTGAGACAAATTCTTGTGTTCTATTGAAACTTATACCTAATTTGACCTTAATCCAAGCCTGAACAGTGAGTAGAAAAAAAAAACAGGCAAACTGTTTATCGAATTCTAAAATCATTGGCTGCATTTTTTTTCCTACCAGCTACAACACATTGTATGTATTTTTAAAGTAACAATGCACATTAAATACGGCATATTGACACAGATCTGTGTTCTTAATTGCCATTGCATGCATATTGCATTCTTCCGCAGCATCCTATTAAACTGGGTGCATATATGGATGTTGGGGCATTGAGTTGAGAGTATGTTTTGCAACACTTTTAACTGCAGCTGCTGTCAAGCTCAATAAATCAATTCATTAAGTTGACACTCTCAATTGAATCACTAGAATTCAGTTGCATGCCGCAACAATCATTAAGGTCAAACACTCGAAACAGAAATAATTACTAATTCAAATAAGAATTGGAAACAAAAAAAAAACATAGAAAAAACATAGAATCTTTTTAATTGATTAAACAGACAAATGGTTTAATAGTCTTTTACTCTGTTCATGAAAAGGGAAAAAAAACGGATTGGAAACTGGGTCAATGGTTTGGAAGATAAGGTTGGCTTCAAATCAAAGAAGTGCCGTTATTTAGTAATTGATTTTCTTGACCAGCATTAATACTGACGTTTTGTCTTATCTGTGGGAAGAAAAGCGATTCTTGTGAATTGTGCAATATAGACTGAAGACATTTGACATTTCGTTTTGTTTTGTTTTTGTTACAGGCGGTTTGGTTGATCTTATCAAGGAATTCGGAATATCAGATGTTCCAGTTGGAATAACTCAAGCCAAAGGTTTCTGTGGCAGCGAACGCAATGTATACCAAGCCTCATACCCATCACCGGCTTTCGCGCTAACCAAAGAAGCCGTATTGACCATTCAAACTTCTAAGGCTTTCCCTAATGGCTTTCCTGAAGACTTTTCCATCTTGATAGCTCTGAAACCAACCAATCGAAGTCAAATCAAAGTCCCGGTCTTCACAATTTACTCTGAAGAAAGTGAAGATGTTCTTTCGGTGACAATTGGTCGCGAAATCGGAATGATCTATCAGCAAGTTGACGGACCGAATTATCAGCGAAACGACATAAACTTTGGCATTGGAATCAATGACAATAAATGGCATCGATTTGGAATCAGTGTGAAAGGGAATGCTGCGACTTTGATTCTAGACTGCAACAAACAAGTAACTCGACGATTGGACAGGCAACTTGGATCTTCGATTCCGACAAATGGTTTGATATTGACCGGTGTGCAACTAACAGACGACGAAGGCTTTTTTACCGGTGATATTCAGATGATGCATGTTGCTGATAATCCAGATGCAGGTTATGACATTTGCTCGAAATATGTTCCGTCGTGTAGTCGGAGTATTGTAGGGGAATCTCAAGATAATTCTAATGGAGATCCAAATAGCGTACGACGATTTGAAAGTTCTTCTTGGAGTTCGAGTGGAGTTGGTGGGTTGGGAACGACTTATTTCGAAAGCTCCAGTCGATCGCCGATAGAAAGCTTTATCGGCGGGCCTACTGGAAGCTCCAGTTTTCATTATTCTTCAAGTGGATCTTCAGGCGGAGGTGGTTCAAATAGTGTAAATGGCGGTCCTACTGGTAGTTCAAGTTTTCATTATTCAACAAGTGGAACCTCAGGAGGAGATGGTTCTGGGTTAAGTGGGTCTGACAATTATTTTTTAACCACTGGAAGCAGTTCAGGAAACATTGGCGGGTCTGGCGGATCTAGTGGATATGAATTTGGTTCAAGAGGAGGAACATCTACATCAGGCGTTTCTGGATCTAGTTCGAGTTCAAGTGGATTTGCTGGAGGTGGCATGGGAAATGGGCAAATCGATGTCGGGTCAGCTTATGTTCCTTCAAGATTTCCAGGAGGTACTGTTGACATTGATTACAACATTTCAGCAGCTGGTGGTAGGGAACCTACAGATAATTCAATTGAAGCCCCAAACTCTACTGAAGCCGAAGTTTCAATAGAAGAGTCACTATCTGGAGGTGGTCTTAATGGTCATGGACATATTCCAACAATATCGAACAGAACTGATTCTCAGGAGAGCAGTGCCGGTCAAGAGGAAGACGAATTTGATTTGAATTCTTTCAACACTGGCTTAGGAGGAAGCAGGGGCAGTAGTAGGCCTGGTGGAAAGAGAAAATCGAAGGGGAGAAAGAAGCCTAAGAAAGTGAATTCCGGATCAGGAGTAGGCACCGATTTGGCAGCAATACTTCCGGATCGTAGAAACAATGAAACCGGATTGGGGCCACATGAACCAAGCACTATAACTTGTTATCCGGGTCCAAGAGGTTATACCGGACTTCCGGGGCCACCAGGAGAGAGAGGACCAAAAGGAGATCCAGGGAGGGATGGTATTTCCGGGACAGCAGGAGGCCCTGGAGCACCAGGTCATGTCTTTGTTGTGCCCGTAAGTTAAATATTCAGTATAACCTGCAAAAAGTTAACAATCCTGTTTCAGGTCAGCCAAAGCAATGAGAAAGGACCAGATACTCAAGCAGAAGCATTGAGACAAATGCTCTCCCAGCACATGGTGAGTTGAAAGAAGGTTTTCTAAAAATTGTTTATCCGAACCTTTTTTATTTTCTTAGATGTCCATGAAAGGACCAGAAGGACCAATGGGGTTGACAGGTTTGCCTGGGCCGAGTGGGCCTTCAGGTCCTCAAGGAACGAAAGGAGAACCGGGGGATGTGGGAGAACCTGTAGGTTAAACAATAATATAATAAATAAACTCCTCTTTAAAACTTCGAATAAATTTGTCTGTAGGGTACCCGTGGTCTGAGAGGTCCAGCGGGAACACAGGGTCGTGAAGGCAGACGAGGAAGATCTGGTCGAGATGGTGAACGCGGTGCGGTTGGCCCTACTGGAGTGAAAGGTGAAATAGGGCCGATGGGATCTCCAGGGTTACCAGGTGATAAAGGTCATCGGGGTGTGCCAGGAGTTGCTGGAGAAAAAGGACAACAAGGTCTCGAAGGACAGCCTGGAGAAGAAGGACCAACAGGTTTACCAGGGCTACCTGGTGAGTTGGTAAGTTCATTTATACATAATTTACTTATGCATTTCCTTTAATATATATTTATCTTGCAAAAGGGCCCTCGAGGTTTTCTAGGACCTCGCGGATTCCCAGGTCCAGCTGGTAATCCTGGTCTGCCGGGTAACGAAGGTGTTCAAGGTGTGAAGGGAAACCCTGGTCTAACGGGGCTACCAGGAGCACCAGGTCAGCAAGGCGCATCTGGACCACCAGGTGCTCCCGGTCAACAAGGTAACCTTGGACCACCTGGAATTTCTGGGGCATCTGGAAAACCAGGTTTACCTGGACTACCGGGAGCAGATGGTGCACCAGGACGAGCTGGAAATCCAGGTTCAATGGGCACCAAAGGTGATCAAGGAATGCAGGGTGTTCAAGGACCAGTAGGATTTCCTGGACCTCGAGGACCAAAAGGCGATGACGGACCCCGAGGACCCATGGGAGACAAAGGTGACAACGGCGAACGTGGCTTAGATGGTGAAAAAGGAGATACTGGTTTACAAGGAGAGCGTGGAAATGCTGGAGCACCTGGTAGTCCGGGGCCCGAAGGTCCAGAAGGGCCAAAAGGATTCGAAGGACCCCGTGGTGAAATGGGAATGATTGGTCCGACTGGTGAGAAGGGAAAAGATGGACCTCAAGGTTTTCAGGGCTATCCGGGAGCAACAGGTGACAAAGGTGATAAAGGAGCTTCAGGTGCTACGGGTCCAGCTGGAATAAAAGGTGAACGCGGATTACAAGGGACGCAAGGAGAACGTGGAGAAATAGGCCCAAGAGGATTCAGAGGCTCCAGAGGTCGACGTGGTAATGACGGTATTGTTGGGCCAAAAGGCGACACTGGACAACCAGGTCCACCAGGAGCTCAAGGTGAAGCCGGACGACAGGGAACTGAGGGACCAAGAGGATTTATAGGAATGCCTGGACCACCAGGGGCCGATGGAAAAAATGGTCCTGCAGGACCAGCTGGTGAAAGAGGATCACCAGTAAGTTCTTAAAATCTTAAAACCTTAAAAAAAAAAACAAATATTTAAAATTCAATACTTTTAGGGAGAACCAGGAAAACCAGGACCAACGGGTGAACCAGGAGTAATTGGACCCAGAGGAGCTACTGGTGACATTGGACAAGTCGGTGAGCCAGGTATACCAGGCCTACCAGGTCTTCCTGGAGAACCTGGGCTACCTGGAGACGCAGGAAAAGAAGGTCATCCAGGTCAGGCTGGGCCTATGGGGAATCCAGGTCCACAAGGACCAACAGGCTTACCAGGATTCCCTGGGGATCGTGGACATCAAGGACAACCAGGTCTCCCAGGATTGAAAGGGGAGCTGGGCATCTCCGGAGCCCCGGGATTGCCTGGAGATAAAGGTCAAGCTGGTGAGCCAGGCAAAGATGGTCCGCAGGGTCAGATGGGACGACCGGGACCACCTGGAAACTTAGGAGCTCCAGGAGCAAAAGGAGAAGTTGGTGAAAGAGGTCCAATTGGTCCAGTTGGACGCGATGGATTGGCTGGATTACGAGGATTACCAGGTCCACCAGGACCAACAGGAACTCCTGGAGAAGATGGTGACAAAGGTGAGTTTGGACCTCCTGGAGAAAAAGGTCTTAAGGGTTCCCAGGGAGAGATGGTAAGTTTTAGTTTGTTTTTATTTTGTTTAAAAAAGTAAGTCGACTTTATAATCTTATATTCACAGGGTCCCATGGGATCATCAGGACCACAAGGACCTAGAGGAGAATCAGGGCCACCCGGAGCACCAGGAGATAAGGGACCAATAGGTGAAATGGGACGTGCTGGCATAAAAGGCGAAGATGGAAAGCCTGGAATAGCAGGTCCTCCAGGTAATATGGGACTTCAAGGACTTCCTGGTACTCCAGGAATAAAAGGCGAAAGAGGTGATGACGGAATGATGGGCCCAATAGGACCAATTGGGGTACCTGGAGAACAAGGGCGACGAGGACCAAAAGGATCTAACGGAGCACACGGAAAGCCTGGACCTCCCGGACCAATCGGTTTTACTGGAGCTGATGGAGCTCAAGGACAACCTGGACCGATCGGACCTCCTGGAAAAGAGGGTGAACGAGGGCCACTCGGGCCAAAAGGCGAGGAAGGTAAATCTGGTTTACCTGGACCACCGGGAAGTCAGGGCGCTCAAGGTCCCGAAGGCCCAAAAGGAGCATTAGGAACTCGAGGATATCCAGGAAACAATGGAGAACCGGGTTTACCTGGAATAAAAGGAGAACCAGGAAAAGAAGGTGATGATGGAAAACCAGGCGAACAGGGTTCGCCAGGAGACTATGGTCCACCAGGAAGAGTTGGAGAGCCTGGACCACCAGGGAAGCACGGTCCAGAAGGTCCAGCAGGAATTCAAGGTAGCACTGGGCCATCAGGCGAAAAAGGTGACAAAGGTGATATAGGTCCATCTGGTCCAATGGGAATCATTGGGCCACAGGGCTTGCCAGGAACTCAAGGACCAGCAGGTTTAAGAGGACCTCCTGGTATCACTGGTGAAACTGGAAGAACGGGTAGTATTGGACCACCTGGCCCTAATGGAAAAATAGGTGATACTGGACCCGACGGCCAAAAAGGTGACAGGGGTAGACGTGGACCAAAAGGACATCGAGGTGAACTTGGAATGATGGGTCTGAAGGGAGACCAAGGAGAAAAAGGAGATAGAGGATTGCGTGGCCTACAAGGTCAAGAAGGGCGCAAAGGTGAAACTGGTCCAATGGGACAATTAGGGTTCAAGGGTAATGATGGTCCAATAGGACCCGTAGGTGAACCTGGAAAAACTGGCCCCAAAGGTTCAGATGGTCCAACCGGTGCCAAAGGAGATATGGGACCAGCTGGCCCACCAGGACCACCAGGAGCCCCAGCTGATGCTCCCCTTATTCCACCCGAGCTACTCTTCCAAATGGGAGAATTTGGAAGCACTAAGGCTGATGTAAGACGACGCAGAGACACTCATAGTTTTGAAGACCTCGCTGCTATAGATGACGATGACGATTTTAATGAGTTAATGGGCATTTCAAAAGATTCAACATCAAAACGCAAATCAAAAAGAAAAAAATCAAAAAAAGAAGATCTTCCACCTAAGTTCCAGGACATGTACAGTGCCATCTATACAATGCGACAAGAAATGGATCGTATTCGAAAACCACTCGGTACGCAGGATAATCCCTCCCGCACTTGCAGAGACCTTCATTTTGGTCACCCAGACTTTAAAGACGACTGGTATTGGATCGATCCGAATGCTGGCATGGCTGATGATGCCATCTTCGTTTACTGCAACATGACCGCCGAGGGCGAAACATGTGTGCCTCCTGACGTTCATACAGCACAAATGCCCAGCATTCCATGGCGAAAGGAAAATTTGGACTGGTATTCGAATATGAGGGGAGCCTCAAAGATCACCTACGATACGGTTGGAACAGTTCAGCTGACTTTCTTGAAACTCCTCTCGCAAGAGGGCTACCAAAACTTTACCTACTCTTGTTCAAATAGCGTTGCTTGGTTCAGCACGCGAGACAACAATTTTTCGAGTGCCATTAAGCTCCAGGGTGACAACGATTTGGAAATTGGAAACGAAGAAACTCCTGTTAAACCCAATGTGCTTTTTGATGGTTGTCAGGTGAGTTGATTGAGAAATTTTGTTGTGAAAGTTTAAAAGAATTATTTTTTTCTCCGTTAGCATGGCAACACCCAGTCAGAGACGATTTTAGAAGTTCGAACAAAACGCTTAAACTACCTGCCAATAACAGATTTTTACCCCAAGGACTATGGACAACCGGATCAAGCCTTCGGTTTTAAAGTTGGATCTGCTTGTTTTAAGTGAGAAAGAGAATAATAAAAAATAAACAAAAAATAAATAAATGATTTGACGAAATGTATAAATGACAAATAAAAAAAACTTGACTGCCAAAGATACAAACCGATTAACGGTTAAGAAAACAAAACTTTTAGTCCCATAAGAATCTAATTAAGTGTACTTACTTTAGTTAAATTATAATTTTATAAAAGTGTATTTTTTTTATTTAAGGTATATTTTAAGGAGAGTCATTTTGCTTTAAGAAAATAAAAATAAATCAACTTGAAAAAAAAAACAAGAGAACTACTTTAGTATTTCAAAGTTTTCAATTTACCTAGGATTCGACCAAAAACACTTTCTACAAGGTTCCCTCCAAACTTGCCAACTAACAACACAGACGACGCACAAAAAAATGGTTAAGTCACTTAATCCCGGTTCTCTAATAGCTATCGCATCACTCAACTAATTTATTTTTAGTTTAATGTGCAGTGGTGAATAATAGAAGACCCCCAAGTTTTAAATAAATTCTCGGAAAACATACAGTATTTTTGATTTGTTTGAATTTATTTTTATTTAGTATCTATTTTGTTTTTGTTTTTATTATAAAAAATTAAATATTTTATCCTACATTTTATGGTGTTTTCTTTTTTGTTTTAAAATTCCTCTTCGATTAATAAATAAATTTAATAAAAAATAAGTTAATTTTCAAAAATGTTCTCTTCACTTCATGTTTTAATTTATTTTTTTTTTTATTTTGTTGTTGTGTATGTTCTACAATCATTTTATTGAATTTTAAATTTAAATTTTAAGTCTTATTTGTTATTTATTTATTTTTTCAAATTCACCCATCGACAACAAAATACAAAAACAAAGTGACGGACAGGTTATAGGTAAAACACTATTTTTTTGATTTTTTTTTTTTTTCAAAATTTACAACTCGGAGATTATGTTGGTATTTAATAGGTATACAGAACAGATATTCACTAAATAGACAGAGATATATTTAATATTTCATAAATTTGATTGGAGTACACAGTTTTGCTTTTTTCTTTTTTTAATTTTTAATTTTAATTTATATTTTTGAGGAAGAATACACAACGTCAATTATATAAGTTATATTTTTTTTAGGTAGGTAATTAAATTTTACTATGGTTGTTACTCAACGGAAAAATATTTTAAATTCTTCTTTTTTTGTTTATGTAGAATATATTATTTTTAAAGTCTCAAAACATTGTTAAAGGTAAATTTTTGAATTGAATAGTTCTTATTTTATTTTATTGTATATACTGTATTTGTTAGATTCTCTAATGATAGCTTTAATAATATTGGAAGTTGGTATTATTCTTGGTGGTTGTGTTTTGAGTGTTTTAGACTTTTAAATTAGGTATACAAAAATTAATATGAAATAAAAAGAAACTCCAATTAAATACATCAAAGAAATTCGTTTCCACTATACTTAATCGGCAATCTAAGGTCAAAATCGGCTAATATTGTATTACTACTTGTTCTTCATGAATTAAAATTTCCGAATATCCTATCGAGCAAAAAACTCAAAAAGCTAAGCTTACAAGAATCAAATACGACTACTACACTTAAGAATGTACAAACACAACTTTACTCTGGACCTTAACAGCTGTCTCTGTGCTATCTAATTGGTTCTTATCCTTAGTGTCTTCTGTGTATCGATAGAAGAATTTTGTCCGAAGTCGATCACCGAAAATTCTTCATACATACATATCTGGACCTGTTGTTACACAAGATGTCATCATTATGTTTTTACAAGGGATAACAACAAAACAAAACTATTAAGATAGCTTTGGATAACTATTTCAACCCGCCCAACCATTTGATATGCAAGACTTGTTTCGCATCGCACCTTGAATGACACTCACAAAACCGTAGTCGTTTTCATTTTACTTACTAAGGTCTTTGAAAATTTATTAGACATCAGACTATACTTTGTATTTTATTGATCCTAATGAACGTCTAAAGCATACAAAAAAATTGCATTCCCCCTCCCAGCGCTTCAACGCAATTCGCCAACATAACTTTTGTTGTCTTGTCATAGGTCTGATTCTCATTCCCACTTCCAAAACTTAAAGTGAACCAAACTAGAAAAAAAATCACAAATTGCAATTGAATCGGTGAGTCAAAGAGCACTGTTCTTTGTATTGAAGCGCCAAATTTAAAAACCAATAAAAACAGCCATTACTTACTTAATGATAATATAAAAAAGATTGCTTATGGTTGAAAAGTTTAACTTTTCTTTTTTAAATACATATTATTGAGCAATTAAACAATTTTTTTGTATTGTTTTGCAATAGCGCTTGTACTGCTCTTCCACTCACCGATTCAATTATAACCGCGTCAAACTCACTAATCACCTTCTCTGGAATTATCTGAATTTGACGTCACTAAAAATGCCGCGAATTCTTTAAACGGTTAAGACATGTTTCTATATCTCTGATCAGGATATGACCTATGTACATAAAGCATACATACATTTATTCAACGAAAGCTCAAGTATCATAAGGTGTTTCCATAAGATATTTTCATATATTTTATATAGAATCCAAAATAGACCTTTGAAACTCATGCTCCGCCCTCTTCTATAAAAAATTTTAAACAATGCTCAAGCGATATACCTAGTCTACAAAATTCTTCCTTAAAACTAGCACCGTTACAAATACCATCAGATACGGATTTATTTTCATGTGCTAATGCTGATTAGTAAAGAAATTCCTATCGCAAGATTCGCAAAACAAAACACATACAAAGCATATAAAACAATTGAATTGCGCAACAAAATTTTAATATTTGCATAAGACAAAAAAAAACCTTCTGCATTTTGGGACAGTCTACTAGCAGGGGTTTTGTTTTCTTTTGGGAACTGTTTGCTTAGCACATTTGAAAACTGCTATTTTTAGCACCTTGTCCCCACCAGGGCGTAGAAAAATAACCTTCCAAACTTTTGTACTCGATATTAGCACACCTATCTCTTTTTTTCCCTTATGCTTACTTATTTTTCGTTCCTAATTTGGTCCAGTCAGTTGTTTGTTATTCGTTTGAACTAAATTAGTAACGGGTTGTACTCGATTATATCGAGTCAACTTAATTGTACCAAGTTACGTGCTGGCACCCCTGTCCGTTTTCCTTGTATTGCTGACAAGTCGTTGACCATGAGTCGCAATGGTAAAAAGTCACCTGCCGGTCAGAGTGAAAACTTGTATCTGGGTTATTAATACAAATACTCGATAGAAACCTATGCTATGGCCTTATGACTGTCAACAAATCACCTTAGTCAATTCCGCGCCTGCATATAATTTGGTTGTATGTATATCCACTCCCAAAATTTGTAAAGTACATACATACATAATATCGGTGATGTTTGGTAGAAACATAATATCTCAATAAAATGGGTTGCGTCTTTTTGTCTACTTTCCACCGATTTAGAAGCCTAAACGGGAGACCTGATTTTTTTTTTTAAACATAATTTTAAAAAATCAAATACATAAATATTCCAAATCTAAAGAAAATTGGTCAATCTGTTTGGGCTCTAGCTCGATATAAAGTGGATGCATACACGGCTGTTCTGATATTCAGTCGAATTGAATCCGTACGGATTGAAAACTGTAAACAAAAGTATACCGGAATTGAAAAACGTACAAATCTGCGTTTTCTATCAAAATTACATTTGTCGTGAATTATGGGACATCTTTTAAAAACGAAAACGACAAAGTAAAAAATACAAATATACTTCATATTAGTGTACATTTTGTCATTTCATTCATTTTTTTTCTACAAGCTTATATCTGTTTTAAAGAGATTTGTATTATTCTTTATTTAATTGGCTTCCAAAATTATGAGTTTGTCTCTAATCTAATGAATCGAGGAAATCCTATTCCTTACTCGATGAACCATTTGGAGCTTTTTATGAAGCGTAACAGACTACCAATGTCTATGTTTATTAGATCACTAGGGTCATTAGAGTAAAAATCACCAAGGTGAAGTCTTCGTCCATTAGATTGAGCAGAGCACGTGCATAGAAGGTGAGGAATCGATTCTATCTCTTCCTCATCCATACAGCTTCTGCAAAAATCATTAGACAATACGCCACGGCGGCATTTCGTGCTTGCCTAAAAGCGATCGATGTAAAAGGGACATCAATTCAGTAGCAACAATAGTGAATACAAAGTAATTCAGGATTTTCTTTGGTTTCCAGAAAGAATTCAGTTAGTCGGGATTTTGAAAATCGGCATTCCATAATTCTTTTGGCTGAAAAATTTGCGATTTTGTAACTGGGGTTATGTAGCGTATGTTTTTATTAAGAAAAATTATTTTTGTTTAAGAAAGTAAAATATTTCCCTACTTTCAGTAAGAATTTCTTAATTTAATCAAGCAGAAAAATTTGTTAACATTTCCATTTTGACAAAATGCACTTTTGGATGAGTGTTAAAAAACATCGGTTATCAACATATGTATGTATGTTAATAAATGATCATTAGTTGACACTTCTCTCCTTGAATGCAACCATCCGGTGCCAAGAACTCGGTAAATCCCGGGGAGCCTGGTACACTGATGAACTTAGTTTTCATTTAATGAAGTGGACTTCCTATGAAGGTGAGAAAATTGGGTAGTTTTAGGTTATCATTATGAATAAAGAATCAAACCTTAAACGTTACTAGTTGATAATTTTTTATTATGCACATTTAAAATAAGCTTTCGAATGTCAAAACTAGCAAATTTGATTATCTCAAAGCGCCCCATCGAATTAATTCAATATCAATTTTATTGTTTATTTTTTAGTATTGGTAGTAATGAGTGATAAAAGAGAAAGGCGCTTGCAAATAAATAGTGAATTGTTGTAAGAAACGAAGGACGATTTAAATAGTTTTGCAAAGTTAGTGGACATGACATGACATTATATAACAAGAGACATGAGAGCATTTTGACTATAAATTAAAAAAAAAAAGGTTATGGGGAGGAGTTTGAAGTCGGAATAAACTTTCTTGGTACTCCGTCATGAGAGAGATAAGACTGGCCCAAGGTTCAAAACAACACACCACTTCCAAAAAAATAGTCGAAAATACAAAATATACCTAAGAAAATATAGAACATCAATCTATTTGTGAAAATAAATAATAAATTATTACAAATGTTGGTAGTTTTAAGGAATAAGAACAGCATGTTTCGAAAGTTTCTTTCTTAGTCGGCCCTTCTTAATTTATCTCGCTTCTTTCCTTCATAAAATGTTTCCCCAAAAAATAAACAACTTTACTTAAAATTTAAATTTAATATTTGAAGAAAAAATAATCTGAAAGAATAAAATTTCGCAATGTTAAGTACAATGTGCCATTGTTTGACGTTTAACATGTGTGTTAGTTTCATGCAATATTTTTGGCAGCATTGATTTTTCAAGCTAATGTGGAAGCTAGCTATCGACGATACGGGGAACTCGATACATTATTCGCTTTGAAGAGAACGTTCGATTCGCTATTTATAATGAGGACCTTACTTTCCCCCAATGTGACATTAATTCTCACTTCCATGGAATACAAACAGTCGATAACTCACATAATTTTACTTTTTCGATTTAAAAACTAAAGCCTAGTTTATACATCCATGCGAAGTGTAGTTCTCATATAAAAAATTCTGTTTTTCCTAGGCGTGAAAAACTGTCAAAAACTAAATGCAACTATTTTAGCGACAAGGAGGAATAAATTGGTCTTGAAAAAAATGCAACTTAATGGGGCTTTTCCAAGCCAAATTTCAAAATGAAAAGAATTTTTTTTGAAAACCCTTTGGTGCATAAGTTATTGATGTTTCATTTCAAATGTGATTTCACTTCACAGACATATATGTATTTGTGACTTGTAGGGCAGTAGTTTGTAGTTCTAATTTTAAAAGTAGCGAACAATAGACTAGAAAAATTATTACCCTAGCACGTTTAAAAATTCGGTTATTCGATTAGGACCCTGGGCACAGAAACAAAATCTCCTGATATTTCAACAATAATAATAATCTGATAAAGTGTGGTCTAGTGTAGTTTAAACAATCTTCTATACTATGAAACAATTTTAATTTCATTTTTACTATAAAAAAAAATAAAAAAATATTTTGCTAAAAACGATGAAATATTTACTGAAAACTATTAATAATAAAAAAAAAAAAAAAAAAATAAAAATAAAAACAATCATTCTTCGATATATACATTTTTATTATACTTTGCATTTTCATATCTTCCACTTTCTTTATTATTCTTTTTCTGTTTTTGTTTTTATATTTTTTTTTGTTTAAGCAGTGAGTTGTGGTGTGAATTTATGGTGTTTTGAATTTTATATATATATTTTTCTTTTAATTTAATATTTTTAATTTATTTTATAAATTTGTATTGATGAATTGTGTTTGCTTTTCATATCTATTTTGTATGTATATATATTTCATATAATATACGATTCACTTTTTTTTTGTTTTTTATATAGTTTTAATGTTTTTTCTTTTGTTTTATCGGTTGTCGAATTATTTTTTTTGTTTTTTCTTTCTTTTATATATATAATAATATGAACAATGAATACACATTTAAATAATAATAATAATTAATTAATTTAATTAAAAAAAAATACTAATAATTATTCACAAGACAATATGCAATAGTTGATTTAAATACAAAATAAAAGATGATATAAAAAAAAAACATTAATTAAAATTATAAGAACAAAGTATAATTCATTCACTTATTTTTGTTTCTTTTTAAGATCAATCTTTAAAATTAAAATCACAAACTAAAAGAAATAATAAATCTAAAATTTAAAAGGAAACTTTTAACAGTAATATTAATAATATAATATGTTTTCGGTTTTTTCTTTAAATAATAATAAAAAAATTAAATTTTTTTTCTTTCTCTATTGCATTATTTTTTTTTTTTAATTAATTATTCACAAACTTGCTTTTAACTTTTGTTTTGTTTTATAATTTATACATACATTTTGTTTTGAAATAATGTAAGTGACAATATTCTTTGTTGAAATTTTTATTTTACGTCGTGTCCCTTAGAAGCGCTTTTAATTGATTTGTTTTTCTCTTGTTTAAGGTTTTAAAAATAAAATTAATAGTATAAAAGTTAAAGTAACATTTTTTATTGAATATGAATCTCATGCAATGAGGGGACATTTATGTGTGTGAGAGTGTGAGTCTTGAAATTTATTTTTTTTTACTTTCTTTTGTATCTCAATAAAAAAACACTGAATAATAAAAAACTATAACTACATTCATTTCCTGCGTGTGTGTATAATTTTGTTTTCTTTATTTTTATTTTAATATGTATTAAATATTATTTTTAATAATAGTTTCTTCAGTATAATGTGGTTTATTTTCTTTTTTTTTATATTTTTTTGTTTTGTTTTAAACTGGCGAATAATGTTGTTATTATTGTAGTTAGGTAAATGTGTTTTGTTTAATTTTTTTTCTTTTATTTTTATTATATAATTTATATAAATTTTAATACAACTGCCGCTACTATCTAGGCGTTTCCATGACCACTTGCTTAAAGGCTCCAGCTGACACATGAGATTTTACTTCATGGCTGCCTAATGATGCTGTGCCATCTTTTGCTATATACAACTTCAAGCCAGATGCTGGAAGAAAATAAGAAAAATTAATCAAGTTCAAAAATAACTTCTACTTCTACTCGTATATATATGTATACTTACTCTCTGCTGATTCCTCAAACTGATCTAATTTTATGTCCCTTATAAGATCATCGATTAATGAATTTGGATTAACACGAGTTTCTTCAACACGATCCGAAACACGTGGCGCCCCATCATCGAGTGCGCCCTTTTTACGCTTTTCAGCTGCTGTTTTCATACGATCTAGAGATCCTGTTTCACTTATAACTAACGATCCGGAACTAGGGTTCCTTTTTGTTGGTTTTTTTCAAAAATAAAAAAAAAGTATAGAGATATTTTTTTTTAAATATTACAAATTGATTATTTTTAATTTTTATTTTTTTTTTATTTTTTACAAAGAATGTGTTAGGTTTAAAATTTAAGATTATTTTGATAATTGAAATCATTTTTGTTTTTTTTTTTTTCAAATTAAAACACATTCAATATAAAAAAATATAAGAAATATATTTTGAAAAAAAACAACAATAAATAGATGAGAGACAATGATTTTGAAAGCTTTATGGTGCAGTTAATGACAGTGATTGTGGAAAATTTATAATGAAATGGAAAATAAGAAAACTTTAAGAGAAAAAAAAACCAAAAATAGTTTAGTTAGAAAAGCATAGCGTGTGTATTATAAGTAGCTGTGACTGAGTTTAAAACGATAGTGCAATGAGAATGTTAAGATTTATTTAAAAATTAAAAAAAAAATTAAATGTTTTTATGTACAAGTTTAATTTATTATTTTTGACGAGGATTGTAAGGAAAATAGGCGAAAAATTGCAACACTAAAAATAACGATATTACTCGTACGTTGCACAAACAAAACGAAAAATGGTAATTTAAAGGCCAGGCTTAAATGCAAAGCAAACTCAAGACAGGTTTTAAAAAAAAACCTTTTTGCATGAAACTATGTCTATGAACTTTTAGGAAGTTTTCCAACTTTTAAGTAAGGTAGGAGAGCTAAATACCAACATTTAATTGCTAAAAAGAAACTTGTGATGAAGGAAATTATAAGTTGGCTCTATTAGGAACCTGTACTGGAGTTTTAGACTTGAAAATAAGTCAAACGTTTTAATTTTGTATTATTTAGGTATTCATCGCTGCTGATGCTAAGCGAAAAATAGCATTAAAAATAACGCAAGGATTTAAATGAACATTTTCTTTTGGCTTTTCTTTTAATATCATGGAGTTTGAAATGGGAAATTGATAATAATTGTAAATTGGATAAGTCTCCACTCTTTACTCTTACTGAATCAACTGACTAGAAGATTAATTTTTTGCCATTTTTCTGTAGTACGAGATGGAATGTAAAAAAAATGTTCAAATCGTTGAGAGATTTTGTCCTCCCTCCATTTGTTGTGCCCTTCTCACCTTAAAGGCAAATGTGCCGGAGACGAAAATCTCCTTGCCTGGAAGGAGTATAAGAAAGTAAAACCCTTCTCACACGAGGGACAAAAATCACGTTTTCATGACATGCACTTTTTTTATTGAATGCTTCTTATTCTTCCAGCATTTAGTTTCCTTACAGAACAAGAACTATTGTTTTGACAGCATTCGTTCGTTTTTAATTTGGCTTCTTCTGGAACGTTTTATTTTTAAATTCGTCGTGAAAGCCATTATTTTAATAAAACTGACTGCAATTTTTGGAAAGCAATTTTTATTTATCTGAATTCATTTTTCTGTTTACTATCATCTTAGAGTGAATAGCAGCTAACTCATATTTTGCATTTTTAACAAAAATATATTTTTAAAAAAGTGTTAACATTATTTGAATAGAACCAAAATTACATTAAGTATTTTTCTACACTCGTGATTGCTAAATTCAGTGGAATTGAAAGGATTTAATAGATTTTTGTATTTTCTTAAGCAATTTTTGAAGTGGTCTTTAATGGTCAAAAAAATGTGGAGCTTTTCACTCTAAGGGCCAGTTTTTCAGTTCAAAGTTAGCTCTGAGTTAAACAAGAGTTAGCTAGTCCTGAAAATAAGATAACCATGAGTTAACTCAGAAGCAGCTTTTTAGTTGAGGATTTACTTTATCTTTCAGCAGTCAACAGTCTAGGGCGACCTATGCATATTATCCTTCTAAACCATTTATGCATGAGAATAGAGATGGCGCCACAACAACATTGCACTGAAATCAACTTTCCCTATCGACATCGAGATTGCGCCACAACTGAAAAGGCACTCAATTTTGTCCAATTCACCAAAGTAGGTGAATTAACTTCGAGTTAACTCAAAACACGTTTCTTGAGTTAACTCAGGTTAAACCCCGAAACTAGGTTGAACTCACACTGAAAAACTGGCCCTAAGAATATTAATAAAATATCTTACACAATGACAGTATTTGATTTAAAAAAGATAGACAAATGACAGTTCCATCAAAATGAAGTCTGAGATATTTTTGTGAATAGTCGAGAGAGGGATATTTTGCTATTTGGTAAGAGAGTAACAAGCTCTTACTCTCTTACCAAGAGAGAGGGATATTTTGCTATTTGGTAAGAGAGTAACAAGCTCTTACTCTCTTACCAAAATATCCCTCTCTCGACTATTAAAAATTATACAAAAATGTTTACATTTTATTTTAAACAAATCAATGCTCATGTTTTGAAGCTCTCGTAAAAGTAAAATTCATCGAGGAACGGTGAAAATTAAAACAAAATTTATGAGTTTTGTTCCATTATTTTCCAATGTTGGATCACCAATATTTTTTCGAAGAGAGAATTTGTTTTAGACTCTATAAAATGTGTTAAGATAGCTAAGAGAACAAAATTAAGCTTTCCTGCAATTTTAATCTAATAAATTTCTTTATTCTGAAGTCAAAAATATCAATTTGAACTTAAATAACAAAGAACAAAATCGAGTCTTGGTTGAAATAAAAAATGACGCAACATTTTTTTTGGGAATTTTGGATTTGTAGTTTTTGTGTTAAAATTGAAATTTTATCACAAAAAAAAACTCTCCACCGAAAAAAAATATATTGAATAAAAATAAAATAAATTTGGTGGCGCAACAGCTCGTGGAGATCCAGGACCTAGTGACTTACAAGTCTCAACCATTCCTGTGTGCGTGTTGTTGGCAGAAATGGTGGGGGCCTACATCCGAATCCGAACGGCTAGATGAGAAGTACTTATTCATGCCAAGTTACTCTTAGAGGATTTGTCAGTTCCTTGCATAATTGACAGTTTGGTGGCAGCGGCTGGGAATCGAACTTAGATCTTCGGCATGACCGAACAAATATACCAGACAAACTTCTTGGTGACAATTCTTTGAAAATGTTTTAAAGTTTAAGTCGTAGGTCTGCGAAAACTCCAATTCTTTTTGACATTTAAAACCTAGCAGACGTGTTAATTCAACTCGTTTTGGTATTGCTCGCAGCAGTGTCACTTTTTTCACATTTCTAGGAAAACTGACAATTTAAGTGCAAAAAAATAATAGAACTAGTTGGAGTTAAATTAATTCGAAAGGAATGCTGCCTAGTTCGAAAGACAAAGTTTTTAAGTTACGAAAAGAGAAAGTTTCACTACCATGAAGGCCTTCAAATCTGCTGAAACATTGTTATTTAATTATATATTGAGCAATTGAAGTAGGTTTAGAGCAAAGTACGTTAACAGTTCTTTGGTTTATTTACTATCTTTTTGGTTTTGAAGTAAAAAAAAATAACACTATAGTTTTATAACAGAACATAAGAGAAATAACCAAAGTAACGCTATACTAAATAATACTTGATCACTTAAATGGCGTTCTATTTAATTGGTAAATTATATTTAGAACTTTAAAACCAAGGAGTATACAAAAAACTGTCAATTTCTAAAACAAATTCTGGTATACAATAATAAAATTGGAGGAAATCGCCACATATTTCAAAGAAACGAATGGATATATTTTTTGTATGACAAACAAAAAATTACAAAAATTTGGAATTTTGTCACGGTTGTACATGGTAAATTGTTATTGTACAGGGCTCTGAGCACCATATCTACCACCACCAATCTGATTGATGATGATCATTACAAATCCGAAATCTTGAAAAATAAATTTTAATTTGTATAGCATTGGATAAAAGGTATCTGAAACGGTTTCTTTATTAGAAATAAAATAAATGTTACTGTTTGCTTATTTAAAATTTCAAGACCATGATTTTGAAGATACATAAAAGAAGATATAAAGTCAGGCAATTGACACTTTATAAAATGTATTGTGAGTTTCTTATAAATTATTTCTGATTTCTAAAGAAAAAAAAAAACATTTTCTCTACAAAAGAAGATAAGTTTAATGAAAGAATTGCACCAAATATGTACGTAAAATCTAGTAAAATTATTGTATGAAGTTTTCAAAATTAAAACAAGATTGTTAAACATGCTGACAAGAAGCATAACCATCAAGTCGACAGTAGTTGTCAAGCTTAAAAAAAAAAACATAAGACAAAGTAGAAAATCAGAACTTTTTAGGACAAACAACAGAAATATGTAAGCAAAAATAAAACGTCACAATTCCTAAAAAAATAAACTCAAACAACAACAACGAAAATAAACAGAAAAAAAACAGGCAACATGGCATATTTAAAGCATCAAACAACGGGCAACACTCTCTCATCAATATTTCATAGAAAGGTTAATTTTTTGTTTTGGTTTCTATTAAAGAAATTTGACATTTGAAAACGAACATATTTATACTGGGGCGTCGAATGACTTGCGAGGTTGCCAACGGCGATAGGGAAGCTCCCGTTGGTATCACATATTCTCCAACCATTCCCGTACATCCGGTAGCAGCTGATGAGTTTGTTGTTGTAGCCGCAACTGCGGCCGCCGCCGTATTTCCACCCGTACAAGTTATCGTCAGTAATAGCGATGCAGCTGAAGGATTCGATTTAAGACTGCACACATCCGTTGGACTGGTTGTCGATGAGTTTTGTGCAGCGGCGCCAGCTCCAGAGCCAGCAGCAGCTGCTGCGGTGGCACTATTTTGTGCCGATGAGGACGCAACCGGAGATCCTATTGGCTGATGATGTGAGGAAGCAGGTATTACACCATCCACAGTATCACTTGTGCAGGTGAAAGTTATCACAGCAGCTCCACTACTACCACTACCACTGGACGAGGTGCTATTTATACTGCCCAAAGTGCCACAGGACGATGAAGCATTCGGCGATGTTGTCGCTGTGGCAGCAATTGATGATATCTGTCGATTACTGCCATCTAGGAGTCGACGTGGTACACCCGAGATGCTTCTGGGAGGAGAACGCAATGCAATAGGCCAGCAAATCAAGAAGTGACGAACACATCAAGCAAAGTATATTGTTTATTTTTTATTGTTTTCAAAAAAACACACACAGAGGAAAAAATTGAAAAAAGCAAGATTTGTTTGGTTTGATTTATTTAAAGTTTAATTATTTAATCAAGGTGAATATTTTGATGTTTAAAAAATATATTTTAAACTCAAATAAAAAAAATATATTAGATAAAAAAAAAAAAATAAAAAAAAATAAACACACTGGAAAGTTTATTTTGAAGCGTTGCAAGGTGTTGTTAAAAAAACTTGAAGCAACTTAAGCGTGAAAAGCTCTTGAGTTATATGTAATAAGTTTTAAATTTCACGACAAAGGTTTTAAAGTTCTCATCTACAAAGGAGAACTACAACTTGGGTCATATTTTTTTAGCTCTTCGCAACTAGGATTGCCAACGTTGCGAAATAAAAACTGACTAAAAATAGCTTAAACAGAAAAATACAATTTAAAAAAAGTACCATACCCACAAAAAAGCCTACTAAGAAGCACTTTTCGCAAAAATACTAAACAAAAAATGTGATTCATGTAGAAGTTGTATTAAATTTTCTATTTAGGGTTTGTCTAGGAGTTTAAGAGTGATCAACCGACCCTAACAATTCAGAAAGGGACAACATAATATGGCAACCCCTTCTTTGCGAATAGATTGTAGAAATAAAAAAAAAAAATAGAATTTCGTCCAAAAATTGGTTTAGTGTTCCAAAAATATCTACTAGGGCAGATTTAAAAGCTACATATTAGCTGCGTTTTATTATCCCTTTTAAAATTGTTATATCTTTTGACCAACTACTCGTATGGGACAAAATTTGACTACTTCAACTTCTTCAGGCTAGGCATCAATTTTTTTTTAACAACTTTGGTATTTAAGAGTAAGAATAAAAAAACACGTTTTTATTTTTACTTCAAACCAAACCGTAGCCGTAAGCTTTACTGTTAAGGAGCTTTTTCCGAAAAACCCATATTTTGTCAAAGTATCTTAATATTTTTTGCAGAAAATTGCACGGTCTACAGAGCTTACTAATATATTTTTCGATGTCATTCACCTGTTCCTGACCTGGACAGTGTTTTTTTTTTTTTTTAATTTAGGACAAAGGTCTGATCTTAATTGTCAAACAAATCAAATTGTAAAAAAAAAAAAGTTTTTAAAATATAAAATTTTCAAAAAAAATAAATAATTTTTTTCCCAAAATTTGGTACGCATTATTACGAGTATTAAAATTTTAAATGAGCTTTTGTATAAACAATTTGATTGAAATGAGTTGAGACTTTTTGAAGAAATCGAAGTTAAAAAAAAGGTTAAATGGCTAATACCTTTAGTAACAGTTTTTGGTGTACAAAAATTTTACAAACAAAAGTACAATATTTCTATGTTAGGTTACCGTTATTTTTAGAGCAAACACAAACAAATTGACCCCATTTTCGGAAATCGAAAAAAAGACTTAGGACAAGTTGTACAAACGTGGTTCAAGTTTCGATCCATGGTTCAAAAATTTGTGCTTGCTGGTTTTAGTGGAATAACCCCGAGTTCAAGGATGGTCTAAGGTTCAAGTATGTTTTAGCAGCCCATTTATGATGATATAAATGAACCATCTTTGAACCTCAGTAAGTTTGCTAAGGTCGGTGAGTCAAAATTGCTGAACCACGAATTAAATATTTGTACAACTGGCCCTAAAGTTCAATATTTTAAGAAAGTAGCTTTTGGAGCATGAAGGCTGTAGTTTGAGGTACAAAGTCGAGCTGGTAGTAGGTTAACATTATTTTAAAGCTCATAGGTAAACGGGGTCGGACCCTGTCTGATCCAATTTTTGTTAAATATTACTCAGCAAAGCCATGTTCACAAGGCTAGCGGAAAACTCAAATATTTGTTTTATTCATAATCTAAAAGTAATAAAATCAGGCCATGCTCATGTTCTGTGCGCCGGAGAAATTTTCAAACAGCTGTTCGGAAGAATACCTCGAAGTGAAAGTTCTTCCATTCGTAGGAAATCGGAGAATTTTTCACTCCGACAGATATCTCGCTAAGGTAGAATATCATTTCATTTTTGGATGCTACGGCATAAGAAAAATTATCAAAATCAGGGGCAGTAAATTGCGTCACCGAACAAATGAGTGAGTGCCATCAGTGATTGAATGAACCACTTCAAATTTTGGTATACTATATTGCTCGGAACGTGAGCGGTAATGCCAAACTCACATAATTCAGTCAAGTACTACTCGATAACTGATGCGGTAGTTCGGCCCCAGTTTTACCCATTTTAAGAAAATCGAAAATCAAAAAAGTTTTTAATGGCAGTAAATAACCATTTTTCGAAAAAAGGTTTTACCCCAAGGTAATTCAAACTTAAATAAGATCATACATTTATTTTCTATACAGCCACTTGGTATTAAATAAACAATTCTTTCGAATACACTGCCTTGGCCGATTAAAAAAAATATAATAGTATCTTAAGTATATGAGTACTATCATCGCTGGGGTTTCAAAATCAATTCGGCCAAATCCGAACTGATCTGTTTCAGACGACCAAGTCATTGGACGCTCAGCCACCAACTGCAGGAATACCAAGATCACTCTTTCCGATGGAAATCAACTGTCAGCAAGAAATAACGTCAAATACCTGGGAATGCAGTTCAACGAGTTATACCGATTCAATCCTCATACAGCAGCTGTACTAAGAAAAGCTAACTTCGCCTTCCATCGCATCTATTCGCTAATGTGAAAACAGAACGGACTAAGCTAAAAGACGAAGCTTCTCCCATACAAGCAGCTCATCAGACCGATCATCACCTACTGCTTTCCCATCTGGTACACGACGACGAAATCACAAATGAAAAAACTTGCAATATTCGAGAGGATTCTGCGGATCTGCACAGGACTGCACTTCGAGAGGATACGAAGACTCTATGAAGAGGCTAATACTCTACAACTAGATAAATAGCTCATCCAATTTAGCAGAAGATGTCTCCAAAATCTGATGAACCATCCGAACCCTTTGATAGAAGGAATTGTACATCCCAACCAGCGGTACCTGATATATATATATTATTATATTATTTCAACCATTGACGAAGAGAACATTCCCTTCTACGCTGATCCAAGGTCAGCTCACAACCGTGGCTGAAATCCTATTATCATATGAAAAATCAACACCATCTACCCTTAAAAGAAAATCCTACCTCCTCAAATTGCATAATCGAAACGGAACTATAACTTTCTAGCTATGAGAGAAACTTAAAACTTTCGTGTTTAATATTCTGTAAAACGTATATCACTATCGTCGTCTTTGCTATTTGCTCGTAGCTCCTATCGCGAAGTCATTAGAGAATCGAAAAGGCGTCAGCTAAAAAAAAAAGATAGCTTCCTCCTTCCATTTCAAACTCATAACACTTTTTCATTTTCCAGTGGATAAATCGTTTTGCGTTCCTTCGAATTGAATTAATCATATATTTGTATTGATTTTATTTTTTCATCCTTCATGCCAGCCAACAACAAGCCTTAGTAAAAGAACGAAAAAAATAATAAATTATGTCATCCTACGAACTAGGATTCCTTTTTTGTTCTGTTTAAGGAAAAAATGTAATTAATTTGTTTTTGGTTGTATTTATACAAAAGTTAATTCAATTACAAGAGAAATATTTTTTTATGATGCCAAATTGATATAGCTTGGAAATGAGGTTGAAGTTGAAGGATATCTGGTTTATCAATGAAGTAGAAATAGTCCAAGTTATATAAAACATAATTTTAACAAAATTGTATAAAAAAAATTAGAGGAGGTAATACAAGCTAAGCCTAATACAAGCTAATTCTTAATCTAACTTAAAAACTAAGAACTTAAGCTAAGGTATGTGTGGAGGAGGGCGAGTCAGAGGACGGAGTCTTAGGGAAGGAGTACTGAGTCAAAGGAGTTCATGTTCAAATTAACACTTCGCAGCATTCGAGAGATAGGTTCGTTTGAGCCATAGGAAGTCCTGTGAGTGGCAAGATAAAAAAGACGAGGATTTCGAGAACGAGGATTAATGTTACAAGAGATAGAGTTGTAAAGTGAAATGCAGTCAACGGAACCAGAAAGTAATCGACAAATGAAGAGAATGTCTGATATTTCTCTATGTTCTTTCAAAGAATTCAAGTTGATTAGTTTAAGGCGGTGTAGATAGGGAGGCAGGATCAGGGGATTGTTTCAGGCAAGACCTCGAAGAGCAAAGCGAAGGAAACGACGCTGGACGCTCTTGATTCTGGAAATGTGAATAAGTTGATTGTTGAGGGGACCAAACTTGAGAAGCGTATTCAAGGAGTGGGAGAACAAAGGATATGAATAGAGATCAAGTCACATAAGGGTTAGAGAATTCCTTTGACCATCTTTTGACGAAGCCGAGCGCTGAATTTGCCTTGAGGATATCATCTATATGGGACAAAATTAAGTTCCGGGTCAAGTATTATGCCAAGATAACGAATATTATAAACGGTGGGTATGGGTTGATCATGAAGGAGGTAGAGACGGAGAGGAGATTTAAAACGTCCACGGGTGAAAGTGATTCATTGGCATTTGGCAACGTTAAGCTCCAAGCAATTTTTAAGACACCAAATTAAAAAACTATCAGAGTCCTGTTGAATAAGGGAAGAGTCACGTGTCGACGAAATGATCTTGAAAACTTGTTATCATCACAGTAGAGTGAAATAGAAGAATGTTTGATGACCTTTTCAATATCGTTAATAGCAAGAATGAACAAAAGTGGGCCTAGGTGGTTGCCTTGGGGGACACCAGAGGTAGCTAAAAAAGAGCAAGAGGTGGCGGTTCTAAAATGAAATAACGATTATCTAGGTAAGAGAAGATCCATTTTAACAAACAAGGTTCGAAGCCGAGAGTGGACAGTTTGAAAAGTATTAGTCTATGTGAAATTTTGTCAAAGGCCTTACTGAAATCCTGAAATCGGTTAAGATAACATCGACTTCGTAACGTAAAGGGTGGAAGAGCATGATTTAATAAATTTTTTAGAACAACACCGTTTTTTTGGGATACCGACATAATCTAAAAAAAAAACAAAATCTACGAATCCAAAATCCCACACTTTTGAAAATCCTCAAATTTGAAATCTCCAGTCCCAAAATCCATGAACAAAAAACCCCGATCCAAAATCCACAAATCCAAATACTAAAAATTTAAAATCCACAAAACAAACAAAATGACAAAGTTGTTGTTGTTTAATGAACCAGATTTATTTGGCAGTAAAATAAGAAACGGTTGCAAAAAAGTATGCGATATCATTTGATGTTGATTTCATTGACTTAGTACTGGATGAAGACTTATAGAAACTCATATACACCTAAGGCTAAATGACAGTGTTCTCTCGCAGGCCCAACATGTATACATGAGCGCAAATCTGTTGAGACAGCATTTCAGGATGAAATTAATTAAAAGAAGTATTGTCGAGTTTCCCATATTAAGGAGGGCTTTTATTTGAGCATGCATCTTCTTTTTAATTCTGAATAAATTGTAACGAAACTCTAGACGAATTTCATAAAAAAATCTCTTTACAGTCAAAATACTACCCAACCAAAAAACTCTGAACAATTCCTCAACAGAAAAAAAAAAACAATTCTTTTCTAATTCTGAACGAATTTTAACGAAACTCTCAATGAATTTCAAAAACCTTCTTTTATATGCTTCCAAAATACTAGACAACTGATAAATTCTGAACGATATTAAAACTAAAACTTAAAAATCTGCTTATGAATGTTATAACTACGACAGAAAACCTAAATTTTTGTAATTTTGAAAGAATTTTAACGAAACTGTCAAAAACCTGTCAACAAATCTTTATATAATTCTTATTGAGAGTCTCTTAACGAATTTTACAGTTCCGCCACAAAAACCTCAACGATTTTTTGAGAACAATCGAAAAATTTAAATAAATCTTTATGATATTCTTACTGAAAGACACGAGTCTTATATGATTTCACCAGAAAAACTATTAGTCAAATTAGATCTAAACGAATTTTATATAATTAAGCTGTCAAGGAATTTTATGAAAATTCAATATACCTCAACATACATGTTCGGATTCGCCCAGACAAAATTTCTAGCAAAATTTAAGCAAAACTATTAACTATCAGAAGTAAGAAGAAAGCTGAAATCACATGAAGGCTTTAAATCAAATTCATATTCGAAGGGTCACCTGCTTATCACGACTTAAGGGCCCGCAAGGACGGTATCAACATAAGTTTTTTCAGCAAAATTTCATCAAGTCAATAAGCACTTGGGTAGGCTTCAGGTCATCAAAAAAGTTGCATGCTTACTTTTACGCTGTCCAAGAAAGCGCTGCGACGGCATGCCCAAAGCGTCATTACGGCTATAAGTCAAACTCTTCATATTTCTTCAGCCCCATCCAAAACTTAAGAGAGCTAGTTAGCGTAAATGTACACTTTTATTAAAATTTATTATAAAAGTTTCTTTTTATTCCTCCGAAATACTAGACTACAGTGAAATTCTGAAAGTCTTTATGATAATCTTACCAAAAGACTCTGAACAAACCTTATGATTTCGCTAGAAAACGTCTCTTTTTGCAATCCTGAACTCTATGATAAATGATGACTGAGAGACTCTGAACGAGTCTAGCGATTCCACTCGAAAATCTTTTCTTTTTTTTTAATCCTGAATGAATTTTAACAAAACTTTGAATGAATTTCAAGAAAATTCCTTCAACTTCAAAAAAAAAAAACTAAACAGCGCTGAACGAAAATCCTCTTCTTTTTTCGTCAAACTCTCAACGAGTTTAAATTTAATTATCAATGAATTTTAACGAAATTTTTCAAAAATTAAAAAAATCTTTTATTTGATAAAAGTGGAACCCACAAAAACTTTTAATGATATTCTGCTAACCAAATCCTGAACAAATTTTACCACTCTACACTATAACCTAATAATTTTTTAAACTCTAAAGGAGTTTAATTTTTTTAACGAGACTCTTAACGAAAAACAATACAAATTCTTTATGTTTTCTTGAAGTTCTAAAAAAATATAAAATTCTTCAGCGAGTTTGAACTTCACACTTTCAACCTTAACTCAACGAATTTAAACAAAACTCTCCACAAATTGTCTTCTAAATATCCATAATTTAGAAAAACCAAAAAGCCACCTGAATGAACCTTTAGGACATTCTTACCTGAGAGACTTAACAAGTCTGCTGCATAATCTATTTTTTTTTTTAGTTACTAGACTAAGGCAGATTTCACAACGAATTTAAGTGGTCTTTTCTAGCGAAACCCTGAAGAAGCATTCCGTAGTCACGTACAGACAAATCTAACTACTTTTATATTATCATTAACGTCTAGTTTAAGATATGTACGTTACTTAGAAATGAGGATTTCAATTTCAATTTTGAATAATAAAATAATTTTTACATTAATCTTTTATCATATGCAAACATTCTGAAGGTTTTCTTTTGAATGTTTAAGAAAGAAAAATAAGAAGAGCTGTCACGTACAGACGGGTCGGTTCAAATTTCAGCCAAACTATGAAGCATCTATCACAAATGTCTTAGAATCAAATTTTGAGAATGAATCAAAAGCGGTATTAGCGAAAAAATATCAAAAAGGTACTTCATTATTTTTATTCCATTTTAATATCTTGTCACGTACAGACAAATCACGTCACGTGTCTGACAGAGTTGACTTTAGCACACAGCACTGGATTGCGTTCGGACAGGTTATGAATTCAGTACTTCATTCTATTTTTGTCAGTTTGAATGCAGTGATAATTCGAAATTTCAAGTATCGGTTTGGCGATTACAGCATGACAACAAAGTCTATATTTAGTCAGACATTTTTGCGACTGGAAGATTTAGGACGTTTAAGGTGAGCTAAAACAAATATTTGAATTTTCCGTGTACGGTATTACATGATAATGCTGTGTACAAGATTTGAAGCAAGTCAGTTAACCGGTTTTGCTATAAAAGTAAATTGAAATTTAAAATTCAAATATTTGAGAGTTTATCTTTTTCATGGAAAGATACTGAAAATGAAAACCTTTTCTTTTGTTGTGTGAATTTTGGTTCGTGGATTTTGGTTTGGGGATTTTGGTTTATGAATTTTGGTTTGGGGCTTTTTGATTTAGGGCTAGGGTACCCAACCCAGTTTTTTTTCAATTAGAAAATCGTTATTTTTAGGATCCCAGCTTGAAAAATGTCAAGTTTAGTCAAGGTCCTGAAAATGCTTCAACAGGGGCGAGTGAGGCCCGATAAAAAAACCGAGTGTAACCCTTGCTTGGCCCATGTTAGGGTTAATGTAAGACTTTCTAGTGCCCTGTTAAGAACTAGATTGTTTTTGTAGGATGGATACAAAAATTGTGGTTCTAAGCCTACTTAAATTTAATAAGGAATTATTTATGTTAAAAGCCCTAATTTTATTCCACGGAAGGGTAATTCTTAATCACCTAAGCTTTAATTAAAACAAAAAGTTCATGGGTTTTAAAATTTTAACCTTCTAAAATTTGTAAAATATTTTTTTTTTTTTGATCTAAAGACAAAACAGAGTTTAATATTAAAAAAGGAGGACAAATAAACACAATAAAATTCATAAAAACAAAAATAACTTAATTTAAGAAGAAAAAAACAAAACAAAATATTTTAAGTACACAAAAATTCAGTGTTTTTCAATGCAAAAAAAAAAAAAAACAAATAAAAAATGTAAGCCTTTTGTCTACAAAGAGAGATTTTTATACAAACAAGTTATTAAAATTGTTTTTATTTTTAAAAAACACTCCAAAAACCCGAAAACCAAACAGGACAGATTTTTTTTTAATGAAAAAAGAAGGAAAACAAAAAAGTTTGATGTTTTTTCGTGATGAATTTTCAAAATTGCAATCGATGAGAGTGAGTGAATGAGACAGAGACATTGTTGTTCTCTTTGAAAAAGCATGTGAAAGTGAAGTTAATACAAAAAGCCGATTCAAAGTGAATGTGAGAAAGAGAAAGATATATTTAAAGAAATTATAGAGAAGATTTGGAGAATTTTCCATTTTTTTTACAAACCGTACCTCATCAAATTGGAATTTTGACGACCAACAATAAGATTAGCCGGATCCGTATTCTGATAATACACATATCCATCTGACTGTCTTAACGGTGTAGAACTTTTAACCGTCAACGAATTCCGTTGATAGCTGCGGCGATATGCTCGTTCAAATGGTGTCCTAGACATTATCAATGCCTCCGGGGTGTAATGCAGTTTACCCAAACGTTCATAGGTTGTAAAATCCTTCATTGAACTATTCCACGCTGAGTCCACCACATCAATGCCACTATTCCCGCCTTCGACTGCTTCGGATGACGATGGTTGTCCACCAGGGAAACTCTTTCGAGCCGAAGTCGGCGTTAGGAAGGGATCACATTCAATACGCTCACTAACCACATCTGGAATGGTTCCCAGCGATTTTATTTTCGCAATTGGATAGTGCATGGGACGTTCCCGTAGAATCTCTGGAGTGTCATCATTTCCAATGAACTTGGCATTACCGACTTTGTTCTTTTTGAATTTGCCACTCTTTGGGGATTCTTCTATTGTTGCTACTCGAGCAATGGCTGGCGATGTCTTACTATGGCGAAGTCTTTCGAATTCCTGCTTCAAAGCTTCACCTTCATATTGATCCATATCGAGGACCAGATTATTCAATGACTTAATCTTGACAATTCTCGAATTCACCTCGTTGTTTAGCCGTCGCGGTGAATTTCGATCTAGCTCTTCCGATGCCTTATTGAATTCCATTTCTAAAATTGAAAGATTCTCCATGGATTTGATTTTGGCCACTCTCGGAGTGTGATAGTTCTCATCCAAACCTGAATCTTCATCGGTAGATGCATCTGGATCGGGATCATCATCACTACTACTGCTGCTCGTCGAACAGTGTCGTCTTTTATGTGGCTTCTCATAGCTCAACGGAGGAGTGTGTATAAATTGACTAGGCATCTCATTCATGGGCGTTCGGAATTCTTCGATACTCAAATCCGTTTGAATACTCAACGATGAATTCGGCGTTAAATAGGTATTGCCATCCGAATCGATGTAATCGGGTTTCGTGTGCAGGAACGAAGGGATATTCAGTTTCATGACATTTAGAGCTCTTTGATTTAATCTGTTTAGAAGGGAAACGGATTTTTGGAATCTTTTTTTTTCGATTTTGGTTTTGGTTTTGATTTTTGGAGCGATTCGATGTCAAAACCAAATTTTTATATAGAAAAAAAAAATAATTTTCAGCGCATAACGTGGTGTTTGGTGTTAGTCAAGATGAAGTCGAGAGTTTTTTTTTTAATTTTCAATTATACCCAAAACAAAAGGTAAAAAAAAAACGAGAGAGAAACATAAAAGTTGAAAAAAATATATAAACAAAAATCAATTAGAATATAAATTTGAAGAAAATTAATTTCTATTTTTTTTGTTACTTATTTTAAAGCCTAAAAAAAACTAAATATACCATACAAGTCTAACTAGACAGATATTAGAACTACATACTTAATTTATTAGTATTTTGTATTCATTATTAATTATTAATTGATTAATAGGTCAGTCGTCAGAGACAACTATGTAATAATATTGCTCGCAAGCGAAAATATATTGATACAATTCTATGATTGGAATTTCTACGTAGGTTTTCATAAAAAAGGTCGGCTTCCACTGTCAAAAATACGTTCTAACTTATATTTACGAAAAAGTTGTTAAAGGTTTTTCAAAGAAAATTCAGTAACATTTCCTTTTGGCGAAAAATATCGATACCTTTCCGTAAGAATGTATTAAGCGACATCCAACAAAATTTTCTAATTTAAATTGAATTTAGTTTACGAGGGCTTTAGGTCAAAAAATTGTCTTATCCTTGAAAAAATATGTTTTTTTAGTACGCCCCTGATACACAATTTTACTTACAAGCGTCTTATTTTTTTGACAACTCAATGAAAACTTCCCCAGGTATATCAATTCTAATCATAGGTTTTGATCAGTTCATACATTTGAAAAAAAAATTCTGCCGACTGACCTACACATTTGAAAATGTTTAATTATTTTCTAAACAAATATCTACGTATTTTTTAATTATCTTGTTAATGTTTTTTTTTTTTTTTTTATTTTCTAAGTCTAAGTCTTTAAATTGTAAAATGCTAAAATTGGTGATGTTAGTAATTTAGAATTTTTTAGTTCGTTACTTTTGTTTTGTAACAATTCATGAAATAAATCGAAGTTAAACCCAGTAGTTATTTAAGAATTTGATTTCTCAGCTAAAGTCAAAGCAAATAAAGTGAAGATTTTAGAGTAATTTTGAGAATACCCACATCATTTTTTTTGCATGTGCCTTTTTTTCTTAGGAAAACACAAAGTTTTCTGACGAAATACAAATTTCCTTAAAAAAAATAAAAGAGAAATAGGTTCCCAAGTCAGGGAGGTGGACTAGAAAATTTCTAGAGAGCTTATAAAATTTCAATTTCTTAAGGTTCAAAAACCTTAAATACGTGAAAAGAAATATCCGTGACAGTTAACGGATGAAAACATATCTATTACATTTCAGTAGCCCTGCACCTCGGGGAACCTAATAAAATAACCCAATCTCATAATTCTATTTCAAAAATTGGTAGATGCAGAAAATGTTTAAACTTTTTATTAAAGCTCTAGGAGGAAACTGATACAATAAAAACGCGACAAAATCAAATGCAAATTTCAAAAATCTAGAAAACTGTGAGAGTGAGATAAGATTTTGCAGAGCGCAGTCTTTTTAGTATTGCCGACAAAAGCCAATTAGTTTGAATACATATTTATTTTATTAAAAAAAAAAAAACAACACCAACTTTTTGCAAAACACATTTAGTTATACATATAACTACATATCTAAGCACTAATGTACTACTCTAATTATTGTAACAGTCATTTCAACACATTTAAATTGACATATTTTTAAGACTATGCTAGCATTTATTTATTTTTTCTCAATACACATTCATGTTAACCAAGAAAGTGTTTTATTTTGTGAAGGATTAGTTAGCTTTAGCTGTTTATTTGTTTTTAATTCACAAATCTGAAAACTATATTATTTTTTTAAAGTTGAAAGCAATTATAATTTTCGAAAACTTAAAAAAATTAACCATTCAACTCATATTTTTCAAGTTGAATTGAATAACTGAAAAAAAAGCACATTGTTTGTTTCTAATAAAATATTTTGCCTAAGGGTTAAGATCCAGTCAGAGAGTGATCTGCTTAGCCAAAACTAAGGAACTGACTTCCAATAAAGGAAGTTTTAAATTCGTCTATAGACTTTTAAGTGCCTTTTACGAGCTGCGAATAAATTCGTTTAGGCAATTCCAAGCGCAAATATTAACAAATTCTTGTTTTTACTTTTCGACAAAATGAATAAACGATCTTATCTACATTTTTAAAAAGAAAACAGAGCCCATAACTAGTTTAAATTGTTAAATCAAACATTTTCATATTTTCTACACGACCAACGAGATATTTCATGCGAACTGCCCACTTATTCGCGATCCACAACACCAGGAGGCATTCGACATATCTGCGAATGAAAAATTCACTTGAACTTAACCTCAAATTTGTTTAAGCACCCATTTTACTGGTTTATTTTTTATAACAATTAGCGTCTGACGACGACCATTCATGTGAAAGAAATGTCAAAACTCACGACCATTTGCAATTCGCAGCTCATGTGAAAGGCACTTCATGCCTGCCTTAACTTATAAAACAAATAAATAAGTCAGATGCGTTCGAATAGAGAAGTTTTCGTTACATTCTGTTATTTGTCGAAATAGCTCAATAAATAGATAAATATATATTTTTCTTATTACCAACGTTCATGCAGGTAAGAATTAATAGTCCTTTAAACGCAACCTTGAATTCCATGTTAAAGCGAATACTACAATGGGATGGTGAGTGGAATTTGAATTTCAAATAAGATGAGTTTTAATCATAAAAATAAACTCAAATTTAATGTCCAGTTGCAGCTGGGTCATTCATAATCGGACAATAAGAAAGCTGCTGTTAGTGAAAGTGTTGAAAAGATCCTATCTATCAATTTGAGGGACAGCTCAGCATTTGGAATTCGTACCTTCTCTTAAAAAGTTCAACTCACCAAAGTGTTCAAGCCAGCTGACTACCGATTGGGTGCTTAAATATCAGCATTTGAATGACTTTACATAACATTATCTTGAGTGATGATAACATTATCTTCGTAATTAACTCTGAGGTTACAAAATTTTCGCATATGGGAAGTGAAAATTAGCATGTTGCTATGCTACTCGTATTGAAAGAAAGAAAGAACATCCCGTTTTTTAAATTATTTTCACATCTCACACAAGAATACTCGTTTTTCAACTCAACTATTTTTCCAACCACAAAATGGATGGCCCTGTGCATAAGTATGTCAAACTTTTGAATTAATTTTTCAAAACATTGAGCTAAGGTAGACTTTACGCAAACCATATTTTTAATATCCATTAATTTTACTTGAAATAAACAGGAGGTATTCGAATCTAATAGAATATATATTTTTTGTCTCTATGGATTGACCTTAATGCATATAAAAGAAAATCGTTCAGCCAATTATGGATCTCCCACGCCCCTAACTAAGCGATAAGTTAGGAATTAAGAGAGAGAGAGAGAGAGAGAGAGAGAGAGAGAGAGAGAGAGAGAGAGAGAGAGAGAGAGAGAGATTTGTTTACATTTTCTGTAAAGAAGAAAAATAGAATATGCAATTTCTAAAATTTAAGAATCAATACACGAAGTTCGCAAACAAAAATTATTCCTATTCTATTGAAGTGTAGAATTCTTCTAATCAGAAGGTAACTTGTTGAACATCAAATAAACTTTACTATAAACAAATTTTGTACCGTGACACCGGATGAGAACCAGGGCCTGGTAACTTATACACTCAACAATTTCAACTAATGTACAAACGGAATAAATCCAGTAATTTAGAAAAAAGTTGAGTAAAGCTATGTTAAATAATTACAATTACTTAAGAAAAGAAGCAATAAGATTCTAGTTTTTGTACTGTTGGGAGAAGCTAACAATTTACCTGCGCGAGATACAAATGAATGCTCATACAACAACAACAAAAAAAATACTCATTGAGAACTTTGATATAGGTCAGTAAGTTTTTAAAGTTATTTGCATTCTTTTGATTTTTTTTTGAAAAAAGGCTTAAAAATTTGAATTCTTTGAAGTTTTTTGTATTCGTGGAATTTTTGCATTCTTTGGAAGTCTTTTGAATACCTTGAATCTTTTGAAGATGAACAGTGAGATGGTTTTCTTTAAATCCAATCTATTTTTAAGTTGGCATACAAAAATGATAGCCTAGGAAAATTAGACTTTCACTTCGGAGAAATTCCGACAAATCTGAATTTTGGTAGATTATAACACTTTTTTTCGTAGGAGCAACAGATTTTGAGAAAAACGTGCAAAAATGATAAAATTACAGCTTCTTACTGTAATGAAATTTTTTCATCATCTTACCTGATTAAAATAGGTACCGCGTTTGTGTACGTTTTTTGCAAAATATTTTGCTCCTACGAAAAAAAAAAATGTCATAATCTATTTTTGTGTAGAAATGTATGGGCATTAATCAATAATTTTTGTTTAAAAAATCAACATTTGCTGAGATATTTACAAAAAACTGTTTTGTCCTTTTTGAAGTACAAAATCAAAGTTTTAGCTTTGCTGAGATAAACTTTTATGTGTCTTTTATAGCACAAAATCAAAAGTGTAGCTTTGACACGCTATAACTTCAAGACTAATAAGCATACAGAGTTCATTAATAGCTCATTTTTTACATAATTTTATTATCTAAATTATATTCTCACGTGATTTTGTTGTAAATGGAAATTCAATCGAGTTGTTGAATAAAAACCAAATCACATTCTTTTTCAAGATGGCGGTCTTCTCATTACATCGGGCACTCCAAAAATTTTATCTAATAATGAGAAGATGTAGCCAAACAAAAATCGTACAAAAACTTTTGACCATCGATTTATTGAAATTTTAATAAATTTTTCGAAAAAATTGCTCCACCGTGATCCGTGAAGTACTTGCATGATTTTCTCAGAATCTATTGATTGTATTAAAAAAAGTGTGTTAGTCTTTTTTGTGTAGAATTACATGAGCTACAATATGTGCCACATTAAAAAAAAAAAAACTAATAGTTTTCGAGAAATTACGATAAAGTGAATTTAACCCCCTTTAACTCTCCTAAAAATTTAGGCCCGGAACAAATTTGCGGAACTTTCAAGGAAATGCTCAAGACGTCAAAACAAAGCTCTCCATCGAAATTCAGATTTATCGGATTTTTTCGTAGTTTTGTCATTTTATTGCCTAATTTTCCAGGGCTATGAAGTTTAAAAAAGTTATAAGACGAAGTACACATTTTGAATTCTCAACACTCTATATACCGAATTCGTTTTTTCGTAGCTTAGCCTGGTTTTATATGGAAACACTTCTAATCCATGACTAAATTTTAGAGATATGGAAATTGGAGAAAACAAGAAGTTGATTTAACTCTTTTTTTTGTTGTCTCTAACCATACAAAATATCGGTTGAATACAAAACAAAATTTAAGAAGAGCCCTTGCTCAAAAAAATCTTCTGGTAAGTTTAATCTATTCTAATGTAAAATGCTTGTTTTTGATAAGAACTTCAGAAAAAAAACTGATAAGGGAATAAATAATAAGTACTAGCTATCTTCAAACCCGTTTTCTTTAATTTTTTAAAATTATTTATGTAATTATTTTATACGAAACTCAAAGTAGAGCAAACCTAATGTGCTATTGCATCAAAAACAATAAAAACAAACTCTCTCAAAAGTTATATTTTTGTTTTGCTTTATAAAAACTCTAATTAAGCCTTTATATACAATACAGACCATTATTTAACAACTTCTTTTGTATTCGTTTGCAACTTAACCGCAGTGTTTTGAACAAAATCAACAACAACAAAAAAAGATATTATAAAAAAATTAGTAAAATTGTAAATATTTATAAAGAATATTTAACTAAATATTAAATTTATTTAAGAAAAAAAAAAAAAAAAAACAACTAAATGTGATTAATTATGTGATGTGTTTTTATGTTTTATGTATAAGTGCGTTTGCGTGTTTTTTTTTTTATAAAACAAAATTAACTGAACTAATTAGCTAGCGAATTTAAACAAAAATATTTTTTAATATTTACAATTTAGGGCGAAGCCAATCAAAAAAATATATATCCAGCAACAAAAAAATTATTTTATTTCTTAGTACGAAAGTCTATGCAAGAAAAACAATTTGAAAAAATTCGAAAAAAAATTTACTATTTAACAAAATCTTGGTGCGATACCATCAAGTTTACTGGCTGGAATTATAGCTATTGCAGGAACGTAAACTTAGTCATCAAGACTCCTTTAACGGTACTTTGACTAAATATTTACTAACAGAGATTCGAAACATCGACAATCTCGATTTTAATACTATTTGGAAAAACTCTCGCCCTTTAGCCCCGATTTGATACTCATACTCTAAAATGCCCTAAAAACAAGATTAAAATTAGTAAACGTTCGAGGTGGAGGCACTCTTAAACCATTTAATAATCTATTGCCTACAAATTACCGTTTATATAATGCTTTTGAGATATAATGACCTCAGCAGCTGTTTCCTGTTGACACCTTCATCCCAACAAAATAAACTATGACAGATTTTTATAATTAAAGAAATATTTTTACGTGATCTGGCAAATTTTTGATAATAATGCTCTGTGTATATTGCATATGAGTTTGTCCTTGCACTTGAACTGTCCTCATTATCATTATCAAATCATATCATGACTACATTGTGACAAAAAAAAACCTAACCCGTCAAAGGAAGCCAAAAAAGTGACGTGTAATTGTTGTGAAAGTTTCTTAGCACGTTATATTTATTTTTGCTTCAGTGAAGAACAGGCTCGGACTATGTTATGGGTGGCCTTGAGGTAATACGATTCTCAAAACTGGGTACCCTTATGCGTTCTTATGAACGTCATCCTAATCAGATTTAAATGAAACTCACATTATTGGTTTTCAATATGATTAAGTGTTTCAAAGAACCAGACTTGAGCATAACTTTTGTAGGCCTAACAGAACTTAAAACAATATAAGATTAATGAAATCTCGCCGTAAACACCCAGCACGAATCCGGCTATTAGCTTAAAGTGCCTTTTGGATACTTATCAAACCTAGCACTTATATTCCCACTATTTTAGTGGTGATATGTTCAAGTGCTTGGTTGAATCTTCAAAACGTAAAAGGTTTGAGCATAGTTTTTGTAAGCCCGACAGAACTCAAAACCATCTACAAAAACTAATGAAATCTCCACTTGAAGGCACTGATGGTTACCTGCCTGGATTGGCTTATGAGTTAATAATCCAACCCTGCTTATGATGTGTTGACATTTGCAGGCTCATAATAATTTATGTGGGATAAATTGTTTAGGAAAACAAAACAACAGCCACAGCAACAGCAACAACAAATAAAGGGCCAACGAAGAGACACATTTAAGCGTCACAGCAATATCTATGTTCATGAGGTAGGTTAGAAGGTGGCAGCAAATGACAATGGCAGTGGCAAGTGTTGATAGTTTTCTCGTTAAACTGAAATTTTGAATGCCAGCCAAAATACAAAACCAACCATAATACGAAAAGCTCTGTTGGCGGCGGCTGCATGCTTTGGTGGCTGGCTTTGGGGTAAGTTGTCCTTAAACTTTACAATGCAATTTAATTCTTTGCAGATTAGAAATTATATTTTGTTGTTCTATGCTGGTGAATGGGAGAAGGGAGTGGTAAGAGAGAGTATAGTGACAGGAGGCAACATCGTAGTTGATGGCGGCGATATCACGTGTTATCGGAAAATTTATGTTACCTATTCAACTATGTGAAATGCATAAACAGAATATTTTGATGACAGGTAAAATTTTTTGAAAACAAAAAAAAAAAACAAAAATTGGAAATTATTGGATGAATATTTATGCAGGTTTCTGTGGTTTTTATTATAATTAACAGTTTTGATGAGGGTGATTTGCTTGCCTAACAATGCAGGTATTGCATTCAAGGGTGAAGCATCCACCACATTTTGAAATTGATTTTATGGTGACAAATGTTGAAAAAACTAATTAACCTGCTGATTAATATTTAAAATTTGATTTTTAATCAACGACTAAATAATCTTTAGACTTATGATAAATGTTTCAGTCAATCCAATCAGTTGATCCAAAATTATTTAAAATAAAATTTATTACCCTGACTGAGGCCGCACGAACGAGTACTGGCAAGCGAGTACTTGCTTCTCAACCAGCTGCGAAAAAGGAAAGTAAGTTGAAGAGCAAGTAACTAAAGTTTCTGTGTATAAGAAAATAGAAGCTATATTTATAAGTAAGTAAATATATCACCAGAGAGCACTCTGCCCTAAGGGTAAGACAAAGTGGGATGGCTCATAAAAAACAAAGAAAGTGATTTATAAGACAACATAAATGTAAGCTGACAGTAAAACTATCTTGAAAAGCAAGATAACAAAGCTTTATAACACGTTTTCAATAGGTTTTTTATTTAAGTCTGCTGATAAAATAAATTTGGTGACGAGTATACACTCTTGGAGGATTTGTATGTCCCTCATTAAAGGCAGTACCTCGGGAAAAACATTTCTGTTTTTAGGTGGCAGCGGCGGGATTCGAACACAGACCTTCGGGATGACAGTCCAGCCAACTAACTATCTGCCACGAGGTACTGTTAATAATCTAGTTAACTTGGTACGACAACTCGTGGAAAACCAGGGCTTAGTGAATTGCAGATTTAATCCATTACTTATCTACTTGTGGTTAAAATGGAGGGGAGTGGTTTCTGGCGAACCCTAAAGGCTAAGATGAAAAGCAATTTTGCATGGAGGAGTTATCAATTCCTCGCAGAGACATCGCCCAAACAAATTTTTTTTCAAACGGTTCCACACACTGAACGTCAGATTTCTCCAAATCATTATAAGAGTAGATAAAAGAAGCTACGAATGATTTTATAAAACTAATCTTGCTACCCAGGGCCCGTATCGCAGAAGACTAAAACAGTCGACCGACTACATGAGTTTTGAAAACTAAAATCCATCTAATAATGAGAATAACTAATCAATTAATAAATAAAATATTATATAAAAATCTTTGTTGCTGGAATTTTTTATAAATTTAGCATTTTGTAGCTAATAAAAAAAAATGCAATTAATTATTCATCTAAAACTAACAATTATTTAACAATAAAGGTACTGCTTATAAATTAATATACGAAATAAATATTAGTAACAATAATAATAAAATTAAATTGATTAATAACAAAAATTAGTAAGAAAAATTAAAGCAAGGAAAATATTAAATTATAAAATAGAAAGAAAAAAAAATAATAGTAGAAATATTTATATCTGTTTATGCAGTGTGTTTTTGTATTCTTAATTTTAAAACAAATATATAAACAAATAAATAAACATTTATATTAAAAAATAAAATAAATTCAATACAAAAATAATATTTTTTGCAAAAGACTTACCTAGCATGTCCTGAATCACCTTCAGAGCTTTGCCTTGAATGTTGACTGTGCGAAAAACTACTATAACCCGAACCTTTTGACATCTGTGAGAGGGAAGATGTTGACATAAATGAAAGAAAACGAAAAATGAGATATTTTGTTAATAACTTACTTGACTAGTATTGCTGGAATTCCTCGAGTGTCCCATCTCTATCATTGATGCAGTCCCAGTATTGCTTATTCCACTATTTGTTATCACACCACCCCCTACGCCACTGGCACTACCGCCTCCAACTCCACATCCTCCACTACCGCCACCACCACCGCCTCCTCCACCACCACCACCTCCGCCACCACTTCCTCCAGTTCCTCCAATACCACCACATGGAAGCACTTGTTGTGCGTTAGACAGTGACGTAAGTGATGGCGGTGGATATGTTTGCAAGAGTGAGTCCGATGCATTCGTTGCCGGTTCCGATGACTCTGACATTCCCGAATCGGCAACAATCGATGCAATCAGCGATGCTGGGTCCACATCGGCAAACAATTCGGATTTCTTTTTCGTCAGCGATCCAAAGCCCGAAGAAGTTTGCGATTGTGAGATGCCATCGTCGCGTGACGAGGAAATCGGCCTGTTGGCAGTCGTCGCCCCAGAACTGGGCACACCAGCTGCATTAGCCTGGGGTACCGTTGACGGTACTGTTGGCGTTTGGTGGCCTCCAAGGGAATTATTTCCTCCGACAACTGTGCCGAGGTCATCTTGTGATGGAATTTGTTTGCCTGCTAGACTCGGCGTAGGTCTGAAATTAGTGGAAATACTCTTAACTATTTAAAGATTTAAAAAAGAAACAATTTTAAAGAACTTACGCTTTAAAGAGAATATCACCGCTGAGCATGTGCATTTTAATAGACACCCTCAGCATTGAATTATCTAAGCGATGACGCTGATCGTAACCCTCGAGCAGGCATCGTCGTGATGTTAAGCCCGATCCGGCGAATTCGGCAAGATTTAAATCGATAAAACCTAATTTATAATAACTACGTCCGCCTTTCATTTCTTTGCGGATGGAAATTCGTAGGAAGCATGGATCTAGGACACCAGTTGACGCATTTGCTGACATTTTGCATGGAAACTCGAACGAACGGTCCCATTGTACTCGGTGATTACGAACTTCTTCTCTATTTTTTGTTTGGAATAAGAAGACAAAAAAAAAAAATAGTTTTTAGTTAGAGTAATTTAGTATAAGAGAAAAGTGAGGACGAAATTCCACTTAATTGAATTATTTTAAAAAGGAACATCAGGCCAGGCGAGGAGTATAAATGACAAAAAATAAAAATAGAAGAGTCTGATGGTATAATTAGCCTGCCAAAGAGATGAAATGAAAGTGACACATTTTCGTTAAGGCCCAGTCGTGCTTCATAGACCCACATTATATGAATAAGCTGGATCCTTTAAGGTGGCCAGAAGGATTGGACGAGGATAGCAATTATAATAACGGTGAATGGGTACAAATTGAGACAGGCAAACGATATTATACTTGATTTTTTAAATGGATCCAGCGTTTTTTTTTTTTTGCCAAACAAAAAGTGAGATAAATTGACATCTGTGAGGGTAGATAGAGAGGTTGGAATTGAAACAGATGAACTTTTCAGAGTGTAGTTGGGGTGTATGTTTTTTTTTGATGAGGCCATTGTGGCGGTAGATTTTTTTTTTAAATTGAATTTTTAATTGTACAATGAAATTTCTGAATGTTTTTTATTTGTTGCAAGTGCAGTTTTTTTTAATTAGGTAAAATAAGTTAAATAAAAGAGTAATTAATTCGATTTGTATTTCAATGTTATTTTTGTTTGTCCTTCGAAACTGGATTTGACGTATTAATGAATGTGAGAGCATTTAAATTTGTTTTTGCAGTGAAAACGAGTTGGTTTTATTGAATTTTCTCGACATTTTATTACAGAAAATTAAACTTTCGTGAAATTCTCCCTATTCGCAGGGAAACTTGTTCTCATCGACCTGCTTTGGAACAGAGTACACAGTGTTTGATAAATTCTTACAGACTACCAGCTATAGCTACAATCATTCTGTTTAAGGGGTTAAGCTACATTTAGACCTTAGTTTAATCATTCAACATCTTTGTTGTTCCTTCGGCCAAGCACAACCGGCCACGCTGATTCATTTACATAGCTCCGGACGACAGCAGATCCACCCCAGATACCACCAGATCGTAACATTTTATTTCTTAACTTGGTGAACATTCTTAATCAAACACCGAACAATGAACAATGTTCATTGAAAATTAAAAAAAAGCTATTCGTTCGTTGTTCGTGCTCGGTGTTATCATTTAGTTTTAGATCTTGCTTCGTTGTTCCGGGTACGGCCAACAACGAACAACGTCCACGGACGTCACGGATGATAAAATCAAAGGTCTAAATGCAGAAAGTCTGCATCTACAACGTACGAGTGACAATTTGGCGCAGTTTTTGAGCTGGTGAACCATATTGGGTCGAAAATGATTATAGTGCGAACGTTTCCGTGAATGGATTTTGCGTTACCGAACGACCGACGATAGCAGACTTTTTTGCTTTGACACTAATGCTATGGAAATAGGAAAAAATATCTTACCTTTTACTTCTATTAATTGCATAAAAAATAATTTACTATTTTGTATAAAGAATTAACATTTTTTTTTACGAAATCCGAATATTTGAGTATTTTAAAGTAAAATATTTTGGGTATTCAATTCACTATCCGACGTAACTGTTCCGCTTATCACTAATCACTGCACACTTCAGCACATTTTCATCACCAAAATACAAATGGCGGCTTTAAAATGAGGGTTTTGAGAAGTGTTTAGAAAATGCAAATTTAAAGCTGCAAACAGAATAGGTCTTCGTTCACTTTTCAAAACTGCAAATTTCTACTGTGTTGATTTCTTTAGATAAGCAATCACGATCGGAAATTTGATTTTTTCGACGCGAATGGTAGTACCAATATTATTTCAGATTGATTTATCTTTGTGTTGATACAATTTGTCTCTTTTGAAGCTTATTTGCGGTTGCTGATTTACTTCAGAATTACCTAGCTCAGCACTGAAAAACTGGCCTTTATATTCGCCATTGTTTTATTCCGAAAATATCGTCGGCTTTCTGTCAAAACTTCGTAAGTCTGTTTTAAAAAAAAATTGTTAAAAAGACACAAAAACCTATTCAAAAAGTAATAAAATGGAATTCTTAGATTATAAAAAGGTTTTAAAACTGGTTTATGAAGGAACCATGGCACAGTAGCGAGACATTAATGTTTAAATTCAGAAATTCGTTTTGATCAGAAATACATACATTTGGCCAGTTTATATTTCTTGAGCGCTCAGTATTTTTTCCAATTTCTAGACAGAGCAGAAGAATAAAATATAAACACTATTCCTCACATAGAAGTCAAAACAACTCTCTTTTTCTTTTCTTCTTATGTAATTTACTGCGACAAAAAATAATTGAGCAAGCGAATCCAAAAAATTTCAGTCTCAGTTTTTAAGGGGAAAAGTGAGGAATTTTTGGGAGGAATCCTGTTTATATTTCTGAGCGCTCTGAGTCCTCTGAGATCTCAGAAATATAAACTGGCTAATTAAAATGGCTTTTTAAGTCTAAAGAGGGTTTGACAGAAAACCGACGATATATAAAGGCGCCTATGTTCTCACTGTTTTAACCAAAGTTTATCAATATAAAGATGGCAATCCTTCGTAAGTTTTCCTCCAAAACACATTTGTCAACATTTTCGTGTCGAAGAAAAGGTGTTATTTGCAACAACAACAAGACCTTTGCTGAATGTTGTGCTGTCAAATTCCTTTGAAGAATGTCAACGATGTCGATGGACTAAAAATTCCGAAGTTTTCGAAATGTAATGAAAGTAATGTAATGAAAGTCAATGCAGGCTAAGTCGACGTGGAGAAAATTCGTGGGTTTCAATGTTAGGATATTGGAAATCCTGTCTGGCGTGTTCGTAAAACGTATTGGAAGACGTTTGCATGAAAATTAAATGAATTTGATTAAACATATTTCTTGCCAGCAAGGCGATTGCTTATCTGACAACTGGGTCACAAAATGGCGATCAAATTGATTTTGATTTGATTTTTTAGAAACAGTTTGCGGTCAAAGAGAGTGTCAGCGGAGCCGTCAACGCATACACAACAAGTTCGTTTGTTGAAGTTTACCCAGGGTTGACCCAATTTTTTTTTGACAACGCCAAGAATTGTAAACAAAAAAATCGGGGGTTGTGAGACCAGCAAGAAATAAACATTGTTTTAAAAATTTACAAAAACAAACCTCAGTTTTAATTTCTGTTTATTTAAGTAAATTTGTGTATTCCTTGAATTTCCATTTAAAACAAAAATTACCTGCAGCACGTGAATCCACAACAGGCAAATGCTTCAGAGCTTATGCCACTTTGACAGTTTATTCTTTACCTCAACGTCTAAAAACTTGTTTTTACTTCAGAGCGAGTTCAGGCCAACCCCAGGTTTCAAAAAACCCCGAATTGGCTCGTCAGAGTGAGTTCAGGTTTTTCAAAAAACGCTTTGGGTAGACCCCAGGGTGACTTCAGGGCTCAACGAACAAACCTAATATTTGGCGTGGAAGATCAGAGTACATTGATATTTTCGACAGAATTTGACGTCATTATAACGTCATAGATTTAACCATTTCACAATTTTTTGCTTTTTTAAACGTAAAAATATAAAAAAAAAGAAATACGAAAACTCACCTTGAACTATATTCTTGAAACGATCCACCATCCAATAAGCGTATTTTAGCAAATAGCACCTCATTAACTAGCGCTACCTCAACCAAATCCTTAAGCTGCACCTCAACATTAAACTTGTACTTCTTTTTTTTCATCATAAAGGCCATCCCAGGGGCGCTCGGCCCAAGTAATGTCATTCAGTGGTCCGTCTCGGCGAAATATTGTTTCCTTTTTTGTTAACAACACTCTTGATGATATTATTTGATTGATGCCGAAAATAATACTTAAAATAAATAAATATATAGAAGTTGATCGTTTTTATCTTTGGAGTTGTGTTCTTTTTGTTGTTGTGTGTCAATTAAGTCTTTTCAATTCAGTAGTAATATTTCCGCCAATGGAAGTTCTGTATTTGGTTTGATGTCTTATTTTTAATTTCAAATAATTCGTTGTGTTATGTGTTTTTTTTTTTTGTTAAATTCTTTTCCAGGAAGAGCGTTTTTAATAAATAAAAGACAACCTTTTTTGTGCTGATAACTTTGGGTTGATTTGTTACTTTTTTTATCTTCTTTTTTCTTGTTTCAATGAAATTCCTTTTGCTATTTCTTATGATTCATATTGATTCTATCAGACTTTTTTGTGTTTTAGGTTTGACTTGTTTTGAATTGTCTGAAGAGCAAATGCGGATTGTGTGGAATTAATCTGAAAATACAAAAAGAAACAAATTGAAAGAAGATAAGAATTGAGTTTTCATTTTTCTTTTTTTTTTTGTTATTTAAATGAGTGTAGTAATAATTGTACACTGATATCGAACAGCAATAGCTTGTTTGAATTAATGAGACGATTGGCAGGCGCTTAGAGCATTATAGTCATGGGGGTATAGTTGCCGATGGTAAATTTATTCTGAAGTGTTTATTTTTTAGTATGCCAGTTATGTAAAATATTTATATTCGTACACAATCAATAAAATAGAAATAGTTTTAGTTTTAATATTGACATGATTAGGTACATAAACAAAATCACATAAAGATAGGTGTGCAGTTCAGATTTTCTGTCGTTGCGACTAACAAAAAGTGTTCACAATAGCTGCGTGCTATTAAATCTCATAAGTCATAACCCATATGGTTCACCTCGTGGAGATATAACGATGTAGGTTAGTGCGAAAACAATATTACATACCTCTCTTTTTTTCCTAATGTTTACTTAGTTTTCATGTTTAAGGCCTGTGTCGTTTTCAAAAATACTGCTGACATGATTTACAATGGAAAAATGCTACCTGACGGTCAAAGTAAAACTTGTATCTGGGTTACTGAAATAAACCTCTATAGAATATATTGGCTACAAAACCCAACACTACGGAACAAACTATTAGAGATAATGTTTTTTTTTTGTTGAAAAGTCATAGATGGCAAAGAGCAATGGAACTAAATTCTTAGATAGTCGAGCACAAAGTCTGATTTTGTTTAGTTAAGTAATAGATAACAACTTAATAAAATATTGAAAACGAAACAATCACATAAAATTATTAATAGGGAATTAAGTAAAAGGTGACGTTAGCATGTCGAATCGAACAATTACGTTCAGAAAAAGAAATTTTGAAAAAAAACTATTATTGTCAAAATTGGAATAAGAAAACAATCGCGTGCCGCCATGGCAGATCTATTAATGAGAAACAAAAAATCTTCTAAGAAATGACACGATAAAACTATAAACGAAGAATCGGTAAGTTCAGTTCTGGAGTTCGCTGTTCTACAAGCGTTATTGATAACTAAAGCAGATTATTTGGAGAAGTCTCCACTCTTTTTTTCCACTCAGAATTAAATACCGGGGCCATTTATTGTGTGCAGAATAATTATATCTGTTTTTTTCCGTTTGAATTTGTTGTTTCTTTTACTATAGATTGGTTTTCCATAATATTTTTGCATTTGTTTGTTTTTTGTTTTTTTTTAAATCTCTCCATAGATAGATTCATTGCGTGGTCTTTGTGGGATAGTCAAGAACATTTACTCCATCACCAGGGCACTAGATTTACACTAAGAGAACAGCTAAAGCCGAAACTTTGACAGCTTGAGGTATCTAACTCGATGATACTATCGACACGCATTTGATTAAGGTGGAGAGATTTGTCCACCAAGGAGACCAAAACCTTGTTAGTTGTAGAGATTATGATGTCAGGATTTAAAAAAAATAAAATTTTATATTTATATCTCATTTTTTTCTCCCAGAATTCTTTAAATAAAGAAGGTGACATTTAACGTTTGATAAAATTTTACAGAATATTTACAATTCTCCTCTACATTTCTCTACGAGTTTTTCAAGAGCTGGTTTTTATTGTCAATTTCTTTCTCTCTTTTAAAATAATCCTCTTTAGCTTCATATAATTTCTATCGTATTATAAGAGTCTAAACGAAAATAACAGTTCATTCAGCAACTAAGTCCATAAAAACGTGCTTATCATCGTACACCGTTTAATATACTTACGTATAATATTTGGTATCCTCTAATGACAGTCTCATAACAACAGTCACCTTTCTCGTTATCTTGAATTGTTCCATAGACTGAGCCCCGGCACCGCCATTAACTTAATCACCACCCTATCTGTCATTGTCGAACTAACAACCATCAACGAAAAACCAAGCTCACCCCTTTTTTAATGTCTCCTTATCATACTTTTATAATCTTTCAGAAATAACAGTAATTTTTTTCCAATTGACCTATTTCCATGCTATCAACTTTGTCCTACACAACATGACGCTCGTCTTGTCTGTCCACTAGTTTCATCCATCTATATACCGTCCTCTTACTTATAACAAAATGCCTGGGCTTGGTGTGGTAGGTATAACATTTTTAACCCACTCTGGTTCATCCGTTTAACATTATTACTGTCACGATATATTCCCAGAACGATATGGCAAAGCGAACGATTACCATTGAAGCTTTTATCAAGATTAATTTGTTCGGTCTAAATGTAGGTTATCCCCAAAAAAAAAAGTTGCACACGAAAAGCATTTACGAACATAGTCCCCCGGATACCAATATAGCAGCAAAACATTACATAAATGTCAAATTAGGCGTTTTTCTTCCTTCAATATGTATCAAGAGGCACTCCTTAAGAAAAAGGACGGTGCTCGCTGAAAAGGATTTTTTTGTTCTTGAGAGAAATTAATCGACAGACGTGGGTAGGGTTTTTAATAAGAAGAAAGAAAACACATTAACTGCTACATCACACCAATTCTTGTTACCTACCTGTCACCTTGTGGCTAGCAGGGGGGTATGTTCGTAGAGTAATAAAAAAAAATCTTTTGCTGGGATGGCCTCCGTTTAAATGGTTGTGAAGAAAATTCTGACGTAAATTATTCATTTAACCATTTCGAGTGAACGTGAGAGAATTTGCATGTTCCGGTGAGATTCTCATTTATTCGTATCACCTTTTCAAGGGCTTAACCTACTGGCTGAACCTTTATAACAACATCCTTGAAGCTGCCATGACATTAACAAAAAGTCATTTTTATAGTTTTATCATTTTTCATTCTTTATCGGGAATATTCTTATAACACATGATCCTTAAGACAAATTTGAAGGAATCTGGGCTTGTATGGAACAGGGATAGAAGTTCAAAAGTAAAAAAAAAAATATTTTAAATAAAAAGAACAAACGAATTTTTGTGCGAAACTCCATACTTAGACGCCTTGCAGAAGATTTTGGGAAATGGAATGAAACAACCCTTTTTCTGATATGCAATTTAACAAGTCTCTGAGAAATTTAGCAAGGACTTTGAAGGGTTTTTTAAATTCCCCATCAAGAGCAATATCCTTCTTAGAATGCAATGTTATGTAGCTTAATTTTATAAAAAGTTTATAAATACGAAAAAAACGGACACATTTTTGTGCGAAACTTCGTTTATAAACTTTACCTAGCCCTGCAGAAGATTTTTGGTTACAGACTCGAGTAGAACCTGAAACAACCTTTATTTTGATATGTAACTCATTGAGTGTCTGCGAATTCAAGCTCAGAGTTTTTAAGGATTTTGCTATTCCCCATTAAGAATAATTTTTTAATCATCAAATTTGATTCATGCTTTTTAGGCTATAAAACGGTGAAAGTGAAATGTTTGTTATAAAATAAAATCACTAGATTTTATGACCCTGCGCCATAAATATTGTGTGTGTATGCTAATAAAATGTCACACGATTAATCAAAAAAATTGAAAATTCCCATTCAAGGACTTCTCATCATCAATCAGTTCGACAAGTTGACAAGGGAAAATTGTGAAAGGAAATGACAGACATTAAGGACGACAATCAATGAGATGGCTGGCGGACGGTTAACGATTTGAAATTAAGATAGAAAGCATTTTTTAAGGCCGCAATAATAAAACTACCTACGCTAAAGGGTGACGCATTTATTTACATATACTCGTATAGGTATTCGTAGGCATATTGTACTTGCCACCATTTTTTCGTTTAAATGATGATGGAAGCAAAATCCATCAAAAAGCTATGAATGTTCTATGAACTTCTTAAGTAGTTCTGACATGCAATTTTTTTTTTTTAGTTGAATGATTATGAGAATTTTATTTTCTGAGGATGGCCTACCTTCAAATAGGCACGGGATATATGGGTACGGCTTTGTTTTTTGGTGTTTTTGCCATTTGCTTATGTTATTAAGTTTATGAGACACGTTTAAGTGGGTTTGATATGCGTGTGTTAACCTATAAAAAGTTTTACGTTTTCTGTGTTTGTAACGAAAAACCTTAAAACTTTTTAGTACATCTATTATTTTTAATCGAAAAATGTACTTATGAGCGAGTAATTGATAAAGCTGGTGTTTTAAGCTTTCCATTCACAATTTAAGAGAAGAGGGTATTGGACATGACCAGTTGACAGAAATCGCTTCGGCCGGAACATTGAAGAATCTCCCCGAAGAAAGGCGCATTAGAAGAAGAACGCCATTAAGTGGAAGAGAACCACATAAATTTGGCGTACGAAACAGGAGTCTGGTAGCTACTAGCTTGAAACTTTCGGCTTCGAACATTTATACAAAATGAACTTACAAGTATAAAAAAAACACAACATTTTATGAGCTCTTTAAAGAAGTCTTCAAAAGCTCTTAAAGTACTCTTTGAAGCTTCTTAACAAATTATAAATGACTTTAAATAAAAAAAAAATTAAGAAATTTGAATGGCATATTTCTGCCAATTATTAAACAATTATATATAAAATTAAACTTCTCAATCAAAAACTACCTATCGGAAGCTAAAATACACAAATATAATTGATGCAATCACGACTAAGTTCTGTATGATTGCCTTTCAAATTCCAACTGACACATTTGACCCCTTGCTGTCATAATTGACTCACGCGTGCAGTTGTATTCAAATACAGAAATTATTTATATTTTTTTTCTTCTTATTTTCTTTATAGAAGGAAATTAAATAAATGAAATTAACAAAGCAATATAGAGACACTATAATAACATCAAATTAAACTTCTTGTTAATTTGGACTGGAATTTGATAAATTTGAATATTTAAATTTTGTAAAATTTTCAATATAACTTCAGACTACTCTAGATATAAAATATCAACTTGGTTAGAGATAAATTAGCACAGAAATAGAAACAAAATACATGAATTAAATTCTCAAAGGCACTTTTTTCACACACATATTCCATGTATCATTAATTGAAAATTTGTATTCAATTGGCATTGAAAGTGCTGAATTTTTTATTTTTATTATTTTAGACAAAAGGCAAATTTACGAAGATGTTTATTTACATTAACAATTGGTCTAGAGATATGCGTTTAAATTGGCAAACAAGGTTAAGTTCGACGTATTTGCAAGTTAAAATATTTTTTTTTTTTTTTCAAAGAGGAACGTAAATTACTAATGGGAAATATTTTGATCTTCGAAAAAGCTTAATGACTATTTCCTCAACCACATAATTAAACAAATTGTAACAAATTGAAGATATACACGTTTCCAAAGTTGTTTACAGCTGTAAAAATGTGTTTATCGTTTTCACAAAATTGATGTGTTTATGGGTCTTCAGCTTCTTTTTTTAGCTTAATGCACGTTTATTCAGCCGCCAAAAAATAGAACGTATGACTTTAAATTTGAATAAAAAAAAATCCTACATAAATCTTACTTTTTTTTACTCACTGCGACAGAAAATCGTTAGTGCGATTGGAAACGTTCAATACAAAGCAAAGCACGATTGAAAATTGTAATAATATCTGCCAGACACCTGCCTAAAGAATCTGTCGCGCGATAATTCATTCCAACAAAAAAAAACATGAGTTTAAATAATGAAAATAAACGCACATGATACCAAGAAATCATTTTGGGCTGCAATCAAGTTTTTCTTGTCGCAGCAACAGAAGTTCGCAAGCGCCGCTGCCGTCCTAGCCCTAATGATACGTTTGTGAAATTAGCAGAACTTTTTTAACTAGACCAATGGGACCATGGCAGGAGTTTGCAGTTTTTTTTTTTTACATTTTTAAGGCATTTCTATTCCGGATTTTGCAGTTCACCAAATAGTCAAATAGTGGGTGTAACCCACCACTGCTAACTTCACTGTGAAGTCCTTTTCTCAGAAACCGGACTAGCTATGAATCTGAAATAAGGCTCTGAATTTGCAGTTAAATTTGCATTTCAAGAAAAGGATAACCCCAAATATTAAAGTAATTATATATCCATAAAATGTCATAATGCACTGCTAACTTCACTGTGAAGTTAGCAGAACGTTCGTTTTCTCAATAGCTAGAAAATTGTCATTTCAGTTGGACTCCAAATTTGCAGTTTAATTTGCATTTCAAGAACAATTAAGGTCCAAATTTTGAAGTCCTTATTTGAAAATAAAAAAAAAAAAATAAAGTAAAATCACTGTGAACTTCACTGTAAAGATAGCAGAAAAGTCCATTTCTCAGTAATGCAGCCAGCTGGAAAACTGCAGTTACATCCCGAATTTTCAGTATTTTTTCAGTTCAAATTTTCAAGTCGCAATTTGGTAAAAAAAAAAATCAAAAATTCATGTAGAACTGTTATTTTCATTGTAAAGTTAGCAGAACAATTAATTTCTCAGTAACCAATTAAGCAGTTTTTTATGCACTTCAAGAAAAAGTTGAGTTCAAATCTTGAAGTCCAAATGTGATCAAAAAAATCAAAAATTCATTTTGCACTGTTAACTACACTGTTATCAGTAACAGAGCTAGATAGAAATTTGCAATAGGGCTACAAATTTGCAGTTTTTTATACACTTTAAGAAAAAATTGAAGTCCAAATTTGACAAACAAAAAAAATCAAAAATTTAATTTGCTCTGTTAACTTCACTGTGAAGTTAGCAGAACAGTCCTTTTCTCAGTAAGGCAGCCAGCTAGGAAAACTGCAGAGACATACCGAATTTGTAGTTTTTTATACATTTCAAGAAAAATAATCTCAGTTAAAATTTTCAAGTCCAAATTTGGCAAAAAAAAAACAAAAATTCATTTTGCTCTGTTAACTACACTGTGAAGTTAACAGTGAAAAATTAATTTTTGATTTTTTTGGTCACATTTGAACTTCAAAATTTGCACCTTGAAATGCAAATTAAATTGCAAATTTGGACCCCAACTGCAATTTTTTAGCTAGCTCCATTATTGAGAAAACGAATGTTCTGCTAACTTCACAATGATTTAAGCAGTGCAGTATGAAATTTTATGTATATAAGGACTCAAAATTTGGGATTATCCTTTTCTTGAAATGCAAATGCAAGTACAGAGTCTTATTTCAGATTAATAGCTAGCCCGGTTACTGAGAAAAGGACATGCACTGCTAACTTCACAGTGAAGTAAGCATTGCAGTAACTTCACAGTGAAGTTAGCATTGCAGTGGGTTACACCCACTATTTGGTGAACTGCAAAATTCGGAAAAGAAATGCATTAAAAATGAAAAATAACTGCAAATATCGGGTTTTTCAATAAGGTATCGGGTTTATATGTTTGATGTCCTCACACTTTTGGTTTAAAGTAATGCGAATTAAAAATCATAATCGTAGCTAAAAATAGATAAACACGCACTTGCGATTTTCAATCAAATGATTATTTAACAGCAAGGAATGAAGCAAATGCAATTAAATGAAATTATAAGGGGCTCTTAAATCTACAGTGACTAGAAAAATTAAATCAGATTTCTTTTTGCGTTTTTTAATTCGCAAAATTAAATAAATCAAGTGGAATTAAATGAGCCGGCAAATAAAAGATCACAAGAGATAACTGCAATTGAGTGCATGAAAATATATTTTTTTTTTCATTTACATTTTAAGCTGCAAGTATTTTGTACTTTCGTATTTTTTGAAGAAATAAAGAATCGGTTGTTGCACTTGTCAGTTTTTAAACGAAAGCGCTGGCAAACTAAGGGCCATTTACACGATCAAATCATAGGTGGTACGAAAAATTGAATAAATTATATGAAAACATGTCGCTTGAGTCGTTTTGGCATTGGTAATATAGCATGGTGAGAGGTCTATCTCCAAAATGAAGAGCCAGAAACCAGGCAAATAGGGTGCCAATATGATGAGCAACTTCGTGTGGGGAAAGTAATAGACAATTCTGAAGTTCACAATAGAAAAGAACAAAATATTCTTATTTCTGAACACAAATATACAATATACCAATATTTTTGTTTTCGCCGGTTATATGATATGTTTTCTTCATAGCCTTTTAAAAAGTATACCAACAGATGACCTACCCTTTAGCTTATGTAGATATATAGTTCACGTTAATTCTATGTCTTTATATTTGAAGAAATACTTTTTTTACTTGGTCCCTTTGCAAACCCTTAAAATCAAATACCATTTTCTTTTTTATTGAAAAAAACCATGAGAATGTTTCGAAAAACCTTTCAACCTATACTTCAAAGGTTAGATTAGTAGAAATGTCAAATATAAGCAAAGGGACTACAGTGCTCATATTTCGCTTAAAAAAAAAACAGTGACTCACAGAGCTTACCTCAATGTTGTTCTTTCACATTAAACTTGACCTTTTTGCTATACATACATAGGTATTTATGTGATTTGATAGAGTGATAAAACATTAAATACAACAACCCACATTTTTTACTGTCGCCAACGCCGACGGTTGTATAAACGATGATGACAAACGCTTACACGCAAACTTAACTTACTCAGTGCTTAGAAAATTTGTTCTTTACCGCCTCATCAAATATTAATGAAATTCCTTGTTTTCATGCTAGAAAATCTGGAATGCCACAAAGAAAAGCTTAAGGTATGTACATATATACTCTTTGATATTTATGTAAATTACCTAAAAAGGACTTGGTATTTTGGTTTTTCTGTTGGTACATATACAGAAGTGAATATACCCAGAACGAATTGAACTAGAAATACTACGTATTGAGTATAAATTATTCATCGAATTTGATAGAAACGGGTTGAATCTCTACATATCACTAACAGACACACACACATCATCTAACATTTTGGATTTAAACCTTTTTTTGTTTCTGCTGGGAATGGGATATTATGCGCATAAATCGTTATCGCTCTAAGTGTATAGCCACATCATCACGTTAATATTAAATATTGAAGTGTTTAACAAGCATTTTGAGGTGGATTTGCCCAAAAACTTTACTTGAAGTTTTAGAAGAATGAGTTATGAAGTAGAATTTATTCAATTTTGAAAACACATACACTCCAGGTCGGAAGATTGAGGTAAAAGTATAAACAAATTAGTTTTAAAGTGGTACAGAACTACAAAAGTTACTATAGAAAAAAAAATGTGTTAGACTTACAAATTTACTTACTAAGCACTAGCAGTGTCGTATTTATAAACTTTGTCTAACTTAAGACAACCGTCCAACTCCAAAAAGTTATTAATAAACTTTTTTTACTGTTGTCCTAAAACTGTCTAATTAGACTACGGCACCAGCTGCTTAGATAAATAAATAAAATTGGCAATAAATTCAATTAAACAATAGATATTTTCAATTATTAAGGACTTTTAAAAAACTGTCTTAACTAGTTATAAATAAGCCTGTAGGTTTCCGCGGTTAAAAATTCATAGAGCAAACTGGCTCTCCCCAAATAGTCGATATGCCAACCAAATCAACCATGTGCTAATTGATTGGAGACAAGCCTCTTATGTCTTAGAGGTGCCTAGTTATCGAGGAAAAAAGTGTACTCTGACCCGAAAAAGATGACAGAAGATGCACATTCGAAAAAACAAGAGAATCGAGAGAGTAGTATCGAGCAAGGAAAAGAAGACACTGTTAAGAAAGAAGAGGGCGCACTTAGCCTCCCAGTTCAAAGAGATCACGAAACAACCCCCGGAATTTTCATGAAAAGAAGTCAAAAGCAACTGTCTGCTAGTTTTAAGACCACTACGCAGACTCTTAGAAAGATCGAAGGTAACCTAGTCATCGAAGCACAGGGAATGTATTCAAGTAGCATTTCTACCATCTGCTAAATAATTGGAAAATTCTTCAAGAATATCCGAGGAATATGCCTAATTCGTCGTATTCAAAATCCTACCCAAAGTACTGTGTGGGCGTCTTAATCCGTTCACCAACATTATAATCGGCATAATTGCCAAGTACTAGTGTGGCTTTCAGCCAACAAGATTGAGCATAAACCAAATTTTGACTCTCAGACAAATCCTGAAAAAGATCAATGAATTTCAAGCCGAGGCTCAGCATCTTTTCATCGACCTCAAAGCAGTTAATAATAGCATCAATTTGTCAGGAGCTCTATGTATAAGGCAATGGATGAACTCGAAACAAAAATAAAATAAATTTGGTGGCGCAACAGCTCATGGAGAACCAGGGCCTAGTGACTTACAACTCTCAACCATTCCTGTGTGTATGTTATTGGCAGGAATGGAGGGGCCTACAATTTTTTGTCGAGTCCGAACGGCTTGATGAGAAGCACTTATTCATGACAAGTATACTCTTGAAGGATTTGTCAGTTCCTCGCAAGAGGCAGTACCTCGGGAAAAACATTTCTGTTTTTAGGTGGCAGCGGCTGGGAATCGAACCCAGACCTTCGGCATGACAGTCCAACGCAGTCCATCATGCCACGAGGTACTACAATGAACTCGAAACACCCACGTGAAAACTGATTCAGCTGTGCCACGTGGCATTGAAAAAAATGCGATGCAATGTGCAACTGGAGACAAGCTCTTCCGAACTATTCCAAACAGGGACATATTTTTAGCAAGGAGATGCGCCATCATGTGATTTCTCAAATATCGCTTTGGGGGAAAAAATGTACAGAGCAGCCCTCTCACAGTGAAGGAACTATTATCAATAGATCTGCTAATCTTTAAGGGTATAACAATGGTATCGACATCATCAGCCACTCCTGATGTATCATTAACGACTCTTCACGGTATTTGAAGAACCGTCTAAGCTCGGTGGCCTTAAAGTAAACGAGGACAAAACATGCTATCAAGAAACAAAGATCTGTCAACCGGCTAGAACAAAATGTCAAACGTCACTGTTGACAGCATTTAAGTGTAAGTAGTTAAGGTGTTCATCAAAAACATTTTAGTGGATATCCGACGGAGAATTGCCCTAGCAAACTTGGGTAGAGTGCAATAAATAGGTTCGAAATTTCTCACATGTAAGACGGAGTGAACACTTTACAAAACCCTTATACTGTCAATTGGGCGATAAGCGGAAGAAGAAAAGAAAAAAGAAAAATTTTTCGGAAAATATTTAGTCCTGTGTGAGAGGAAGGCAAATAGATGTGAAGATATAATCGTGAACTCTATGAACTGTATCAAGATGTAGATGTAGTCCAGAAAATCAAAAATCGTCGACTACAATAATGCTGCAGCCAAGAAAGTCTCTGAATCTCAGCCACATATATCCGAGAGAACAGGGACACATAAAACGTTGACGATTACACTACTTGACAGAGTTGGGAAGTAATGATAAAAATAATTCAATTTCAATTACTCGTAATTTAAATACCCAAACACTTTTTTCAAATACTTTTAAATGCAATTGAAGAAATTTAATTACTAATTACGAAAAGTGTCAATTACTTGTAGTTCAATTACAATAATGTAATTGAAAACAAAAGTGATCATCAAACAATCTGAAATGATTACTTTTTATAGTACACACAATGTAATTAATTTATTGTTTTTGTCAATTACATTTATCTTGATATTGCACAAATAGTCCCCGGTAATTTTGTTCAGGTTTTTATTTTACTGTATTTTAGTCTTCGGCAAATTTCTCGTTGCGTTTTAGTCTATTGGCAGTGAGAATACCTTTGTTTACTTTTATAATTATTATTTTAATGTTTAAATAGTATAAAAATCTTTGAAATACCAATCCAAATAAATGTAATTAACACAGTGATTTCCTTCAATTACTTCCAAAAACTCCATTACTATTTTCAATTAAATGTAATTTGTAAGACATTTTTTTTCTACTAAAATTACAAGTAATGGAAATATTTGTTTTTTTTTTCAATTACAATTTATGTGCAATTACAATTTTGAGTAATAGAGATTGAAAAAAGTTCAATTACTAATTGCATGTAATTGAAATGAAAGTTGAAATAAATTACTATTAAGTAGGTAATCATTATTTGCTAACTCTGCTACTTGATTGAACTCATCCGAATACTGAACGTAACGCGGAGTTGACAGAAGCAAAAATGAGTTAATTTTCACGTAGAGAGATTCACACATCGATTTTATCGAAGAATATTTTCAGTTTTGTTATTGCTTTGGCAAAGGGTGATTTTTGGGAAATTTTGTGATAATTAGTGTAATTGTAATCGAAATACTCCTTTTCCATCAAAATATAGTTAGTTCCCCATCTGTCAAATCATCAACTGTCAAATTCCTTTAAAGAATGGCTACGATTATGCTGGATGAGAAATTCGCTAAGAAACCAAAAATGTTTGATGTATTTTACTGCTCTGAAAAAATGTTATATTTGGGCGTCTGTGGCTCCAAATATACTTTTGTCGTCAAAATATATTACACCCCCATTTCCGTCAAAATATAGTTCGTCTCCAATCTGTCGAACCATCAACTGTCAAATTTCTTTGAAGGATGGCTACGATGTCGATGGATTAAAAAACTTCAAAAAATCCGAAAATTTTTAAGTTTTTTTACTGCTCCGGAAAAAAGTGATTTTAGGGAAATTGGGTTTTTTAGATCGAAATATACTTCTATCGTCAAAGTATATTTCTTCTCCCATCTGTCAAACTATCATCTGTTAATATCTGTCGAAGGTTGGTTAAAAATCTTAAAAATGTTCGAGTTTGAGATGAAGGTCAACGCAGGCTACGTTGACATGGTAGGCAATTCTGCTGTGTAAAAAAAACGAAAATATTCAATGCATGGACCCTTAAATTCGTGTCAAAGAGAGTGTCAACGCATGGACAGTTGTAATCACACGACAACACAACTTTCTACGTCGTTTTGACGTCAGAGAGGCAACGCGGTAACCATTTACGTTGACGTCTAATCGAAGCTTAGGTAAGTATTTTTTATTACAATTCAGAATTTTTTGTTGTAGTGAGCTTAAAGCAAGATGCATTCTACAATCAGAGGCTCATCATGAGTGCATGTGTTAGTGGTTAGTAGATTAAGTAAGCTAACACAAGCACATAAATAAATAAATGACCAACCCCCGTTAATAAAATACATATATTTTCAACATTTTACTTTGAACGACTTCTTTCCGACAGTGGAATTAATGGATACTTCAAAGCTTCACCAGAATCGATCAACTCTACCGACAAAATTTCTACCTTATTTCATGAAAAATAAAACAGAAAATCAAATTCAACTTCAATCAAGTGACTTGGATTGTAAATATTTTCGTACATACTTGAGGTTTGTGGTTTGTTTTGAATATTAATTCGGAAACACTTGAAGAGTAAAGTGCATAATTAATAAATCATCATTTCCCTGACAGCAAAAAAAAAATTTAATTTAAAAATGGGGTAAGTTGTGTAAATGTAAATGTCGATATGGAATCATGTGTTTTGCGAGTTTTCAAGGTTATGTGAAACAATTAAATCCCAACTTCGATATCTGTTTGCTATTTTTTTTTTGTCAACAACAAAAAAGATAAAAACACTATCTATTTGGCTTTTAAAGCAAATCAACAGAGACAGGCAGTTTGGGTTACATAAATTCTCTCATAAATAGCTTTAAGTTGCACAAAGTAACAACTTCCTCCGGACATGATTTAATAATCAATTTTTGTATGTTTCTCTTTTTTTTCTATGTGTTTCTTTTTTTATTCATTGCCCTCGGTTGTTCTATCTAATTCACAACCCTCGCAGTATTATACACAAGGGGTTGATTTTTATTGCAATTTTTTTTAATATTCATGCAGACAGAGCGTGAACGTCAACATATTGTATTGTTTTTTATTTATGTCTCAATGCTAACTCAATTTGTTAGTGCAAATGGAAATTTATCAAGTTGAGTGAAAGTTGCATAATGGAAATAAATTCAGATTCAGAGAAATAAGTAATCTGTGATTTAAATGGTAATTTGTTGCACACAGTTTTGCTTGTTCCTTTTTTGTTGTCAAAGCTTTTATGATCTGAATTCTGGGAAGAGAGATCAGGACTTATGGCAGCTAGAAATAAATATAAAGATTAATTTTCAATTCCTTTACCAAGAATGATAACTTAGGTTTTAAGAAACAAAAAAAAACATGGTCTTGGAGACCGAATGAAAGTTAAATAAAGAGTTAAATTTGTACATGCATTTTTATTTTCTGAATCAATTTTGTGTTGTACTCTTGAAAGACTCAATTTACATTTAAAAATATAATTTCAATCTCTTTAACTTTACACAAACAAAAAAAGATATTCTTTATCATTTCTGTCTGATAAAAATAATTCCAATATCGAATTTGATGTGAATTGAATTATGATAAATCTTTCAAAAGGATTGTATTTCATCCCAAATTCCCCATATCAATGTTAGTCCTCTTCGGATGCTCACCAGAAACCTATGCTATCTTTTTCAAGGCACAATTTGAACCATATGTCATATTGAACTCATGTGGATATGTATGTTATGGGTTTGTGACTTGTTAGTCTCATATTTTAGTAATTGGGTCTTTCGAATTTCAAATAACAAACCAAAATTGTGTTCAAAATATTTACGAAAAGTTCTATGTCTCGTCCATAAATAAACATGCAGACCAATTTTATTCCAAAATAAATCAAAAAGTCTTAACAGCAAAATTGTCCTCTGGATGAGAATTTTATGAATTTTAATATTTCTATAGTAACAGATGTGTGATATGTTTATTAGGGATTTCCAAAATAATACACAAAGACAAACACGTTGGAAATTTTCAATACATCAGCTCAAATGCTATCGACTGCACAGATTAGAAAATATTAATTAAAATTATATAATCTTTCCAGGAATACTACATGTAGTATAATTGAAATAAATAACCATATGTCTGTCTGTTATCTTCTGGAGAAGATTGTGTTGTTGTTGTGTCTGAAATTATTATGCAAATTTATGACATACCCAATATTTAAGCCACGTTTTTGTTATTTAAGTATTTTGAGAACAATAAGGTTTAATGGAATAAATTTGTTTCGTTAATTTCTTTGGAAAATCCTTTTATTTAATCATAACATGAAATTATGACATGATTTTACATCAGCAATATTTAAATTATTTATTTAAAAATTAAAATAAGTATAAGTTGGTATTTAAATTTTGTTTAAACTTGAGCAAACAACTTAGGGAAAATATAAAAAAAAATATAAAAGTACTAAATAAATGGATTTATTCTTTGATTTGTTTGCTATAAAAAAAATTATTTTGTATTCAATGTAATTTTAATTAATTAAAAAAAAAACCAAATGCAAATGGTTGAGCCTTAATAATGAGAAACACATGCAAATCCAAAATTAAAGCAATTTTGTAAAAGCCAAAAATTCAAATTCTACTTTCGTTATACCTATGCAAATTTTTCGGGAGCGGACAAAATATTAAAAAAAGCAACATCTTGGTCTTTGCAATAAATTAGTTATTATTGCAAATATAAAAGAGCATCCACAGTCTCTCAGCTCAGGTATTTCGAGGAGTCTAGTACTGACACTAACACCCGCGCCGGTTCTTGAAAGCAGCCAAGAAACTGGTATCTAGTTATAGGACCAGCACGCAAGCTCTTCAAAACAACCTCATCAAACAATTGTGGGAGGAGGAAAGTATGCCCGACGACTGGTCAAGTAACTTCATATGCCCAATCTACAAAAAAAAATTTATCCGACGCCCTGCAAAAATTATAGATGCATATTCCGGCCTACAAAATTCAATCCAACGTACAATATGAGCGTACTAAAAACCTTCCTGCAACACTTTCAGCGGCAAATACCAGTGTGGCCTCAGGCCAGACAGATCAACGATAGACCAAATCTTCACATTGAGGCAAATCCTGAAAAAGACCAACGAATTTCAAGTTGAGGCCCACCATCTATTCATCGACTTCTCAAAGTCGAATATGATAGCATAAATCGCCAAGAGCTTATTTTGGCGATGTCGGAATTCGTGGTCCCGAAAAAACTGATCCAGCTATGCCGCATGACGTTACAAAATACGCGGTGCAACGTGCAAATAGGTAACAGCTCATCCGAGTTATTCCAGGCGTGTAGAGGGTTTAGACAAGGAAACTTCTTCAACCTAGTCCTGGAGCAGATAGTCCAGACGTATACAGGGTTCAGACAAAGATATGCGCTACCATGTGACTTCTTCAACCTAGTCCTGGAGCAGATAGTGCCCAAGAATGGTGTTAACCATGGAGGCGCTATTTTCAACAGGTCTTCTCAACTGCTTGGCTATGCGAACGACATCGACATTATCGGCAGCTCCAGGCGAGCTGTACTTAAAGTATTGACAGCTATTAATGAACAGGCGAAACGCATTTGCCTTGAAGTGAATGAGGACAAAACAAAATATATGCTATCAACAAACAAAGTCTTATCTGTCCATCGCCTAGGACAAAACGTCACTGTTGGTAACTTCGAGGTAGTCAAGGAGTTCACCTACCTCGGAAGAAACATCAATCATCCCACAAACAGACATCTAGTTGAAATCCAACGGAAAATTACCCTAGCGAAAAACTGCTACTTCGGTTTAGCCACCAAAATGGGTTCAAAACTCTTTTCTCCACAGACAAAGTGCACGCTACACAAACATTATTTTTACCAGTTCTACTTTACGGCGCGGCGCCCAGTGCTGGACGAATAAGGAAAAAAGGGGAATTAATACTTGGCACTTTCGAGAGAAAAATCTTCGGCAGATATTTGGTCCTATATGTGAAGAGGGCAAATGGAGGAGAAGATTCAATATGAAATGTACGAGCTGTACCAAGATGTGGATGTAGTCTAAAGAGACAAAACGAATATATCTTGGCGAAGAAACACGTCTGTTAACACTATACGTCTGTTGATGTTAAATTTTATTGAGAAGGGGACAGTTAATTTATGTCCAAAATCTTAGGTCAAAAGGGAGCCGGCCACTTGATTGAAGTTGTATGAAAAACTAGTATAAATAAAGTCTATGGCCCAAATTAAATGAAAAAAACTTATATTCAATATTCAGATAACATAAAACATGGTACATTTTTTTCAAAAAAAAAAAAATAAACAAAAGTTTGCAAACGTGATATTTCAGCATTCAAACGAACCGATTTTGCTTCTTTAAAACAATTCTCTTATCAATTTTTAGACAGTTGATTTTAAGTGTTTAAGTATTTGTAAAAATTGAAAAATTTCTACTTTTTTCTTAAATACACTGAAAGCCAAATGATAAAAGGTATTTTTTTGTTATTTTCAGTTTTCTCAAGATCTACAAAGAATGAAATTGAAAAGAGCATTTAATGCTTAAAACAAAAATTAAAACCAATAACGTAAGAGTTGGAGAAAAAAAATAAATTTTTTTCATAATTTTTCGTTTGAAAATTATTTTTTCAAAATGTATTTACAAAAAGAACTTTATTTAAAAATCAAATTAGAGAAAGGATTTAAGGCTTTGTTTTCTACTTAAAGTCAATTTTTTTTAGAAAATATTACGCCCCTGTTTGCAATATTCATTAAGCTAAACGCTCATGGTACCACTATTTAGCATCAACTACGCCCTTGTTTGAACTAATCAGCAGAAACTATGTCCTGGGGCCTATTTCATAAAACTACAAAACAAATATTTTTTTGTGAATTATAGTTCAAGAGACGACCTAAAGATTGCTTATCTAATTACGGCTCCTGAAAAACAGGATACCAGCCGAGAGGTATATTTAAAACATTTACAAAACCGCTGGTCGGATAAGATTTCTTGGTTAAAAATGCAGTTTTCGGGTTGGATTTTCGGCTAAGTATATCTTTCACATAAGTAATTTCTATCAATTGGATATCAAGTGAATGCTTAGACTGCCGTCTATACTTTACTGAGAGTCGAACAGACTTTTGAAGGTTTTTGCTTCGAGTTCGATCGCTTCCCAGACTATAGTTCACAAATAATTATTAGTCTTGTAGTTTTATGAAATAGGCCCCTATTTGCACCTATTAGCAGGTACTAGGCTCCTGATGGCACTTGGCACGGCTGGCTTTCGCTGTGGGAGATTAGCAGATACTGAAGACTCTGACCTTGGTGGCAAACTTCAAACTAAGAAGCCTTAGTAATGAAAAGCTATCTCTCCTGCCTAAATCTTTTTTCAAACAAAGCCTTTGACACTGGTGAAGGAAGCTTTGAAAAAACCAAAAGCTAGGTAACCAAAACTAATAAGGTTTACTTAAATGTCGTATGACGTTGCATATGGTCAAACAGGTGACTTTTGTTCATTCAAGCAGCCTCTCTTATAATATTTTGGTAAAGGCTGAGTCTGAATTGCATCGAGAATGAACTAAAAATAAAAAGAATTATGTTGGTTTTTGTGTGACATAAATACTATTTTAACGAAAAACTTTCTTCTTTGATTGCTAGCCTTGGCGATGATTTGTACTTTTGCCTTCTAAAAAGTGGGTAGCGGGGTAGCTTTTGTGGAAGTTATTTTCAAATAGTGTTGAAGTTGAAAAGAAAGAAATGTAACCTGGAAGGAACACTTCGTTACAACGTCGTAGCTTTTTGTCACACTTTATGCAAACAAATTGTTTCTGTATAAATCTCTAAAAATTCTTAAGAAGTCTCCTAAGGGATTATTTTTTGGAAGAAAAGTATTTTTTTCATAAATTTTTCTAAATATCCGTTAAGGCACTTCAATAAATATCAGAGGAATATTACTGAATTTAAGTTACACTTTTTTTACCGAAGAATAAGAAATCCGAAGAATCTATAAAATCTTTTTAAAAAAATTCCTTAAATAGGCACTTCATAGCGAATTGCTTTCGACTATCGAAAATCTGTTAAATTAGCGCTATATAATTCTTCGTAGCTACAAATATTAAAATTTAAATTTAAAAAATATTATGCATTCGTTTTTGTCTTCCTTATCTGCATAGTTCACGTGAAAACCGTTCAATGCCAAAATCATCAAAATCCGATTTCTATTCATAAAATCAAAATTGATAATCTTTAAAATAATTTAATCACTACTTTACAAACAAGAGTGTTAGTGTCGGATAACAACTTGTGAACTTAATAACCGTAACCGTTTTTTATACCATATCAGCTCTTATCCACTTGAAGAACTTCAAATTCCAAAATGTAAACAATTTATACCTCTTAATCTACACTACTTGATGGTTTTTTTTTATGATGACGAAATGAGTAGATAGTAAAATTTGAAGTTTTCAATGTTTACACGGCAGCAAGTTCAAGAGCATTCATAGACCCTAACACTGTTCCATCAATGAACTCAAATTGGGCGAACTTGAATATACAAACTATAAAGAAATATCATCAACAGAGTAATAGTTAACAGTACAAACTCGCTTATCCGGATTAGTTAAATAAAATCTCTTATAATAATTGAATATGAAGAAAATTTGAAAAGAATGTTCTTCTCTTAAATCTCTCCGATTTTCATTGTAAAATTTCAAAAACAATCATATATGAAGAAGTTTTCGAAAAAGTCATTCACGTCAGAAGCGAAAACTGCGGTTGCAAGTTGTTATTAAACGCTGCAAAAATCAACAGAAAGCCTCCAAAACGAAATTTGTATGCAAAACCATTTCTTCGATAACAAAGTTTACTCAAGTCATATCATCGATAACATCATTCGCAGGCGCAACTCTGCAGTAAAAAAAATCGAATCGACGAAAAAATTCCAAAAATTATTTTTAATATAATAATTTATATTTTAAAATCTGTCAATCTCAAAAATCTCCAAATTTTACTGAAATTCGAAAATCCAATAATTTTAAGACTCAAGGGGTACGGAATAGCGCAACTGTAATGTATTATTCAACTTCAACTCTAAGTAATATTTATATTAATGTCAATTTGAATTACCTAACTACCTGTTTAAAAGGTAGAAATTCCACAACGTTGTCTTGTTATTGAGATAAAAAAAATGTGACTTTGCCATTTGACCCGCCCACGTTTCGAGCAAAAAAAAAAAAATAGCAAATCAAAACAAACTTTCAGAAAAAAAACATGAAGAAAACTATTTATCTTCAAAAGTGTGTCTTATATTTTTTCGAAGAGAAAAAATAAAATACCTCAGATAAAATCTGTAGGAATTTTTTTTTGTTTTGTTTATTTCTATTCTGACTTATGCTGTCACAGACCTTCCCTAATATGTTCATGATTAGAAAAAGAAAATAGTTTTTCGTGTGCTGACTTGCGAGTGTAGAAATGATAAGTTAAATGCGTCGCGCGTCGTCATAGTTTCTGGTCGTGCTTCGTGCACATGCGACACTGACCTTAACCTTGTCGAGTCTTGGGAGTTTAGTTTGTGTGTATTTTTTTTCTCTCCAATAGACAACAAAGCAAGGTGGCTGTTTGCAGTTGCTAGGTTGGAGAGCTTGTATAGTTTGATAGATAATATCGTAAAACGATTGTTATAGCCTTTTAATATTATTTACTTTTTTTTTTATTTTTATTTTGTATCACGAGTAAACATTGATTACGATTACGGAATAAAGACTTTTTTTTATTATTATTACGAGTATTATAGGTAAAGGTACTCAAGTTGGATATTGTATTGACATTACTTGCAGTAAATCCCAAGAAAATTTCTTTTGTGTTTGGTTTGGCTTTATTTTGTTTATTTGTTTGTTTTTTTTGGTTTTTCTGTTCTGTCACCATGAACGTGCAGGTGGTTTTTTTTTAGTTTAATCTTATTGCAGATATACATTTATGGTTGGTATTATTTTGCAACTGATTAACAATAGATATATGTAGGTACAAGGTACACATAGATATATGAACGTATATTGATAAGGTTTAATCAAGTGATTTGTTTTATTTGAATAAACTTATCAAGTAGGTAAGCAGCTGTTTGTAATACCTTGAAACACCTGATGAAATATGTTCTCTTAGTGATTTTTTTGCCACGGGTGTTTATATAGGTAATAAAAGAATTATTTAAAAATACAAAATTTTATTTAACTTAGATAAACTATGAGGAAGTTTACTATTTTAAAACAGCTTACTTGTGATAGACATTCGTTAAACAAAATCGAACTTGAGATTGATAAAGAAGACAATTATGCATGTCTGCCTGTTTGTTTGTTCAGTTGGGCCACAGTCTTCAAAACGACTGGCTCGACTTTCTTAAAACTTGGACGTATAGCGTTTATGTCATTCTCTTCATATATTTTTAAAATTTTAAAGAACTATAAATAACGGTATCTACTTGCCATACAATTCTTATTATACATCATATAATAAAACCACAAACAAGAGTTTTGTGGTACAATTCACGGGGTGTACAAAAGCACGGGTTTTTTGAACAGAAATGCAGAATGCAAACATTTATTAAATAATAACACCACTTAAACTAAAAAAAAAAAAAAACAATTCCAGATCGAAAGATTGAATTCAAATGGGATTGAAGTGACAGTTTTGCTTTCAGTGTGTGGGTGCGATGTTGTTAGTAAAAATAAATTTCGACCGCAAAGAACAAACAACCAAAATAAGTCAAAGACACAACATACAACAGTCTGGAAACAAAATATACAACTACGCACGCACATCAACAAGCATCTGAAATATCGATTCTTCAATCCTTCGATCAAGGTATATATGCATTCAATTTTTGATTCAATTCAGCTTGCTGAGCTACAGGTCTACATGGACCTAAATCCTGATTCAATTCGGATTTAATTCTCTATGTAAACGAGGCATCAGTATTTCTCTACGCTAAAAACAGCTTTTATTGAAAAATGATATTATACGTTCTCGAGTTTCGAGGGCTGGACAGTCTAGTATTTATAATTTTACAAAAAACAGCTACACAACATTTCTTAAAAAAGGTCAATAAACTAATATTAAAATTTTAATAAAATAGTATTGTATTTTCAAATTAAAAAAAATAGATACCCATTTAACTTTTTTTGAAAAGATATGGTCGGTTTTTTTTAAACTTGATACGTCACTGTTTTCTAACATTCATTAAAATATAAAAAAAATAATTCTGTATGAAAAAGTATCAAAACTTTCTGAGCTAATATTTAAAAGCCGTTAAGACATTTTTTTTTTATTTCAAAAAGATTCTTACGAATTTTTTCTGTATGCTTAAAAAGTGCGATCTAAAAGGTACCTAAAATTAAAAAAAAAAAAACTTCACAATTAAAAAATTCGTAACTTTTGGCTGAAAGGATTTTCATTATTTTAAAAATAATAATTATTTTTGAATAAGATAAAATAATATTTCATAAAATATAAAAAAAAATAATTTTTAAAGTTTTTTCATTCTAAATTCACATAGGAATTTTTTTTCTATGCACTTTTTTTTCAAAAACTTTCAATACGCGAAAAAATTATATTTAACCCCTTTCAGCATTTATTTTTAGCCCCAACCCAAATTTAAGATACTTTTTATGAAACTCTTATAACTTCAAAATAAAGGTCTCCACAAAAATTCAGCTTTGTCGGAATTTTTACGAAGTGAAAGACTGCTGATATCTCAAAAAGTGGTAACCAATTTTTTTTTTAATATTATTTTTTTTGTGTACATTAATAATATTTCAAGATTTGCATACCAAAACTTTTGTTTGGTAACAAAATCTTGTAAATCAAAATCTCTCATCCGAAGTCTAAAATTAAGGAATCTCGTTATTACGTAATCCCGATTCTCAATCACAAAATCTCGTTTTTAACAATTCCGAAATTACAAAATTTCGCTACTAAAACTTGTAATTTAAAATCTCGCAAAAATTTATTTGCCTTGCATCAAATAAAATTTGTAAACAAATCGCGCAAATTAAAATAACACGGGAGATCATAACCATAACCATTATTATTATTTTTTCTGACCAATAAGATGGCATTTTCCATATCGTCGGCTTTCTGTCAAAATCTTGTTAGTGCTGAAATGACTTTCACATCTTAGAATTTCATTTTATTACCGTTTTTCGTGTCTTCTAAGCAATATTTGAAATTGGACCTACGAGGTTTTTGACAGAAAGCAGACGATTAGTTGCCAAAAGTCCAAAGCCAAATCGCGCCAACTCAAAAAAAATCATTTTCGTTTGCAAGATTTGGTTTTGGACCTTTGGCACCTCATATATGGGAAATAAAAAAAAATGAAAGTGCCATCTAATTGGTCAGGAATTGGTCAGAAAAGGTTAACTACTCCTAGAAATTGGTCAGTCCTAGAAAACTTGTAGTCAAGGTTTAAATTTTCTCAAGGTCAGGCAAGATTTTTAGCGACTTATTTGTGGGGAATTTGCAAAAAAATGTATACCATCCGAAAGATCTCTAGACCGTTATAAAAAGTCAGCTAATCAGAAGTTGGTCAGCCATAGATCTTTTTCTATCATTTTTTGAAATTCGATCCAAGAGCACAAAAAAAAAAAAACAATTAGTACCCCATTGGGATATTTAAAAATTAGAAGTATGCTTTTTGAAAGGCTTCTTTACAGTCGTAAAAAGTCAGCTATTATTCGTTATTGGTCCGAAATAGATTTCTTCTTTACGATTTTTTAAAGTTTTGTTTTCAACGTCAAGATCGATTTTTTGATATTAAGATAAAACTCATTAAAAAATCAATGGCTGACCGATTGGTGAAACTAACAGACCATTTATGATGATCTTACAACCTATTAGATATTATTTTTAAACTAAAACTACCCAAATGAGGTGCCAAAAAATCATTCGTGACCTTGAAATAAAAACTTTAAAAAATTGTAAAAAAAAAAAAAAATCTATTGCTGAGCAATAACTGAAACTAGCTGACCTTTTATGTAGATCTTAAACCTAGGTGGTGCTAGGCTTTTCCAAATTTCCCAAAGATGAGGTGCCAAAGATCACGATGACCTTGAACAAAAACTTAAAGACTAATTTTTTTTAAATCTCTGGCTGATCAATTAGGTACTAAAACTAAGCTTATCTTTTACATATGTAGGTCTGGAGATCTTTCTTGCCAAAAATCACAATGACTGATTTTTTATCACGATCTAGAGATATTTCGGATGGTATATATTTCTTGAAAATTTATCATTAATGAGGTGCCAAAAAAAGCGCGTGACTTTTGGAACTTTAAGCCTTGATTACGAGGTACCTAGGGCTGAACAATTCCAACGACTCGATTTCGAGCAACAAAACTTCAAAATCTACTTGAATCTTTTACACTACACATAATCTAGATTTTGTTTGACATTTCAATTTAGAATTTAGTGCTCATAGGAACTCAAAAAAAAAAAAACAAAGATCTATTACAATCAGTCAAACAAAGTCCCAAGACACAGTCGTACATATTTCACTTTTTCTTTAAATAAAACATGAAAAGGACCAAAATCTAAATACACTGTACTAATAAATATAAAATCTCTTTTTCTCTCTTATTTCTCCTATAAGCAAACTGTTAGACGGAGAAAACATGGAGAGAAAACATGAGGAATTAAGTGTGATTGTGAATAGGCTGGTTATCTTTTATCTATTAGATTTAAAAAAAAAATAAATTTGGTGGCGCAACAGCTCGGTGATAACCAGGGCCTAGTGACTAACAACTCTCAACCATTCAAGTGTGCGTGTTGTTGGCAGGAATGGAGGAGACCCACAACTTTTTTGCTGAGTCCGAACGGCTAGATAAGAAGCACTTATTCATGACAAAGATACTCTTGGAGGATTTGTCAGTTCCTCGCAAGAGGCAGTACCTGCTTACTTCGGTAAAAACATTTCTGTTTTAAGGTGGCAGCGGCTGATTACGAAATCTTAAAATTTATGGGAAACCTTGATGATTTTAATGAGATTTTGGGATTTTGGCTCGAAATTTAGATTTTAATTGTGTAAAAAGCTTTTTAGATTTCGTTTTTCGAGATTTGCAAAAAGTAAGATTCTGTTATTTGAGATTTTGGATTGCGGAATTTGGTACAGCTTTTTCTTAAAAATGCTTTAATAATACAGGTTTTAATCGAGCTAAAATTTACTCCCATACAAAATTATCTTCAAAATTTAGCCAAACTAAAATTAGATCAAGCACTTTATCCGAGAGGTACGCACCTCCGGCTAAAAAATCAAATTTTCGTTTCTTACTGTACAGCACTTATCTGTCAAAATTTTGCGAGTGAAATAATTGTTGGGCACATTAATTTTCGAGCGAAATTGTGTAGCTTTTATTGGTGAGATTTATGTGAGCTTTACATTTAGCCAGTTTATATTTCTGAGATCTCAGAGGACTCAGAGGGCTCAGGACTCCTCTCAAAAATTGCTCACTTTTCCCCTTAAAAACTGAGAGTGAAATTTTTTGGATTTGCTAGCTCCATTATTTTTTGTCGCAGCAAATTACATAAGAAGAAAAAAAAAAGAGAGTTGTTTTGACTTCTATGCGAGGAACACTGTTTATATTTTATTCTCCTGCTCTGTCAAAAAAATGAGGAAAAATACTGAGCGCTCAATAAATATAAACTGGCCAATTGTGAAAATGAAAAATCATTAAAATTAATTTTTTTGAAATTGTTCAATAAAATTTCTTTTAAGAGGACAACTGTTTTCTATGATGTCTCCACAAAAATATGTTGCCAAAATTTACCTAGGTTTTTAGCTGGTGTTTGGAGAGAAATGTGAAAGCGGAATTTTAGCTCGATTAGCGTACTTGTATTTAAACGGTAATTTTTGGCGATGAATCCAAATACGTCAACCGTTTTCCGCCATCAGCTTTGGTTTTTTGAAATATTCCTAATTATGAAATTTAAAAAACGTGGTCTTTCGTTGTTTTGGTGGTTACATATCCAAAGAGCTATACATTTTTTTCAAGAACGACTCCTGCCCTGAAGCCCTTACTAACCTTCTTCCTCAAAGTTCAGTCAAATTTTTATTATTTTACTGTTAGTTAGTTGTTAGTTTAACTATAAAACATTTTCAAAGACTTAAATAGACATTGGAAAAATTCAAACTTAATTTTTAAGAAAAAGATTTGTAATTTCATGTAAATTTTGCTAAACAAAATTACAGCTCGTTTGACAATAAATAAAAAATAACAAAAAACAGGTTTTTCAAATGTTATAATCAGAGCTGATTGAAGAAAACGGATGAAGGGTTTGAATTACCTTTAGAACGAGTCCTACCCGCACGAGTCAAAAACCGTGTAAGCCTGTGAAATTACACAAAGCAAACAAGTTTTTTTTTATAGTTTTTTCGCTGGGGCCTAATAGGCAAAACATTTTATTATACATTTCTGGAAAAACAAAGTTGATAATGAAAAATGGACGACGGATCCGAGCTCAGCGCTCAAAAGTGTGCCTTTAGAAATATTCTGTACTTGACGTGTCAAAAAGTTAACTGATATTTTTTTTAAACCAGTGCTATTAAAGGAGTTGTTTAAGCGAATTTGATGCTTTAAAAATTTTTTTTTTACAATATCTCTTATAATTTTTTTTTAAATTTAAGCCTCTTGTACTTACATGCAACTCAGTCGTGTATATGTCATTTACCACTTACTTTTTACGTCATAAAAATTACAAAAATTGTGAAATAGAATTCGAAAATATTCAATCTCAATTAAATAATTTTAATTATTTCCAAAACAGAAATCAACTCTCAATTGATACTTTCTCTGATAAATTTATTAAAAGAGAGCTCAGTACAAAACTCCTTCCTCCTTATTTGAATAAGTAAATCATTTTCAAAACGCCCCAAAATTCCCTGCTTAATTCCCAACTAACATTTGGCTCAATTTATCAAAAACAAAAAACAAAACATTTAAATCTCATCATATCAAATATAATCCATCAAATAGAAAAAGCTAACTTTTCTCGTTTAACTTTCATTAAAACTATACTCGAAAGTTTCATTTCAACCGCACAACTAAACTTATTTCAATTTTAATAGCTTCCGTTTGGAAAAGCCACAAATCAACTTAAAGCAGCCACGCGACCCATCTCATATTTTCAACTGAATAGAAGCACGAACGAAAAACTATAGAGAATTCATTATTTTTCCATTAGTACAAGCCAAGCGAATAGTTTCCGCTTGGTTTTCTTCCTTCGTATATCCTGTTGCAAGCCATTTTGTTAGTTTTTTCTTCTCAAAAAGAAAATAAATCAAATTACTCAGAGCCCAAGAACGCATAAAGTGAAAAGAGAATTTTCTTGATTAGAAAATGTTTCCATCAATTTTTCGCTTAGGTATTCTTAACCATCATCATCTTACTCAGCAAGGAGGATATTCGAGTATATCCGTTTTTGCACAGAGCAACAAAAAAAATCAACAAGAACAACTACTAGCGCCCCCTACAAAAAAGTGTTCAAACAACACAATGCCAAGCGAGTCAAACGGGAGCGCGGTGGTTTCATCTTGAAGAGTGCAAGTGAAATAAGACGAAATTAACGAGTTCACTTGTACCTGATGTACCTTCGTTGTTCGTTGTAAAAGCATCAGCAAGAGCTGAATTTGTGGTCAAGGCCGTTGTTGGGGGCTAACAGGTATTTTGGTCTTTATGAAGCAGTTTGTGTGTTTTTTTTTTCTGAATTCTTTTTTGAAAGGGAAACTTTCTGCTTGGGATACGTGTGATGCTGCTGGTTGCATGAGAGACCTTCTCTCAGGCACGAAGGATAAACGAGAGAAAGCCCTCGTTATAAGGGAATGTAAGTTGATTTATGTATTCAACCAAGTACCTACACTTAGCCATGGCCTGAAAGGCAAATAATCACCTTAACAGGATATTTTCTTTATTTCTTGTTTTTTTTTTTTTTTGTTCAACCTACTGTGCTTGTTGCAATTTATCCATTTCAATCTCCATTACACTGCACACCTGCATTTTTTTAATCCTGGATTTTTTTTTTATTTCCTCTTTAAGGGGAAAAATATTAAAACTTTGTCAGGTTTCATTATAAAATGATAAACGAGGATTAAAATTAAATTTTATTCGAGGTCAGCTGCTACTGCTTTAGGATTCAAAAGGATTTTTGTTCTTAATATGAAGGAACTTACCACTCTCAGCAATAAATATCCTTTGAGATTTTAGTTTTGTGTGGGGGAGGTTTCTGTAAAAAAAAGAGAGAAACAAAAAACTTATTAGTAAACTTTTCTAAGGAAGAGCATTGAATTAAGGTTAATCCGAAAAGTGGCTTAACTAATTGTGAATATCATTAAAAGTTCATGAAGAGTGTTGTTGTTTTCGTTTGTTGACGTTTTCAGCAAGAACGGACGTAATTAGGACTAAGACGAAGAATGCTAGGGAATCAAAAGGTGCTTTTTGTTTTATAAAATAATTTAATACAGGGTGGTTCAAAAGTTCTTCTTGTATGTACTGTGGGCTTCTCAAAATTTTTTTACCTAAAATGAGTCTTCCTCAAGGGCAGCTTTGTCGACCCTAACCTCTCAAGATTCACTGCTGGTTAAACAGAACAGTGAACAATTACACACAGACCGGTCAGGAAACGTTGTGGGCTTTTTGAGGGAACATTTTCTTATGACTGGAATTCATTTCTACTTTCGAAGGTTGAAACATAGTTTTGTAATCCTATATTTTTGGATAATGGCGCCCAATCTGTAGTCCGTCAGGAAAACGAAATCCCTGCGCTTTTTGTCGGGACCGTATTTTTATTTCTATATTTGTAATTTATTTTTGACACGCTAAGTATGAAATTTAGCCCAGGAGTCATTGTTGTAATCCTTTCGCTTGAACACCATTTTCAAAAATGGCGCCCAATCTGGGTCAAATGGTAAACAAATTGTTAATTACTTGGAAAATGTCCATGGTTAAAATAACGGTTGATATCTCAAAAGAAAGGTGTTGAGTAGACGCATCTTCGAGAAAAATATCAGTATTGCCACTTTTCGGCAACATACTTTTTTATGTCAAAAAGGGTGACACTTCCACTTTTTTGATAATTTTTAATATTTTAAATATGGCAAAAGTTGCAGAAACGCCCAAACATGTGTTGGGAATTAATAGTTGATGTCTTGAAAAGCAGATTGTTAATTTAACGCACGTTTGGGTACAATGTCACTGTTGCCAATTTTCTGGAACATACTTTTTCAGGTCAAAGGGGTGGGACCTCCAGTTTTTTGGAAACTGTAAATGTGCAACCGACAGCAGCTGAATTACCTAATTGAACTGAGAAACGACGTATTCGCTTAGAAAATACGACTTATTAACTGTCTCCTTTCGAAGGAGAAGAAATTTTGAAAATTTAAACTAAATCGTTAGAGTCGTTTCCGAGAAATGAATTGAAAAAATTTTTGCTTCTAATATAATTATAATTATTAATAATACTCTGCCGTTACCAAGCGATACCAGTTTTTCGCATTTATATCTGCTTAGTGCATTAAAAAAAAATCAAGAATTTTTTGCATAAATATTTTTCACTGTCAAACCACACAAAGAAATCATTATAATTATCTATCTATTAAAGTGCCGCAAAAAAATATGTTTAACAACAAATAAAAATATCTACCACAACTCAAGTATAGATAAATTCAAGTGTTTATGACATCACCCTATCATCTGCGGCGGCATGAATTCGAATTGCAATTAAAACGAACGAATTAAAATAAAAACTACTGCCACAACCACAATCTACAACCAATAAATCTTCAATTAGCCGAGGGATTGTTTCGGTTGGAGCTCTTTTCCTCACTTCAATAACAGATCACTTAGATCCCTAGTTTTTTTTTAAACCATTCACTACAGCAGATGTCAGGAGATATTGAGATACAACCAATCTTTAAAAATAAAAACAACACTAACAAATAAACTGTCCCTCCTCTCAGAAGTGGGATAATATTTATATTTTTATTTGTGGGGAGGATAGAGGGCTTTTACATGCACCAGCAACAACTCAAAGATGTCGATCGTTTATCTAAACATATGTCAGGCATCGTGTTTTAGTCCCACGCAGTGCAGTATCAATCCCCATGTTGCTGCAGACATCTCGAAATGAAAGATACAATTTTATTACTCGAGGGAATTTCGGTTTATTCTCAATTCATACAAAGAAACACAGTTGTTGTTTTTGCCAAATCTGTTTCGATGAAAACCATTTCGCGCATCGAAGAGGAAAAACCAAGCACATGCTCTTAACGCCTAGAATGCGGAAAATGTTTTTATTTTTTTCGCACGAAAAATTCCCAACCATCATCGATTATTTTCTCAATCTAAAAATTCAAAATGTGCTGCGACGGACGGGCGCAAGAACGATGATGTTTTATTCAAGTGGGGAGGTATAGAAATGAAATTTTATTGCTCAGGGATTTGCTTGAATATACACTCTGATTAACTGGATGTAGATCAGATTTTCAATATGAGAATTCTTTAAAAAAAACTGTGGCGGGCGTGGCAGCAAGACAGATGAAGGTATTCAAGGTAGCATTTTCTTAAAAAAAAAAAGAACTATTTACGAACTTGTCCTTTTTAGGAAAAAAAAATTGAAATGATTCTCTTAAATCCGGAGGGAATTACAAAATTACCCCAACCGAAATTTTAAATACATATATTTTCAAATTTATGTCAATAAGTAATTATAAGTATTTTGAAGCTACAGTAAGCAAGTTCACATCGAATTTTGATTTAAAACAAATAAATTCTATAATTTGACCCTTATCAATCGACGTGGAGTGTACACAAGCACATCTAGCTTCAATTATTGCAACGAGCTGCGATTTTGGGATTTTGAAAATATGTTATGAGTAGATTCTATGTATAGCTAGAACGTTTGATACATGCATACGTCCGTTGGGCGCCACTCAGTTTATTTATTTTTTTTTTTTTGTTTTTTTTTTATTTTTGCAATAGGCCTAATTTTGATTGCGTGTGAAATGTTTACAAGTTGGACTAGTTTTATGCATCTGGAAAGGAAGTACCACCAGTGATTTGAATTTCATTTTATTTTATATATATATATTTTTTTTTTTTGAAACTTTGCCAAAATAAACGATGAAATGAATTTTTGGAAATAGTTTGCTGGCAAAAAAAAAATTACACACACACTTTTTTTTAATGACTGACAAACAAACATTTTGTTCTTGGAGAAAAAAAACTTAAAAGGAATTGAGAGAAAATACTGTAAACGAGCACATTTGGGGAAAATCTATAATTAGAATAAACCATCTCATAGGTTTTTGGGAAATTAATTAAATTATTTATTTTTGTTGCGGGAAAGAGGATGAGGGATGAGTAGAAAGGAGATGGAAAAGATTGTTGAACAAATGAGGTCGATAGCATTTTAATTTCCTAAATGACGATGAAGAGGAAAATATTTTTGGATTTTTTTTCTTTTGGTCGGAAATGGGGATTCTATAAATCAAGTGTGGGATTTAATAGAGAGGGTTGGTATGACTCAATGTTTTTTTTTTTTTTTTTTACTTTTTTGGATAAACCCATTTGATAGACAAGGAATGTTAACAGATTGTTTTTTCAACTTAAAGAGCTTTCAAATGAAATAAATAAATACAAAAAATTAAGAATCGTTTGAATTTTGTATGTAAGTGTATTTATGGGGAATTGAACTTTATAGAACTTTGGGATTAAGGAGATGGGTTTTTTGTTGTGTTAAGAAGTGATTCCTTCGTTTATTTTTATAAGTATCAGACATGTTTCATGAAAACAAATGCCTGTCAGTTATTTTTAAATAAATTTGTACCAACAAAATTTGAGATTTTGACTTTAACTAGAAATTTAGTAGAGATAATCACAAAATTTTAACTAAAAAATGCATTTTATGAAGTGCCAAATGTGTACCAGACGTAATCAAAACGTGAAATTAACCAATTTTTTAAATATTCATTTAGGAAAATATACTTTTTGCTTCTAAAACTTGATTGGAATATTGATGATAGTGAAAATACAGGTGCCAGACGTTTTTTTAAAAACCAAATGGATGTCAGATACTTTTAAAAAATAATGCAACGCTAGGAGGTGTAGATGTGTGTTTTTGCTAGAAATTCATACAAATGAAGCAATTTAAACTCTGTTGCGAAATAATTAATAGTTGACAGATGACTTTATTTAAAGACTAAATAACTGCCAGGCGTGTATAGAAAATTATTCATATAAAATCAAATGGTTTTTTTTGACATAAGTCTAGTTTCATAAAAAGACTATGTTAAATTGAAAAAGTGATATACATTTGACTAAATACCTGCCAGACGTGTTTATTAAATTAAGCGTTTAGAAGATTAAGGTGCTAAGCGACATTTTCTAAATTTTAAGTAATCAGCATTTATAGTTTCTGATTCATAACTTTTTTGATACAAATCCATTACATATGACACCTTCATCTTTTTCTAAATTTGAATCCAGATGCGAAAGACAAGTGCACATGAGACAGAAAAGGACCTTCAAGTGCACGATAAAACGATATTTTTTTATATTTGCTAACTGCCAAATGCTCTACACAAAACTTAAAGGTGGTAATGTCCATGATGCCAAAAAAAAGTATATCGCAAAGAAAAAGTCTATGTTTCAATATTGTAAATCATAAGAGTGTAGGTACATTTAACTTGAAAACAGGTTAAACGACAACTAGGTGAATGCAACCATAATGTTCTTTTGTAATGTCTTTTTGGAATGCTAATAAATAACTCGATATCGTGCTCAACGATTACCAAATGCTGCTACATAGCAACCCTTACAAGCTTACACAATATCTCTAGTGTGCTATTCAAATTTATTTCACCCAGCAAAAGTTCAAGGAAACATCACAGCAAACAACCATCGTCATTAGAATAGTAGGTATTCAAAGTTTTGTAATAGTATAAGGTCCTTACAATAAAAGACCATGTACGACATTATTGCAATAGCAAAAGGCGTGCAAATAATTATATTATTGGCTTGCATTGCATGCCAGGACCGATGATATTATTATGGTATAGGTATGTGTTTGCCAAGCAACTACAACCATCGTCATTGCATAGAAATGTAAATTACCCTTATCGTGTCTTCAGCAAACCACCAACCACCACCTTCTTACCTACCCCCCCACTAACCTTTAAATAAATAAATAAATAAAATAACCTTATCTCAGGCACATGCAAGTTTTGAAAATGTTATTTTAAGTGCAATGACACTAACATTAGTTCAAAGTTGCAAATTTATTGCTGCTAGCTCATCAATCATAAGTTTTGCATTAACAACAACAACAAAATATATTTATATTTGATGAGTTAAGTCATTGACTGTATAGCTATGGCAGAAGACACGCGCTTTGCTGATAAATTTTGGAAGCAAATATTTGTTATTAAAAAAAAAAAATTGATAAAATTTCGAAACTGCTAACAATAGCAGAGTTCACTTAATACGCATCGATGATAAATTTTATTTTATAAAGGAAATCAAGAAGGGTCGATATGTGTACATATTTTTTATTTATCGAAAAAAATGATAAAGTGTTAAAAGTTTTATTATTACAACGTCAAGGTTGACTAATGGTTTGTTTTTTTTTTTATTTTTAGCTTTTTGTATAAACTGCATTGCTATACAAATATTTTTGCTTAAAAAAAATTATTTATTGAGGTAAGGGGAAAAAAAAACTAACAAAAAAGTTTATATTTTGATAAAACAAAATAAAAAAAAACATCAGTGCTTGTCGTTTATAAAATGTATGTAATTTTTGTATTTTATTCACTCGGGATCTTTTATCAACTATTGATCTGCACCAAAAAGTTGAACAATTTTTATATGTTTTCTCAAACTGTAATTTAGTGACCTCTGCTATCTCAGACCGCAATTAATTAAAATTTGTAATCTCATACTGGAATTTAGTAACGTCTATGATATTAGACTGTAATTTAGTGACGTCTTCTATTACAGACTGTAGATGAGCGACACTTTCCAGATAATTAATAAGTTATGTCAGAAAGCAATTCAGTGCTTCTGCTATCTCAGTCTTTAATTTAGTGACCTCTGCTACCTCAGACCTTAATTAAGTAAACTCTGCTAAGAATGTTACTGTGATGTTTGTTCTATAGGACTGTAATTGAGTGAAGTCTGCAATCTTAGACCGTATGGTAGTAATGTCAACTATGTCAGACTGTAATTTAGTGACCTCTGCTATCTCAGGCCTTAATTAAGTAAACTCTGCTAAGGATTTTACGGTGATGTTTGTTCTATATGACTGTAATTGAGTTAAGTCTGCAATCTTAGACCGTATGGTAGTCTATGTCAGACTGTTATTTAGTGACGCCTGTTAACTTAGACTGTATTTAATGGATGATTACTATTTGAGTTTGTAATTTAGTGAACTTTGCTATCTGAGACTGTTATCAAGTGACCTTTGCTACATAATACTGTAATTAAGTGACTGCAATGTCAGACTGTTATTAAAAGAAATATGTATTTTCTGTTATGTCTATTATTTCAAACTGTAATTAACTTTTGTCTGCTTTCTCGGACTGTAATTTAGTAACCCCTGCTATCTGAGACTTTAATTAAGTAAAATCTGCTTAGAATCTTACTGTGACTTTTTTTGTCTTTCGGACAATAAAGTTTCTGTTATTCAGTAATGTCTATTATCTCAGACTGTAATTAAGTGAAGTCTGCCTTCTCCGACGGTAATTGAGTGACTTTGTTCAGGTTGTTATTAAGTGATGTATGTTTAGTAAGACTGTAAAAGAGTGATGCCTACTATCTTAGACTGAAATTAGGTTGTGTTTCCTGTTTGAAGCTGTTGTTAAAATACTTTTGCTATATCAGACTATAATTTAGTGACCTCTGCTAAACCAGACAGTAATTTAGTAACGTCTGTTCTTTAGACAGTATTTTAGTAACCTCTACTATATAAAACTTTAACGAAGTGACGTCTTTTCAATCAGACTGTAATTTAATGACGTCTGCAATCTCAGACCGTAATTGAGAGACAGCTTCTATTTCAGACTGTAATATAGTAAAGTGTGCAATATTGTTATTTCAGACATTAATATAGTTGTGTCTGCTATTTCGTTCATTTCATTGGCCTCTAGTATCTCAGACTGTATTTTAGTGAAGCATGTTTTCTTGACTGCAATATGTTCCGACTTTTAATTAGTGATATCTGCTTTTTTACAGTGATTTAGTTGCGCCTGATATTACAGTATTTAATTAAATGGTATCTGCTTTTTCGACTGTAAATAAGGCCGTTTTCGAAAACTTCAATTGAAAGTCAATTTGCCGTTTACGAACACGCTCTCTGACTTTTCAATATTTTGTTCGTCAACTAGATTTTTTTACTGCACACCTGCACTCCAGATAATGTTTGCGTACATGTGACTTCAGTAAGTTGCATTCTCGAAAACACTGCTAAGGCAGCATCATTTGTATTGGCGTTTTCGAACATAAGACTTTTTACAGTATGCGTTTAAGAACATTCTGCAATTGTATTTTTGACGCAGATGACGATTTCGAAATGGCCTAAGTTGTCTCTACTATCTTGTCAATAATGTAGTGACTTCCATTTATCGCCTGTAATTAAGCTACGTCTACTATTTCAGACTATAATTTAGTAACGCCAGGAATTTCAGACTGAAATTTTGCGACGTCTTCAATTTCAGACTGTAATTTAATGCTGTTGAACGTTTGAACTTTTTGTTTTGCAAAATAACAATAATATAGAATAATTCTACCTAAGACATATCCATTAAAATAAACTTTGTCCTTGGAACTTTATCATCTTACAGACTGTAATTATGTTTCGACGATGAAAATAATTTGTTAAGACTCACATTACAACTATATCTTTATGATCCTTTCAACTTATTAATATACACAATCTTATTTGACCTTTAAATTTGAAAATATGCTATCTTAAGCCCTGATGTACCCTAAATTAAGATAAACTATACCTCAATTCTCTCTGCACATCATCACCATCAAAAAAATTAATTGTAATTTATAATCTACAAACAACTCTTGAATGACATCGTTATTTCCAACAAAGTTTCTCCCAAAGTGCCTTCATTATAGAATTAATATAGTGTTGTTCTCCTTCAACAAAGTAATAAATCTTCTAACGTAAAAAAAAGTGTTCCACATACGCCACCCGCACAATAACCGTCACAGGGAGAATGTTTGCTAAAAGTACTAATTCTCTTGCTTTTTCATACGAACGTTACATTATAATACCCTTTGGCAATTTTCGTGAAATGTCAAAAGTGGCTACTTTGTCCTTATTGTTGTGTATTTCTTGCCTTAAGGCTTATTTTGCCAACCACAACACGAAAGTTCTTCCTTTTTTATTGTATACTGCGGTAAGGATAATATCGTAGGAGGTATAAAGTCAAAGTTATGTAGTTCATTAGATAGAAGGAAGTTTAAATGCGACTCCGCTACACCGCAGCCCGCTGAGCGACCGTTCGAACATATGACAAATGAAAATAAAGTTGAAAACCAAAACATTCCTCTTTACAAATGAAAAAAATCCTGAAAGCTATAAATGACTAAGTCAAGTCCTTTCTGCCACAAAACCTACGCCAGTTTAAAATCTAAAACACTGAAAACTTGGGTATCCTTTTGAAGTGTGTAGGTAGCAAGCTATACATCCTGGAAATCTCCCCACAAAGATGAATAAGTAAACAACAAAATGTACTTTATAACCTTTTTTTTAAGCCCAATTCATGTCCATGTTGGTATATGGTTCCAAATTGAACATGAACTGAATGAAAATATCGAGTTGTAGCACAGGTTGGCGGAAAAATTGCCATACATCATGGATGTAGACTCACTTAACTGACTTGCAAAAAAGGAGGATATTTTTTGTTCCGCAGATTGTTTTTCTTCTTTTTTTTATGAACAATGAACATTTTGCTCAAAGGACATGTTGCAAAAATGCAGTGAAAAACTTCCTGTTTCAATGTGTATCCAATGTTGGAAATTATAAATTCAATTTCCCGTGAAAAGAACGAGGACAAGGAAAGGTTAAGGTAGGTAGGTACGTACGTAAAAGTATATTGTTATCATGACAAAGAATTTTCACGTACAGTGGTACACGCGAATATTGTAGCGTGTCATTTCAATAAATATTGCAACTGTTTTTTTTTTTTTTTTAATTTCCTTAATATTTCTAACATGAAGGTCCTAGATGCACGAATCGTGCTTGTCATACGCCACACTGCCCGATTCGATTCACATGAAGCTATAAAAAAAAGTTAATTGCTTACCACACCGTGAATGGTGTTCACTTTTGTCTCTGTTTTCAAAGACAGTGATGTGAAAAAAATGCATCACAATTTTTTGTATTGTAGCTTTTTGAAATTGGTGTTGCACTGGTAACTTGGATTAACTGGCAATACAAGGCTTTGAAATAAATGTCTTTTGCAGTTCTGTAAACTTATAATAAATATGTGTCTAGATTTTGACGTCAAAGTTCTGGGTTCGATTCCCAGCCACTGCCACCTAAAAACTTAAATGTTCTTTTCCGAGGTATTGCCTCTTGCGAGGAACTGACAAATTCTCCAAGAGTATACTTGTCATGAATAAGTGCTTCTCATCTAGCCGTTCGGACTCGGCAAAAAATTGTAGGTCCCCTCCATTCCTGCTAACAAAACACGCACACAGGAATGGTTGAGAGTTGTTAGCCACTAGGCCTTGGTTTTTCATGAGCTGTTGCGCCGCTAAATTAATTTTTATTTTTTACATTTTGACGTTTCGAATTAAAGTTCGAATGAAAATCTGAAAAATCAAATTGTGTTGGTTCACATGTTACATTTACCTTTTTTTAATTGATAAGAACTTTTAAAGTCAAAATAAACAATCAAATAATGGTTTTGTCAATACTTTCGAATTCAAATATAAAATCGAAAAGTCAGACTTTCGGATCATCGGATTAAATTTCACAGCTTAATTGCTTTTATTATTTTAGTCTTTATCCAAATTTGATGATTCAAACCCAAAAATAATGTTTTTGCTATTTAAAATAAAATATTAAAAAAAAAGTTCTTACATTCTGAATTGAAGTTCGAAAAGAGTGACTAAATTTACTGTTTTTGCTAAGGCTCCTTTTGTCAATTGTTTTTGTTCAGATGAAATATAAAATATATAAAGACATCTTTTATTTTCAATTGAAATATTCTCAAGAATTTAGCTAACATTAAAATTAAATTTCATATTCTCAGATTTCATGATGTTCATTTTACTTTTTATTCGCTAAGTTAGGCCTTTACGAGCCACTCAAGTTTGGATGCTTAAGTGTTGCAAAAGTGCTGAAAAACAAATCTGTCACTCTTAAGCGTTTGTTAATTTTTGGTGTATCGAATAAAAATTGAAGCTTTACTTAAATTCGAATGGAAGTTCGAAAAATAACACATTTCCTCTCTTTGGATGAAACATATATAGGAGTTACTCTCAACGAATTGCGAAAGTTGTTATGTTTCGAATAAAAATTCTAAAAATACCTAATTCCAATTTTAGCTAAAAAAAAATTCGAATATTAGTTCGAAAAAATTAAGGTTTCCTCTTAAAATCAACATTTTCATGAAAAGTGGGGGTATTTTATTGATAATTTTTGGAGCGAAAATACTAAAAATATGCAAATTCGATCAGTGCGTACTTTATTTTGGCTAGCCCTGTTTAAATATTTTTTTAATTCTAAGGCAATTTGAAAAAAAAAATCATAAGTTTGACGAATTTTTTATTGCACATTACTGTATATTAAAATTGTATTTCTTTGTTTTCCATTGCGAAGAAAAATATTGTCGCAGTGCAACAGCGTGTTGTAGAATGCATCAAGGATATATGATTATTATTGTGATTATTATGTAGGGAGTAACCTTCTCGGTGATGCGGACTCGGAAGCAGAAAGTGTAGAAAATTGTTTTAAAACTTAATTTTAATTTTCAAAAAGGTATGCACAGCAATTATTAGTTTTGAAATGCATGCTATCGTATGGTTGGGTTGTTTTTTTTTTTTTTGTAAGTGTTGCTGCATTGGAAAAGTCGGTAAGTTTTTCTTTTTTTTAATTTCATTTGGAGGAAAATAATTATATACAGTGTGTTGCACATTTAATGAATGCAGGTTTTAATAATTTTTTAACTGTGGGTTAAACGGACTTAATGGCCGGTAGTGGAAATTGGATTTAAGTTTATTAAAAAAAAAAAAATAATCGGATCAATAAAGTTAAAACAGAGGACTTTCAATACTATCTGTAAGGGGGGATAAGTGAAGAATTATAAATATGGATTTTGGTTCAAGTCAAGTGATTAAGCTGGCCATACACGACCGAACTATCTGATCCATTTGGCTGTTAAATTTCAGATTTGCTGAACATCTAAGCAGATCGGAGGTAATCCACACACGATAGATTTACCATCGGTTTGGAAAATTTGCTTGGCCGGAGCCTACTTAGCATGGTTGTAAAAGAATGAATATTTTGTAACTGCAATTAAAAGATTGCATTCATTGAAAAAGAATGAAGAAATGCAAATGAATGAAAGAAAAGAATTAAAATTAATGCAAAAATGGAAATGAAAGTGAAGTCAATGAATGCAATCTTTCGATTGAATTCAATAAAATATTTTTAATAGTTGCATTCACAAAAGATTGTATTATTAAATTGGTTGATTTATTAAATAGAATCTTAACTTAACATTCAGACATTGAACTACCAACAGCTTTCAGAGTTCTCAGGTAACACCCTTCAACGATTGTCGCTTAAAAGCCCCTCAAAGAGTTCAAGGACGTCTCTTCTTGAGCAGATTCGAAAGGAACCCATTTGAATCTCTCTTCATCATTTATTTCAACGTTTTTGACAAATTTGAAATTGACGTCGCCATTCTTCAGCTCAAAAAATGTATGTCTCGTATTTGCACTTAAAACAAAAGTGAACTCCTTCAGCATTTCATTTACAATTGACCCTTCAACTTTTTCGGAGTCAATTTTCTTTAAAACCGAGAAAACTTCTCCAATTGATATTTCTTGATAAAAAATATAAATATGAAATAATTCTTTCAGTGAGAGGCAAATTTCCAAAATATTGAGGAACGGTTTGGTTTCAACGTTTGGAAAGAATTTTAGTTTTGTATCTGAAGTCTGACCTATGTCAGTTTGGAAATTGACAAACCAAACAATTTCTGCCTAAAGAAATATTTTGGGAATAAATTGTCAGGAAGGAAAAATGTTTTTCTCTTTGATGAGCACTTTCTTATTTTTGGAATATGAAACATGAAATGGGCAAAATTTTGTAATAAATAGTAAAAAATTGGCAGTTTTGGTCTGATGATAGTTAAGAATAAAAGTTCACAGCAAACAATTAAAACTACATGTATTTTATACATTAAGACTTTTTTTATCTTCAAAAACAACGAACAAAGACACAAACTGGTAAAAACAGCTAAATAAAATATATTTATTTGGAACTAGGAGGACATGTATGAAACATTTTTGTATAAAGTCAATATTTTCTACGATTACGCGAAAAAGAGACAAAGTTAGCAAAATTCTTTCCCGGACAACATTTAGATAACGGGAAATTAACATGGAATAACAATTGATAAACAGTTTTAAAAACTGTTCTATGTATAGACTTTTTTTAAAAGAAACCATCAACAGATGACTTACCCCATTTATTAAGCTAAATGTTCATAAAATTAAAATAGTATTAAAACCTGGTAAACCATCACACGAAAAGAATTTTTGCAGACCCATTTCGCTTCTTCCTATAATCTTAAAAGATTATTACTAATGGTTTATACCTTAACATCAGTTTGGATTTAGAAGCAAGCATTCGAAATTGATCACAGAATTACTGATGTCATCGAGAAAGCTCTTGAATATAAACAAATTATTGATCGACGTGTTTTTTTTTGGTTGTGTCGCAAGCGTTTGACAAGATGTGGCACGAAGGCCTCAAATTAAATTATGTTCTGCCAGAGGCACTTTATAAAATTCTAAACAATTATTAAGAAAACAGACTTTTTTGTGTAAAACACGGAAATTATTATTCTGATTTCAAAGAATTAGTGGCCGGGTTACCACAAGGAAGTGTATTAGGTCCAGTTCTGTACCTTTTATTTACATACCTCAAACAAAAGACACTTACGTAGCCACGTTTGCTGATGATACTGCAATACTAGAAGTAGGCAAAACGGTTAGCGAAGCTACAGTTAAATTACAAAATGCTCTTAATAATGTTAATGAGTGGACAAAAACATGAAACCTACGGTTCGGGACGAAACAAAAAGTTTCGCGGGAAAACATAGAAATTGGCATTCATAATTCAACGATTATTGGCATTCTTGACGAGTCGAATTTAGTACGCCGTTTACGAAAAATAAAACCCTCCGACTTGGTACGGTGAATAGAAAACTGCTTTAAAATCACGGAATTAGCAGGAAGACGTAACTTAACTTCGTTAAAAATAAATTGCTAGATAAGTAGTTTCAATCGGGAAGTGGAGGTGGTTTTAGTGTAGTACTCGTACGAATCTCACACACCTATAAGCACGCGTTTTTCGGTCTACAAGAAGCATGTTTTGCACCTAGCCACGAGAAAAATAAATACGAAAAATAAAAAAATAAATATCATTAAATGAATTGGGAAATACTCTCTTGATCTGATATTTTATAAAGTGATAAGGCAAGAAGAAATTTCAACAATACGAGTACTTGACAAAAAAAAAACCTGGAAATACTTGACACACCCAGGTCAATAAGATGACTAATCGCAGACAAAATTTTTTGACGTTATTTCAATAACGAAAACAAGCAATTAGCATATTTTGACTGAACCTATTTCTTTAGTATGAATCACCATAAATACCATCTGGTGACTCTGAACTGGGGTTCCCCTGGGTTCATTTTGTATCCATTTCTAAAACTTCTAAAACCTTGAATAAAAAGTAGCAAAAATAAATCTTCATTAAGGAAGAGCGGGGCTGGTTGGACAATGGGGCAAGTTGGACAACGTGAATAACTCAGAAATCTAAAGAGCTAAATGAAAACGATTATACACAAATGAAGCATAAGGCGATATTTTTTTAACTCAGAGCAGATCACGGAACTGTCAAACAAATCATTTTTTTAGCTCAGACATATCAGAGCATAAAAAGCGTGTTTTTTTAATCCATCAGAATTAGCTCAGAGCTTGCCTAATTAGCTCAGAATAAAATAACGGAGCAAATCGAGCGAAACGCCGGGCGAAGCCAAATTCACTTGTTTTTGTTAGTGATTTGACATACAAAAAAAAAAAAAAATACAAAGAATGGTCGATTTAAATGTATCTTTTTTTTTACACGATCAGATCTTTGCCGAAGAGAGCTTAGTACAGCGACATCTTGCGACCAGTATCTTGATTCCATTTCTTGAAAAAAAAGGATGTAAAATATAAACTAATGATATGATATGACAGTTTAGTGCTCAACCTGCTCACAGCTCTGCGCTAATCACTAAGCCTCTGCTCAGAGCCAGCTAAACTAATTTAAGGTTTAATTTTTCTGCCAAAGAAGAAGCTCGCTAAAATGTGTGTTTTTTGGGTACAAAAGTAAAAAAGCGAATTTGTTTCTCTTTGTGTTATTGTAAGAAAAACAAGCAATTTTTTCAACAAAGTATCTACAATAATTTTGTGAGTTCTGTTATTGACTTTTTGTATTCCATTTTTTGAAATTGAAAAACTTCAAGTGTTTTTTTTTTCAAGGTGACGGAACATATTCATCAAGCTTGGTGTGGAGTAAGTTGGACCAGGCGAGCTAACTTGCCCCACTGAATTACAAATATATGTTCTATATTGGAAAATTTAAATTTACCGAGTATAGAATGACTAATACTGTCCAAAAAGAGCTCTTTGACCAGCATCTTAAAAAACACTGCAAACTGTAATGGTAAGTCCAAAAAACCCACATAGTGGATGGTTATTAAGTTTCTAATAATAAAACACAGAGAAACATGAAAAGTTGTGCAGTTTTTCCTCTTCTAACCATAAAATCGAACCTTCCCTAAAATAATAGAAAAAAAAACTAAATATGTATACAAGGAAAATCAATTCGAAAAACATGGTCCACATTCATTTTCATTTTTATTCTGGTATGACCTCGTCCCAAAACCACCATCTAAAGCAATTTCTTTCATTTACCTAACACTGTGAACTCTCTATTTCCATTTTTCTTCTATTTGCCAGGATCTTTTCTCCTCTTCAAATAAGTTCTGTTTTTCTCTGTGATTTTTATTGGCAAACCAGTTGAATTTTTGTCTTTAATTTGAAACATCACCCTATGGTACCACCCAGGCATAGCCATAGTGTCACCTGGCTCTAAGCCAAAAATATACATCACAAATGAGTATCCCATTCATTCATTATAATGGACAGAAACTAAAAGTCCAATTTTGGACTTGGGATCTGTTTTTCTGGGGAAACAAAACCAATGTTTTACATTTGAATAAAATTCATATAACAAGGAAGGATGGAGTAACAATATATTTGCTGTTTATTTTTTTTATTTTTGTTAAGATACAAATTTTGTTCTGTTGTTGCTGATTTTTTTTTTTTTTCATTTATAAAATGTCTTCCTTTTACACTTTCACTGGTTGAGTTTTGTTGTTTGGTGTTTGTTGTGAGGCAATGTATCACTTTTTAGTGCTTCCAAATGGTCATTAATCTGTCCCTGATTTACAATTGGAATTTGGGATTTGTAGAAATAGTTTGCAGTGTTTTTGTTTAATGTTCATACAAAAAAATATAAAAAAAAGGAAACATTTTCCATCAACCAGATACATAAATTTATGAAAATAAGACATAATTTCATTTGCTTTTTTCTTTGGTTTTTTTTATCAATTTTTATCTTGAAGAGATATACAATTTCTGTGTTTAACTTTATACATTTTGTGAAAACAGGCCATACAAATTATTATTATAAAAAAAAAAGTATTTAGTTGTAGATTCCTAAGCGATAAGACTGAATTCATCTAATTTACCAAAAGAAAGAAGTTAGTCACTCATCTCAGATATGTTCCATTAGTATAGATTCCTACAAACTCCTTCTATCAATGACTTGTTCCTGCAAAAAAGCTGCTTAAATTATTTTGCTATGCAAAAGAACAAGAAACTTTCAGAGAGAAAAAATGATTCGTTTCCTCAAGACAATAAGCATCAATAGAACCAAGTAACACTAAACAAATTCTACGGTAGTCCTCTTTTCTTTTTTTTTTTTGTTGGTCTCGAAACATTCCCTTTCATGTCGAACGTGACTTGAAATATTAAATAAGATAAACCAAACGGATATATGTTAAGCACGTGTAGGTGGTAATGGTGACGGGGGTTATATTTAACAAGAAGCGCTCTTCTTTAAGTTTAAAGGCAGCAAATACACATTTTATATACTCAACAACTTCCGTCGATGTTAAGATAAGGTATCTCTTGTGTAGTTCTTTTTCTTTTTGTTGGACGAGGTTTTCAGACGGCATTGGCACCAAGAAAAATACCGAAAAAATTAAATAAAAAAAAACGTCAAACATCAAACGAATGGTTGGATTTTAAATGCAATAAAACCAAGAATCGTTGTTTGGTTTGGAGTTCTTCATTATCAATTTTAAGCACGAAAACATCAATATTATGGTCAAGGTTTTTTTAGTTGTCAAATGCACAGCTATGTACTATAGCTTACCTAGTTTATTTGGCAGATGATTCATTTAAAAACAATTTGTTTTTAATTAAATTTGAGTTGTGTGTTACAAAATGCACATACAGGGTGTCCGCCGGGAAGGTATACTACTTTGTTTTGCCGCCATTTTGGTAAACATTAGTATTGCCAGTTCATATTTGGCAGTCGTGAAGTAGACTCGTGGCAAAGTTATTATGGTTAAATATTTGATAGTTCGATAATTTCATCAAAATCAATTATCGATTACTGTGACGATGAGAAAGTTACGTGAAATTTTTGGGAGAAACAACGTGCCAACAAAACGCACAATTTATCATGTAGTGAATGATTTCGAAAAAAGAGTGTCTGTAGGTGATAGGCCCAAGCATGGACCACAAGGTACTGCAAGATCGGCTGAAAATATTACTGCTGCTCAAAAAAGTGTTCAAATCAATCCATCAACCTCAATTCGACGCCGTGCTCAGGAGCTTGGTTTTCAAAGAACAACTTTGAAAACTTTTTAACGCCACAACTGCATGCTTTGGGCTTGATAAAAATGTGGTATCAACAAGACAGTGTCACATCGCATACATCCGGGATTGCAATGGAATTACTGCGAGACAAACAAAGTAGTATATATTAGACAATTTTCTATTTTATTTTAAAACGTCTTTCATTTCACTGAATTTAAGTTCCTAGGAAGTTTAAATTCGTTTAGGAGCATTAAGCGGTTTTCAATATTTTTGTGGTGTTTGGGAGAAACATGATAACTCTTTTTTTAAAATGCGGTTATCATATTTCTCCCAAACACCACTGATTTTTAACTTTAAAAATCGTAAGTCTACATCTTAAAATTAAAAAAAATCGAAAAACGGCTACACTGAAACATGCACCGACATTTCCATCCACTCAAAACTTATTTTTGGCACAAGAAACGGTTCTACTGATTTTCGTGTTCAAAGTTTTAAGCTGTTTTCAATATTTTTCATTCTTAAAAATCAAAATTTAATCTTTAACTTAAAAATCTCCTAAAAGTGGCAGCACTGAAACATGCACCAAAATTTGTACCCATGATAAACCTATCTTTGACAATGATTTTCGGGTTCAGGAGTTTGAAGCTATTTTCAATATTTTTAACTCTATGGGCCAGTTTTCAGTTCAGGGTTAACTCTGAATAAAATCAGTTAACTTAGAAACAGTTTTTCAATAAAGGATTAACTTTAGCGACACTATGGATATCACCCTTACAAGGTGAATGCTTGCATTCGCCCCAATCATGACCTGGAAAACAGAGCCTTGCTCCACCACTTCTACCTTCGGAATGACATAACGCAATGGCGATCAGAGAACCTTGGTTTCACCGGGTTCAATGAAGATCAATTGGCGAACGCCATAATCGCCGAGCGAAATGGGCCCAGTTCCCTGTTAATTACGAAGGTGGAGCTCCAGCTCATCTTCGATTCATTAAAGAAGAAGAAGTCAGCAGGAGTCGATGGCATATCCAACGTTGTACTTCGACATTTACCTCAAGAAGCAGTAGACATTTATACCACTCTGTTTAACAACGCTCTGAATAATGCATATTATCCAGTGCGGTGGAAGACAGCTGTGGTGCATCCTCTCCCGAAAAAGAGAAAGGACAACTCCAATCCGGCGAATCTCCGGTCGATAAGTCTTCTTCCGAGTATCAGCAAGGTATTCGAAAAAGTTATCAATAGAGCTCTGTCTAAGTGGGCAGAGGACAATAATATCATACCGGACAATCAGTTCGGTTTTAAGGCGGGACATGACACCATTCATGCCGCGTCTAAGCTCGTTTCTGATGTCCAATGGAACAAATCTAAGAAGCAGTGTACGGGTGTACGGCTGTCTGGTTGATTTGGAGAAGGCTTTCGACACCGTATGGTTAGAGGGTCTTTATCTAAAGCTGACCAGACTTGGCATTAGTAAACCACTATTATATATGCTTTATGATATGCTCAATGGCAGAAAGTTTGTTGTCAAAAGTGGCAATGTAACTTCTGCCACAACCTTTAATATTAAAAATGGTCTTCAGCAGGGAGCGGTCAACTCGCCGATTCTATTCAGCATTTACACCAGCGATCTGATAAGTAGTCTAACTCAAGCAATTGCGTATGCCGACGATCTAATTGCGTACAGAACAGCTCCGAAAGTCGAAGTCATCAGGATTCTTTTGCAGCGTGACTTCGAGAAGATTCAGCGATATTGCGATGACTGGAAGTTGAAAATCAACTTTCACAAATCAGAAACTATCTTGTTTAGGACTCCGTTGCGTGGAGCCACAAGAGATACGAGAAAGAACTGGCGCAAGCTGGTGATCGTAGGGCCAAATGGACATCCACTGGCGAGTAAAAGTGTAGTAAAGTACCTTGGCATCTGGATGGATCAGTATTTGTATTTCGACAGACATATAAATGCTGCTCTTGCCAGGGCTAGGGGAGCTTTTGCCCTGACGAAACGGTTGTTTTATAGCAGCCGGCTTGACAGCAGGGTGAAGGTGATTTGCTACATAGCCCTTATCCGGCCGATGATTGCCTATGGATGCCCGGTTTGGTTCAACGTTGCCCCATCTCAAATGGAAACGATTCGGGTGTTTGAGAGGCAGTGTCTTCGACGCTGCCTTGGATTGCACAGAACACCAGAGTCGGAGTACAAACACTACTATTCCAACCTGGCTCTATACAACGGGGCCAACATAAACAGGATAGATAATTTCTTGCTGAAGCTTATTCGAGGTCACATTGCAAGAGCGATGTCCTCGTCTAACAGCTTAATTTTCGGGGCTTATTACCCTAAATACGAATACTACGAGAGTGTGCGGCTAAGCGGCTTTATTCCGCCCGATGCATTCCTCCACCTAGACAGCCGAGGGCTGATCCAGGATAGAGCGGCGGTTCCGCTAATCTACCACGTCAGCCGTAGAACTGTAGATCGGCGGCTCCTTTACAGTCAAGACGTCCTCGCACAAGACGGAGCTAAGCACCTTCGGTTCAGTAGGACTGTGTCCGAACGGGACCGAAAAGATAGGGTAAAGCAGGAGAATCAGTTCTGGTGGTTGAAAAACGAAGATGAAGTTCCTTCAGACATTTAACAGTTGACCTTGCTATTTTCTTATGTATGGCCGACTTACATAGGTTTAGGTAGTTAGTTTTAAGTAGGGACAGTCAGGGTGGCACCAAAAAAAAAAAAAAAAAAAAAAAAAAAAAAAAAAAAAAAAAAAAATTATAAAATCCACAAAAATACAAAAAATTATAAAATCGGAAAATGCTTGCTGTGGCTGTTCTAGTTTGTAAGTAGTCTGTAAGTAGCTTATAAGTAGGTTGTAAATAGTTTTAAGTAGCTTTAAGTAGTTTTAATTAGTTTTAATTAGCTTTAATTTAGTTTTATGTAGTTTATAAGTTTTATATAAAACCAAAAAAAAAAAAAAAAAAGACAATGATACCGAGTTTTTTTGTAAATTCTTCTCGGTAAAAAATAAAACCGACCTGGATTTAGTATTAAGATAGTTCTCAGGCCGAAAGGCATTAGCATTAAGTTATTATAGTTTAACTTAGATCGCCCGACTGGGGCCAGTAAGTTAGTTTTAAGATATCGATAAGTAGGCTAGTTTTTATGAATTTTTGTCTAGCTTTAAGATAGTTTTAAGAAAATGGAAAATAAAAATGAATTTAAAAAAAAAAAAAAAAAAAAAAAAAAAAAAAAAAAAAAAAAATGGATATCACCCTTTACGCATGAGAATAGAGATTATGTCACAACGGAATTGCATTGACAACAACTTTCACTATCGAAATGGAGATGGCGCCACAACTGAAAAGGCACTCAATTTGGTCCCTGAGCTAACTCGCCAAAGTAGGTGAGCTAACTTAAAATGAACAAAAAAAATTCTGGATTTTTTGGTGGATTGAAAATTACTTAAATGAAGGATATTCTAAGGGACAGTTTTTCAGTCCGAGATTAGAATAGTCTCGCAGTTAAGACTCACAAACGAATTTTTCAGTGAATTGAAAAATTACTAAAATGAGAGTTTTTTTCCGTTGTGGTGCCATCCAGATTAGGACAGTAAATGTAATTGATAGTGAAATTCCGTTGTAGCGCCATGTGTCGCACATCGATGACAATAGATTTTTGACAGCTGAAAGATAAAGTTAATTCTTAACTGAAAAACTGTTATCGGGGTTAATTAGGATTAAATTATTTTCAAGATTAGCTTACTCTGATTTAACTCAAAGTTAATCCTGAACTAAATAACTGGCCCTTAAAAATAGAAGTTTTTTTGAATATGGAGGAAGTAGGCTTTTTCGAGCTTCTTACTTAAAATAAAAAATTAAAAATTGGTACAGTGAAATCAGGTGATTAGTTTTTGAGTGAGCTTTTTCCCAACTCAACTATTTAAGAATAGAACTAAGAAACCGGTATTTTTGACTTTCACCAAATTTTTGATACCATTTCATTTTCTATCTCTAAGGGCCAGTTTTTCAGTTCAGGGTTAACTCTGAGTAAAATCAGAGTTATCAAATCTTGAACATAAATTAACCCTGAGTTAATTTAGAAACAGTTTTTCAAGTGAAGATTAACTCACCAAAGAAGCTGACTTAACTTAGGATTTCAATCGACTGAAAAACTCGTTTCTGGAGTTAACTCAGGCTTAACCCCGAGACTGGATGATCTTGCACTGAAAAAATTGGCCCTAAGGAAAGCAAAGTTAATGTTTTCTTGTAAAAAAATCTCTGCGTTTGGAAAGTTTGTATAAAGGTCTTTTCGATGAAACTCTAATTTTAATTGTACTTCGCAAAAATCAGTATTTTCGCTGTTTATCTGGTTTAAAATGGCGATATCTTCTAAATAATTGATCGTAGGAGAAAATGTGTTTGGACTTTTTCATTAGAGAAATGCATTATCTATAAATTTTGTATAAACATTTTTTCCGTAGCATTAAACCTTCAACACTTTAGAATTATAAAAACGGAAACCTTTACTTTGGCAGATTTCTCAGTATATTTTTTAACAAAGTTGTCAAGTAATGATTGATAATTCTTTAAAAACAAGTATCATAAGATGCAATTTTGAAATCATATCATACTCAACTATACAAAGTTGTTTTGAAAAATAATACATTAAAAACCGTTCGCCCATATTCAGCAAACATACATACATTCATCCTCCCACAAAAGGATACGACTCATCTTCATACATTTTTCTCTTTTTGCAAAAACATTCTTTATACGAAAGGAATCTTGTTAACTTTGTCCTACAATTTCTACGTCTCTCTCTATCTATAGAGCCCCCATATATAAATTTATAATGTGCAGTTTGCACCCATAAAACATTCCTCAAGCTCAAACTTTAAAATGCTTGCTTCTTCTCGGAAGTTCAAGTATTTTCCTTCCGTTTGTTTACTTTATTTTTTTTTGCAAAAGGTAAAAAACAACGAAAAATAAAAGAAATAAGCTAAAACTTCTAACTGTACTCAACTAGTGGGTTAACAGGCTAACCCAGTTTTTCATTTATACCAACTCCTCCAACTCTCACTAGCGCTCATTCACTGATGCAATATATGTATTTATATGGAGCTTAGTCCTGTTTCCTGGATGTTTGCCAACAAAAATCCTGTTTCTATATATTTAAGAGCATAAATTACAAAACTTCAAGTTAAAAAAGGGACGAAGTGAGAGCATCGCATACATACATAGAATGATAGATAGATAGAAGACACACTCTAGGAAAGATACATATATACCAAAATGTTGAATAACAACAACAACTTTTTTGGCAAATTACCAGTTGCAAGGATATATAATATCCTCGAGCATCATGATTGCCTTTGAAAGATTCCCAAGCTTTTGCTCTCTTCTTTTTCTTTTGTTGGTTGCAGTTGTTTGTGTGACTCACAAATGTCGGTCGTCGTTTGGTTATGGAAGTCGGTAACAACAAAAAAAAGTTATAAATAAAAAAAACCAAGACATGACTAACTTAATCGGGTTAAACTTTGGCCCTTTTTGAATAAAGGACTCTCTTTCCGTCATTCTGAACGTATCTTCCTTTTTTATACATGAATTTCCCATTTTACTTATTTTGAATTCCTTTTAGCTGAAGGAAATTTCTGAAATGAATTCCAAATATGCATGCATTCCATGAAAATAAAATAAATGCAAAGTTTACAATACACTCCAAATCACTAGATTGATGTTTTGAATTTGTTCAAGACTTTGTGTACTTTGTTTCGCAAATGTGTTTACAAAAAAAAAACTATTTTGTAATATTTCTTTGTAATTTGTCGAATGATTTAATTTTTTTTTCAAAGATTAGATTGTATTTCGCAACCTATGCATTTTCTCATTTTATTTATTACCAACCTTTCCTTATAGTGCTTATTTGTTCTTAACCACCACTTGCAAATCCTCCTCGCAGCTATGCCCTGGAAAGAAGATTACTTCGAGTTTAACTTTGCATTTTCGCACACTTTACTTATTTATTAATTTTGTTCATGACCGTGTTGATTTTTTCACAAATGACGTTTTTTAAATTTTTAATTAAGTTATGCTCGAAAAGAAATTGTTTGGAGTTTATAAGGAAACAAAAGTTCAATTTCGCAAATTCGTAAAGTTATTTTTTTTGTATTTGAACAACGGGACAGATTTAAAATATGTACCTTCTTCATTTTGTATAAAATTTTTAATCTTTTTTCATGTGACATATAAATAGTTTCCCAAGAACAAATGTATTTCGCAATGTAAGTTGGACCTGCGAAATAAGAATTTTACGATGTTAAAGTCAAGTGCGCTGCGATGCGAAACGAAAAATCACATACAAAAATGATACAACGAATCCCATGCAAAAATGACACACTAGCTCTACTTTTCGTTCTGCAGTACACTATTCGATGAGTTTAATTGATTATTGTAGCAGATCATTTGGAGAAGTCTACACTGTTTTTTCGCACACAAATAATTACCCAGACCATTTATTATTTGCGAAAAAATGACATTTGTGTTTTTTCGTGTTTATTTTTATTGTTTCTTTCATTACAGACTGCCTTTGTTTTTTTTTTTTTTCATTTGCAATTGTTTCAAATTTTTTGAATTTAAGCAACTGTCAACAAATATTTGCCCGCTTCGGTTTCGTAAGCATTTCGTTGTCTTGTTGGAGACCGACTTAATATTTCGTTTCGCAACAGCAGCGTACTAAGAAGATTCACCAGAAGAATGGGAAGTTGCTTAACTAAATTGGAAAATTCAAAATAGACAAATTCAAAAAATGCAAACAAGAAAACTTGCGAATATCAATTACTGAGATAAAAACTGGACATTAGCAGTTATTGTTGAATCAAAACATGCAAGGCCAACACCACGGTATTCAATCAATAACAAACAGCGAAATACTGCTTAAAGTTTTGCATGTTGAAAAAAAAAATAGCTTAGCTTTAATCTTAAGATACAAACTTTAAGAAGCAAATATAAAATGCAATACATTTTTCCAGAAAACAAGTGCGAAAAGAAAACTTCGTATACAAATAATGCTTTCTTAATGAAAACTGAAAAATGCAAGATCGTATCGTGCTCTGATTGTAAGAACTTTCAATTGGTACAATATCTCGGCAAAAACTGTATTATTTTGTACAGCTTTCTTCCATTTAGTCACTTTGAAGGTTGCTATCTTCAAAATTTATATATTCAAGTTACCTACACACTTCTTGAAATCAGGGAACGATATATTCGAAATAAAAGTTTTAAATAAAGATTTCGAGATAAAAATTCGGATTTTTATAAAATGGAAATTACCTATCTTAAATTAAGTTGAAAGACACCAATCTTCCCGAAGCCAAATTCGAAATAATATCTTTGCGAAATGAAAATAAGCTTAACAAAGTTCGCAAGGCAGAAAAACTAATAAAATCCAAAAATGAAAATCTGTTAACATCAGCTGATAAGATAAAAGTTCCTACGTTGCCCACGTCACAAGATAACAAATGCACAATGAAATCTTGCAAACAGTTTGCTAAGCTTATTTGGCATAAAACAAATGCGAAATGTAGAATTTGCATATAAAAATATCTACTTGAATAATTTCTTAATGAAGCTACAAAATGGAAGAAAATTATGCGAAATAAGATTTTACTGTATACAAATTGCAAGGTAATTATTTTGCGAAATAATGTGTGTTTCAATAACTACTTACAATTAAATTGCGAAACGTTATTGCAAAATAAAAATGGAAAATGGATATATACTTATAAAATTAAATTTTATAACAAATTCCAAATCATAAACATTTTGACTAACAAAAAGTTAAAAATTACAAGATAAATATTAAAAAAATTAAATAATACGAAATTGAAATTTGGTGATAAGATAAAAGTTGCGAGCTAGTGCGAAATTAAAATAAAATTAAATCTGCAAAATTACAGTTAAAAAAACATCAAATTTGTATTTTTGTAGAAAAATATATAAAAATAGAAAATACACACAGAGCTAAAAAAGTCCTTATTTTGAATAAATCATGAATTCAGGAAAACAAGATACACATAAAATGACGCGGAGTGTTAGAAAAGGATAAAGTAAAAGTATAAAAGAAGGCGAATCACGGCGAATATGCAAGGCGACTAGCGTAATAATAGAAAAATATTATGTATATGTGGGTCGTACTCGTTATCATATTATATCTGTGGTTCTATTGTTGCTTGAAAGTCAGCACAACGACAATGATGGCGACGAGGACGTAGCCACTTGCTTGTGTATTATGAAAATTTATATACATACATAGATACGACGAACAATCATACATTTAAGGACATTCTCGTTAAAAATCGTAGGTTGTACGTATTTTAAGTGGGCAACGAACTAAAATGATTTTTTTTATAAAATTTATCCAAGTATTGGTGTATGCATGAATGAACACAACGACAGATTTAAATATATATGAATTTTATTTCAATGAAAAAAAGAGCGAGAGAGAAAGTGATATTATAGGGTGCGAGTGCATTGTTGGTTATGATTTTTTTTTTAAGTGGATTTCTATTGTTTGTGGGACAATTGAAAGGAATAAAAATGTAATTGCTTCCATAATAATTGTATGTGTGTCGTTTGCATAGTTTTTTTTTTATTTAAAGTGTGAAAGGGAATATTAAAGGGGATTGAGTTTTATTTTTTTGTTTTCAGTTAGCTTGACGCAGTTCATAAATTATGATTTGTAGAACTCTTTCTATAACCTTCATAATGGGAATTTCCTTTTCTTTTTTTTTTAAGGACATGTGAGTTGCGTTTTCAAAACAAAATGCGTAGTAAAACACTCGTATGAAACAATAGAATTTGAAAAACTAAAAAGAAAATTGCTTGAGGCACTGTCGTTCTATTTTTAAACTTGTCACTTTTGAAAGTGACTAAGAGCCACAAATAAAAGTGAAGCGTGCACTTTTTGACACCATCATTAAAAGGGGATTCTCGAGAATTGTATGAACAACAACATTTTGGAGTTCATTGTTTTTTTTTTTGTGTGAAAAACCTTTTCTTTACATAATTTTAGCGAACAACTTGGAAATGTGAATTCGTTGCCATTTCAGTATTAAAATTTTAGCATTGACCCATGTTATGTTTGTTGATAAATAACAATTTAATTCCTTTAAAATTTTTATTTAATGTGTTCAGCCTTGAGAGATAAGAGTTGCGACCTAGTTGCGAAATTTAATTTATGTTTTAAACTTTCAATGTTAGGGGTGGTGAAAATAATCAAACTTCCGATAGCAAAATATGGCTGCTATAAATATAAAACAACTACAAGGAACAAACATGCAATTAAAGTGTCTTCACTTTGTCAAGAGTTTAAAATTAACTATCGATAGCGTCATTTTGTTTAAGACAATGAAATATCTAAATTTATTCGATGACATCGATTCAATTCGAGTCACTTGTCGCTTCTCATTGTCACTTAAATAAAATTATATTTGCACTAATCAGTGAACGGGCAAAGGAGACAGGGAAGTCAAAATGTGTTCTTAAATGAACTTGGTTATAGTTTTTTTTTTTTTTTAAGTGGCGTCATATTGATAAAATTGAAGAAGAAAAAAAATAAGAATGATTCGAGGAGTATTAAATTAAATTTGTTAAAGTATTGCTAATTGTTTTTTATTAAACAACCAATTAGTATATTGAGAGACTGTGTGGAGAATTTGTATTTTTACACACGTGTGGCCAAAGAAAATTTATTGTTTTTTTTTGTTTTTGCTGGAAATAATAATTGAGGTTTACAAATGAATAGGAATGATTCGTATAAGAAATGGTTCTTAATTAATACCTAGAATACATACAAATTTGGGTAATAAATTGGTCTTCGGGTATAATCATCATCTGGGAATATAGCCAATGGCAGAAAACAATCAAATATTAAAAATAATCTGACAACAGTGTTGCTAGATCTTATGAATTTCCATTTGTTTAAACATTTTTTTTAAGTCATGAAAGATTGTAAAAATGTTAAAATATTTTAAACAAAATCTTTGGGCTTATTTCATTTGGTTTGCTTGAAACAACTTTTGACGAAAGTGGTTCAAAAAATAAAATTGATTTTGATGTTAAAATTTTTATATATTTCGATAAAAAGAAAAATTTCTTAATAATAAGGGTAAAGTCAGGTGATATGGGACCCATTTTTAAGTTTTCTTTCTTTCTTTACTCAAAAAATAAAGATGGTTTTTATTTAAAACTTTGATATACGTTTTCTGTAATTATTTAAAAAAAAAAGGTTTTTTTAAGAAACCACATTAAAAAAAAAACCTTAAAAAAGACAAGTCATAAAATGACGGGTGATACATATGTCACCTGCTAGAGGGTAATGTGAAAATCTACTTTTTGTTTGGATTTTTTCAACACTCAATGCAGTACAATAACACACTTGCTCGATTCGGATGTTAAAAGAAAGCAGTCCAAGGAAGTCAATGAACAATTAATCCAATGGCATTATGGTGAAAATTGCACCCTTTCAATATATACTAAGCTTAAGGGTTGCCATATCTCCCTTTTGATATTACCACTGTTTATCCCAAATCACTATGTACGTCAAATTAGAATTACCACTTAAAAATTTTTACAATCCAATAATTGGATAACTGTCGTAAATTTGTCGTGAAAGAAAAAATTTTGTCGCGCTTATTTTTTTTTTAAATTAAAAAATAGGGTAAAATGAACTCAAAAAAGAAAAAGGAGTATGTATTGTATTTGACAAAAAGCTTCAAAATCGTTGTTTGGGCTTCTTGTCAAATTCAAGGAATTTCTTATAGAAAAAAAGGCGTGACAAATTATTTTTTGACACAACTTATTTAAACACATATTACGACAGTTGTTTAAACAAATTCCATAACAAATAACACTTAAAAGAACAAGTTTTCATAAAGTAGTGCTTTTTTTTGAAAAGTAGAAAAAAACAAAGATAAAGTTTTAAATGCAAAAATGTTACGGGTGTGCCACAACCTCAGAATTTTTGATTCTGGCCCAGTATAATTTTAGAATTCCATTAGTTTCTATTACAAAAAAAAAAAATTTTAAAAAAACTACATTTTGTGACTGATGTGATACTCATCCAAAACTTTACGAATTAAGTACGTGTAGATTCAGTCAACAATATTTTTCTTAATTCCGCAAAAAAAATTGTTTCTGTTAAAAAAAAAATATAGTTTTGTTACTGGTGTGACACTTATTCCCAACATTTTAAGAATCAACTGCGTTTATGTGTATTCTGTTTTTATACTGAAAAGCCAAGTTCAATTAAAACTAAGCCTGTTAAGTTTAGAAAACCGTGACATAATAGTTAACAGTTTTGAAAGATTGAAACACCATGAAATGGCAAATTACATCAGGGTATCCAACTTTTGCTTACAAAAAAAAAATTTTTCAAATATTAAACCCAAAAATGGTTCAGAATGTAAATTGTAAATAATAAATTAGATCATTTTTGCTTCTATTTTCGAAATGAAGCGAATTGCAAGCAAGTATTGAAAGTCGGGAGCAATGGATGCGTCATTGTATGCAGGACGGCACCTTGAAAAAATTTGCCTTTTTTATTAACTTTTGAAAACCAAAGAGTGATAGTGAATATTGATAGTAATTTATTACTGTCAATTCTCAGTACAATAACAGACAGCAATTTAATGATGACACTCCTTCGACGATAATTATTATAAATTAATTGTTCAACTAAAGTTTGAATTGAATAAACATTTAAAAATTATAACAAAACATGGGAATTAAATAAAACACTTGTTTTGTTCAGCAGATAGTTTGTAGTTAAAAAAAATTATTAAAAAAATACTGAAGTCACTTAGTGTTGTTTTTGTATCTGCATTCCAACAATCAATATTCTCACTTCAATGAATCAGCCCTTAGGGAATAGATTTTTTTTTTTTTCAATAAAAATAAAAATAATCTTTGTTAAATGGCAATTAAAATTGAAAAACACTTTAGTATTCTGTAGATAACTTAATGTTTTTTTTTTGTATTTTGTTTGTATATACCTACCACAAAGAGAATTTTCGTAGAAATGTGTGGGCGATACGATAATGTATTCTTATCTAAATAATTTTTTTCGTTTCCGTAAAATATTGGAAAAAACATACATCCAGCATGTGAATAATATAAATTTCCCTTTTAGAATAGGTATACCTATTTTAAATTGGTATTTACTTCTTATGTAGATATTCATATCAGAATAAAAAACAACATTATAAAAGATGTAAAGGAAGTTGATATGCATACGGAAGTTGTTACATTAAGGGCCGGTTTTTCAGTGCGAGATCATCCCTAGTCTCGAGGTTGAACCTAAAATAACTCCAAAAACGAGTTTTTCAGTCAATTAAAATCCTAAATTAACTCAGGGACCAAATTTAGTGCCTTTTCAGCTGTGGCGCCATCTCGATTTCGATAGTGAAAGTTATAGTCAGTGGAATTCCGTTGTGATGCTATCTCTATTCCGATGCGTGAAGGGCGTCGAAGGGTATTATCCATAGTGTCGCACATTGATTTTTGAGAACTGAATGATAAGGTTAATCTTCAACTGAAAAACTGTTTCTGAGTTAACTCAGGGTTAATTTGTTTCGGGATTAGCTAGCTCTGATTTAACTCAGAGTTAACCCTGAACTGAAAAACTGGCCCTAAGTATTTAACACGTACCTATCCTATAAATTATCATCATTTTGACCCTATGTTCATACAATAACACTACTTAGCAACGAATTTTAAAAACAGTTTTTAACAAAGTTAAATTTAAAAATTATATTATTTATAAAAAATTTGATTAAAATATTCAATAAACAATATTGGGTATTCAATAAAGACGCTCGAAATTTATTATTCAGAAGGGTATGAAATTGGACATAGGCTTGATTTTTTTCCCAGCCGCTGCCACCTGAAACAGGAACTTGCAAGGAACTGACAAATCCTCCAAGACTATGTCATGAATAAGTGCTTCTCATCTAGCCTAGCCGTTCAAACTCGGCAAAAAATTGTAGGTTCCCTTCATTTCTGCCAACAACACGCACACAGGAATGGTTGAGAGTTGTAAGTCAATAGGCTCTGGCTCTCCATGGGCTGTTGCGCCACCAAATTTATTTTTTTTACTTACAATGCCACGCCTTAGCTTTTTTTAAAAGTATTCCATTCTATAATATGCTTTCTAAATAAAATTTTAATTTGAAATAGTTTTTGAAAAAACAATTTTTAAGCTTAAAAAATTAAAAAAAATTATAATTTCTTAAGATTAAAATAATTTTTTTCAAAAACTACTTAAAATAAAAAACTTTATTAAAGAAGCATATTATAGAACGGAATTTTGGCTTTAAAAAAAGCTAAGACGTGGCTTTGTGAGTGAGCTCGTTTTTTTTTTTTTTAATAATTATATTATGTTTTATCCAGATTTTTAGAAAATTACCCCTACTTCCTAAACAGGGGGAATTAGACCCCCTCCAATACAATTTTTTTCTCGTCTAAATCTAGGCTATACCCTTTGATTGCTTTTTTTTCGCATTTAGTAAGAATCACCCTGACAATAGAGGGTGTGAAATAAAAATCTGAAAAAAAAAAATAGGAAACATTTTTTTCCCATGAAGAGCCATTTGATGCCTATCCATATCGAAATTTCAACAAAAGAATCAAAAAAAGGACCAACCTAGTGTTCATAGCATTGAATATCATTCTCAAAATCAGTTTAATATTATTTTCAAAATCAGTGTTGGAGCAACGTTTCACGCATTACGTGATTTTTTTCGCCAAAAAAATCTTTCGCGACAATTTCCGTACAACAAATACCTACGGTATTGGCAGAAAAAATTTATTTTCTTAAAATATTAATAGATTAACAATTAACAGCAAACAATTCTTGTAATTGATTTTTCAGTCTGTTTTTTTGTTTTACCAAAAAGTGCCCACCTGGAAAAATAATCTAGTTTTTAACGAGGCCCTTAAAAGTTTAACATTGATGCTAGCAAGGGTCTAGCAAGGTTAACTATCGATTTCCTATGAGGCCTTGTCCGTTAGTTAACCTTTTGCCTAGAGAGACATTAAACAAAAAAAATGTTGTCTCTACTGGGATTCGATTCTGCGATTTTCTGATTACCAGTTCAACACTCTAGCTACTGAGCGAATTCGCAATACAGTTGTGTAGGTAATGTTGAAAATGAAAAAATATATACCTACTTTAATTTTTCTTACTTCTGTATGATGGGCATACAAAATTTTTTTGTTTTTGTTATAATTATAAAGGGTAATTGTAATGGGATAAAAAGACTCATCCAACAAGTTTTTTCTAGCAAGGGCCTCACTAAAATAAAAAAATACGACAAGACCTAGCTGGAATTGAGACGAGACCAAAACTACTAGTCGAAACCAATACCGAGACCAAGAGATTTACATACGAAATGAGACTTAGTTATCTGAGGCCGACGTCGATGTCGAGACGATACTGAAAATTTTCACGTCTGTGAAGTTAGCAAGGCAACTTTCACCCACGCAAATGGGAACTTGACAGAAATTTGCAGTTTGACAAAAAAAATTTGAATGTATCTTCCTGATTTTGCTTTTCATCAAATAAGGGTGTAATTGAGTGACCTGCTAGATTCACACTTGATTACATCTTTATTAAGCAAACTTTAAAATCAGGAATATAAATGTAAGAAAACTGCAAATTCCTGTCAAGATCCCATTTGCGTGACTTGCCCTGCTAACTTCTCAGGCGTAAAAACAGTTGGACCAAAAAAAATCATTATAGGAAAATCAGGAAATTTAATTTTGTACAATTTTGGGAAAGCAAACTTTCTCTCCCCTCCAACTTGAATCGGAAGAAAAATGCATAAGGCCACAGTCAACAGATGGATTGCCAACACTCATTTCAAAATTCAAACAATTTTCAAAGCCCCAAAAACCTTCGCACAGTTTACGACTTATCATAATTATTTCAAAACTTCTTATCTTAGTTTATCTGACATCATAATGCTCGAGGGACTTCTTTTTTTTTTTTGTTTAAATAAAAATTCAACAAGGAACCTTAACTCAAATCACTATTCATTTGCCTTAACTTTTCAGACTTATTTAGTTTGAAGTTTGTGCGAGCGATAATAAATTCCATGTCACGCCGCCAAACTCTCTGCTCCCGTGTTGTTATTTCAATTTCAATGTCTTGGGACATTTGCATTTTGTGTCTAATTATTATGTTTGTGTCTTATCGCCTCGTGCGCTGGTCTCACAAATTAAAAAGAAAAAGAAAAAAACAAAGTAGGTAGGTATGCTGGCAAAGGGGCCTTGAACGTCCTTGGTATGAAAATAATTCCACCAAACCCACCACACCACACCGCACACTTACCTTATTAACTTTTCCACACGAAGTCTGAAAGTTAACAAGAAACAAAAAAAAAAAATAGAAATGAAAATAAACTTTTGTATTAGAAATAAAATTTTAAGTTTAAATGTTTTTATAGATTTTTATGAATGATTATACTGTTTTTTTTTCATTTGTTATTAACAGTTTTGTAATTGTAATTATAACAAGAAATATGTTTACATAAGTTTGAATGAGAAGCAAATTCCATGGCAATCAATATATATTATTGCTGTTCATTTATTGCCGGATAGGACTTTGGACTCATTATACAATTGGACCAGACAAATAATAATACCTTCAATCCATATTAAAAAAATAAATGCGAACATATTTCAAGAAACGATGACTGTAATGATCGTAATAATCAAGATTACGAGGCCTTCAGATGGAAGACTCCCCATAAATAAATATATTCATGTGAGTGAGTACAGATGCAATTAATGTCGTTCCGGGAAATTACTTTAGGAAAATAAAACGCAACGCTTAATTTGACATAAGAGATTTATTGGGCTTGAAATGTTGTTGTTTTTTTTTATATTGTAAGTATGTAGGTAGGTACTTGGAAATGCACAGAGAAAGAGAGAGTTAGATTTGTTTATTAAAGTCGGTTAGACGTACCTACAAAAATCTGAAAGGTGATTTGGAAAATGTGTTGAGATTTATTATTCGGTTCTCTTAACTTTGAGGTTTAATATTTTTTTAGGACAGCTCTGTAGAATTTGGCATCAGTCATGTATTTTCGAATCTAAGCCAAACCTTTAACCTTTATCTGGACCAACTTTGGGCTTTTCTTTCAAGCTTCAAGGAATACAAACATGTCTTTTTCAATTCGATCTTTGGTGAAGAAACAGAATCTTTGTGAGTATAAGTACTACCATTTAAGAACACTACATATGTTAAGACATGGAAATTATGAGAGAAAAATGTTTAAAAGCATGAAATACCATTTTTAAATAAGCTAAAACAACTTTTTTGACAAATTGAAATGAAAAAAGAATTCTTATATATAAGTACTATTAAAAGTTGCATTTGTTAATTTTTATTTTCAATTTCAATTACTTGTAATTAAAATCTCCGAACACTTTTTCGATTACTTCAAAATGTAATTGAAGAAATTCAAATACTTATTACAAGTAATTGAAAAGTTTCAATTATTTGTAATTCAATTACATCAATGTAATTGAAAACAAAAGTAATCATCAAAAAATATGTAATTATTACTTTTTTTCAGGAATCATTACAAAAAATGTAATTAATTACTTGTTTTTGTCAATTACATTTTTCGTGACATATTGCACGAATAGTTCCCTTCAGTATTAAAACTCTGTACGTGTGTTGTTTTAAACTTATTTACATATATTTTATTTACTTTCATCAGGTTTTTTGTTTACTGTCGTCTTTTAAATAATATCCTTTAAAAAAAATTAAATTAATAATACAAAATGTTTTGTCTATTTATATTAGCTAAGCAGTTAGGATAGCTATTTTACTTTTATTTGTATTATTATAATGTTTAAATAATAAAAACATGTAATTAAATACAGCCCAAGTAATCAATTACCTTAAATGTAATTAACACAGTGCTTCCTTGAATTACTTCCAAAAACCCATACTATTTTTAATTACATGTAATTTGTAAGTTACTTTTTTTAATTACTATGACAAGTATTGGAAATATGTGTTTTTTTTTAATTAGAAATAAGTATTATTGTAATTGAGAAAATTTCAATTACTAATTACATGCAATTAAAATGGAATTTGAAATAAATTACAAAAAGTAATCATTGTTTCCCAACTCTGGTTGGAAGGTACCGTTATTTAATCATTATAAAATTTTTTCTTAAAATACTTTTTGACCATTTTTTAAAAATCTAAAAAATACTGGAGCAAAATTTTAAGCAATTTTGTACGATGCTAAAGCAATTTTTACGTCATACCAAGTTTTTTGTTGCAAATTTCAAATGATTTTAGCATCGCACTATCTATCTCTTAACATTTGACTAAATAACTATTTATTTTTTTTCAAGTATTTTGCTAAATTCCTGATTACTGTCATTTTCTTCTAAAAAAATTCTTGGAAATGGTACTTTAGACTTAAATTGAGTTAAATTGTATAAATCAAATGGAAGAATTCTAAAGCTGGCCATACACGACAGAGCCCAAGAGCCATATGACTCCATGCCGATCCAAAATCGGTCGTGTATGGGGTAGATCAGCAGTCGCTGCATTTTGATTTTCAGCCAATATGCAATCCAACCGAGCCAAATGGATTGGATAGCTCAGTCGTGTATGGCCACCTTAAAAGATTAATACAGTTTAAATGCACTAAGATAACAAAAAATGTATCGCTACGAACACCCTACAATTTTTTTAATCAACCCCTGGTAATGCTAACTTGACAGTCAAGTTAGCACTACCACCCCTCAAAATAGTGTAAAATGAACTCAAAAAGAAAAATGAGTGTGTGTGAAGCTGTCGTAGATACATCGTAAAACAAAAAAAAAATGATAAAAAATTTCTTGAATTTGACAAAAAGGCTCCAAAATCTTTGTTTTTTCTACTTTTCAAAAAAACAGCACTACTATACGAAAACTTTTTATTTTTAGTGTTTTTTGGTATGGAATTTGTTTTAGCAACTGTCGTAATATAACTTTTAAAAAGTTGTGTCAAAAAATAATCTGTTGCACCATTTTTTCTATGAAAAATTCCTTGAATGTGACAAAAAGCCCAAAAATCGATTTTTTTGTTTCAATAAATCCAGCACTACCATATATAACCAGGGGTTAATTTTTTTAAAAAAAGCCCTACAATTTTTTTCCTCCCCGAAAATTTACGACAATCCATTTATTGGATTTTAAAAATGTTTAAGTGTTAATGCCAACTTGACGGACATCAAATGAAGAGAAAAACATGGTTAAATCAAATTATGAACATATTTGTTTCAAAAATTGAAAACACTTTAAATTGTTGTCATGCTACTTTGCATAAACAATTTTCTACTTCAAAGCCAACGTGTTCCCAAATATATTTAAATCAAAGCTTTTTCTTTTGATTAAACGTTGTGTTACGTTGTTTTTTTTTTTTTCTGAGTGTAATAACACTGGTGAACAAGGTTTTTGTAACAGAAACCCTAATATAATTTTTGTAGATTTTCGGGATTCTATCGGATCAGTTTTCCCGTTATAAAAAAAAATGTTTGCTGTTTTCAAAGTTGTATTGTAACTTGAGGTAAATTGTATCAAATAAATTTTTAATGGTTTCTAAAAGAATAAAGTTTTTTTCTTTTAAAATCGTCACGATATTACTTTCTTCTGGGAGATCCAGAGTTACTTGAAAGCGTTTAGGGGAGCTGGTCCATTTTTTAACACAAACGTGTCATACATACATCGTTGAAAAGGTTATTGTGAGTACATCATTTCAGTATATGGCCTTTAAGCTCTAAAACTAGGGGCTCACGAGATATTCGGCTCATGTTCATTAGGAAGTTTAGCAAGCCAAAAACCTACAGAAAAGTATTTTTTGGTTCCTGTAACATAAAAGTTTTTAATTTTGCCGGCCAGTGCAATCGGACCGATTTGATCAAAATCTCGAGTTCGATTCCAGTTTAAAAAAAGGTACTTCAAATAAATGGCAAGAAAACCCATGAATATTATTTTTACGTTGAATTGTACTTCCATATTCTATTCATAATTAAACATAATTCTGATCTATTAAAAGATCCATTAAAGTTACAAACTATAAGATAAAACTTAAACTAAAATAATTAATAAGTAATTAAAAATAAATTCACTCTAATTGCAACTATATTTGTTGTGTGTAATCAATTCCGTAATTATGGTCAAAAATTTAATTATTATGTCCTCCCAATCACTGCCCTGCCAGTGACCCTCTTCAAAAGTGTAAATTTACCATAACATTATAACCATTACCACCAACCACATCCTGTAAAATTTTTCTTATTTCTTGATTCAAGTGTCTTTTTCTTTTTTGTTTGTCTTAAACATCATTATTTATGGAAGCAAAATTATGACAACAATCTTCTTATTTCAGGCCACGCACTTGGCAATCACCAAGAACCAAAAACCGCAATGCGCAACATTAAGGAAGATTCTCATCGCACTAATGACAGAGAATTTGTCCCAGACCAACAATCTCAACACTGAACGAAAAATACTCTTCCAAGAAATCCCTTTCAAGAGCCATAATATTACAAAAAAAAAAAGAGAAAAAGAAAAACCAAATTTATTTAATGTTGTTCTTCAGAATTTCGCTAATTAAAAAAAGAAAAAGAAAAAAAGTACTTCACTTAATGAACGCAAATAAATGACGAGACAACCCAACAACAACGTTTTATACTCTTCGTCACCTAACACTGCCGCAAAAAAAATTCAGCTCTTGGATAAAAATAAGAAACAAAAAATGATAAATTCACGAAAAAGATGTTTTCCGAACGATAAAGCCTCGATTCATTCACATGCGATTGTTAATTAAAAACAAGCACACAACCGAAACCAAGTTCAAGTTGATGGTGGTTTTTTCGGTTGAGTTACTATATGAGATTGTGAAGGACTTTTTTACCGTCACCATATCACCATCATCAGAGCTGACGAGCATCAGCTGATGTTGATGATGCGCGCGATGAAACATTCCACCTGATGCGTGTTTCGAGGTAATTTCCAATTTGAATTTATTTTTGCATTCGAGAAAACAAACATTCATACGACATACGAATATCTCGAACTTGTAGAAGGTTGTGTGCGGTTTTGAAAGACAATGATCTTAGAATTGAGGTGGATTTTTATGTGTGTAGGTATTTATTTTTCATTTTAATTTTCTTGAGTGCAGAGACGTATTTCATTGTGTGGTGTGCGTGGGTGAAAGGATTTGCAGTGAATTGCAATCATCCAGAGAACTTAAACAAAGAGTTTTTTTTATTTTTTAAGTAGCTATGAAAGTTATTTTTAGAAAATAATGTTAACTACATCTTAAGTTGGATTGAAATGAACTTGCGTGGGTGTTCAAGGGAAGAACAAAAAATATTTTTTTTTTAAAAAATCAAACTTAACTATTTTTTTTTTGAGGATTTGTTATTCGATTTAACCTTAATTTTTATTTTCCAGTGTAAGAGTCTTTGAGTTTTTTGTGGGGGAAGTTATGAGTAATTCCTTGTCAGAAATTAGTATTTCTCGAAAATAAAACTAAATAATTGTGAAAACAACTAAAAACACATTTGATTGGAATTAAAAATGGAGCGCCCTGATAACAAATGTGGTGGTCCACCAGAGGTTTGCAAGAGACTTTTTGCCTTCGTCAAGGCGCCTTCAAAGTTAGTCAAACATCGAGTTTTAAAATAATTTTGATAACAAACAACAGTGCTTAGTCGGTATAGATGTATACGCTTTGGAAATATTTTTGGCCGTTTTCGAAAACGTAAATCAAAATCAATTTGATCGTCAAATGATAAGTCATTTTTTGACACAGGTACTGCAATTGTCATGCTTGCACAAAATCGATTTACGTTTACGGGCACGGCTCGTTTCGAACATTTGACTAAAGCAAGCTGCGTTATCGAACACAATGCTAATTCAGTACAATTTATATTTGCGTTTCGAACAGAAGACTTTTACAGTCTGCGTTTAAGAAAATTCTGCAAATGCAATTTTTAACGTTTTCGAAAACGACAGTATTCATGTCTCGAACAAGCCCTCGTTGCACTTTATAAAAAACAGCTTTTGGCTATTTAGCGCGTAAAGTGTTTTATATTAGTATTGCAGTTTTATCTTCGTCATATTATATTTCAATTGATATCTCAATATTTTTGAAAAACAAGAGTTTACAAAAAAAAAAAAACAATAAAATGAACTTTCGGCCAAATATTTAAAAATCCATATTAATGATACTGGTTAACGTGAAAAATGGTTGTGGTTACATACCAAAACGACCGCTGATTAGCCAAGATTATAAAGGTGTACAAATTTCGAAAATCGGCTGAGAAATGGAAATAAATTCGCAAATTTTGTCAAAAACTTATTTTCATACTCGTATCTTCAACCAATAAAACTCTTTGTTATAGGAGATTATAAATATTTATATTATAAGTATACGTGATGAAATACAACCAGAAGCGCTGAAAGTCACCGCCCAAACATGCCTCAGCTCAAGCTGAGGCTCAGCTTCAACTGAGGACGTACAATAGCTGCCTGGAGAACTAGAAAAAACAACGCTTCTGTTGGTCAGTAAAAACAAAGAAGATTCGAATTCCCTCTGCATGTAGGCCCTTATAAGTATGCTGGGCACTGCACTAAGCCCTTAAAAAAAGATGCTTGAACCATGTTAAACAGCTGCAGTACTTGCAGAGAGCGGGCGACTTGGCAAAAAAAAAAACAGTATGGCTTCCGGAAGGCCGCTCTACGATCAGAGCTCAACAGAGAAACCACTTCTCCAAAAAGATGTCGTTTTCCTGGTGGCTCTGGATGTACGGAACGATTTCAATTCAACCAGGTTTAAGACACGGAATGCTGAAGACGCTGAAGATAAGGTTCTATACATTCCATTTTACATTTTACAGATGGTGGATAACTATCTCAGTGACCGAGAACTGACATGATTACCTCTTCGCGAGCAGTGCAGCTATTCATTTTGGAACCTGACCTTTGCGGAAAATGTTCGTATTAAATCACCTGAAAACTCCTTTCTGATTGGAAGCCGATAATATCACCGCGGTGATAGGGGAAAAAGACCAAAAAAAAAGTTGAATCAGGTTATGAGCAGAACAAATTTTTGGATGAACCAACATGATGCCTCACTTTAGCGAGATAGTCCTAAAATTCTAGAAGGGTCCAAGGGCATAAGGCTAATTTTTTTGGGCAACATTAAAGGATAGCAGCAGAACGAGCATCGAAAGTCACAACCTCGCTGAACAGACTGCAGACAAATTTTTGAGGTCTTAAGGCCAGCAAGCGAAATTTTCCGATGTCAATCACACATGACATCCTCCAATATCCTATATTGAAGTGAGATTTGGACCGATGCACTCCAGCAATAAAAATACCAATACCAGAGACAAATGGCATCAGTACGGCGTTGTAGAACCTTGAACGGTGTCGGAACCAGTTGTCCTTTTAGTGGCAGGAGTGACTCCCATCGATTTCGAAAAAAGGCGAAAACTGTAGTGAAAGCGGCAACCGCGTGAGGAAGCAAGTCATCTCACGATGACAAGAGCATCGGCTTTCGGAATGTGTGGAATCCACAGAAACACAGTGAATTAAACCTTTACGTACTCCAGTTTCTAAGCGGACACACTAAATTTCTGAAGCCTTCACTTCTTGGAACGATTCAACGCTGATTAAAAGAGAAAAAGACCCCATTTGACACTGAAAAACTTTTTTTTTCACCAAGACAACGCCCATGCACACAAGCCCACAGTCGAAAATTTGCAGAATTTCATGAATTAATATACGAGTTACTTCCTTATCCAGCTTTTCCTTTAAATTTTGCCCAATGCTATTCCATTTCTAATATGAATATGAATATGAATATGAATACGAAGAATTCGGTTGAATATTTTGTGGTTTTCAGAAAAAAAAAAATAACTAGCCTTATTGTGAGTTTCACGTGAACAACATTCCACGCGGAAAACTTGACAATTCCCTTTTCGCCTATTGTGAGTTTCACCCAAAAAAAAAAAGATAATTCTCCCTTGTTGTGAGTACTCATTTCGTAATAATTATTCGTAATTAAGAGCTTAAATTGTCACTAATTTTTTGACGGGGAATGAAAAAACTGTCAGGGGGTACTGACTTACTGACTGGTGATTTTGCGCAAGTTTTTTTTTTATTTTAGAGCAAGAAAAGTTCAGACGAAACTCATAATTTAAAATTCCGATTGAACAAATATTTTTCGGGGGAAAAATTTTCAATGTGAAATTCATAATAGGGCTGAATATTTCTTTGGAAGGAATACAAAATTAGAAGAACGTTGGATGAAGTGTTTCAAGCTAAAAGAAGATTATCTCGAGAAATAAAGCTTTCAGGGACTTACTGACCCACCCTCGTATTCTGTATGTTAAACATAAAAAAAAAATCATTAAAAATCAATTTAAAAATAGAATTAAACAAAAAATAAAAAGAATAATTACCATCCATTGTTGTTGCCATAGATTTGTATGTGTTTCTGTGATGAGTTGTCTTAAAAAAATACGAATTCAAATTGGATTCTATAGATAGCCCATCACAAGAATATTATCTTCATACCTGCAACACAAAAAAAAAGGAACAATTTCTTAAGTTTTTTCTTAAGAATTACAAAAGAATTTTCTTTTTTTTTCCTTCTTTCGCAATTCTTGTATATTTAGATCAAAACAGAAAAATCCCAAGTTCACTCACGCAATTTAAAAAGATTAATTTCTAGATTCTTACGACACAAAAACAATACCTACCTAGCTACATCAAAGGTGACTCAATTTATATCTATCTAAATATCTGCTTCCTAATAAATATGCATACATTTTCTAGGATTGCGTACTATTTTTATTATTATAAACAAAAAGGTAGGGAGAAGCGAATGCAGAATGTACTCGTAAAAAGAAAAACAAAAGGAAACAATAGAATAATTATTATAAAAAAAATATATAATTATTGTCTTCCTTTTATTCTTGGGTGTTAGTAGTATTTGTAGCTATTAGAATTCATTTTTTTTTTTTATAAGAACTTCTATGGCAGTGGCTTATTAGGGTGTGCATATAATTAAAGAACTCAAAGAAAGAATAACAGAACAGCAAATTAATAACAGTTTTAGAATGAAGCTACTTCTTTGTGAAAGTGAGGTAATAATGAAATGAACAAACAAGAAAAAATAAAATAAAACACAAATGAAAAGAAGTGAAAAGGTGTTGAATTTAAATATAAATAGATAGCTCTTGTATATATTTCGAGTTACTTAGCATTTTTAAGTTATTCAGGCTAATTTGCATGAAATACAAGGCTATAGCATGTGGAAGGCGTCTATATTCGTACTTAACCAATAAAAAGAAAGAAGCGCAAGATGAGAAACAGTTTATTCGATTTGTTATTGAATTTTACTGGTATCCCTCAGGGTTCGATTTGTGGTCCTCTATTGATTAGAATTTGCGTCAATCGGTCTTTTTGTTGGCAAAATATTGAATTCATTTAGATGAATTAATCCAAAGCTTGTGAATATGAGAACAAACTGAAAAGAATTCAGAAGTTAACTTGACATTTTGATAACTTTAATATCCTTATGGAAAAACACAATATTCGGAAGTAGTGAACCAGGAATCAAGCGGTAGGAATCTTATTCCAGTAAAAGTCTAATCCGAGGAAGAAAAACTTCATTTGGGCCTGGATCCACTCAAATGGAGCAAGCAAGGAGAACAACGGTAATAGAGCTGACACGAATCGTATGTATTCGTTACTAAGATGCAGGTATCCACTTCAATGTCATGAGTTACTCGTACGATTTTGTTACTTGATATATGTATGTATACCATACAAACAATTCCATATCGCACATTACACAAGTCATATTTTATGCATATGCGAAACGAAAATAAAATACCAAATGAAAAATATTTCTCGCATCGATACCAACCAAAGTAACGATTTCTCTTGTGTTTTTATGTATGAACTGAAAACGAATCGGTATGAAGACCTTTCTCCCGGAGAGTTAAAAAACCCTTACAAGTTTCTGAATTTTGAAATGAATTTTAATCTATCTACATTGTAGCCATCCTTCATTGGAATTTGACAGTTGATGGCTTGACAGATGGACAGTAAACTATATTTTAGGGAAATAATCACTCAGAGGCTCTGAAATGCTATTGTTCTCGTACGTAAAATTAATTCTGAAAAGTACCGATTTTTCAGGGCAAACATTTAGATTTTTCAGAGGTTTTTTAATCCACTTAGATCGCAGTCATCCTTGAATCGAATTTAACAGTTAATGGCTTGACAGATGAACAATAAAATATATTTTAGTGAAAAAATAATATTTCGTTCTTGTCCTTCTAAGGCCCTAAAATCACTTTGTTCCCGAACATAAAATTAATTCTGAAAAGTTTCGATTTTTAGAGCAAATATTTAGATTTTTCAGAGGTTTTTTAACGCATTTAAATCGCAGCCATCCTTCGAAAGAATTTGACATTTAATGGCTTGACGGATGGGCAACAAACTATTTTTTTGATAGAAATGTCACTCTAAGGTGCTAAAATAAGGTACATACTTCAAATAAGTTCTGAAAAATTTCGATTTTTCAGATCAAAAATCAAGTAAAAAAAACAGTGGTTTGTTGAATTTTGGCGACAAGAATTATTTCTCACGCCAGTTCTTAATACATACTAATGAGATTTAATACGCTTAATGATTTAGGGATGGTGAATGCAGTGGTACTGCCTATTTTTTTATATTTCGAACAGGGGGCTTCACAATTAAGGTCAGAACATGGTCCCAAATTTCAAAATTTTGAATAAAGTATTGTAAAAGTCAGAATTTGAATCAAGTTTATGTTTGAAGTGTCCTAAAATATGCGCCTTTCTTTCATATATAAATGACTTCCCATGATTTGTACAAAATTTAAAGAAGATGGTCCAAAATTTTGAGAAATACTCCTAAGGTATAAGAACTAATTTTAGGGCTAGTTTTTAAAAATGTTTGTGTTGGAAATTATTTTTAGACCCAATTAGATCGAATCTGAAAGAAATAGAAAGAAATAGGACAAATTTGACAGCTAGAAATATAGAATCAAATTTAAGGTCAATAACTCAAAAACTCAAAAAAAAAAAATAAAAATATTGTCTAAAGTATTGTATTGATATTTTTCTCATTCCATTAATTAAATCTGAAATCAAGCTAGGAATTCTGGTAGTTGACAGTTGAAAAAACCGTTAAATTACCATTATTTGTTAAGCAAAGCAATTTAAACATTTTTATATTTAAAAAAATTACAGTTTTTTCTAACTGTCAACTACTAGAAGCTAGGAAGCTTGATGTCTGATGTCCCAAATCATTAAGTGTGCAAAATTTCGTTAGTATGTATTAAGAACTGGCGGGGAAAATGATTTTTGTCGCCAAAATTCAACAAATGGACCACTGTGCGACGTGGGGCAAAAATGTTCTAAATGGTACATAGATGCTGTAAGACCAGTTAAGGCCTCTATATATAAAATCAAAATTAAAATAATTGAAAAGAAACACGAGTCGGTAAGCTTTGGCTTGTTCCCAAAGTTCAAACCTCCTCATGTTGATTTTTCACCTACAAGATGATGTGAACTAACAGAACGGTGAATGAAATAATTTAATGTCTAATGATGACGTGTTGCAGGGGGTGGATAATAGTTTTTTTTTTAATACTGTTGTAAGCTTATAAATTATTATTTTTTCACTTTAAGTAAACGTCACGATATACAAATAAAATTGAGAAAAATAAACTGTCTTACTTGTAGTCACGAAATGAAAATAAAACTAAAAAATATGTTTCCTTTAAAAAACAACTAAAACCATTATTTTTTCGTATGGGAAGGCCACCCACAACCTTTGACGATGAATGTATTCACATCATAAAAATAAGAATTTAGTTAAACCCAATGAACGATACACCTAGCATCGGATATTTTATACCTAACTTCCTATATCCTCCGATTTTAGCTATTTTATTGAAAAGATTTCTTCATTTCGAAATATTTTATTGATGATTTTGATCCTAATGCGGTTGAATGGTTGGGAGATTTCTTTTTCTTTTATAGCCAGGGATAGATCCAAAGTAGATCGAACGTGCTTCGAATACAATTTCACATTCAGCTGGCCCTTTAGCAAATCAAATAGAATCAGAGAACTTAGTTATAAAAAAAGAAAATTAACATTATATAAATTGAGTTGATGGTATTTTAAGTTGAAGTTTAATGTTTTTTAAAGAAGTACATACGTAGTTAAATCTTAAAGGACTATTAAAAATACTTCAGTAGATGAGAATTCAAAGAAAGAAAATAAAATAAGTTAAAATAGATTAAAACGAAACTTCATGAGATGAGTGTTTTTTTAACTAACCTAAACAAACAAGCGTTGCTTCTTTACTCTATTTAGGGATTAGGGCCGATTTTTCAAGAGTCGTTTTAGCAATTAACTTTAGTACTTAACCGTGGTGAATGTTGTGGATTACAGGTCATTAGCTGTTTTGAATCAAAAGTGAATTTCTTTGAAATGCACGTTATGAAAATATCATAAAAACCAAAACTGAAAACTAATCTGCAGACGATTGAAAAGAAAAATATTATATTATTCCTAGAAATGAGTTAAGTCAGATTGAGTCAATACTCAATCTGAAGATTAAGTTCTTACTGACTGCTTAAATGAGCTTTATAAAAGTGGCCTTTATTCTGTATTAATTTATTCATTTAGTCAACAATTTAAACTACTTCAAAGTCTATTAGTATGTACCTACTTAAAATCTTAAAAACATCAGCAGTAGGTATGCTTATCATGTTTATGATAAGATTTATTTTTTTGAAAATTTTATTTTGAAGTGTTTCTATAGAATTTAGATAAAACCACAAAACATTAATCACAAGGTCGATAGCATTTTTTTCGATTTGCCTACTTGAAACAGTCTTAAGTCTAATGGCATATCAAAGACCTTTTTTTTATTCAAAGGAATTTTTAATAAATACAAAGAATTAAGAAAAATTAATGGGTTTCCTGTGCAAACACTTGAAAACAAATTTAAAACTTAAAATTGATAACAAGTGGTCAAAAAAAAAAGTGTTGGTGTTTTTTTTTTGGTTTAAATTGTATTAAATTCTTTTAAAGAATGATTTAATTAACAAGATTTTAGCGTCAGCTTTTTGTAGTTTGACTTAAAACGAAGTTATGTACATTTTCATACATCCGGTTAATAATTTTTAAGAATATTTATATTGTGCCAGAATATTTTGATGAAATTGGAGTTTCTCTGATTTTTTTAAAAATATTATAAAATAATACGAAATTTCAGCGAAATTTAAGTATACCACGTTTTTCACTCCTCAGATAGCGCACCAAATCGCTGTAGTCTCCAAAATTGGAGAGATGAAGTAAACAGAACAAACCGTTTACGAGGATTTTGACTCAAGAAAAATCTTGGTATTTAGTGGGCGGATTAAAAAAATTAAATAAAACCTTCAACCAGGTCACCAAAAGCACTTTTTATAAAACTTTTGCTCTTTTGGTTTAAAAAACAAGCGTTATTACGTAACCCAAAAAAAGGACTAAAAAGGAATGTAGCTATTTTAAAAATTCGATAGCTAAAAGTTTGTCTACTCTCGTGAAATAACTATAAATCCGACCTATACACTCTGTGGTTACACACACAAAAAAGTTTTTGTTGTTCATTCGAAATTATTCAATCTAATTCTCCATATTCTTTGGTTTAGGAGTAAAAAATATTTCATCAAATATGGGCGTGGAAGTGGGCGGATTCTTTTCACAATCAATATATTGACAATTACGTTTTCTAATAATTGATGTACGAAAAAATGTTCAAAGTGCAAACTTAAGTTTCGGTTATAAATTCAATACTCTAATCAAATCTACTAGTAAAATCTTTCTTAGGTTTTGCGTCACAAACATTAAAAAAAAAACACAAAAAATCAATTAAAAAAATCTATAATTTTTTTTTCTTCAATTTTTTTAAAAACTCTGGTTTTCAGTATTTGATTAAGAAGTGATAAAAGCATTGAATATTTGAAGACAAAAACACTGGCTTTTATAATAGAATAATTTTGAAAAATCTACTTGAAAAAATAACAATTCGCTTTAACTATTCACTTAAACTAGGGGGCTAACAATTTATTTTTTAAATGATCTCAGAAATTATTTCTATACAAATTCTGTACGAATACACGAACACTCTTTAAATTTGCCCTTTTACCATTTATAATAAAATAAATTTACCTCATGGAATATAAACTTTACACAAATAGAATTGTTTACTTACTTTTGAAAATAGCATTAATAGTGGCAAGAAATTGGATTAGAAGAAAATAGCAAACCTGAAAAGATAAAAAAAGACAAATTATTTTTCACTGTTTATATCTGAGAGATACATAGATTTTGAATAAAATTTGATAAAAAGAAAATGTAAAATAGGAAGAAAAATAAAAATTCAAACGTTTAACTTTGGAAATTCAGCGAAGCAACGTATGTCCGGGTTAACTTGTATTATTTTTTTTTTAATATTCAAGCTGTCTTTTTAATGCTGTCATTGCCTTGCCTTTTAACTGGTACACTTGGAAACGAACATACTAACTTATCAGAACGACAGAGCTTAAAGCTTAGTCTGGGTAATTAATTATGTGCGAAAAAAGAGTGTAGACTTCTCCAAAAAATGTGCAACAATAATCAATTTCGTTCATCGAACAGCGTCTGCAAAACGAAAAGTAAGACTAAATTTTTCGTTCATGATTTCGTTGTATCATTTTTGTATGGGATTTTTCGTTTCGCATCAGCAGCGTACTAGGCTTAAAGTCATAAAAACTTGTAACTCAACCTGTGGCGGAGCAGAAATTTCATATTAAATTCGTGTTGACTTTTGATTTATAGGAGAGAAAAGTCTCGGGAAACCAAAACTAAACCTAGACGATGCCGATTATTTTGTACTGCAATTTGTTGATACTCGGAAGCCGGCAGAAAAAAATAAAAAAAATAAATTTTTTTTTTTAAATTAAAAGTTTAAAAAAAATATATAAAATAAAATATTTTAATAAGAAATTCGAAAATTCTATTTTTTCAGAGTTGATTTCATATGATTTTTTTTTAAATTTTGAAGCTTGTACTTTTTAAAAATAAAAATCTTGAAATCTAGCGAGTTTTTAAAAACTAGAAACACAATTTTCAAAAGTTGAAATTTTTCAAAACCTAAACTGACAACGGCGGTGACTTTTTATCTAGCGTCAAATGCGGTGACTTTTTATCTAGCGTCTAGCAAGTTTTTTTTTTTAATATATATAGAACAAATTTATTTTTTATCGAAAGTAAAAACTAAATGCTAATGTTTATTAAATAAACATAATTATTTATTGCACGCGAAAATAAATCAACAAACACAATAAATAGCCAAAAAAAATTTAAATTAAACAAATTCCACGTTTACTTTTAGGTTCAAATCGCTTATAGAATAAGTATATCAAAAACATTTAATAGTTTTTTTAATTGCATAAGCAACCCGTTAAATAACGAAGAGCTAAACAAAAGACTGCTATTAGATAACTTAAAAAAATATGAATATATTCAACAAACGCATTAAATATCGTCTATGTAAAAATTTAGTTACATTTAAAAAAAATATTTGGTATAGCAGTATTGAGGATTAATTAAAACAAACCTAAACCTAAACCTAAAATGAGAAATTATAAATTTGAATTATTTTTTATATTAAAAAACAATGGCAAAATATTTAAAAAATATAAAATAAATAAATTAAAAATACTTAATAAGCATAATCAGCCTTAGTATGAGTTTCACATGGAAAATATTTCGCCCGAAAAATGTTTGTTCCCCCGGAATTTTAAAAGCTATTATGAATTTAGCTTGAACTTCTACTGGCCATAAATATTAAAAAAAAACTTGCACAAAGGCACAAAATAGTACTCTCTGTTTTCTTTCATTGGCTCGCAAGAAAAAACAAGTGACATTTTAAGGCCTTAATTACGAATATTTACGAAATGAGTACTCACAAAAAAGGATAATTTTTCGGCTGAAACTCCCAATATGCGAAAAGTAAAATGTCAATTTTCCGCGTGGAATGTTGTTCACGTGAAATTCACAATAAGGCTTAATATTAAATTAATACAAATATTTATTAAACAAGTATATTTAAAAAAAAAAGAAATAAATGACATAAACATAAATATAAAGTTTATAAGAATATTTAGTAAATAAAAATATTTTCAAACATACAAGAAAAACTATTAAAATACCACCGATATCGTCGTCGTTCAATGAAAACTCCCTTAATCCATTTTATTTTAGTCTGAGACATCTGTACTTTTTAAGTATATTAACTGACCAGAGTTTGTAAATATTTTATTTAAGTACAATTTTCCTTATAAATAGACCAACATAAGATTTAGTGAGAAATGTCAAAATTTCACTTTCTCTACTGGCGATTGTTCACTTCACGAGGAAGCATGTACTAGGTTTAAGGCTTTAATCATGATTTTTTTTAGTACAACGCACTGAAAATAGTGAATTGGCTTCTTATAAAAAAATACACAAGTTCAAACACATTTTGTGTTCATTTCACTTTGCAGTTAATGGACAGTTCTTAAATTTGGCTAATGAGTTTAGATTTATTTTCATTTTTTTTCTCTTCATTTCTTTAACATTTTGCCACAAACATACTTCGAAGAGTTAAATGTCATTGGAATTCTTAAAAGAATCACCCAACCATAATGGATTGTCTTACCCAGACCGAAACCACATTGCATTATCTTTGTCCAACAATTAAATTGACTCTAATTGCCATACTGGATTCATCTTTCATTTAAAAAACAGCAAAAAAAACATGCACACACATTAAAAATATACGAAATTTCTCAGAACTTTGTCTTGAGAGACCAATGTTGAAATAATAAAGTTATAAACCAACCCAACAAGACTGTCACCATCTCAACAATAAAAAAAAAATGTATATCAAACCGACTATTGCCGTTCATGCTTTGCTGAGCTGAAGTGTAAAATTAAATTAAATCCAGAAGCATGAAATACCGTAACAAAGATGGGACACTTCATATTCATCATGTTATCAACCGAGCTGCCATTTTTAAAAACCATGGCGACATCTTCTCCCCAGATGTGTATTTTTTTTCTGCAGGGCCTGTGCCTCCTCGCCTTCACTTCCTCACATCAACAACTCATCGGACTTGAATCATAAAAATTGCAAGTTCCATCAGAGAGTGTCACATAAATTTCTCAACATTTTTTCCCCTTCGCCGACTTTATCTGGTCTCATTACACTGACTTTGAAAGTGAGATGTGATTAGCAGTTGATTTTTTTACATTTATGTGATTTTGAAATTCACAGTCCAAAGCGGTTATGTGCGTGCTTGCATTTTTGAAAGTGTTTCACTTGAAAGATTCTTGTTTTTTATTTGTTTTAAATTAAAGAAACATAATTTTTCATTTTTCTGTTTAAATATTCTTTCATTTGAGACAACAAATTTACCACATGATTGATTTCAATTAAAAGAAAATTATACTCACAGGGTTTTTTTTTCCTATCAATTTGTTAAATATTCATTTATACATAAAATCAATTTGTCCTCGTGTAGAAGATCAAACGCATTTTCTAAGATTTTTTGTTTCTTTCTATTGAAATGCTTTCAAGGTTAAGAAATAACAATTTGTGCGAATTGAGTTAAATTGTTTCGCTGGAATCAAGTGAAAGAATTCAACAAACAACAAAAAAAAAACATTCACTTTGAATTAATTTGATCTTACAACTTTCTCGTGCTAGGTAATTGGTTCTTAATTGTTCGAAATATGAACTTCTACGCACGCAGAACAAAGTAATGAACAGACAACTAAATTTACTGAAGAATACAATTTAAAAAAAAGCTTCATTGATTGATATCCGAAGCCAAAATATCAATTACTCAACTTGATATTGATTTTTTGGCATGCATTTAGCATTTTTTATAAGTATACATTGGAACACTGCACGTATTTGCTAGGTGAGTGTCAAACTGAGAGGAGCCGTGAGCTTTTTTTCATTATGTAAATTCATAGCACATTTTGGTGGCGCAATTTGAATAGATATTCAGTAAAATATACAAAATATTCTCAATTGATTCATAAAGTGGAAGGTGTCACAACCGTAACAAACAAAAGTATGTGTGTGTATGTTATTATCTACTACAAAAGATATATTTTTAGCAAGGTTATTATTTGCAAAAAAAAAGAATACTTATTGTGAATTTGAATATCATACTAAGAATGGATGTAGATAACTAAGATTTAAAGGATGTGTCACACCTGTAACATAAAACGTAATTTTACAATTTTTTTATTCATTTTGATTATTGTTAATACATACGAGAGGTATGGTGTGTTGAATTAATCCCAAGGAAATCTCTCTTACATGGAAATTTATACATAATCACCTTTTAGTATCTTCTCCATCGCTTAAGAAAAAAGACTTAAAGTCACAAATATTTTCACTCAAAATTTCCCTTTCAAAAGGGAGTTATTTTCTACTTCGTGTAATAAATTTTTATATTCGGTATGCTTAAAAATCACAACTGCTACACCCGTAACATTAACTTGTCACACCGGTAACAATTTAAAAGTCAAATTTTATTTTCTGACAGTTTTGTTTCTCATATATCAACAGTTATTTTAATCGTCCTTTATGTAATTACAATTATTGTAACAATCGTAACATTAACTTGTCACATCGGTAACAATTCAAGAGTCAAATTTGAATTGCTGGTTCCAAAGATTAGCTTTTAGGTTAATAATTTAGCAATAATGCACGTGATCTGTGTTATTCACATCACAAGGGTTGATATATGAACAATAAAACAGAGCAAGCGATCAAAACATGAGTTCGTTAACAGGAATTGACTAGAAATTGAAAGAAAAGGCACAAAAAAGAAACATCAATCTTCGTTCATTCAACCAAAATGTACCTATGTTTTTTTATATAAAATGTATTTTATTTTCTAAGAAAAAAAAGTGAGATCTACTACCTAGGAAAACATTGCTAAGTGTGAGTGAGCCTTAATTGAGTCGTTCGTATGTCGTACTTCAATGGAGTGAGATAAATCTGTTAGAGAGTCATAAGTACTCCCATCTTTTTTGCAGATGGTGAGTGAGTTAAACGGTGTCTTCTTTTTTCAAATACCATCTATTTCTTCTTATTACATTATCAAAGAGTGGAAATAGTAAACCAACAATTGGGGTATCTGTTCGAGTCGGTATTGGCATTAAATGGTGCTCCCTATAGAGTACTATCTATTCCAAAAAAAAGCAAAGAGTAATACTAGAAAAGCGATCTAATAACCAACAACTGTAGTATCGGTTCGAGGTCTAATTTCCCCATATCGTTTGCAGCCACTGAGTTGGTCCCGTTTCTTCAATAACACGTATTGTTTTCTTGGCTTTCCGCTTATTTTCGGACAGACAGAGCTGTGTATTCTCTTGTACCACGTGTCCTTAGTATTTCAACGACGTAAAACGAATGAACCACTGAATTATTGATTCGAGTCGCCAGTACTCCCACCGCATTCGCAGCCAGTGCGTGATGTATTAGGCTTACAAAATTATTATTTTATTTTAATCACAATTGTAAACAGCTTAAAACTGATAACCAACCCCTGAAATAAAAGCTCGAGTCACGTGTACTCCCGTTTTTATTTACCACTAGTGACTTGATCGGTGTATTACGTTTGCGTTAGTATTTTATCATTTTACGATGCAAGAATGCTTTACCTTCACAATGTGTTATATTACTGACTCAATATCTACTCCCACATTCTCTATCCATTTTTGTCTACCTCCTTTTAGGTTTTTATCACTATTTCTGTCCATTTTTATTCTTTTTTTGTCAATTACCGATATTTTTGTTAAGTAGGAACAATTCATTGAGCTTATTTTGGTCCTGAACTTTTTTGTAGGGGAATAAAAACACTTTTTTAAAATATCGTTTCAATAATATTCCTTGGCGTAACTAACTATCTCAAGATTTAAATCAAAAAATAAATGCAATGGTCCTTTAAATCTAAAGACAATAAATTATACAAATCAAATTTCTAGATAGACTGAGTGTTAAACACAATTATGATTTATAGAAATTAGTTTTTTTTTCAAATTCAAATCGCGACAAATTCTTATAGACATAAAATTGTTAACTTAATTTACAAACACACAAAGTCGGAGATTCTACAATGAAATTGCAGATGCGCATAAAAAATCTGTCTGGATACAGACAACAACACAACAAAAAAAAAACACCCATATCCGTTTATCAACAAGAGTGTCTAGGGGTATTAATTCTCATTAAAAATGTATGCCAACTTGGATAGAGGATAGAACATCTACTTCTACATCTCCATATATTTATAGTCTACTTAGAAAACATTATTTATTTAATAATAAATTGAGACACTTACTTTACAAATGAAAAAAAAGAACTGGGTTGCAGTAATGAATTGCAATTTTTATTTAATAATACCCAACAACAGGAGCAACAACAAAATAAACACTCTTTCTCCATCAACAGATATTTCGTTCCATTAAAATGTATCTTTTAAATTCTTGCATAATATTTTATTCTTCTATCCGTCCATCCGTTAAGCTCTAGCATTTATATCTATTTAATATGAAATTCCTTTAGCAGCTGATGATGTTGATGACTGTCGACACTTGGCACATTTTCATTGTTTGTATTTGGTGTTTATTTTTTTTTTGTTTTGCGAATAAAATATAGTTCACAACTAGGTGACCATCTGCTTATTTGATAGTTGTTTCCTTTTTTTTAAGTTGGGAAAACTCACTTTAAAAAAATCACTGCCACAATTTTAAATTTTTTTCTAATTCTTTTATTGTGTTGAGTTTTTTCTGTAGTGTTGTTTCAAAAAGGGATATACACCCTTGTTCTGATTTTCGTTCGGAATCAAATCCATATCCGTACGAATTCAAAAATCATGTTCTGAATTTATTATAATAAATTGACTTCCACAATAGAAGATATTCAAACCTGTTTTTCTTTCGAAATCAGTAAAAAAAAAAATTTGAAACGTCAAATATATTTAAAAATCTGTATAAATAAATTAAATCTAAACACAACAACAAAAATAGAAGTGGTATCGTGGTGCGGGGCTTTTCATTGACAATCTAGTGGTGTGTTTGCCCGTATTTGCAACAAAAAATAAGTTTTTTATTAAATTATGTCAAATTAAACTTCAAACTATTTCAAAATGTCAAGCTGATTTTCAATCAACCCGAATATCAAAACACACTATCTGTATTTCAAAACACCGAGAGTTTGAAAACGAAAGGATTTTTAGTGAATCGGAATTCAGAACAGGGGTGATATAATCTTTCACATTTTTTTAACTATGAAATTTGCACTTAATATTTTGTTGCTTAATTGAGTTATTTTAAGTTGAGTCTTAACACGAATTGAAAATTAGAAAATCGGATTTAAAAACGGGTTTCACCGTCCCATTTTTACGATTTTCTGAGATAGCTTCTCATATGTTATCATTCTTCTTCCAAATGTTATCATTCTTCTTCGAAAAAGTTATTTTTCATTTTGTATTTATTTGTTTTTTGTTTGTATTTTTAAATACTATAGCTTATGTGAATATATTTTTATTAAGGTTTTTATTTATTTACATAGTCGTATATTCATATTATTTTATTCTTTTACTTAATTCTTTTTCATTTACTTTTATTTATTTTTATTTAATTTAATTTAATTTAATTTAATTTAGTTTAATTTAACTTAATTTTACTTTACTTTACTTTACTTTACTTTTCTATACTTTCCTTTACTATACTTTACTTTACTTTACTTTACTTTACTTTACTTTACTTTACTTTACTTTAGTTTACTTTACTTTACTTTCCTTTCCTTTCCTTTCCTTTCCTTTCCTTTCCTTTCCTTTCCTTTCCTTTCCTTTCCTTTCCTTTCCTTTCCTTTCCTTTCCTTTCCTTTCCTTTCCTTTCCTTTCCTTTCCTTTCCTTTCCTTTCCTTTCCTTTCCTTTCCTTTCCTTTCCTTTCCTTTCCTTTCCTTTCCTTTCCTTTCCTTTCCTTTCCTTTCCTTTCCTTTCCTTTCCTTTCCTTTCCTTTCCTTTCCTTTACTTTACTTTACTTTACTTTACTTTACTTTACTTTACTTTACTTTACTTTACTTTACTTTACTTTACTTTACTTTACTTTACTTTACTTTACTTTACTTTACTTTACTTTACTTTACTTTACTTTACTTTACTTTACTTTACTTTACTTTACTTTACTTTACTTTACTTACTTTATTTTATTTTATTTTATTTTATTTTATTTTATTTTATTTTATTTTATTTTATTTTATTTTATTTTATTTTGTTCAATTATTCTTTTTATTATTTAAAACACCTTTTTCCTTTCTTTTCGATCTTTAAATTTAAATTAATACTATTGTAAGACAAAAGAATAATAATCTCTTTTATTATTTAATTTTATTAATTTTTTTCTTTGATGCAATTTTATTTATATATTTTCCTTTTATTGAATTTTATTTACTTAATTTTGTTTTTTTAATTGTATTTATTTCATTTGACTTGAATTGATTGAATAGTGGAGATTTTTAACGTATTTTTTATATTACAATAAATAAGAGATATGAATTTAAATAAGTGTTTTCGGTCATTTAAATTAAAAATAAGAGATATTAATTTAAATAAGTGTTTTCGGTTATTTGAATTAAAATCTTTTATTTATTGATTTTACTTATTTATGTATTCCCCTTATTTAATCACTTATTTCTTTTATTTTATTTATTTATTTAGAATTGTTTTGTTTAATTCATCCATTCTTCTTTTCTATTGAGAAGATTAAAAAAAAAAAATATTTAAATAATTAATTTTGCCAAGAATATGGTCACCACAATTTTACGATTAAATGGTTATTTTAGTATGTATATTTTGGCATCTGCACGATCATTGGGATCTCATTTCTTTTTGTCATTTTGTCACGAGTTTTTTTTTTTTTTTGTTAAATGATAAATAATTTTTAGTCAAGTGAGTACAACAATACATATTTGCAATTGTTTGTTATTTTTAGTTGTTTTTTTTTAAATATTTTTTTTCGAGTTTTGACTCGTAGTGTATTTATTTGCGTGGTGAATTTGTGTTAAATTTTTTTCGCAGATGTTTTAACAAAGGACACAAATACAAGTGTTTTCCAGTTGATAAAATTAACAGCACACTTTAAGTATGTATACAAGAGCAACATTTTTGAGTTTTAATAAGTAGAACAGTTTGAGGATTATCATTTTTAATTTTTAGTATTTCAATAAATAAACTTTATAATGTCAAGATATCTTTATAAATGGTTTGAGTTTATTTTTACTTTTGAAGAAAATAATAAAATGCAAGGGTTTATAACAATTTCTGTTTTCTCAGAAACTTTATAAGTTGAAAATTATAGTAAGTAGATAATATTTTTTTTGTACGAATTGGATACACGTTTATTTGTTTGGTTTGTTTTTTTATTATTATTTTTTTTTTTTTTTTTTAACTGTTGTATTAACATTGTGAATCATTGTATAACTACTTTTCAATAGCTTTAATGATCTGTATTGTTAAATGTAGGTATGTATTTTGGCACGTGGAAGTGAAGAAGGTTGAAGTTAATATATTTTTTATTTTTATTTTCAGCAAATAAGTTTTAAAAAATAAAAATATAAACTGGTTTATGTCATTCGAATTTCAATTATAAGATTTATGGAAGCAACTTTAAGCTGTGAACACACGGAGATAGTCAAGACGTTTGATTGAACTCTACGTTGGGGTCATTTTCCATCCTGATCAAAATTCAAAAATCTCACAAATAAAAACATAGATTTTAACTAGTACGAGTAACTTACAAAAATATGTGTTTATAAAATATTAGACTTTTAAAAATACATAAAGTGTAGTGCTGATTTACTTTAAACGCTAAAATTCACTACTTTTAATTTGGGGTCAGCAAATTTAGACTCGATTTTGCTATTTGTACATTGTACAAAGTATTCAGAAAAATATCGTAGTCAGGTTTCCATATGCATAAGCTCATATTAATATAAGCGGGCTAGCAGTTTGAACCCTAAAAAAAAATAAACGTAAGACTGGGTAGCACGTTCTTGGTATTACGTTCAAGGCGCTGAGGGTGTAAGAAAATAATGTGTAAAGACAATGGATGTAATGCAAGAAAAATGTTTAAAAGTATGAAATTCTATATTTAAATTAGCTTAAAAAAGTTTTTTGAGAGCTTGAGCTGAAAAAAAGAACACCATCTTAATTCTTAATTGAATATAATTGAATGACACAATTTCGAAAACGTCACATCTCGCATATTTTGAGAAATACGTTTTTCTATATCAACGTTCCTTATACTTCCTCACACTTAATGTGTTCAAGAAAACTTCATATTTAGAATTAATTCTGCTGTTATTAACATTGTTTGTACAGAAATAATTCCCAGTAAGTCAAAACTCTAAGAGATGTGACCTTTTCGAATTAATTGCAACGAATATACAAAAAATTAAAAGAAGCCTGAAAAGAAGATTAAAAAGAAAATCAATATGTTTGATTTGAGTATTATGTTTAATTGAGAAAACTACAATAAAAGTTTCACGAAATTTGTAAGACTTTTTCCCTGAACTTCTGTTTACTCAATTAATTACTCCGTTAATTTCGGTCACATCTCATAAACAAAAATTATCCAAAACTGTATATAAAATAACGTTTAACAACAATTATTTCTATAATGACCGATTGCTTAGGCACTGACCCCAAAATTTAATTATTCAAAAATAAATTTTATAAATTTTGAACTACTTTAGAAAATAATTAGTTCTTTTCGTTCCTGAATATTTAAAATTTTCAGAGATGTGCCTTTTTCGAGATTGGCCATTCAATTGTATGGAAACAAATTTTAATCTTTGAAGCTTTTCTTAAAAAAATTTGAGAGCAAAATTTTTGGCATGCACATTTTAAGTTTTTATTTATCTGCATATAATAATAAAATTTTTAAAAAAAATTTGTAAACCCGTTTTGGAAACATCGAATTAAAAAAAAAGTGGAAAGAATTTGTGTCGAAAATTTTGATATGCAATATCTTATTTGAAATTTGTATAGAAAAAAAAAATTATAAATATCTGTTCAGCCGAAAATGGGAAATTCTAAATTAAAAAAAAGCCTTTTTTGAAAGGAAGATACTATTAATAAGTTCCTAGTTGCTATTTTAAAGTTTTATAATTTTTGCCAGTGAATCGGACTAATTTTAGCATACAAAAAAAGTTGATAAAAAACGTAGGAACCATTTTTAACAAAAAATATTAACATAAACGGTTTTTTAAAATTTGTATGGTAGGTTTTTTTTCAAAAAAAAATTATTTTTTTTCTAAAAATACCTTAAAGAGCCTTAAAAAACTGTTAAATACCGAGTTTAATAAAAACCAACGATACAATTTTTAAAAAAATTGAATTATTAAGAATCCAAAAAATACTGGAGCAAAATTTTTAACAGCCTTTTGTATAGGCCTTAGCATGATACTAGTTAACAATCTTCTAAATACTCGTATTTAGTCAATTACTTGCTCTTAATAATGTTCAAACCTTTTCTTTTCGTTTTACTAACAAGTCTTATACTAGTCTCATACTAAAACCCTTGTATGGTTTTAAAAACCTTTGTAGGGTTTAATTGCATGAACATTGGTTTTGTCTTTTGTGCGTTATTGATTTATTATTATTTGATGAAAAATCCCAAACTTGTTGTAAAAAGGTATTTAATGTTAATTATATCGTTTTAGCTTAATTGTTCACAAACAAAATTAAAAAAAAGTTGGGTACCCCCAGGATACGAACTTTGAATCCTTCGGTTTGATCCTGAAGCATCGGTCATAATATTCCAATGAACACAAAATGTTCCTACGAATTTTTTTTTAGGTAAGAATTTAACATTGATTTTGGTATCGAAAACGATATCAGCCTCACATGATGAGGGCCCAGAAAAAATTGTAGGGTTTTCGTAGCTATAAATAATGTTTTTATCTTCATGCATTAAAAACTCTATTAATCCATTAGAATACTTCCATTCATTTTATACAATGTAACTCAATTCAACTCTAAAATATAATTGCCACGAATTTTTTGGAAGAAAATGGCAGATATCATGGATTTAGCACGGTACTAACAACACTTATCATGGCCATTTGACGATTTTAACTTTACTAAAATGTTAAGAGATAGTACGATGCTTAAATTGTTTAAAATTAGCAAAATGCTCTTTTCAACATGGTATCATGTTAAAATTGTTTTAGCATCGTACTAAATCGTTTAAAATTGTGTGCCATTTATTTCAAAATTGCGGTAAAAAAAAACTATATTTATGTTTAGAAGCTTCTGTATAAAAAAAAATTATTGAAACAAAATTAGCGTTTTGGAGATAATCGAAAGTAAAAAAAATGGTTCTAACTATCTTTTTTTTTTTAAATGGTGTCCCATCCAAAGGTAGCATTTACTGAAAGAAGTTTGTTGATTACTTTTTAAGAAAAGTTCTGGAGTCGTTTTTAAGAAAAATAAGAATTTCTAAAAACAAATGTATGGCAAGTACCGGTATTTTAAAGTCTAAAAAAAAAATTTAAAAAAAAACCTGCGGGCATAATTAACCAAAACCTCTACGTACGAAGTTTTAAAAAAAATCCATCCAGCCGTTTAGGCTATAGCCGAACAGACAGACAGAGTTGTTAGAGCCACTTTCTTCGTCTTCCCTATTATCGTAATGACAAGTCTGATGAAAATCTGGAGTTTAACTTTATTTTACGAATGTATAACTTGACATATAGTACTTTTCTATCGGAAGTAAAAATGTTGTACCCTTAATTTTTTGAACTAGTGTACTTCGAATATTTGTTTATCTTTTTCATGTTGGTAAAACTTGTTCCTAAGGACATACATTCTGTGGGTAGTTGCCGATAGAAGGAGCCTATAGGGAAGGGAAACATTCCGGGAAAAAAAATATTTCTAACGGAATTTTCAATAGGGTTGATTGTATTCCATTATTAGGTGCCGGTTATAGCTATCATTGAAACTGATCATTGAAAATTTTAATGATGGATTTTGAGGCGTTTATGAAGTAAAACCATTTATTTTTTTGGTGAACAAATAAAGCTCAAGACTTAATTAATATTTCTAGTCCAAGAAAAATTTCAAATAGTCCCAACTTTCCACATAAAAAGACTTTTCTTTTTTCAATGATTGAACTACTTTACCAATGATCATTGGAATCTTAAAAGTCATTTTATATGGAAAATATTGACCTATTCGGTTTTTTTTTTGACTAGAAATATTGATTAAGTCTCGAACTTTATATATTCTTCAAAATAATAAATGATTTTGCTCTCTATATGTCTCAAAATCAGTCATTAAAGTTTTCAATGATGAGTTTCAATGATAGCTATAACTGGCGCCTTAAGCTCAGAGTTTATTATGTTGTAATTTTTCACATTGATTTCCAATTTTTACTACCGATGAATAACCTGCCTATGATTTTTTTGATTCTAATTTTAATCCTCAGAGCACGCTCAAAGCTCTCGAACAATTGTTCATTTGCAAACAAAGTGAGGCCAGATTTAATAAACTATCAACATTATAGCCTTCTTTATATGAAGTTTGACACTTTGTTGCTTGACAGATAGGTGTCCAATGACAAAAATATTGACATTTATAAATTATTTCGTTCCAACTGTCACCGGAAACCACTAAAAGAATAAAACAAATGAAGCACTTTGAATCAAAGACACGTTTTTCTATTGATTTTAATGGGAGGTGTCAGCTGTTGTTTTTGGTGAGTGTACCGGAACTGGGCAGAAAATACACTCTCCATTTATGACTATGACCTTCCAATAGCACTTGAAAGCAAGTTGAAGTTTAAATTTTCATCAATGTCGATGTACTCCCTATCAACAATATAACGTACCTGCACCATTGATATTGCATGTGCAAGTTGCATATTAAAATAAAAAAGAAAGAAAGAAAATAAACACGAAAGAAACTATTGCAGCGTATCGGATTTATATCTAACTAAACACACTCCTATAGGGGTTTTCTTTTCAAGTATTTATTTTATAATTTTATTTATAAATTTTTCGTGTTGAATGGCAGTTTTATTTTACAAACATGTAACATATAATATTATTTTTTTTATAGTGAAAGTGAAAAACAAAATCACAACTCGAACAAATAAACAAAACAAAAAAATGGTTTCATGTTCATTGTGCTTGCCTCGCTGAGGGTTATCTAAGCGATTATAACTCAAACTGATTTTTTGTTTGTATGATGCCCCCATGCATCACCCAATTTGGATCTGTTTGTTTTGTTCATAAACAATATAATTTGTGAGGTCTCTGATGATGATGATGAGCATAGTAGATAAAGTCTGACCTTTTTTTGCGAGTTGTCAATTTATTATAGTGCTTGAAAATTGTGAAGATATTTATGTTGAACGCAAACTTTAATGTTTTTTTTTTACTAAAAAGTAAGCTTTATATCATAAATTTAATTTATTATCTTGTTTAGCGTTCTCATGCCAACCGACCGACCGACCGACGATGGTGTTAAATTATTGCAATTTACATGTTTCGACATAATTATTTTGCAAAATAGCAATAATTTATTATCCATCAGGCATCTCGTCATTTTGATATTAAATTAACTGAACAGAAAGTGATGTGTATGTATAATCGGATTAATTACTGTAAATTATGTTGTTACTTATCCTCAACATAATACATACATATAAAATTGTAATTAAAAAATTTTAAAATGACCTTTTTTATCAACACATTTGTTAATACTCGTACATCTAACTAATGAATTGAACCTTGTCAGCTAGTTGTTGGTTTTATTGTTGACATATATTTTTATTTTTTTAATTATTCCATTTAAATTCCGGTTTCATCTAGTGGGATCCCCTTTTGGGTTATGAGGCTAAATCAGATAAAATGCGGATTAAAGTTGATAAGCGATTATAAATAGGCCAAAAACAGTCTGTTTGAAAAGAAAAGTACGAAGTTTTTTTGTTCAAAAATAATAAAAACTGGCTTTATATATTTTTTGATTAATAAACTACATGAGAAAATGTGTAAATGTGTTCAATAAGAGTCCAAGGATAATAAATATCAAAACCAAGGATTGGACTCTTAACAAAAATTAATAAGTTTGGTTTGGCCATTTTACACTTTTTGTTTTTTGTCTCATTAAATTTCAACAGTACTTTTTTTTCAGCCATTCCACTCAACCATCAGCTGATATCTTGCTGTCAGAGGTAATTGTCCCCTCATCTATAATGCTTTTCACTTTTTCTCATAAACTTTACTTGTGCGAGTGAAACAAACTCTTCTTTTATATTCAGCGATGTGAGGCAAGCTCAGTTTAAATAAAATGTCCCTAAAATATCCCTTTTCTACATTGGTGAAACTGAAAAATTTAAAATGTCTGATAAAATTTAGAATGAGTTTAGATAAAAGCAATTTCAGTGTCTATTTATGAAATTGGCCTTTCGTCAAATTTATGTCAGAAATAAGGCCAAATTTTGACTTGAAATTAAGTAAATTTTTTTTACCAAAAACTAGTCAAATCAGAAATCTGAAATCTCGTAAAGGTAAATGTAATGTTGAATGCCCTCATATGGATGGGATGGTATCGTCAAAATCGAAAAATTTCAGTATCGTCTCGGTGTTAATATCGGTCTGGTATAAATCGGTCTCGTTTGGTCTCGTATAACAGTATAACAAAGTCTCGCCTCGGTATCGTTTCGTTTCGGATACTTTGAAGCTGGTGTCGTCTTGGTATCGTTTCGGTATCCAATACCGAACGATGCCGAGACTTTCCTGGTATCGTGGTCAGTGCTAATCGAATGGCTTAAAATATACAAAATTCTTAAATTTTTCAGATTTTCATTTCAGCTCTTCGTCTAGTCACCTTTTTATAAGCTACCCTCCCACTTTAACGGGGGAAATGGACCTCCCTTCCATACGATTATTATCTCATCTGAGTCCAATCATACGCTCTGATATTTTTTATGTTATAAGAATCACTCTAAGTCCATTGTGACTTAAAGTTAAAAGAGGAAGACGAATGGGTGAATAAATTAGGGATATTGTTTTGAATCGAATGAGGGCTAACCAAGACAATGTCCAATTTAAGGACCACCGTAATGTTATATAGTGTATTTACTTGATCCAAATTTAGAACAAAAATACTTAAATATTGTCAAGAGATTAGAACTAGTTTTTAGAATATTTTCTTTGATATTGTTTTTGTTAGAAATCATATTTTAACCAAACAAAATTAGATTTTTAAATTTCGTACGTTAATTGTGAATTTTAAATTTTGTAGGTATATCAAAATCCCGAAAAGTCAGCTCATAGCAACAAATTGCTGGCAATTTCACAATGACAAATTCTATGTTTTCTTTGAATTGAAACATAAAAAGTAACAATTATTAACTAACAATGTGATCTTAAGCTAGACAGGTACCTACCTACTCGATACATGTATTTTGGGAACCCGCCAGAGTTTCGAAGGGCAAAGTTTCAAAAGGCAATGTCTCGAAAGATAAAGTTTCAAAAAACCAAAGTTTCGAAATGACAAAATTTCGAAAAGATAAAGTTTCAAAAGACAAATTTTCGAAAAACGAAGTTTCGAAAGAAGAATGTTTCGAAATGTCAAAGTTTCGCAGGAGAAAGATTCGAAGGACAAAGTTTCGAAAAAAAAGTTCAGAAACCCTAGGAATTTTGTTGTTCCTTGACCGATTTCAATGAATTTAACACAAAATACCTGATGCACTATTTAAAATGAAAACAAAAATGTCCAATAGGGTGTTCCAAAAAAAAAGTCAACTTCATTGTTCCTTGAATTGACACAAGTAAAAGCTGACACACAACTAAAAATGAAAAAAAAAATTCCACATTTGGGAAGTTTTGCAGCTGTTTTTTACTATTCTGAAATTTATATAATTTTATTTAAATTTTTAATTATGTTTTTTTTCTTCTAAGATTTGAACCTTAACCCTTCCACACTCGAGTTCTTTAAATGCCTTTGATTTCATAAAAAGTAGCCATTAAGGGAATTTTCTTTTTATTTTAGTCATTTTTCCGCTCTCATGTAGCACACTGGTGAATAAATTTGTGTAAGTTCATGAATTTTTGTGTAACACTGAGAAAATAGAAGCAGATTTTAATACTTTGTTGGATTAGGTCAAAATAAGTTTACCAATATAAAATCAAAAAATTAAAAAGTGCAACATTGTATCACTTCTTTAAAAATTCGGTTTACAATTTTTTACAGATTTTCAGTTTTTTGAAATCGCTCAAGGAAGAACAAAGTTAACATTTTTTTTTGGAAGACCCTATTGGAAATATTTTTTTTTATTTTTAATTCTGTATCAGGTAGGTATTTACCTGTGTCAAATTTATTGAAATCGGTCAAGAAACAACGAAGTTCCGAGAATTTCGGAACTTTTTTTTCGAAACTTTGTCCTTCCAAACTTTCTCTTGCGAAACTTCGACATTTCGAAATTTTCTCCTTTCGATACTTTGTTCTTCGAAACTTTATCTTTTCGAAAATTTGTCATTTCAAAACTTTGGTTTTTCGTAACTTAATCCTTCGAAACTTTGCCTTTCGAAACTTTGTTACTATTTCATGTATATTGCAGAACTTAGAACATGCTTTTTTTAATGTTAAACTCAAAACTATAAAACTGTGGCATTCTTGGTTTAAGTTAACAACAAAATTGGTCCATTGTCCTTATTGCATGCATCTTATAGCAATTATGTTCGTAATACTGTGTTCGACAGTTTATTAAGAAATCTGATTTAGTTTAAATAAATTTTGTTTTAAGCCTAGTTTACAGTTCCCGTGTAAAATAATTGAGGTGAAATTCTAAATTAATTGTTTGCATGATTGGTTTACAGTTTCATGCAAAAATAAAACTATTAATTAATTAATGGTCGGTTTACACTTCCAAACAAAAAATATATTAACCTCATGGCATTATTTTCTTGCAAATAGTTTTTGCATCCAAAAATAATTATTTTTCATTTTTAGGCCTATAATTTATTAATTTAGAGTAAATTAATGACTCAATGGGTGGTTTAGGCCAAGGCACAGAATAGGTGGAAAATTGTTTAGAACATTTTTTTATTTTTGGCATGGGAGCTGTTAACTAGGCTTTGGGCTAATATTGACTTTAGTTAAGAAAATATTGTTCTTTCAGTATGAATATAAAAATTTCTTGACCATTTTCGTCTAGGTATTATCTACCTCAAATTTCAAGAAAATCATATTCAATCCTCTTAACTATCATTGATAATAATTGAAATGTTAAATTAAACACCTGTCAAAGCTCAATTATTATTAACCTCAATCCCTTAAAATTTCCTTTCAAAGCTGCCAAACTTTTGACATGCAAACAAAAACACGCTTATTACAACAAAAATATGATACCATAGGGCAATCTACAATATTATTATCATGTTTTTTTTAATAACCTGCCAATTAACGAAATGATAATCTTGACCAAATAAATAATTCCACAAACCATTATTTAATATCATTTTAGATTAATTTTAATGTGGTTATAAAACAACTTTTAGCATCCCTACCATAGTGTCGTAGTCGCCTTTAACCGCAATTTTTTTTTTTTTATTACAAATAAATTTCAAAAACATGTGACACACGAACTATCAATTTGATGGGTATTCTAACTCAATTGCGACAGTAATTGCGAATGTCGACGATCTAATCTCGCGTATGTATATATACACAAAAGCCTCAAAAGTTGAGGTCATCAAAATTCTTTGGCAGTGTGAATTTGACAAAAAAAAAAATCTGCGACATCGTTATGACTGGAAGTATAAAATTAAATTTAAGAAATCAGAATTATTGTGTTCGTGTCTGCTAGAAAGATCTGGGACAATCTTGAAGCCATATGGCTTCACGTGGACTGGACATCCACTGAGTGGTCATCTGGTTGAATCTGGATTGATTAGACAGAGATTTTGTTGATGCAAGAAAGTCATGTCGTTTTGTCGTGTTATACATTAAAAGAAGAAAATATGAGTTACTTTCCTAGTTCTTGAAATCAGATTGGGATACAAAATATGATAGAAATCCATTAAGCTGTTAGCGAAAAAATACCCGCCTGGAAAAATGGCAAGTTTCTGTAAAGTTTAGTCAAGGCCCTGAAAAGGCTTCGGTAGGGGTAATCTAGACAAGGAAAACTTGTCAAATACTAGTGAGGTCCTCGCTAGAAAAAACTAGGTGGATGAGTCTTTTTATCCCATCGCAAATACCTTATATAGATATAAGAAAAAAATGTAGGCCTATCATACAATAGTAAGAAAAACATTACATAACTAATATTGCGAAATAGCTCAGTAGCAAGAGTATTGGACTGGTAATCAGAAGATCGCAGGACCGAATCCCAGTTGAGACAACTTTGTTTGTTTGCTGTTCTCGCTATGCAATAGGTTACCTAACAGGCAAGGCCCTAGAGAAAATCGAAAGTTACCCTTGCTAGCATCAATGTTAAAATTTTTAGGGCCTCGTTAAAAACTAGATTATTTTTCAGGTGGGTAAATATTAACATCGAAAAAGGCGCAAAAGAAAATAAAAGTAAGCATAAAAAGCAAAAAATATTAGCCCTATTTTTCAGAAGGTAAACTTTTTTATTTTTATCAGGGACAGACTCTAAATAATTCAACAATTTAACATAACCGAGTTTCGATGTAAGAGTTTAAGATGGCCACAAATCCAAGAAATGGGAGGAATATATTCAGAATGTTCTATTTGCTTCTTTTCTTTCTCTTTTTGGTTCCTTCATTTTTCGCCTTGAAAATATTTAACTTTTGTTTTTTGTCTACTCCCAAAATTTGGTGTTGGCTTTCGGTCTATGCCATGTACCTTCAACCTACACTACTTGGCCGTAGACAATTTGATTAAAAAAAAATCTCTCTCCATGACCTTTGCTCAAACATTCCTCAATAATTTATTTTTAATCATTTTTTTTAATAAAATTCAATAAATAAATAAATATCATTAGCATCTTTAATAGCCCACCAACGCAAAGTCTTTTAACACCAAAATTCTTATAAAAATGTATTACTGTTTTATTTTTATTGCATAAAGATGTTGGATGACTACCGATTAGCCTACAATCTGATCATCAAGCACACATCACTTCCACAAATCTAATCAACATAAAGCATACGTCTCTTTGCACATCATGACAAACACATGTCAACAGTTTTGAAGGAAATCAAATTAGAAAAACATCGACTCAGCATACAAATTAATTGAATTGTAGAAAATACAGTTCGGGAATGAGAATTATATTCGATTCGTATATAATTCTTAGCATTTTATTGCGAATTCCTTTTATATTTTCATACATACATACGTAGGTATTGAATCTAACTTATTGACGCAATGCGTCTATGTATCTACTGTTTTATGTTTGATTACGATTTTACTTGTTATTTCCTCCGCAACACGGCGCTGTCAATAGTCGTGTGAATGTGAAGTAGTTTAACCATTGCGCAGAAAGTAAAACACAGTAGGTATTATAAACATCTGTGTTTTTTTCGTTGCCATGAATATGGAATGTCAATTGGAATTAAGTACAAATACGCATTGAAATAAGTAAAACAATAAACTTCATTATTTGCGAATAAATACAGAGACAGACATAAGAAGAGAGTTGACATTTTTTCTGATTATAAATGAAGATTTTCATGTGACAGGCGATTTAATGTTTTGCTTTATAGCAGAGATCAAAAGTAACAGTTGACCTTTTTTTTCAACTGGTTTCTCAGTGAGAGATATTTAATTCGTCAAATTTATTTTGGTCTCGGTCTGTGAGATTTATTTTTAAAAATTAATTTTTTAGGTATTTAGGTGAGATTTATCATTCAACTTCAAAAATAACTCTTACCTGTTGACTTATTTTATAAAAAATAGAAGGAAACGATCAACCTAAAACCCTTTTTCATAGAAAATAAAACAAAAATGATTTGTCTCTCGACGACGACGACAACGACGACGACGACGATGTGGTGGTTCAAACGTTGTTTTAAGTGAAGTGGTCATTGTGTTAAACTTTCACAAAACGGATATCTGTGTCATGTTTTTCTCGCTATGGTCTCGCTCTGGTCTCGCCGTCACATTAACACGTGGTTTTAGCATCTCGCTTTGGTCTCGCCATAGTCTCGCCAAAGTTTTTTTTATTATTCTATTTAAAAAGGTTTAAATAAGCTTAAAACGTGGTTAAAAATTCCAATCGTGGTTTTCAGTGTCATTGTCATAGTATTCGTCTTGCTGCAGTGTCGCTGTGCCTGTTTAAATGGATATATGTCGCTTGATTTCCTCACAATAGTCTCGCTTTGGCCTCACTGTGACATCTACACGTTGTTTTTGTGATTGTGCACGTCTTATCATTGTCTCGCTTTGGTCTCGCTAATGCCCGACTATTAAAGTAATTAGGGTTCCATTTAAGCTACATTTTTCAAGTTTCTGGCCACTCATGAACCTGTCGTTTTAGAAAGCTGTTGACTATCTTAAAAAGATCCCTTTAAGCAAATTTGTCAAATAAGACCATCTCGACATAAAACTATAACTATAACTAATTGATACGACGAGACCCCGACGATATGAACACCATGCCCAAAAATGAGAAAACCATGTTCAATCGTCCACGACGGACGAATGTCATGGCAAAAAACTACGAAACTGTGTCTAAACGCAATCGGCAGGATGACGCCAAGAAATCTTCAACCACTCAGATGCGTGAAGGCACTTAGACCAAAAAGAGTTACTTTCGATCACTGCACTTCCTCTTAATTTTGCTTAAAAAAAAGAGCAAAACTTTTTAATGGACAAAACAAAATAAAGATCTCCAAATGCGATAAATTTTTTTCTCTCACCGATAAGTGGTCAGTGGGTTAACCGAAACCTTAAAAAATATCGAAATAAAATTTTCTCACTGAGAGAAACCGAAAAAGGTTCTTTTTAAGTTAAATGGTTACTAAGTGACCATTTTTAAAAACTCGGCAGGTAAGCAAAGTTTTGAAGACCTTTCAAAAGGTTTAGTTTTTATTTTCGACCTCTGCTATATAGACATCAAGGCTAATATTGTAGGTACAATCGTAATTTGTACAATAAAGACATTTCTTTTCTTTATTAATGTACGTAACGTCAATTTTTGGAGGCTAAAAGCTCAGCCTATCGAAACGGGAGAGTTACGCAAACCAAAATCTCAAATAAGGAATTCTCGCATTTAACTCGAAAAACGAAATCTCACGCGTTGAGTTTCTGAGATTTTGATCAAAAATGTATTTTTTTTTCAATGGAATTAAATTTTGCGAGATTCTTAATTTGAGAGTTTTGTGTTTGAAAGATTGTTAAAAGCAGAATTTTATAATTGCGAGATATTGTAAGTATTGTATTGGGCTTTTGTGTATAAATACAGAAGCGAGATTAGATCTTCGACATTCGCAATTGCTGTCGCACTTGAGTTAGAATACCCATCAAATTGATAGTTCGTGTGAGACATGTTTTTGAAATTTATTTGTAATAAAAAAAAGATTGCGGTTGAAAGCGACTGCGACACTTTCGTAATGCGAGATTTTAATTTTTAAGATTTCATACCCAACCCCAAACCGACGTGAAATGTTCCAAAAACGAAACTTTTGGTTTTGTTTGGAACACAACCTCGCATCACATCGAAGTAATTCCTCTCTTTTATTTCCATGTATGCCGAAAATTTCATTGTCATTCCGAAAGTTTCGCGTTTGTTTAGGGAGGGCCTTAAAACCAATAAAAATAATTTAACAAGTCCAATAAGTTGAAAATTGCCTTTTCAGTTAGAAAACCAAAGTTCGGAACGACTAAGTTCTAGGGCTGGCGATATTGATAGACGATACCAGCTGCAAATCATCTGAAACGATACCGAAAGCAAACCGTTCTTTTGGGACCGAAATTTATCGATATCGAAAAATAGATTTTTGAATAGTATAATTAATTTATTATAAATCAAAATTACTCGTAATTGGTTTCTCGGAAACGGATCCCACGGTTTCTCTAAAACCCATAGTTGGGATATTTTCATTTCTTTAGCTTTGTTTCTCTGAAACCAATCATTTGGATGACATTTTCAGACTTGGTTCTTTTTAGCTGGAGAAAGTGACTTATTGAAATTTAAAAAATATAAATAAATAAATTTAGTGGCCCAACAGCTCATGGAGAACAAGGACCTAGTGACTAACAACTCTCAACCATTCCTGTGTGCGTATTGTTGGCAGGAATGGAGGGGACCTAAAATTTGGCTGGTTTGGTATCGTTGCCAGCCCTACAAGTTCTGAATCACAAGGCTTTGAAAAGTCGAATAGACGTTTAAAGTCGATTATAGGTATTGCGAAAGTCTATTAGTAAATATTTTTCTATTTGTTAGAAATTTCAATTCTATCAAGAAATTCTGATCGACTCTTGTCTTTTCGAATTTTTTCGAATGGACTCTCACCCAGTTTTCGATCTCTCAATACTTTAAAGTGGATTATGCTAACTTGATGAATATATTTTTTGGCGCAAAGGCTTATGACCTAGTGCCAAAGAAATAGCGTCCGGTATTTTATAGCTTTGCCTTTTTATGACATTTTCGCATTTCTGAACTTTGTCGTTTCCCTTACTTTCTTTTTCATAGCTTCGTCATTTTAGAACCTTGTCCTTCAGACCCTAAACATTTCCGAAATTTGTCTGTTAAGAACTTTGTCTTTTCAGAGTTTTAAATTTTTAGATTTTTTTTTCCGAAATTTTGTATGCAGAACTAAGTCAGAAGATTAACCAAGTTTTGAACAAAAGTTTTTGAACCCTTTTTTTAAAAACTTCCTTACTGTTTCATTTATTACAAGAGTAATAAGAGGGGCTTCATACAGTCGATTCATTGCACACTTATTCAATTATAATCATGTTATCGGTTGTCCAAGTGATGTTGCCTGCTAAAGGTATACTTGGTATTTAAAAAAAACATTAAGAAGTACCCACAGAAAATTTATAAACCCAAAAATATTTGTTCTTTTTTCAAAATGAAAAAAGAAAACAAAAACTTTTAAACTCATTCTACTGAGGTTTGCATAATAAAATCTTGCTGAACCAGAAAGTCTGGATGGTTACCTACTCTCCGGTGCTTTTGCAAATAATATTGCATTTATTAAATCACTTTACTTAATCACTTTACTTAATCACAAAAACATATAAGGCCATTATTGTATAATCTTCTGATAATTTTGAATCAACAAAGACCATCTGATTCAGCTGGTGAATATAAGTAGCTATACATATTACGCATTGCAGTATATTTAAAGCTAAAAAAAAAAATAAAACAAAAAACAATTTCAAACAAGTGCTTGAAGACTTTAAGATAAATTTATCAAGAAGACCTTGCCTTATCTTTTTGAAGAGACGATAACTCAAAAAGTATATAAATCAATCTTACCCAACTTGGCAATCACATATAATAACAAAAATAAGTCACCGTGATGCGTTTTTTTGGTAATTGATGTCATGACAAATGACGTCCACATTGAGTCACTTAAGATTACCATAAAATCACTGACGTGTTTTTGAATTAATTATATATTTTTTTAAAGTTATAAATGTAAATAATTTAGTCGTTCCCATAAATAGAGAGTAATCAGACAATATTTAAATAATTTTGTTTAAATAAAACACATCGTTAGTACAAATAACTTTTACGACGAATATCTCTTAAGACATTTTTTTTTTATTTTTATGCAGGAAGATATTTTTAATTTTGGTATTTTATTACATTTTTCTTTTATTTTGGTTTCATTTTTCGAAATAAAAAAAAAGTTTCTTGAACTTCAACTCTACACAAAAAAATGAAATCCAAAAAAGTTCAAAATCAATGAATGAGTTTAAATTTGAATTAATATCATTCAATATCTACATAAATGCAAAGAAATTTAACGAAATGAGGAAGTAGGTATATAAAAAAAAAGAGTGAATACAAATAAGGAAGAAGGAATAAAATCCAATTAGCTTTAAGACGGGAATTAAAAAAGAAAACAAAAATGTATTCGTACAAGTAAGAAATTTCATTAATTTTAATTTTCAAGATGGGTTGCCAGGTGGTTGGTGTGAAGAATTTTTGATTCTTTAAGAAAACTCACAAAGTTCATGAATATTTAAGTTTAAGAAATTTCTACAGAAAGATTTTAATTTATACGAATGAAGATTTATTTTTGTTAATTTAATCGAAGAAACACCTTCTTTTCAGTTGAGTGCTTTTCAAACTTTACCATCAAATTAATAAGCTTTTTTAAGGTGATATTAAGCTGTGTAAGTATACAGAGATTTAATTTAAAATATTTAGTATGAGATGTTTATTTGGGTGAAATGAAATAAGGCCCAACGAAATAAGACCAAATCTCAAATTTAGCCTAATTTCACTATGAAAATGGAAATAAGCCCAAATTGGCGTTATTTCCATTTTAAACCCGGAATAAGGCCAATTTTCATTTGGAAATAAAGCCAAATGGTTTAGTATCATTATTTCAAGACCTTGCATACACCCAACCTCGCACCTACCCAAAATTCTATAGAGAGCCCAATCAGGGGGATTCATGCCCCCATACATACCTCACTATTTATGCGCCGTTATGCTGGGTGCTAGCACTGTATGCTTATAAGGAAAGGCAAGTGTAGATAAGATTTCGAAAAACCAGTTTCTTTTAAGGCAATGGTAACATTGTTTTTAGTCAACAGTACCAGTCTGCAATTGAAACATGAAAACGAAATAAAGCCAAATTGGGCTTATTTCGTTTTTAAAGCGAAATAAGGCCAAATCTAAAATTCGGCCTTATTTCCACATTGAAAACGAAATAAGACCAAATTTTGTATTTTTGGCTTTATTTCGTTGTGCCTTATTTCACGTCACCATTTATTTGGTCAAGTAGGTTCATCGGTTGAGATCTTTGAAGCTAAGGGCCTTTCTTAAGAACAGGACTCAAACTATATTAAAATAAACTTGCACTACGAGATAAGTAAAACCCAATGCACAGTGGTTCCAATTGTATGGAGAGGCAGTCATGGGTTCATAGAATCTGAACCATACGTACCGATTTCGATGAAATTTTCAGGGACGATGAAAAGATACATAGGTGATCAATCATCTGACAAAATTTCCTTTCCCTCACACGCCCATTATTTTCTTAAAGGATCCACTTCGAATCGCCAATATTTATCAAAATTTGGTCACTAGTACTACATATCCTTGGTGCTAAAAAATTCTCGCAGAGAAAAGGAATTTAATATTTTCTTAGACCACTCATTTAGTTAGGAGGCACGATTTAAAATAAAATTGCTCAAAAAAAAATTTAAAACTCATAGTTATGAAAAACAAACAAAAAAAACAGGCGAACCTACCTGCACTTATTTTAACCGAAATGTTAGGTACTAAATTGGCTTATACTATTCACTGTTTACAATAATTCTTTATCAAACACTGGGAACTAAATATTTTTTCTAATTATTTTTTTTTTTCGATAAAATTGGAAATTAAAAACTGTTTAAGGTGTTATATTTCCGATTGATTTTACTGAGATGGCAATATTCAAGAGATTTTTTTTACAATTTATATGACTTAATGTAAAATATAAGACTTCATAACCTTTTTTATACATCAAATAATATTTTGTTTTATATGAGTACCTAATTCAATTATTTTGTTTTCTCTGGAATACAATGTATATATGTTAATTAAAAAAATGTTTCTACTAAGAATTTAAAAACAGTGTGGTCATTTTCGTATTTTGTTATACAAATATTTTGTGTACGAGATGCTCGTATTTAAAAAATAAAATTAAGATAACTCTTTTAAGTGCATCTGGAAAAAAATTTGTAGATTATTTGTTGGAAAGAGTTTGAGTAGATTTCGAAGCGATTGGACGTATTTTGGCTGCTGATAATCCGAGAAATTATTAAGAGATAAGTACCGTGATATAAATGATAATTTTAGGTTTATTTGAAGGAGATTTAAAAACTCTTTTAAATAATCTAAGTGTTTAATGGAAATTTTAATCGGTTTTGGAAATATTAACCAAATTATTCTTATAAATTTTAATATATAATTGAACGGTGTAATTATTTGAGTGAAAGTGAAGACAAACAAAAAAGAAAACAAAGAAAGACAAAGTGCATAATTATATAAATATTGAGTGAATATTAAAAGAAAGAGATAAAGGGATCTTATATAAAACTAATTTACAGTGGATACACAAATATGAGTGTTAGTGGGACTTGCGGGGAGTGTAAAAAGCCCAACCGCAATAAGGATTCAGCACTGGTTGCATGCAAAGGAGGTTGTGGAAGTTTGTTCCATCCCAAATGCATCAACCTAACTGAGTATGATTTGAATAAGACAGTGGAAAATAAATATGTAGTGATATTATGTGAATCGTGTCGCGAAAAATTAATGTCTCTTCGACACATCGAAGAGAATATTAAGAAAATAAAAGAAAATTTTGAAGAAATCGGATCGAAATTCGATAAAGTGCTAAATAATAGTGAAATAAAAGTGCAAAATGAGAATAAAATCATGTCTCAAATTAAGAAAACAATTGGTGAAAGTTTAAATAATGAGAATAAGACATACGCGAGTGCAGTGAAAAAAGGTGCAGTTTTAATAAAACCAAAAGCACACCAGGATTCCGATAAAACAAAATCAGAAGTAAAATTAAATGTAAATCCTGGAGATTCTGCCATACAGGTTGCCGGGATTAAAAAAGTTGATAAAGGTGCTATAGTTGTGTCATGTGAAAATATTGAATCAATGAATAAAGTGAAAGAAAAAGTGGAAGAAAGCTTGGGAAGCAATTACGATGTCAATGTTTTGAAAAGAAATAATCCCAGAGTTAAAATTTGTAATTTATCCGAAAAATTAGATGAGAGTGTGTTGTTAAGTTCTTTGAAAAAACAGAATGAAATGCTTCAAGGTGCAAATGTAAATTTAGAATTTAAAGCAATGTGGAAAAATGCAAACAAGAAATCATTTAGTGCTGTTATTGAACTTGATAATATGACTTTTAATGAAGTTATGAATGCCGGTAAGCTATGTGTTGGATGGGACAAGTGTTTTGTTCAGGAATCGTTGTATGTGAAAAGATGTTTTAAATGCCTGGGTTTTAATCATAATAGTAAAGACTGTAAAGTAGATAACAAGTTGTGTTCTAAATGTGGTGGATGTCATATTGGATCCGAATGTCACGCTGAGTGTCTGAGTTGTGTAAATTGTGTGCGAATGAATAATGAACTTAAGTTAAATCTGAACACAAATCACAGTGCTTTTGACAACGACTGTGAGGTTTATCAGAGGAGACTTAAAGTTGAAAAAAGTAAATACTTGTAGCAAACAAGGCATAGTTCAGACTCTTTTATTTTTTATTATCTAAATATTCAAAGCCTATTAGCTAACAAGAGTGAAGTGGAAATTTTAATACAAAATCATCATCCTGATTTTATCATGCTATCGGAAACTTGTATAACGGATGGAATAGAGGAGTCGGAGTTGCGAGTTGTTGGCTACAAGCATATAATTTGTAAATCACACTCTAGACATACTGGAGGCGTGGTTCTATATGTCAAAAAGGGGATACAATTTCAAGTGATAGATAGTTCAAATTTTATTAATTCTGTATGGGTTGCAAAAATGTATGTGTGGTTGAATGAAGAAAAGTGGACATTTGCAGTGTTTTATAGATCTCCTAGTTCAACAGTAATGGATTTTTTAACATTTTTTAAGGATTGGTGCTATTATTCTTTGGAAAATGAAGACAAAATTTTAATAACTGGTGATTTTAATATAGATTTACTTAAAAAGGACCGTAACACACAAAAATTGCTGGATATAATTACTGATCAGGGACTTTCCCAGTTAGTAAGTCAACCTACGAGGATAACCGAATCTTCGGCTACTTTAATTGACTATGTCATTACAAACAGGGACTTAAAATCTCAAGTTAAAGTCAACATAAACGCGGATGATAAAATATCTGATCATGAGACTATACGAGTGGAAGTTGTATTAAGACAAAAATGCAATACAATAGAGCAAAAATACAAAACTATCCGCTATACAAAAGCTAGGTTTGATTCACTTCTAAACGAAAATGGGTTTTCAGACGTATACTTTGTAGACGACTTAAATCTTCTATCGAATAACTTTTGTGAAAAATTAAATACGTGCTGTGAGGCATTGACGGTCGAAAGAGTGGAAAAAATAAGTTATAATAAGCCATGGTTCAATTCCCATTTACAAAGTTTAAAAAAAGAAAAAGTCAAATCTTATAACACTGCAGTTTTTAATAATACTTCTGAAAATTGGTCGGTTTATAAATCAATTCGTAATAAATATAAGAGAGAAATTAAAATTATAAGAAGCAATTTTATAACATCTCAAATTATGGCGAAGTCTGGAAACCAGATAGGAATGTGGAAGGCGCTTAAGAAGATCGTGCTAAATAGTGCAAAAAGTAATGCAATTGAAAGTGTAAAATTTGGGGAATATACGTCAACCGTGTCGAATGATATTGCAAACAAATTTAATACATACTTTGTAAGCAGTATTCAGGAAATAAACGAATCAATAGAAAATATAAGTTTTGTGGTACCAGAAATTAGTTGCGTTTCTACTTTTACTTTTGATTTTTGTAATGAAAGATCTTTACATACGTTGATTAAAAATATGAATAATAAGAAAGATGTGTTTCGGCTTAATAGAGAAATCATTTTGCAATCAATAGAAATAATCGGTCCAGTTCTTTTAAAGTTGATTAACAAATCATTAGAAGCAGGAAAGTTTCCTGATGTGTGGAAAGAATCCGTGGTTATTCCAGTGGAAAAAGTAAGCAATACGAATAAATGTGAAGAATTCAGACCAGTTAATATGTTGCCTACGTGTGAGAAAATATTGGAAAAGTTCGTTGCGGAGCAATTTCAAAATTACCTAGAGAACAACAATTTATTAATTGAAGAACAGTCTGGTTTTAGAAAAGCTCATTCATGTGAAACTGCCATTAATTGTGTTGTGTGGAAGTGGAAAAGACAAGTTGATTGTGGAAATTCAGTGATTGCGGTTTTCTTAGACTTGAAACGTGCTTTTGAAACTATTGACAGACATATCTTGCTAAAAAAGTTGTGGTTGTATGGTGTACGTGGTCGTGAATTGAATTGGTTTAAATCTTATTTAGCGAATAGAAGTCAAAAGACTAGGGTGAATGATGAAATGTCTAGTGCGATTAATAATGATCTTGGGGTTCCACAGGGTTCTGTGTTGGGAGTCTTCCTCTTTCTTTTATATATAAATGACTTTAAGAAATGTCTGAGATATTGTAGTGTGAAGCTTTTTGCGGATGATAGTTTGATATACATTTGCGGAAAAAATAGTGAAGAAATGTGCCAAAGATTGAATGAGGACTTAACGAGAATTGATAATTGGTTGAAAATGAACAAACTGAAGGTGAATGTGAGTAAGACTAAATGTATGAAATTTCGTATAAATGAGGAAATTGATATCTGTATGGATGGTGCATTAATAAACTGTGTTGAAAGTATAAAATACTTAGGTGTTGTTATAGATGAAAATCTCAATTTACAGGAACATTCAAATCAAGTCTGTGCCAAGATTTCAAAGAAAATATATTTTTTGAGTAGAATAAGAAAGCAACTGACATTTGAAGCTTCTATTCTCCTATACAACGCATTAGTAATGCCGCACTTCAATTATTGCTCAACTTTGCTGTTTGGATCCAATGCAGATGTCAAATTAAGACTCCAAAGACTTCAGAACAGGGGAATGAGAATTATCTTGAGGATGAATATTTACACTCCTATTCGATTCATGCTGGATTGCTTAAATTGGATGAATGTTAAGCAGAGACTTATTTATGATGCTATGATTTTTATTTTTAAAATGCGTAATGGTAAGCTACCGGAATACGTATCCGATGGAATATTAGAAGTATCCGAAGCGCAACCATTCAATTTAAGAAATAGCAATAACTTAAGGCCGGAGAGATGTCGTTTAAGCCGTACTCAAAACTGTATTTTACATGATGGTATTATTTATTTTAATAACCTGCCCACATACTTAAAAAGTGAACCCACAATGAATCAATTTAAGAAAAAACTCAGTGCTTTTATTAAAAATAGTGTAATTTAGCTAAAATATATACAAACTTTTGTTTTTATTATGTGTTATAAATATGTTATAGTCTATTTTAAAGTTCTTGAACTAATAATTTGGTTTCTTTAACTATTCTTTTGCTAGGGTTATTATAGAGCCCAATCTTGACGTTAAGATGGGTACTCTTGGCCTTGGCCAGGATGGTATGCAGAAACTCTATATAAGAAAATTGTCTGAACATTTTAAAAGAACAAGGCTCAAATCAACTGAAAACTTTATTAGTCGTTATAGTATTTTTTTTTTTATTTTCTTGAAAACTAGTCTTTAAAAAGATATCTGTCTTTAGTGTTTGATAATATAATGTAGAAAGTGAATAGAAAATCCAATCGAAATTATACGAATTCAAACAAAACAAATTCTTATAAATATTTGCGATTTGAAGTGCTTTAAAAAAGTGGGCGTGTTAGTGGGTTGAAATTGTGTCTAATGATTTTCTAAAAAAAAAAACTTTTTACTGTCTCTTAAAATTTCACTAAAATCGGCAAAACGGTTCCCATTTTATGAACCTATTACCACCTCGCCGTACAACTGAAAAACTGTAAGTTGGAAGGGGAAAGCATAGCACATTCGCTTCAAGCGCACCTTGTCGCACCTTGATGCAGCTAGATGTTAATGTTTTTGAAACTTTGAAACTACATATACGTAACAATATTTTGGTATATGATTTGTGCATGACTCTTCATGACTTTGTAGTTAAAAGGTCTCGTTAAATTGGATAAAAAGAGACAAACAAGAACCAGTTTTAGCCTCACTTTGTGTGAGCTTTTTCTTGGTTTTTAAGTGGGTAAAATAACAATACAATCTTTATGGACAAAGTTAATACCTTTAGTCTGAGTATAAGTCATTTTATGGGGAAAATTGGGTTAGTTTGAAATTTTTTTGCTTGAAATATTAATTAAGTCTTGAGCATCATTTGTCCATCAAAATAAAAAATGATTTTTTTTTCTAAGTGCCTCAAAATTGTAGAATAAAATTTTCAATTATAGCTATGACAGGAGATTAATTGTACCTATGGAAAAATTTCCATTACAAATTATGTGTAATTGATATGAAAGTTAAAATAAATTACAAAAAGAAATCATTACTTCCCAACTCTGTAGTTTTAGTCCCTTCACATTCTAGTTCTAGCCACCGAGAATTATGTTTTTATCTATGAATGAAGAATATATACCTAATTCAAACTGTCAACAGAGTGTCCTTGAAAAAACCTGTAACTTTGTCGCAATATCTGAGTGTAACTGAATGTTCGCATGGAAAAAAATGTGTCACTTAATTTTTTCAGGAACAATAAGTATAAACTTATTTTCAAAAAATCCATCGCTTAGAAGCAAAAGACAAAAATCCGGTATTTTTGAGTTTTGACCAATTTTAGAAATAAAGTTATCTCAAATGATCGCTATTAGAAAAAAATATGCTATGACTTTCTTGTAAAGGGTCACTCAATACAAAATTTTCAACAACATTTACGTAATTTTCATTGCGAAAATTCTCCATTTTCGACAGTTCGCCCCTTTGAAGCAGCGATATTTTCTAACTTATCGGTGCTATTAAAAAAATTTAGCAGAAATTATTCTTTGAAAATCTACGCAATAATGAATAAAACGCAAAAAAAGAAATGTTTCACTTTTGACGAACTTTTTCTAAGAAAAAAACCTCTTTTTTGTAGAGAGTAACACTACGTTTTCATTAGAGCCGAAATGAGGAAATTTCGCAAGTCACGGAAAAAAAGTGTTTTCATTTGTAATTTGGTAATTTCGTTTGACAGCTCATTTCATTTTTGAATTTCAACTGGCTGTTAAACGCTTTTTGTTGTTGTTTTTTTCTGTTTACTTCCATTGAGCTTTGACATTTTCAAACAAAACCTTTTCAGAGCTCTTCAAACTGTAGCCAATTGGGTGTGTTCCATTGGTTTTGACTTAGGTAATTTCCAACTTAATTTCGTGCAAATTTGGTTGAAATTATCTCATTTCGATATGTAAATTTGTATGGGAAATGAGATGATTTTGAATTTGGAAATTTTCAAAGAAATTACCTCATTTGGCATAGGTAATGAAAACGTAGTATAACATTACTGAACATACACTAGGGTGTCCGTTGTTTCCCAAAATAGTTTTTTTTAACAGCAGACATCCTCTAAATCCAAAGTTTATGCCATACAAACAAATATTTTGCCAACAAAAATGTTGTCCGAAGTCATTTACACATGGCTCTAACCCATTCTTTTCCCATACAAATTTGTATGGGATTTTCACTCTTTTCACGTTTTATTTTTTTTTTCTCAAATTACTGCTGCTATTTAATGATTTTTGGTCTTTTTTATTCTCCATTTAAAAGGCCTTATTCAAAAACTTTGTTAAAAAAAATTCTATGTTAAATTTAATGGCGTTTTATTCTATGATTTTTTCATATGGGAATTCCCTTGGTAATTTTTCGAGCGAAATTATATAATTTTTTTGTTTGTTTGAATAAATTTTTGAATTCGGTCTTTTAAATGGATGACTTAAGAACAAAAAGCAATAAACAAAATTGGAATAGCTGCTGTAATACGAGAGAAACAAAATAAAACGTGAATAGAGTGAAACTCCCATAGAAATTTGTATGGGACGAGTATGGGCTTAGAGCCATGTGTAAATGGCCTCCGATAAAATTTGTTTTGGCCAAATATTTTTTTTGTAGGGCATAAACTTTTGATTTAAGGGGTGTCTATTATTTAAAAAAGGTTTTTGGGAAATAACGAACACCCTACTGTACACACTTTTTATGAAGTGTTTTTATTTCGACAGGATTAACCGTTTATAAGCTGAGCAAAAAAACAACTTTTTCATAATTTAATTTGTTTTTTTGAAATAACGATATCTTCTTAGCGATCAGTCAGATTTAGAAAAGTAAGGCAAAAGTACGATAACTTACTTAGTCAACAAGAAATTGTAACGTTTTTTGTAGAATCGGTGTAGACCGCTTTCTATCACCCCCGGTTCGTTCGTTTCATGAAAAATTAACACAAATGGAAACAAAATATTAAAAAATAAGTGTTACCACTTACAATTGAATATTATGCCTTTTTTAAAGTCAAATCGGAGTTCTATTATTAGAAACGATCAATAGAAGCATTTTTTACTATAGACTCCCTCTATTTCCTGCCTTTCGGGTGGGAGGGTCAACTTCATAAAAAAGTACCACAAATGGAATATAAAATATTAAAAAATACGAGTAACAGAAACACTAACAATTAAGTAATATAACTTTTTTAAAGCCAAAACTCTATTCTATTAACAAGTTTTTAAATCAAGTGAAATCTATGCATAAAGTTTTTGAAAAAACGATTTTCAAACTCAAAATTTTGTGAAAAAAACACAAGTTTTAAGTGTAATTTTTCAATACCTCTACATACATTTTTTTTTTAATTCGTTCCACTAATTAATTTTCAATCAAATCTGGAAACTAGATGGTTTTATGTCTTCTAGTTTTTGAGAAAATTGGTAATTACTAAAACTATACTGGTCTGAATTTCCCATGCGGAAAGAAAATTGCAAAAAATTCCACGCGAAACTAATTTGAATCTGTGAACATTTTTTGTTTCAAATCTATCTTCATCCAGGGTATTTTTGAGTTTTTTTTAGTGACAAAAAAGTGAAAATTTCGCTGAAGTTTGATATGAATTTTTGGCAACTTTGTTTCTTTTAAGTTCATCATTAAACAAGGTGACTAACTAATTAATCGAACCCAAAAATTAAACTCTTTTTATTTTCCATTTCTTTATGAAGTTTTTAAAAGAAAAAAATACTTAATTTCCAGATACGTTCAACATCTATAGACTTGCAACACGGCGATAATAACAAACCATAAAAGCTTAACTAAATCATGCCAGTCAACTCTCTCATATTATAATTTGCTGATTAACTGGTATTAACTCATCGTCAAGGACGTTTTCAGAAACCAAACATATAACAACAAAAAAAAAAACGAGTTTCCTTCCATTTCCATCATTCATCGATCTACACATAGCAGACCCCCAGACTCTAAGTCATCATATAGCTCGAGGTGGAATTTGCACTTTTCTTAATCACAGCAATCAACGTTACACCGCGTCGCGCCGGTCGCGGCCTACAAACCGCGCGCGCTGACCAATCGGCCACAGTCCACAACCAAAACGATCTTTATTCGAACTGAACTCGATTTGGCCTTTTGTAGGGGAAAGCAACTTACAACTCTTAATTTGTTGCGTGTCGTGTCGTTGGCACACCACACCGGTTCGGCTAATAAATTGCTGAATGTTGACTAAAACGACAAAAGAGGTCGATGAAAAGTTCGACAACTAATTAAAACGAAAAAAAAAAAAACAAATCAGCACAAACTTACGTTTGGTAACATCGGAGAAGTTAATGTCCGATACAAATTGACACGAAGGACATAAATTTGAAAGAAACAAAAAATAAAGAAGTAACACGCACTATTCGAATAACCATAATCGTCAAAATTGGCAAAAAAAAAACCGACTCACATAATCGGGGTCGTGGCGTTCAGTCAGTTGGTTGGTTGCTCGGTTGGTTGCAATACAAAATTAAATTCGATGATGGAAAATCATTGCATAATGCGTTTAATTTTATAATATTTTTGGTGTGATCAGGTATTTTGGTTTTTTTTTCGAATTTACGTTCCATCGAGCCGATGAACGAGCTCGACATCTTGTATCCCAAAGGAAAAAAAAGATTTTTTGATTTAAAGAAACAAATTAAATATTCTTGTCGCAGAGAACATTGCGCGATTCAATACAAAGATAGGTATCACTGACATAAAATGAGCATAGAAGGCAGTCAGTGAAGTATTTAGCATGACACAGTGGAATGAAAAGTTGAAAAATCGGATACATATTTGGGGAACTTTTTGAACAAATAGTGAATAGGATTTAAGGATATTTTCAAAAATTATTTTTTTTTTCATGAAAATCATCGTCACTTAGTAACTTCTAATATTAAAACAAAATTATTTTGAGTTTTTATCAGATTTTCAAATGATAAATTGAAATTTTTAGAAAAATGCTAAAAATTCCACACAAAATGTTTGTTCAAGTCGTTACACTGTGTATATAGCTGCTCGACAGAATATTTTGTTTAAATTATATTTTTCTTTGTAATCATTTGCATGACAAACATGTTCATTATCATTGGAGAGGGATTAAAGTCAAGCTTTGATTTGAAGGTACGTGGGATGATATTAAAATGGCGCCCTGATGTAAATCAGCACGTGGTCGGGAACTCAGTGCTGGGGATAGACTACCTATGGAATTTTAACGGCGACAATTTGAATATTATGATCGTATAATGCGTGTGAAAATATTATGTCTGACTTGGAGAAAAGATTATGGGAAATAAGATCGAATTGAGGGATTGGATTAAATGCTGTCGTTTTTTATTTAATGGCGTAATATAATGTTGGTTTATTTAAGTTTTAAAATGGGAATTGATCAGAAATCGGTATTCTCTTTGACAGTGGTCATATTAAGTCATGGGCTATTTATGTCGATCAAAGATGTAAATTTATTTGAAAAATAGGCCCGACGGCGGCAGAGGTTTGGTTTCTCAAAAAACTACAATTTTCCAAAACCCGAACATATCGTATAGTTTTGGAGGGATCATGTCTGATGAGTATATTTGACTGAAATAGCACGCCTGATGTAAGTCTTGTGCCTAAGTGACTTTTTCGAAAAATGTGTTTTAACCAATATCTCGAAAATAAAGATTACGAAATTGTTGGTTTTTCACGTGTAACTCATAAAAGGTTAAGTAACCCTCTACACAAAAATAGTTGACCGTTTTTTCCTAAAGGCGATGATTTGGAGAAAAATATATATTAAAAAATTTCATTTAAAAAAATATAAATAAAAAAAATAACAAAATAAAAAAAAATTAAGTGCAAAAAATAAATAAAAAAATTGAAGATAATACAAATAAAATAACAAATGAAAGTTATGGACTAAGAACTAGCAGCTTATTTTTGGGTTGAACGCATAACCAAAAAATAAGTATGAGGGCCCGTAGGTGCATGCATCTTGACATAAAATTTAAAAGTCTGGCACGTTTTTTTTTGGCGCCCTTGGAGTTGACGAGGGGTTCAAAAAAGCGGTTTTTTAGACTTCTGTGTAACGACCACATGCACTTCACTTCATTTTTTAAAAATGGGAAATGGTGCTCTGATATTTTTTTTAATTTCACATTTCTATTTTTACGATCCGATTAATAAAACCAAAGATATAAATTTCTTAGTTGAACCATATCGAGAGGATATTTGGAGAATTAAAAAAATTAAAAATCACCAAAAAAGAAAGTCTCCAAAATAAAATCGATGTGGTTTGTTTCAAAAGCCCACATCTTGAGTTTTATTTTTCAAATCGTTAAAATTAAAGTCTGTGGATTTAAAGCAAATGACAGAGCATCTTTTCCCGTTTTTAATAAATTAATTGAAGTTAATTTATTTTCAACCCCTGGTCCTTAGAACGCGCGCTAAAAAAATTCTGCAAGACTTTTGAATTTAATGTCAAGATGCGTGCACCTACGGGCCCTCATACTCATTTTTTTGGTTGTGTGTTTAACCCAGAAATATGAAAGAAAATTAAAAAATTTAAAAAATAAAAAATATAAATTAAAATCAAAAAATTATATAAATAAAACAAAAATAAAAAAGTAATATAAATTTAAAAAAAAAATCAAAATTCAAAAAATAAAAATAAATGAGAATTAAAAATTAAATTTGGCCAAATCATTCGTAAATGAGAATGTTGTCAAAAAAAGTTTATACTTATTTTATGTGTTATAAAATTCTCTAAAAAAAAAACTTTTTCCCACACGAGCGATCAATCAAAAGATATTCATTTATTACGGTATTTCAGTTAAATTGGTGAGAATATTGAAAAGCAGAGGAAACGCTTAATTTCTAGTTTCAAGTTTCATTCAAGTCAAGGTTCTGGAACCGCGTCGTTTTACTGGTGATTTATTAAAACGACGATCGTTATAACGGTTATTGCTTCTTCTAATTGATGAAGTGTTAAAAATATAGGTTTTTCGTAAAACAACTCTTAAACAATACTTAAGTTTTGTCGATTTTTTTTTAAATTGAAGATTATGTGACTTTCTATACAAGAAAGCTTTAACAAATGTAGTTAATAGCGACCTTTAAAAATACATAGTTTTTGTTAGAATTAATCAAAGTTCAAGTTGAAGTTGTCATCAAAAAAATTAAACTTATTTTAGACACATATAATAATATTCTCTAGCAGAAGGTTTATGATAATTATTGTTCATGCCAGCGCTCATTTCCAAGATATTGCATCTTTAAAAATATCGACAAATTCAAAAATAGGTTTTTGGGGGCACTTCAATATTTTTATCCCGAAATGTTGACTTTGAAAGTATTTTTTGACATCCCAGATTTTGGCATGGTGGCGTTTTGAATCAAAACGCGATTTTCGAAATGGCTGATACTCAAAAGAGGACAGGGTTTGATGTGTCAGAACAAAGCGGCTACGATCGCGATGTCTTAATTTTCATTTAATTTTTATAATTTTAACAATAAATTAGGTACATATGTACAGAAACGAAAAGACTTACATACTTAGTTTTGATTCAAAGTTTCCTTAAATAATTGCTCACCTGAAAAAAAAAATTAATATGAGTGCATTTCAAAGGTATGTTAGATTTTATAAAAAAGAAAACTAAACTAAATTAGCTTATGTTTAGGTATAAAATATTACAAAGCTTAGGTATATGTCGAAAATCTGAAAAAAGGGCCAACGAAAGCATATTTACAAAATATTAGGGATTTAAAATAAACATTTGCATGTTTTGAAGTGGATAGAATAATGTAACAAAATTATGTAAATAGAAAAAAAATGTGAAAACATAATAACTTCATCATTAAAAAAATCCTTCAACTTTAAAACAAATCTTTATAAAATGTTATTTGCTGGAAGTAGAAGTTATGTTTGTAAAATCTGTCACAAAACACTTAAGACGAATTTCCTTTTTTGTTATCACTGTGACAAGCTCTTTTAGTCAAGGACCAAGGTTTTCAATAAATAATAAAGAAAATAAATTTTTATTTAAGTCCCAAGAGCATTTCTAAATTCACATAGCTTTGTTTTTATTTTTAATACATTTTACTTTTGCCTTAAAAAAACAAAAAGAAAATCCCTCAAAACGACATTGAAACAAAACAAAATCCTAAGAAACGTCTCTTTTTATCCTTTAATTATAAAATAGCCACAATTTATAAAATAACTATACTCATTTGAATAATGTCCACAGGGACATATTATTTATCAAGGCTTATCCTTGGCACAATGAATCTGAGTTTAAAATGGAAAATCCTCAATTTGTTTTTTTTTCTTCTTTTGTGTTTTGTTTTCAAGCGAAGAAAAAAAGAGTTTTATTTTCATTTATTGTTATGGTAGCCACAGTGGTTTTTTTTTTTTAGTTTTTAGCAAGTCTGGAAAAATAAATAAATAAATAAATGAAATTTTTGGAAAAAATACCATTAAACTTAATTTTCTTAATCCTCATTTTCTACATTAAAAGCTGCACTTTTAGATTTTCTCGAATAGGCACATTTTTTAAACAAAAATATTTTCAATCATTAAACACAAATGTAAAGGAAGGTAACAAGAAAATAAAAGAAATCTTTTGCACTGCACGAATCGTACTAACATTCTATTCACAAATATATCCCTATATCGTTCAGTTTATTTGTTCTACAAATCTCAGTTAAAGAAAAATTGTTTTTGTTGTTTGTTTTATGAGGAAGGCACTTTTTATTAAAAACGCTGTAGATGTTTATATTTATATTTATATTTATATTTATATTTATATTTATATTTATATTTATATTTATATTTATATTTATATTTATATTTATATTTATATTTATATTTATATTTATATTTATATTTATATTTATATTTATATTTATATTTATATTTATATTTATATTTATATTTATATTTATATTTATATTTATATTTATATTTATATTTATATTTATATTTATATTTATATTTATATTTATATTTATATTTATATTTATATTTATATTTATATTTATATTTATATTTATATTTATATTTATATTTATATTTATATTTATATTTATATTTATATTTATATTTATATTTATATTTATATTTATATTTATATTTATATTTATATTTATATTTATATTTATATTTATATTTATATTTATATTTATATTTATATTTATATTTGATGCTCTTTTTGACACAGATTATTCTTAAGTAGTGGCAACCATTTGAACACAATCTAAATGGCAATAGAAAAAACAAAAAAAAAGTTACCACAACTTTATTTCTTTTGTTCCTTTTTGCATTCACCCAATGAATGTCCTGCGTAAAACATTGAATAGTATAAGAACAATAAAAAGAGAAAGTTTTCTGTATTCTTTTATTTTTGTTTCAATTTAGCACACAAACTAAATAGCGAACTCAACTCAGTTTCAACACTTTTTTGTATTTTTTTCTAAAATGATAGAAAAAACCACGAGGAGGAGAAACTCGTCATCTAAAACAATTCCCACAGAATTTTAAACTTATTCTTTATTTATTTCTGTTTTTAGGTATTTTCAAGGAAACTGATGTGCAAGCTTCCTGAATTTGTCCCTTTTTTGAGATTTTGTTTTCTATGAAATCATAATGGACGTTAAGTTGACAATGAAAGTTTCATTGAATGAACAAAAACAAAAAAAAACTTTTATTTATGTCCATATAACTGACTGACTGACCGTTTTGGAAGATAGTGACGATATAGTGCTGGAGATGATTATTTTATTTTGATTTTTTGCATTTTTTGCTGAGTTATACAGAAAATTTGAAATAAAAAATGAACAGTTTTAATGAAAAAAACACAAATAAAACAAGATTCAGCAAATAAAGATAGACATATTGTTTTAGGAGAATCTGTTATTATGGAGTTCCAATTAATTTCATTTAAAACGAATAAATTTTTCGCATGTGTAGCTACCAGAAAGTTCATCTCTATTTAAGCCTAATTTGTACTTTTTTTATATTCTAACCGAAGTGAAATTTTCACATAAAAAATTAGTTTTCCTAAGGCGTGAAATATAGTAAAAATCTATTGATGTTTCACTTTGATATATAAACGAGGCTTCAAATAACAAAAAAATCACCTACTATTAAATAAAAATGAATAGTTTTCACAACGGTTTTATATTTCACTTCGTTCAATCACAAGTGAGTTCTAGTTAGCAAAGTGCAAAAGTTTTAATTAACCGAATTCTTAGTTTATTCTGTTTTGAAAAAATTAAGACGCCATTGGAATGAAAAGTTTTTAATTTCACTCAGATAATTTTGTGAAGAATTTCTTCATATGAGATTTTTCAAATGAAAAGATTTGACTTCACGTTAATAATTTTTTGGAGAAATTTTCCACATGACATTTCGTCGAATGAAAAATGTGAAATGAAAACTGAATGCGTTCCATAATATTTTTCACAAAGTTTTATATTTCACTGCTTCAAATAACTCGTATAAGGGAGTACTTAAGAACAGAGTGAAACAGTTGTGGAAAAACTTAATTTACCTATTTTATATCGAAAAAAACGAAAAAAAAAATTAGTGTAATGAAAAGTTTTAAGGTTTAAGCTGATAATTTTGTGTAGAAATATTTCATATGTCATTTTTCATTTGAAAACAAAAGCTTTATTTACGGATCTTGGCATTTTGGAAACTTAATGGTCAATATTTGAAGATGTTTAACTTTTAAAAGAATTCAAAATTTTGCCTTAAAGCCAAGTAATCACCTGTGGTGAAATGAAAAATTAATGCATTTTACAATCTTTCAACTATAATGTATTCAATTTTTCAAGATGAAACAAAAATCTAGTACACAGTTCGAGTGAAAACAAAAAATTCATAGAAAATGGTCAGTGTGAAATGTTTAACAATACATTCCACAGCTTCTATTTTAAACCAAAACTTGTTGATTATCAAACGTTAAACTTTCAGTGAATCCCTCCCATTTTACCTATTTCATGCTTAGTAATTTAAAACATGGCCATTTGAAGATTGTGAAATGGATTATTTTTTCATTTCACGAGAGGTGACTAGATACTAGGCTTAGCCTGGGGAAAAGTAGATGCATTGTGGAAACTTAGTCTAAGTTTTGGTATAAAAAAGAAGCCAGGACACAAAAACTTCAAAATTTCACGATCACGATTTTGCATTAAATTTTCATTTTCACTTGGTTCTAAAACACTTTTGTGAAAAAAGTGAATATGTCTAAATGCACTTGTAGCCAAATTCAATCAAATTCAAATCACTTTAATATACGATTATCTTCCTTCCATCAACAATGGCTGCCAACAAAAAAAGAAAAAGAACCAGAAAACAAACAAAAAGGAAAAAGTTCCAAACTCAATTTCATCGCAACAAAATTACCCTCAATTTCTTCGAAATTTATTCTCTAATCCCAATTTAACGGCATTTGTGTAATATAAATCGCATCTTTATCTCTTCATTCGCTAATGTAGGTAGGTATATAGAAAAGCGCTCACTAGCAAGAGATGTATGTCTCATCTCCTTCCCTTTTGTCTGTCAGTTGAATACACTCACTTCAGTCACACTAAATACTTTGGCACCAAAAAAAAAAAAAAAAAAACAACTCGACGAAGAAGAAGGTCATTAACCATTTTAGTGCCCTTAAGGAAGTTAGCTTTTGTTAAGTGATTCCACTTTACGACACAAGCTGCTTACTACACTTACTTACATCAGCTTCACTAAACACACCAAGAATAGCAAAGCGCAGCGGTTTTTCTTTTGTTGAATTAGTGGCAACATTTCAATTGAAAATTTATTTTTGGATGCCCAGAAGCAGAATTATTATATTTTTTTTTTTTTCTTCTTTCTTTGTGTGAATGAAGGAAGAAAAAGATCATCAAATTAAATTTGAAAGAATTTTTACGACTGAAAGATGCAAAAAAAAAAAAGAAAAGAAAATGAAAGTCAAGCTAATTCCAAATGATCATGACTCTGAAAATGATGTCAAATTAATTTTTAAAAAAATCAAGGTCAACATTGCTTGGTTACATTGCCATCTGAATCTACATGAAATTCAAGATGATAAAACAATAAGATGATTAATGTTGGAGGTTTATTTAAGAGTGAGAGGGCGTTTCTTTTGTAGGGAAATTGTATTTGCTTGTCATTTTAATTTCGTTGTCTCTTCAAACGACCGATTTTCTAAGCTTGAAGCCAGAGTTTGGAAACAATGATTACTTTTTGAAATATATTCCAATTTTTATTTCAACTTCATAATTACACATAATTGTATAGCTGAAAAAAACATGAATTTCCATTGCTTGTAATTGTAATTGAAAAAACTCATGTACGAATTACATGTAATTGAAAAAATTCACTTTCCAATGTAATTGAAAATATGTAGCATTGTTTTTTTTTTTAAATCAATTGACGGACATCACTGAGTTAATTACAATAATAAAGATAATCGATTTAATAAATTGTAATTCATAATATGTTTTTATTTTGCAATACCACGTAAAATAAAGTTGAGAAAAGCAATTAATTAATTACACTTTTATGTAATAATAATTACTAAAAAAGAAAACATTATTACTTTTTTGATAATTACTTTTGTTTTCAATTTACATTAACGGATGTTATTAAATAGCAAGTAATTGAAATTCTTCAATTACATGCTATTAGTTTGAATTTTTTCAATTACTTTTAAAGATAATTGAAAAATTGTAAGGAGATTTCAATTACAAGTATGAAATTTTAATTAAATTTTTTCTTATTATTATTTGCTAAGTCTTTTTTAAGACTAGTTCACAATTAGAGGGAATCTGAGGTATTCATAGAAAATAAAAGGCATGCAACTTTCACGGCATGGATTGTGGAAAGTAAAATTTTTCCACACTACACCAGCCATTTTCCTTGATAATCTACTCTCAAACATTTTTAAAATGGTCACTAAAAGATTGGGGAACGCATTAATTTTTCATTTCAATTCAATTAATTCTAAAGCTTTTCACTTTTATATAAATATTCCACACATTGGCGTTGCCCCAGCTGCCCCAGCAAATACTTTTCAATTCTTTAACACCCCTAATGGAAAAAACAATGTAGTTTTAACGGGGCACTAGAAAGTTTTACATTGATCCTAGCATGGGCCTACCAAGGGTAAATCTCTAGTATCTTTTTGCCTCGAGAGGCAAAAAAAAAAGTTCACTTAATTGAGAGCCAATCCTGCGATTTGCTGGTCACCAGTCCAATACGCTTACTACAGTTTGGTGAAAAACAACATACATACTTCAATTTTTCCTACTTACTGTATGATGAGTATAAAATATATATATTTTGATTCTGTTATACAAATGGGGGTATTTGTGATAGGATAAAAAGACTTCTCCAACAAGTTTTTCCTAGCGAGGGCCTCACTAGTATTTGACAAGTTTTCCTTGTCTGTATTGCACTTAGCGGAGCCATTTCAGGGCCTTGATTTAACTTGATAAAAACTTGACATTTTTCCAGGCCTAATAATAAGATCTCTTAGAAAATTATTTGTTAACCTAATCAGGTTCCCATTGAATATTAAAATTGATTTATTACTGAAAGTTAACATTTGTATGGAATCCATAGCTTCACAGACTAATTAAAATAATTTACGAGCAAAAATTGGTTGTACCTTCATTAATTTTTGCAATGTACATAGATATAGATAACATCACTAGAAGAATTTTGTTCAAAAAGTAAGCCAGAGAAGTTGAGTGAGTAAAACAATTAAGCAAAGTCAAACAATTTGTGAAATGAAGTTGCAAGAATAAATATTATCGCATGGACCGTCTATACTGAATTAAAGACGACGGCATACACCACCATAAGTATCGAAAGACTTTTAAATTGGCTTTTTTTTATCTGACCCGTTGTTTTTATTAAGAGGAAAAAATTAATTTAATTAAAACTTTTTTTTTGGGACTAATGAAGGCATAAAAACTCATTAAATGCTTTTGTTTTACATAAATTTAGGGTTAACGGTCGAAAAGGGTCAAGAGTATTTGATGTATACTTTGAACAGTCTTAATAGCCATCAAAAGGGTCTTGAATTCATAATAATAAAAAGAATAAGAAATTATTTTTTTCTTCCACTAATGGAGTACATAATATTGAAAGAGCTTAAGAAATTGCATGTAATTTTTATTTCATAGAAAAATCTAAATAAATAACACATTTTATATAACGGTGTTGCATGGGTATTTACAATAATTAAAATAACTTAAACAAAGTTAAAAATCAAATGTAATGCAATTCTTTCTTATTAATGACGTTTTACATAATTTAAGATCGTTAATTTTAATTGAACGCAAACATCTAAATATAAAATTTTGTAAAACTAATCAAATTTCAGATAGTTTTAATTTTTTTTTTATTGATGCTTTCTCACTTTTAAATTTAAATTAGCTTGATAGAAAAGTTGAATCATTAATGTATTTTAATACTGTTTTAAAATTATAGTATTAGTTTTTTTTTCTTTTGTTTTCTATGATTTAAGTGGGTAGCTACTGCACGATGTTATATAAATTAAAATTAGAATATAAATTTGATTGCCCGCCTGGAAAAATGTCAAGTTTTTGTCAAGGCCCTGAACAGACTTCGGTAGGGGCAATCTAGACAAGAAAAACTTGTCAAATACTAGCGAGGCCCTGGCTAGATAAAACTTGGTAGACGAGTATTTTTATCCCATCACAAATACCCTCTGTACATATAAAAAATGTATGTCCATCATACATTAGTAAGAAAAATTAACGTATACTTTTTCACTTTCAAAATTAAAAATCTGTATTGCGAAATAGCTCAGAAGTTAGAGTATTGGACAGGCAATCAGAAGATCGTAGAACCGAATCCCAGTTGAGACAACTTTTTTTGTTTTATTGTTCTCTATAGGCAAAATGTTACCTAATAGACAAGGCCCTAGAGAATATCGATAGTTAGCTTTGCTAGACCCTTGCTAGCATCAATGATCAAATTTTTAGGGCCTCGTTAAAAATTAGATTATTTTTCCAGGTCCTCTTATCCCATCACAAACCCACCTGGAAAAATGATCCAGTTTTTAACGAGGCCCTAAAAGTTTTAACATTGATGCTAGCAAGGGTCAAGCAAGGCTAACTAAAGATATTCTCTAGGGCCTTGCCCGTTAAGTAACCTTTTGCCTAGAGAGAACAAAAAAAAAGTTATCTCAACTGGAATTCGATCCTGCGATCTTCTGATTACCAGTCCAACATTCTAGCAACTGAGCTATTTCGCAACACAGTTGTGTAATGTTGAAAACAAAAACTATTTACTTACTTTTATTTTTCTTACTATTGTATGATGGCCCTAAAATATTTTTTTGTTTTTGTTATAACAGGGTATTTGTGATGGGATAAAAGACTCATCCACCGAGTCTTTTCTAGCAAGGGCCTCACTAGTATTTGACAAGTTTTTCTTGTCTTGATTGATGACTAAACTCTACAAAAACTTTTCATTTTTCCAGGCGGGAACAAATCCAGGGGCAAAATTACCTTATTATGAATTTTAATTTCCCTGTTTTAACGTTAGAAATGTTGATTTTTGTTAATAAAATGAAATTACTACGGTTACTCCCTTCTTCAAACTGTCGATATAATAATTATATTTCTATGAAATAGAAAAATACAAATATTTACTAATAGAAATTCGGAATACCGATAATCGACATTTTGTCTATTCGACTTTAAGTCTGTTTTAAATTGACCGTCGCAATGAGTAACTGAGTAGATCTCCCACGATAAAGTTGATTCCGAGTAGAGTCGGGCGTGATTAACATTCAGAACTTCTCAACCATGATGTAACTAAGCGTGGAAAAACTATCCCTTTCAGTAATTTTTTCGGTTGAGATAAGGAGGTAGAATCATATAAAAATATATACTTTTGCAATCCTATCCGTTTTCCTAAACATAGTTATGCAATTTTTTACAACAGCTCTTTTGCAAACCACAATGAAAGCCGATATCTCCTATCTTTATTGAGTACTATTGTTTGGGAACTTTAGTGAGGCAATGTCGTACACATAAACCAACGAAAATCGAAACAATATTTCATTTCACAAAAGGGCTTACAAAATTTTAAATTAAAATCAATCATCTATTTATGGAAAGACCGACTTTTGCCAAATTTCTCATCATTTATGCTCAATCATCTTGAGACAAATTACAAAGTGTTCGACGTGTGACATAAATAATCCAATTTCTATTTCTTTATTTTTCACAGAAAGACTTTTTTATCGACCAAGAGATAAAAATCTTTATCAATATTTTTTTTCGAGACGATATGATGGCTTGAATTCTAAAAAAAAAACTATTATTTTTGATTGAATAGCTTTCATAACCCTCACTGCAGAGAAAAAGACAATATACAATTCGTTGCACATTCAATAAAAAAGGCAAATTGATTTCTCTCTTTGTCCATAAAAAAAAATACATATTGTCAATTTGAATATGAAATCAAGGTAACCTAATTTAAGGTCAACAAAATGAAATTTAGTAGGTATACTTCAAGACTACTCTCTTACATATCTAACCTTCAACTATGCCATTCAATGGAAAGTGTTCCACAAGCACAAGCTAATTTTATCTAATAAATTGCTTCTTTTTTTTATTTTGTTTGTTAAGATAAGATCTTTGAAATATCAAAGCATCTTCATTTCATTGACTTTAAACAAGTTAAATAGATACAACAAATTAAAAGAAGATAGGAAGGTACAAATAAAGAAGGCAAACCAAAAGAAACAAGAAAAAACTTACGAACACAAAAAAAGTGTCTTTTTGTCGTTTAAATTTAAATATTTTTTATATCAGAATTTAGATATATACTAAAGGGTGTTTCTTTTTCATAAATTCAAAGAAGTAAAATGTGGAAACAACATAAATTAAAGCTTCACTGAATAACACATTTCTGTATTGGAAACTTTTTGGCAAAAACAAAAACTAAGTTTATTTTTACAACCATTTATTATATTACAGCCATAAAATTTTATCAAAATTCCGGTAGCCTTTTGAGAGAAATAAGAAAATGGCAAGTTTTCGCCAAGTTCAGTCAAGGCCCGGGAAAACAAGCCTACTAGTGAAGACTAGTAAGAACCATTTGTGTAAGTTTTGCTTTTTCATCAGAAATACCATCTTTATATATAATAATAGGTCAAATTTAATTTAAACATATTCAATATCAGTATTTTACAACTGTATTGCGAATCCATCCAGAAGTTAGAATATTCAATTTGGTAAACAAAATAAAAAGCATCAAATCCCTGATAAGACAACATTTTTTTAACACAATTTACAAAGCTTTAGAAAATTTCGATACCTAGTATTTTTTGCTAGGCCCTTGTTAGCACCGGTGAAAATATTTCTGGGGCCGTGTTTTTTTTTCAGGCCTGTTCTTATATGGCAGCTACACTTCCCACATGATTTAAAACAAAAATTCAAATTTCTCCGCTAGGCACTCATATAGAAATATTATCTGTACCAAATCGTTTCAACCTTCTGGACTATAGATTGATGCACAGTGGATTCACAGGGGTATCGCACGAACGCATGAACGCACGGACGTAGAGACGCACAAACAAACGTACGGATGGTATGGTCAAATACACTTTGTTGATACAAACCTCTACATTTTTTTACACAAAACCAATACTTGCTCTATCAGAAGAAGTAAAAATAGAACGTTTACATTTGTGAAACTTCTTTTTTTTATTTCACAAACTCGAACTCATTAAACACATTCTCAAAACTAATTGAAAATTAAGATTGGTCTTCAATCAATTATTGAATGGAAATAAATTTAAATTTTCAAACTTAATTGTTCACAATTTATATTCCACATTTTCTTTCTCGAAACAAAAAATAAAATAATTAGCAGTTGGAAAACATTTTCAACTTAACTAAAGGCCACTTTACACGATAATAGAAGTCATTTGACCTGTTATTATATTTTCTGTATGATTTCTCAAATGAGCTTTTATTTCGAGTCAAGTCATAAGGTTATCATTTTTTTATGTTTACACGTCTTCACTTGTCATTTCATTTCCTCTATGGTAATTTGTCATAACCAAAATAAAAGAAAAAAAAGTCATAAACAAATACATTATTTGAGAGAAAAAGTTACAATGTCAAAAATGTCATCCACTTTTGGCTTTTGAGAAGTCATATGAGATCGATGACAATTATCAAAATTATTTAATATTATTTTTATGACAAGTCATTTGAAAAATCATGACATCTAAAATCGTAAAGTGACCTTAAGCCATAATCCTTGATGTTTCATAAAGTGAGGTTAAACAATTTAATGTGAAATCAAATATGGAACGTATTAATTTTGATTTCACGTGAAATGAAAATTGACTGCATTCCACAATCGTCTTATTTTCATTTTTGACTATTCGAAAGTAAGTGGACAAGTGTGTAAAAAAGTAACATTTTAAAATTAGAAGGCGTCAGTTTAAAAAAGAAAATGTGGAATGTAAAGTTAAAAATTTAACGCTTGCGATTTTGTGTTAACTTTCCATTTTCACTCAAATTAGTACAGTATTTTTAGAGCATGGGATCTCAGTTTATAGATAAAAAAGAATTTTTCATTAAATTTGTTAGCATGAGCATCTCAATTTTACATTCCACATCTGCTACTTTATGCCTATTTCTATTAACAAAATTTGTATAGCAAATCGAAATTTATAACTCTTCATTCCTCAGCTTGTATTTTTAACGGTGCAAGTTTTTCCCTAAATATTCCATACTAACAAAATGAAAATATGTCCATATAAAGATTGTGGAATGCATTCATTTTTAATTCCACGTGAGGTAAGTGCTAAAAGTTTTAACAAATTGTTAAGTTTTTCTTCTTCATTTAACATTACCTTTGTGTTACCAGAAAATTAAATAAAAAAATAGAGCATGAGAAAGAATGTGGAACCTATTCGTTTTTGCAAGATTTTAAATGACACTAGTTTTGGACTTTTTTTCTACTGATTAACTATGTTTTTATTTTTTTATTTCTACTTTCTGTTGACAATATTCTTAAAAAGTAGCTAAGCAATTTTTTTCACATTATCTGAATTTGTAAGACTTAAAAAAATAGAAAGCTGTTCATATTATCGAGAGTCCACTGTATAGCTTTCCAGCGAATGATTATCATGAACAGCAGACACCTCCTGTATGATGTGGAAACAAATAATAATTATTATTAATATCAACCACCCCCACACAGACATCAGAAATGAGTTATACGTCTTACGTCATATAACATGAGTTCCATATAGACACAAACATGTCCAATATGCATTTGTGCATCTGTCAAATGCAATAAGCAGCTGACCTCCATTGATGGGTAGATTTTCGATTTTCTGTTTTAATTTTAACTGAAGGTAAGGGTTTTTTTCTCCCTCTCGGGAGAAATACATTTCCTACCCTTTTTCCTTAATGAGATATATGATAAGGAGGGTGGTGGAATTGGGGTATCGTGGGGGTGTTTTTGTGAAATGTATGATTATGATGTTCGATTTTCCTCTCGAAAATGTTATTATAACTCAATTTTACTGGCCGAGTGAATTTTTACTTTGGCAGCAGGGAGAGGGCGGGTATATGAATTGTAAAGATTTTTTTAAGGGTGCTGTTCGACTGTTGTACTTTTTGAGGGTTACTATGAGTCTTTTGACTGTATCTAGACAGTCTCGGGTGAACGGGTATGCTGTGTGGGTGTTGGGTTGTTGAGTGGTTGAAGAAAATTATTAAGGGAAGTATATATTTTGTTGTTGTTGTATGGGTTTGAACAGAAAAGATGAAAATATAAAGCACTTCAGTTCACAAACACATACTTCCGGTTAAGGGATTCAAAAAATGTTCAGCTGGTTGCTATTGATTTTCATTCACCCACTCAAACCCAATAAAAAAAAACACAACTTACAGACAAGCGCATGGTTTGAGGCCATAATTTTCAACTCATGTTGGTGGCTCTTAATGGGTTTTTCTTCTTAATAGTGACACAGGCAGCAATTGTATAGCAAAAGAACAAATTGTGGGAAGGGGTATCTGAGAGAGAAAGAGGGAAGAAGGAATGGATGTATGAATTTATTTGTTGACATTCAGGTCTTTTGGATTTCTTGTTCTCTTGGAATTGATTCTCAACGAAAATAAGAAAACAAAGAAGACTCCTTTAAGCTCGAGGACGACGACGACAAAATGTCTGGCACGGGATTTTTTTTAAATATTATTTGTGATAATAATGTGGCTTTTTGGGGATTCTGATTATTTTTTTGTGGAAGGATGATACAGCACTTCGGGTGCTTCTGTTAAGGTTTAATTTTCTTTTTTAGCAAAATACGGTATCTTGATATTTATTGAGGCATCTTAGATTTGAATTTGGATTTTAATGTAAATGTGGTTTATGGATCATGAGGGTATAAGTCTTTTTGTAATCACATGTGATTAAATATTCCATATTTTCAACGGTTAGAATTCTTAAATAGATACCAAAGTCCTCCGACGAGAGGAAAACAAAAACGTCCCATAATTTTTTTTCCAGGCAATGAATTACTTTAGGTATAATCACAGGAGAAAAGAATGAAGCAAAGTCTGTAAATTAAGATTTAAATGGCATAAATTTATAAATTTGTAAAAAAAAAAACTGTCATTAAAGTAAGAAATATATTTTAAATGATTCTACTTTAACCTCAGTACTCTTTTCCTAAAACTCCGTATTCTGAATTGCCCTCCTCCACACCTAACTTAGCTTAAGTTCTTGGTTTTTAAGATAGATTAAGAACTAGTTTGTATTAAGCTGAATAAATGGCAGTTTTGGCCACACCAAAATTAAAAATTTGTCAATGATTTGAACTCCGTCACTTTCTTCACTTAAAGTAAAGTACTCAGTTCGAGTAGGCATCATAAGTTCATACAAAAACATCCCCATATATGTAAGTGGCTTTAATAGTTTTATTAAAAAACTTAAGGGTTGGCCCCTTTTTATAAAAAAAATAAAAACAAATGTACGCCCGATTATATTATATCGGGTTGTTCAATAAGAGCGCTACAAAGTTTTTTTTAAATAAAACAAAAACGGTTTTGGATATCAATGAAATTCTTTATTCCTGTGATAGTACGTTTGATGCCATTATGTATGGAACTCGATTTCTTTTGCATGGCCACCACGGGCACGCTTGCAGAAGTCCAGACACTGAACTCAATTTTCGACGGTTTTCAAGCATAAATCGGCCGATACTGCTGCAATTTCACGTTCGATATTCGTACGAAGTTCATCAATCGTCGCTGGCTTGTTGGCATAGACCATAGACTTGACGTAGCCCCACAGAAAATAGTCTAACGACGTCAAATCGCACGACCGAGGCGGCCAAGCGACTGGACCATTTCGTGTGATAACACGTTCTCCAAACTTGGTTTCCAATAAATTGATTGTGACATTCGCTGTGTGGCTTGTGGCGCCGTCCTATTGGAACCATTTCCTCCAAGTCCATATCATCCAATTGGGGCCAACAATATTGAACGGTAGCGATCCCAATTCACAGTAACGTGCCGGCCTCGATCATCACGGAAGAAGTACGGCCCAATGACGCCGCCGGCCCATAAACCACACCAAACCGTAATTTTTTCGGGATGCAATGATGGCTAATGGAGTACGTGTGGATTGCTGCCTGACCAATACCGCATATTTTATTTAGTGACGAAGCCATTTAGCCAGAAATGAGCCTCATCGCTGAAGATGATTTTTCGATGAAAATCCAAATCATTTTTAAGTTGTTGCTCAGCCCAATTCACAAACATACGACGCTTCTGGTGGTCAAGCGGCTTCAGTTCTTGCGTCAATTTAATCTTGTAAGGATGTAGACCAAGATCTTTTCGCAAAATTCGCCACACCGATGCCACAGAGATGCCCAACGCTTGAGAACGACGTGTGAGAGACACATTTGGGCTTTTTGCAACTGAAGCCTCAGCGGCAGCAATATTCTCGACACTACGGGCAATTCTTTGTCTCAGTGGCACGGGAACATTTTGTACTGTGCCTGTGGATTCAAATTTTTCCACTAGACGCTCAATTGTTGATCTGCTAGGACGATTAAGACGACCATAAAATGGACGTAGCGCTCTTAACGTTGAGGCCACTGACTCCGAATTTCGGTAGTAAATTTTAATAATTTCGACTCGTTGTTGGCTCGTACATCTTTCCATCATGAAATGGCAAACCTAACTGAAGAGAAATGTCAAAAGAACGGCAAGAAATATGGCGTCGTTTGCTGTCCCTCTCGCTCTACTTTTATAGCGTCCCTTTTGAAAAACCCTTTACTAACTTGGCAGCCAAGTAAGCATTGGACATTGTGGCAACTACTGTCGCTTATTTGTGTCTCATAGAGTTACCAGAACTCCCAGAGAATAATAGACCATATAAATATGTGGGAAAGGGCGACTCGGAGACACAACAACCATGTCGTCTATAGTCAATTTAGTTTACCTCAAAGTAGATATGGAGACAAAATCCACTTTTGCCTCTGGTTGGAAAGGCAGGAAAACCCTTAACTAACCAGAGCTTGGCCGACTTTGCTTTCTCTCAAAGAAAAGTATCGACAATTTGGTCAACAGCTACAAGAAACTTGGACTCGTCTTTGTAAATAAGATTTCTTGAATGAATTCTTCGGGTACTACTCCGTTTTTCAGTCCTCCTTGCTTCATCTAAGGCTACGATTATGACTCACGATATAATCCAGCTGTGATTTGCCGCAATAGTTCTCTCAAACAATAGTCTAAAAAAATTAATAATCAAAACATCCAAGAGTCCAATGCTTTACCTCGACCTTGTCGACCCAACAAAGACAAGCTTCTCAACCATTCAACTCTGTTTGCAAAAAAAATTATACATCGGTTTATACATAGTAATTAATTTATTCGAATGACCGATCTACTTACAATGAATTCTTTATTTTTTTTTTTATTTATTTAAATAAAATAATTATTAGGTAGATTCTTTTTTTTTTTTTGTCTTTCTTTCTTCATGAACAGAATGAATAATTAATCATTTGATACGACAAATTCCAGTCACCGAGAGCATACGAACATCACACACAAGGTAGATCCGTTCGGAAGCAAAAATAATAATAAAAAAAAAGTTGGAGAAAAAATGGCAATGTGTATGCCATATGCAGGTGGTGCTGCTGCTGACTGGCTGCCAATGTTTCAGATAATAATTTTATAATCACCTGAAGTGAGGGTGATGCATATGACTGTATGTGTATCAAAAAGTCCGAGGTTAAATATCCAAGAAAATTGAAAAATGTTTTTTTTACAATGACAACGGAAGAAGAGGACACTTCGGAAGGGTTGATCCTTTAATTTATTAATCCTTAAAAAAAAAACCTCGTAATGGAAGGTCGCAATCCTTCGCATTGTTATTTTTATGCAAATAGATTCTGGTGAAGGTTTTTTTGCGGTTTCGAAACCGGATCATAATTTAAAAAAAAAAAATTGAAAGTCCCAAAATAAATTGAAAAGATTTGAAAAATTAATCGATTTAGTTGTTTTTAAATTTGTTCTCAAAAGGATTCAATTGGAATTCGTAGAAATTTAATTTATCCAAAGAGACACAACTCAAGCAAGTGGTGCAAGTGACAACTTACATGAGAACCCAAAATAATTCAAGTGCAAATAATATTCATATTCAAAAAATATACATAGATAGTATTTAGCACTTACCCAGAAAGGGGGTTTTCCAAGGAATAAGGAGGTTTCACCTTATTTGGCCAATTAATGTCAAAGCCAAAATCGTTGAAACATTTAACATGGTGAATTGGATCTCTGGAATTGACAGTAAAGTAGTCGTAGATATATTCTATTTCAATTCAGCTCAAAGATACAATTATGTTTGTGTTTGGGATTCACAGAATCAACAGAGATATATTATCTCCACCCTTCATTGGGCATCGCAGATCGATGGTTAACCAGAGTGATAGTGTGACAGGTTTCTGTTTTGTGTGGAATTTTATCACACAAAAGACAACAAACCAATCAATGGTGAACCCCCAAGAAGATGAAGAAGAGTAAACTTGTCCATGAGTCCAATGATAAATTCGATAGCACTGATGCTGATGGTGATGATAATGAGGAAGAAAAAAACGTGGCAATATATACGGGATGGGAGATAGAAAACCAAAAGACATAGAATCTAATTGAATACATCCTCATTAATCAATTGTTGCAGAGACAGATCTAAGCCACACGAGGAGCACAGGGTGGAGGTTGTGGCAAATGATCATTAAGTCCACCATCTGGTTGTTGGCTCTCGGTTCAATGATGAAATATAAACTCACCTAGGGTACCAGCGGTTGTGAGTCGTCGTAGTCTTGGTTGCCTTTGGTTTTATCTTAATTGAAAACCAGGAAAAGAATTTCTTCTACATAAGAAAAACTTTTGAAGATGAATGATTGAAGAATACAATAAAATCTAGATTATAGGTTTTGCTAATAACTCAGTACTTATCATTTCCTTCTTCTTTTGATGGAAACAAAGCAATACAAAAAAAAAAGAAAGAGTTCATTGAAAAAGTTAGCAAAACAAAAATACAACAAAAAAAAACATAGAAAAACATTTGATAATGGCAAACAAGAAGAACACAAGAACCATGAGAGATAATTTTGTCGAGATAAAAAAAGTAAGATTTTTTGGATGTATAGAAAGATGACCTCAAAAAAAAAAAACGAAAACAAAAATAAAAAGAAACTAAAATACAAATTAACTTTTAGGAAGATAAAGAAACAACAAAAAATGAAACTCATCTTCGTAAATGAGGTTAATCGTTGACAATGCTTCCAATATACAAGTTAAGTCTATTTGAGTTAAATTCACAAAACAAACCTTAATACCTACATCAAAGAAAACTTTGGCTATTGAGACTTTTCATGATTTGATGTCCGGTGGGAATAGGGATGCGAAACCAAGATTTCTTACACAAGTTGAGATTAGCATGTTTGATGAAGGAATTAATTCATCTGAGAAGATTAAAATAAGGAAAGCAAATTTTTTGTAAGTTTGTTTGAACCACTCGTCTGTATTACAGACGTTAGAAAATTTAAGAACGATATAGATGATATATGTACCTATGTGATTTTGAGGATATTATACAATCAACAATGTTTAGCAAAAGCTTGAACCTATAAGCAAGTTTCTGGTGAGTGGAATAAGTTAATGCGTCTTAAGAAAGCAAGCTCATATGTTTTTGCCCCCAAATAAAAGACGACTTTTAAAGGAAAATTTTTCGGGAAATTGTTTATCAAAGGGTTTCCCATAACAAGTAACAGGATTGAGCAAACCATGCTGATAATTAAACTTAAATATCAAAATAAGTGTTCTCTTGTGGGAACGTTGCGCGCCCATTTGATGCCCCATTTCAAATGGTCAGCCTTTTCAAACGATTATACAATTTTGTGTGCCCAAATTCAACTCGTAAGGTTCGCTTAATAATTATCCAACACCAGACAACGACCTCAACGAAATGCAAGTCTTCCCGAATACATAGCCGTTGTCCATTAAAAAGTGCAAAAAAAACCCAAGGCAGTCAATGACAAAAAGATGATAACCAATTTCTTTGGGCCCAAATTATCGATATGGATGTGGTTAGAATAGGGTCTATGGGCAACACAGGTAATGCCAAAAAAGACATTCTACAATTTGAGGTTGAATTGGGAACCAAGATCTAGCGATTTTACCACGGAGACTTTATTTGTAGGATTTTTTGAAATCTCAGTTCTATTCTAATAATTTGCAATCGACCAATATATTCAAGGTCATTGAAAACAAACAATTCTTTGATATCTCACACACAGCTTGTTTTATTTAATCTTGTTAAGATCTATAGGAATGTCTCCATTTATCAAAGGAGCGGTTGATATTTTAAAACCTATATCATTAAATCTACATGTTATTCCTAAGACAAAGTTAGAAATCTTGCCAAAAATCATCATAGACGAGGGAAGTTAAGCAATAGAAATATTCAGAACTAACCCACAGTCAAAGCTCTAGGGTCTTATCTTCTGGGACTCGGAGATGGCTTAAGCCGAGATGGTTGCCAAAACTCTTTTATTATTGAAGTTTTCGGACCTTGAAATTTCAAGATTCTTAGGTTTTGAAATATGTGTTTTGAGATTATGTTCAACTCTCTCGGTGATTTCTTCATGATCTTCCACAAAAAGGAAAAAGTTTATGCAAGGATGCAATAACAAGCCATGGCTCTAGTGAGTTCCTCCTTATTTGCTGCACCTATGTATTATTTTATTTAGCTTATTGTGGATGTTGGTGTTATGGATATGCTGTCCAAGTTTAATTTAATAATTAAAAAAACAATAAAGTGGAGGAACAATGTTGATCTTTCTAACCTTTTTCAAGGCTCCTTTGAATAAGTTTTCGGGCTTTTTTATACTCTTTTGAATTTTCTTGTAAAAAAAAGTTTTAAGGCTTCACAGAGAGAGAGCCTGAATGATAGTTTTAAGAAAAGATTTTATTTTGTTTAATAAAAGATTTTTAGCAAAAATATTTTAAAAGTTTAATAAATAAATAAATAAATTTAGATATGAAGAGTTTTGCTGCAAATGATTGCATATGGCCAGTTTAGATACCATCCCCCCTATCTCAATTAAACCCTCTAATATGTATAGTAACACTTCACTCCTTTCCAATTTTCAATGGCCCATTTAAAGATCTTTACAATAAAAACCCATGAATATTTAAGTTCCTTCTTTTATGACATAATCGATAGAATATGATGGATAAGAAGAGGTTTGAAAGAAAACAGGTATTGAGAATTTTTGAAACAATTGACAACAATATTAAATGGGATTGGAGGGATAAGGCTGAAAATTTTCCTTAAAAACCGTTCAATATGCCCAGTTTAACAAATCTGCATTAAAATCTCAATTTTTGAAGTAGTGGAAATGACGAGTTTTGGTTCCATCTACTCAAAATGTATGTACAAATATATATGGAATAGGTTCATCAAAACTCTTTCCCATCCAAACGATTCAAGACTGAAAATACTGTTGCTGATTGTATTTTTTCAGCAACGCCAACTAATCCTGCGTCTGTTGTCAGTAAGTCGCAGTAGTCACCCACCTCAGGAGGAGTATAAGTAGGACCAAAGTACAACCTAAACCAGACGACACAGGACAAAGATACCCAAGAACGCCATCTTCTTCGTCCTCCTAAAACCAACAAACCATTGGCATCCCCAAAGCCCAAAAGAGGAGCACACACAAATCAGGATTTTCTAGTTTGTGCTTCTTCGTCTTCTGTGGATTCTTCTTCATCACCAGCATATATTATATTCTCCTATTTCTTGTCTTTCTCTACGCCCATCATCGTTCGTCATTCACCAGCAAAATTCCATTCACATTTGTTTTTTTATAGAAGACAATTTGGATTTTTGCGAATGTCAAGAGAGAAATTACATATATTGATAAAAAAATAACTAAATTAATAAATTACCTTGGAAATGTGTGTAAGTGAAGCAAAGTTTGGAATTCACTTGAAACTCCTGGAAGTTTGTTCTCCAATACAAAAAATTATCCCTCGATGAAGGAGAAGACAAAAAAACAGTTTTTCACTTCTTTATTTTGCAAGAAAAAAAACCCGGACAAGGAAATTTCTTCTTTTGCACTCGCTCCTAGCTCCACCGCCAGCAAAGAAAAACAACAACAAAATTAAAAAAAAAAAACAAGAAATAGAAGAACAAGAATTTTCTTTATCTTTTCTCGCTTCACTTATGCAATTTTTTTCTTCTATTTTCACACACGCACAGATTTACACCGCACGACTCGCACTGAAATCACAAATTCTGCTTCTTTTTTGTGTTGGAATTCCAATTAAGATTAATGCACTCGCGGAAAATAGAAAAAATTAAATACACAAAAAGAACTTCTGCTTTAATCAAACAAATTCAATAGATATGAGGAAACGAAAAGAAAAAAATACACACAAATTTCCTTGACAATTTTCGCGAAAACACAATTTTTTCTTCCTATTATTTTTGGGTGGAGACTTTTTTTATTTGATTCTTTTCTTTCCTGTTTCTCTTCAATACACTCACTTGAATTTTTTTTTCACTTTTGATTGATTTATTTTCGTTGAGTTAATCAGGTTTTTCCTTCGATTAGCACACAATCATATTTGGGATTGAAAATATTTTCAGTTTGATAAATCGATCTCCGCCATTTGAATTTTTTCTTTAATTCTTGATAACTTCTGTTTTTTCTATGCGAACACGAAGGCGAAAAAGCAACTTTTTAGCCAACGAACTGCACTCTGGTCCGACGTTGGTGAGAGTGTCAGAGTGGAGAGTTGATTGAAATGGGAAGAATGGCCGTTTCGATAAAATAGTTGAATATTATATGCGATGATGTGCTTTGTTGGAAGGTTTGTTTCGGTTTTATTGTTTTTGTTGCTTTCTCTGTTGCTTGCGGGGGAAAATGAATGAATGATGATTGCTGAGTGAGTAGGAAGATAGAGTAGTTGGCAGAAGATTACTGCGATGGGTAGCGATGGTGTGCATTCGATGACATGACAGAAGATAGCTGGGTTGCGTTTGGAAAATAAGAAATGGAGAGATAGAATGGGTGTGTTCAATGTCTTGTTGTTTCTTAAGCCAAAGTCACACCTATCTCATCTGGTGGTGTGAAGTATTGTTCGTGTTGACAAGAGTTTTGTGCTACAAAATTATTTCTCTCCTTGCGAGCGGTACTGCGTGTCTATTTTCATCATTCCGAAGAAAATGCTTAATCCTCTAAATCGACACTTTTGGGTTTGTTGCTGTCCGCCAATGGAAATTTTACTGTTCTAAGTATGTTTATACTATTCCCCTAGAGTTGCCCAGACTCGCGCTGGGTTAGCTTTCGCGTTTTTTTTCCCTTAGTGAACTATATTACCCATTTCTGAACTTCCCTACCATTTTCCGAAGTAAAGTATAGCTTCTGTCATATATTGACACTTCCAAAATCTCAAGGTTGTTCAGGGAAGCCTCACGTCAAACTAAGTGGTCTCACGTGAAGCCTGTCTGAACACATCTAAAAAATTATTTTTCGCTCGTTTAATCTAGACTAAAACTTAAATCCAAATTAAATGTTATTTAAATCCTAAAGTTGAATCCAATTCCATATATTCACTTTTTTAATCCTTTAGTATAGCTGTAGTCTCGCCAACATCGTTTCAACTTGCGACTCGATTTAAATTTGTATTCAATTTGCACTTGAAGTAGAAGTTTATTGCTGGTCACTTATCTTATTAATAATAAATTATTCACCATTTTTTGATCAGCCCAAAATCTTTTTAATAAGTATATGTATATTTATAATATTTTATGCACTCTTGGAAAATACATGCTATCAACTTTCACGGGAGAAATTTGGCATTTGGATTTAAAAACATTTTACATCTTGATAAGAGCATTTTAAATCCTTTGGACTTAAGGCATTTTTAGAGTGGATAATATGGACTTGGATTTAAATTTTTGGATTAAATAAGTCTGGATTTATAGTTGGATTATAATTTATGTTTGCTTTTTGTTCCATCTGGCAAACAATTGAGATTATTCACTCGCAATGACGTCACAAATCATGTCATTGAACTGTCAAGCATACCTTGTTATTCTTATACCATGGTATAATACTATGTTCCCACCAAAATGAAATCCGAGATTTCAGCTGAAAACTTTCGAAATTTCCAATTGGTGCTTACACTGCCAAAACCAAGATTTCGTCTCATATAATCATAAACAACTAAACCATGGTGTGCTTACGTATCTGTGTTTCTCACCGCTCAAATGTCAAATACAGTATCATACTCTCTCTTTTTGCCTGCTTGGCGTTGGAGTGAATGATCCTTTTATCAAAAAGCTTTTCACCTTTATATGGTGAAAGCGGGAAATGGGTCTTTTCATAAAGAAGAGTTCGCATCGTTATTAGATTTCATTGAGATTTCAACGAATTCTAAACGTCAAAATTGAGTCTGACTCCATCTACATCTCCTTCGTCAGATTCTGTCGTCGAAGGGAATACCGAATAAAAAAATGGTTGCATGGGCATTATATATTTTTTGATGGCGCAACAGCTCGTGGAGATTCAGGGCAAAGTAACCTACAACTCTCAATCATTCCATGTTGTTGCAAGTCCAAGTTGAAGTTCAAACGGCTAATTGGGAAGCACTTTTTCATGATAAGGATACTCTTGAAGGAAGGCAGAAAACATTTCTGCTTTTAGGTGGCAGCGGCTGGGAATCGAGCCTACCCTTCAGCATGACAGTCAAACGCATTTACCATTATGCCACGAGGTACTACCAAAATTTATTTACATTTGTTTTTTAATACTTTAGCGGTATTTTAAACGGAACTATCTTATAGGTTTCTAACCCGAGGCCACACGGGCAAGTACTGGTAAGCAAATGTGTTTGTATTGCAACTTGCTTGCCAGAACTTGCCCGAATACCAAAACAAGTGATTAATTAAAGACTTTTTTCAGAGTTCGTCCATTTGACAGTTCATAACAGATTTCTTAGCAGATTTCACAGAGGATTTAAGCTTGCTGAATACCAAAATTATAAATACATAAAATATTTGTGGACAGCTCAAATTTTTCTAAGGAAAGTAAAATATCTTGCCGCTTAGACCCAAATGTTTAAATAGAGAAAAAAGATTATATCTGTTCGTGTACTTCTGAAAACTAAGAAATTCTACGAATGTTATTTTTTAAATATGAGTTTTGACAGAACTTTGGGCTAAATTCATTGAAATTTATTGTTTTTGGAGGTATGCAAATAGACATAATTTTTCTTAAACTGAATTGAATTAATTTGTGACAAGTACCGAAACATAAACGAAGCAAGGGGAATCAACAAACCCGCTTTTGTCAACCAAGCACTTTAAAATCATCAATAAATCTTTGTTTAATATCCTCGTGTGAACACAAAGCTTGGGTTAGCTTACATGCTGGCTGCACTTTGCATGAACAATGCTTCACATCGAAACCACAATCCAACCAGTAATCTGATTTATCTGGATATGAATGCCCACCCATTAGTTATGGTTATTCTTATTCCAATTTCCACAGGAAATAATTGGAAGTTCTAAAACAGAAAAAGGCTAATTAACTGGCTGAACAGAATGGAGACGGAGCTGCAATGTCAAAGTGTTGAATACACACAATTCCAATGATATGAACACAACACGACGCAGGAGCTGCAGACGCAGCTGGACAAGTTGGCCTACTTTTAACTTTTACATGCTGCTTTTTGGACGTTTCGAAATTGTGAGAGCACCCGAGTGTTTACATAGGGGTTGAATAGAGTTTCAAACTCTTTTCACCCCGAGGCCACACGGGCAAGTACTGGCAAGAAAGTTGGCTACATACACTGCCTGTCAAACTCGTAGTTTGCATTCCACTTGCCTTGCACTTCCTTCCCACTTGCATTCCACTTGCTTGTCTCCCCTCCAAGTGGGATTGAAAGTGTGATGGTTTTAGAACCGTTCCTAAATATTTTCTTGTATTAACATATGTCAAATCGTGTTGGATGCGCTGTCAAGTTGTGTGTGATGAAATTTCATATTTTGCTTCCACACTATTATAGATGAATTTCTTCACACTTTTTTGGCATGTTTGGCTGAAAATAAATTTAGCTAATAAAAATGAGTGAGTGACTTGTTGGTAAATTTATACTTTTGAATAAGTATTTGTGCTTTTTCTCGAGAACTTTTATCACACCTATTCATATATAGGAAATGAAAATAAAAAAACAACGTCTGTAGAAAAAAACAACCATCCTTTTATTGCCTTTTATTGATACTTTTTATGTTTATTATCATTATGTAAATTAAATAAAATTATATTCTATTCACTTTTGTCACTATTTACACATAATTTCTCAAGGGTGAAAACTCACATTAAACTTTTATAGCGACGGACAAAATTACTGAAATCTAAGATACTCCATTATTAAGATTCCATAATGCTTACATTGATGTATTTGTTATTTCTTTTCGCGTCCAGTATTGGTGATGTTAGGCAGAATTTCAAAAGTAGTGAGTGTGACAAAGAGCTAAAATTTGTTTCATGTTCGAAACTAAATTCGAACTTAATCATCTCACTTCAATAGCTAAATAAGTTTTGCGAGTGAAGTGAGATGAGTCGGCAAGTAAGGCGAGTCATCTCACTTCACTCCCTAAAATAGCTTAATCTCGGCACTGGCTTCAAATGACACAAATTTGAGAAGTTTGTACAGAACATTGTGGGCGGGAAAAAATCTCATAGGACATTTTTTGACAGCTATTCCAGGTGCAACTGCAGCTCCAGTTGCAGCACTCTATTCTGTTCAGGCAGTTAAGTATTGACAGAAGAAATCATTTGCAAAAATTAAAATTAAAAGTCAGAAAATTTGTTGTTTTCTTATCCGAAAGGGGAAGCCAAGCATCGCAACATGCATGTCTTTCACATTAGGTAATACATGGAATATTGTCAATAGGTGTGTTTTTTTCCTTGCCCGAATGGGCTTGGATGAAAAAACGCAATTTACATGTTAAATGTAACAACAACTAGGCCCCTTTGAGCTTTACTAAGCCCAGATAGTTTTCTGGATATTCCTAGATAAAAACTGTGTTACCGGCACGAATTTCATACTTCTTATCTATAGTTTGTATGGATACTCCATTTTTGTCTGTGATGGCGTCGCTAAGCCTCGGGGCTTTTGTTCTGATTCCCTGGGCTTGCAAAAAACACACCTAATTTGTTTGAATTTGCGCTCCCACACATTTTCACATATTTGCATTTTTGTAAGAATTTCTTAAACGATGATTTAAGGCCAGTCGGTCAAATCTGAAATAAGTTTTCAAAAGCCCTGATTGAATGGAGTTTATCAACGAATATATACTGATTAGTGATTTCAATAATTAATAACTTAAACTATAAACTCATTTACTTATACTTCATTTCCACCTAAAACTTATCTGAGATTTAATAAGATTTATCTCAAATCGTCTACAAATCTCGAAGATTTACCATATTAAAATTTATTTCGTAAATCTTGAAGATTAGAAATCCATCTAGTTAAATCTTCCTAGGCAAATACTTTTTTTCAAATCGAACTAACCTATTCTTATATGGCGTTAAATTTGTGGCTGCACTCTGTTCATTACAAATGGAGCATTCTATCTCATTTCCACCTCATAAAAAAGTGAAACATCATTTGCATTTTAAAGCTTCTCTCAAAATAAATCTCTTTAAATCTTTTTGTTGGGTAAAAACACCAAATAGATTTATTAAATCTGCACTGTCAATGGAAATGTCAATTTTTTGCTAGTAAGATAGTTCAATATACAATGGCAGACCAAGGCGAAATGTTGAAATGTCCCGATGTCGTTTTTTTTTCGAAAGTTCATATGGACATGCAAAAAAACGCAGCCAGCTAATATTTCATGTATTACCTTATGTGAAAGACATGCACGTTGCAATGATTGGCTTCAATTAATTTGTCCCCATTTGGGATGAGAAAACAACAAACTTTTTGACTTTTTATTTTAATCTTGGGATATGACTTGTACCGTCAATACTTTATGGCCTGAACAGAATAGAGCTTGAATGGCTGTCAAAAAATGTCCTACGTGATTTTTATCTACCCAGAATGTGCTGTATAGATTTCTGACATTTGTGTCACTAGAAGCCAGCTGTGCGAGATTAATTGAATACTAAAATAATGGATAATGATAAAAAGGAAGCTAACAGCCCTAGTCTGGCATTGCGAGGTCTCACAAGTCAGAAGCTCTTGTGAGGTATTCCTTGTGAGGGTTGTTGTGTTTCGATAACATTTTTGGCACTCTGGGAAAATCCTCACAAGAAACCCACCACGGTAAATAGGCACGTTCAAGTATATCAGATTTTCATGATTTTTATATTTCTTTAGATCATTGGCTCGCTGTCATAAAAAGAAATATAAGTGAACTTAAAAATTTTCTCGATTTATGTTGAACGCACCTATTTATACGGCAAAAGAAACATATGATTTGTTTGATTATTTTTTTTTTTAATAATAGGTAAGCTAAAATCAAATAATACATGCATGCATGTCTATTTTTTAATTAGTTATTTTATTTAAAGAGAAAGTTATTTGAAATAAATACAAATAAACATAGTAAAATGCGAAATCACAGGTGTTTCTTTTTAGTTGTGACCTCCTCCGAAGGAGATCACAGTTTCGATAGATTTTTTGAGGATCAAAGCTTATGAGGTTGCTGTGATACCTTCAAAATCAATTATTCTCACCATAGGACTGTAAAATTACTTTACGTCCTTAAAAGAGATTGAAATGAGTTTGAAACTCATTTCAACCCCCATGTAAGCACTCGATTGCGCTCGCAATTTTGAAAAGTCAAATTAGCAGCATGAACAGAATAAAAATTGGGCAGCTTGTCCAGCTGCGCCTGAAGCTCCATCTGCAGCTGCGTCATGTTGTGTTCATCAACATTCAACATTTTGACAGCTATTCCAGCTGCCAGCTCCATTCTGTTCAGGCATTTACTGGGTTATACCTAGACCATGTTTAGATTGGTTATTAGATTGTCGTGTATTAACTTGTAGTTTTCACACAAGTGTATCTCTAATAGAATATTTGCAAATTTGAACATTAGGTACGATACGATTTGGCAGCTTATAAGCATTTCTGCTTCCGATTTGGTCCACTTACATATGTAAATAGAACCTTTCTGTTCATCGCACAAGCAAAATGAACAAAATGGATTAACTTGGTTATGAAACGGGACTGCTCTCTCATATTTCTATATTTTCATCTTGACTAGTCCCTCCGTTTCCACCTAACCAAATTCACCATCAAACTGCTGTCATGCTGTGGTGAAACTACTCGTAACCAATCTTAACATGGTCGTGGAAAGTAAGAACACGAGGGTAATTTTTTTTTTTTTGTAAATTTCTACAATGAACTACCAGAACGCGCTCTTTTTGACCCAGCCTTAAAGCGTGATACACATTATCAAACCTGAGTGACATCCGTTTTGGATATCAAACAGAACTGGTAATAATATGTACATGTTGAATGATGGGTTAACACTCACAACCTGCTGCTCACAAAATTGTTTGATACTGCCTGACAACCCTCGGTTTGTTGGGTGGTTGATCGATGATGTGTACACAATTTAATTCATGAGCTGTCTGTCATTCACGGGACAAAACAAAAATTATTATTACTCTATATGGATATGGTTGTGAATCGCTCCACAATAGTACAAAATATGACAAATACACAACGCTAAACAACAACAAAAAATCGTTGTCGCTCCGCATTCGCGTTGGTTTGGAAGGGCTTTGAAGGTTCTCCCAAACACCAACGCGTATGCGGAGCGACGACGAATTTTTGTTGTTGCTTAGCGTTGTTTATTTGTCATATTTTGTATTATTGAAAATGATTCGCTGCGAATGACTCTCCCAAACCAACGCGAATGCGGAGCGATGGCGATTGTTTGTTGTTGTTTAGCGTTGTGTATTTGTCATATTGTGTTAGTTAGTGTGATATGTATATATGATATGTAGTTCATACAATTTCAGACAGAAAATATTTTGAAGATCAGTTGCGGTGCGGTGCAGTTATGCAGTTATGTCGATTACGGTCTTACTTTCAAATGCCTTTCACATAAGCTGTGAACTGCGAATGCAAACAAGTGAATAAATGATTTTCTCTACAATTTTAAAAAGAAAACAATATCAGAGGCTGATTCTAGTTTTGTGAAAAAGTGGATCGAAAAACGTATCATGCTTTCACACTAATTCCGATTTCCGTTCTGTGAAAATGTGAAAACAAACATCAAAAGTGTTCATATGAATAATTTTCTTTCACGTTCTCATTTGGGAGTGAATATTCAAAATGAAAACTAAATACGAACAAACAATATCAAATTCTATTATATCTCGTTCTCTGTCAAATCCATAAAGAAACATGTATTTCTCTGTTCTCTTCAAAAACACAACAAAATTGAAAAATCGCAAAATAAACAGACATAAGGCAAGAGAGAGGCTATATAATACCCCTGTCACTAAGATTCTGTCTGTTTTATTTATCATGACCTAAATTAATATCAATTTTTTTAGTACCCATTTAAAGCCCATTACATTATCTTCTAAATCATGTCATGAATCCATACAAATTTTGCATTTTTTCTGTTCGATCACTAATAATTAAAGGCATTGTGGTTTTAAACGTCAAACGTTCACAACATATTCGCAAGTCTATACCAGTGAGAAGTGTCAAAAATCACTTTCTGCACTGGCGATTGTTTACTTCACGAAGTATGTACTAGGCTTTACTGGTTTAGTTTTTATACATGTCATTCGGCAACCAAAAAATTACTCTTATGAAAGAAATATCAAAATTTGTGACAATTTCCAATTCACAGCTCATATATGAAAGGCACTTAATTGAACCGACCTAATAATTGCAAAAACATGTTTATAAAATGGAATGCAATTTAAGAAATCGTGTTTGTTGTGGACTGATTTCTTCATAATCAATAGTGATGATTTTTATATTATTTCAGCTCTCAATAATTTTTGAAGCCAGTAATGAATCAAGTTGAGAAGCAAGTTGGGAGACAAGCAAGTGAAATACAAGTGGGATGCAAATTACGTATTTGACAGGCAGTGTATGAAGCCAACTTGCTTGCCAGTACTTGCAAGTGTGGCCTCGGGGCTATGTAACCCGAGAATTAAAATAATTGAGCAAGTGAATTCACAAAATTTCAATCTCAGTTTTTAAGGGGACAAGTGAGGAATTTTAGAGAGGAATCTTGTTTATATTTCAAGCCTCATAGTCGTATTAATATAAACATTAATATAAATGACTTTTAAAAACTTTTAAACAGCAAGGCAAGTACCAATAAAACGCTATACTCACTTTTATAATCAACCCAATTCCGACACCTCAAACTTAACGAAACTAAATATCAACTTTTATTTCCACTTTTTTATTGACTTATTTATCGTCACTTTTGGGTTTGTTGTTGTTTTCCAAGGGAAATTTTACTTTAGCTGTAACTTTCTCAATAAAACACACCTATTACCATACAAATATGGAAAACTTGCCATATAAGTAAAGTCCACAAGTGATACATAAATGTCATAGACATACCAAGTATTGAAAGAATATAATATAACTTACCTATTTGGTACCATATACACATATCCCTTTATATGTATTACCTTTATATATCACCTTTGAACCGTACTTACATGGCAACTTTGCCATATAAACATGGTAGTGTAATACCGTCTTAACAGGAAATTTTTTTGAAATAAATGTAGGCAGACCATTACATAGCCACTAGCCGCCTCCTCCCATGAAAGTCGTATTACAGTTCGTGGCTCTTGTAAGTCGTTGCGGAAGTGCATTTTTTTCCTTCACGGATCACGGAGAACAAAAATTAATTTAGAGTGTAAAATGTTAAATATTCGATTTAAAAAATGAAAATATATAAATTTAAATGTTTAAGCTTGGATTAGTAATTGAAAAAATATCCATTCGGTCGTATATGGTAACTTATTTGTGAAAATAAAATTCGATCGTAATGTACCGTCGGTTGGTGAATAAGCGATCAATGGGTGCGTGCGTCGTCGCATCGCTGCAAGGAAAAAATAACTAATTGGACTACAAATGTTCAATATACGGTTAAAAAATGATAAATAAATCTTTTTGAATATTTTATGTTCGTATTTTAAAAAAAATATCTTTCGATTCGGTCTAAAATTGTTGCTTATTAGTGAAAATAAAATTCAATCTTAATGTTCCGTTCGTTTAGTATACGGTGATGGTGTTAATTTTGTGTGTCGTCGTCGTTGCGGAGTGTTGTGCGTTGTGCGGTCCCGGTGCCGTTGATCGATAATTATGGATTGTTTCGGAACCTTATTTTAAGAAACGCTGCAAGTAGCATTGATGTGTTAAAAAATTTAAAAAAGGGAAAAAATTTAAACAAGGAAAAAGGGAACCTTTTTAATCTTGTGTTAGTTTTTGTAAATCCCCTATAAGCTTTTAAATGTTCATATTGTGTTTGTCCGCGGAAAATCTTAAGCAGATATTTAATATAAGCAAATAATAATCAAATTTGGTAAGTCAATAAATTTTTAATTTTATATATTACAACTTGACAAGATATAGCTTACTCATGGCTCATGTCTATATACATGTATGTGGAAAGTTGGGCCTATTTGGAAATTTGTTTGGATAATAATATTAATTCAGTCTTGAGCTCTATTTGTTCATCAAAATAATAAATGATTTTACTTTCTAAATGTCCCAAAATCAATCATTGAAGTTTTTAATGATGAGTTTCAATGATAGCTTAACTGACACCTAAAAAAAGAATTTCAAATAGGCCCAACTTTCCACATAAAAAGACTTTTCTTATTTCAATGATTAAACTACCTTACCAATGATCATTAAATATTAAAGTAATTTTATGTGAAAAATTGCCTTTTTAATTTCTTTTTTGACTGGAAATATTAGTTAAGCCTTGAGATTTATTTGTCCATCAAAATAATAATTGATTTTACTTTCTTAATGTCTTAAAATCAATCATTAAAATTTTCAATGATGAGTTTCAATGATAGCTATAACTGCTATCATTGCAACTCATCATTGAAAATTTTGATGATTGATTTTGAAACAGTTAGAAAGCAAAATCATTAATTATTTTAATAGATAAATAAAGCTCAAGACTTAATTAATATTTTAAGTCAAAAAATTTTTAAAATAGGACCAACTTTCCACATAAAAAGACTTTTCCTTTTTCAATGATTGAACTACCTTACCAATGATCATTAGAATCCTTAGGCGCCAGTTATAGCTATCATTGAAACTCATCATTAAAAATTTTAATTACTGATTTTGAGACATATAGAGAGCAAAATCATTTATTATTTTGAAGAATATATAAAGTTCGAGACTTAATCAATATTTCTAGTCAAAAGTAGGTTAATATTTTCCCCATAAAATGACTTTTAAGATTCCAATGATCATTGGTAAGGTAGTTCAATCATTGAGAAAATAAAGGCCAATTTATGTGAAAAGTTGGGTCTATTTGAAATTTTTTTTTACTAAAAATATTAATTTAGTCAAGAGCTTTATTTCTTCATCAAAAAAATAAATGACTTTGCTTTCTAAATGTCTCAAAATCAATCATTAAAATTTTAAATGATGAGTTTCAATGATAGCTATAACTGGCACCTCTAACTGGTGCCTTAGTATTTAGTATTTTTTAATGTGAGTTTTTAGCCCTATTACGAAAAAAAACATCTGATTCTACCTTCACACTCATTCACACATTCAATAAAAGTCATGACTCATAAGTCGTCGTGTAATAGGGCACTTATTACATGGTTTAACTAAATAGTGGAATATAGTTGCAATATGAGATTTTTATTGATAGCACTGGTTATGTTGAAAGAGACAAAATCTTCTTGTGTGAAAGGGGGATAAATACTAATTTTTGCAACTTTGGAATCACCCTTTATTTATGAAACGACAATCCAAGACGCATTCCGCACGTCGGCAAGGTAGTTTAACTACCGTTAATGGTTTGTGGATATGCTACATAGTTTTCATAAAGTACCAATAGATAGCGCCTTTTTGATACTAATTTTTTCTTTAGGAAACGGAAACAGAAAAGCTCGTTTTTTTTGGTAACAAAATTGAAACATATTCGTTATCAACTGTCGTTACAAACTCCGAGCTATAAGTATTTTTTTGTTAGTTGTAATGAAAAAACTCTTCAAAGTCTTTTGTCCACGGTGGGGCAAAGCGTCACATTGTCCTTGTTCTCACGTGACGAAATTCAAGTATTTCCTGTGATTTATGAAGGTGTATGGATATAAAATTTTAAAACATTTGAAAATATTCGGTGAAGAACATTTAGGTTCTCTATTGTGTTTCTTTTCACATTCCCCATCCAATCACACCAATCGAATTATTCCTTCCATTATTAAATAACGAAAAACAAAAAAAATAAGCAGAATTGTTACCTAATTCAAATTTCGAAAATGTATCATAGAAATTTATGTCTCTATTATAAAAAATTGGAAAATAATCTTATTGAATCTGGTACGACGAATTGTAATTCGGAGGCCACACAAACTAGTTCTACATGCATGCATTAATTGTCAAATCACTCGCCGCTCTACTCTCTAGCAAGTAGGAAAAGTTTTGATGTATTATTCCAGAGTGCTTCTTTTCCACTCCATTGTAACTCCTACTCATAAGGCTCTCCCAAACCAATGCGAATGCGGAGCGTCGACGAATTTTTGTTGTTGTTTGGCGTTGTGTATTTGTCATATTTTGTACTATTGTGAATGATTCGCTACGAATCGCTCCGCATTCGCGTTGGTTCGGGAGAGCCTTAAAAGCCTTCAATTGGCTATTCTGAGTTATAATATTCGATTCGAACCAAAATTTATAGAACAGCCAGAAAACCCAATCGAAAACGAATATAGTAACTCACTAGCGTATGCGCTCCTGTGCCTTCAAGGTTCCAATTGACATTACCGACCCTGTATCGAGCTGAACGCACTCATTCAGAAAGTTTTTTTATCGTGACAAACGAAGCCAGAGAATATCAATTACCAAGAAGCCAATCTTTCGTACGTTTCACCCTCCAAAACCCATTTGTTTACATTGTTGTATTTGTAATTTAACTTCGTGTCGATGAATAGATTGAATCGCAACAACAATGTAACGCGGTGAGATTTATTTGTTTTGACAGCTCAGTTTTTTTTTTCTTTGAAAATTGGAAAAAAAAATTGAGAATTTTACTTCGGCTGATAGCAAAAACATCGATGTGAAATTGTTTAATTAATTTAAAGTACACAAGCAATTGTAATTGTCAGTTAATATTCATCCACGATTATAATAAAATACAAAAAATGAATCCATAAAATGTCTTCAATCACACAGATTTCCAAATATCTTCAATGCATCTTGCATATTCTACAGGGTGGCCCTTTCTTCATCCAGAATAATTTTAAAATTATTGCTGGATATATTCTAAGGAAAAAAATAGTTAAGGAAAATAAGAAATAAAAGAATAGTTTTTCTGCAACCTGACACCAGAACTTTAATTTTTTTGTTTAAACTCCACTAAACTGTCAATTTCCAATTTATAAGTATTAAAGTTGATATCAGGTGGGTTTTATTATCTTCTGTCGGGATTCGGGTTTTGATCTGGATTTAACTTTAGTACAAAAAAGAAATAATGAGGAGTTTTCAAAATCGTTTTCGTAGCACGTGTTAAAAGTAAATCCAGCCCTCTTTTGCAGATAATAAAACAGCAATAGCATTTGGTTTTGAGTGTTTAATAGGAGTATTGAATACTTATTACTGAAATTTTACTTCATACTATAAAAGAAATGAAATAGTTTTAAAAAATACACTAACTTTTTTTAAGTTTTAAGTTGTATAATTATTTTTTTTTTTTTTTTAATGATTACGAAACAACTTAATTAGAAAAATTGATTCTAGAATGGTTTTAAGAAATTTTAGCATGACCTTCTAGCTGTTGTCTTAATTTTTAGTTATTTTTATTTTAAATAAATTTGGTCGTAAAATTCAAAAAAGTTAATTAAACAAAAATAAAGAGCATAACATTGCAAGTTAGTAGTGCCGTTGATTTTCAATTTTTTTTTTTAAGAAAGTTACTACTCTTATCTAAAAGCGGATAAATAATCCCCCCTTCCCATACGATTTTTTTTTTAATATCATCTCATAAATTATCCAGCATGAAATAGGGAACACCATGTATTTTGTTTTGTTTTGACATCTAATTGACAGACCGAGGTGAATAATTTTGACCACGGGACGTGTTCAACAAATAGAAACCCAACTAGGGCCAGGTTCACATTAGGTGTGTTTTTTCCTTGTCTGAATGGGCTTGGACGAAAAAAACGACGTCGGGGCTAAACAATGCTCCGTGGTTCAATTTCTGTAGAATTACTGAGTTTTAATGATGATTTAGGTTTCATATAAGTTATAAAAGTCAATTACATGCTTGAACCACCCTCAGTTAAACCACAAAATCAGTGAGCTAAAAGTGCGGAGCTATGGATCAAAACAATAACCCTTTTCAATTAATACGAACACATATCGTTAAATAAATAAATAGATAGATATAATAGATTAATTAATAAATACAAACCTAAAGCATTTTGGCTTACAGTGATGAGAAATAATAGAAATATGCTCGGGTGCCAAACTGAATTAAAATTATAAAATGGCTAGTAGCTCCTGGCGTGACCATGTTTACTAATACAATCAAAATAGAAATGAAGTAAAACAAACTAAAAGCTCTCCCAAGCCAACGCCAACCAGGAGTGACGATGAATTTTTTTTTTTGTTGTTAAGTGTTGTCTATGTTTTTGTCATATTTTGTACTATTGTGAATGATTCACTGCGAATCAATCGGTATTCGTGTTAGTTTTGAAGAGCCTTAGGGATCTCCCAAACCAACGCGAATTCGGGCGACGGCGAATTTTTGTTGCTGTTTAGCGTTTTGTATTTGTCATATTTTGTACTATTGTGAATGATTCGCTGCGAATCGCTCCGCATTTGCGTTGGTTTGGGAGAGCCTTAATACTACGTTTTCGTTAGACCAAATGAGGAAATTTCGTTGAAAATTTTCAAATTTGATACGAAATGATCTCATTTTCCACACAAATTCAAATTTCGAAATGAGATAATTTCAACCAAACTTGCACACAATTTTCTAGGAAATTAAGTCAAAACCTAACGAACACACCGAATTGGGCACATTTTGAATAGCTCTGAAAAGATTTTGAACGAAAATGTTAAAGCTGAATTAAAAAATTAACAACAAAAAGTGATTTACAGGCAGGGTTGAAACTCAAAAAATGAAATGAGCTGTCAAAAGAAATACCAAATTACAGATGAAAACACTTTTTCTGTAATTTGCAAAATTACCTCATTTGGGCTCTTATGAAAACGGTTAAATATGCATTATATTAATATTATCATTATTAATAACCAATTGATTAAAAACTATAGGGCTCATTGTAGAGTTACTTAATCCAATATTCAGTAATTTTAACTAATTAATTACAGCTGGTTAGCTGATGCTCGACGATTATTAAAGCAAAACTATATTTGCTCACAAACAAGCAAATAAACAGACCATAATGCAATATCTGTAAGACCATCTCTTTGATCCAGGTTTTTCGTCACAAATTTCGACTCGACTCCGCTCCTCGAATGAGATCTAGTCAAATCAAGCTCATTTCGACTCGACCCAGGCTTACAAAAAATGACGCGAGCTTCAAGCTGGTTTAACAACAGACGCAAGCGTAGTATATATGCCAAAATTCTAGTTTGTGAATATCTTTTTTCATTTCGCATAATTATTTAAAAATTTCTTCTTACTCACCGTCAGTTATTTTCCGTCAAGAAAAGAGTACTTTTTCTATATTTCTTTATATATTTCGGGAGTTGAAAAGAAAAAATAAACAGAAAAAACAAATTGTTTATCGAAAAGAAAGTAATTAAAGATATTTATTTTCCAGGCAGGCGGGAATTAGTAAAAAGCGACTACAATTTACATTTAAAAAAAAACCACAACTTATTCTTATAAGGTCCGGTGAGCACTTGATATATAATTTCTCCCTTTTTTATACTTTTTGAACAAGCCCATTGCAGCCCAAGTGAATTTGAAAATAACTGAAGATTTTCAAAAATAACCGACATATTCGTGGTGGGTTGATCCCAACTGTCTATGTGTGCGAATAAATCAGGGGTGGGTTGATCCCAACTGTCAATGTGTGCAAAAACCTAGTGGTGGACTTAGCCCAACTGTCTATGTGTGCGTGTTTCAGTTTGTGGGCAAAGCCGGATGACAGCCAAGGATTGGCTTCTTGGTAATTGATATTCTCTGAACGAAGCTTTCTATCTCACTTCCACATGCACGTCTTTCTACTTCTGCATTTTGAAATGTGCAGTCGTTGAAGTTGATATGATAATCTAAAATCTACTTCCTAATCTCTGTGCGTGGAATGTGAAAACGAATATTAAAGTTTATATCAATAATCTTGTTAAAATTTTTTCTATTATGGTTAAAGAAAATTACATAAATTAAATTATATATATATATATATTATTAAATAAAATAATTCGTCAAAGATTAATAAGAATGAAAGCTTTGATACCTACATATATTTTATCTGATGTTATGATTGTCTACAGGTGAGTTGAAAAAGTATAATTTCAAGAAATTGCTTAGGTATTTCGGGAGTCACTAAACTGACTTATTTTGATGATAGGAAATTGATTAATTCAAAAGCAGTGTAATTGGAACCGGTTTAATTTGATCTTCAGGAGTCCATAAAACAAAATGGAAATCTGTTTACGCAAAGTTTTCATGAACGACATGCCACTGCCTGTCCAGAATAGAGTGCTGCAACTGGAGCTGCAACTGGAATAGCTGTCAAAAAATGCTGTACGTGCTTTTTTTTTTACTCGCCCACAATGTGCTGTACAGCTTTCTCATGTTTTGGGCATTTGAAGTCAGCTGTGCGAGTTCAATTCAACACAAAAATTGAAAATAAAACAAAAATAAAAGTGGATAATGATGAAATGGAAGCTAAACTTACTTTACGTCTTTATCAGAGATTAAAAAGAGTTTGAAATTCTCCCCATGTAAACACTTGGTTGCGCTCACAATTTTAAAACGTCAAAAAAGCTGCATGCAAAAGTTAAAAGTTGGCCAACTTGTCCAGCTGCGTATGCAGCTCAGTCTGCAGCTGCGTCGCGTTTTGTTCGTATCTATGGATTTGTGTGTGTGCGTGTTCAACATTTTGACAGCTATTCCAGTTGCAGCTCCGTCTCCATTCTGTTCAGGCAGTCATGTAGCATTTTCGCATGTCGTGTACCTACTAGCTTGGTGGACCCCTATTACACGATGATTCTTTGCGTCTGACTCATTTCAAATTTCAATGAGTGTGAAGGTGAAATCAGATGTTTCTTCTCCTTCGCACTCATGAAAATTCGAAAAGAGTCAGACGCAAAGAGTCATCGTGTAATAGGGGTCGTGCATGCTGAATCTGACCACATGGGACATTTCCTCGATTGTTGCATTCACATGCGGCAAGTCCTAAACATGCGCCAGCGTGAATTTCTGCTGTCGCATGTTTTGGATTTTTCATACATACATGCGGAATGAATTTGACGGAGCAATATTCTAGCTTAAAAACGTAGACTGGGGAGATATATTGGAATTCAAATTGGAGCCAATACTCCCGTCTATTTATCCATTCTAGAACAGTTTGTCGCATGCCATTACTTGACATGTTTTTGGATCGCATGTACATGTGGCAACATTACATGTAAACATTCTTGACAATTGCCAACATGTGACTTTTGGGACAGATTTCTCATGTCGTGTACTCAGCATTTTTTTGCGCATGCGGCCACTACCGCATGTTCCAAACATGCGACACATATGTGGCACTATTTGCTGACGTCAGTGCCGCATGTGCATGCAGCATTTTACATACCGTGTACTCGAAGCATAAGAGTCACCATGACATTGGATAAGTTTAACCAGTTTGGTTAATTTTCCCCAGAAGATCCTTGGATAAATTTACCCAAATTGTGTAAATAATTTCCCCTACAAAATTAAACAGTTCATTAACCAAAAGATAAACTTTGCCAAATTGTAAACTGATCTTGAGTTTTACGAATTTGCATAAATACTTTTTTTTATGGGATCTGGACACTGGGCCCGTGTTCCCATTGAGTTTGGTTCGTACAGATTTTCAACGGACCTTAAGTCACACGAAGCCAAATCATGATAGGAAGATCATGTCATTTTCAATTCCCTTAACATTGGTTTTTTTAAAATTTGCGTCAATATTAACCCTGTTTTTTAGTGCATTTTTTTCATAGCTTAATGCAATTTTTTTTAAGCGAAGATAAAAATGTACCTACTAAAAAACAGGGCTATTATGATTATTTATCTCTTTGATCTCATAGAACATGACATTATTTAACCTGGGCAAGATTTGTTGAGATTTAAACGTGATTTAAATTATATTAAAGTCCTACCTTAATCTGAAATATGCGGTGACAGCAATGATTTCCTCTATTCTTAATTAAATTATTTAGCCCAATTAGTCAATTGACAAAACCGTATAGGCGTTAGAAGTTATTCAAGGTCAAACAAGTAACGGGTGATTTTTTAGCTGGTTTGGTTTTGGCAACACTAGTTTTGACAGCTGACGTGTGTTTAGTACCTTGTGCCACTGTCAAACAGCTTCAGTTTGGTTTGCAATTTAACCATGGATCGTCTTACAAATGAACAACGCTTGCAAATTATTGAATTTTACTATCAAAATTCGTGCTCGGTTCGAAATGTTCATCGCGCGCTGCTTCCATTTTATGGTCGGCATTCTCGACCTTCTGAGCAGTCTATTCGGAAGATTGTGACCAAATTTCGCACCAAATTTACTTTGTTGGACATTAAACCACCAACACGTTTACGTACTGTGCGTAATGAAGAAAATATTGCGGCCGTATCAGCTAGTGTGACAGAAGACCGCGAAATGTCGATTCGGCGCCGTTCCCAGCAGTTAGGCCTTTGTTACAGCACTACGTGGAAAATTTTGCGGAAGGATTTGGGCGTAAAGCCTTTTAAGATACAGCTGGTGCAAGAACTAAAGCCAGCCGACCTACCACAACGCCGAATTTTTGGTGAATGGGCTCTTGGAAAGCTGGCCGAGGATCCGCTTTTTTATCGAAAAATTGTGTTCAGCGATGAGGCTCATTTTTGGTTGAATGGGTACGTAAATAAGCATAATTGCCGCACTTGGAGTGAAGATCAGCCAGAAGCATTGCAACAGCTACCAATGCATCCCGAAAAAGCCACTGTTTGGTGCGGTTTATGGGCCGGCGGCATTATTGGGCCATATTTCTTCAAAGATGATGCGAATCGCAGCGTTACTGTCAATGGTGAACGCTACCGAGCGATGATAACAAACTTTTTTTTGCCCGAAATGGAAGTTCTTGACTTGCATGATATGTGGTTTCAACAAGACGGTGCCACATGCCACACAGCACGCGAAACAATGGCGCAATTGCGAGGCGAGTTTGGTGAACAGTTAATTTCACGTTTCGGGCCGGTCAATTGGCCGCCTAGATCGTGCGATTTGACACCATTAGATTATTTTTTGTGGGGGTATGTCAAAGCTAATGTCTATAGGGACAAGCCCGCTTCGATTGACGCACTGGAAGCCAACATCCATGCATTCATTCGTGAGATACCGGCCGATATGTGTGAAAGAGTATGCCAAAATTGGACTCAGCGGATGGGCTACCTGAGACGCAGCCGCGGTCAACATTTGCATGAAATTATCTTTAAACATTAAATTGCAAAGTTCAAAGTATCGATTCAAATAAATATTTCATTCATTTTTTCGAATTTTTTGTGTTTTTTTTTTTTTTTAAGTTCTAAACCTCTTAAAAAATCACCCGTTAGTTTTTTGCTTGTATCATTAATGCTTCGTACAAACCTTATTATGTAATTTTCTATAAAAAAGTTACCGCACTTTTATTCCTCCGATTGATCGTTTAGGATATGTATATCGCCATTTAAAAACTGTAAATTGACGAAAATATCGATTTTTCGCAACATGAACATCACCACTATAACATCATACGAAAATTAGAAAAAGAATTTGGTCACATATAAACATTTTTAACTTCCAATAAAGTTTGTATAGTTTGTAATTCTCTACAAACACCCATTTTTTCTAGGAGCGATGATCTCCAAAGATATCACTACCTACATAAATATATTAAAAAATTCTGCAGAAGTTAATTTATCTGTTTTTTGCTTTTACTCTTAAATGACGACGTTGTTAAAGATAAATATGTGACTTCTTTATACGTTATTGCCTACAAAAAATATAATGGAACTTTTTTATATGAGTGACCAGTTCCAAGATATAAGGCATGTTTTATTATCATCGGGATCTGGATTAAATTTTACACGTAATACAAAAACCAAATATGAAATGGGAAATTGTCAATATTGTTTTTGTAGTACCTACATGTTTAAAGTTAATCCAGATCCTGTTGATAATAAAACACGCCTGTTGGTGCTTATAAAAGGTGAAGGGTTCAAAACAAGATTTTTCGAATACAAATTTCGAACAATAAATACTTTCGATTAAATCTGTGCACAATTTGCAAGAAAACAGTAAAGAATAAAGTTTTTTATGTGCAGTTACGAGAAATTGCTGTTTTAAAAAGGGCAAATTTCATGCCTCGTAGCATGATGGTTAGTGCGTAGGACTGTCATGTCACAGGTCTGGGTTCGATTCCCAGCCGCTGCCACCTTAAAACAGTAATGTTTTTTTCGCGAGGTATTGCATCTTGCGAGGAACTGACAAATCCTCCAAGAGTGTACTTGTCATGAATAAGTGCTTCTCATCTAGCCGTTCGGACTCGGCAAAAAATTGTAGGTTCCCTCCATTCCTCCCAAAAATACGCACAGAGGAATGGTTGAGAGTTGTAAGTCACTAGGCCTTGGTTCTCCACGAGCTGTTGCCACCAAATTTATTTATTTTTAAATTTCGAAAAAACAGGTTTTTCGCTAACATTTCGATTTGGACTATTCCAAAAAAATACCGGGTTTTAATAGAAAGATGCAATAAAAGTATTTTGTATCAAAGAAGCGGGTGTCTTTCTAAAAAAAGTACTTAAAGTAAAAAACCCTTCTATAAAGTTAGAAAGTTGTTTTTGGTAGTTTTTCGAGTGTTTTGAAAATTAAGCGTACTAGCGAAAAAGTGTACAGCACAAAATGAAAGATTATTAATTTGTTTAGTTTTATTCATCTTTTCGGTTGGAGGTTTAAAAAGATACGGGAGTAGAAACTTCAATCATTTGAAAAACAATGTTATTGTCTTGCACAATCAATGTTATTAATCCACTTACTCAGAAATAACAGAAAAGTAAGTACATTTATGCATATATTGACTCACGGTCATTCCAGTGACGTCATGAGAGCCATTCGGGGTGTGAAGAAGGTGGTTGTGATTAAAATGTCTTTATTTTTTTTTTTGATACAGTGTTTATTTTAATATAAGAAATATAAGATGTTTCCAAGTTATGGACCAATAGTTTTTGAAAGAATTTAGGGACATATCCTAAGAAAAAAATCATATAAGAGGGGGTATATCTCCCCTATTTTTGCCTTCGTTGACTGGGTCAATACTCAAAATTGGCAAATCAATTTTTTTTAAATGTTACCAAAATTTTATATACGCAAAATTGTTTTTTAAAACAATTTTCCACTTGAGAATTGTATGGTAAACCTAAATATTTAGAAATAAAATATTCATTGGGATTCGACTGAACAAAGGGGCCTTATTCAAACAAAAATAAAAGTGCTCATAAAAATATTTGATAACTTAATCTCATACAAATTTATAAATTGATATTTTATTACAGAAAAATGTTCCTGCCCAATATTCAACTTTCTGTTGAAGAGGACTCGTTTTACTTTAATAAAAGATTCATACAGCAAAAAAACCTATTCCTCAACATATTTACATATACCTATCTACCCTTTAATTGTGTCCTTTTTCCATAATGTCACACACACCTCTTTACCCTACCAATTCGCAAAAAAAAAAAGAAGAAAATCTCTATCTACCGAGGTGTTACAGGTGCTTTATTTTCTGATTGAAGTACTTCCATTTATCTCGTATCAAATGAGCAATTACACATTTGTCCAAAAGTAATTCATTTCAATTGCAAAATATTCAATTTTCCATCCCTACCCAAGTAATCAGAAAAAAGGACATTTTTGTTTTTGAAGTTATAAAATATTCAAAATGTCATTTCTCTCTAAAAAAAAGGAAAAATAGAAAAAGACAAAAACAAAAAAGCAGTAATTTTTTGTATTTAAAGTATGTAATCGTTTTGTTGTTATGTTTGGTATTTTCTTATAATTTCACCCACATGTTGTTTCCATTCCAATGACAACGACCATAAAAAAGGAAAGCTTCAAGGACATAACAAAATACGAGATTCTACCTAAGCTAACGCCTGCCTGAACTGAACCAATTCTATATCATTCGACCGCCCACCCCCTTCTTACTATAAAGCAAGGACCTTTCACTGTTTTTTTTTTCTCAAACTGGAAAATCGGAAAATTTCGTAACCAGAGCTTTTTATTATGAAAATCTCTCTCTCTTTCTCTTTATATTTCTCTGAATGGCTTTTTTCGAAATTCCCTCAAAGTTGAGCTGAGACTTGAGAGTTGAGAGTATCCTATTTTGGCAAAAGATATGAAATGAACTTTGCCCATTGCCACCCTCTCAGTCGTGGAGTTCCAGTCGTACGGTCTGTATGGAGCTCTCTCCGCGTAAAAGAATTTTCAAAAAATTGAGAAAAAAGCCTTAAATAAATTTTTGAATCCTATTAAATACCTTTAGAAAATTTCTGGATGCTGTACATTTTTTTCGGGTTGATTTTAAGTAAAAGGATATAAAACAAAAATCAATGGAATGTTCAGATTTTGAAAAAGAAAATTCCTATGTACCTGCCTAAGGATTGATAAAGGCAACCAACGAAAAAAAAATCCATTTTCCCAACCATCCCTCCCCCGAACCATCATCGTTGCGGTGTGTGTATAGACGTAGAGTACATCCTTGCTCCTCTGTATAGTCTCGTGTCCTTTATTTTTGTTTTTGTGCTGCTGGTGCTGGTGCTGTTTTTCTGGTGTACTGGTACTGCTCTCAATCTCGCTCACAGTGTGCTTTTAAACGTGTGTTCCTTATCTAGGGCTTTCAAAACGAAACCATACTTTCATCCCCCCGCCACCACACCATACAAAAATCAACCGCCCTCTCCATGACCGCCGACTCCGCGCCGTGCCGCCTCTCGCAACCCTCACAATTCACATAACACGAGTGTACAAGGATATTGCGTAAAAGAATTCCCGTCCTTGTTGTCCTTCGGGAAGGATATGAAACGGAATAAACACTATGCGTGTTGTAAATAAAAAAAATTAAAATAAAAAATAGAAAAATATTCATAATCAAACACGACGATGGTGTCCTTTTTGTGAGTTTTTTTTATTCGAGTCTCCTCTCGAAGTGTTTACATTGGTCTAAGAGGATTGATTTCCATTATCATAATTCTGGCAACCACCAACATTCCCTAAAGTTGGTTTTTCTCGTTTAAAATGTATTCATATAATCCCTTTATCCTAAGATGATATTTGGTATCCTTTTTTCGAGGGGAATTTAAAAAAAAAAATCTAAAGCTAAATAAAATTCAAATCCCTTATCCTTCACATTTTGGTACATCTCAGTGACAACAAGGTGGATTATAATTAAATTTCAAGGTGTTTTAATCTGGTTATCTATCTCTCTTCAGACGATGACTTCGGTCTCGGCGTGTCCTCTGTCGTGTTTTGCTCGGTTGTGCGTGTCCATTCAATTCAGCATTCTGTAACGTATTTCTAATAAACATCCTTTTTGAAGTGATATCTTTGAGTCTTGTTCCGTCGTCGTCGACGTCATACTGTCGTAGTCATCTGAATACGGTTCGTGATAAGAGTGTCTATCAGTGGGAATATCCTTTGTGCGTGCGAATGCGAGTTTAATTATAAAAGTGCGACAGGATCCTTGATGTCTGTCAAGAATATAGTGCCATTATCAATGTTCGAAAGGACATAGTAAAAAAGAAAATCAAACGAATCAAGTTTTTTTTTTCACAGAAAAAGTGTTCCAGTGGAAAGTATTTGAGTGAAGAAAAAGTATCCTCATTTTTACAAAGTTTAAAAAAAAGAGAAATCCTTGAAAAGGAAAAGGATACACGTGGTGAAAGTGGTGGTGATAGTGAACTAATTTAACGCTTCAGGATACGTATCTACGAAAATAGAAAAGTAAGCTAATTTGTCCTTATTTGATTTCATTTGACAAAAAAAAAAAAAAAAAACTAAAATCTCATTTCAAATGACGTGAGGTAGGACCTTCGTCCTTTGTAATATTTCACATGAAAGATATTTTTTTTTCATTCAACGTTTTCCTTATTTTTTTGTTTCTTTTATCTTTTTTCTACTTCTGTAATATGATTGATGGGGGTTAATTAATCAGACGCCAAATTAAGCTAATGCGAGCTGTGGCGCTGCTGCCATGTTTGTATGGGGCACATAGCCACTCAGGGTGTGGGGGGTTGAAAATTAGAAGGTTTGCCTTGTGGGTTAAGTCTCAAGGGCGGATAATTGCCGTGCTTGCTCACCTTGTATCCAAGTCCGAGTGTCATGTCATAATAATTTTCTTTTATTATATTGGAGAGGGTTTTCTTATTCTAATATGAGGGTGAAAAAGAGGGATCTAAAGGTAATGTGCGTGGTATAGGGTCACTTCATGAGGGGAATATAACCTTATAGAAAAAAATATACCTTTTCAGTCATACATTTATGGACATTTTCGAAGACCCCACATGAATGAATAGTTTTCATTGAATAGAAAAAGAAATATTTACTCTCTGGGAAAATATCCAGAAGTAGGACAGGTTGCATTATGGAAATTAGTTAAGAATTATTTATTAAAAGGGGGTTGGTTACACAAAATATCAATAATATAACGATTGATATTGTAATTGGAGTTTTGTGGCCTTATGTTAAACATAAATATGGCTAGGTATATGTAATTAAAAATTAAAGCTGTAATTTTAATAAATTAAGGTTTGTTTAACTGCTAGCTGAAGGTCATGTAAAAAATAATTCTTGCATTGACACAAATTAATCTTTCCAAGGTAATATAAGGACAAGTTACTTTAAAGCAAAATACATAACACAAGTTATAAAATGCTTTCAATTTAACTAACTTTTAATTGACTCGGCAAAAGATTTATTGACTCAATGATTTTATATTTTTTAGATTATTATTTATTTAATTTTAATTTAAAATTTAAAATGTTATACAATTATTTTAATATGGTTTTTGGCAATAATTGTGTAGATTGTTCCAGTCAGTGCCTTCAATTTCGTTTTCATCTCAGCTTCCTCCAGTATTAGTTTCCCAAAGATCAGAAACCTGAATTTTTTCAAAACGGGGCACCTTCCCAACAAGTGATATACCTACATATGTTTTTCCCTTTCTCCCATATTTCATACATTGCAAATGATTGGCAGATCTTCTCTATGTGGGATAAAGGTTAAGTCCATAATTTCACCTGTAGCCTTGAAAATATTGTATCGTTGGAGTATTTTTCATTAAAATAGTTATTTTCACCAAGATTATGGTTAAAACTGGCAAATATCTCACGATGGGTTGAACTTCTAACTTTTTCGATGCCCTCTGCTCGGATTTTTTCATCGACTGCGATGGTTAATTTACAAAACTCTTCTTTCAATTGAGGGATATTGTCCATGGTAACTCTCAAAGAGTATCAAGAGAACTCTGCCAGTGATTTTCATTCCTCAAAAAAAAAACAGTATTTTCTTTTCTACTACATAGCTGGCTATACGTTTCATCAGTCTTTCTCCGTCCAAAGACATTGTTTTAGAAATAAAAATTAAATGCAGATTTAATGTTTCTATTAATAAAGGTGAAATACCAGTTTCGACTAATAATATATTATTTGGCGAACACTGTGGCAGCTTGAAGACTCGCTCTAAGAAGAATTGCAGCAGCTTTTTTACCGTATCGTACAGTTTACAGCCCCAAACTTCTGCTCCATACAGCATTATATATTTTGAAACAGCTTGGAAAATCTAATATTTTATTTTCAGTAGACAGTTTTTCCACCCCGTACTTATAGCTGATTTAGTTGGGACGAGCTTCTTCTGGTGATGCTCCATGTTCATGTTGCTGATGATGTTAACTTATATTTGAAAGATCTCACTGTTTCTATTTCCTGGCCTTGGAAACACCAATAATATAATTTTGTGATCAAAAAAGCCTATTTAAAAATAAGTTTCAAAAATATTCCATTTAAGAATATAAGTTTTAAGATTTTTAATTGCGCTAAAGTGCTAGTTTGGTTTTTTTTTAATGAAAAAAAAAATATTAAGGGTTATGGATGATGGAGAAGTAGTTTAAAAAAGTGGTTTTGGACATAGTATGTTTGTAAGTAGGTATCGTCTAACGGTTGGTCAGTTTGTCTGTGAATGTACCCACTGTACAACGAGGGGTTGAAGAAAATGCTTTAAATTTTTAACCGAGGTTATATACTAGAAGTTTTGTACTCATCATTTCAACTTGAGATTTTGATAAAACTTGACATTTATGTAGAAGATAGAGAAGAGGAAAGCTCGAAAAAGAGAAAGTTTTCTTCACAATTTTATATGTGAAACTTTGTATTGTACCATAGAACCAATTTTATTAATTTTTGGATTTTCTTGAAACATTAAAACTGATTGTAAGAGAAAAATTTTAAAATAATACAATCTTCAAAAAAACTTCAATGGGTTTCTGAAATAAGTATGTTATATTTTTATTCTTTTTTTGTTGAAAACTCAATATCAATTAACAGAAAGTACAGTGCTGCCAAAAATGTTCCGAATTTTTTTGTTCAATTTCATCGATTGTTAGTAACTATAAATGGAAATCTTCTTATTCTGGTATACAGTTGTAATTTTTTAGTCAAAGTTTCGAGACTAATAAGATTTTCATTTATTGTAACCAGTTAAAAAACTCGTGCAGTAGTTCCATAACGTATAATATTTTATTAAAATAAGAAACAAATTAAAAATCTTAGCTGAAAATCCGGATTTTTTTGTTTGGAATTATCTGTTAATATTTTGTCCATTAACAATTATTTTTACTTGCGATATTCATACATGTACTTTCTACAAAGGTTTTGATTCGTGCAAAAGAGAAAGAAATTCGAGATACAACAAAATATAATATTACGATTATAAAGAACACCAAAAAAGTGGGTGGCAAAATTCTGTCTGTCTGTCTGTCTGTTCGGTTACAGCTAAAACGGCTGGATCGATTTGGTACATGTGGGTTTTGGTGATTCTGCCCACAGGTTTTTTCATTTTTTTTTAGCAATTTTACAAAATCTTGTTTTTCTCAAAAACGGCTTCACAGTTTTTCTTAAAAAAAATTCATTAAGTTAAGTTTGGTAAAAGCTACCTTTTGATTAGCAAATAGTGGTAATTAATGGCACCTCCCAAAGAACCTTTTTTTTTTATTTTCGATTTGTTTCAAAACGGTGATTTTGTTTTCAGTATTTTTTTTTTATACAGCAGCTTCAATGAAATGAAAATATTCTTACTAAAATTAAATTTTTTTTTTTTGGGTTTTTGAAGATTTTTTCGAAAAATCAAATATGAAAACTAAATGGTCGATTTTTATAAAATTCATGTAAGGGTTGTTTTACATTTTGGAAAGTATTTTAGGAATTTTTTTTACTTTTATGAAAAAATAATTGTACTTTCCATAAAAAAAAATAATAAAAAAAATCTCCTGTGAGTTTTATTAAACTTTTTCTGTATCCTGAAATTATATCGCATTACGAAAAATTATAAAAATATACAAATAGCAACTATTAATAGTACTTCTCATTGGGCCTTGTGGATAAACGAAGTCAAAGCTATTTTTTCAAGTAGCTAAAGCTAGCTAATCATAGCTATTACTAGGCGCTAGATAGTTCTAGCTTAAGCTTTGTTTTATGTGCAAAAAGATTGCGCTAAACAGCTTTAGGTCGAAGATTTCAGCTTAAGCCTAACAGTTTTAGCTTTTGTTTGTTCATTCACACGTTTTGGCGTATAAGCTTTAGCTTAAACTGTTATTTTTGGAATCAAAAAGCAAAGCAAGTCGATTTCGGATTTTAGTTTACCAAAACTGTTTACTTGCTCTCTATGGCAAGTAATGTTTTCATGTAAAAAGAACGTTTCGGAATTTCAATCAAATTTTTTTATTAAGATGCTGATGTATAAGTGCAAACAATAATAAGTCCACTGTACATCGATCTGAAGCCTAAGCGGATAGACCGATTTTTTTGAAATTCGGTAAAGAGTATTTTAATGTCATTTCGTAGAGGAAAAGTTCAAACTTGTGTTTTAGCCCATCTTGGACAGGTTCCTCCAATATAACGGTTTTCAAATGCTTTCAAAACTGTCTCTTAGGATTTTAATTAAACTTTGTAGCTGTAGGCTATTGGTAAAAAACATCACATAACGGAAAAAGAGCTTTTAAACTTTTTTTTTTGAGAATATTTTGATCCAATTTTTGCACAATTATTCCTAAGAACTATAAAATAATTATGAACTCTTAAAGTTTTACAAGCAAAAAGAGAATTGTACAAAATAAGAACTAGTCAAAGCTTTCTAGTTAGGGGTCCAAGAATCTTGAAATTTTTGTAGTTTTGACAATAATAATATTCTAGCTTTATCTATTTTTAAACACACAAATTATAGCTTAAGCTGGAAAAACAAGATTAAGGCACCTATATGACTTGCGATTCGCCAAATCGAACGTTGAAATGTGACTATGTGGAACTACAGTTTGCGACTCACCTGAATTAAGTTCGCCTTAAATGACTTAAATTTGGAAAACTTGAATGTCACTCAATACCTTAAGCAAACATTCGCCTGTATCATCGATGTCGAACTGTAATTCTTGGTGATTTTGAACAAAATAGCAGTTTTAGTTTTGAAAAGTCGAACGTTCGAGTTGAGTTGAACGTTAGACTCAGCGAATCGCAAGTCATAATAGGGGCCTAACCTACATGAATTAAGTTTTGGCTATTTTGAAAAAAGCTATAACTTTTTTTTATTTACACAAAACCTAGCTTTAACTTAAAAATTAAAGTTTTAGTTTTAGCTCTTTTTTATTCACAAGACCTACTGAAGGCTTTTTTAAATTTTTAATTTTCGTTTATCGGCTGAACAGATTTAGGGTCGTTTGGTGATACGAAATTTAAATATTTAAGTAGAAGTAGAGCGCTTATGTGACAGTTTACGCAGAGGAAAAAGTAGAACATAAGCTTTTAAGTATAACATAAATCCTTAAGTTTCGTATCAGCAAACGGGTCTTAGATTGTTTTTTATATACAAATTTTAAATGATATTAAGAAATGTTGATTATTAAAATTAAATATTTTTTTGAATTTTTTAAAAAAGTTAATTTTGTTTTTTGAAAATTCGATATCTCAAAAAGGGGTTGACAATTTTGTTGTTAATATTTGTTATTTTTGTATTTAGCTTCAAAAATACTTAAAAAAAAAAACTACGTTTCAGGATTTTGCTTAAAAATAGACAGAAAACCTTGAAAGTTTTTACATAAATGTGCCTCAAAAATATTAAGAATCCATTAGGGAGTATGGAAATCCAATTTATTAACTAAAAAAGATTCGCAAAATTCCGGGTCTCTTAAAAACTCTAAAAACTCTCATAAAAAATAAAAACGTTTTAAAATTTGTCTATTAACATCTGCAGATATTAATTTTAAATGCCCATTTCCAAAAAGACTCAAATAAGAAAACCTCCTCAATAAAAATAAACTTAATAGTTGTCCATTAACGTCAATGTCTAATGCAAAAAAAAAGTAAACCAATAATCACATATACTCGTACTCAAGCTCCCCATACACAAAAAAGGTTCAAAAACTTTTGGCCTATACAAATCAAAAAACTCTTTTGTTTTCTTATTCAATTTACTGCTGTATTTTTCTGCTTCGTCTAGTTTTTTGTTGTTGTAAGTTTATTCTTGTTGTTTTTCTCAACGTTGTTGATAGATATCAAAATAACAAAATAAAACAAAATCCTCACTCTCCTCAATAAAAATATAGTCAACTTCTTTTTACTTCTCTTCTCGGTGTTTCTCCTTTTTAACCACATGTTTATAATGTCTATAGCCCCCAAGCAATCCTTAACGTTTCTAGTATTTTTTTTGAAGAACGACGAAAACAAAATCACTCACATACATAAACGTCACATAAGCACAAAAAAAAGTTACAGAGAAAAAAAAATAATAGTAAGGACGAGTAAGAAAATAATGTGTAAAGGACGTTATCCTTTTAAAGATGCAAGACCCATCAAGAGAAAAAGTTTTGATCTACAAAAATAAAACTTCGAAACAACAAAAACGTTAAGACACGAAAGTAAAAATGTGGGTGAAAGCTTTTTACAGCATCCATCCATTTGATTGAAACTTTTTTTTTTGTAACAATTACAGTTTAACAGATGAAAAGCCAAGAGAGAACGAAAGAGAGAGAAAGTTTAAAAAAAAAAGTTTTTTGAGAGATTGTATGTCAAAATTCTTTCCAACTTCGAAAATTCGAACATAAACCCTTGTGCTATCCATTGGAATTTGGAAATGTAAAACTGGAAAGGAAAATGAGACTATCACAATAAAAAAAATCAAAAGAGAGCGTGAGAGAAACAAATTGACACAAATGCCGACGAATACGTCAAATTGACACCTTTTGACTCTCATGGAATCAGGCTAAAGGAAAAGAGAAAGGGAGGCACTGTGACAAAGTCCAATTTTTCACGACCCGGTCTTACAAAGCCCTTGGCTAGGGCATGAGTACGGGAATTTGTTTTGCATTTTCATTTAAGCCACTTACAAGGAGAGAGATAGTGCGGTAGCTGAGTAGACAAGAAGAGAGAGATAGAGAGAGGAATACATTTAAGTGTTCCACTTTACTTCAATTAGAATTTAGAATGGAAGTAATTTTTAAAATTTTTTTCTCTCATAGAGAGAAGGTATGTGGGTAGAGCAAACCTCTCAGAGTGTCACATAGTCCCTTTATTGCCGAGAGTGAGATTTCAGTCTTCTTATGCTTGTTGGCGGCTTTTGGTTTTGGTGTCGAAGACCCACCGACCGACATCGACATCGACAGGTTGAATGTTTTTTTGCATGTGTACTTTTCTCCATCTTGAAAGGAATTTTAAAACCTGGATGATGACGAACAAGGAGGCCTTATTGAGGACCAGTGATGTTCTCTAGCGACGAGATGTTGCCAAATCTCTTGCTTTTGTTATTTTCGTTGACAAAAAAATGTAAGGTTGATGGCGGGGCGCTGGCCCCTTTTAAAAGTGTGTATGCCTGATGCCTCCTCATTCAAGCTGTGTAGTTGACTGTAAGGATGCTTTCTCTAACGAGGGTGAGGTGATGTAGGAGGACGATGAATGATGATGGATGAATATGGGGGTTGGCCGAGCTATAAAGAAGAGATAGACATAGCAAAACGGTGACACACTTTTTTTTCTAGTTCGCTCCCTTTTGGTGGTATACATTTGGGGATGCTTTTTATGCCGGTAGTAGTTTAGGTATAAGTATAGGTTATAGGGGTTAGCAACTAGGCCGGTTTTTTCCCTCGATGCCTCAGAGGTTATGAGCCTGGGATGTTATGTGTGTTAACTTGGGTGTAAAGGCAGAGAGATGAGTTGAAATTATACTTTTTTTCTGCTTCGCTCCCAATCATCTTGTAGGCTAAGTTCTCCTTTTATAAAATAGGTTGTGCACTCTAATTTATTTAAATATTAGCATAACGTTTTTTCAACGGATCTTAAATTCTATACTGTAGACGACAGCAAAAGAGTAGGAGAAGATGGGGAAGAAAAAGTTTAAGCAACACAGACGTAATTATAGTCTTTCAGCTCATTAAACTGCGGCTGTTAAAAAGCTAAAAGCCAACAACATTGATTTCAGCACAAGACTTCACAAAAATTAGAGTAGGTAGGTACATATAGATAGATGGAGGAGGGTTATACGGTATAAGATGATGATGAAAATGAAGATTGTAAGCAAAATAAGAGATTTTGTATTTTAATAGGTCGTCGTCGTTTTCGTCTTAGACGTCATCATTATCTGGGATGTTAAAGATACCAAAAAGGTCTCTTGGTGAAAATAAAGAAGTTTTTTTTTTTAAGTTAAGGGAATTGTTAAAAGTGCTATATGGTTTGGTTGGTAACTTAATGAAGCTTAACCATGTTTTTAAGATGTATTTGATGCTTAGAGAGTTACCGAACCTTAAAAGTTTGTATATTAAATCGTTTTAAGCAAAAGTTTAATTGTTGCGTAGCATACATTTAAGTGAGCGTGCGGTGTATCCATTAGGCAAAGCAATTTCTTCTCCCGGAAGCCGAGAGTTTCGGACTACTTCAAGAAAGTTGTTTTTTTTTTTAATATCAAAAACATGCGAATGAGAAAAACTTGTTGCTAAAGAGCTTTGACTAGCAAGCAATTCAAGGTAATAGAAACTTGATGGTATTTAATTGCCAAGTAGGAGTTTGAGCTTCTTTTGTGATACAAAATATGTAAAGGTTTTTATTTAAGGACGAAAACAATTAAAAAAGAATTAATGATGACTTTAATTGGAACTAGCACGATGAACCATAAATTTTAATGCTTAAACGTTCATTGTTGTATTGAATTAGGTCGGTGTAATGGGATGGATCAATCGACAATATCACACAATACTGAGATCATCGCTGTTTAAAAAATTCTCAAAATTGTGAACTGTTCCAAGCTCGAGAGATTTTTGGCTGATACAAAATCGGATATAATCTGCTTCATCGACGAGATCGTCCAACAACCTAAACGTCTCTTTTCAGTCTGTCTTCAAAGGCTGAGGTTAGGTTAGATAGGAGTCGCTGACATTTATTAATAAGGACTGACACACTTAGATCAAAGATAATCTCTTGTGATAACAGATAGATTAAGGAAACTTGTTAAACCTCTTAAATCTTTTCACAAATAGCCTTTTTATCTACTATAAAAAATGTAAAAAGTATTGGACTAAGAGTGCATCCCAGTTGTACTCCAAAGATTGTATGTATATGTAACCAATGCGACTGCTCTTCTTTATTCCACACTGCTGCCTATGTACCCCTATACAGAATTTCAATAAAGAAAATTTAAAAAAAAACTTTAATACAAATTGTTTTTATTGTTGAACTATATTTCAAAAAAATTACAGTTTGGTGGCCACATTTTGAAAGGGTTACCCAAAAATGTACGCATGATTTTTGTTCACAAAGTTAGAGGGGAAACATTCTCTAAGTATTTCAGAATTTAATCGTTCAGATTTTAGATTTGCTAAATTTCCGAAGCAACGCTGGCATGGTTCTACTAGTAAAACCAAATTGAAAAAAAAAATAAATAAAAATGTTATATTAAAACTACTAGAAGAATCTTATTATTCATATTATATATTCTTAAGGTATTCAGAAATCTGCGAACCAAACTCGCTCATTAGTCAAAGTGCCTTAAGCTATAAAAAAAAAGAAATGAATCCCTCAACTAAGAAAAATAAAACCAAAAAACAAATCTCATTACATTTTAATTTAAGATTCACTTTTTAACATTCATAATTTCCACCATTAATTTCACAAACCTACACCTCTCTATCACCTTGAAAAAAAAAACAGAAAAGTTTTTCTTTTCAATAAAACGTAAAATGAAATCCTGTTTTAAGTATCCTTTAAAAAAAAAATAAATAAAAAAAAACTTTTCATACTCAGGGACACCACTCACTATGGCATCTTTATTAAACCATAAACACAAACAAAAAACGAATGTTTTACAAATTATTTGAAATTGCTTGGCCGTTGAAATAAATCATAAGGGTCCTTCACTTAATTCCTCGTCCTTTTATTTTTATGTTTCTTTTTATAATTTTTTATAGGTACGTACCTACGTATCTCTGCCTATTAAGCTTTAAAAAAAATTAACCGCTGCTCATCTTTTATAAGAAGGTATAAAATATATAACTTAAAATTGTTAAAAATTAATTATCTCTTGCACAAAACAAAAAGGAAAAAAAGTGTAAGGATGAACATAAAAACAGCAACAAAAATATTTATCTTGCAACAAAGGACATTCAAGAGTAGACGAGAAATTTGATAAGCCACTTTTGAATGACATAAACCAAGCTTTAAGCCCTGCGGACTATAAATACTCTGCCATACACACAAAAATTCAATTTATTTCACATACCAGCAGTGCCGCATAAGGCATGACTCCTTGCAGCAAAATAACTCTCAAATCCTCTATACCTCGTTTTAACCTTAGGTAAAACCACCTCATCAACCCGAAAAAAAAAGAAAAACACCCCCCCAACACACACATACACGCAGCATACAATGACGACACCACATTTCTTGGGAATAAGCTTTTATGCATAAAATAAGTAGCGCTACTGGGCGATAAATTAAGTACACTGAGTCCTTTTTACATCCTGACAGGTGCAAGTATTTTCTATTATATACATATTTTTTTCTGTTCGTTTTTTTGATTTTCTTCTCATTTTAAGGAGTAAGCGAAAACGTTTTCTATTCTTTTTATTTAGTTTTTTTTTTCTTTTTCTTATAATGGACTGCTATGATGACGACGACGATGTTAAGGATGAAAAAGAAATTATCCTTTGCTACTGGCAACAATTACAAGGACTCACCTGAGATATTTCCATACTTAAAACAAGGCGATGTTTTATGATCTTTTTTGTTGTTTTTTTTTTTTTTTGTTGTTTAACTTCTTCTCCATCATCTTGGGTTGTATTAAACGAAATTTATGTCCCATTATTCATACATGCGCTAGGGTGACCATATTTTATGTTCTAGACAAGCTGATGGCTGGATAGAAAGGGTGCATTTGAGCAGGTGTGAATTGTATAGATTTTGTAAACCTACTCGCTCGAGACACATGTGACTTACCGAAAGTTATCAGGCATGAGGGAGTGATCTATTAAGGACCAGTTACACAAAGTGGTTTTTCTTCGGATCAAGATTTGAACCCAACCAATATTTCATTCTAAGTTCAACTGGGAGTGTTGTTGGACCTCTTTATTCCTTAATTCGTCAATTTAAAACCTTGTTGAGCCTCAGTTAATCCGCTGGTAATTCCATCATTTTGTTTTAATTTTCCTATTTAATAGCAAAGTTCACAATGTCAGCTAAGCATTACATACTTGTTAAGAAAAAAAAGACGAATGTTATGGTCAGTTATAAGAACAAGCGTGGTAAATCCTCGGATCAAAATTAAAACAATGATTTCGGGAGATTAACTGATGTTTTATCAATATTCATGTATGTGATTAATTATTATCCCATTTAAAAACCTAGAGACCTCGTTGAACCCAGAAAGCTGGTTGAGTCCAAAAACCTGAATGAACCTAGAAACCTGTCTGAACCTAGAAACCTGTCTGAACCTAGAAACCTGGTTGAACTTAGAAACCTGGTTGAACTTAGAAACCTGGTTGAACCTAGAGCCCTGGTTGAACCTAGAAACCTGGTTGAACCTAGAAACCTGGTTGAACCTAGAAACCTGGTTGAACATAGAAACCTGGTTGAACCTAGAAACCGGGTTTGAATTTCAGTTAATCCGCCTTTAATCTGCAGCATTTAAACAAACATAGTTTATTGTCGGATTTTAATTTTAAATTACCGTTTTCGAAGGATTAACTCAAGATTAAACAGGGTCCAAGTATCTACTTGGCTATTATCACATACTTGAATCTGGAATGCCTGGTTGACATACAGTTAATCCTCCATTAATCCTCTACTTTAACATTTTTAAATTTTCTTTTTCATGACTAAGGGCACAATGTCAACTTAATACGCCTAACCTTCCTTAAATTAAAACCTTGTTGAACCTAGAAACCTAGTTGAACCTATAAACCTGGTTGAACTTCAGTTAATCTAATTGGCTATTATCACAGACTTGAATCTAGAAGCCTGGCCTACTCTAGGCAGCATTCTTTTCTATATTCCCCCAGCTTAACTTGAGGCCACCCATGAGATTAAATGAGATAATAAACATTTTGATCTCAATCCACTGTGCCAAATCTTTCCAATCCTGCTACTCTTTCTAACTAGTGCCGTGCAATTCAGGTTGCATTTAATAAACATTTTGATCTCAATCCACTGTGCCAAATCTTTCCAATCCTGCTACTCTTTCTAACTAGTGCCGTGCAATTCAGGTTGCATTTAAAAAGGCCTTAGTTAGACCATATAGTTTAAAAAGGGACAGTAAAATAAACAATCCTTAAATTTGAAACTTTAAATAAGTAAAAACTGAAAAAAAAACTTATTAAAAAAAATTCACATGGTCACCCTAATCAAACCCAACATCACCCATCAGCTACTCCCGCCAGAACAGAGTTGTTGAAACACATTTTTAATGTTAAGGTGCTCCTTTATTAAGGATTTTCTTATAAAAGGAAGGATATAGTAATAAATCCTATACATTTCTGCACCATAATTATGGGTTGCCCATCACACCTACGACGACAACGATGACGGCGACGAACAACGACGACGTCGACAGGGTACCTTGTGTTAGTTGTGTAATTTAACATCAAGCAACTGTGCGTAAAATGATGATGAGTTTTATGAAAGTACATAGATGTAGCTTTTATCTGGAAAAACAGCATAGAATGCGTCTCTTTGTCGTAAAAAAAGGATATACATGCATACTTACGAAGTTTCATTATGATATTAAGGGCCACATACATATATTGTGTACCATATTATAGGTGTGTGTGTATGTATGAGAAAAGGATAACTAATGTGGATTTAATGACAAAACCTTATAATTAACTTCTTGAAACACAATTTTGTGAAAGGTATTTCTCATCAAAGGTAACTACATAAAATATATAGACACTCACACACATATGTAGGTAATAATAATAATATGAGTTTTGTAGAATCTTCATTATCTGTTATTTTGTGACACTCTTTTTACTTATAGTTTGGGTTAATGATGATACCCTGTTTCTTAATTAGATGAGCAAAGGTGTCACTATTAATATTGTCAGGTTATCATTGACATAAAGAAAGTCTTATGAGCTTTGCATGTAGCTTATAAATGCGTAGGTACTCTTTAATTTGCGTATAAATAAATTAAAAGTATCAAGAAGCACATGAGAGAAAAACTTTGAAAATGAGTTTCGATGAATCTTTCTTGAAGAATATATCCATATATAGTCTTAATCAAAAAAGTTTGGATTCAAATAAAATTTGCATAGATAAATGATAAAGTGAAATATTGACACATAATGAACATATTACGAAACATAATTTTTGGATTCACATTTTTTGGGCTTTGAACACTAATTTATTGGAGTGAAATTAAGATTTTCACGTGAAATTATTGGTGTGAACTTCATAACTTTTCATTTCACATTTTCTCTTTCCTAAAAATATCATCCTGTAATTCTTCCCTACTGCAATTCTATTGCGTAAGAAATAAAAAAACTATCCTATAACCTCTTCCACAATATAAGCCTGTTCTGGATCAAATTTTACTAGAATCCGTCCAGCCGTCTGAGCGTTAATGAGGGACAAATATCCAAACTGACTTTAACTATGGTTCAATGTACTCGTTTGGCAAAATAACCATCAAACTGACTATGATCCGTACACAAGTGACTATGTAAACTTTGCAAATTCACATTCCATCGCTTTGTGAAAAGGAAATTTCCATACGAAGTTGTCCATATGAATTCCAATTCCTTACTTTTCACAGCTTCTATTTCCAAAATAACCCAAGTTAAAGCTGTTAACGGAATTTTGTTTTTTTTTCAGCCAATTTTACAAAATTTAAATTTTAAAAAGATTGTGAGGCGTATCTTTTTTTATTTTACGTGAACTGGGCTCTAGAATGTAGGATTTATCTGACAGCACCAATGTCTACGTGCTTCTTTTTCTCGTGTTAAGATTCAGCAAAAAATTAAAAAAAAAACTACAATCCACAAATAATTCACTCCATATTTTTTAATTTTACAGTGGGTTTTGTGAAGTGTGAATAATTTTAGCACACTTATGCATTTTGTTTCAAAATCAAAACAAAGCTAAATTTTCTTATATATATTTTACTTTTTGTAGGCATGAAATAAAAAATAAAATAAAATAAAATAAATTTAAATAAAATAAAATTACACCCTAATTGCAATGAAGGCAAAATTATAAGGTCTATTGATTTTTCACTTTTATTTAAGCTCTTGAGAGTGAAATTTGAATTCGATGTTGTTTTGGTTTCACTTCACATAAAAAACCGCTGATCTGAGCTTAGCAAACACGATCTTTAATTGGTGTTCATATTAATCTTAATTTAACTTTGCTTTAATGTTGTGAAATGTGCAATCTACGTGGTTTTGTTTTCGCTTCGCTTTGATAACCCATTGAACTTCTCTAATCCAAACATAAAACAAAATCTACTTGTATTAAGCGAGAAATCACATCGGTATAAAGCCAACATAGGTTGTAAGGTATGAAATTTGAATTTCACGTGGTTTTGTCTTCACTTCACATTGATAAACCAATGATCGTTTTTATTTTAATTTTATTTTTTTGAGTGAAATGCAAAACGTTTAGTTCAACAATCTATGCCTTATTTTCAATTTTCCATGACAAGAGAAAAATTTATTATGGTGAGTTAAAACGTGAAATTATAATATCCATATCAAATAAAAGCTTCTGAGTCATTAATCCATCTCCAATTCGTTTCCGATGCGTCTAGATCGGCCTTAGATTCATTTCCGATATCTGATCCGTGTCTGATCCGTTTTGGATCCATCTCCGATCTGTGTTGGATACATCTCAAATACGTCTCTAATCCGTCTCCAATCCATTTGCTATCCGTCTTCAATAAGTCTCCAAATCTGTCTTAGATCCATATCCAATCTGCTTCCAAACCATCTGGAATCCGTTTCCCATCCATCTTGTATCCGTCTCCAATATATCTCCGATACATCTCCAAACTGTTTCCGACCTGTCTCAAATCTGTCTTTGGTCCGTCTCCGATCCGTCTCCAACCCGTCTCCTATGCGTTTTCATTTGAACCCCTCTGTTCCGTCTTCAGTCAGTCTTGGATGCGTGTTAAATAATTGATTTCGTTGATACTCCACTGAGCATAATCATTCATTTACCATACGGTTGTTATCAAAAAGAATAGCGCCATCATTCTGTAACGTACTTTTTTTTATATCAAAATAAGATTTTTAAGATTCGCCAGGTACTTACCAAAAAAACACCAAAATCTCAACATAAATTACCCCTAAGCAATGGTGATAAAAATCACACCTCATAAATAACACAGCGGGACAGCCAAAATGAACTGACAACAAACAAAAAAAAATTATAAACCAACCCAATTTGTAGCATTTTCTTGCAAGCAAGCCCACAGCGAAAATCCGGACCATAAATTTACTCAAAGCTAAAGATATCGAACATTTCCAATCAAAAAATCTCATGCCACAGTTCCATACCACACCTCCTTTTCTTCAAAGAAGAATACGCCATTTACAGTCGTCCAATTTTTTTCTCTCTTATATTTATCTTCAAAACAGTTTGTCATCCATTCGGCATTACAATACGAATACAAAAAAAAAAACAGACACACATATACAAGACAAAATCTATAACCAGCGTCAAACAATGACAGAAAAATCAATATTAAATCAATTCACTTTTATAATAATACTAGTGTCCTAGGTCCAATGTCCTTAGAAGTTTAAGTATGAGTAAACGAGCTCTTACTGTGTCATTGTTGCCACCTATTTATCATTATTTAATTGGAATTTAAAACTATACAAATTGAATGTTTAATATTTTCTTTGTTTTAGTTTCAAATTAATTTCAAGTCAAATCCACAGTTATTTACCTGAAATGTTTTTGGTTACACTTGATTAGAAGAAAAAATTATTGAGTGTAGAAAGTTTAAAACAACTGACAATAAGTTTTTAAAGCCTGTGAAATCTTTATTTGACCTTAGCTTCTGTGTTACTGTTTTCGTTAAAAAAAATATTAGAAATGACAGAATTATTTTTTGTTGAACGAAATTTTTCCTTCGAAAATTTCCTCCTATAGCATAGTTCCCATGCGAAAAAAATCAAAATTTTAGAACCAATTTCCACCTAATCTGTGCACCAAATTCAAGGCAGAACATGTTTGCCTTGGCCTAAACGGCCTAAACAACCCATTGAGTCATTAATTTACTCAAATCTAATAAATTGAATGTCCAAAAATGGAAAACAATTATTTTTGGGTGCAAATATAATTTGCATGCAAATACAATGCCTTAAGGTGAAAAATTTTGCATTTTACTTAAATTATTTTTGACATGCGAGAGTATTTGCATGGATTTTTTTTTGCGCACAAGAATTGTTAACTAGGCTTTAATTCATCAACTTTAGCTTTAAAATGGAAAGTAATTATTTTTGGATGCAAAAATCATTTGCATGCAAATAATGCCTTGAGGCGAATATATTTTTTTTGGCACTGTAAACCGATAATCCAAAAAACTATATTTTATTCACCACATTTTTTTTCCCATGCAAAACAATCGCCAGTCCGTTGTTTTGCATGACATTCCATGACAGCAATGATTTTCTTGCATGGAACTGTAAACTGCAAAAAATAATTTCTAATTTCACCTCAATAATTTTTGACATGCGAAAATATTAGCATAGACTTTTTTTTTGAACTAGGCTTATTGTGAAAATAAAATAAAAAAACTATTTCCACAATCATTTTAGGCCTCTTTAGTATTTATGTTGTGTGTCTATTATACATTACTGAACATTCGTCATAAAATTTGACGGTTCAAATTTGGCATCAAAAGCAGTTCTCGCCAAAAATTTAGTATGGTATGGAATTTTGTTTTCATTCCAACTCTGAATTTGACTTTAATAATAAATTTAAGTCTCATTCACATCTCGTGTGATTTCATATTCCACAGCTTTTCTTTTAAACCTTAAGTAAAGTCAGCTTTACTTACGTGGAATCCCACTAAAAATTGAAAAAAAGAGCAAGAGAATATTGTAGAATGTATTCACTTTTGTTTTCACCAAAGGTGAGGACTACAAGTTGTATGGATTTTCATTTCACTTCAGATTGTAAAGAAATTCGAATGCTAAATCTGTTATGTTAAAATGTTAAAAATAGCGCAATTCGACAAGCCCTCAACTCGATCAGCATCGATCCGTTACTGATAAACTGGATTGACTCCATGCTTCAAACAAGACTCATAAATGTAGAAATGGGTGATACGAAGTTAAAAGTTAGAACATGCAAGGGGACTCCGCAAGGTGGAGTTCTATCTCCTCTGCTTTGGCTCCTTGTAGTCAACCAGATATTGGTTAAACTTAATCTGAATGGCATCAAGGTCGTTGCATATGCCGATGACATTGTGTTAATGGCCTCGGGAAAATTTGTCCCAACCTTATGCGACCTCCTACAATTAGCCCTCAACAAGTTCAGTAATTGGGCCAGCAGTTGCGGACTTAGCGTTAACCCTCAAAAGACAGAATTGGTGTTGTTTACAAGGAAACACAAAATTCCCAACATAAACCCGCCAACCATCAACGGAACTCCACTTCAAGTTTCGGATACCGCCAAATACCTTGGTGTTGTACTTGACCGTAAATTGAACTGGAAAAAGAATATTAAAGAAAGAGAGAAAAAAGCCTCAGCATTCTATACGTGCAGTCGAATTTTTGGTAGAAGATGGGGTCCCAGCCCTAGAACCATTCATTGGATGTACACAGCCATTATAAGGCCAATCCTAACGTACGCATGTATGGTCTGGTGGCCAGCCTTAGATAAGGAAACCAATCTAAAAACCATGACTAAAATTCAAAGACTAGCGTGTATCGGCACAACCAGTGCTATAAGAACCACACCAACGGCCGCCCTAGAAACTTTCCTTTCACTTGCCCCACTCGATCTGTTTACGAAAGAGTTGGCGGCAAAAAGTGCTTTACGACTGCAACAATGTAATAATTGGAAAAGGGGCCTCTTCGGTCACAGAACTATAATGAACTTTACAGACATTGACATTCAAACAGACTATGTTTCGCCGCACATTGATTTCAACCCAGTAACCATGACAGATATCCCCACCAGGGAACTCTGGAACGAAAACAGGGTCATAAATACAAACCATGTTTCGGTCTTCACCGACGGCTCCAAAACCTTGGAGGGTGTTGGGTCAGGTATCTATTCAGATAACCCACCCATATATAGATCAATGAAGCTTCCAAACTTTTGCAGTGTATTCCGTAAATTAGTCAACAATAATATTGACATTTTCATAGATAGCCAGGCGGCAATTAAAGCCATTTCCTCAATCACCATAAAGTCCAAACTGATCGATCGTTGCCGAAATGAGTTAAGAATACTCAACGCAACGAACACAGTTACCCTAAAATGGATCCCAGGACATAGGGATATTCACGGAAATGAAATGGCGGATGAACTGGCCAAAAGCGGATCATCTCTTGATCCGAGCCAAATCGTAGCCTCGGTGCTCATTCCACTGGAGGAAGAAAAAAGTAGAATACACCAGGGTTTCTTGGAAGCTGCAAATGTCAGATGGTCATCTATCGACACTTGTCGGGTTTCAAGGAACCTTTGGCCGAATATTTCGAAGAAAAAAACTGAATACCTACTCAAGCTAAGCAGGCCTCAATTATCACTCATGGTTGGCGTCCTAACGGGGCATAACTCTATGGGAACCCACATGAAAAGAATGGGCATCAGCTCATCGGACTTATGTAGTGGGTGTCATGATGAAGAGGCGGAAGAGGGCTCCCTTCACTTCTTATGTGAATGCCCCAGCCTAGATAGAACCAGGAAAGCAGCCCTAGGAGAATATTTCTTCGATGAACTGGGCGACATCTCTGTATTGCCACTGAAAAACATCCTAAAATTCATTCAGAACTCAGGATGGTTCAGGGAGGCCCCCTACAACTAATACTCTTCATCAAACCCCTCCCTATCCCTCTTCACCACCCACCTTTCACTCTGGGGAGCGCAATGGATCCACTGTGATCCGAGTGAGATGATGCGGCCCGCCGTATCATCACCCCTTCTAACCTAAGACATGGCTTTATAAGGACTTTTAAATAGAAATTCAAATAATTTTCACAGCAAGCATTTATAGTGAAAAAAAGTTTTATTCTACTTTATGCTGAAAAGAATTTTCGAACATCTTTTTCATAAATCTTCAAGCTACGAACAATAAATATATAATTGATGTTTGGTCGATTTTGAGTCGAAGAAAATTTGATTTTTAAATATCAAGAAAAGAAAGCAAAAGTTTTGGCAATTTTTGAGTCTCCTTAAGTTATTTTCCAAAATAAAACTATTTAAAACATTTTTGTACTACTTGTTTCTTAGAACATTATGTGAAGCTTAAATGTTCTTCATAATTAAGAGCGATATATCAAAATAAAGGTTGAATTGTAAATAAGTGAAATAAATATATTTATTAAAGTTATGAGGTATTTTGTACCAACGCAAATGCATAGAGCGCAATGGTATACAAAATGCCCGGGGGTTACCTTACAGGGCTGAAACCACCACATCAAACACTCTGGACCCGAGGAGTCCTATAATTTGAAACGAACCTATAAAGTGTTATTCTATAAAATAAGGAGAAATAATAGTTCGGGCAAAAAAGGGTTAAATGTGTCAAAATGGCCCCCGAGCTGGGACTACAGAAGTCTATTCATAATGATCCTCTCTCTCATGCTCTTTATCAGTGCCATTAATGTGGCTGCTTGTAAAGGCATTGCTTCTATCCATTTCGTAAATTTGTCGACAAATACTACCATCATCGTATTGCCCTTAATAGATAGTCGGATCGGTCCAATGAAATCTACTGAAATGGTTTCACAAAGACTATCTGCTAAGTTGGAGTACACCAATCCTATAGTCTTTATCTGAGGCTGTTGAGAAACATAATTTTAAGAGTATCTCTTGCCCTGAATAAGCGCTTCTCAAATTATGAGTTCGGATGCGACTAAAAATTTGAGTTCTCATCTGTCTGACAATACCTACACAGGAGTGATTAAGAATTTAATCACTCTCCCTCAGTTCTCCAAAAGCTCTCACTTGTAGTTCAAGTTTTGGTGATGCAGTTAATTCAGCCGTAGCATTTCAAAGCTTTGGAAGCTTAGAAAAGATCTTCTTTTGTCCTTCCTATAAAACTAAAAATACACTTGACAGCACTGCTTCGTGTTCCTTTACTTTTAAATCTCACTGTATTTATATGAGAGTGTTATTGCAAGAGCAAATTAAGTCCTTCACATTATTATTTGTTTGGAACATAAAACTAAAGTACCATATCCCCTTCTCCTCCCTTTCACTTCACATCCAACAGCCCCTACTTTCAATATGAAATAAAAAAAATAATAAAGTAAGTCGAACACTCAGATCGAAAAAAATAAAGGATTTACAAAGAGACTTTGCACAATGGAACAATAAAGTAAGAGAACTTATATTACATGTAACATGTCTATAAAAAGGATAATTACAGTTAATGCTTTAAGAAACATTCACTTTGTCTGTGTACTCTCGATGTATTTTTTCTTGTGATTTCTTAATATAAGAAGAAGCATCTCTTCAAAAATATATTGAGAGGAAGGAAAAAGGATAATAAAAATCAAGAAACCATGCTATTGAATGACATTTTTGTCACACAGAAAATGCGAAGGATATTCATACAACAAAAAAAAAAATACTTTTAGAAGGATGATAAGAAAGGAAGAAACAAGAAAACTAGGGTTGAATTAGGTTATATATGAGGAAAGAAACAAAATGAAAAAAAAGCAAATCGAAATTCTATTGTCCTTTGACGATAATGTTCCGAGAGTTAAGAAACAGACAGAATGACCACAAACAATAAAAAAAAACTCCGCGAAATCAGCAAATTACAGAGGAAATAATCAAAAAATGTTCATCCCTTTTTATTTGTCTTTAATTCTCTTCCTCTGGTGTGTCTTTCCTTGTTCTTCGGTCATTGTTCGGAACAATAATTTTGATATAACGTGTTTAAGCTTATAAGGTTTATCAAAATTGATTATTTATTTTTTTTTCCTTTCTTTTTTCTTTTCATTTCTGTTGTATATGGATATGAACATCTTATATCTCCTTAAAAAAAGAATCTCATCTTTAGTGAGAAAGGCAGGATGATGGTTGGGGGTGAACGAATTTTTCCTTGGTACCGATCCAAAATAAATATTCCTTGGCAAAATTAATGTTAGAAAGAAAAAAAAAAAAAACTTCCAGGATATGAAAGGTTTTCCTTTTTGGCAATTTTTTCACATTTTATATACAAAAATGGAAAAGATCCAGAAAACAATGTTATTTCTTAAACAAAGAACATCATCCTATTCAAATTTGTCTAAACCTTTTTTTCAATTCTTAGATATTTTTTTATTTTTTCTTTGAATTTTAAGTTAATTTATTTAGGTTCGGAAGTAACCTTATTTGCTTTCTAAAAGTTCCAAAGTATCATTTTATCAAAATCGTTTTCACCTTCATGTTATCAGTTTTTTTTTTTATTATTGGCAACGTTTACGTGGGTACACTTATTGATTTTTCTCTTTTCCTTGAAACTAATGGAAAAATAATATTTTTTTTAAGAAAAATGGGCGGGGCAAACATTTGGGAGAAGTATCAATTATGTAAATTAATTTTATTCGAATTGGTTGGTTAAATCTTTTTGGTATTTTATGTCATTCCCCAGGCATCGAAGCAGAGATTTTATATTTTTTAATGCCCACGTTGATAAATTAGGCAGGGCAATTTCGAGAAATCAGCTTAAAATTTTCATCATTGGAGATGCTGTTAGGCCAGAAAATCCTTAAGATGTTTTGCAGATATTTGCAAACGTTTGCAGCTTTCACATGACAGCGGCTATTGTGACTGTCCAAGTAAATAACTTAAACTTTACATAGATGGCATTTACAGTCCAAGGTGGAATACAGCCTCAACCAACAAACACCTCCAACCAGCTCGGTCCCAAGCTAGCTGCCTTCAGTCACGCATTTCAAGTTGGTTAAGGTCGTTCTGCAATTGTGGATGCCCCCAAAAGGTGGGAGGCTTCATCTGCTGTGCAGACCGACAGCTCGGCCACTATATTTTTAATTTTTTGAACAGAACAACGTCGCTTTACATCCCAAAAAGTTCGTAGTTAAATCTTCTCCTCCATACTCCATCGAGTATGGACCGAAGATCACCCGCAAAAATGTTCCTCTAAAAACACACAAGCAGATTCCCATCCTCTTTTGACAGGGTTTTTGCTTCTGTCCAAGTGCTTCACTCATAACGAAGGATGGTTACACATCAGAGTGGAGCAGTCGTTGGCTGGTCTTAAGGAACTTAAAGAGTTGTTTCTCTGTATTTGGACACCATATCGAACGCAGTCTTTGCTTTCGGCTGATTTATAACTAGCCTGGTTCTTCCATCAGTAGAAACAATACTCCCAAGATATTAAAAGTTTTCGATCTTCTCTACTGGTTGTTCAGAAATGTCTTCTTGGATAGTTGCGGAAGCGCCAAGGCTGATCCTTTTGGCTTTTACTGTATTGATCCCATCGATCTCAACTTTCCTCTCCAGCCTTGTTATCACTTGATGGAGATCCATGGTTATATCAGAGAGGAATCATATGTTCGTTCGCGGAGTACAGATGTGAGATTGCAGAATCCATTGAATCTCTACATTTCCAGTCGACAAAGTTTCGTGCAGTGCATCACTTATCATCAGCTGGAACGGTATTGGTGAAGGTATACAGCCTCGCGTAGACCCATTTTGAATTTCAAACTCCGCTGATTGTTTTCGTTTATGAAAAAAGTGACATTTGGGCCCATTATTACGCGTTTTTCTTTTTCGACTCCGAGTATGGCCCGGAGCTTTCAAAAAAAGGTCTGTGTTTCTTTTTAAGCTCAGAGCACTCAGAGCGCTCAACTTATTTCTATTTTAAATTGGAGCTAGCTCGGAGTACGCTCCATGAGTTAAGAATAAAAAGACCGAGCGAATAGAGTAAATATCTAAGCGCAGCCTACTTCACAATTTGTTCACTCATTTCAAATGTGCGCATTCAACACATCAATTCCAGTTCATATTTTTGAATTGTTTGAGTTTTTGATTAGTCAGCTGTCAGATGAAAATTAAAAGTTAGTGTTAAATTTAGGTGCGTTGAACAACAATTCTGTTTATACTCTCAGATTATACTCTGCTCAGAGCTAACTCCGATAGCTGGAGCTCTACTGCATTAATGCTTTTCTCATAGTTTAATTACATACCTGATCGAAAAAATATCAATTATTATAAAGAAAGTGACTCTGTGAAATAATGGTACACTGTGGCGTGTACGTACTTTTTTTAAAGTTTTGAAATGTTTGTTATTTCTAATTACTATACAAAAAAAAGTTTATTGGTAGACACTCATTTTCCTTTTTCGCATTAAAATCAGAAATGTCACACTGAATCTTTTTTCTTAGACAAGAGCTTAAGCTGGAAACCTAACATACAAAAGACATTAAAAAAGGCGACAGTGCACTTTCTCTTGCAAAAAACCCATTGGTTATAAATGGAGTCTCCAATTACGCATCACTAATTGGCTATTATTTTCGGTAATTTCACCGATTCTAGGCGTGGCAGTATGGTGGACTGATAAAGCGATACATCACAATAAACTAAGCGAAGTCTGAAGAACGGCATGCCTATGTAAATTGGTGAAGCACTTCGGTCGACTCCCTCTATGAAACACTTCTCCACCTCTGACATACCGCCGCGAGCAAAGCCTTCTCACAGTGGATCAATATTGGGAATATTGGCTCCGCTATTCTGTATTCATTCGAAATATTTTTAAATAACACTGACTACTCAAATCCACTATTACATTTTGACAAAAGCTTTGAAGCAACAATGTTAGTTAGATGTGAAATTCTTAGAAGACGAATCAATAAATTTTTATATCGACGCATGGATAAAAGGCCTATGATGGTGTTGGTGAATGTGTGTACCTTCAATAAATAAATTGAAGTCTACCATTCTGTCTTCCTGATCACTTTACTTAAACTTAAAAAAGCTTTAAACCTACTTTGAATATCCCCATATTCTCTGAAAGTCAAGTCCTATGTTAAGTCTCTGGACTCTGCTTGTATACACTCTAGAACAGCCCTTAACTTCCCAGCTTCTCTTTTGGAGATGGTTGGGTGCTGGGCCATAGTTTAATTCCAGGAAATTGTAAAGCTGATGTACTCGCTAGGGGTGGAGCAATACTACAATATCTGAAAAGTTAAATATTGATTTACACATCGCTAGCTAAATTAAGCTGAAATAGCTGAAACAAGGTGCTTTAGAGAAGAACAACATCACCACTTGTTTGACAATAAAACAAATCTGGACAAATGTGGGCTTCGTCATAGCCCAGGAAAAATGTACTTTAACGGCGAAGAAATTCCAAGTGATGATTTTTAAATGCAATCATTTTTATTTGTGGATAAGGAATACGCATGCTTAAGTCTACAGACGACGTTTAAATGTCGAAAATACTCGTTTTTCACGTATAACTTTGGAACGGTAAATAGTATTAGAAAGTAGTGTATATAAAACTTGTAGATATTATGATTTAGTACAAAAAATAATTCAACACTTTTTCTCCGACTGATGGATAAGAAGATATCGGCGTTTCAAAAAACGTAAATTGACGAAAATATCACTTTTTTGCGTATAACTCAGAAATAAAGCGCGTTATCAAAAACATTTGTATGCACAGTTTGTGGATTATGTTACCCTCTATACAAAAAAAAATATTTTTTGTAAGTGCGATAGTTTAAAAAATATAATTTTTTGAAAAATTTTCGTCAAAAACCCAAAATTTTTGCTTTTAATTCTTAAATAAGGAAGTTGCCATTAAATAATTTATGCTCAGTTTATAGATTGTAATGTAATCTAAAAAAAATATTAACACACTATTTTCAATACAAGTGACAGGTAACAAGATATTGATTTTTGAAAAAAGTAAAGATTTTTCGATTTCCACTTTTAAACGGTAGATAAATGTTAGAAATTTAATTTTAACTCAGTTTGTAGGTTATTAAAACCTTCTACAGGTAACAATTTTTTTCTTTTAGCGGCCATTAAAAAGATACAATTTTTAATATAAACTGGCCAAAACAAAAATAACGGTGTTTTGAGTTTTTTCTTAAATGGCAAAGTTTTTGAAAAATTATTTATGCTCATTTTGTAGAAAATAATATTCTCTATAAGAACAATTTTGAGCACTTTTTTCTATATGAGGTCCCAATAAATAAATGTTGAGACTTCAAAAACTATCAGTTTTCGAAAATACCAGTTTTTGGGGCTAAAATGGTTCCGAAAAATGCATTTCCACTTGGGGAAAAGTGTATAGACGAATCTGGCTTGCGTTCAAAGTCAAACCTAAGAAATATTTCTTTTTTCTGTATAACCAGATATTTTTTGAAGGTGTCGAGGAAAAAAATCATTTCCACTTGAACAAAAATTCCAATGTATAATTTTTAGATGCAACTGTCTTTATTTTTCCATAAAGAATACTTATGCAAAAGTCTACAGACAAATCTGGTTTACGTAAAAAATTTATTTAACGTCAAACCTCTAAGATATTTTTTGTTTGTTAAGCGCATTTGTTTCCACACCTTTCCTTTGCTTTGAGCCAAAATGCATGGCAATCGGTCTACAGACTTTTGCATGAGTATTTTTTCTGAAAAATTAAACATAATTGCGTTTTAAATCTTGGAATTTTCCCCAAGTGGAAATTAATTTTCGGCTCGTTACTTCCCCAAAATAAATTTCTAATGTTTGACCTTGAGTAACTTTTTACGCAAGCCAGATTCTTCTATAGACTTTTGCATGCGCATTCCTTGTCCACAAAAAAAAAAAAAATAATTGCATTTAGTAATCTTCACTTGGAATTTTTGAGCAGATTGGCATTTTATTTGTAAATTTTCCCTGGGCTAGTCAGACACTCGAAGTGGTTTAATGAGTTTCCTGGATTCATGTAGTATCACAACCGACGAACTATCTAACCTTATCTGCAATGAAGAAGTTCTTCTTATTTTTGGAATGATTTCTGGCTGAAGAATGAGTTAGGGTTACAATAAGTTTATGAAATATTTGAATTTCTTTCGTCCCCATTCCAATTAATTAAAAGGAAATTCTGTAAAAATTCGTGTCGAATAACTACTTTTTTGCTGCGGATATTAGTATAGGCTTTTTTTGTTACAAACAAATTAGTTCTCGCCATGAAAAATCTCGAGCATTGGGGAACGATTTTTTAACCAGAATAACATCAAGCTTTCTCGTTGCATTGCTTATCAGACATAACTGTATAACTTATTATTCGATTTTCAATGGAAGTTAAAAACATTTCTATAATCTTTTTATGCCATATTTTCCATAATAAAAGCTGAAAAAGTTTAGTGTTACTGGAAAAGTGTGGCGTCATTCTGCTGCTGTTTTTTTTTTTTTAAAGAATTATAAAATTTGTTCAGTAAGGCATTAGAATATATTTAAAAAAAATTGAAAAATACATCTTCGAGATTCTGCTTAAATAACTTTTTGTTTTTGTCTCGTTTTTTTTATATTTATTAACTTAATTCCATTATTCATTCTCCATTATTATTTATTATCCATTGAAATTCAAATGTCGTACAAATTTGTTTCTTCCTTAAGAATTATGACAGCCATTCAATTTAAACAACTTCAAATTACAGCACATTAAAAGAAAAAAAAAAAAAACACCCACAAAGCGACTGACTCTCATGGCTGTGTGTCATTATATACAACAAAAAACAACAGCAAAAAATGATTCCATTAACACCCCACCAAGCAATAACAATTGAATTGACTTTTCCGTCAATTCATCAATCTACCAAATGAAATCCTTTGATCCAGCGAGACATTGACAATCCTCTATAGAACTCTCATAAGGATATATGACGACAATCGCTCAGACTATACTCACAAGAAAAAAAGCAAATTGCACATTCATGTATGGATACGTATACAGCTCAGAGAGTAACTCTGAAAGCCTTGGATTTTGTTTGTATGGCTATATAAGCCAAGTGAAGTCTGGTGACGAGTGAGGCAGATGAGGTGTTGCCTTAGGGCCCCGTGTGTTTAAGGGCCTCCCAAATTGAAAAAAAAGAAATATTTTGAGCAGTTACCGAGTGGGTGAGTGCCATCAATGATCGAATGAACGAGTAACCACTTCAAATTTTGGTATACTAGATTGCTCGAGACGTGAGCGGTAATGCCAAACTCATATACCTAATTCAGTCATGTATTGCTCGATAACTGATGCGTTAATTCGGCCCCTGATTCCCAACTGCAAACACGAATGACAATTGATGAAATATTATTCATTGTTCACTATTCATTATTTCATTATTATTTATTCATAAATTCAATATTCATTACTCATAATTCTTTACTCATTACTCATTATTCATTACTCATTATTCATTACTCATTATTCATTACTCATTATTCATTACTTATTATTCATTACTCATTATTCATTATTCGAATGACGAAATTTAAAAGTGAAAATGGAAGAAATATTAAATAAATGACAAAAGGAGTAATGGTTACTTTGTTAAGATTTCACGCTGCGCTGGAGATCTAGGTTCCAATCGCGTTTTTCCGCGTCAACAGGAATACTGGCTTTAGCAAGAGAGTAAAAAATCCTCCATAATAGCAATTCTCCTTAAGCTATCCATACACGACAGAGCCAATGAGCCAAATGGCCCCACTATCCATTTGGGTTTTCAGCCAATCTGAAATCCAACAGAACTAAATAGTCCAGCTATACGATGAACTGCCTCTCATATTAGACGTTTGAATTCTGGGAAAATTTAAGCTCCCCTTCATGGAATAGTTGAGAGTGTTTTAACGTCACTCGGGCATGGTTCTCCACGAGCTGTTATACCACCATTTTATTTGTTTATATTTTAAAGGGCCTCCAGAGATTTTTGGCTTTAGGGCTCCGTTAAAAGTTTGCTCGTCACTGGTCACAATGAAATGAGGAGCATAAAATAAAAGGAAACAAAAATATCCGTTTTTTTTTTTCAATTTTATTACTCAACCTACTGTTGGCTGTCGTTACTTTACTGTACTTTGCTTACACAGCGTTAAATTTAATTTACGTAATTGCCATAGCATCTGGGAGTTGTGTGCGCGAGTGAGAACCCTTTACTACCTTTTGGCTTTATCCTTATAGCTACAGTCATATTATATGCAACAAACAAACAAATAAGCTCTGGTAAAATTGTGCTATTTTATGATAAAAGCATACAAGGCAGCAGCTTCAAATTTATTAAAAAAAGGAAAAACAAATACAAATACAAACACAAAGTGCTTGTAATAAATATTTGTATTTATTTTATTTCCTCTCGGGGGGGGGGTCTACATAATAATTTTTTTCATTTATAACTTTTTTATTTTCACTTAAAAACTCCCAGCATTAATACAGGGATGCATAATGCAGGGATAGCAATGCATTAAACAGAAAAATAGTGTTTACAATAATTTTTTTGTTTAAAGGGAATTCTGGGTATGTGCTGATATTTTTCTGGAATTTTAGAGTGTTTTTACTATTTTTCTGTTTATGCTTATTGATATCATGAAATTGTATTTAAAATATTTAATAAATGGACACTACTCGATGTGGTCTGATGGAAAGTGATTTTAGCGGGAATTATTTAAAAAACCTACATATTTGACGAAAAATTACAAATCCAAAAGGTTGTCATTTTTAAATACGGTTGATCAGTTTTATTTATTTAACATGAAACCTTATTTTAATGTCGTGTGTTAAATCAACGCAGATTCCTTGTAAAATCCCAGTGACAACATCCGCACCATCACGTCCGTCGGTCACCGTCCGTCGTTGCCTTTACCACCCGCTCTAACTGTAGAGTTGTTTTCTTCTACTACAAAGAGAATAGGATATCCATATTAAGATAAGCTCATTAAATTAATTCCATCTATGTACAGCGCTGTACATATAAATATAACCACATTAAGAAAACATGTAAATAAAATATTCATGGAAATTTTTTATTTCACCGGAGAATAAAATCCGATGTGTTATAAATTAAGCTTAGAGCAGCAGGAAATCTAAAATTCTATGCTATGCAAATGCCATCTCAGCTTTTCCTGTAAAAACTGTCCCACTGCACAAAGTATCTAGAAAAGAAGATTTCACAAAAAAATATAAATATTTTCAAAAAACAAAAGTTTAAAAAAAAATTAATTTGCAAAAGCTTATAAGTTGAACAAGATTATTCTTTAGAAATGAGCCAACAAGGATGAGAGAAAGTACATACATAATACCTACCTATACACCGCCACTTGAAAGGCGACTAAGCGAATCGTTCTGTCTTTTCACGGACAAAAAAATTTCATACACTCACACAATCTTTTCTCTTCCACACTTCATGATGGTGACTGGCCATCCGTTTTACTCATGCATATACGAAAATTTAATTTCCGCTCCCAGGTTGGTTTTCAGAAAATTGCACTGTAAGATTGAATAAAAAAAAAATTAAATTAAAATAAAATCTAAAAGAAGGAAGAATGAGAAAAAAAAACGGTCTCAAGAGCTTATACATACGTACAAAATCCCTTCTAGGAAAACCAAAACCGAACATGAAGGATACGAAGGATACCTTTATACTTCCTTTCTATGAACTCTATGTTTTTTTTTTTTTTGTTCTTGCTAACAAATTGCAACTGCAAATACCGCAGAAAAGCACAAACCTACACTACCGGCTAGGCACATACATGCAGTAGTGAGTGGTCCAGCAATGACGGCAAACTATGGCTTCGAATGAGGATGCGAATTTGCGAATAGCATAACAAAACGGAAAATAAGAGTTCTAAAAACCACCAGGATAACCGAAGCAGAATTACTTTTTCATTTTGAGCGTACCACAGCGGAACCGGAACACTGGTGGGTACCTACCCCTGACTGACTTTTTTTCCCAACACTCACAACACTTAAGGTTTTTCCAAAAAAAAAAAACAAAATAGGAAAAAGACTAACTAACAACTCCACCATTTTAAACACCACAAATTCTACCTCAGAAGAATGTTTGGGTTTAGGTTTTTGTTTTAAGGTGAATTTCTTATAGGCTATATAAAAACATTTGTTACCAAAATTTCGAGTGACTTGCGGATTTATTAATTTTTGTTTCCAAAACAAATTAAAAAGCATGAAGTTTCAATTTCCAGAGCTATATTATACATAGTTTAAATGAATTTTGAAAAGAAAAAGAAATTTTATTAAAAATTTGTGTCCGATTTTTCATTCAACAACTACTTCTTTTATTTGTGTTAATCTAATTTGACCTTTTTTCCTTAAACCCTAATATTTTAAAAGATCAAGGAAAAACGGAAAGTGCATACAAAACAGCGTCACCATGAAATTTTGAATTCTATATTCCACAGCTTCTATTTTCAACTTAAGCTACGAGTATAAAAAAACTATACTACTAATTCTATATTACGTCAATCTTTTCCTAAGTGAATACTCAAAAATTTGAGACATGGCCTTAGTAATATTGTGGAAGTGAAAAAGATAAGGTAAATGAAAACGTTTGGAACGTATTGAATTTTCATTTCACTCGAATATTTAAAAATTGAAAAGATCGCCTTAACGAGTTATTTTTTAAACTACTTTCAATATTCATCATTCATTATTCATTATATTTATTATTCACCATTCATTATTCATAAATTCGTTATTCATCATTTATTATTTACTATCCATTATTCATTATTCATTATTCAATATTTAATTTTTCATTATTACTTATTCATAAATTCATTTTGCATTATTCATTATTAATTATTCATTATTTACTATCCATTATTCATTATTCATAATTCACTATTCATTAATCATTATTCATTCAAAAAATAATTAAATTTGGTGGCACAACAGCTCGTGGAGAACCAAGGCCTAGTGACTAACAACCCTCAACCATTCCTGTGTGCGTGTCATTGGCAGGAATGGAGGGAACCTACAATTTTTTGCCGAGTCCGAACGGCTAGATGAGAAGCACTTATTCATGACAAGTATACTCTTGAAGGATTTGTCAGTTCCTCGCAAGAGGCAGTACCTCGGAAAAAACGTTTCTGTTTTTAGGTGGTGTTTTATAAGAATATTCGCTTTAAGTTAAATAAGATTGTTAAACAAAACCAACCCAGACCTTCGGCATAAAGCCAAACAAGTACATACTTCCTCGTGAAGTGAACAATCGCGTGTGGAGAAAGTGATTTTTTGTCTTTTCTTACTGGTACAGACTTGCCAATGTGTTGTGAGCGTTTGACGTTTAAAACCAAAATGACTCAAATGACTTGTAATCGAACTGTTCGCCTAGAGTTCCCGTACATTTTGCACGGGAATTGCTCGTGAACGAAAATTCTCCAAACAGCTTCACGAGCTCGTTCACGGGTGAATAAAATTGCAAATTTTGTATGGATTCACACCATGGTTCACAAGTATGTACTAGGCTTTACAGTCCATCTTCCTAACCATTATGCCACGAGGTACTACAATTTATTTACTGAATCTCTTATTATTTTCAAAGTCCCTTCTTCTAACTTGATTCGGTTCACCTGTGAACCCTCCATACTCAGCCTTATTCAGAGTTCCGAGTTAACAAAATTTCACCCGGAAAATTGACATTTCACTTTTCGCATATTGTGAGTTTCACCCGGAATATGAAAATTCCCCTTGTTGTGAGTACTTATTTCAGGCGAATTGTACCGTAATTCAAAGCCTAAATCGTCACATATTTTTGACGGCGAACAAAAAAAAAAAAAAACCAGAGGGTACTGGTACCCTTTGGGCAAGTTTTTTGATTATTTTGGGCTCACGGAAGTTTTGGCGAAACTCATAATAACTTTTCAAATTCCGGGGGAACAAATTTTTTCGGGTGAAATATTTGCCGCGTGAAACTTACAATAAGTCTGATTGTGTGTGAGTTCATGAATTTTCGTAATTGAATAAAAGTATAATTAGTCTAGTTTTTAATTAAGCATATAATTTTCTCTGTGGAACGTACTCATATTTTCTTTGGCGATAAATTCACAAGTAGTCACAGTGTGGAACGTAATCATTATTTTATTTAACGAATAATTTTAAAATGGAAAAAGATACAATTTTAGGTTTTCTTCTTGTGGATCGTCACGAGAGTTTTTAATGTGTCTTATTTTAGTAATAATCATTATATTCTATAAAGTGGATGATTTACCACTATGTGGAATGAATTAATCAATTTGACTATATATTTGAAAGTAATTTTTAAATGGTTTTGAATACTTCAAACTGTGCACAGTGTGGACTGTATTTATCATAATTCATTAAATTCCCATAAAAAAAAAAGACAAGTGCAATTTTTTTTTTTCCCAAAAATTATAACTGTCTACAATTGCACATGAATCCTGTTTGGTTTTAGTTTAAAAGAAACTCGAGTCTTCTAAAAAAAGACATTTTTATTTGCATACTGAGACCTCCATCTATAAAAAAAAAACTTGCTGCATTAAAACTTCTCTGGAATTGATGAAATTCTCCGCGATTGCCTTATCTCATGTCCAACATCTGGGAAGCTTTTGAATTTTGTTTGTATGTAGTCATTTTTTCACGACATTTTTTCTGCTAAGCCAAGCGTTATGTTGATCAGTGTACACATCATACACCGTTTGCAAAATTCAGCCAGTTTCATGAGTTATTACTGATGGCATGAGTGAGGATATTATGTCAGGTCGCATACTGCATCATACTTGTGCAAATTTGTGTAAAAAAAAGCGGGAACCCACCTTTAACCTGTTTTCATGGTGATTCTTTCATTTTATCCCTGTAAATATTTGTTCTTTTTCTTTCTCTTTGTTTTTTGTAGAACATTTCCTTTAGGATGTGACTGGAATTAATTTAGTTCCTAATTTAAGTTTGGCTTTTGACTTGGTAATATGGGGTACATCCCCATATCTAAACAATGTCCTTATCTGCACTTTGCGTGGCAGAGGAAAACCTCTAATGACACGTACAGAGAAGTTGCAACCTCAAATGACATGTAGAAATTTTCAGTTTAATTTGTTTAGTCTTTTAGAAAGAGGGCTTAGGTTATGGGTGGGATTTTTTGTTGGTTTTTCTCTTATATATTTTGTTAATTAGATCTCTAGCCAGGTTTTTAATTATTAAAGTTTTTGCAATTTAATTTACACAGGATGTAAATATTCTTGTAATTTTGAAGATTTATTACAAAACCATGAGGGTTGATGATGGAATTAACCGCCAAACTGGTAATGTTAAATACGAACTAAACCACGTAAGTGACAGCTGTCAAATAACCTCTTAGAAACACTTGTATGGTGACATGACATGACACTGAGTGACATTAACTTGAATGAAGAGTTATTATTGAAATTCAATGTCATCACTTAATTTAATTTATTAAAAAACAAAGATGATTTATCTCCATTAATAAAACATTAATTTAATTGTTTTTAGCTAGAAATAAAAAAATATGGACCCCTTGTCCCGCATGACCATGGAAATAAAAAACAAAAAAAAACTCTAAATTTAAAAATTTAATAAACCCCTCGGCCATAAACATTTTTCCTATGCATAACCATGTAATTTTGTTACCAAAGCGTAGTCTACAGTTCCCATGCGAAAAAAAAAATAAATTTTTCAATACAAATGTCCACCTTTGTTTAAGCGAAAAGTGTTTTCCTTATCATAAGCCATTAGTTTTTAATTTACCCTATAAAATGAACTATATACCTAACAATAGAAAAGTATTATTTTTGCACGCAAGAACCATTTGTATGCTAATAATGCTGTGAGGTGAATATATTTCTTTTTAAAGCCTAGTTTACAGTTCCCATGCGTCAAAAAACTATGCAAATATTCTCGCATGTCAAAAAAAAAACTGAGGTGAAATGAAAAACTAATTGTTTGTATGATTGGTTTACGGTTTCATCCAATAAAAACCATTGCTGTCATGAAATGTCATGCAAAATAAAAAAGTGTGGTGAGTAAATTTTTTTTTTGATAGTTGGTTTACACTTTAAAAAAAAAATATATATTTACCTCAAGGCATTATTTGCATGCAAATAGCTTTTGCATCCAAAATTATTATTTTTCCTTTTTTCGGCCTATAGTTTATTAATTAAGGGTAAATTAATGGCTCAATGGGTGGCTTAGGCCAAGGCAAACAATTTGCTTGAATATTATACTATTGGGTGCACAGAATAGCTGGATTTTTTTGTTTAATTTTGATTTATTTTTCGCATGAGAACTGTAAGCTAGGTTTAAGTGTAAACCAGCTACACAAACAAATATTTTTTCCTCACCACACTTTTGTTTTGCATGCAAAACGATTTCGGGTCAATTTTGCATGACATTCCAAGACAACAATAGTTTTTTTTGCATGAAACTGTAAACATGCAAAAAATAAAATTGCCTTTATTTCACTTCAATCATTTTTTACATGCGAATATCTTTCATTGACATTTTTCGCACGCAGACTTTGAGCTAGGTTTAAATTAAAAATCTTTACATCAGAATATTTCCGCAATTATGCTTGATTTTAAGGCTCGGGGAATGGTTTGCTGAACTCGATTCTCTTGTTAAAAAATATAAAGACTAAACAAAAATGTAACCAACAGTTCTTAAAAGCCTATGTACTATATTTTTGAAAACTAATTGAAGTATGAATTGTTTTAATCTAAGTTAAGCTTAAACCTCTCTCAATTCATGAATGACACACATTCATCGCATTACGCCAAAGTTTTCTTTACAAATGATTCTTTGACCTCTGTCAGTCAACTGACTTCTTCTATTTGGCTTTTATCTACTAAAGCTTCATTGCGGCTCTCTGTACTCATATGTAGTTTTTCTTTCAACCCCCACTCAACAGTTGTACCCGCAACTTAAAAAAAAAACAATTCTTAAACAAAAAAACAGAGCAACATCAACAAATAGTGGGAAACTAGAAATGAACAAAAGACTTTCATGTGCAAATACGCCAAAACCATCAAATACACACAGACAACAGTTGGTGGCGCTGGCAGCGCAAGAAGTAATGAACGAAACTTGTAATTTTGTTCAAATAATGTGTGGCAAGGAAAACTTGAAGAATAAATTATTCCCCTAAGGACTTTACACATCTCCTTCGTCGCTCATCTTTATTTTTTTTTGTTATTCACTAGCAAAACCAAAAGATCCTTCATGCTTCTCATCCCTAAAAAAAATTGTCTGTATATTCAGCTGCTACTTTTGAGCTGATGCTGATGCTGGTTGCTGGATGCTAGCTGCTAGGAAAGTGTGACTCTTTTCTGTGGCTATACGATATCTCTCCCTTCACATCATCATATACATATGTGGAATATTATTTCTTGTGTGTTGTCTTTAGTCGTTTGTATCATTTATGAGAATGATGAAACAGAAAAGATGGTGTCTAAGAGAATTGTGCAGGAAATAATGAGCAAAAATAACGACTTATTGCAATGGGACATAACAAAAAATAAAAAAAGAAAAAACTTGTAGTAAAATACTATGAAATTCATACAAACATCTCAACATCACACTATTCGCTATGGTATCATCCCCCTCTGTCCGCAATTGAAAGATCACCCACATGGAGATGTATGGGAAAAAAAGGAGCATGTGGGTGTTAAATTGTAACATGTTATTAAAAGGATTTTGGTTTTGGTTTTGTTTTACTCTGTTTGAATTCTCTTGTAAGATGAGAGAAGATGAAGCGAGATTCTTTTTTAGTGATAAAAAGAGTCCTGTGATTCATAGCCTGCCATCATATACATTTATGGTAGAAGCTAGGAGGACACCATAGTATCATTTTTTTTTAATAAAAGAAATGAATTTCTAAATGGAGATACAAATAGAGGATGACTTTTTATTTGTATACATTTGAATTGTTTTTTTTTTTATTATTACGTATGTACACATGTACTCTCTCAATCCTATTTGTGAACACTTCAAGCAAGAGTCTCAGTGGCGAAATTACAAATATAGGCCCTACAAGCGCCCTTGTTTTCAAAAAAACTATTGATCGACACCAAGCATAAATTTCCTTTAATGTCTATTAGTCGGTGTCGGATTTTTTTTTATATTCAAAATGGTAAAAACAGCCGCGGGATCTCAAAATTAATTTTTGGAAAATGTCGCAAAACCAAAACTAAATACTTTTTCTAAATCATTTACAAGTTCCACCATACCCATTGTGAATTAAAAAAATCTGACACCCCTACTGCACATAATTAAAATAAAATTTAAAAAGAAAACTGCCAAGCCGTTTTTGTGATGTCGAATTTTCAAAAAAAAATTAATCTTTAAAAAAAATATTTTTTTTTAATATTTTGATATGCAATATACTGTGGTATAATTGCCTATAATTAATTAACAAATTAATATTAAGTTCAAAACATAAAGAATTAAATAAAAAAAATTATTAGCAGTATATTTGTGATGGGAAAGTTTAAGATTATTAGTAAATGACGAATGAAATGAACAGATGACCTGAAGTGGGATGGTTGGGCAAAAATGTGGGATGGGGCTTAAAAACGATTTTTTTTTTACGATTTCTGGCAAAAGTAGTAGAATAAAGTTATATCGAAAAATTGAAGATAATCGTTTTTTGCTATTTTGACAGTGGTTTCATAAAAACAATGCCGTCCTTAAATTTTCAAAAATCATAAAATTTTTAGTTAACTTTTTTGGTTGAAAATTGGGCCATTTTATTAAAACTAAATTCACAAAAATTTCAAAAACATGTACATATATATTTTGCTTCAAAAAAATTACAGCGTGCTTGAAATACAATAACATACGTTTCCACGAAATTTCATCAAAATCGAATTATTTTTGTCGAAAATAAAAAAACCAAAAAATTGGTTTTTGGTTTTTTCCTCAATATTTTTTAGGTTACATGACTAAGAAAAAGTTGAACGTCTTTTAATTTACTTCCATGTAACTTTCTTCGATAGGAGGGCTTCTTTTGCCAGAAATTGTAAAAAACCTAATTTTTAACCCACCCACTCCATTTTCGGTCATCTGTTGCGGGGCAATTTATTTGTCCTCTTTTATATACCAATAATCTGAAATTTTCCCATCACCCATATACTGCTAATAATTTTCCAAACTTTTGGCCTCTGATACTCTGACACTGGTCTGGCACTGGTGTTTTATTAATATGCAAGTCTTATTTAAAATTTGAATATACTGTTGAAAAGAAAATGAGAAAATTCTAATGCTAAGTGTACATTTTTATAATTTTTAGTGGTAGATCGTAATCTAAGCATACAGAAAAGGTTTTATAAAAATCGTAGAACCCGTTTTTAAGAAAAAAAATCCTTAACGGTTTTTTAACATTTGGTAGCGTTATTTTTTTAAATAAACATACAAATTTTCTTAAAATATTCTAGGGCCTCGATTCCCAAACTGTGTTCCGCGGAACCCTAGGGTTCCGTAAAACAATTTTCAAGGTTCCGCGAACTTCTTGAAGTAAAATCAACAATTTAATTTTTTTTAAGTAGATATCGTCATTCCACTTTTTAGAAACCGAAAAACTTCTCGTAAAAACGATAATTTATTAAAATATTAACATTTTAATTCTGTCCAAGGTCCTTAAATTTATATATTTATAAAAAAAAATGTCTTAAAATCAAAATTCTGGTCCGTTAAAATCCTTAAAAAGTACAGAAGTCTCTAAATAAAATAAAATGGAGCTGATGAGTTTTCATTGAATGACGACGATATGTAGTTTCGACAAAAGCTTTCAAGTGAGTTGTGTAGAAAATTCCTAAATTCTTTTTTGTATAATTGAAAAACATTACGAAAGTTCCAGGACCCATTCATTCATATGCACTTGTTCTTGGTGTTCAATATTTTCCAGTTATACATTTTTGCAAGAAAACATGCTAGAGCTCAAAACTGATGTTCCCCGAAATCATGGCAATATTTCATTCCAGGTTCTAATTTTGAAATTGAATGGGTACAAAATCCATTTAAAATAAAAACTCAGTCGTGATTTTAAAATATTTTCTCTTCCATTTTTTGCTATCGTTATAGCGAATTTTGACATTTTTTTACATGAGTGGTCGTCAATAGGCGCCAACTGTCATAAAAAGAAACTAGTAAAATGGGTACAGAAAAATTTGAGGACAAACTCGAGCAAATTTGATGTTGTGGATTGCAAATAGGTACATGCTTGACAGTTCGCCGAAAATTGGTCGGGTTGAAAATATAAAAATGCTAAAGTTATTTATTTGTAGATAGGATAGTTATTCACTTCATTGAAAAATTAAAACAAGAATTTGTTGATATTTGCGCTTGGAAATGCCTAAGAAAATTTATTCACATTTCCAGTTCACAGCTCATTTGCAAATTTGCAAAGTACTTAAGTGTTGGGGTTCCACAGCTCAAATAGTTTGGGAACCGCTGTTCTAAGGACTATTGAAAACCCTTAAATACCGACTTAAAAAAAATATCATTTATGTAGCTTTTAAAATATTTGAATTTCAAACATAATTTTGACACATTTCCTAAAAATACAAATAATATTTTTCAGGTAAAAAAAATGTTTTAAGAAGAAAAAAATCATTAAAATCAGATAAAAAGTTCTGTAGAAAATCGAAAATAAGAAAATGGTTTTTTGGAGGTACCATAAATAACCATTTTTTGATATATGGTAGCCATTTTTTTAGAAAAGCTGTGGAGCCGTTTTTGAGAAAAATTATATTTTGTAAAACTGCTCAAAAATTTTATGGCATGTACCTATTTATTAAATTATTATTTTTGGTTCTAAAAAAAACGCAAGATTACCAAAAACCACTAGGCGGGTAGCAAGTTTAAAGAAAATTGATCCAACCTTGTTTTTAATTATTTACTTTAATCCTATTCGATATAAATTTAATTTTTAAATTTTTCTTTGAATTAGCGGAGAACTTGCACTAAGTGCCAATTTTTTTTAAATTTTACTCCACCTTTTTGATTTTTGCAGCAAGCTATCAATCCACCTACGTAAAAGTAGAGCGGTCTTCACTTTTTCACCGACGACAAAAGTTTTCGAAGACTAAACGAAAAATACCAGTTCGCAATTATGGGCTCGTCACTTGTATTTGCTGGGTTTCGTACGACCACTTGCAAGGCCTTTGGTCTATATTATAGTTCTATCTTGGGGCAAAATATCCTTATAGTTGGGGTGTCACCGGTTGGGTGTATTCAGCCTATAGAAGTAGGAACCTGAAATTTCGCACATGTGCTTCTTAGGAAAATATTTAGATATCTCGAAACCAACTTCTTGGCACGCATTTCCGGCTTGTCAGTACAAACTTTTGGAAATTATTTTTACAAGTTATTTTTGTACTGAAAAAGTAAGGAGTCTTGTAAGCTTTTTCTAAATTTTGCAAAGAAAGGAGACCATCTCCACCACACATTATTTTTGTATTTTTTTCAATTGGGTCTTCTTTTTCGGCTCTGGGATCTTTGCACCTCATATGTATTTGAAAAAAAGTAGTCTTTGCTTGCAGTTGATTAAAAACTTTTTATAGCTGACTAATTTCTGAAACTGTTTGACTTTTTTTTAACCAATTACTAACCTATAAGATGTCATACTTTGTTTTGCGAATATCCCACATTATGAGGTTCTAAGATCCCAGAGCCCCTCTTCCTTTTATTTTTTTTACAGACTGTTTTTCGAGCCTTGCTTGGTTTTGAATGAATAATTAAAAAAAAAAAACTAAGATGTGAAAAAAATTCTGAACAGGCAAAAATTCTGAAAAGACAAGGTTATGAAATGGCACACGATATTATTTAAGGACCGGTAATTTTTCCTCGGGCCAAAATTCCATGTTGGTATTTTAAAATTGATTTCCAGGCGGAATTGCTTAAGAAAAAGCTAAATTTGTTTAAAAACTTCCATTTTATATTTTGAAGAAATTTTAAAGCCTCTCCATCGATATGAGCGGACTAACAACTTTTAAGGGCGTGCATGGCCACCACAAAAATTTTTCATGAATAAGGTTTAATTTTGCTGTTAAACTTTATGAACAATATTTGAAAAAAACGTAAAAATTTCCAAAACGTATGTTCCTTTGCCAAAGCAATATTTCTGCCTTCTAGGCGTCTCACATTCATAATCCAACACTGTTCCCTTTTCTATAATGATATTGCATTTCTAGAAATAAAAGCGCTGTAATTTAAGTGCGACATATATAGCCTCACACAATGATGGTTGGTTGTTGATTATGTGTGTGTTTGTGTGTGTATCTGTATTTAAATGAAATGCAAAAATAGTTGAAAGGATTTTCACTTTGAATGGGGCAAGGCATTTCAAAATAAACTACGAAGATGAAAATGATGATGCCATTCGAGTTTTGTAATGAGTTGTGACAGACGAGAAAATCTCATTATGGTTTGTGTCATTTTTACTTAGCATTTTTTAACTTTTTTTGTTTTAATTTATTTGGGGAGGTCATTTTTCGTTTGACTTTCAAATGAAATGAATAATGTGATTTTTTATTTAAATTCAAGTTGACTTCATTAAAAAGAAAAGTATTAAAAGGATTTACATGTCTTTTTTATTTTTGTCCTATTATGTATACATAATAATGTATTTAAAAGCAATGAGGATGGCGACAGAAATAAAAGAACAAGAATAGATACACATGAAATAACTTGATCCTATTTATAAATTTAAGTTGAAAAGGGGTTTTTTCCCCCGTGAAATAAATGAATATTCAAACCCTACAAAAATTCTATAATGTCAAATGTACAGTTTTGCAAAGTGCAGCCACAAGGGAAAAAAGAATAAGCTTGGAAATGGCTCATTTTTGTGAAAAAAAATAACTAATTTCAAAATTTTAGCTAGAGAGCCATTCTTAAAGAAGAGGTTGATTTAATTACTTTTTTTTAATAAAATCTTCAAATTCCATTTCATAAAAAAGTGGTGAAAAAATAACTTTAAGGCTGAAACACTTATCGACAAAATCAGCAATTTATGTTTTTTTGTGAGTCAATTAATTTTAAGTAAAGGATGATGTGGTGGAGTGATGGGGTAGAATCAAAGTTGGGAAATAATCATACAAAAAAGTTCAATTACAATTACTTGTAATTGAAATCACCAAACAATTTTAAATTATTTTTAAATGTAATTAAAAAAATTCAATTCCTTATGACATTTTATTGAAAAGTGTGAATTACTTACAATTCAAGTGCGTTAATTTCATTGAAAAAAATTCATTAATTAATCGTCGATAAAGGAATAACGATTCCTTTTTCCAGTATAACCATAATTATACAAAAGTGTAATCAATTTATTGTTTTTGTCTATTATATCGGTTCTAGCATCGGAGTGCATATTGTTTCCTCATATGAAGACCATTTAAAATTTATTTTATGAAGTTTTAAATTAATAAAAACATGTTATCAATGACAGCTCAAGAAATTAATTAATTTCCTTAAATGTAATTAACATGGTGCTTCCCTTAAAATTATTTACGCCAGCCCATTTCTAAATTCAATTACTTAAAATGTAATTTCGAAGTGAATTTTTTCAAATATGTACATGTAATTTGTGAGTGAATTTTTTGAATTATAATAAAAAACAAGCAATTTCTATTGTATGTATATTGTATGATAATCTCAATGACAATTATTTATATGCAAATTTGATGGAAAAAGTTCAGTTGCTAATTCCGTGTTATTGAAATTAAAGAAGAAACAAATTAGAAAAATTAAAAGTAATTACATGCAATTAGTAATTTATTTAAGTAATTGAAAATAGAAATGGCTTGCTAAAAGTAATTAAGTGAAGCACGAAGTTTGGAAATCTCAAATACAAGTAATTGTAATTGAATTTTTTTATATCATTAATTTCCCAACTCTGCCATTTTTACTAACTTTACTATGAACTCATAGCTTTCAAATTGTTTTTTTTTTTGGGGTTGCCAATACACTTTACTAAACATTTGGCAGCAAATTAAATTAATTAATGATATTTATTTTGGGACACCCTTAATTGTGCCGGTGATATCAAATTGTAAGTGTTTGAGTTCATTTAAGTGAAGAATTGTAAGAAAATCGTTCAAAACGCACCAGTTTCACCAGTCATGGCATTGAAGCTGTTGCGCCCAATGTGGACTGTTATTTCTATTGATTTTCAAAAATTAACACTTCGAGGTTTTCCTATGATTCTACTTCTGTCTATTTGTTTTGACAAACACAAATAGTGGCTGTCTTCCCAAGCCAGTTTCAAAAAGTAAGATAAACATATCATCCGGAAAATAATGATAGTTTTTAATTGAATTTTATTCGCATGGTTTGTTGGGATTTTTTTCTTTTTCCTTCAATTTAATGCATCAATACTGATTTTCAATGAGACAAACATAAAAGCTTCATAGTGGACATCTTTTTTTCCCTAAGTGAATGCAAAGAATATAATCCCTAACAATGAAGTCATAGTTAACCACAACTTCTCTTTAGTTTCTCATCCTAGTGACGTTAATGGCTGGTGAGGACGGGGGGTAAGGAGGGGGATGGTATACCTGACAATTTCAAATCCATTTAATACCATTTGATTCTCAAGAACTTAGTCCAAGTTAAGTTAAATAGCTATCGTGATGCTGAGATGTCAATACCGATGCCGCCGGATATGCGGAAACGGAAACCAATTCAAAAACTTGAACAAAATGGAGGAAAAATGGACGACGAATCTAATTGAATGTGATGCGTCCGCATGAATGGACAATGTCTTGAATTGAATTCAAGTGTGTCTATAATAATAATCCTGTGTGCTGTGCTGTGCTGTGCTTCTTCCATAAGTTATTCAAACGAAAGAAGAAAAGAAATATCCTGTTTGTGAAGGACTAGATTTCGTTTCATGCATTTTGGTTCTTTATTGTTTTTTTGTTTCTTTATTGTTTTTTTGTTTACTTTTTTTTGTTTCTCTTAATATCTTATCTCGTATTCATCGGTGGAAATTCTGCTAAGTGAATTTGAAGTTTATATATTTTTTGTTTTTGTTCTATGTGCCTCTGTGGGTGAAGTGTTTTATTGAAGGACAATCGAGTATTGTTTATTTTTATTTCTTATTATTTCTTGAGGGGTGTAGTTTGACGCATTCAAGTGTAGGGTCGTTGGACAAAATTAAATCAGACTTTGCTAGAGTCCCTTTAAAGCAGGAGTGGGAACACGAAGACTGTTGCAAGTAAATTTATTTTTTTTTTTCCAAAATAGAATTTCCTTATACAAAAAATTATATTTAAGTTTTAAACTACTGAATTCTAACAAAAATTGTTATTTATAAACTTTCTCGCAGTCGCATTTATTTGTTAAATTTTTGTAAATAATTATTCAGACCACGAACTTGGCTTGGATCTAACGATAGATCCGCTCGGATCGAGAATCCGAAAAGGGATGGTCGATCTGCCAGGAAATTTGAAAGGTGACAGGTATCCGGATATTCCGATAACGACTGAGCTGTTTTTTTTTTTTTAATTGAACTCTCATTTAGGCAGATCAACAGCATGGATTTTATAGAACCTTCATTCAGCCTAGGGATATGGTTCATCTGACAGCCATCTATGAGTGAAGAAAGTGGTGGTTTATCCGGTAGTCGACAGGAATCCGGATAGGCCGTTGGGGACTCAGCTGTTTTTATATTGTGCCGTCAACCGGGCTGATTGTCTGCACGGATCTTAAAGATCCTTGACGCAGCTCAAAGATATGGTACACCCTACAGTGATGCATTCGTGCAACTAATGCTGATTAATCCGGAAGCCGACAGCCGAAGTATCCGCATACCGTTTTCTCTTTAAACTAGACCCTCAACATGGCTGACTATCGGCACGGATCTTGTTGATCCTTCATCCAGCCCAGGAATATGGTTCATCTGACAGCGATCTATACGTGCAGGAAATACTGGTTAATCCGGTATTCAGCAGATATCCGGATGTTCCCATATCGACTAAGCTGAATCAGGCTGATCATCGTTAGGGATTTATACGTTCATTATCCAGCCCAAGGATATGGAAAGGAGCTGGGGGAAGATATAAGAAAAAGAAGCAAACGATTAGGATATTTTAGCAAGAGCGTATGCAGGATATTGATCAGGGGGAGGCAAGCTTATACAAAAAAATAGTCTTGGTAGAGAAAGCTAGCTTCAAGATGCATCCATCAAAGACAAATTCCCTGATGGAAAATATTTTGATTAGAGGGCAAGGGCCCTTTCCTGCTTCCTGGGGTACGCCTTTAGATTGTAGAAAAGTAAGGTAAAGGGTGAGAAGGCCCCTTTTGTGTTTGGGTCTTATTTAAAATATTTCTCGAGAATCATTGCCCCTACTCATACTCAGATACTACATCTTAGAAAATTCGAAGAACAGGCTACTCTTTTAACCCGGGTTCATATTATAAAAAAGTTAAATCGTACTCCTTTTTCGATTACATTTTTCGTATTTTAAACAATTACAACTTCATTCATGTATCCTGTTATGACCAAAGGCACTTCTGGTATTGATTGCAATGTCTCTTTTTTTTGCTCCTAATATAATAACCAGCAATTATTTATAGTCACGTTCTCTTTATTGAATGAAAAGTCTGACTTAACCCAATGAATCTTTGCACGTGCAATCATCATCTTCTTTCATTCATTGGAATCTTCTTAAATATTTTTTTTTATTTTTTCTTAAGACGGATTTTGTCACAACATGAGTCCTATCCCATCATATATTTTTTTTGTGTTGATCCTTAGCCATAGACACGTACAAGTACCGTCATGCACAAATCTATTATATCTTCTTTATATTTTTTTCTATCTTTTGAAAAAGCTTTAATTCTTTGAATGAATTTCATCAAACTGTTCTCTTCAGCTGGATCATGCTTAGTTCACAAAATCCGATATGGCATTAAAATCAAAATAGCTCAAAAGTACCGAGAGCGAAAATAACCTACCATTTCAATTGGCACATCCTGAATTTGTATCAATCCTGGATGATGCGGGAAACATAAAAGCCATCATATCAATGTGACACTTAAAAAAAAAATAAAAATTAAAAAAAAAAATTAAATACACTTTCACTTCATTATTTGCTCAAAGATTGTCGGCTTTTCTGTTTGCAATTCAACTACTGTCAGAAATTTGAATCTCGAAGATGAAAACTGGGTATATAGGCGTTTGATGCTGGTGCTGCAATCGGCCCACATTGAAGATGACGACTGCGACTACAACGATGTGTGTTCAAGTGCGATGTTGGTTAAGAGGCTTTCGAAACACACACACATTCAGCCACACTCTCACACAAAAGATCCTTCAAAATGAAGAAAATAAGGAAAAACACATCCCGAGGCCTATTGGCATCGGGTACAATTCACATATGTACATAAAATATTGTACCCGGGTGTTTTGTAGACTTTAGGAAACCGGAGAGACACACTTTTGGCACAATAAATGTCCTTGTCTTTTAGTTAAGGACATGGCACTTGAGTATACGAGTATGTAGGTATGTATGAATGCTGCTCTGATGTTCGTCAAGCATGGGGAAATGATGCATGCGTGCGTGGAAATTGTATGGTATGTGTATGTTTAAGACTAATTTCCTGATATGACGTTTTTGTGAAACAATGTGGAAGTTAAGTGAACATCGTCGCTGCAAGGATATCGCACTCAACAACGCTTGCAAATTATCTGTTATTTGTCTTAATTTTTTTTTCTTCATTTTGGGAATTTATTCTACAAAATTACTATGGGTATAATATATTCTGTGAGCTTTTGAATGGAATAAGCAATTTTGGGAAATCAAACAGTTGTTGTGTTGTGATGAGCAATTACAAACTCCCACTCCCACTGGTGTTTTTGAAGAGTAGGTAAAGGAGTATTACAAAGTGCTGAACACTTAAAATTTTAAATTAATTTCTGATTTGTTTCGAAAGAAATTAATTTGATGAAATACAAGTTAAATGTTGATAAATTCATGAATAATTTGAATGAAAGCTATGAGCACCCAATAGAGCCATTTATCTCATAAAACATTTTCCTTTTTCGCATTCAATTTAAGTGAAAAGGAGGAGATTTATAGTTACGAGTATAGGTTTAAGAGTGTTCTTGTATTAAAGCTTAATTAAATGTTAAAAATGGCTTTTATATGGGAAAGGCACAATTCTCCCCTATTGCCCTATGTCATTGACGATAAATCTATCAAAGTATTTTTATGTTTGATGCGATTTTCATGAAATGAGTGATTTTCAGAAAATAAATATAATTGTGTTTCGTTTTTGTAAAGCGTGTTTTTTCAAATTTGGTCTTTTTGACAGCTGTCAGTTGATTTATGCTCAGCTTGGTTTGCCATTTCGTAATGAATAGATTTACTCCTAAGCAACGTTTGCAAATCTTGCAAATTTTGTAACAAAAATAATGGGTCGGTTCGCGCGAAAATTTTCGTGAGGTGCCAAATATTCTCTTCCAAGGTGTCAATCGTCTCGGGCTTATCTGCGTAGCCAAGTGACTTCACATAACCCCACAAAAAATAAACCCACGACGCGAGATAATGCGCTCACCAAAAGTTTCCTTCAGTAAATTGATAGTTTCTCGCGACCCCAATCATTATTTTGGTAATAAATTTTCATGATTTGCAAATGAATGAAATGGCAAACCAAACTGAGCATAAATCAAGCTATCAAACAGGCCGACTCCCAAAAAAGTGTTGCCAGATTGTAAACCACTCTTCTAAAAAAAAACACCCGCTATATGAATACATACGGCCCTGAGAGTAAGGGGGAGTTATTTAGGGTGCTGTAAAACTCGAATTCAAAGCTTATACATTTTCCCCATATTAATTCAGAACTTGAATTTTAATTTTAAAAAAGGGGTTGAGATGGCTTAAACATAAAAGGGTGCTATTTCCTCCTATATTCTTCTTTCTTTTTGGAGATAAATTCAATAAATTATTTTTGCTTGTCTTCTTCGTTTTTCATAAATTAGTAATATTAATACAAATTGAACCATTTTAAAATAAATAAATATTGCCCAGAAGGTCGGGGTGGGGGGGGGGGGTGTTGGTATAATATTGTTCTCAAATAAATCTTTTACATTCTCCCGAAACTCCGAGTCTAATTTATTTCTTATATTCATTTCGTAATGAATAGATTTACTCCTAAGCAACGTTTGCAAATCTTGCAAATTTTGTAACAAAAATAATGGGTCGGTTCGCGCGAAAATTTTCGTGAGGTGCCAAATATTCTCTTCCAAGGTGTCAATCGTCTCGGGCTTATCTGCGTAGCCAAGTGACTTCACATAACCCCACAAAAAATAAACCCACGACGCGAGATAATGCGCTCACCAAAAGTTTCCTTCAGTAAATTGATAGTTTCTCGCGACCCCAATCATTATTTTGGTAATAAATTTTCATGATTTGCAAATGAATGAAATGGCAAACCAAACTGAGCATAAATCAAGCTATCAAACAGGCCGACTCCCAAAAAAGTGTTGCCAGATTGTAAACCACTCTTCTAAAAAAAAACACCCGCTATATGAATACATACGGCCCTGAGAGTAAGGGGGAGTTATTTAGGGTGCTGTAAAACTCGAATTCAAAGCTTATACATTTTCCCCATATTAATTCAGAACTTGAATTTTAATTTTAAAAAAGGGGTTGAGATGGCTTAAACATAAAAGGGTGCTATTTCCTCCTATATTCTTCTTTCTTTTTGGAGATAAATTCAATAAATTATTTTTGCTTGTCTTCTTCGTTTTTCATAAATTAGTAATATTAATACAAATTGAACCATTTTAAAATAAATAAATATTGCCCAGAAGGTCGGGGTGGGGGGGGGGGGGTGTTGGTATAATATTGTTCTCAAATAAATCTTTTACATTCTCCCGAAACTCCGAGTCTAATTTATTTCTTATATTCAGATAAATAAATGTTATTGGTATCTGAAATATGACATTCCAAATAAATAGGGGGGGGTTTGTACTTGTACCCTCCTATTACCCTTTATATTTGGAAAATAGTGTGAAGAAATATTTCCTGTTCCATGCGTTGTTTTTGTAGTGTTAAGACCTGAAATGAAATTCAAATTTGTGGTTTGCTTTTGAATTAATAACTTCATGTGGTAAGGATATTATTGAAAAAAAAAAAATAGGGGGTGAATGGGTAGTTATAGGTGCAAGGGTAACAAGGGTAAAACAAGAATTAGATGTAATTTTTTTCCTAAATTCCGAGTTAAGTTAATTTCTTGTATTAAAATTGAAATCAAGTGAATAAAAATTCTTTCGTAGGAGAGAGGCATAAGCACCCTTTTATACCCTTTTCGAATTCAATTCCACAAAATAACCCCCACATTACTTAAAATTAAAAAAAAAAACCTTATTTTTATTTTTTATTTCTTTCAGGATATGACATGTTGTGGTGTTGTGACATTTTGGATATTATTACTATTTTCATTAATTTTACTAAATGTTAATCTCACAAATGGCGGTCGGCCAGATGAGCTACATATTGGTGGAATATTTCCGATAGCCGGCAAAGGAGGATGGCAAGGTGGCCAAGCATGTATGCCAGCTGCAAAGTTGGCATTGGATGATGTTAACAAAGAAAAGAATCTACTTCCCGGGTTTAAGTTGATTCTGCATAGTAATGATAGTGAGGTAAGTCTTTCTTACGATTATTATCTTAAAAATATAATTAAATTTAATGATTGTGGAAAAAAAAAATTAATTTAAGGCCATTTTACTCACCGAAATCAAACTCACGAGTCAGAAAAAATCGATAAGTGAGTTTAAAATAGAAGCTTGAATTAGCGCCCGGATGTGCGTTTTATTCGAGATCTTAAGTCCATAAATCAGTGATCTTTCCACTTGTACTTGGTTAGCTCCCTGTTTTTGCTATACAAGTCGAAGTTTATATTTCAAAGTTTCCATGTCTTGATTGACAATAGTCATGTTGGCCTGTCTCCGCTGACTTATTTTGACGTCTCAGTATCCACATCGTACCTTCACTTGATGGTAAGAAAGAGATTTCTTCATTTAATCGTCCTCTTCCCACCGTTTAGTGAGAGTGAGATGTGGGTACTGAGATGTCAAAATAAGTCGACAAAGACAGTCCAATGAGATAACCTTCATCAAACGTCATTTTGTTAGATTACTTAATTCGCTCTTCTCTCTCCCAAGCATTCGAATCCTTTTTGGCATCAGGTAAATTTTTTTCTCATTATGGTGAACAACTTCTTGTAGAGGATAAAGATAATGTTAAAAAAAACTGTTTTAACTTATGTCACTTTCCTCAAAATAAATTTAAAGACTGATTGATGAAAGGCCTAAAATATCAAATAAGGGATGGTGAGCTCAAATCAATGTTTGCCCACCATCAAGTACCTAATTTTCCTTCTTTTTTTTTGGTTCAAAAATAACTTTCCACTTGGTTGAGGCTTTGATGGTGTCTATGTCCTTGAAATTGCTTTTTTCCTTTTAGCTACACCAAAAGGCAAAAAAAAGCAATTTTGTCGGTTCCTTAATTAAAGCACGAATTTTCCTTCCTACTTCATAATAGAGGTATACTTTCGAGGTAAATATCCTTTAAGCATAGAAAATGAAATTTTAACAAAGCTCTATAGGTTTTGCAAGCCATCGAGACAAGGCGAGGGGAATGGGGGATGATGTTGTAAAAAGTAATTTGAAGAAATAAAATTAGATGTAGGAACCTATTGCGAAGGTATACGAGTATGGACTGTATTAACTTTAAAAAAAGTTGATATTGTGTTGATTTTATTCTGGCTTTGTAACGTTTCGTTGGAAAAGTAAAAGAAATTAAAAAAGACTGTTGTTGTGCGTCGAAGAAGACATTATGTTCAGAAATTAAAAAATTCCTGCCATTGATTAATTTACCTAGTAATTTCCTGTGATTATTTTTTAAATAATTAATCTGATTTCCTGAAATATTAATTAAAATCAAGTTAAAAAATATTGAATATTTTTTTTTTTTTTTGACAGGAAGGGATGATAGATACTCGTATCAGAGTATATTTAAAAATATTTTAATAAAAGTTCATTTATTATTAATTGAAATTTATTATTAATTTAATTTTCATACAAACAAGAAAGAAATAATAAAAACAAAGTTAAAAGAAAATCATTTGGAATTGTTTGAGGCTTCTTAAGAGAATTCCTTATTATTAGAAATTTTCTGGTTAACTTTTACTTTGTTATTGAATTGTTTTTATTAGGTATGTTCGTTTTTGGTTTTTCTGTTGGACTAGCAGCTCGGTTGCCAGGGCCGTTCCTAGCCTGGCAAGCTTTGAGAAGCCGCCCTTTTCGCTACAAAAATTTGGGGAACAGAGTTAATAAAAAAATCAAATAATAAATCGTGTCACACTGACTCCAAACCGGTACCAACATGATTCCCGTAGGAACCGCAAACAAAAAACAGTCTAAATATCGGTTTATCTTGACGTGCAGGAAGCACGTTAGAAAAGTATTTTTGTACTATTCCTTAAATTTTAACCTTTCGAGATCTCGACGCGACAAAAAGTTAGCTGCTTTAAAAAGTTGAGAAAAGGATCAAATTTTATGGACTTATGTCGTTATTTTTTCAAAACACTTAGTACATATTTATATCCAATACTTCACCCCGTCGATACTTTAACATTTCAACATTTGTTCCGTAGCTTTTTCTTACGAAAAAAAAAAAAAAATACAACGCTCGCTTGGAATTTTTGCACGGAATCATCACAAGATCGAATCATACATTCTTATTTAAGAATGTAAAAGTGGATTGGATCGTCAAATGATCGCTGTTTTTCGACGCAGATATTGCTATTGTAAATATAGTGTAATCGTCCTGTTTGCAGAAAATTGGTTTGATCAACATCAGTCAATTTACTTGCAAACGAATTTGACATTTACAATCAGACTGTCTGGCTTTTCAATGTTTTGATCGTCAACTAGATTTTTGAACTGCTCAGCTGCACAGGAGATAATGCTTTCGAATATATCGTACCCGATCTATTTCAGTTTAGTCAATATAATAGCAATAATAATTTATCAATTTTTCCTACCAAATTTCGCCTCGTGTCGGCCTTCACGACATGATGGCGTCTTTTACGGAACGTATCACTTGCCACTTGCGGTACGGTGCCTTTCATGGCTAGGTGCCTGGCAGCATTTGCCTTTATGCGTCACCCCTAGGCACGAACCTGTCGGTTGCGGTCCCTAATGCAGCTAGTCATGAGTGAAAAATTGATTTTTCATGTCAAGCTAAATAAATTGAGAAAAGTATTTTTTTTTTATCCGATGGAAATCTTCATAAAGACACTCGGTTAGAATCGGTACCGAATAGTGTGGGACTCTTACCGCACTAAAACCACCGGTGAATCAGGACCAATCTATGAAAGATCGACAAATGATTTTTCTTTCTTAATTTATAAATCGCATTGTGGGAAGTTTAAGTTATAACACTTTCCATAGCTTTTAGACCATCAGCTCATGAGGCTTGGTTCTTCTTAATCTCCGAACATTGTCTCGTACACTTAAGACGGTCTCCATTTCGGAGTTGGTATGACTTTGCAGTCGCTGATTGTGTGATACAGCGTATTTTTTAACCACTTCTGAAAACCATTTCAATTTGAAGGTCACGATGTAGATCGCTATTTCTTATATACCAAGGGGCATTTATTATTCCGCGAAGGACCTTGCTTTGGAATTTTTGGATGGGTTCAGCATTTGTTTTCTTTGTACAGCCCCATAGTTGGATGCCATATGTCCAAACGGGTTTCAGTACTTGCTTATATAACATTAGCTTGTTCTGGATAGATAGGTCAGAGTTCTTTCCTAGTAACCAGTACATTTTTCTGTACTTCAAGTTTAGCTCGTCTTTTTTCTTTTTGATGTGCTCTTTCCATTTAAGCTTTGCATCCAAAGTCAATCTAAGGTATTTGGCAGTATTGGAGAGTAAGGTACTGTTGTACTGTTTATAAGAATTGGAATATTGTTTATTTTTTTGTTTGTAAAGTTTATATGCGTCGATTTTGTTTCATTTAGTTTGATTCGCCATTTTTGCGTCCAATCACTAACTTTATCGACTGCATTTTGCAGTTTTTGTGTAGCCTTCGTAACGGATTTATCTGGCACCAATATTGCAGTATCATCAGCAAAGGTGGCCATGATAGCGTTGATGTCCACTGGAATATCCCTTGTATATAACAGATACAGGGTTGGTCCTAGGAGACTTCCTTGTGGTACACCGGCTTCAATTTTCTTTAGTTCCGAGTAATTTTGGTCGTACCGTACTCTAAAGAGTCGGTTCGTAACGTAGGATTTCAGTACTGCCTGGGAATATCCCTTTGCAGTTTGTACTCAAGTCCCAAGTGCCAAACCTTGTCAAAGGATTGAGCAACATCTAAGATTATAGCCGAGCATACTTGTTTTTCTTCAAGTGCCTTTTCCACAATATCCGTAATCCAATGAACTTGTTGTATTGGGGAATGTCTATTTCTAAATCTATTCCAAACTGATGGCTCCGAATAAGTCTTCTTTCTTCTATTATTTTGCTAAGTCTTTTCACGAGGAGTTTTTCGAAAACCTTTGCCACGATTGGTATAAATAATATAAGTCTGTAAGATGTTACTTCTGTTGGTGGCTTACTTTGTAACAGTGTCTTCTGCAATTTTCCAATGATGTGGCACATATCTTAGTATAAGGCATGAGTTTATTACAAATTGGAGTTTTTGAAGGCTATTCAAGGCATTTCTTTCAAACCCTAAGCATATATTAGATCGTACCTTGTTGATTTTTTCTTAGACAACTTATGTATGCTTCTTATTTCTTTGAGAGTGACAAGATGAATTTCATATTCTCCGTGTCCTTCAATAAACTGTAACAGTAGGGGTCTGTAGCTGTGTTTGCTGGGAATGGCTTAGAGACATTCGCGAAGAGATCAGTCTTTTATTTTGGGTTTGCCGATCCATTTGCCATTTTTAGATTTTACTGGCGGGTTTTATGTTTGTGGTCTTTTTAGGCGCTTAGCTGCTTTCGGTTGATGCATCCACCATGAGACTATTCAAGAATTTACTGAGTGAATCACAGATTCTTTTCTTAAGTTCATTGTTAAAACGATTAAAAACTGCCTTATCACTTAAAAATCTCGTAGCTAGCCATTTTCTTCGAGCTCTTCTTTTTTCGCAATATTAGCTCCTTTATTTCGACAAGATATTTTGTTCTTTTTTCTCTTGAAAATCAAAACATTTTTAAAGGTTTCGAACTTACCAAAAAACTTCAATGAGCAGTGTTTCTTGTGTTTCGAATCTTAATTGAAAGAACTGCGAGTATTATCTAATAAGACTCAGAAACGATCAATTTTAATGTCTCGTCATCGTTTGTTTAATAGGTACTGGAAAATATATATTTAGTTCATCTCAGAGAGAAAAGCATTTGAAAAAAAAGATCATTTCCCAAATCTTTTTATTCAAAATGCTATTTATTCAACCTGAAAAAAAACTAAGCCAATCGAAATTGGATTTTTGTTATCTGACTTAAATTTTTCGATTATACAAAAGGTTTAAAATATTTTCTATATAACTGAAAATATATTCCGACAAATCTTGTGCATCATCGCACTTAACCCATTTTACAGCCACTCTGAGGGTAAGCTGATGTGTTCTCTTTGAACGAATGTGATTTCCACCATGAAATCTGTGTCTCAACCAATTCAATCTTATTTGAATCCTTATTGTAGAGCTCCTACCTTATACTCGTAGGTCGAATATAGAACTAAGGACTTAGAATGAACACAACCATTCTCGTTGTCATCCATTTGTGAATTTTACTTTTTCATCTCTTTTAAGTAGGGCTTTTATAGCATATGCACGCATACATTTATATAAATATCCTTTGAAATTCAAATGTATGGAAAAGGACGAATAATACCTAAAATAACAAAAAAAAAAAACTCAATTTCCAATATTCTTTGAAAGCCATTTTGCATATGTGTATTTGCAATCAAATATTCAATATGAATGAGAATATTTAGATTCGAAAGAGCAGCCCCCCCCCCAACGAAGGTACTCAGACAAAAATAAAGATAAAAACAAAAAGGACGATGGTATATCACACAAAATGTAGGTATAGGAAAACGAAAACATCCCAAAATCATAGAGGACACATTCGATAATCGCTGAATGTGTGTTGTGCAATATAATAACAAGTTTTGAATATGAAAACAACTAAATCGATTTTGTGAACAAAAAGAATGACAAAAAAATATTACATAGGAACTCCATTCCGTCCGACATTGATTTTCACAAACACTCCATCCTACAAACCATTTACGCCACCCCCCTGCCCACTCTCTGTTGGTGGGACTTTCCACGGATTAAAAACATGACAAAAAAAAGGCCATTCAGATCGATGGAATATATGGAAAATGTTCAAGTACACGCTCGATAATACCATGACAAGGTAATTATAGCCACCTTTCGAGCCATTTTATATAGATTCTAGACTGCGATAAATAGCCACAAGAGGTCGCACAGTATAGTGTAATCGTGGAAAAAAGGACATCGTGTAGAGAATTTAATGGGGAAAGCCTTCATGGGTTCAATATTATTGTAGTAGTTGTTACCTGTATTAAAGTTGTGTGCGTCTGGCATGGAACTTGAATCCTTGAATGTCCTTAAGTGGAAGAGCAAGGAAGGAGTACATAGAGGAAGTATATCTATACCTCCACTATGGCTTACACCACACTGCAGATTTATCCAATGAAGGTGAATAGTCAAGTACTATTCAACGAGTGTAGGTACCTATTGTTATAGTTTCTGCAGGAGACATTTTCATTATGAATTATTATATCCTTTTCCTGAACACATACAAGTACACAGAATTAATATACATATAGTTGTTGTTATTTATTGGTAAATCAAGCATAAAATTATGTTAGTTGAAGCGTGGAAATAATTTATTTAACCTGAATTTTCAAGGAAAGTTCATTTAGTTTTTTTTTCCAACGACAGGACGATGATACAGGTCTATCATAGGTAAGGTGGGTAGGTAAGGTGCCTATGTTTGGTAGTAGGTTAAGGCAAGAAATCATTTCTTATAAAGGTTAATCAGGATTTAAGAGCAATTTTACGATAATTGTTTCTTAAATGTACTTTAACATGCTATTTTAGAAATATTTTGAAATATAGATTAAGAATTCGAGCAACATTGAAAAAATATATTTTTAACTTTAACTCCTATAATACTCATATAGACCAATGCCAATTGTTTTTGAAAAGGAAACAAATTATAAGCAGTTTGATGGGCAAATTTAAGATTATTGGTATATAAAAAGGGACACATAAAACTGTTCAGCTGCAGATGACCGGAAGTGGGGTGGAGTTAAAAAGTGGGGTGGGGGTGTGAAAACAAGGGTTCTTAGAATTTTTGGCAAGAGTAGACCCATCGAACAAAGTTACATGCAAAGTTCATAGATAATCAAGGGACCTTCAACTTTAACTTGGATAATTTTTTCAAATAACATCACAAATATTGAGAAAAATATCAAAAACTAAGTTGTTTTTGGTTTTTTATTTTTATTTTCGACAAAAATAATTCGATTTGAATGAAATAAAGTGATAACGTACATTTTCGTGTTTAAAATAAGCTGTTAATCTTTTGAAGCAAAACATAATTTTTTGGATTTAGTAAATAAACCTTAATTATCCTTTACCTTAATTATTTAAACAATACTTTTTGTAAGAAGTTACTAAAAAAAACTATTTTTGATCAAGAAATTTCTTGTATTTATTTATTTATCAATATCGTTAAGTTTTATTTTTATTTCTGTATTTTTAATTAATTTTTTTATATGCGTATATTTTTATTTTATTTTTATTTTATTTGTTTTTGTGTTGCTGCGTCATAAGTACATCTCCTCCAAATCGCTAATTTATTCTAAATTCGAATAATTACATTTAAAAGTTGAAACAGTTTTCAGTGAAATAATAAATGTAAACTGTATTTTTGAATAAAAACAAAAAATAAAAAAAAAACAAATAAATAAAAATTTAATAAAATAAAAAAATTTAAAATACAAATAAAAACATTTGGAAATAAAAAAAAAGAAATAAAATTTGCGCATAAACTGTAGGAGTTGATAAATAAATAAATACAAAAAATTCTTGATCAAAAATTGTTATCTTTGGATTTCGGTTTTCAGCAGTCTGAACCTTAAACGGTTAATTAAGGTTTATTTATTATAAAATTTTATATTACTTTAATTTTACCGTTTTGCCTCACTTTTAATAATTCATTTAAATGAACAATAACTGTCAGTTGCGGAAAATAATTTTTTGTTTTTTTTTTTGCCATTTTTGACAATGTTTTCACAAACACAATCTGATTTTTACTTGCGATATACATAGGTACTTTAAGGCAAGTTCTGGATTCGTGGTGGCCTTAGCGGAATTGAATTTCGAGGTGGCCTTAACGGCTGGTTCTATTTCCTTAAAACTTGGAAGAAACATAGTGGTTTTTTAGCGATTCTGCTCACACGTTTTTTCATTTTTTTTAAACTAAAAATAATAGGCTAAATGCAAATAATAAAATATCACTTTGGATGTGTATATTTCGGGAACCAAGCGTCGTAGGCGGTTCTAGTTTTCAGTTCTGGAAAGCTCTAGAAAGTCTCTATCGATTTTGCCGCCAGTAACTTTTTTTTAGCAATTTTTCAAAATCTTATTTTTCTCAAAACCAGCTCCACTACTTTTCTTGAAAAGAATTCAATAAATTTCGTTTGGTAAAAGCTTACTTTGGATGGAAAACCATTTCTTAACAAATGGTTGTTACCCTCTCAAAGAACCATTTTTGTTTTCGATTTTTTTCAAAATGCATTTTTTGATTAAATTATTTTTTTTTATACAGAAGCTTCTTAAAACTGTAAATAGTTTTTGTTACCAAAATTTTCAATTTTTTTTTTTGGATTTTTAGAAAATGGTCAATTTTTTTTCGAAAGTCAAATATTATGAAAACTAAATGGTCGATTTTCATAAAACTCAGAATCTAAGGGTTTTTAAACACTTTGTAAAAGTATTTTATGATTTTTTTTTACTTTTATGAAAAAATAGCGGGACTTTCCATACAAATGTTAAAAAACCGTCAAGGAAAATATTTTTTTTCTTAAAAATGGCTCCTACGGTTCTTATAAAACTTTTTCTGTATACCTTAATTAGTGGGATATACTAACAAAAATTTACAAATATTATTAAAAGTACTTCTCATATAACCTTGTTTTTAACTTTGAATTTTCTTTTCATTGGCTAAACAGATTTAAATTAATTTTTTTATATACAAATTCCAAATAAGATAAAAAAATATTGCATATCAAAATTTTCAAAAAAGATAGTTTTTGAATTTTGAATTTAATTTTTATTCTTTTGTTTCAAAATCGATGTTTCAAATAAGCAATGACAATTTTTTTATATGAACATAAATAAATACTAACGCTTCGCATACCAAAAATTTCCCTAAAAAATGTTTTATGAATTTGATAATAAAAAAAATTAAGAAAACCGCTCTGACGATTTTAAATATTTTTTCCTTACAAACATATTCAATCAGGAATTAGGGTGGCGTCCTATGTTTTGATTAAGAACTCTCAAAAAAGTAATTTTAGCTAGTATAAATATCGTATTTCATGCTTTTAAACATTTTTCTCTCAAAATTTCCATGTCTTTACGTATAAATGTTCTTAAACCCTTAGTGACTTGAACATAAGATTAAGTACGTGCGACAAAGTCATGCATTTTATTTTTTACATAATCTTTAAGAAGAGGTTTCAGTAAAAATAATGCCGTCCTAAAATTTTGTCGTCAACTTTTCTGATTGAAAAATCGGTCATTTCTTAAAACTAAATTCACAAAAAATCGAAAAATGTATATTTTGTTGCAAAATCTTCATCTTTTTTTCAAAATTTGCATCTTGCTTGAAATACGAAAATAAACGTTTCCATCAAATTTCATCAAAATCGAATAATTTTCGTCGAAAATAAAAATTAAAAACAAGAAACTTTTGCAAAAAAAAACGAAAAAACCTCGTTTTCACGACCCCACCTTTTCGCCCATCGCCATTTCAGGTCACCTGTTGTAAGGCAATTTATTTTTTCCCTTCTATAAATTTACCCATCACTCCTATACTGCTAATAATCTTTTCAAGTTTTGGCCTTTGAATAGGTTAAACTTGTTAAAGCCGAAGCACGGCCGATAAAGGTAATCCCTTATACATAACTTCAATTAAAAGATTGCATTCATTGAATTCATTTGAAACAATCATTTCCATTTGTTCCCCATTTATTTACCAGTAAATTGAATGCAATCTTTTATTTATTCAGTCATTTTTTGCATTCTTTTGAATTATTTTAAATTTTTGCTTTTAAAAATTGTTAGAGAATTAAAATAAAATCAAAAAAGTTAAAAAAAAAAATGCAAAACAATGCAACAGAATGAAAACGAATGCAAAAGAAAAGAATGCATAAATTCCCAAACGATATCATTCATTTGATTGTTTCAAAACGAATGAACATATGATTGTAATCAGTTGCAGAATTTGAAGTCACAGTCTCAAAGTGAAGTCAATGAATGCAATCTCTCTCAGAATATTAATTTTTTTTGTCATAAGAAAGTCAATAGAATTTTTGTTTGAAAATTCTTGACAATTTATTACCGTTTCCATTTTGTATAATTCGAAGCTTTGAACATATTTCAAATTATTTGAGAGAATATAAATTTGAAACTTGACAAGCTACCAATTTTCAAATTAACACCAACTACCTGTAAGACTTGTTAATTTTTATAAAATAGAGTCCTTATGGCCGGAAATAGGTGACAAATTTGCATTTAACACGCAAGATACAAGTAGTTACATAAATAAATCTTATTTTCATCTTCATGTACAATCAATCATGTAAATATAATGAGCCAAGTTTGAAAATAAGCTTTAAGATGTTCAAATGAAGAACCTAAAATATAATTGTTTAAGAATTGATGTGACATTTTTCAAAAAAAAGTCAATTTCATCCACTTAAAGCAAGAGGGACAGCTAAACCCTTTGTTGCTCGAAGTATTATTTTTCCTTGTTTTGTTGAATACCAGTTTATAAAATTGTTTCAAATTAAAACAACTGGGTAAAAATGGCTGTCAGTAAATAAAAACTGACACACTAAGACCAAAGTTAATCCATTATGAGAAACAACTGATGGGAGTCCGTTGAAAAAACTATTTGATGAGGTGGTTTCAAGCTGTAACCACCACCATTCTTGACTAGCTTAGAAATTGCCACATAATGCTGTAAAATGCTTTGACAACAAAAATAAAAAACATTTAAGCATTAAAAAAAAATTACTGGTATCATTTGTAAACTTTACTAACAGGGCGATAATGGTGTATAGGGCTTCGTATATGAACTTTTTTGTTTCTCGATATTACTGAATCAAGAGTACATAAGAGTCAGGTGGTGGAAATGTTAAGCTTTTTGTTTATTATTGTGAATTTTATTTTTAGCCTGAACTAAAACAAAGTCTTCCACAACACTTACCGCCCCCCCGTTAGTAAACTTTACAACAACTTTAATAATTATTTTTGGAAAATATAAAACTACAGACAGTTGTTTTTATTTTCCAATTCATATTGATACCATTTTCTGATCTAGTTAAAAGTATTTCTTTTTCAATTTTGTTTTTTTAAATATGTAGGTTCATGATATGAGTGTCAATTTCAATTGGCTTAATTAATTAAAAAACGTTGTTGACTTTCCATAAACCAATTAAAGAATATTACCTGTGCATCAAAGTGTTTCACTAAACCAACAAGCTACATTTTTCTATTTTGTTTTATTTTTTTTTACCATTTAAAAACAATTTCCTGAAAATAAGTTTTATATGTATTTTCTAGTTCAAAATGTTTATATGCCAACAATCACTTATATTATTTGCTGAGTGAATTAATTGGAAAATTGATCATTCGACAGGATATAGCCAATATAGAGCAATATTGTAGCGGATGCATTGGCAAACCACAATGTCTGCAATGGTGGGTTATATAGATATGTACATCCGTTTCCGTTGATTCACACCGTGTATAGGTATGGTACATATGTTTACAGAGAACTTTGCAGGATATTAGATAAATTAATTTGCACTTTGGTATCTCTGGTTATGAAATAAGACTTGTAGTTGGCATTTTAATTTGTACAGTCATCATGTGCACACACCACTCTAGTTTCACTAATTAGAAATCCTTTATATAATAGAAAATTCTTGTCCTTTAAACATCACCCTATTTTGGAGAGAATGTAAAAAGATAGAAGTTGTCATGAACTCGCTTTGTGAAAGAATTACAAAAAAATAAGAACAAGGATATAAAGGACCTCAGCAAATGCTCTATTTTCTACATGGATAAATCTGATTTTAATGAGATGATATGCAAAAAGGACTTTCGGACATTATATAAACTATGCATTATATAAACTCCGCTTTTCTAGGTAACCAAGGATTCATTTGATAGAATCGTTTGTAATTATTACAAAATGCCTCTAGGGACACAAGAAGTTAAGGAATTGCCTTTGATTATTATTATCTGTTGGTTTTTTTTACAAGAAATCTACAATATTACTACAAAAGGATATTAAATCCTGTTCTATTTATATTATTCTTGTTTTTGTTATCTTTTTCTTTGTAGAATAGACAAGTTGTTATTGTGACGAAACCCCAAAGTAGTTATTTATAGGGACAAACATTTTCTTCTTTGTAAGTTTGTATACTCTTCTTGGAAAAATATCAATTTTCCCTTTTGCAAATTGTTTCGTTGTTTTAACGGATTTTTTTTTGTTGTCGTTTTCTGGTCCTCTTGAAGACTACCAAAAGAAAAAATACAAAAAAAAAAGAACACTAACATTCCGTTAAGAGTATTTTTTTTCATTTTTCTTATTTGGTTGTATCCTTGCCAGATATAAAATCCACTTCCTGTCTCAGCAGAAAACACTGTCATTAGTCGGTTGTGTTTGCTTAGCCATAGAAAAGAGCAATCTATATGAACGAAGATGTTTACACAATGAACAGTCAAAGCTACTGGTACTGAAAAGGTATGGTTATGGGTAAGGGTAAGGTATTGGGTGGGTATACTTTGTTGTTGGCATGGGAATATGGTTATGAACTTGAGAAAAGGCTACATTTTAATTGGTATCATTACATTTTTACGAGACGGATAGTTCGAAGAAAAAATCTTTAATAAGGGTGCTTTTTGCTTGATGGAGGCTTTGGGGTATAAATGTGGAGCTGTGAGTGTTGTAATTCACTTTTTTGAGTACCTATATATTTTTTTCTTCTTGAATCGATCTCATACGAGAATACTATTTAATTTGAGATAAGTAACAATTTTAAGAAAATTAAGGCCCATTTTCTTAAACGAAATATAAGCGCTTAGTTTACAATTTACGTTTATGAAAAAGTTGAGTATATTATGAGTGTTTATATGGAACTTAAGTTTTAGTTTCGTAATTGGGTTTTATAAACTAGGTATTTAATAGCCCGGAAAATGAGAGGTATACAGAAATAATTACGTGTGAGGGTTTTTATTATTGCTTGGCCCATGCTTAAAACCAAAAACGCTACTATATTTACTTTTCAATATTTGTTCAAATACAATACATACAATATTTTTATTTATGCTCAAAAGGTTGCTACATTGTCTAGTTAGGTACTGTCTATTTACAATTATTTATAAAATTCTGAAGTCTAGTATTTTAATCTGCGAGCACAAAAGAGGCTCTGCTTCGTTACGTTGGTTACATTTAGTTTTTACATTTTTTATTAAAGTTTCTTAAGTCTAACAAGAGTTTTTCTTAGATATAAGGTTTTTACGTCGGCTTGAGCAGTGCTGACGGTTGTTGACTGGTGTGGGTTTGTTCAAAGAATGCGAGCGATGCAGAGATGTGGCCCTGCGCGTTTTTACCGCATTATGGTGCCAACACCATATTTGCCTTCATGAGTTTGATTAACAATCTGTCTGTATTTAAGGTGCTTCATTGCACGCACTGCAATGCTCTTAGACATGTGCGTGGTACGCGTTAGGATTTTGTGGAGCTAGTACTTAGTCTTGTCCTCCTCGTTTGTATCAAGATCAACATATTTTGCCTGTTCTCCAATTGTCGTGCAGGACTTTATCAATAGATATTTGAAAGGGATGCTGAAGTTGATATCGTCCCTAGTCGTTAGACAAATCTTTTTAAGGGTCCTAACTCTCAGCTATCATAGGTGCTGTCGAATCCAGAACGAGATTGAAGAAATCATTTATTATAACACTCAGAGAAAAAAACAGGTATAACTAACCAATTTCTGGTTTATTATACTTGATTTTCAGGTTGTTATTTTTCAACTCGGTAGATAAGGTTAATTACCTAACCAGGTACCTGATTTCAATGTCGTGTTTAACCAACGTAGATTTCAGGTGATATCTGCATGACATCACGTACATTTAACACTGCCTTAAAATAGCAAAACAGTTAATTTTACCTGAAAATGTTGCTAATTTTACCTGCAAATCTAGTTAACTTTACATGAGAATCTAGTAAAAAAACATGACTAAAATTTTCAAGGTCCTGTAAATTTAACATGAAAATCTAGTTAATTTAACATTATTCAATGTTGAATCAAATCGGTATCTGGTAAATATTATGTCTTGGATCCATGCGTTTATGTCCCACCTCTAACGCTGCTTACCGTCCAATTCATTATGCATTATTCTGAAAGTATAGAAATTTATTACTATGTAACATGGGCCACTTCACTGCTTACAAAATGTGTGCCAAATAGCAATAAGTTGAAACTGTTTTTGTTTGGATGGCTTGTGTGTATGGGCTTTAAAACTGGTGTCACGTTGAAATTAACTGGCAGAGTGTTTCTTTAGTATGAGGCCAGGTTAAATTCAAGTTAAATTCAACAAGTAAAGATTGTAAAAATAACCATATAAAACGTTATTTCAACCTGATTTGTGGTAAAATAAAAATTCATAAAATACAGTGTTAATAAACACGATCTCAGTTAAATTAGCGCCATATTCTGGTAAAAATCAATAAATGACTTAATTGTGAAGCAATTGGTTTTTTATCTAACCGCTGGGCTGGAAAACGCACTGGCATACACCTGCAAATTACTTGCTCATATTGAATGTTTTAGTTGCAAAACACTAGACAAAGGCTAAAGTTATTAAACTTAGTTTCTGCTGAAAATATCAAATTCATGACTTTTTCAAGGAAAATTCATTGCTATTTCCATGGCATAAACGACAATCTTGGGCATTCATTTATTGATTTCCTTGGCTTTTTCTTTGCAAGAAATTGATTTATGAACACAGAGAGTCAAGTTTTTCATCTTCATTTGTTGTTTGGCAGCCTATACCCACTAGGGTGATTAAAAAAAAAACAGTTTTTTTTTATTCTACATTACTTTGTTGTCAAAATCAATTGTGTTATCGGCACAAAAATTATAGGTATAATGGAAGACGGTGCTCAAGTGACTTACTTTTTATAGGTTTTGCTAAAAATTTCCCAGTATAAATATTGGCGATTACTGGGCTTAAGAATTTTCGGGAGATTTCACTAATGGCTTTACTTCAATATTCTTTTTGAATTTTTCAAACGCCACCATTCGTCTTCGAGAAATCGTTAGCCTTCGTCTTAAACTACGTATTTCGAAAAATCCAGTCAATTTGCATTTTTTAGCACTTCTTGTAAATTTTTGTATGTTGCGTCACGAAATTTTAGTTACAAACCTCAGGTTTTATGCTTACTAGGGTGCTGAATCCGAATCTGAGCGACTCAAATTTCGTGACGCAACATGCAAAAATTTGCTCGCAATGTACTCTTTTGAGCACAAATTGACTGGATTTTTTGAATTTACAAGTAGTTTAAAACGAGAGCTAACGAATTCTCGAAGATGAATGGTGGTATATGAAAAATTCAAAAAGAATTTTGAAAATGGAAATGTTGTGTTCATACTTAAGAATGACCTATAACCATTTTATCGAAAAAGATTACCTAGAGAAAAAATATAATATCAAATTCGAATATCTAACTATAAAACGTGACGTGCTAGAGCAATTTCAAAGTCAGATTCAAACTCAGCACATCAAAGACTATCAGAAAAGTATATCTTGGTTCACGTTATACATGAAAATTAAAATTTTTCACCTAAAGTAGTTACGTAGTGCTTTCGAGTGGCTTTTCGAAAACAGTAATAATACATCAATTTTAAACTTGAACTAGCGTCCAAATGAAAAAAAATTTAAGCTGAGATTTATCGGAAATTGTGTAAAATGTCAATACTACTCTGATTTTCGAAAAATTGGTAGTTTTCGAGCCATTAGTGAAAAACTCCCAAAAAATGCATTTTTGCATCATTTTTGGCATTTTTTCCATGTTGCATCACGAAATCTTAGTCGCAAACCTCAGAATCCCCGAAAACATAAAAGAGGGGCAAAATAAAAACGACCCCACAATTTGCATTGTAAAAATCAATATGACTGGATTAAAAAGGGGAAACTTCTATCTCCACTCCCTGAGGCAAGGGGCAATTTTTGAAAAATTGACATAAAACGGAAACAAAATTATTTAAAGTCAACGAAAGCACATACAATAATGTGCTTTCCACAGTTTTTTTTAAAGGTAATATCTCATTCTTTTATTTGTTTTTCAAACCAAGTTGTTGCAGAAAGAAGAGATTTTGAGAAATTAAATTTTAAAAAGAGTGGTTTTGAAAAAAATTGTGATTTTTCGTTTTAAGTAGATTTTTTTTTTCAAAACTTTACATGATTAGGCACCACTATTTTTTTTTCAATTTCAGCTTTTAAAATCAATTTTTAGTAAAATATTGAAAGTTAAAAATCCTTCCGTTTTTAAGCAATTAAAAAAAGAAGCGGAAGATGCTTTTCCCCAAAAACCCCGAAAATTTTAAAATTTTAAATCTCAAAACATATTATTTGAAACAACTTCATTTGAAAAACTAATAAAAGAATGAGATATTAGCTTTAATAAAAAGTATAACGCATTATTCTATATGCTTTTGTTGATTTTAAATATTTTTTTCCGTTTTATGTTAATTTTTTAAAAATTGCCCCCCTTGCCTCAGGTTAAACAACAAAAATTCCAATTTTTCATCAAGAGAACCTTTCTGTACCAATTTTCAAGCAAAGCTTAACTTATGGTGGCTAACTTCTTTTTCCTGAAAAAATGCTTCTTCATTTGGTGATATGCAGCGTAAAGTCAGGTGATATGGCACCCCTTTTTAGTTTTGTCGGTAACTCAAAAATTAAAAATTGTTTTTATTTTAAACCTTGATATATGTACGTGTTCTGTAATTAATTTTAAAACAAAAAAATATATAAATAGGTTGATTACGAAAGCTTGTATAAAAAAAATATATTTTTAAGAAAAATTAAAATATTTTTAAAAAATACCATGTACAAAAATGGCGGTGATGTGTCAACTGCTATAGGGTGATATAAAACTCTCTACCATTTGTATGGATTTTTACCAAACTCAATGCTGTTTTATGAGAAAAGTCAGATAATACACTTGTTCGACTCGAATGTTAAAAAATGCAGTCCTAGAAAGTTAATGAAAAATTAACCAATCTAATAGTGGGTGAAATTGCACCCTTTCAATATATACTAAGGGTGCCATATCTTCCTTTTGATATTATTACTGTTTATCCAAGTTACTCAAACAAAACAAGTACGCTTAGTTATAGTGGTAAATACAAAAAATTAAAAACGCATCACTCTTCGTGTTTTATTAGAGCGAACTCCTGGTGCCAAATACTTTCGTTGCTGCACTTTTTTAAGTTATGCACAAACAAGAAATTCACTAAAATTAAGTCACTATATTTTTGTTTTCGGTTGTAGTTTTTAAAGTTAAAGACGCTATTTCAGTTTAAGCTATTAATTGAGAGCTTGCGTTAAACTTCATGATATTTTAATATTTTTGTTCTAAAATACACTCCAAGGCATAAGGTTAGAAGCACACATTTTTCAAAAGTTAAACTGAAATTTTGGCGGTTATTTTGGAAAGAGAACAAAAATTTGTAAGCCATAAGAGAGATTGAATAACGTGCTATAGAAAAACCTTAATTAGCCCTTCATGAAAAAAGTTTACCGGACCTACGAGAATAATTGTTGACTGAGTTATTTTATTGAGTAGTTTTATCGGGTCATAAGATCAGAAGCACTAACAAAAAATGAAGAAAAAATATGGTTTTGTTTGTTTTTAAGATTTGATTGGTTTCATTTCCTTTTCTTAATAATTTGTGCAGCCACCTCCTTTCAAAATAACTTCAAAAACTCAATCTTTAAAAGAACTATACAGTGATGCCAAGTAGCTCAGTGAAATGTCACTCCAGGCCAACCTAATGGCGTAAATCAGCTCTTTCTTGTCATCGTATTGTTTCCCTCCTTCGTAAACTTTGCGTGTGATCCATCCCCACGCAATTTCTATTATGTTAAGGTCCGGTGAAAATGGTGGCCAAGGCAGCAAGTCAACGTTTTGATTTTCAATAAAAGATTTAACGATTCGAGCTGTATGGATACGCGCATTATCTTGCTGAAAAATCCATGAGGTTGGTCCAAAAAGATAGTTGATTTTCGGAAAAACTGAATTAAGCAAGGATTTGTAGCTATTTCTAGTTATCTTTGTATTTTTAACTACCAAGTCTATCGTGCCATAATTGGATATTGCGCCCCAAACAATAAACCTTACCTTCTCTGCTGTGATGACGGTTCAGAAATCGCTCCTCTTTCCTCAGATCATGAAAATAGTAATTATATCCATCTGGTATACCGAAGCTAAATTTCTTTTCGTCTGAAAAAATTACTTTTCGCCAATCTTCTGAGGTAACTCCATGCTGAACATTCCAGGTCATGTGATCTTTCGCAAAACACAAGCATTGCTTCATCCGGCATCATTTAGTTGTGTTTTTTTTAAAGCTTTAGTCGTTTTAGGTTTTAGCATTTCGAATTACCCGGATAACAGTGCATAAACTTGCCGTAACATTAGCCTGATGCCCGAATTCAGCCGCTGAAAAGGCTGGATTAGATGCAATTTTTTTTGACTTTTCGGGTTTCGCGAGGAGTTGAAGCGGTAAGAAATGTTTCCTTTGTATAGTTTCCCATAAGTTTTTGGGTTCTTTAAGTAATGGCCATGGCCGACAGCATGATCACTTCGGTTGATTTTTTGAGCTATAGCGCGGTTTGAAAGTCTTTCAGAGTGATAAACATCTACTTTTGTCCTTTCCTCCGAATTCAAACAATTTTTCTTTCCCATTTTTACTAAAACATACAGCAAAGTATTCAAAATAAATATATTCAAAAAACTTCAAAAAAACCGTTGGGATTTTGCCTGCTTCTATGACTCGCTTTATTAGCATATATTTTGAATATAATTTGCAAATTGTATTGAAAGTCAAGGTTAACTTGCACTCTTTTGTAAATAAACTAGTCTTTCTTCCAACAATTTTTATTCTGGTGAATCAACTTAACTTGCACTCTTTTGTAAATAAACTAGTCTTTCTTCCAACAATTTTTATTCTGGTGAATCAACCATGTAACGGCAAAGTAAAATCAATTTAACTTTTCAAAAACGTCTGCTTCTATTCTAGTAGTACCTCTTGCCATGATGGTTAGTGCGTAGGACTGTCATGCCAAAGGTCTGGGTTCGATTCCCAGCCGCTGCCACCTAAAAACTTAAATGTTTTTTCCGAGGTACTGCCTCTTGCGAGGAACTGACAAATCCTCCAAAAATATACTTGTCATGAATAAGTGCTTCTCATCAAGCCGTTCGGACTCGGCAAAAAATTGTAGGTCCCCTTCATTCCTCCCAAAAATACGCACACAGGAATGGTTGAGAGTTGTAAGTCACTAGGCCTTGGTTCTCCACGAGCTGTTGTGCTACCAAATTTATTTATTTATTTATCTGCTTCTATTCTAATGACTTGAAGTGTAAGTAATTAAGAAAGAAATATATAAAAAGAGTGTCGAAAAGTGTGCATACAAAATATGTATGGTAAAAGAGTAATTACAAATATCAAAAAGTTATTTTCTTAGATTTTACCAAAATTACTTTTCATTCCAAAAACCATTTATATCCCCCTCCTTTCCTTGCAAAAAAAACACCCTTAGAATATATACGAATACTTGTGGATATTGATTCTTCATTGTAAATGTATCACCAAACTTTCTCACCAAGTTTCATAAGTGCATACAATTTTTTTTATTGGTTTCGAAGCATTTTTTGTACTTTGGTTCCTAGAATAAAGAGTAACCGTTAGCGCATTTCTAGCACTACAAGGAGATCTATGGTTTCTTACATATTTTTTTGTTACGTTTTGCATAAAATCATCAAGTTCTATGTAAGAATCAATAATTCAACCTTATAAATTGCATCAATTGCATATTTCCGGAACTACATATGCATATCAAACGGATTCAAAGCATTCTGAAAATTCAATATCTAGTTTTTCTCACAAACAAAAAATAAACAAACACAATGTGTACTTTTCAGAAAACCCAATTTCAACTACAAAATGCATAACATTGAATGTAAGAGAAAACAAAACGGAAATTTAAGATTTGTGTTCTCTATTTTTTTTTTTGTTTTTGATGATAAATTTATAATAGGTAAATATTATATCCTTATTTCTTATATTCTCTGCCTTATTAAGTGCGAAACAGTACCAGTTTGACATGTTTTTTTCTGATGACGATAAATTTGAAAAGGGAAATATTATATCCTTATCAGCTTTAAAAATAAAAAAAGCTCAAACACACACATGTCAGTTAGAATGTGAGACAGGCTACACTTATCTTGCCTTCACAGAAATTGAGAAGGCAAACATAACGACTTCAATGGAGAGAATGATTTGTTTTCGTTTTGACAGGTGGCTTTATTTTTTTTTCAAAATTCGAAATAAAATAAATACAATTTTTGTTGAAGTTTTGTATTGTCATAAGATATTTTTTTTTTCAAAAACTATTAATTTTTGTTTAATTGTCACATTTTCAAAATAACCATCTCAAATTTGGTATTCTGTATATTCCACTTGTGTGAACATCAATCAATGTCGGTAGTCAGTACACAAGATACACCAACCTACATAATCACCCAATTTACAAAAGCCTAACCATCTACAAGCTGAACACCAACAAAACTGTCATAGAAAATGTGCAACTAAGCAAAAGCACCCAAAAGTTCAGTACACCACTATCAAAAAATTTGCTATTATACTCTCGTAAATCTCTCCTTGGTAAAAGGTGGAAGAAAATTAACTTGGAAAAATCATAAAAATGAAGGTGTATCCGTATGATGAAAGACTAAGTAGATGGAAACTTGAAAACTCGAGAAGACGAAGAAGAAGAAGAATAATCATGCATCAAAAAACTACAACAACGAATTTAGCTTGATGTATAGAAGGAAGGTTTAGTAGACATCAAGCAACTTTTGCTGTGTGCTGCGTACATAGCATCCATTGAAAAGATGAAGGTGTTGGCAAAGGAGAATGAACCTTTAGTTTTTCTTTTGATGCATGAATAATTTAGGAGTTTTTGTCTATTGGATTTACCCATCTATACCTGCTTTATTGTAGTCTTCTCTTACATTCTGCCAGAAGAAGGATGCTTAAATTATGTGGATTACTCAGACCGACCCGCATAACAATTGGCCTGGTATTATTTTCGTCTAAGTAATTTTTTGGTGTGAGCATAATACTTTGTGCCTATGATACGGGTTATGAAGGACTTTCAACCTCTCGTTTACCTAGAATCCATCTTATTTTTGATGCTACCTTACATCATCATTATTATTATTATTTTTTTCTTACCATCCATAAAATCAATCTTCTTCAGCTGGTATAGAAACTTGTAGGTGAAAAACTGATGGGAAAAAGGGATAATGAAGCTAGTGGGTATAGTTTTATTTTTTAATATCGACACTTTATCATAGAAGAGCCTTTTGGAGCTAAGAGATGATTTAATGCTTGAACCCTTTTTTGTTTTCTAAGTTTTAAGGGAAAGCAACATTTTATGAAGCCCAATAAATACTGGTTAAAATTTATACCGAACACAGTTAAATCCTAAAAAGCACATACAAATGGGATAGTATGGCGAAAATTGGTCAAAATTAAACAACTTTTTTCTTAAAAGTTATTGAGTTTCAAGGTCAATTTGAAAAATTAGTTTTTTAGATGAAAGATTTTAAAATGTTTTGTATTTTTGAGAAGCTTAGTTTTTTTTTGTCAATACTACATATGAAGCCTAATTAAGCTAGTGTGACAATAATTTTCTAATTACAAATACTTTGCTGAAGGAGTAAAAGCTAATATTAGTTAGGTTAGTAGTACCTCGTGGCATAATAGTCAGTGCGTTGGACTGTCATGCTGAAGATCTGGGTTCAATTCCCAGCCACTGCCACTTAAAAACAGAAATGTTTTCCCGACGTACTGCCTCTTGTGAAGAACTGACAAATCATCCAAGAGTATACCTGTCAGGAATAATTGCTTCTCATCAACCCGTTCGGACTCGGTAAAAAATTGTAGGTCCCCTCCATTCTTGCCAACAACACGCACACAGGAATGGTTGAGAGTTGTAAGTCACTAGGCCCTAGTTCTCCACGAGCTGTTGCGCCACCAAAATTTATTTATTTATTTATTTATTTTATAAGACCTTTTAAATAAAATAAACTGTCGTTAGGTATATGCCCTACGTTTTCGTTTTAGTTATTTAGGACTATGGTTCCGTTTCAAAATAGAGTTCGATGGTAGTTTTTGATCTGTTTAAGATGTTTCTTCGATCTGTCTTGGATCCATCTCCGATCCATTTCGAAGAGTCTTAGATCCATCTTCAATCGATCTGGGCCCAAATTACTACTTCAGTGATCAAGTGATTGAGTGACGTGAGCGGTAATCCCAAATTCACATAACTCAGCCACGTTTGACATGAAAATTGATGCGGTGAACCGGCCTCTGATTTTATCCCATTTTCGATCCATATTCCATTCGTCTTTCATTCTTTTTTAATTCGTTTTGATTCATCTTTTGGTTTAAGATTCATCTTTGGTTTCACCTTTGATCCAACTTCAATCCCTCTTAAACCCTTCTCTACATTCTAAATTTGATCCCTTTTTCATCAATCTTCAAAACATTATAGATCTCTCTTGTAACCGCCATCGATCCATCTTGGATTAGTCTTCTATCCATATTTTCGTTTCGTCTTCAATTCAATTCGTCTTAAATTCAACATAGGCACGTCCATCTTCTATCCTTCTTCGATTCGTCTTGGGTCCAACTCCCGATCTGTCTTTGATTCATCACCAAACCGTAACGAACCGTGTTAGATCCGTTTTGGAATCGTCTTCAACCAGCCTTGGATTCATCTTCGAATCATCTCTTATCCCTCTTCGATTCCTCTAAGTGCCTTTTCGAAACGTCTTGAATTCGTCATTTACATATCTTGAATCTGTCTTTGACTCGTCTAGGATTCGTCTCTGATTCATCTTTGGTTCGTCTGCGAAACATAATCGAACCGTCTTAGATCCGTCTTCAATCTATCGTGGGTCCATTTTCGATTCATCTTGGATCCGTGTTCGATCCATCTTCTACCCCTTTTCCAATGCATTTTCGATCCATCTTGGATTCGATTCGTGCCAGATCCTTTTTCGGTCTGTCCTAGAACCGTCAATATCACAATTTTACAAAATCGTATTTTCTACAAAGTAATTACCTGACTTCCCACTCTAAAAGTGTCAAGTTCAAACGTACTCTTTTACTCAGCTCATGTTTTCCAATGTCCCGTGGATATTAAGTTTAACCATTACCATACAGAGCTCCTGCTGATGAATTTAATTTTATGCGGATTAAAAGGTTCTGAATTTCGACTTGAAATTCTTTGGTCTTTTTCTAGGTTTATCTGAGTGTACTAGTCGCTTATAGTTTTAGAGAACGGTTTAAGACAAGGCATTTTAAAGAATCTTATAAATGACGTCTTATAGAGATATGCCTTGGAAGTGATGCTTCAAACAATACCTGATGCTTAATACAATTTGGATATCCGGATACATATGAATGAGTAAGTAATGATTTCAGGGGGGCAACCTCATTCAAAAAATAGCTTTCTTTGGTACAGAAATCTTGCATAAAAATGCTTTCAAAAGAAGATAAATTGTCTAATGTATGAACTATATTGTGATTAGGGGGCAAGTGCCCCTACCTGCCCCCCTTGCGTATACCCTTGATTCAGATCGTATTCAGTTTGATAAGTTATGTTTGAAAAAGTACATTTAAAACCTGTGATATATATTGTATACAAATCATACACTCTTATATTCAACTTAACGGTTTAGCACATACCTATTTCATAAAATTCGATTTCAACTGTCCGAATAATTGAGTGATTATTCGGATATCCGACACCATCTGCATAGTTATATATAATGTCCTGAATCCGGATCTGTTTTGAATAACTAAAATATACGGATATTCAAAATATTTGGATATCCAAAATATATGGATAGGTATCCAAAATATCTGTGTATCCGAAACATACGAATTTCCGAAATATCCGGATACCTATTTTGAAACACAACTTTATGGGATTCTTTTTTATTCATTGGATATTTGGACATGCATCTTTGCAGGCATTTTGTCTTTGATAAATTTGATCCATATGACCTATCAACACACCCCCTCCATTCATAACAAAGTTGGTACAACAATTATTCTTCCTCGATGACAAGTAAAAAGCTCTCCTTCAGTCTTATCGATATCAAAATGTAAAATATCGTAAGATTCTTACTTAGCTCCTCAAGATTTTAACTTCGTTTCCTTAGAAAACAAAAACTTTTTTTTTTTTTGAAACATTATTATTATTTCTCTTGTTTCCAGCGTCGAAAAATGCTTCTTACTTGTAAATTTACAAATTTTAATGACTTTCTCGTGTTAAACTTTCCTACTTAGAAAAATCGTTGATCCTAAGATCCTTGTCAAAAGTTTCAACAAACAAGAAGAAAGAAAAAAAAAAACTTTCCAACATATTATTTCATTTTTCACTCTTATCGACATAAGTAAAAAAATATTTTGCATATAATATTTTCAGCTTACGGTTTTTAAAATTTTTGTTTTGTTCCATCTAAAATTCCCAAAGAATATACAATCCTTGTTTTCTTATGCAAACATCCAATTTTTCTGCCTAACTAAGCCTATTCCCAAAAGCCATTAAAATATGTTCCCAAACAAAAAACTAAAAAAAAAAGTACAAAATAAAATAAAAGAAAAAAATGTCCCAAAAGAGCGCTAAAAAACGTGTCCTTCTGTAGATACTGGGGAGAATAATTTATTTTATTATACTTTTTTTTTTTTGTTTTTCGTGCTACCGAATTCCCAGGACAAAGGCCCAACAAGGCGAGGCAACTGCTCCCAATATTACCAACGCAGGTGTCATTTTTTTAAAATCAAAAAAAAAAAAACAACATAACTTTGTCTTCTTCATCTCGCTAAGGACTAAAGCACCAACATAGCAACAAAAAAGCAGACCATCCTGACTTTATAGAGTCAGCTTATAACAAAGGAGGAGCTAGGTCATCTGTGACCAAACTTTCTCTTCCCGATTACCATGATTTCTACCAACGCCGTCGCGCTGCTGGGCCACAGCTGGCCGTGCAGCCCTTCCAGGCAAACCACCCGCAACTATGGTGTGCACCCACTATCCGGACATCAACCGGAAAGGTGAAAAGTTTTTTGTCGAAAGTCCAGCCTTTCAGTCTGTCAATGACACACGACGAATAGTGTTAATGGAATTTTACATTAACGTATAACTTCGTCCAGGTTGTTGTTGCCTCCATGCCGAGCCATTTATGAGTCCTTTTTTGTATATTCTCTTGTTTCACTGCATTTCCTCAATATTGTACCAAAAAAGACCTCACCAAATTACAAAGAGGAGAATATTATTCTGCAGATAACAATTTGTGTGGTGCACCATGCAGGATGTACACACAGGAGAATATTTATAATCCTCCGCAGAATTTATAGATAAAGTCCCGTACAATATGGTTGGTGTCCTTTTTGTTTTATATCAAAAGTCATTATTTTCCATAGAATTTGAGTTACGATAATGGCTTACGCCCTTGCACAAACACAAACTTAATTCGAACATACACATACAAATAATAACAGAAAATACAGAGCGCTCTAAGAACTAAAGTCCTTAATGAGTCCTTAATGCAGATAAATGTGCAATAACGAATAAACTATATAGTACGAAGGGGTGTTTTATAAATAAATTACTAAATGCATTAATTCTAAGATGATCATCGCTATTTATCAGGATGGAAAATTTATTTGCTAAACATCATCACACACAATTAAATTAAGGACACCCTATGAGTGAAACATATTATTAAAAAAAATACTCCGAGGATTATACGAATGGCATTTTTGTTGATTGTCTATTAGTTTGTTGGGCTGGTTGTGTTGTTTGGAGTCTCAGTGGCATTCCAATGTGAGATAATGAGGATTTATTTGTTGCTATTATAGCAAGGATAAGTGAATTTTGTTCTTCCTGGTGCTAATGGCATGTAATTAGCTATAGACGACATGACCTCTCCCCCCCTCCTCAAAATGGACGCCACAATGACTATTAGAGGTTGTAGAGAAGGGAAGGATGTTGTTTCCCAAGGTAAATTGTTAGGTGTTGAATTTTGTTTTTATTATTTTTTTGTCTGTTTTTGTTGTTTTCATGAAAGTCTTCTAATTAATTAATTTTTTGTAATGCTTAAAGGTACCTACATATGTATGTTGTGAGAGAGAAGACATCAGCTATGTATTGTGGCGATGGTATTTTATTTTTATATTTATGTATATTTGTTTTTTTTTGTCTTTATATATAGGTCAGGGTCTCAAAAAAGGTCTTTATCTTGCTATGGGAGTTGGCACTAATTATGAGTAATTTGAGACTAAGATTATTTATGTTCCTCATAGGATTTGGGCTAATTAGTAGGCGATTCGTAAATGAAAATAAATTATAAAGGAATGAGGAATGTTTCATTTTATTCGCAAAAGTGAAATAATGGTCGATGAGGATTTTTTACTATGACAGCAAAATATTAAGAAGCTTTTTGAAAAAAAAACTACAATATTGTCTACCTTCGTCATAAATATATAAATCATCTGTATTATTGCAGAAATCTATCTAGAAATCTTCTTTCAATTAAATTAAATTTTGACCAGCTTAAAGTGACAATGCACAGGGTTTCTTCGATAGGAAAAAAATAAAAGTACAAAACAAAATTTCTTGAATTTATCTCAAACATACTTTTTTCAGACCCTTCACCTCGGGATGAACGACATGCATCTATCAAATGCAAGGGTAGGGAAGTAACGGAAATATGCGGGCAAACGTATGAAAATTAACATTTTTCGAAAAAGTTAAAATTCAAAATGTAAACGGAAAGTATCGATTTTTGAAATCACAAGCTTTCATTTCAATCAATCCCAATCTCAATCATTTCGATGATTCCCGATTTTTCGTCCTAAACTCAATTATTTTGAATTCGCAATCGTATGTCCCATTTTCAATCAATTCGATGATTCTCGATTTTTATTCCAATCTCAATCATTTCAATACAAAATCTCGATTTTCGGTATCAATCATTTCAAAAATAACTGAGTTCTTAGAGGTTTTATTAATCCATCGACATCGTAGCCATCCTTCAATAAAATTCGATAGTTGATAGCATGACAGACAGGAGACAAACTCCATTTTGACAAAAAATGCGTATTTCAATCCAAATATTACCCAATTGCCCTGCAATCACATATTTCCGAAGCATTAAAAATTCTTCAAACATTTCTGATTTTTTAAAGGTTTTTTTAATTTATCAAAATGTCGATGGATTATGTATACAAAAAATTAACCTTTGTATGTTATAATTTTTGTCCTTGAAACAGTCTATTCTCACTGGGCTATGTATTGTTTAGAACTTACCAAGCTTAATATGAACAAAATTATAGTCAAAAACTGACAAAAAGTGAACTTGACAAAAAACTTTGTAAGCAGATCCTATTCCAAATCGCCTTCTCCATTAAATGCTACTGAACTTTGGAATACTCTGCCATGCCGCCGCCGCCCCCGTGGAGGTTTTAGAAGATTGAATGCCGAAACTTAATTTCGGAGAGTAACTTATCTACTTCCTGTCTATCTTATTATTTTATTTAATCTTTTTTACATTAAGAAGAGCTCATCGACCGACACACGCTTTTTTGATTTAGTTTAAAAATATCAAGTCTACAAATCAAATATGTAAATTGTGCAGATTTATTAAACAAATAAAACACCCAGTCACCTTGTCGAAGGTAATTCGCTTACTGATAAGCACTATACTCTGAAAATATAATTTTGGGTTAGAGATTAGTCAATATTAATAAATGACGCATAAAACCTTATTATATTCCGACACTTAAGAAGTAAACAATAAATAATAATCTATCAGGGAAAGAATTTTGTTTACCTACAAAAATTTAAAAGGCAAACTAAAATTATTAAAAAGGCAAAAACAGACATTTACTAAATAAACATAATTTTAACATAAAATAACGTGTGATTTTAGTAACATTGAACTACTAATAGCTTCTTGAAGTTCTCAGTTTTCTGTCTCTAAGAAGTGCCTTGAAGGAGCTAAAGGATCCCTCAACTTGAGCAGAAACAAGTGGAGACTATTTTAAGTTCTCTACATCATTCACTCCAATGTTTTCGGGAATTTTGTTTTAAGATTTTTTCGATCTTAAAAACAACGAATTATGATGTAAAATGGCAAACACAAGCAAAAAGGTAAAAAATAAGGCCAAAAAATAGCAAAAATTAATCGTCATTAAAAGCTAAAAACGTATAAAAGTAAAAAAAAGCACCAACGGGTAAAAAAGACAAAATAAAATACATATATTTGGAATCAGGAGGACATAAAACGGATTTGTATAAAGTCGATAACTTTTAACGATTTCACAAAAAAGGCAAAGTAAGTATAATACTATCCCTTATTCATACATATGACAACTTATGTAAGCAACAATTAAAGCTGAAAATGAGGGATTGATCGCTGAACTACGATAAAGGAGGCGTTTGTACTCTTTATTGGAACTTTTGAGACTTCATCTATATTTAAAATGGCACTGCATCCCTAACTATCAGGAGAAAGTGAGAATGGAGGTTTATCACTTTCTGGCAAAGCACAATAGTGAGATGACATATGAAACTCCTAGGGAATTGCTTTATTTGGCATAAGATATTGATGGTAAGTTGATGGATTCTTCCGCAAAGTCTTCCTTTTTTAATATTGTTTTATTTTTGTTTTCTTAGAAACCCTACGGATGTATCCCATTTCAGCGTTGCGTCAACATTGCATCGTGCCAAAATACAAAATCGAAACGGAAACTCTTGTCTTTATTCCCCTGGAATCGATTATCCATGATCGATAAATCTACCCCGAAGCAATAAAATTTGACCCGCCCACCGGAACGATTCATAAAAAAACAAAACAAAAACGTGACTTGTGTGCACATCTACCAATTGCAAAAGGTCTTTAAAATTGCATTGGTCTAAGATTTGGGCAGATTTAAACAAAAGTTGGACTTGCGCTAAATTTAGTGTTTGTGAATTTCACTGAAGTTTGATCTAAAATCTTTTGTCAGCACAACATTGAATGGAATTTATTTGAAGGTTTAGTGTTCTATTCAATTACTAGTTGTGTGTGATTTCTAACACATATTTTTATTATAAGCTTAAACAAATTAAAATTATAATTATAAAGACTACGTTAAGTGGTTTTGATCTTTAACCACCTAATAGAGTTGTATTAAAATTAGTGTTTAAAGTCTGTGGTATATTGTAACCTGTTTTGTTGTCGATCAAATTAAAATTGTTAAAAGTAAAGTATTCATTCATGTTTTGTGTAATTTAAATTGACTTCAAAAGTCCAATTAAGATGCAGCGTAATGCTGCGATTGTTAAAATAATTATGCATCATTATAATACAAATATGCAATAAGTTTCTAGAGATAAAGACATATAATTATGTTCAGTATTTTTAATTTATCTACTATAAAAATTGTTAGTACAAAAATATTAATTATTAAGATTAATTGAACAAAAATTGTATAAAATTTATTTATCATTTCTTTAAGCAATAATGTAACAATCTTACTCATAAGTTAAGTTACAATTATTCTACTGTGCTAAAAAACATTGTTTTGAACTTTATACCTATAAAGTCGTCAATTCTACATGAGAAAAGGTAGGACTTGTAGTAATATTAAAGGGTTTTTCTTATAGAAAAATGCATAGACAAATTGTTTCCTAATACAACTTCTTTTAAGACATAATATGACAATTATTTAAACAAATTCCATACCAAAGAACCATTTGAATAAGAAGTTCTCATATAAGTTCTCATTCTATGGTAGGGAATTTTACAAGGGATTCAGGCGGTTTAAAAAAAGTATTTTACTGAATTATAAAAAAATAATAACATTTTGAAATAGTTCGGCGACAAAGAAGGCAATTCTTGAATCAACCTTGACATATTTTTTTAGTTTATTTTACCCTATTGTGCTTGTGCAGTGCTTTGTTGACTCTCAAATTATTACTAACAGGGAGTATTTGTAAAAAATACAAATTCGACAATTTTGTTCACGACACACATATCTACGACAGTTACTCAGACATTCCTTTTTTATTTGAAGTTTATTTTACCGTATTTTTAGGGGTAAAAGTGTTGAATTGACCGTCAAGTAAGCATTGCAAAATTTTGGTTTAATTTCACATGTTTACACGGTTTTTGACTCCGACAGGTAGAATTCGTTTTAAAGATAATTTTTTGTTTTTAGTCCAAGTCCGTCATCAGTTTTCTTCAATCAGTTTCTGAGGTACTCACATTATAACATTTAAAAACTTTCTTTTTCGTTATTTTTGGATTACATATCCAACGAGCTATAATTTTGCTTAGCTAAATTTATAATGACTTACTGTGTAAACTTTTCCAATGCGTTTTGTATCCTCCCAGAAATCTCTTGTTGAAATTTATGTGTTTAGCATTGGTTTGGACCCTCAAATTTTTGAAGTGGTATTGCTTACTTGCCGAAACGAAATGAACCGGTATAATAGTTAGGAATGTATATATAGAATTGAAGGATGTGCCCTGTTATCTCTAAGGACATTAAGTTAGATAAAATGGGAACAGAAGATAAAAATAAAATGTCTTGCATTCAAGTTCGAAAGTATTAGTTCGGTTCAGGAGTTAAAATTGCCTCAAATCAAATAATTTTTAGTATCGTAAAAGCTAACTAACTTTTGTAAATCATCATTTAAATCAAATATTTTATGAATTTCAACAAATTATTTTTGTAGATATATTTCTATCGTTCATAATTTGGACTTTTCAAATACTCAAAAAGATAATATTGTACAATTGTGCTCAATTGATCAAATTTGTTTTAAAATTAACTGAGAAGAATTATCATTTTGGCTGTGAAATTGTTGATTTCTTTCATTGAAACTGATAAAAAAACAATTATTTGCACCGATCGAAAGCGTCTATATTCTTCATGCTTTAAAAGCGTAACTACTGTATAACCCATATCGCATCTCTATTGTTTATGATACCAAACACCTGTCATTAACAAGTTAACTACCAGAATTTACGGAAAAATGACTTATAATTACAAATAATTTTAACTATAATATTTTGTATAATAAAATTACTGGAAGCATTAAAGTTCTTATTCAATGTCAATGGGCACGTTCAGACGACCCCAGAGACTAGATACTCAGTCAACTGCATTCATTGCACGCAAATTTGGCCAAGGCAACTAGGTTTTTTTGAAATGTCAAACTTAGAACCTTGCTTTAAAAATTTACTTTCAGTTGATAGTGAAAAAAGTACTGATATTGTTTTTATCTTAGAAAAATCTCACATCGGAAATAACCCCTTTACTAGTTTTGATAAATTAAGTTTTCGAACAAAAGTTTTCAATTGGGATTAGGAAACTAAACCTAAAATTTACAAATCTCATACAAAACTTGTATTTTTTTACATTTCATACGGTTTTTAATTTTCTATTTCGTATTTGATAAGGAACTTTCCCACAAAATGATAAAAACGAACGTGCAAAAATATAAATAAATCACAAACCAAATAAAGTTCAGCTTTCTGTTGAGTGACAAAATATAATCAGCTGATATTCTGACAGATATACATTTGATTTGATATATATTAAAAAACTTTAACTTTAATTTACAACAACAAGTTTGTTCTATTTACAGAGATTTTTTGTACACACTCAATTTATTTCAACACCCTTTTTGTGGTTAAAAATCAAAACCATTTCGTACAACCTTATAATTATTCGTATTTGTTTAATATTATTATTAAAATTATTATTACTATTAATTATTTAATAATACACTAAACCTTGTCGGCCTTCAAATAAATTCCATCCAATGTTGCCCGTATAAAATGTTTCGGATCAAACTGTAGCGGAATAGTTGTGCGATCACAAACACTAAATCTAAAATTCTTAATCATTAGCGCAAGTCCAATTTTGGTTTGCATTTTACCAAATCTTAGTCCAATGCAATTTCTTGGGCCTTCACCAAATGGCAGATATGCACACAAGTCACGTTTTTGATTCTCTTCGGGGGCAAAACGTTCAGGATCGAATTTCATTGGATCGGGGTAGATTTCTGGATCGTGGTGAATCGATTCCACGGGAATAAAGACGATAGTTCCCTTTTCGATTTTGAACTTTATAGCACCAGTGTCATAGTCCTCTTTAGCACGACGTTGTAGGAATGCCAAAATGGGGTACATCCGAAGGGTTTCTAAGTAATATAAACATTAATGAAAAAGGGAGATTTTGTGACAGTTTGTCAACTTACCATCAATAACTTGTGTCAAATAATGCATTTCCCCAAGACTTTCATATGTTATTTCACCATTATGCCTTGCCAGAACCTGATTTACCTCAATTCTGACTTTCTCCTGAATCTCAGGATGCCGTGCCATTTCAAACATGGCATATGACATAGTGGACGATGAAGTTTCAAAACCTCCAATGAAGAATACAAATGCCTGAGCAGCAACCTCCTCCATCGTCAGTCCAGTGATCAATTCCCCATTTTCAGCTTTGATGGGTTTACTGTTCTTCAAATCAATCAGAATGTCCATGAAGTCATTGCGTTTAATATTTTGCTTCTCACGATATTCCACAGTTTGCCTAACACTTGTCATAAAGAATTCTTCAACGTCACTACATGTGATGTGCATTCTCAATCTTCGAGCTAACTCTGGACAACTTTGAATTAATTCCACAACAAACCTTGGATAGCGCTGTTCTACGAATATTTTTCGCCCATAAGATCGAAATTCAGCATTGGGGTCTTTCAAGCTGTTACATTCGATACCAAAGGCACACGTTCCAATCACATCGGTGGTGAATCTGGCATTGATTTCCTTGATTTCGATCACAGAACCACTCTTTTCGATTATTTCACCAAAAACGTCCGCAAAACGATTACCAACCTCCAGAACAGTTGTAAACATGAATTTCATTTTTCCTGAAGTGAAAGTCGGTGAGAGTTTATTACGCAACTGACGCCATCTGTGTCCGTCCAGTGAAAAGAGATGAGCACTCAGAGGATCATCCCGTTCGTTGTAGAAATTTCCCCGATCAACAAAGTTGTTGAAATCTTTGATCAGAATTTTCTTCACTAAATCCAGATCCGTAACCACAATCGCTGGACGCATAAAGAAATACAACCCACAAAACGGTCCGGTGGTTTTGTATTTCTCATACAATTCCATCATTGGATCGACAAGATGGCGGGTAACTGATACGCCTTTCATATTTCCAACAAGAAAACTCGGTTCATCGTGGAAAATTCCACGCTTTTTCCAATAGTGCATCTGTTCGTAAAGAAGGAAAGTTAAATAAGCCACAATCGTAGCGAGAATAGACAAGAGCACAGTTGTTAGTTCCATTTTGTTGCAACACGACTTAGAGAATGAACTGCAATTGGAATTTTAAAATGTTCTTTATAAACTTGTTTTTTTTTTTCCTTCTGCAGTGTCTGAAAATAATAAGGTTTTATGGCGTCATTCATTAATATTATGAATTGCATATTATTTTTATAGTCCATAATTACATATATTTCCAGTGTTTTATCGGCAAGTGGTAATCAGATAGACTTGGGGTATATATATTTTCTGTTAGCTTTGTACAATGGCTTACAGTGGAATCCCAAATATTTGCGTGTTTAAAATGTATTCTATAAATTTTTAAATTGAGCCATTAAAACGGGTTTGAAGTTTGTCGTAATGAAAGGAAAATTGGCATTAATGTATGGGGAGGTATTTTTGACTGACCCGATTGGCTGGCTGCAACTGAGGCAGTAAGAGTCTGAAATGAAATTATATTATTCAACTTAAAAAGCTAGCTTTATTATAAATTTAAGTCTAATAAAGTTTTTGGAGCTGATGGCTCTGCTGTCAAGCTGCTTGAAATAATAATGTATGTGCACCGCAAAACTCAAAAGTAACGGAGTATTCATTTAGAAGTTTTTATTTTTGAAATGTTAAATACGAAATAAACATAAAAAGGAATTGGATGTTGAAATTTTCTTTGACCCAGACAGGTATAGAACTCGTTCGAAAGGAAATTTTTGGCGCTTAGTCCAAATCCATCATGTTGTCTTCAATCAGCTCTAGTTTTTGAAGTACTCCCATTATCACATTTAAAAAGTTGCTTTTTCGTTTTTTTTGGGTTACATATCCAACGAGCTGTAATTTTGCTTAGCAATATTTACAATGAATCCTAAAAGTTCTAATTTCCTTCTTCAAAAATCAATTTTAACTTTTCCAACAAGTTTTGTATTCTCCGAGAAATCTCTTGTTGAAATTTATGTGTTTAGCATTGGTTTGGACCCTCAAATTTTTGAAGTGGTATTGCTTACTTGCCGACCTAAAATAATCCGGTATAATAGTTAGGAATCTATATATAGAATTGAAGGATGTGCCCTTTTAACTGGAGGACATTAAGTTAGATGAAATGGAAACAGAAGATCAAAAAAAAAAAAAAAAATGTCTTGCATTCAAGTTGGAAAGCATTAGTTCGGTTTAGGAATTAAAAATTGGCTCAAAACAAATAATTGTTGTCGTTAAAACTAACTAACTCTTGTAAATCATTATTTAAATCAAATCTTTTTTGCATTTCAACAAATTATCTTTATAGATACATTTCTTCATAATTTGGACTTTTCAAATATGTACTTAAAATGATAATTGTACAATGGTGTTCAATTGATCAAATTTGTTTTAACATTTACTGAGAAGAGTAATCATTTTGGCTGTGAAATTGTTGATTTCTTTCATTGAAACTGACAAAAAACAGTTATTTGCGCTGATTGAAAGCGTCTTTATTTTTCATGCTCTATAAACGTAACGTAATTACCCCTATCGCATCTCTATTGTTTATGACACCAAGCACTTGTTATTAATAATGAACCACCAGAATTTACGAAAAAATCACTTGTAATTATAAATAATTTTATAAATAATTTTATAAATAAATTTGCAATTTAGAAGCATTAAAGTTCTTATGCAATTTCAATGTCGTATCCGACAAATGCACACGACTTTAATGAGTTCTTTCCAGTCTATATCTATTTGTCTATTTGACTGCTTAATTGCAATTTAATGATGCACAATATGCACAATTATTTTAACATTTGCAGCATTACGCTTCGTCTAAGCTCATCTACTCTCATTTTTACTTAAAACATATGGAATCAAAACAGCAATTACTTGATTTTGTTATTTTTATTATTATAAAAAAAATCATGTCTGCAGCTTGAAGAAAGCTAATACTCGTACATAGTTCTAAAAAAAACTAACTTTAATTTACAAAAACAAGTTTGTTCTATTTACAGAGACTTTTTGTACACACTTAATTTATTTCAACAATTTTTTTGTGATTAAAGATCAAAACCACTTCGTACAGCCTTATAATTATTCTTATTTGTTTAATCCTATTATTAAAATGACACATAACTATTTAATTATTAAATAATACACTAAACCTTGTCAGCCTTCAAATAAATTCCATCCAATGTTGCCCTTACAAAATGTTTTGGATCAAACTTTAGCGGAATTGTTGTGCGATCACAAACACTAAATCTAAAATTCTTAATCATTAGCGCAAGTCCGATTTTGGTTTGCATTTTACCAAATCTTAGTCCAATGCAATTCCTTGGACCTTCACCAAATGGCAGATAGGCACACGAATCACGTTTTTGATTCTCTTCGGGAGTAAAACGTTCCGGATCGAATTTCATTGGATCAGGGTAGATTTCTGGATCGTGGTGAATCGATTCCACGGGAATAAAGACTATGGTTCCCTTTTCGATTTTGTACTTTAAATCACCAGTGTCATAGTCCTCTTTAGCACGACGTTGTAGGAATGCCAAAATGGGGTACATCCGAAGGGTTTCTAAGTAAAATAAACATTAATGAAAACGGGAGATTTTGTGACAGTTTGTCAACTTACCATCAATAACTTGTGTCAAATAATGCATTTCCCCAAGACTTTCATATGTTATTTCACCATTATGCCTTGCCAGAACCTGATTTACCTCAATTCTCACTCTCTCCTGAATCTCAGGATGCCGTGCCATTTCAAACATGGCATATGACATAGTCGATGATGAAGTTTCAAAACCTCCAATGAAGAATACAAATGCCTGAGCAGCAACCTCCTCCATCGTCAGTCCAGTGATCAATTCCCCATTTTCAGCTTTGATGGGTTTACTGTTCTTCAAATCAATCAGAATATCCATGAAGTCATTGCGTTTGATATTTTGCTTCTCACGATATTCCACAGTTTCCCTAACAACTGTCATGAAGAATTCTTCAATGTCACTGCGTGTGATGTGCATTCTCAACTTTCGAGCTAAGTTCGGGCAACTTTGAATCAATCCCACAACAATCTTGGGATAGCGCTGTTCTTCGAATATCTTTCGTCCATAAGATCGAAATTCAGCATTGGGGTCCTTCAAGCTGTTGCATTCGATGCCAAAAGCACACGTTCCAATCACATCGGTGGTGAATCTGGCATTAATTTCCTTGATTTCGATCACAGAACCACTCTTTCCGATTACTTCACCAAAAACGTCCGCAAAACGATTACCAACCTCCAGAACTGTTGTAAACATGAATTTCATTTTTCCTGAAGTGAAAGTCGGTGAGAGTTTATTACGCAACTGTCGCCATCTGTGTCCGTCCAGTGAAAAGAGATGAGCACTCAGAGGATCATCCCGTTCATTGTAGAAATTTCCCCGATCAACAAAGTTGTTGAAATCTTTAATCAGAATTTTCTTCACTAAATCCAGATCCGTAACCACAATCGCTGGACGCATAAAGAAATACAACCCACAAAACGGTCCGGTGGTCTTGTATTTCTCATACAATTCCTTCATTGGATCGACAAGATGGCGGGTAACTGATGCACCTTTCATATTTCCAACGAGAAAACTCGGTTCATCGTGGAAAATTCCGCGCTTCTTCCAATAGTGCATCTGTTCGTAAAGAAGGAAAGTTAAATAAGCCACAATCGTAGCGAGAATAGACAAGAGCACAGTTGTTAGTTCCATTTTGTTGCAAGACGACTTAAAGAATGAACTGCAATCGGAACTTGCAAATGTTCTTTATAAACTGTATGCGTCGTTTGTTGTTTATTTACTTCTGCAGTGTCTGAAGATAATAAGATTTTATGGCGTCATTCATTAATATTATGACTTGCATATTATTTCTATAGTCCATAACTACATATATTTCCAGTGTTTTATCGGCAAGTGGTAATCAGTAAGACATGGGGTAGAGTAAGTGCAATAGATAAGATGACTGTGTATTTGTCTGTTAACTTTGCACAATGGTTTACAGTGGAATCCCAAATATTTGCGTGTTTAAAATGTATTCTATACATTTTTAAATTGAGCCATCAAAATGGGTTTAAAGTTTGTCGTAATGAAAGGAATTTTGCTATCAATGTATGGGGTGGTATTTTTGACCCGTTTGGCTGGCTGCAACTGGGGCAGTGCAAAAATGAACTGAAATTAAATCATTCAACCTAGACGTGTCGGGCGAATGTAGTTCAATGATTTCATCCACCGAATCTCAATGAAGGGAAGCTAGCTTTATATAAACTTAAGTCTAATAATGGCTTTGCTGTCAAGCTGCTCGAAATAAAAATGCTTGTGCACCGGCATCTTACCTGCAAAATACCGTCGCAGGAATGCATGTCCACAAAATTAAAAAATAGTGGGTGATTCATTTAGAAATTTTTAATTTTTTAAATGTTTAATAAGAAATAAACATAAATAAGAATTGGATGTTGAAATTTTCATTATGGTCCGAAGGAACAGTCTCCGAAATTTATTTTTCGGAGATAAATTTTATTTAAATGTTGGCTTCGACTACCTCGAATATGGTTCATTTAGCACGTCAAATTTTATACGTCTTTCCAGCATTTGACACCAAGACATTTAACTCCACATTACTCCAAAAAAAAGTGATAACTTAATAGGTCAGAAATGCGAAATCAGCTGATTTGCAAAATAAATTCTCAAAAAAGCCATTGTTTTGCACGCTGTGTGTGGCAGACCCTTTTTTTCCTGAAATCAAATGTCGTTCACGTAGCAAAAAGTCCATTGTAATGGTGCTTAGCACTCGTTATTGACTGTTATGTTCTGTCTGGCCTTATGCTAAGTTAAATATTGGCCACTACCCTATAACCACACCCAACATTTCCTTGAACGGTAATTCAAAGATTCTCTTCGGATTACTCATCAGTCCAAATGCGTCAATTTGTTTTATTGATTTACCTATTGAACCAGAATCATGTCTTTCAGCAGTCATCACTGAACAAAATTTTTTATTTTATTTTGATTGTTTAGTAGTACCTCATGATAGTTAGTACGTTGGACTTTCATACCGATGGGTTGAGTTCGATTCCCAGCCACTGCCACCTAAAAACAGAAATGTTCATTCATTCCTACTAATAGCACGCACACAGGAATGGTTGAGAGTAGTAAGTAACTAGGCCCCGGTTCTCCACGAGCTGTTGCGCCACCAAATTTAATTTATTTTTTAGTTTTGATTGTTTGGAGATTTTTCGTAGTGTGAGTCCTTCCATGATGAATTTTGAAAAAAAAAAAAAAATTGAGTAGCAATAACGCGATCTGTGAAAAATAAACAAATAATCACCCTTTACATATAACTTTGTTTCAATAGGAAATTAGTTGTAAGAAGGTACAGTTAACAAGAAATCAGTGTTTTTATATAATTATGTCCAGATTTTTGTACTCAAATCGACGAAACCTTTTAGGAAAGAGGCATGCATTGTCAGGGCCGGATCTAGCTTTCACGCCGCCCTGGGCAAAAATAATATAAGCCGCCCTTTGCATGGACACCTTATTAGTCATATATCAGTGCAAAAATAGCTCGATTTTTTAACTGATCTTAAAAAAAGGACCGGTATGAATGTGATATGGTTGGAATTGTGTAGTATTCACATCCATATGGTAGTCTATCCTACGACTTCTAAGCGAATTTAAATTTTATGAGTGTATGTTATATTTGTTTCAAATTTCTTTGAAACGACTGATCGCATTGAAATAAAATTTCGGGTTTTGGCGTACAAAAATGTCTCAAAATCAGCTCAGTAGCTTTAAAGATAAAAGATAAGACCAAAATGTTTTATAATTCGGATTATATTTTATTTTGCAATTTCGCATTTCTTAAAATAATTGTTGCCTTCAGTTTGAAAGAATGAAAATATTCAAGCCTAGTGACTACCTACGAGTATACAATAGTTTTCTTAGCACTTTTTTCAGCAAAATTTTTAAATATTTTAAACAAATTTACTTAAAGGTATATAGCAGCGCAAACCTTGTGTTCTATAGAAATCATAGCCAATCCATATTGTCTGAACATGACACAAGAGACCAAAGATTTTTTTTTTTAAAGTTCTTATTTAGAAAAGATCTTTCGAACTTTTACTTAGCCCAGGAAAATTAGACAAAAAAATGGCAAAACTACGAAAAAATTCCGACGAAGCTGTATTTTGGTAGAGAGCTTTGTTTTGACGTCTCAAGCATTTCCTGAAAAGTTCCGTAAATTTGGGCTTAATTTTTTAGGGGGGGTTAAAGGGTGTAATTTTTTTTTTTAATTTCTCAAAAATTATAAGTTGTTTTAAAAAAATGTGAAGGTACAAACTTTAGCTTATGTCTTTCTACATAAAAAAGATTAACATACTTTTTTTCATAAAAACAATAGATTCTGAGAAAATCATGCAAGAAATTCACGGTGGAGCAAATTTTGTCAAAAAATTTATTAAAATATCATTAATCGATGGGTTAAATTTTTGTACGATTTAAGTTTGGCTACATCTCGTCTTAATAAAATCCAAGATTTTGGGGTGGACGGAGTAAGGGGAACACCGCCATCTTGAAAAATAATGTGATTTGGTTTTTGTTCAGCAACTCCTTTCCTTTTACAACAAAATCATGAAAGAATTACATTTTGACAGTAAAATTATCTAAAATATGAGCTATTAACGAACTCTGTACTCTGTACTCTGAACTCTGTTTATTAACCTTGGAGTTATAGCGTATCAGAATAAATTTTACCCCCTTTAACCCCCTCTAAAAAATTAAGCCCAAATTACGGAACTTTTCAGGAAATGCTTGAGACGTCAAAACAAAGCTCTCTACCAAAATTCAGCTTTGTCGGAATTTTTTCGAAGTGAAAGCCTAATTTTCCTGGGCTAACTGGTAAATTCAAGAGGATCCTGAGTCCAATACTGATATATGGACCAAATTTTAATTCTTCTATAAATTTTCAAAGGATTGGAGGAGAAAAATTACTATAAAAAACATAAGACCGACATCGCATCTGAAAGTTCTAATCCATGTATGTCAGATGAGTCGTATAGTGGGTTAAAATAATACCGAGATAACAATGTTTTAACAATAATTATAAAAAATAATTTTTCAAATTTTTGTTCTTTCATGTTTCAGCTTCATGAACAGTTGAGGAGCTTGCATAGTTTATTTAATAAATAGTTTATTAACGAGTCTTTTTATTATAAGCTATATAGGAATAATTATGTTTTATGTGTGTAGGATTTTTAATTAAATTCCATTTATTTTAAAGAAAATGAGACAATTTTATTTACTTTAACATCTAAGAATAGTTTAAAGCAGATTTAAGCAAATTCAAAAAGTTAATTTAGAAAGTTAATTCAATTGGTAGAGTTTAACAAAAAGGTTATTTAAGTTGGAGTGATACGGACGTCTTGATGGCTAAACTTCTTATCATCACCATCACCATATGGGCATCTTAGTTTCTTTCGTCGTTATCATCATCATGTGTGGTTTTGGCTTTTTGAAAAAGCTTTTGGACAAACACGTAACAGGGTGATACCATATTTATGCCAATTTTGCCGCTCTAAATATTGCCGCCCGGGGCAAAATGCTCGGCTCAATTACAACAGTCCAGGGTGGATTAAGGCATCAACCAACAAGCTCCTCCAGCCAGCTCGGTCCCCTGCTAGCTTTGTCCAGCTACGCACTCCAAGTTGATTGAGGTCGCTCTCCACTTGTGTGCACCACCTAAGGTGGGGTTTTCCTCTGCTGTAGGTATCCATACGCTCCACATGTCCCAGCCATTTCAGCCGCTGTATTTTCAGCTTTTTGACCTGGTTGACGTCACTGTTAAGCCCCTAAAGCTCGTTGTTAAATCTTCTCTTAATGCAAAGCTAGTTTCATTCAATAAATAAGTTTTGAAAAATTTGGGGTCACTGATCCTCACTTGAAAATATCTAAGCTTTACTTTTGATCCTTACATGCCGAGAAACAACAAAGTCTTTTAAGAAATATGTATGTATGAATTATGTATGTGGTAATTATTATCAAGGATCCTAAAATAATACTCGACCCTCCAGCATAACACTTAAGCTACCTATATTTTGTTTGTATTTCTTAAGATTGAAAAAAATATAAACACATCACCTAAGAACCTCTCATATATGTAAGCACAAAAATCAATTAATGAAATTCTCTGCACAGCTCTTGGTATTCTATAGATGACTTGCTATTGCCATCCGCATTTTTCCTACATCCAGCTGCTGTCAAAATTAAATTGATTGACTCAAAATTCCACTCACATCTAATGTTTATATTTACAAACACATGCCTTATCTCACAACGTTCATATGTACACATATAGACCTTTACAATTTACGTCAATAAATTACTTAACTAAGAACCATGACTTCCTCTCTCCCATCATCATAATCATCATCATCGTTAAGTACACATACTGTGTGTCTAATCTTTAAGGACGAAATTGATTTTCTCCTGCGAGGATATTTTTATTTTTTGTTTTCTTTGAAAAAATTTAAGTGAATATTAAAGAGAAAATTCAATTACTCAAAAGATGAAGAATTCCGAATTCATGAGGATAGACATATAATTTTCCTAAACAAAATATTAGTCCTTTTCCTTTGAAATTCCTTTGACTGAAGTATTTTCAAATAAACAAGAAGATTGGCGAAGAAGAAAGTATACAACATTTGATTGAAATAGGTCTAATTTCATCTTGAGAGCTAAACTTTAAGTAATAAAGTGTGATGGATGCGATGTGTACAACTTAAAGTCTTCAACGCAAGGATACAAACACTACACAGCACACACTCTGTCTGATTATGAACGATATGTAGAAGCATTTTCCTGGAAGACCTTCAAACTCTCTCAAGAACCAAGAAATCCTGTAATATGGGAAATCATCCTATGATGATATCTTTTGCTGATGTTCAAGTCGTCACCGTCTATGTCGTTAGAGAGTTAAGCGTTTTGAATAATTTAACTCATGTATCATTCATATACATATGTACATTTCATTTACATTCTATGTACACAAAGACACTATCGTACATAAATACATATGCGTGTTGAAGATTTTCTTCGCTATATAGACGAAAGCCATATAGGTATGAATTTTAAGGATACAAAATGGCATTACATCAAAATGACACGCCAAGTGAAGAGCTCCATAGTTTGAGATGATTGTGTAGTCTTCAAGTGTTTCTTCGAGTGAATTCTATTGTTTCTGGGAGGTGAATTTGAATTACCATGCGAATATTGTGCTTAAATTGTATGGTTCTTCTATGCGAAGAGATACTACTGTCTTTGACAAGATAAGCAATAAATTTGCAATCTTAAGAGCGCTCTGTATAGCTAATTTTTGAGAATGAAGGATGTTTTCCATTTTGTTCGTAAGTGTGGAACTAATTTAAATGGGAAATGTTTTCTGTTTTTTTTTTTGTTTATCACATGTTTTGAAAAGATATTTGATTTACAAAGAAATTTGGTTTACATAAAATAATGTTAAAAAAAAAGAAATAATCTTCTAAGATGGTAATGGGGAAGGAAACCATGATCGTCTACAGTATTCGATCAGATTGTACTAGATCTTTGGGCGACATTATTTCATATTCTTCAAAAGCATGTTTGTGCACCCTATTTTTGACTTTTGTGGTTTATTCTTAATCATTTTTCTCTATAACTCTCGACAAACCAAATTGGATTTGTTCCAAAAAGAAATAAAATATATAACTAAATCGAACGAATTTTAATACATTATGTACTCAAGAAGCTTATCTATCTATCTTCTATCTATATATATATAAATATGAATCTCTATTTCCCTTTGTCACGAAATAACTCAAGAACGTCTTGACAAATTTGGATGATTCTTTTCAGGTAATCTTTAGTATAGGTCAGTGAGTGTTTTTGTGAAGTTTGGTTAATTTTGGTATTGTGGTTTGTCTAAAAGGTGCAGAAACGCATTAGGGGTACCTGTTTTTTATATAAAAAAAAATAAATCAAACTAAGTTGATGACGAAAACTAATCAATTTGATTCCCAAAATAACAAAAAAAAAAAATAAAACAGTCGAATTTCCAATATCTGGAAAACGATTAATAGAAATAAAAATTGTGTTTTGTTAGTTTGTTTTGGTAACTTTTGCCTACCCGAGCGGGCCAATTAATTTCCAATGTGTTTGTCACGCATAACTGCCTGAACTGAATGCCAGGCGGAGCTGGAATTGATATCAAAAATGCTGCAATAGTTCAACAATTTTTCACTTTTTCTTCTCCATTTTTGACATCTATTCCAGCTCCGTTGCCTATTTTGTTCAGACGCTCTGCAAAACATAATACGGTTTGATAAGATTTTTTTTGTTGGAATCGTATAAAACCATACACCAACACAACGGAGCCGATAATTTTATGTTTTGAATGAAAAAGTTGGAAAATCACGAAAACAAGATATTTAATACCTATTCTCAGTTGGAGATATCAGAAGATTCGATTTGATGAATGACAGACACTACGGAACTAACAATCAGCAATTTTGTCCCTAACGATAAAAGAATTTCCAAAAGATGGCGTTACACTGTCAGGATAACGTTTCACAGCTGCCGTGTTAAGAAGAAAAAACGTATCTGACTTTTTGGCTGTTTTGAGTTAGGGCCGGTATTGACATCTTTATCTTTGATATATTTACTATTTTGTTCTTTAAAAATAAAACCCCTAACTTTTTGAAATGGTTGAATACTCTTAAGAAAAATAACTTTCCGTCAAAGAATCACCATTTTAAAAAAAGTTAGCGTATTAAATTTTTTTAAGAAAAAAAAAGTGACTACCATACAAGCATTTGTAAAATCTGAAAAATAAGTGCAGCTAACTTACATTGTACATAAACCACCGAATTGAATTGAATTGAATTTGTCGGCTCATGTAAGGCAGTCTGTTGAGTAAATTTGGAACATCAGCCCCCAATCACTTGAATCAAGATGTATAAAAGACAACTGCAGCTAGAGCAGAGTTTTGATTGAGACTTTGAAAGAAACAGTTTGCACAAATGATATCCAACCACTGAATCTTCAGCAAAAGAACGTGTGAGACAAATTATGAAGGCGAATGACGATGAAAATGGCGGAACATTTCCATTCAGTCAAGATCAAATATTACGCTAGCAGTCGTTTCTTCTAGAATATCACCTAGGTTGTTAGAAGGCGGTTGGACGATAAGTGACGAGCTAATTAATTTAATACTTCTCAAAAAAAAAAAGCTTTTGAGAAAACTATTTCCGAACATAGTTGCCACTGTTGTTGGACGTCTATGATTTAAATTTTAATATTCAAATTCAAATCTGTGCCACGTACTCAATTCGTTATTTATATCAGCTGATCCAGTTACAAAGGATGACGAAGCAACAAACTATCAAATTGAATTTTCGATTTCGTTGGATGTGCCCAGTTTACCACAGTAAACTTTTCAACTCAAAGTCGGGCCTGTGGTGATTATGCTGCATTATCTGAACTGACCGGAAGTTTCAAAGGTTGACGGGGAAAAAAACTCATGAAAAACGTCTTCAAAGGTTAAGGTATCATAACCAAAGGCAAGGAAAATTTTTCAATTAATAAATTGACGCAAGGCCAATCGTTGGAAGAGTGTGGCATTAATCGCAAACTGTCTGAAAGTCAACTGCAAATAACGTGCGTTGAAATCAATTTAGTGCCAAAAAAGTTAAATTCTGTAAACAAGAGGGTCGACTTTTGAAAGGGATGCTAACATCAATTTTCGGGGGTACGACGGTCGCTGGGTCAGCTAGTAAATATATAGAAACATAAATACTATAAAGAAAAAAAATGTTTAAGGCACCCAATTCAATCAGTACAATTTTCAAAGAATACAAACAGTTCCCTAAATAATTTGACCGTAAAAAAATGCTTACTGATTTTTTTTAAAGATCTTTGAAGCACAATTCGCTACTTTAGGGAATTTTTTGCAAAAAAAATAAGGTTATATGGGTAACATTTAACGAATAACTTTTTTGACACTATAATTTGAAATACGTTGCCTTATTATCTATGGTAGTACATACAAATACTTTTCCAACGACATTTGTCTCGTTGTTATTGGGTCAAACTAGCGTTCACATATTTTTGCCCGTTCCACAAAAAAACATTTTTTTCACACTAAAATACACCTAAATATTATTCTTGTTGCCAACTAACTTTGTTCAGAACTGTTATAAGAAATATTGTTGGTGATTAAGGTAAACACATAAACCTGAGTGGTTTTTCGAAACTTCATTGCCAGTGCCGTAGCCAGGATTTTTTTTGGAAGGTGTTTGCTTCCAAATTTACAAGGAATTCTTTCAACAAAAAATTATATCTATATTCCAATTAAATGATTTTCATTAGTTTTCAAATCCAATATACTTAAATAATTTGCTTGCATACTTTTTTTAAAGCAGAAGACGTCTTGATTTTTTTTTTGACATGACATCAATCACCTTATCTAGATCCACATTAATATCCGAATGAACAGATATCATAGCAAGAGAGCCTAATCTTTCATTCCCCATAACGCTTCGTTTAAATCCTTTTCACAATTGAAAACGTTCTTTCAATACTAGCTGTGGTCAATGGAAGCGTGGCCAAAACCGTAAGCAAGAAGTTTATACCTCTAAAGTAAGTCTTGTCACATAAATCAAGCAACTTCAAAACTTTGCTAGAAAGATCACTTTGCGACATATTTTCGCACTAAAGAATGTACTCAGCTTTCACAGCTGACAAGAAAGTTGTATTATCAAAATAACATGTAAGCTTTTGTATTTCGTTCATTAGCTCAACTGCAGCAAAATCTCGTAGAAGAGCTTGAAACGATGGTAGATCTTCTTTGACCATGACTCTGTCCGTAAGATTTTGTATTATCGAATCTATGCAAGGAATTGGATTGGAACGCGTTGTTTGTTTCAATGAAGTTCTTGGAGCTCTTAATTCAACTTCAAATAAGTCTTCGGCAAACCTCTCTGATAAAATCTTCGGCATTTTCTCTGATGTTTTTAATAGAATTCAGTACCAGAAACGGAATCTAAGGATTTGTTCTATAGGAAAACTGATTAGGGCAGCATTAAAGTGAATAGTTTTTCACATACAATGAGTCTTGCTAGGAAATCACTTTTTTGGATCGCTGCCAAAAGTGTTGATGCCTTTCAAGACATAGCCCAAGTTTTGCTCGTTATTTCTTCAAAACTTATTGCGATGAATTTGAAAAGCTCTACGAAGGAAACAGTATTGTCATGCCTTTCAATGAATCTTGTTTCACAAAGGCGTAGAAGTCGAGTTTTTCGGCTCTCTGATGCGTGTTTTCTTATGACGGTTTTGAAAGTTATACATATTTGCATTTGAATAGTTGCGGAAGAAATTATCTATTTCACTTACTACACCAAGGCAATTGCGAATTGCAGGAGTTAACATTAGACAAAGCCCAATTCAAGCGTTGGCTTGCATAATCCTTAATTGGCCTGTCATATTTGCGGCTTCATCATAGCCTTAGCCAAGACAATTCTTCATATCAAGATGTAACTCTTCACATTACTGCAGTATGGTTTTTGTTAAGTTTTAAGATATTTGGTCATCAACAGGAACAAAACCTATAAAATCTTCTCATAAAATACCTAAATAGTCTTTTGATTCTTTACGAAGTATTTTCAAGTAGGTGGTTGAGAACCCTAGCTAAATTCAAATTTACTATACCTACCTGGATAGTCGCCTTATTTTTATAGATTTGTGCTTAATACATAAAAAAGCTTTATTTTCTTGTTTAAATTTTCGGGTGGGCTCCAGCCTCTCAGCCTCTCCCGGTACGTGCCTGTTACGTAAATGACTTGACTTTTTATGTCGTTGGCTCTCGGTCTATATCCTAATACTAGAATTCAGGTCGGTTTTTATTTTTCATCGAAAAGAATTTACAAAAAAAAACTCGGAATCTATCATCAAACTACTAAAGATTGAATTAACACTACGTTTTATATTTTTTGGTGCCACCCTGACTGCCCTGCTTAAAACTAACCACCTTACCCTATGTAAGTCTGCCATAACAGAAAAAAGCAAAGGCCAACTTCAAGTTATCTGAAGGAACTTCATTTTCATGTTTCGAACTGGTTCTCCTGCTTTACCCTATCTAAGCCTATATTTAAGATGGGTCGGCGGCAGTGTTGAACCAAATCGGGTATCCATACGCAATCATCCGCTGCATGAATGCCATGTAGCAAATCACCTTCACCCATTTCGTCAGGGCAAAAGCTGGTCGGAGCAGCATTTATTTGTCTGTCGAAATATAAATACTGATCCATCCAGATGACAAGGTACTTTATTGCACTTTTATTCGTCAGAAATTAATTTGAACTATGGTTTAAGGTTAAAAAACTGCCAAATTCGGCTAAGTATTTGAGTTATACCAAACATATTGGAAAGTAGCCAATCTGAACATTCTCTCAGAAACACAAGTCCGAATTTAGTAGCATTTTCGATTTTAATCATTCTTATTCCCCAAACAAACATATTCACTAATAAAAATGTATTAAATTGCCTAGGCTGAGCCCTTAAAAAGTATGAAACAATTGATTCTGTCTGCGATATCAAGTGATAGTCAAAAACCCTTCTAAAAAAATATGATGAAGAAATCTTATCCTTAAATCGGAATCCCGAATATTGATTTCATCGTCCAAAGCCGTTACGTTGTTTCCCGGGACGATAAAGTCGATTCATTTTACCAATAATCTCATCATCTTTAGATATTTCGCAGTATGGCTCAAATTATAATACACAAAAGTTTTTCAAACGACTGAATACCGTTCCTTCTACAAGCACACACCTTTTCATATACAAAAAACGAGCTTTGTTATTTTTAGTTTGTTTTTATTCGGTATGAAACTTATCTCTTGTAAACTTTATCAAAATAAGCATTTATTAATACATAATCATATTTATCTCATTTGCTTATCTCTTTTGCTCCAATTACTAAAATAAAAACAATTAGACAATACTAATGATTACAGACCCATCTCATTGCCACTTTGCAACATCAAAGCCTTAAAGATAAAATTGCTTCAAAAAGCTTGTTATGTATATTCTTTATATCGAAAGGCGCAATCTAATTAAATCCACATCAAGTAGCTTCAAACATTTACGTTGTACATACCTTGACTCTCTGCTTCTTAATGAATTTATCTCAGATCTCATCATCATCACCAGCCCCTTTCATCCAAAAAGCATGTCTGATTATTTTATAATTGCTGATATATGGCGCCAGCTGTTCGATAAAGTGGTCGAAAATTAGACTTTGCGATTGCTCTACATTAAAACCAGTCACGGCTGGCGTACCCAAAATTGTTTATAAACACTAACTAATGGGAGAAAATATTATCTTTTCAATACCATGGTCAATAACACTATTTGTTTATGTTTTATTTTAAATGTGTATAACTCTTTAACAAAATACTCTCAATTATTAAACAGTTGGGTATGCTTTGAACAACCAAAAAATCCATTGACAATCTCAATTTACTAAATACCAAACAAATTATTCTTTTTAAGAAAAAGTAGTGTCAAAAACGTCTTCCTTCTTAACCCTCTGGTTTTTAATGTTTAACTGTAAATTGATAAAAATATTGAATAGGTACTTAAATTCAAAAATTTTCATGTTTTTTTATTTTTAAAATACATTTTGAAAAAAAAACCTTTTATCAAAACAATGGTTTTTAAATTATTCTGAGCTTCGTTTTTTTTTTTTTTGTGTAGAATTACATAAGCTACAGTTTACCGTCACATTTCATCCACAAAACTAATAGTTTCGGAAAACTAACGAAAAAAGTAATTTCATTCCTCCCTAAAAACTTAAGCCTAGGTCCAAATCAAACGTAAGTTCTTTTGAGAAAATGCTTAAGAATTCAAAACAAGCATTTCACAGAAATTCAGCTTTGTCACTTAAATATAAATTTAAAAATGGTGTATCGGAAAAAAATTAGCACAGTTATTTCCTAACTTATGTATCAAACAAAATAAAATTTTTTTCAATTTTCCTCTATGAGTTTAAAATTGAGGAAATATTATTCGGTTTGAGATTTGTATGAGTTTGGTATCGAATCTAAGATGAAGTCATAAAAGACTACAATTTTACTAAATTTAAAATTTTTCTATCAATTATTATTAAAGTTATATAAATTTTGCATTTTATTGAACATTTTACAAAAACTGCTTCTAAGTAAAGTCAAGGTTCCTCATTAACCTAATCTCACCTAACTCAAAACTGAAAAGCTTGACCTAAGTTAATTTCCGAAACAGCAAAATTTGTGCTCGGTAATTTTTTTTTACCTATATTTTTTTTTCTTTTTGCTTTTTTGCTAAAGGTATGATTATCTGAGGCAGTTTCCCTTATTTCGGCACAGTTTTCATCTGAGATTAACCAAATCTAGTCCAGCTTTTTGATCATCATTTAAGCTTTTTGATTTTTTTTTTTTAATTTTGACTTGAAATAAGTTTTTCAAAAACTGTGCATTCAAAAAACTTTATTTAAAATTAATATAAAAGAAGAATTTTTGGGTTAAAAAAAGGTATAGCATTGCATTGTAAGTGTTACCGTTGTTTTTTTAAAATATTTTTTTTTGTGTTTTAAGTCAATTTTTTAGGAAATTGCCACTGTCCCGCTAAACACGGGAGAATTGAACAACACTCCCATACGTTTTTTTTTCTTTGAACGCTTTAGCATTTTATCACATTTTATGCGAATCACCCTGTATAAACGAAATACCATGTTTTGTAACCATCAAACCCGTACAATTAATGTTGTGGGGCCCGAATCGATGGGGGAACTTTCCCAAAATCTTTAAATAAATCCACGTATATATATTTTTTGAGTAATGTTTTGTAATTTTCCTGGAGGATACCACACAAGAAAAATTCACGTTGCACTCAACCTCAAAGGTGGTAAAAGGTAAAAGGACACATTTTGTACAGAAACATCAAATTCGTAATTCTACCGATTGAACTATCTCGAAAACGGTTACTTTTATGAAAATAAGTTAAATAATATTTTTATAGGAAATTATTTAAGCTACAACCTAGTTTTTGGCTTTTTTTCTGTAAGAGTTACTGTTCGGGAGATATCCCTTAAGACTCGTTTGAGGGGGCTTTTGACCCCAATAAAGTTGTTAGCGGTGCTCACATCATATGGGGACCTTATACAGTTTCCTTAGAATTCTATGGGGATGCTGTGTACCAACTTCCAGCTTTCCGCCAGTTATTAAGCTGATTTTTCGGCATATATGACTGAAGTAATTTTTCAATACTTCCAGAGAAATTTTGATCTAAATACTTTCAGGGGAAAAGTATGCATGGAAATCATTCCAAAATGGTGCTTGGTCAATATTAGATTCCAAACTGTCCATAAACAATGAAAATCATTTCCATTAATAAAATTTACATATAAGGTTTTGTGGGAGTTCGACAGAATAATCTTTCCATCACCTCTGACTTGCAAAATTCAAATTAATACTTCGATGAGCTTCTCTATATCAGCTACAAATCTTTTTCAATTGTTCAACACCTAAGTGCAAGATAACAACATTTTATCTGTAAATTTTTAATATCAATCGAAAATAACAATAACAGAAAATTTTTCAATGTGATAACAAGCCGACAATTTTCGTTATCAATTTCAAAATGAATAAATAAATTTACTATAAAAACAATCTGCAAAAGTTCACAATCAACTAATATCGCTCAATCAAAACATGGCTCTTTTAACATTCTTACTGTCCACTATTGCAGTTCTTGTATTAATTTTATTCTACTTCATCCGTGAGCGAATGAGCTACTGGAAAAAACGTGGAATTCCCCATAATGAACCGAGTTTATTCACGGGCAACATGCAAGGTGTTGCAACTTCACGGCACATAATTGACCCATTCCGTGAATTGTACAAACAATTTAAAGGCTCAGCTCCATTTTGTGGAATATATTTCTTCCAAAATCCCAGTGCTGTGCTATTGGATCTGGATTTGATTAAAAAAGTTCTTATAAAAGACTTTAATAATTTCGTTGATCGTGGAGTGTATTTCAATGAGAAGGATGATCCAATGACTGGCAATATGTTCTCAATAGAGGGCCCCAAGTGGCGTTTCTTGAGATCGAAGCTGTCACCGATCTTTTCTTCGGGCAAAATGAAGTTTATGTTCCCAACAGTTGTAGAAGTCGCTCAATCTTTTACAAAAGTTCTAGACGAGTATATTGGAAGAGATGGCGCTGTGATCGAATTGAAAGATTTGAATGCAAGATTCACCACTGATGTCATTGGGAAGTGTGCCTTTGGTCTGGATGTGAATAGTTTGAGAGATCCCAATGCACAGTTTCGAATTTATGGTCAAAAAGTTTTCCAAGATCGGAGAAATGAGCTGATAATGATGTTTATCCAAGGTTGCCCAAAACTGGCCCGAAAGTTGGGAATGAAAGTAACCACAAATGAAGTTGAGGACTTTTTTATGGGGGTAGTGCGCAATACTGTGGACTATCGTGAGAAAAATAATATCAAACTAAATGACCTTATGGGCTTTTTGATTGATCTCAAAAACGACAAAATGGATGGAAAAGAAGGTTTGACCTTGAACGAGATGGCTGCTCAGACGTTTGGATTCTTTTTGGCAGGTTTTGAGACTTCTTCTTCGACTATGTCAAATGCACTGTCGGAATTAGCTCAGAATCCTGAAATTCAAAACAGATTGAGGACTGAAGTGAATGAGGTTTTGGCGAAACATAAGGGCGTGTTTACTTATGAGAATCTTGAAGAAATGCCCTACATGCTGCAAGTCTTTAATGGTAAGTATTTTTTCATATGTAATCAAAATACTTTAACTTTATGTTGAATTCTTTTAAAACATAGAAACCCTTCGAAAATATCCCGTTCTGCCTTTTCTCCAGCGAGTTGCCATTGATGATTATCCAACTGGAGATCCCAAGTATAAAATCGAAAAGGGAACCACAGTTTTTATTCCTGTCGAACCAATTCAAATGGACCCTGAATATTATCCCGACCCAGAACAATTCGATCCGGAACGTTTTACGCCAGAACAAATAGCAAAACGTGATACTGCTACTTACATGCCTTTCGGCGAAGGTCCACGTAAATGTAGTGGACTTCGATTTGGAAAAATGCAAACTCGCATTGGTTTGGCCTTTTTAATGAGGAATTTTAAATTTAGCATTTGTGAAAAAACTCAATATCCATTGAGGTTTGATAATAAGCAATTGCTAATGCATACTGCGGGGGGAATTTATCTTAGGGTTGAACGAGTTTAGTAAAAAATAAAAAAATTAAAGAGAAAACATCTGAATGTTTTGTTGTCACAAAATCTTTTGTGCAGCAATTTGGACTTAGTATAATCTTCAAATTTAATGAAATTTTGTCTTAGCATCATCTAATTCTAGGCGTTTGAATTTAACCAAGCTCAACTAGAACATAATTACAATATACAGTGTTTTTGTGCTGTGTATTTAAAACGTGTCGGGAGCTATGGAATAAACACTATGCGTCTTAGAAAGGTGCATAAATGAGCCCAATTGATGTACATGGACGAAAAGCATTTGGACTAAAGGTCACAAAAAACTAAACATTTTTAAGTTTATCGTGATTACTGTGAATTTGACACAGTCTTTAAGGCACAATATTTTGGTTAGGAATTTGTTCTCAGAACAGTTATTAAATTTAAAAATTTAATTTGGCTGTTACTGATGTGACGCAGCCTATAAATTATCTTTTCAAGTACAAAATAATTTTCAAATTAAATTAAAATGTATGTGAATGTTACGGATGTGACGTATTTATGTAACCAATTTGAGCTCAGTAGGTATAATTTTCTAATTTAATGCAATGTATCTGACTGCCACTCCTATTATAATTTTCGAAATCTTTAAAATTTTATTCAACTGTAACTGATGTGACAAAACATTTTTACGGTCAGTAAAATTTTCAAATTCAATGAAATTTAATTGTTACGGATGTGATATTTAAACTATCAACTCAAGCTCCATATAGTTTTTAAATTTTTCGGAATGTTAAGGATGTGACATCTTTGAAAATTTATTTAACCTTTAAATCATCTTTATAATTATAATTTTAAAAATCTCTGGAATTTTATTTAACTGTTACAGATGTTTACCTCGTGGCATAATGGTTAGTGCGTAGGACTGTCATGCCAAAGGTCTGGGTTCGATTCCCAGCCACTGCCACCTAAAAACAGAAATGTTTTTTTCCGAGGTACTGCCTCTTGCGAGGGACTGAAAAATCCTCCAAGAGTATATTTGTCATGAATAAGTGCTTCTCATCTAGCCGTTCGGACTCGGCATAAAATTGTAGGTTCCCTCCATTCCTGCCAAAAACATGCACACAGGAATGGTTGAGAGTTGTTAGTCACTAGGCCCTGGTTCTCCATGAGCTGTTGCGCCACTAAATCTATTTATTTATTTGCTACTGATGTGACACAACATTTTAACCTTCAGTAAAATTTTGAAATTCAATGAAATTTTATTGTTGCGGATGTGACAAAATATTTAAACTATCAATTCAGACTCCGTATAATTTTTAAATTTATCGGAATTTTACGGATGTGACACAACCTTCAGTTAATCTTGATAATTATAATTTTTAAAATCTTCGAAATTTTATTTAACTATTACTGATGTGACCAAACTTTTTAACAGTCAGTAAAATTTTCAAATTCGATGAAATTTTACTGTTACGGATATGATTATATAAACTATCAATTCAGGCTCCCTATAATTTTAAAATTTATGTGAGTGTTACTGATGTGACCTTTAAACTATCAACTTAAAACTAGTTTAATTTTCAAATTCAAATTAATTTTTTCTAACTGACGGGTGTCAAAATATACATTCCTACACTTTCCATCCGGGTAATGCATAATTTCTGCTTCCCTATCAGCTTCATACTCTAACTTGGTTTTCGTATTGACAAAAATAAATTTTATGTTACGGATATGACATTTATCACTTTATAAATCTAAAAATTAATTTGTATTTACACATAACCAAGTTCTCTGAGAATAAAACTGGATAGTTAACGGCCCTACAATCGTCACAGCAAAAACTTGCAAATATAGGGTTTCCGACGTTCTTTTGTTGTAACAATAAATTATTTCTTGAGCTATAATCCACCCAGTAGTTCAGATGGTAAAGTAAGTTAGTAGAAAACGAACTTTTTCTACAGACATAATTCCCCATCCAATAATGTCTCCAGTTTATATCTATTTACTTGTAAAATTCTTCATCTTTTGTAGGTTATGATTTTTAAAGTAATAACAAAAATACCATACATTCGCATCTGAAAACAATAAATTCATAAAATTTCCTGCAAAACCTCCTCCACTCGCAAAATACTCTTTCAAATATATCAAATGGATACCAGATAAGTACTAGAAAGAGCTAGGTTGAGAAAACAAAAAGGCTAGAGTTGAACTTTTATTTTTCTGCTTTTGTTTTAAAAATAGTCAACACGAATAAATCACAGAGACAAAAACAACCAAAATATATTTCGCTTTAAGAATTGAAAGACCCAAAGTTTCCTTCTGCAGAAGATATTCCCAAACATACCATTTTGACTTTATAAGATAACCATTTTGTTTTATTTGTTTTTTTTTTTTGCCAAAAGTCATTATTTTTTTCTTCTCAGAAAAGATGTTTTTTTTCTGTCATATAAAATTTGAAATAATTACTTTTAATAGCCAAATATGAACATTTCCTACAACAACAAAAATAATAAATATAATAGGAAAAGTTAAGAGGATGGGAAACAATATTATGTAAGATACATTTATAGACTTTTCATATAACAATAAACAATTTATGAGACTTCATGTATGTATTTCTTCGTCTTCTTTATATTATGTTTTCCAGATCCTTGAAACCATACATACATATTTAAGATTTATGTGATTTTTGAATAATGTGATGACAAAAACATAACTATATTGTGTCATGATCAACATAAACAACAATCAATTGATTGTGAAGAGATTTTTTTTTTGTATTTATTATGCTCTCATAAATATTTTCTTCTTGTTATGATTTTTTTTGTTGTCAGAAAAGCATAAAAGCAAAATATCAATTTGATGTATAAAATGATGAAGTAAAACAAAATTAATATTCCCTCTTCTTAGTTTAATTTTTGTATTTGTTTACTTTAAGGGAAAGGTATTGTTTTCATGGAAAATAAACAATGTTTCCTTTTTTAAAGTGCTTTTTAATATTTGTTCTCTGTGTATAATTATTTCCTTTACAACTCTCTTTTTCTATCCCTCTCTCTATATCTTTGCATGAATCCTCCTCTATATCTCTCTCTGTATCAATCTCTCTTCGTCTGGGGCCCTACTATGTAACCATATTCTTTTTTCGAATCCATTCGAAAGTTGTTTTCAATGCTTATTTTAAGTCGTAAAATGTATGAAATTAAAATCAAATTTTGGCGATTTCGACTTTTTGCCACAGAAATGAATTAGCAATCTTCTATTTTCGTTTATACGCTTTTGCTAAAGAATAAGCGAGCTAAGATTTTGCGAATTCGAAAGTTTTATTTGTAGAATCTTTTTACATAGTTGGGCCCCTGTATCTATGTATCTATGTCTCTGTATCTTTCTCTCTTTCTTTCAGTTTGTCTTTTTTTCTTTTTCTGCGCTCTCTCTCAGATTAAAAAAGTAAATTTTATTTTATTTATCAGTTTAACTCCGTTCTAAGACAAGGCGAGACGATCTGGTCATTTAGCTTTTTTGCTTTCCCGGTAAAATTCAAAGTTAGGTCAGAGACGTTGTCTTACTATATACTAGTTGGGTCTTAGTGGGGTCTTAGTGGTGTCTTAGTGGGGTCTTAGTGGGGTCTTAGTGGGGTCTTAGTGGGGTCTTAGTGGGGTCTTATTGGGGTCTTAGTGGGGTTTTAGTGGGGTCTTAGTGGGGTCTTATTGGTGCCTTAAATCGAGGTCAAACGTGCCGGATGCTCTGAAACCTAATGTTTTGCGAGAGCGTGTTGCTGTTTTGATTGCTGCCAGGGGCGTAGTACCTGATGATGTAGTTAAGAGCTTTTGCGCCTATCAAGGTAAATGCCACCAGGGGCTTCGGTATTTGCTGATCTACCAGAGCGTTTCAGCCTGCTGTTTTAAGTGTCACCAGATGCAACGTACCTGCTGATGTATTAGAAAGTTTAAGCCTGCTGTTTAAAGTGTTACAAAGGGCATAGTACCTGCTGATGTCTGCGGCTGTTTTAGGCAACCTGGCGATACCGGTGAGCATAACCTCGGCTGAAAAGCAAAAAGTTAGCGTCATAAAGGCTTTCTGTTATCACATCTGCATTGAGGGAAAGATGAATGCACTAAGCATCGTACCTGCGCTACCAGCCGTCTTTGGTTACTTACTGAAGGACATTGGAAAGGGCGTTGAGTCACTGTTTCTTATGCTTTGTTTGTGACTCTTCAATTGAAGATATATTGTTTGAAACCTAATTTTTTATGAACCTTCATCAGTTTCCCCTAAGGCTAACAATCTGCAGTCAATTTCCAAGAGGAGTGTCTGGGTTCATGAGTTGGGTATATCTTATATGGTCCTTTCTATCGCTCGATAATTTTTTTTTGACATTAAGGCTTGTTCTTGGTCTCCATATTGATAAGAAGTTATCAAGAAGCTATCATTGCCTCAAGTGTTGCATATAAGTTGGTTTATGTCACCTTGCACTTCTGCGCACCATCTTAGCTGGAATATCCTGCTCTTCCTAGTTGCCGTTTTGGTTAACACTTTAAAATACAGTTCTACATGCCCTAGCTTCACTAATAAAAGAGCTTGTCACTGTACAAAGCTCGTCGTAAGAATTGCTCGTCCAGAGTCCTTCGATAAAGTCCATGCCTCAGCTCTCTTAATTGGGATTACAAAAGTTTTCTAACTGTCCAAATATTAAATGCCAAAAATTTTTGATTTAATTAAGCCTTAAAAGTTTTTGTTCTTGTACAGGCCCCTTATTTGGGAAGAAGTTTCTAAAATGTTTCTTTTTTTTTGTCGACAAATTGATTAAACAAATGGCATTTATAAATCTTCCCAGACCCAACGGACACTACGTGCGACACTGGGCAGGGCATTTTCCATTTTTGTCCCTGTGTTTTTTTTGCATTGGAGCAGTTTAACGAAATGTATTTTTTCCACACTGCGTGTCGTCCTTTCCATTGTAACTTTACTATTCGCCATGATTTAATGGGCTGGATTTTAGGATAAAAAAGGATGTTTTCTGTCAAAGGAATTTATTCATTCCGCAATGTGTGTTAAGAGACTTAAATTCTATAAAGGAATCACTAACTTGTCGATTTCTAAATTTTGGTCTGTTCTTGGTTGTCTATATTACCTACTCTGGATTTTCTGCTTTTATTTTCTTATTTTTGGGAGAGTGAATTTTATTTATTAGGATCAATTTATCAAGTGAACGAATGGAATAAATGCAGCAGAAAAATCTATATTATTCCTTGTGTGATGTGTGTTACGAATAGACTTTTGTGTCTCGGAGATTTGTTGAAAATAAAAATGTCTGGATTTTGTGTTAGTTTTTTTTTTAACATCATCGATGAATGTTTAGTAATACTATTGTGCAAGTGAGCTTTTATCGTGGGATTTAAGATTGAAATGATGAAAGAGAGAGAATATGTTTGGGATTTTCGGATTTTAAATCAATACAAATAGAAACTTACAAGATTTGGTTAAGAAAGAATGAATGTGGGATGCATAGGGTCTACATTGGTTGGAACAAGTATCCACTCAATGTTATACATAAATGTGCATTCTTGTTCCTATAAATTTCAGCACATATTACTTTTTGTACTCATTACATGAAGAAATCTGTACTGACTACATAAATCCATTAGCAGTGAGGTAGGTAGTGAATAATCCTGTAGACTCATTACACGTCTTGTGCTGAGGATCATCTTCAATTTGTTGGAGTTGACAGAGAAGGGACCCGCGAAGGCAGGTAGTTAGTTTGTACAAATCGACAAATATGATTCCTCCGGGGGTCTTTCAGGTTCATGATTGGAGCGAGAATTCTTCATGGGCCTCCGTCTGCACAGAGTTTTCCAGTGAAGATTACCATCCACCATAACATCAGGAGTTCTTTGGTTTTAGTTTGAATGGATTTGGAGTATGGTTGAATATATATATTGTGACCTGTAACATCAACGTCAAGAGGCGGGACATCTTACTCAATAGGACTCTTACTCAATAGGATCGCATCTAGCCCAAGGCCAGTAACAATATGCTAAGCTCTGCCCATACCAGAACGAATCGCGAACGATCCAACCGATCATCGTGATCATAGAGAGCATCATGAAACCCAGCAGAGTCCCGTATTCCGATTGCTCACGGTGTTTGGGGGAACGTGATACAGAATCAACCGATTTTGTCTTAGATCCATTTCAAATCAAATTTTTGATTTTAATTTCTGAAAGTTCTTTGATGTCGTCAAAAAATGCCCCTACAAACGATCGCTCTCATTCTGGCCATTTATTTGTAAATTTACTTATTACAATAATTCAAGTCGGTTGTAAGTGATGAGTACATGACATTGAGAACAGATTGTATGCTCTCAATGATTGCATATGGACTCATAACAAAAATATGTATTGAGTACATATTTATGTAATGAGTCCTTGTCCATGTATTGAGTACATATCTTTGGTGTTTGGCAGAAACATGATAACTTCACATTAAAGTTGGCGTCTTTGCCTCCACTTTATATTAAGCTAGAGCCTAAACGGGCAAACCCATGTTCTTCAAAAATGAAAAATAGTTCATAAATGTTCAATAAAAACGTAGATAATAAAATAGAATTATCATGTTTCTACCAAACACCATAGTTATTATTACATAAATAAATGTGGAGTCCATGTACTTCATATGTTTCTCTACTGATACTCCCTATGCATGACACATAAAAAAATAAATTTCTATAGACACACTACACAAATATCAACTGAAACTGTTGGTAGTAACTTCTTTCATTCGGTACATACATTAAAATGTAACCAATACATGTTATTTTTACTCAGTAAATATATCTTCCGTGGGAATTCTATGCGAACTTCCCTCAGTGAAGAACTTTGCAAGGTAGGTGTAACAATCTTTTGAATTCTCATAAGCAATACACATTTATGTTCGTGAAGGGTGTAAGGAACTATCTCGAAATGAGTTGCTTATTTGAAAAGTGAGGTGGTACATTGAACTAATTCAAATGTGCCTATTACAAACATTTTGGCGATTAAGGGGTGGGATTTGTAAGGCATTTATGTAATTTTATAGATTAGTTTGGGAATGTTCTCTTACCAATTCAACTATTCACATATGATTTTATCAGAAAAATAAATTATAAATATTGAAATTTAGAGAATCAATCTTTAAATTTCACAAATTTGGTTTAAAATATTGAATTTTCTGTGAATTTCTGCTCTTTACATTTTGCCAAAAGCATTAATAAAATAAATTTGATAGAATTTTCTCCATTTTCGATAAAATATTTGTTTATAAATGTTTCAAAAGTCAAATATAAGATTCAGTAATTAAGTAATTTCTCAAGAATCTTGATAATCTTCATTCCATTTCAAGCATTTGTAAACTTCAGGACCCATCCATCAAAAGCAAAGAGGTTCCTTTCGCAAACAAAGGTATACATCTGGGTATCCTACATATCCTCGGCACATATTTATGTATATTTCTTATCCTCCTGGCATTAATTCTTCATTTCCTTTTACTTTTTTCCTTACTTACTACTTGCATACTCGTACTATATAAATTCGGTGCAAATATTTCCTCTTTGCTTTCAAGAAGTTGATTACGAAGGACCATCACTACATCGCACACCACCCATATCAGAGAGCCCGACCTATAGTGCTGTAAAACGACAGGATTCTCCTTTCTGACTCTCCGGTATTAAAGTATAAATGAAATCAAAAATATTATATCGTTAAGGAGGGATGATCATATTTATTTTTTTTTTTGCTGCCTCTTCACGGATGCTATACACAAGGCTTTCTTTAAAAGATGCCTTCAATGCTACCAGATGTTCAACTACTTGGAAGTGAGGCCATGAATTAGGGTTATCCTTTGTGCTGTGTGTGGTTCAAGTTGAAGTATGGAAAATGGGATTTTTCTTTTAATGTACGTGATTTAACTACTGATGTTTGTAATTTTTGCTGTTGCATTTGGTATTCTAGAAGACTATAGGCCTTTTAAGCAATTTCAAGTTGAATAATATAAATCTTAATTGTTAAAGTTTTTTTTTCCTTCTTTCCTTCCTATTAACATATTTTCTTTTTTTTGTAAGATGTCAAAGGAGATTATAGAATAGCGATGGAAAATAATAATAATTGGTTTTTAGAAATATGGAATCATGTAAACAAAATGTTGGAAGAAAAAATTTGGGCGGAGGAGTAGAATTTGTTTAAAACATTTAATTGAAAATATTTTCCTGGAATCGTACTCACATATTTACATCGTTCTTTGATATTTGATTCTTGGAAGATTTCTAAATGAATACTTAATTTAAAAATTCGTTATTAATTGCTTATTTAAACTTAAACAGTTTCAATATATTATTTTTTTATTTTGCTGAAGTTCTTGTCACGAAAAAGTCGTGGGTTTTCTTTACAAAAAAAAAATTGCTTTGTTGTACTTTTATTTTAATGATTATAATTCTTAGAAATTTTTCATTAAATTTTGAATAGACTTAAAAAATACCAACATGAAGAAGTCAATTTGAACATAAATATGTACATTTTTTAAAACCTTCCATTTAGATGAGAAATTAAATTCTCTACAAAAAGTTTTAGATTTTTAATTGGCAAATTCGGCTTTGTTTCTGAGCAATACCAAACATATTAAATAGAAACCAGTGCGACCATTATCTCAGAAAATAATTGTTTCTTTATTCCTCTCGTTTTCGGTATATTCAAAAGCAAATAAAATCACCAAAAGGAGCTTAGAAAATGGAAGGGAAGTTGGTGTTGTCTCAATTTTTGTTTTAATTAGGCAAGCTTTGATAAATGTTCCAATATTTATATCTAGATACTTTGTATTGTACATACCTTCTGCATTTTAAGTATTCAGATACATCATGTTTAAGTTTTTCTAATTCAGGTGTCCCCCAAGGCAGCCACCTGGGTCCTCTTCTTTTTTCCCTCACTGTTTACAATTTTGAAATGGATATCAAACATTCGCATGGCTCTCTTACTCTCACTATACCATGGTTTTCAATACCATTTATTTGAATCATGACTTATCTTAGCCTACCTCTATTCTACTTCGTACTAGATCAAGACAGCTTCTCAGTTTGATGGTTCAAAATCAGCCTCTAGATTATTATTACCAAATGCCTTTCAATCACTTTTTTTACGTAAGTGCATCAAATAACCTGCCTGTGTCTGTCTGTGAACCTTCATCCCCATTAACTGTTCTTGATTTCGCTGTTCTACGAAGCTATTTCACAAAAGCAGGCCTTTTAAACAAGATTTTATTTCTTTCTCTTTTTCTTTTTGTGATCTTTCATTATTTCCTTCCAGGAGAAGGATTAAAACAGAAAAAATTTCGACAGTAAATTGACACCTTTTTTATACAACCCTAAATAATTCAAATCAACCATAAAAAATAACAAATGAAATTTGAATATAATATCAGGTTGGTAGAAGATATTAAATGAAGGAGATGCTATCTTTTATTATAACTCTCATATTATTAAACCTTTGTTATTTTATGGCTTACATACATAATTTTGAATCCCAGAGGAAGCTCTATAAAAAAAATAAAATATTGCATTATTTGTATTTGCCTTTTTTACACCTACCTTTAAGTACCGCCATACATTTATATATTTTTTTCTTCTTCCCTTCATTTAAGCGCATAAAAAGACATTTTGGGGGCTTAAGATTGTTCCCGTACTCCAGCTGCGACCAAAAATGAATGTTATAAAAATATAAAAAGAGAGCTTGATATGAGCGGGTGTGGGTATGAAAGTCATGAAGAAATATTACATCGTAAACTTTTCATGAAGCTTACATGTTATTAATAAAACCAAATTATTACCATGTTTTCATCAAAGAAATTTAGATACATTTATTATGACATCGTAAAAATTTAAATTTAGTGTGTGTGTGTGTATAGAGAGGGGATTGTTGACCTCTTATAAATGATATATGGGCACATTGTTGAATATGAAGCTATTTAACAAGTGAATTGGTTAGTCTTATTGAGGGATGGAAAATTAATTTAAATTTTTATGAAACTGGAAGTGTTAAATTTAATCTTTTTGGAGCTTGGCAGATATTTATGATTTAGTATGTGGCTTTGTCAATTTTTATTGGTGATAGTTCATTTTTTTCAGGTATGTGACAAACGGTTTGGGCTTTGATTTCCTTTATTTTAATTCAACCGTAATTGCAATTTTTCACTCTTCAATTCTTCACAACTAATTAAAGAAAAATTATTGGGCAAAAAACATTGAGATTTTGAAGTTTTTAACACTTTTCGAAATAAAACATAGAACGGCAAATTCGAAATTGTCCCAACTAATTAACGACAAATTGTCCACCTATCCATTTTTCGATCCGTGAGAGTTGCTTTGCTAACTTAATATGAAGTTAGCAAAGCACCCAAAAAACAAAGAAAACATTGCACGATACAATTAAATTTGTCTTAACGTTCAATGTTTTCCTGTCGAAAATATCGGAAAAAAACTAATTATACTTAATGGTTAATGGCTTAATAATTTGCCACTAATAAGTCATTTATTAACCATTTAGTAAAGTTAGATTTTTCCGATATTTTTGACAGGAAAATATTGAACGATAACTAATAAACGGATTACTAACGATAAATTATCCACCTATCCATATTTCGATCCGTGAGAGTTGTTTTGCTAACTTGATATCAAGTTAGAAACGCACCCAAAAAACATAGAAAATATAGAACGACAAATTCGAAACTGTCACAACTAATTAACGACTAACTAACGATAAATTATTCACCTATCCATATTTTGATCCGTGAAAGTTGCTATGCTAACTTGACACCAAGTAAGCAAAACACCCAAAAAACATAGAAAACATTGCAGATAAAATTAAATTTGTCTTAATTAATTGACGACTTATTAACGACAAATAATCAAGCCATTTACGATTAAGTATAGTAAGATTTTTCCGATAATCGACAGGGTGCTTTTCTAACTTGATATGAAGCAACTTGATATCAAGTTAGCAAAGCACAAAACATAGAAAACATCGAACGACAAATTCTATATTATCACAACTAATTAACGGCAAACTATCGACCTATTTATTTTTCGATTCGTCAAAGTTGCTTTGTTAACTTGACACTCATTTCCAACTCTGGTCAATAATTAAAACAAAAAATATCCGATGTTTTAAATATTTCCGGTCAAAGCAAATTGAATTACAAAAACAGCACAATTTCACGATTGTGAGTTTTTTTCTAGAGATGTCTGAATAAAATGCAATAAACAGAAAAAAAATGAGACAAAAAATTTATTACTTTCATTTATTTTTCTTTGAATTAAGCACTATTTAAGTAATAAATTTACAAGTTCACTTTTCTCCCAATCAACTCAAGTGGAATTAAGTCGTTTTTCCTCTGGACCCTTCATATATGTATGTATATCCACTTGAATGGGTAAGAAGTCCACAAATTAGTCATGGCTGATGGTTTTCTGAATTTTTGAAAGAAATCGAAATAAAGTTCACAATTATTTATTTCCAAGAAAACTGTTAAAGTTGGAGCCTTTCTTTTTATTTCTTTCTTCTTATTAGAATTTGGTAGTGGAAGGGGTGCTTTGTGATCCTGTTTAAAAATTTCTCAATCATATAGGTACATTAGGGTGGTTGTTAAAATGTTTTATTTTTTGAGATTTTATAATTCCATGGGCCTAAATCAGCTCCAAATAAAGAAACAAAAACTCCCTATTTTTTCCGATTTTTTGTGTCATTTAGTCATTAAAGGGGTTTATTCGAGTTTCTATTCTTTGTTTGGCAAACTAGAAAGAATTCAAAGCATGTAGGTTAGAAGTAAATAAATTAAAATAAATTTGGTGGCGCAACAGCTCGTAGAGAACCGGGGCCTAGTGACTAACAACTCTCAACCACTCCTGTGTCCATGTTATTGTTGAAAGGAAGGGGACGTATAATTTTTTGCTGAGTCCGAACGGCTAGATGAGAAGCACTTATTCATGACAAGTAATAGTAATAATAATAATAATAAAAAGGATTTTTCAGTACCTCGGGAAAAACATTTCTGTTCTTAAGTTGGAAGTAGACAAGGAAAAAATCCAACGGGAGTGGATAGTATTTTCCCCCGCTTGGATAAGAGGGGCAGTAAAAAAAAACATATAAACTAGAAAAAATGAATTGAAAAACAACGGAAATACCTTCAGTACCTTTTTGCAGCTTTTTGGAAAGCCAATGATGGCAAGCATTTTCTAAAAAGTATCATAAATTTGAGGCAGGGCAACAAATTTTAGGGGATGAAACAGGATAACATTGTTTGCTAATTTCTCGAAAACTATCTTTTTTCTTTTGAACACATTTTAAGGTGAAAATTGTAGATTGTTTAATTCTTCTCCAAAGAAATAAATATATTTTCTTTAAACAATCAATATTTAAAAAAAAAAACGTGCCAAAACTTCATGCTGTAGCAAATTCAGTGAGGAAATTTATTAAAAAAAAATCCATTAATCGATAGAAAACCTTTTGTGTATCATTTGTTTTTTAAGAAAAGACCCCATTTTGAAATATTTGGGTGATTTGGTTAACATTCACTAACTCGATTTAATTTCATTTAACAACATAATGACGAAAAAATAACATTTGGGCAGCAGAATTATCAAAGAAAAGAGCTAAAAACTTAATTTTAGCCCCTTTTCCCCTTAATTTGTGTACCCATCTCTAATTTAGGACACTTTTTTTAAAAACACTTATGACGCTAACACAAAGTTATCCGCCAAAATGAAATTTTGCCGCATTTTCGGATTTTATTTCCATTTTTTGTCTAATTTTCCGCAAATTATAAAGTAATAAAATTTTATGTCTAGAACTTTTTACCACTTTAAAAAACAAACATAGAAATTATAGAACGACAAATTCTAAATTGTCAAACGACTAAATAACCATGAATTATTAAGCCAAGCCATAGATCATTCTACAAAAATTCAATAAAAGTCACAGTAAATACTTTCAGCTCCAAGCCCCGACTTTAATCTAGCCTTATTTCACAGCCTTAAGGTAAATGAGTACCAATGTCCTAGTTATCTTCAGTAGATACCTATGTGCGTAAATTTGTTATAATTTGTATTCTCCTAGTGAAATTATGAGATGTCATTAAACTCTCACAATTATAACAGAATTCTAGACATGAAGTGAGTTTCACAAACAACAATAATCTCAATTTCGCTTGCATAGCAGAACAACAACAAAAAAAAAAACATCTTCAAATGGAAAACAAATCCTTTTTTCAATTTTGTTCTTGTTTTGTTATTTATCTTAATTCAATATTGTTTTTCATTTAAACTTTTTTGTTCTTTTCTTTTTTTTATAACCACCAAGTCACACCGTTTATGTTGGCGTCGTCGTTGTCGTCCTCTTCGTCATTATCACCCTTGTCTTCGTTGTCGTGTCGTCGGGCGTCATTGATGCACACCAACCAAACCAGACAAAAAAAGAATAAATAAAAATTAAGTGAATCAACATGATAAAATAAAATAAATAATAAAAAGAAAAAAAAAAACTAAAATAGGAATAAGAAACGAGGGTATGATGTCAGTGTGAATAGACCACAGAGGACAACAGTGTCAGATTATCCTTTTGCTATATCCTGTCATCGTTAATCCTTCTTTCGCCTGCACTAGAGTATAGGAGGGTTAATTTTTTTTCTCTGTTATTCATAAATCCTGTTGTTTTTCTCCACAAACAAGATTTAAATAAACCCAACAATGAGTGGAAGGATACCCGCAAAAAAAAAAGAAAAAAACAAAAATTTTATAAAATGAGGAAAATAAAAATCTTCTTATAGTTGTCAACGCGTTAGAATATTTTATTTCGTTCATTTTTCTTAAGGTAATTGCTTCTACAAACAGACTTTTCCACAAATTGTTCTGTATTTTGAAAATTTGCAAAAAAAAAATAAACTTATTTCTTTGGTCCTTCTTTAAAAACTGCCTGTCTGAGTTTTTAGGGGAGAATTTCATTGTCTTAATAAAAAAACAAACAAAGGCTTTGTGAATAAAAGTTTATAATTTAATTTTTTTTTGTTAAGTGGCAAGGAGTACTCAAGGATAATTTGGTTAAGCATTGTTGCACTATGTCTGGCTTTGCCCAACGAGAAGCTTAAATATGAGAAAGTTTTAACTAACAAAATGGTTTTATTTAAAATTGAATTTGTTTGAGGCGAGTTTAAAGGGAAGGACGAAAAATAGATCCCTTATGTAGAGGCTTTTGAGAAAAAAGTTTAAAGCCATCAAGAGGGTCGAGGTTAGCAATAAAAAAAAATAATCCATAAAAATACCTACATAAATTTTTTTTAAAATTGAAATGCAATGTCTGCATATTTGAGTTGAATATCCAGGAATTTCAAACAAAAGGGACTAAAGCAAATAGATAAACGAATAAAATGAATTTTGTTTTTGTTTCCATTATCTCTAACCTAACATATTTTTTTTTACTGTTCAACCTCATACAACAATAATAAAAAAAATGAAGCAGTATCAAAGGGCATTTTAACGTGATAATTATTCTTTATTTTTTTGCATATTTACTGTGCATGCAACTGGGAATATAGACGAAATTTTATTTTAGAGGGAAGAAATAAAATTGTTGAAAAAATATTTGTTATTTTCACATCAATTTATATTTTGTATTTTGTTTCAAAGAGTAGTTAAAAATACTTCAGGCTTGATATCAAAGTTATCGGTGCCTAGATAATTTAATGAAAATTTATGGAATGTAAAAATAAAACATTTTTTTTGTTTTGATTTTTAACTAAGCAAAATAGTGTTTTTTGTAATTTATTAACTTCATACTTAAGTGTATATTTAACCAACTTACACTGGCGCAAAATTTACAACAGCCTTTTGTTAAGGGCTTAGCGTGATACTAGTTAACAGTTTTATAAATATTTAGTCAATGTTCAAACATTTTCTTTTGTTTTACTAACTAGTATCATACTAATTCCATTTTATTAAAAACATTTGTAGGGTTTTTAAAACATTTGTAGGGTTTAAAAAACGATTGTAGGGTATTAATTTCATGAACATTTGTTCTTTTGCGTTTTTAAATAATTATTTTTTGATAAAAAATCCAATATTCGTTGTAAATAAGTATTTAATGTTCTTTAGGTATATCGTTTTTGAGTTATTTTTCGAAAAAAATAAAATAAAAATAAAAAGTTGTACACCCAGGATTCGAACCCTGAACCCTTCGGTTCGATCCTGGCGCATCGGTCAGTAAATTCTAATCCACGCAAAATGATGCTATGAAACTTTTTTTTTTTTGTTTAGATATTTAACGCCCAGGGCTATCAATGTCGATATTGAAAACGATATCAGCCTTACATGATGTGGGTACAGGTAAAATTGTCGGGTGTTCGTAGCTATAAATAATTTTGTTATCTTCGTGCATTAAAACTGCATTAATTCATCAGAATTTGTTCACTTATTTTCCACAATATAACTCAATTTAACTCTGCAATACAATTTCCAAGAATTTATTTTTGAAGATAATGGCAGATATCATAGATTAAGCCCGTAACTAAAAAATTAAAATAGCCATTTGATTATCTAAACTTTAGTAAAATGTTGCGATTTTTAAATCGTTTAAAATTAGGATAATGCTCTTTTTAACTTAAAATTGCTTTATCATCGACTAAATCATTTAAAATTTTGCACCATTGTGTTTAAAGCCATGAAAATCAGACAAAGTTCAACGGTTTTTAATTCAAAACTGTAACAATTTCAATACTTCTCTCTTCATGGAAGCTTTATCGAAATTCTAAATGATTATTTATTTGAAATTATATTTTTCAAATTGATTTTAATTATAAGGGTCTAAAGGCAGACAGCTTATTGCTTCTTCTATTTTGGTCTAACTTAAATAGCTTACAACTAAGCTCTTTTAGAAATTGTATGGAAACCTTACCAAAAAAAAACTTCTTAAAACTTTTAATTCAACCTAGTAGTCAATGATCAAAAATTGTTGCAATTTTGAAATTATATTTTTCAAATTGATTAAGATTAAAAAAGTCAATCATCATGTTCATTTATTTCAGTCCAACATGAATGATTCAGATCAATTGTCCTTTAGATGTTTTATGGAAACCTTATAGAAAAAAGTACTTTGTGCTCTTTTTTTTATTTCCTTTTGTATCTTATCATCTTTTATGTGGTCAATAGTAAGTTATATTAGAGGTCAGTGTTTCGATAGTAAGTTATATTTAGTTACAACTACAACAGAAACTTTGATAATTCTCTTCATGGAAGTTTGATCTAATTTTAAAGTTATTTTATTTCAAATTATATTTTTAAAATTGATATAAATTATAAAGGTCAAAGAAAAATCAAAACTTATTGTTCCAACTTTTTTCAAACGAACTTACACACTGACAATACTAAGCTCCTTCAGAAGTTTTATGGAAATCTTATAGAAAAAAGAACTTCTTTATTTTTGGCCAAATATTATAAATTTTTGTATAAATATTAAATGAAATGGAAATAAATGTATTATTTCCTGTAAAATAATTTAGAAAACCCGATAACTTCTTCGAAATATAATTTATTGGAATATTGAGTAAAATAAAGCAAACTATTTAGTGGTTTATTTTGCACCTTAGTATTCCTCTCTCTGTATGTTGATTGTTGTCAATGAGCACTTTCTATTGAATTTATTTAAATTTAAAATTTAATTAAATAGTTTTGAACTAAAATAAATTAGTGAGTGATGGTGTCGATAACAAAATTAATAATTAAAACTTTTAATGACAAAAACATTTGATGAATATTCTAATTATTCAAGTAATTGACTCTTTTATTAACAAACACAAATAGCTACATAAAAAACACACACATAATCAACGTGGAAGTAAAGGGATTTCAAATCAGGGTGGGGTGAAGTTGAAATGGAAAAAACAAGTTGTGTGTGAGGTATTGACCCGGCCCTATTGGAAAACTCTATTTCATATTTCACGTAAAAATATGCATAATTTAGAATTCCATCATTTTTCTATAAATATGATGTTATAAAAAATTCTACATTTATTTGAATGACATGTAGCTATTGAAATTTAAAATATTGAACCAAAAAAAAAGTAGAAAAGAAGTTTTTTCTTCTATAAGTCTCCTAAAAGACTTCTAAAGAAGATTTCCATCCATTCAGATTGAAAACACACACATAGTTACACTCAAAAATTCTCAAATAGCTTTTGTACATATTCCTCTTCTCCATCATCAAAATGCCATATCTGATTAAATTCTTCTGTTCAATATTCTTGCCCTCACTTGCCATTATAGTGCATTTCTATACATTATACAATGATGTAAAGATGAGGCTTAAGGCTGCAGAAAATATCTCCTTTGTGGATATTTTGCATGTTTACAATTTTTGATTTGTTTTGCTTTTCAAAAAAGTCTGAGATTAAAAATTAAAAAAAAGGAACGATATTGTCCTTTCCAAAAGAGAAAGATGAGGTTATTGCGTTCATTGTCCTGTGATGACCGCTTGCAATTTGCAATAATTTCACATTCTCAGAATAAAATTTCTATTGAAAGTTTATTTTTTTTTTTAAATAATTTTCAAAGAGTATATATTTTCCCTCCTTGAGTTCATCCATAAAAGTATCTCATGTCTCTCTTGTATCACAATTTGTCAAGTATCTATGTTTCATCCTTTTGTATACTTATCTATCTATCAAGGAGATAAAGTTACGCTGGAATAACTTTAAATTATATTTCATAACAAAAATCAAAATTCATCTTGAATTTCGAAACAAAATTTGTCAAGGATATAGAACAAAATCTCTTTTGTGACAACCAATCAAATGAAAAATAAAAAAAAACAAGACAAACAAAAATAAAGGGGAAATCATGAAATAAATGAATACAGTCATCGAGACACACACACATTCACTAAAACGTTCTTAGATTACTTTTTCATCTTGAATAACTTTTTGAGTTAGATTTACCGTTGTGTTGTCTTGTCTTTAAGATAAAATACTCTTTTTGGTTTTCTTAGAAAACAACTCACACTAAAAACTTGTTCAATTATGATATTTATGTTCATCTTCATGTTGGTGTCCTTTTATATAAAGTTGAATGCTCTACTATATACTTTCAAGGATTTTGTGTTTTTTTTGTTATTGTTTTGATGACATTTTACCTGAAAATTGAAGAAATTATAAAAATATCCTTCGAAATAGTGTTACAGAGATTTGAGTTATTTTTTTAAGTTTTATTTTTGAACGATTTTTAGTTTTGTTGTCCAAGTTTTACTTTTGTAAACAATTTTTAAGTTTTATGAGTATTTTTTAAGGACATTTTGGCAGGAGTGTTGAAGTTATTTTGTAGACGTTCAGTAAAAAAATGGTTTAATTCATGCTAGGATATTCTTTTTATATTTATATTTATATTTATATTTATATTTATATTTATATTTATATTTATATTTATATTTATATTTATATTTATATTTATATTTATATTTATATTTATATTTATATTTATATTTATATTTATATTTATATTTATATTTATATTTATATTTATATTTATATTTATATTTATATTTATATTTATATTTATATTTATATTTATATTTATATTTATATTTATATTTATATTTATATTTATATTTATATTTATATTTATATTTATATTTATATTTATATTTATATTTATATTTATATTTATATTTATATTTATATTTATATTTATATTTATATTTATATTTATATTTATATTTATATTTATATTTATATTTATATTTATATTTATATTTATATTTATATTTATATTTATATTTATATTTATATTTATATTTATATTTATATTTATATTTATATTTATATTTATATTTATATTTATATTTATATTTATATTTATATTTATATTTATATTTATATTTATATTTATATTTATATTTATATTTATATTTATATTTATATTTATATTTATATTTATATTTATATTTATATTTATATTTATATTTATATTTATATTTATATTTATATTTATATTTATATTTATATTTATATTTATATTTATATTTATATTTATATTTATATTTATATTTATATTTATATTTATATTTATATTTATATTTATATTTATATTTATATTTATATTTATATTTATATTTATATTTATATTTATATTTATATTTATATTTATATTTATATTTATATTTATATTTATATTTATATTTATATTTATATTTATATTTATATTTATATTTATATTTATCTACTTATTTTTTCCAAGAATTTCATTTTTGTATTTGTTTTATTTTTATTTATATGATGTTCCCTTTAATTTATCAGTCTTAATTTAATAATCTGGATTTTTCTGAAAACCACTACAAATTATATCCTTTCCACATAAAAATATGTCCTCTTTTATCAAAAAACAAAAATATCACCGGAACGTGTGACAATAATAAAAAAAACTCATCTTTTACAGAACAAAAAAAAAAAACACTAAAGGATTAAAGTCAAATTAGTACTGCAGTGGATTGTGGTTGTCCTGAATAATTGTTGATTGCTTTATAGAATGGAAAAAAATCCCATCTATGTGTATGAGTATTTGTGAGTGTGTGTGTCTCCTGTGTGTGAAAGTTGGTAATATGCTTATTACTTTGTCATGCATGCACGCTTGCATGATCACAATCATACGTTTCTGAATAAAAGTCCATGCTTCAAAGGATGTTCGTACGACCATAATAATGTGTCCTTGTGGAAGGCAATCTACAAACAAAAATTTATTGAAAGCCTTTTATTGTCAAAGTACTATAAAGTTATATCAAAATGTATGGAGTGCGTGTATTCGTATCTTTTTTTATGTAATAACTTTCTCCTTTACCACACTCTTTCCCACTCTCTCGATATAGACTATGGCTATTGGTTGGTCGATTTCTTATTTTACATTGTGAAATTTTTATTCATAATTCAGAGAAAAAAATGACACTCTACTACATCTACATCTGTTATTTGCTATAAATTGATGATGGCAGTGAGAAATATAAAAATAATACGACTCTCTGGATACTTGTTTTTTTTATATATATTTTTTTTGTTTGATGAAGGCTTGTTCATTTAATGGTTTCAATGAAGGACTTGCTTAATGAGGCGGGTATTGTTAGTTGGCATGCAATAAAGCAAGCAAAATACATGGGTGTTAGCCATGGAAGTGTGTATGACCGACCGAGTGTATGCACGCGCAAAGTTTATACCTTCTTTTTTTAGGAGTGTTTGCTTCAGAGTAGAACGTGCATTGTCCTACTAACAGTGACGACTGTATGGAGTTAAAATGTCATTAGCTTAAAATTGTTATTATTTTTATTTGTACTTTTTCTGATATGGGCTTGATGGTCATAGAAAAATCATTGAAAAATAAAAAAAACATTCACTGTGGCGTATGCGTATTTTTTTGCTTGAAAAATGCTTGACAAATGCATGATTTCTGAAATGACATTAGTTTTTCAATATTAATCAATTATTTAGAGCGGAAACGATACCAAACCAAACGATTCTCTTGTAAGTATCATCTCGGTATCGCCAAAATCGAAAAATGTTAGTATTGTATCGGCATTGGTAGCGTACAACTAAGTCTCGTCTCGATCTCGTACGAAAAATTGAATTAAAGGTCCCGGTATCGGTATCGGTATCAGTATCGGTATCCATATCGGTATCGGTTTCGGTTTCGGTATTGGTATCGGTGTCGGCATCGGCATTGGCATCGCGTATGGGTATCGGTATCGGTATTTGTATCGGTATCGGTATCGTTCTGGTCTAGTCTCAGTCGCATTATGTTCTTCATATTCTAGTTGAACTCCCTTGGTATTTTTAAGATTTAAAAAAAATGATTAGTGTTTTTTTTTTTGATAAAACAATTTTAAGGAGCTTACTTCACAATGAGTAGAGTTCCGATTAGGTAATTATTAATTAATGAACAATCGTAAGAAAAACGTTAAAGAATGACTTTGGTAAAATTGTTACAAAAACCATTGCAGCCATATCCGAGAAAACAAGATGTTTATCAAAATAGGCGTGGCAATGCGTGGATTTCACTTAAGTCACTTCCTCCAGCTAAAGAAAAAAACAAGTTAAACAAATCATTGGTTTCAGAACAGCCAAGCAAACGAAAAATGGGCGTGGCAGCGGGTGGTTGTAATTCAAATCACTCCCAGCTGAATAAAAATTGGAGCTGTTTCTGAGAAACCAGTACAAAAATAGTTAATTTGTATTAAATCATTAATTTATTTAAAGATTATTTCTTTCTGCCGATATCAAACGATACCATCGATAGTATCGATATATTTCAGATGCTTTGAAGCTGGTATCGTCTCGGAATTGTTTCGGTTTTCGATATCGACACCGAGATTTTTGTGGTATCGTAGCCAGTCCTATTCGAGATACATATTCACTAAGGATAAAGTTGGTGCATCCAGCAAAAAGCGCATGTTCTTGCTTCTAAGCCACGAAAAAAAGTGTTTCCATTCAGTAAAATCTAAGTGTCGTTGATGGCTTCAAATTCATGATTATTTCAAATTCACATCCATTCTTGATCTTAAATTTCGATCTCAGCTTCAGCCGTACATTACCCAAGAAACTATCAAAAGCTGACGCCCTCGTTACAAGGAAGATTTGTGGGTTTTTCGTTGTGAAAGTTGTTTTTTTGTAAACCCAAATCCCAGGCAACCCAGGAATAACTCTTTTTCAAAAAGTACTCTCATCTTTAAAGCAATTAAAGGTTTGAAGATTTTTAAATACAAATTATATATTTACAACTGAAATAGAAATCATCCAAGTAGAAGGCTTAGTAATTTAATGGAGATTAGAAGCTTCAGGCAATCCATCATTTATAAAGAGATCAGGAGACAAAATCGAGCCCTGAGGCATACCAGAATCTATTTAGCTTATATCAAAGTCGTGCAATTGACTTGTGACCTGAATGGTGAGCTATCATCAATCGAAAAAGAGATTCATTGATTTATATATATTTTTAAATGCTTTGCCATTTCTTTTTTTTTCAAAACTGATAATATTTTTATTTATATCTAAAGTAAAACTCTGTGGTTAATAACAAAACAAAAACTTCGGCCAAATGACCAGCATGGCATTACCCTCTTTGTTAATTCTGGTTGTATTTCTTAAATAATACTTTTGATGTTTTCTTTAAATGAATAAATTGTTGGTGGAGCATTGGAATCTGGAGTCTGGAATAGGATACCCCTAGGCTTTCAGCTAATCCTCATCCTCAGCTATGTACATCTGCAATATTCTGATCTGACCTTTTCTGACGAACACAAGTTGGAGTCTTTACGACACTAGTGGTTAGTGGTATTTTCATCATTTTTTAATATATTTTAGGTGTTTTTTTTCCTTTTTGTAAAAAAAAGTCCGAAAAACATTCCTTTTTGGCATCACTGAATTTATTACTTTCTGCAGTTGATTGCATGTTTATTTGCTCATTAACCTTGTTAGAGCCATGCATGTGGTTCTTATACTTTTCTACACTCTGCATGTCTAGGTACGAGTATATAGGTACTCATTTTTGTACTTCAATTTAATTTTCATTGGCAATCCTTCGTGGCTTGCCTTGCCCTTTAAAATGTCCGTCACAGTGCTAATGTTACTCATTTATTCCCCGGCCCCCATTCGCATTCTAAACTCCATTAAAATTTCCTTAAACTTGATACAATTTCTTCACAAAGAAAATTTTCAATGTAGGAAATCAACATACGAGTATTGTACGATATGGCAGGACAATGTTAATGTTAACCAACTGGAAAGTCCTTGGAGTGTAAACCAAGTTGTTTCTTTGTTGTATTTAAAACAATTTGCATTGGCTTTGCTTTTTTTGCTGGTTCGTTTGGTTGTTTGGTTAGTGAGGATTTGCAAAAAAAAAAACACAAAATAGCCACCACATGAACGATTATGTTTGCTTTTCAATTCTTTGCTTTGAGCTAAAAGTTGTTTGTTATTGCGATTTTTTTTATTTTGTTTTCTTTAAGTTGCAAGGATTTGTTTGTTTCATTCATTTACATTTTAGAAATTTCATTTAGAAATTGTCATCAGAATATTTGTTGTAGTTTGAAATCACATCGGAATCGTCCCATCGTCGGTCGGCGTCGTTGTTGTGCTGTGTGAAATTGAGTAGGTAAATATGTAAAATCATATCTCGTCGCCCCCCTCTGAATACATTTGAAAAAAAATGTATTCAAAATTTTAAAAACGTCCTTGTAGAATACTCGTAGAATATTCAAAACAAACAAGAGCGTCAACACGTTTGTTTAACCGCGCTCAATGTGGATTCATGTAAAAGGACCAAGGATGTCATAGAAAATATATTTAAAATGCGCATAATTGTCAGAATAGAAAACATCTACATATACAAACAGCATCACAATAATGAGAGAAAGGAAGCTTAGAATTAATTGGCCTAATTTCTTGAGACTTATTTTTATGACACACAAAACTTGGAATGTAAAAGATTTGTAAAAAAGATCCTTTGAATGAAGGTAAAACGTTCCGCAACGTTCTCTCTACTTTAAAGCCTGATAATGAATATATTTTTTCTGCCATCACTAAGTCTCATGAAGATGTGACTTAATCTTTAGGACAATTATAAATGAATGTTGAATTTTTTATAGATCTTACCCTTATACAAAATGTCAAAACTTTTGTTTAAACATGAAGCTAACCTTTGTTTGTAAAATATGTCAACTTAAATTATAAAGAAGATAACTTTAGCAATTCGGATGCTGAAATACTTTTGGGAATAATAAATAGTAATTAAAAAATTTCTAAATGGTTTAAATTAACTTTAACTTCAAAATGTTTAAAGAGAGATGTGTAGATTGATAGAAGATTTGGGAAATAATGATTGCTTTTTGTAATTTATTTCAATTTTTATTTAGTTATACATAATTAGTAATTGAACTTTTTCCATTGCAACTACATATAATTGTAATTAATGCAAAAAGTAATATTTACTGTTTTTTTATTTCTTTTTCAATTAAATTAACCTAAGTGACATTCAATTTTCAATTATGCTTGTTATTAGTGCCTAATTGTATTTCTTTCAACCACTTTTTGTCTGACTTGATTCTAGGGGTTTAAAGATGATAAAAAACATCTTGAAAAAAGTCATTTGAAATAGTAAATTTCAATATTTTTCTTCAAAGAGAAAATAAAATGGTTCACTGTGTAACAGGGCAGGGCAAAAGTGAAACATTGCGTACTACACGGTGAACCATTGATATTTGCTTTTCGTTATGTTTAGAAAAAAGTGAATAAAAGTTGTAAAAAATAAAGGATTATTCTAATCAAATCAAAATTAAAATCTTTAATTGAATAAAAAGAAAGAAATTTTACTATTTTTACGAAAGTAAAAATAAGCATTGAAAAGTCAACAACACAACTTAATTTTTAAAGTTGGTTCACCGCCAAATATAGTACTTTTTTTTGGGAAAAAATATTTTTATAAAATAAAATAATGAACCTATTTTATTTAATCATTGTTTTAAATTTATAATGATATCTACAATTTTAAAGTGTATTCAACAAATTACATTACGTTTCCATCAAGAACACAAAAAAGTCCGTTTTCTCATTTTTACAAAGATTAAATTTTTGGTCGGAAAAATTTTGTCCGAGGTTCTTTACCCGTGGCTCTACCAATACTTTCCCCCATGCAAATTTGTATGGCATTATATTTTTTTTGTTAGTTTTTGTTCTATAATCATTCGAAAAGACCTCAAAAAATGTATTTAAAAAAAATCATACGTATATGAAGTCATGCTGCAACACTGCCAAAAACAATTGTTAAGAAATTGTACTATTTATGTACATTTTTAATAAAATTTGTTGTCATTGTTGAGAGCAAGCACCCAAGCTTATTTTCCAAAATAATTGGAATCTAAATTTTGCAGTTTTGCTGCATTTCTTCATTTATTAACTCGACTATTATTACGTTTATTTTTATGATGTTCTTATGGAAATATCCCTAGTCAATTTTTCGAGTCAAAAAATTATTTTTTTAAAATAAATTTTACAATACAATACATACAAAATTGTATGGGAAGAGTATGGGCTTAGAGCCACGGGTTAATGGCCTCAGACAAATTTTGTTTCGCCAAATATTGCCGAGTATAAATTTTGAATTTTAAAAAATTATGTAAAAAGTTATAAAGTTTTCTTTAATTTTGAATTATTCCTGCCGATACAAATTTAAATGAATTTATTACTCATTACAGTGGTTTCTCCCATAAGCCAAAAGTCAAAATTTCAAACAACTTTTTTTTTTTTGCACAGTGGTTTCTCCCATAGGCCAAAAGTGGTTTCTCCCATAGGCCAAAGGTGAAAATTTCATTCAAACTTTTTTATGTAAGGCTAGTTTTATAAAAAAAAACGTTAATCTGAAAATACGACATTGCGGTTTAACCATTTTTGGTCTGTTGTTAAAAATGAATTTTGGAAAAAATGGTGATGCGATTTATAAATTAATGTTTAACTTTTGCATAACTGATTGCTTTTAAATAATTTTTCTAACAACACAGTAACGAATAATTTGGTGATTTACACAATAACGCCATAGATTATCGTTTACGAAGTAGTCTTTTATTTTTGTTTAAGTATAAGTTCTTACTACTTTTCTTTCCAATACACCTCTAATAAGTGGGCGTGGTAAAAGCTTTCTACGACAAAATTAGAAAAAGGGATTTCTTATCATTTTATTCAGGTATCTTTGTATATGCTTTTTTTTAGAAATTTTGTCAAAAACGCCCTAAAAAGTTGGTGGCGTAAACATTTTGCATCATTTTTTGTTCTTAACATGCTAAGGAAATTAGTTTCGATTTAACAGAAATAAGTAAAAAAAAAAAAAAATTTAAAACATTTTTTTAGGCGTGTCAGTGGGCGGAAATTTTCTCTATTGATGTCTAATAAAATCTTTTATCATGCCTTAAAATTTAATGTTAGTCTACTGCTTCAGATTATATAGATTTAAGACCGCCCTTTCCATACAACGTGAACCACTGTGTATTGTCAAAGTAATATTGCCAAAATCTTTGCGAATATTAGCTCCAGCATATTTTCTTGAAAAGATTCATTTAAAACTAGAAAACATTCAACATTGTCCTTATTGATTGTGGAGATTTTCAACGTATTTTTTATTTTAAGTAAGGCCTAGTACGCAGAACGAGACAAGATTTTTTTTTCCAAGCACTACGCACCAAAATTTGACGAGGCAAACGAAAGTTTCGAAGAATACTTGAAGCATTACTTTTCGGAACAAATTGTGAAGTTTTATGTATATTTTGCTTTTTATAAACTTAAATCATCCCACTATTTCATTGTTTCTATTTTTAAGAGGTTTTTAGGACGCATGACTGAAGTAAAATATTAAATGTCAAAAAATTATGTCATAAGAATTGAGAATCGAATTAATAGAACAGCTGTTTTAAATCAGTCAGTAGCGTAGCTAATGAGAAAAGGTACAAGACAACCACATACAGATTCGAAAAATATTTTCTTCTTTTCAAAATTTGAATTTATATCCAAAACGAGTTGGAATCAGCAAACTGGTTTGTCAAATTCAATTGGATTTCTGGAACAGTAAAAAACAATGAATATTTCTGATTTTAACAGGCTCTTTTTATTCATCGACATCACATCCATCCTACAATGAAATTTTATAGTTGACAGGCTTCACAGATTGGGAAAAAACTATTTGACGGAAAAAAGTTTATTTTGATTCAAATGTCTACCAATTGCCCTAAAATCACTTTTTTCCGGAGGAGTAAGAAAAACATCCAAAATTTCGGAATTTTTAGGGGTTTTTCAAACCGACATCATTGCCATTCTTCAATAAAATTTGAAAGTTAACGGCTTGACACATGGGGGACAAACTATGTTTTGACGGAAAAGTTCATTTTAACCCAAGTGTCAACCAATTGCTCCGAAATCACTTTTTTGCAGAGAAGTAAACAAAAATTTTAAAATGGCGGAATTTCAAGAGGTTTTTTAATCCATGTAGCTATCAGTCAATGGAATCTGTTAATTGATAGCTTGAAAGATGGAAGATAAACAATGTTTTTACAAAAAAAAAAAAACAATTGCCTTAAGATCGCCTTTTTCGAGAAGTAAAAAATGAAAATATCAGACTTCTTACAGGTATCTTCATCCATCCACATTTTATTATTTCCCATCAAGCACAAGCGCTCAATTTTTCTTGTTCTGCTCTGAAAGAATCGAAGGTCTGTGTATACATAATTTTCGAATCTATGTGAATTTAAGGAAGGTTTATAATTCTTTAAAATTTCTAGCTACGCTACTGTTCTCATTTGACTGTTCTTTATCTCTATACCTTCAGAATTTATCTAAAGAAAAACAAGTAGAGATAAAATATCAATGCAAAATGCTATGGCTGTAGTAGATTAGGATAGGTTAGTTTAGGAGGAGAGTGCACAGCAAGGAGGCCTTTGCATGCCTTTTAGTCCATTGTGATCCCCCTACGAAATCGAGATCTTGACAGCTCCTACCGAAATCGGGTGCGAAAACACCCATTCTGGTGGACATGGTGGTAGTAGCGCAATGACCCGTTAGTACACCTATCAAGATTCTAATATTCTTTTTACACAGTAGTAAAATGTACTGAGTTTTTTTTTGTTAAATTTATAGGCAATACACTTTTAGAAAAAAAGCATGAGTTCCTGGTCATTCAGGAGTTATTGATTTGCTCTTTCGTTATTAGGTCTACTTTCCTTTTAATCACGCCAATGGGGATTTCTGGTCCCTTATCTAATTGGGTCCACACTATTTCTATTTGGTATTGACCTTTTCCTTGCCAGTTCATCTGCTATATCATTCCCTTCTATATTGCTATGTCCAGGAACCCAACAGAGTTTGACTTGGTTAGAGCCTTGGATCTTGTTTCACTATGTATTGCTTCTATAGCAGCTTGGCTGTCCACGAAAAATGTGATCTCCGATGAGCTCAGTGTTGTCTTGTATACCATTTTTGTCGCTTTTTTAATAACGTAAAACTCAGCCTGAAAGACACTACACTCATCTGGGAATTTTTTATGATCCTGCAATATTAAGAGCTTCACATCCCAGCTCTTGCCCCTTCTTTCATTTTCGACCCATTGGTGTTGAAGAGGATACCCTGTTCACTGATTAGTGAGTTGGCTGCTGTAACTTTTGTAATGTGTTTCATTTATACAAAGATAAGAAACAGTAAGTCTTCGCCAAAAGTCTATTGAAAGTTTTTTTTTTTTAACTACTGAACATTTTTCTTTTTAGAAATTCGTGGAACACTAGAGATTGTTCCGGGGAGCCTTAGTTTAGGAACCGAGGCCCTTATACATTTACTTGTAGTTTAACAGACTCTTGCTCTGCGCAAGTACCTATAGGTTAACAGCTTCAACTTTTTGTTATGTCCAAAAGGAAGAAGTTAAAAAGAATCCTTCTAAGTTGAACTTCCTGTAAGTCGAATTTCCCTATAACTTGAATTTTTTTCGCGTAAATTTTGTACTTCCTTCAATTTTTCATACTGTATTTACTTCTCTCTGTAGTACCTCGTGGCATGATGGTTAGTGCTTAGGACTGTCATGTCAAAGGTCTGGGTTCGATTTCCAGCCGCTGCCACCTAAAAACTGAAATGGTTTTTTTCCGAGGTACGAGTACTGCCTCTTGCAAGGAACTGACAAATCCTCCAAGAGTATACTTGTCATGAATAAGTGCTTCTCATCTAGCCGTTCGGACTCGGCAAAAAATTGTAGGTCCCCTCCATTCCTGCCTATAACACGCACACATGAATGGTTGAGAGTTGTAAGTCACTAGGCCTTGGTTCTCCACGAGCTGTTGTGCCACAAAATGTATTTATTTATTTATTATTTTTTATTTACTTTTCTCTAATTTGAGTTTTTGAATAGCTTTCTCTATTTTTGGACTGATTTTGATATCCCGTGATAATTCGACTAAGAGGTTCCCGACTGTTATTGTAATCAAACTTTTGGTATCATTGTTTCCTAACTCTGATAGATAAATAGGTTGATAGAAAGATTGATTTATAGGTTGACAGATAAATAGACTTACAGAGATTTTGTATAACGCTTCTGCAAAATGTAAATTAATATCTTTCAAAACTATGACTGGCCTCAAGTAAATAATTACTAGAAAAAGAAGCTACACAAAAAATTCCTTAAAACAACAATTTTTTTTCAGACATATTATTTTTGCGTGTGTGTCCAGTCATAATAACTCTTTCAAATATAATAATTAAAAAGAGCTTAAACTTAACATAAATAAATACACAAAAATATTAAATTACATCTCCTTTTGCCTGAATAACAGAGTACACGACTCTAGTACAGAAAACAATACACCTCCTACAATAGCCATTAGCTTAAATATCAGCATCATCATGCATCTACAATAATAATTATTATCCTTGGCGACGCCATATCCTATCCTTTCTCTGTCGCTGGTGTCTATATGGCTATGCACTATGCTGGCAGTGTCATCAACCAAGCTCTATGTACCGCCATCTTTGTTTGCATTAAACAACCAACTAACAAACCGGAAACATCAACATACCTGCCTTCCTATCTTCTTTTCTACTTTTCTGTAAGTGTATGTGTTTGTCTGTTGTGTTTTTTTTTTTTTTTTGAGTTGCATTTCCTTGACGATTTCGAATGCTGTCTGTGTATTATTCGTCCAATGCCATGAAGATGGTGATATATAAGTAGGTGGTATCTTTGTCACTAAACATATCCTGTCCCAGTTTTTGTTGGGTGAGTTTAACGAACCCATTAAAATAAATTCACAACACGTCACACATATTACACCACCTAAGTGAGTGCATAACATATTGCTTTGTGTTTTTTGTTTGTTTATTTTTATTTCTATTTTCATTTTTTTTTATTATTTATAAAAAAAACACACGTAGATGAAAAACATAAACCAAAAGCTTAGAAAACTTTGTTTTGTTGTACAAAAAAAACAATCTGCTAGATGTAAATTGTTAAGATCCATCTAGATTCTTGTACGAGTATACATGGGTTTGGTTGGACAATAAAACATTTCATAATTGCAATGTTAAAAACAAACAACAAAAACATGTAAAGGAAAAGCGAAAATTAAGAGAAGTACAAATAATAAAAAAAGAGGAAGAGGAAAGAGGAAAAAGAATTGTAGATGGTAACGAAGGATGTTTTTAAATATACACTCCACGTCATGGAAATATTTTTATTTTTAAATAATTTCTGCTGTAATGGATTTTGGTCCTGACATTTGTTAAGGCGAATAAAGTTTTAAAAAAGCCAGATGTTAGTAAGTCTAGTTTAAAATAAGAAAATGTGTGTGATATAATATTAAATTCGTTAGCATTAAAATAGTTTATGAACAATAATGTCTATGAATAAGCGAAAATCTTAAGAAAGTGGGCGTGATGGTAGGCGTTTTTTACTAAAATAGTTTCTGAACAAATCTTTACCTAATACCTAAGCAAGATTGTGATAAGTTCCTGCCTTCTTGGGTCAGAATCTTATAAATGTAAAATTCCTTTTGCATACAAAACAAAATTTGTAACCATTTAAGACAAGACCAATAAATTAAATGGCATTGGTGAATTTTCCAAATTTCTAATTTTCGTTTTTAATTCGAAAATACAATTTCATAAGAAACTTAACAGGACTACGAATTACCTGGTAAAACAAAATTGATTAAAAACTATCGACATCGAAAGAAATATTAATAAAAGCTGAACGTCTCAATTAATTTGATGTGGAGTGTAAATACTGTTATACTCGTACAGTATCTTTCTCTAGCAATAATAAGCATCAACAATATTTTCTTGCATATCTTTTATTTTATCAATTGAGATGGTTGTACCAGGAGCTATTTAACTCGCTCTTGACATAGAATTTCAAATGTGCAAGGAAATAAAATGAAAATAATAATAAAATGCAATTTACATTTGATCACATCGAGATAGTAAAAGATGAAAGCATTCAACCTCTAAGATAATGTCAAAGAGGAAAAACAGCAAAGGTTATTATTTTTAATGACTCGTGATAATATATTCAAATAACTAATAAGATTTTTTCTCAAACCAAATCAAACCTAAAATACAAAAAAAAAAATTTATTTTCTCTAACAAATAATACTTTTTTTAAAAAGAATTTTTTTTTTAGTATAAATTAGATCTAATGGTAATACTTTTCTTTCTTTTGCAAGTATGTCCCACAATATTCTTGAAAGATCTTAAAAATAATATAAAAACATACATAAGTGAGTAGATTACTTTAATAAAATATTACCTGAACGTTGCCAAAAATGGTGCTTACTTCAGTTTCTTTTTTGGACAAAAAAAAAAAATACTAGAAGTGGTCCATTTTGATTTCAAAAAATTAAAATTTTAACATTTTCAACCCTTTTTAGTCTCTTTTAAAATTAAAGTCGGCATTTAAATCTATATTTAGAGCAAGAATTGGCTTTTTAATATCGGGTTGTTCAATAAGAGCACTACAAAAGTATTTTTAAATAAAACAAAAACGGTTTTGGATATCAATGAAGTTCTTTATTCCTGTGAAAGTACGTTTGATGCCATTATGTACGGAATTCGATTTCTTTTGCATGGCCACCACGGCACGCTTGCAGAAGTCCAGACGCTGAACCCAATTTTCGATGGTTTTCAAGCATAAATCGGCCGATACTGCTGCAGTTTCACGTTCGATATTCGTACTAAGTTCATCGCTGAAGATGATTTTTCGATGAAAATCCGAATCATTTTCAAGTTGTTGCTGAGCCCAATTCACGAACATACGACGCTTCTGGTGGTCAAGCGGCTTCAGTTCTTGCGTCAATTTAATCTTGTAAGGATGTAGGCCAAGATCTGTTCGCAAAATTCGCCACAACGACGTCACATAGATGCCCAACGCTTGAGAACGACGTGTGAGAGACACATTTGGCTTTTCTTCTTCTTTCTTTCTTTCTATTATTCTCGACACTACGGGCACTTCTTTGTCTCACTGGCACGGGAACATTTTGTACTGTGCCTGTGGATTCAAACTTTTCCACTAGACGCTCAATTGTTGATCTGCTAGGACGATTATGACGACCATAAATTGGACGTAGCGCTCTTAACGTTGAGGCCACTGACTCCAAATTTCGGTAATAAATTTAAATAATTTTGACTCGTTGTTGGCTCGTATATCTTTCCATCATGAAACGGCAAACCTTACTGAAGAGAAATGTCAAAAAAGCGGCAAGAAATATGGCGTCGTTTGCTGTCCCTTTCGCTCTAATTTTGTAGCGTCCCGTTTGAAAAACTCTTTACATAATTTTAAGCCATAATTATTGATATAAACTTATAGGCGTTTGAATATACCTTCTAATAAGAAACAATATATTCGCTTGAAGCATAAACATGCTTAAAAGCTCCTAAATTCACCCTTGCATTTCTGAAACAATGGTGAAATTGGCCACTTTTCAAAATGTTTGGTATAAGTAATTCGGATACTAAGCCGAATTTGACAATTTTTCATTTAAAACTTTTTGTTCAAAATTTAATTTCCTATCGAAATTGATAGTTTATAAAACAAATTAAGCAGGAAAAGTTAATAAAAATACAAAAAACTGAATTATTTATTTTTTACTAAACTGCTCTTTTATTTTTTTGGAGCAAATATCGTGGAAAACTACTTTACTCCTTTTTATTTTATTTTGAAATTCTGTGCTTTTAATGGATTTTTACTGACAAGAATTTGAATATGCTAGGTTTAAAAGAGACATTTTTGCCTTATTTATATAGCCCAACATTAGATTAAGAGACCGTTTACAAAACTAAAATGTTTGTATTTTACATAATAAAGGGTGCTTTTTCAAGAGGTATAGAACTTTGAAATGGATTTATTCCATTTCAAATAGATGATTTTTTTTTAAATTGACATTAAATTTACTTTATTCCAATGATAATCTTCTGCCATTATAATTTAAATATGATTTCTGGCATATGACCGCCACGGCTGTATCGGACGTAGTCTAATTTGAAAGTCCAATGTTCGATGACTTTTACCAAACATTTGTGGCCGTATATCGGCATTACCGCGACGAATCGTTTCAGGCTTATCGGAGTAAACTAGCGATTTTACATATCACACGAAAATAGTCAAGGGGCGTTAAATCGCACGATATTGGAGAGGCAAATTCACGGGTCCGTAACGTGAAACTATGCGGTTTCCAAACTTTTCCTTCAATAAATCAATTGTGCCATGAGCTGTGTGACATGTTGCGCCGTCTTGTTGAAACCACAGCTCCTGCTTATCATGGTTGTTCAATTTATGAACGAAATAGTCAGTAATCATGGGTCTATAGCGGTTCACCAATGACTCTAACGTTCTGGCCAGAATTGTTTTTAAAGAAGTACGGACCAATTATTCCACCAACCCATAATGTACACTAAACAGTCTGTTTTTGTGGATTTAACGGTGTCTCAACATACACTTGAGGATTATCATCATTCCAAATACGGCAGGTTTGTTTATTGACGTATCCATTGATATGTTTTTCGAACGGAACCATGATTTTTAAAATAAATTTAAACAATTTAGAAGCGTTGCTGAGTTGTCAGCCTATTCATTTTGAAATGCCAAACCAAACCTTAAATAAATAACTTGACAGCTAACAAAATGGCGGCCAGTTAAAATAGTGTTGCCAACTTGAAGTTCTATACCTCTAAAAAACAACCTTCTTTTGTAGAACAAAAATGGCGACGATCTCAAGATTTGCTCAAACACAATATTGAAGGGCCTCAAGGGATGAATATAAAATATAAGAAAAATGAATTTTATTCCCAATCAGCAGAGATATACCCATTCAAAATTTACCACTCCTTTTAATTTTTCGCTATTTTGGCCCGCAAAGCATCCGAACTTCTCAATACAAATGTGTCATTCATCGTTGAAAAAGTAAGCGCATTTACCTCAGTTTATTAAATGGCCATTATGCCCAGGGCCGAACAAGCTACGTATTTGAGCAAGTGGTGTTAGTTATTTATATTTAAATTACTATGGCACCTATTATGACTTGCGATTCACCGAGTCGAACGTTTGAATTTGATTCGCCTTCGCGTTTGCGCTTCGCCAAAATTAAGTTCACCTTAAATGGCTAAAATTTGAAAAATTTGAATGCAATTCAATAACTTTAGCAAACTTTCGCCTCCATCGTCGATGGCGAACTTTTATTTTCGGTGACCTTGAACAAATTCGCAGTTTTTGTTTTTTAAATATCGAACGTTCGAGTTGAGTTGAACGTTCGACTCGCAAGTTATAATAGGGGCCTATGTTTTTGAATTAGTTTTTTTGTGTGCTAAATAAGTTTTCAATTATTTATATATTCCTATACATTTACTATTAATTTCGTGTTATCCTTTTGTGATCCTATTTATTTTTATTTATCGTTGAAAAAATTCGCATTGCAATGTCTACCCCTGGGGTAATGAGGAAATGACTTCTTCCACCAATAATCGCAATTGAGGGGCGCTAATGATGAAACTCGCGAAGAGCGCTAATTGATATAGAGCCGGCCCTGATTATGCCATATATCTACCATGGTGCTTCAAAGATTTTTGACACCAAAAACGGCGAATGGCCATATCATAAAATAATGACTCACAAATAAACTTTTCAATGATGTATGACATATTCGTGCTGAGTTCTGAACATTTTTGATCATGCTCCTTTTTCATTTGTAAAAATATTTGCAATCGCTATTTCGATGAATTACGATTATAGAAAATATTTTTTTTTAAATAGGAATGTCCCGCAATTTTGTTTTCCAGCAGTTTTAATGTGGTTTCAGTTCTACAGACTAAACGGCTGCGTAGTTTAATATAAGCCTTTTTACTTTTGACAGTGAGTTTTTAATTCGTCATGTAGCACCAAATAAATGGGCTTCGTGGAGAACCAGGTCCTAGTGACTACAACTCTCAACTATTCCTTTGTGCTTGTTGTTGGCAAGAATGGAGGGGACCTACAATTATTTGCCGAGTCCGAACGGCTAGATGAAAAGCACTTATTCATGACAAGTATACTCTTGGATGATTTGTCAGTTCCTCGCAAGAGGCAGTATCTCGGGAAAAAACATTTCAGCGGCAGCGGCTGGGAATCGAACCGAGACTCGAATTTTTGTCAGCATTGAATAGAAATGACCTCAGAATTGCTATATCACGTCATATTTTTGAGATATCGATTTTGTAGTATTGAAGAAAATGCGATTTTGATACAAATTTGGTGTTGTATTATTTCTCGAAGTAATTTTTCTATACTAAATTTCGTCATTCTGAAGTATAAACATTTTTCTTCGAAATTCTTTTTGAAACTTTCAAATATCTCATTCATCTTTGCGAAATCATTAATAAGTTGGTTAGCCTTTAACTTAAACTACATAATTTGAAAATAATCCAAACTCATAAGTTTCAAATGAGGATTCTTAGGATTGTTTGGATTGTTTGGATTGTTGCTAGAAAAAACCTTGGACTAAAATTTGTTGGAAATTGTATACAATTTCGATTGAACTGTGATGCTATTCATGGAAAAGGTAACAGTCTTCGAATTATTAGCAAACTATCGGATTTTTCAATAAGAGCGCTACAAAAGTTTTTTTTTTTAATAAAATAAAAACGGTTTTGGATATCAATGAAATTTTTATTGTTGTGAAAGTACGTTTGATGCCATTATGTATGGAACTCGATTTCTTTTGCATGGCCACCACGGGCACGCTGCAGAAGTCCAGACGCTGAATCCAATTTTCGACGGTTTTCAAGCGTAAATCGGCTGATACTGCTGCAATTTCACGTTCGATATTCGTACGCAGTTCATCAATCGTCGCTGGCTGGTTGGCATATACCATAGACTTGACGCAGCCCCACAGGTAATAGTCTAACGGCGTCAAATTGCATGACCAAAGCGGCCAAGTGACTGGACCATTTCGTGAGATAACACGTTCTCCAAACTTGGTTTCCAATAAATTGATTGTGACATTCGCTGTGTGGCTTGTGGCGCCGTCCTGTTGGAACCACATGTCCTCCAAGTCCATATCATCCAAAAATATTCGGTTATCTTTGAACGGTAGCGATCCACATTCACAGTAACGTGCCGGTCTTGATCATCACGGAAGAAGTACGACCCAATGACGCCGCCGGCCCATAAACCACACCAAACCGTTATTTTTTTGGGATGCAATGATGACTCATGGAGTACTTGTAGATGGCTGCTTGACCAATACCGCATATTTTGTACGAAGCCATTCAGCCCGAAATGAGCCTCATCGCTGAAGATGATTTTTCGATGAAAATCCGAATCATTTTCAAGTTGTTGCTCAGCCCAATTCACGACGAACATACGACGCTTCTGGTGGTCAAGCGGCTTCAGTTCTTGCATCAATTTAATCTTGTACGGATGTAGGCCAAAATCTTCTCGCAAAATTCACCACGACGACGTCCGAGAGATGCCCAACGCTTGAGAACGACGTTTGAGAGACACATTTGGGCTTTCTGCAACTAAAGCGTCAGCGGCAGCAATATTCTTGACACTACGGGCACTTTGTCTCACTGGCGTGGGAACATTTTGACTCATTGTTGGCTCATTTATCTTTCCATCATGAAATGCAAACCTTACTGAAGAAAAATGTCAAAAGAGTGGCAAGAAATATGGCGTCGTTTGCTGTCCCTGTCGCTCTACTTTTGTAGCGTCCCGTTTGAAAAACCCTTTAGTAGATTTGCGTTAAGATTTTGAACTGAGCGTGGATTAGAAGTTTATATTTTTATTGATACGAAATTTTAATTCGTGAACTAACTCCTGATTGACGTTTTAGTTAATTTGTGATTCAAAAGATACCTAAGCAATTTTTATTGATAGGGCTGTAAGTGTTTTCGAATGGATTTTCAGAATCAGTAAAAAATACGTCAATTTTCAACTAGCGCTTGAGTCAAATGGGTTGTCCCAAACAAAAAACCTTGAAAAGAGATTTGTTGGAAATTGCTTATGCTTTGAATTTTAGTCGCAAATCTGAATCTGAGATTCGGATTCAGATCACTCGAAAACAAAATCAACACTAACCCACAATTTGCTCGCTGAGCCCTTTTGAGCACAAGTTGACTGGATTAAGAGAAAAATGATATAATTTTAGGATATTTTTCACTCACTTGACACTTTTGAAAGAGAAGAACCTTAAAATTTCACAGAATAGTCGCCTCTCTTTGCTTTGCTCATAAATTAAATTAAATATTAAAAAAAAAACTAGGTACTTATTTAAGCACCTTAATAACAAAATACAAAACAAACTACCTACTTATGGAATTTTCACAATGGAATTCAATTTTGACAGGCTTTCAGTTAATTTGTAAAATATTTATCTCAATATAAATTCTCATCTAAACCCAAAAAATAATATAATAATAATACAAAAGTAAATGAAATGAAAATCCAAGGGATTTTCTTTACTAATACCTTTCCCATGTCTGCTCATTTTCCTAATTTGATCCTTGAACAACAGAAATATTTTGTTTTTTTTTCGGAAAACCTATCCTATGGAAATAAGCTTCCATTTTATTTTATATCTCATTCTCTAAAGAGAGAGAGAGAGAGAGTCTCTATTACTATCTACATATATCTAGATTTGTAAATAAAAGCTTTTCATACCTCTAAAATCCTTTGTTATAGACCTTCTTATAACACAATTTAGGCATACAATAGGAATGAAATGTGCGTATTTTATACGTTCACAGTGTTATTCCGAAAATAAACCAATTTCAATCCAAGAACAGATAGAAGATATAAGTACCTTAATTCGCACTCTTACAATAATAATAAATTGTCCACCTCAAATAATATAAGCTCACAAAAACATACGAAACTTCCTTTTTTTTGTTGGATAAATAAAATGGTACCATTGTCTTTTCATTTTGACACACAAAAAAATCTTTTTTTCTTAATAAAAATGAGAGACAATGTTCTTTTTGGCCTTTTGGGTGTTTTTATAATAAAATACATACAAAAAAAAGAAACGAAAATATAATGAAGCTAGGATACCCAAGCACTGAACCCGCAGCATTTTCAGTTATGTAGCTTCATCAGCTCTCCTTTTCAGGAGATGGCGGAGATTTTTTTACACTTTTTTTTTTGTATTGCCCTGAGGTAAATAATTTGTTCTTTCTGTATTTTCTGTTTTGTTTTTTTTTTTTGCTCGTTTTTGTGTTTACTTATGCTAACGGTGCTATAAAGGAAACTTATCGATTCGTTAAAAATTATTCGAGATACAAAAACTAGAGATACAAGAACAAGTTAAATTAATTCAATTATTCAATAGAGTATTATTTACTTTTGTACCTATTTCATGTTATGAGAGTATCTAATATTTTTAAATAATATCTTGAGATCACTGTTTTATACAAGTTTTCTTTTTTAAATATTTCGTTAAAAATAAAAATTTTACCTAATTTTTAATATAACATAATTTAAGAAAAATGTTAAAAAACATAAGGTGCATTCTTTTAACATCATACATTTTTGTTGACCCAAAAAAGTTATTTTAAGGGCCAAATTTTCAGTGCGAGATCATCCTAGTCTCGGGGTCAAACCTGAGTAAACTCCAGAAACGAGTTTTTCAGTCAATTAAAATCCTAAGTTTACTCGGAATTAACTCAGATACTTTGGTGAGTTAACTAAGGACCCAAATTGAGTGCCTTTTCAGCTAAGTTGCCATCTCGATTTTGAGAGTGAAAGTTATTGTCAGTGCAATTTCGTTGTGGCGCCATCTCTATTCCGATGTGGTAGAGGCGTAGAAGGGTGGCATCTTTAGTGTCGCACATCGATGGCCTTATATTTTTGACAGCTGAAAGATGAGATAATCTTCAACTGAAAAATCGTTTCTGAGTTAACTCATGGTTAATTTGTTTTTAGGATTAGCTAATTCAGAGTTAACCCTGAACTGAAAAATTGGCCCTAAGAGTATGAGACAAATTATTAAAGAAATAATTACCTTCGGTGGTATTTGGAAAATTGAAAAGTAAAAACAATTCTACTTGAGATATATTTGAGGTTTAGGATAATAATATCTGTGTTTTGTTATATCCGGGTCAGGGTCAAAGTAATATTTAAACACGTACCTATTACAAAAACAACATGGGACCCAGTTTTCTATCGAGGTATATTGTATTTTTATTTTGCAAATTGTTGGGTAGTTTTTATTTTGCCCCTCTTTTATGTTTTTGGGAGTGCTGAATCCGAATCTGAGGTTTTCAACAAAAATTTCGTGACGCAAAAATGCAAAAAATGATGGAAAAATTTATATTTTTTTGCGAGTTCTTTAATATTCAACCGAAAATAACCAATTATTCGAAAATTACGTCAAAGTACCATAGAAAGTATACACAATTTCCAATAAGTATGTGTTCAAGATTTTTTTTTTCCGACAATCCATTTGGACTCAAGCGCTTTTTGAAAATTGATGTATTTTTAATGTTTTCGAAAATTCCGTCGAAAGCACTTCGTAACTAATGTATGTGAATTTTTTTTAAATGTTTGTCTATAACATGAACCAAGATATACATTTCTAATAGTCTTTGATGCACTGAGTTCGAAAATGATTTTGAAATTGCTCCTGCATGTGACGCTTTTGAAATACTCAAATCTAAAGATATTTCAAAATTCGTTTTTTGTATGAAAATTTAGGGTTATATTTTTTGTCGAGGTATTTTTTTTTTTTTTAAACTGTTTAAAGTCTTTCTCAAGTATGAACTTTTACTTCAAAATTCTACACATTCTCTTTTCAACTCAATTATGTAATTATCTAAAGCGGACAACACTTACAACTGTCCGAATTAAAAGCATTTGTTTTGAATTTTCAGACAAATATTTTTCAGTCATATTTTACAAAAAATAAAAACAAAATTTCGACACTGTTTGGGGCCAATAATAATTTATGATAATTAGTAAAAAATTCCCTATTTTTTGAAAACTGGAAACATTGCTCTTTGTCTTCATATTTGAGGCTATGACTTTTGCCTTTAACATTTAAACATTTTAAACCAAATACTTTGATTTCCAACTTCCTCGTTTAATAGCTCTCAAATAAAGTTCTTTGAATCTTCCAGTCCAGTTTAAAAAGTAGGTAACTATGTAAGTATCACTAACTAAAATTTTATTTTGAAAATTCAGTAAATTTTTCAAATCTTGACACAGATTTTGAAATTTTTTTTTTAAATTGTTCCCTTTGACAAAAAAAATTTAAGGGATTTACTTCGCTATAAACTGCTTAAAAAGCTGCATAAGTACCAATAGCCAAATTTTGTTTTCCCAAAAATGGCTTCAATGATTTTGATAATGTTTTTTGAGGTCTGGTTTATGATCTGATTTTGCTAAGAAACAATATTGAAGCCTAGAAAATAATAATGGAATTTATCCATTTTGACTTGATTTATGTTTTTCTTAAGCTCTTCAGGCTAAAATCTTATATTAAGAAGTAGAAAATTGAGGTGAAACACAGGTTTCTGAAAACAGTTTTTTTCGAAAGTGTAGGTGTAAGTTAATTTCAAAAAGCACACATTTGGGAACTTATTTATCTCCGGCGTCAATTTAAACCTGAACTAGTTCCATTATTGAACACATATGGTTCACTTCTTGAAAATAAAACAATGCTGGTTAGTTCGAAAACAGTGCTATATGGGTGATTCTCAGCAAACTTATACTTTTATGTCCCTGGAAGATTTTAGGTATTTACTAAGCATTTCTTCCACTTTTAACCGCTACTCTATTAGCTAGTAGATAATGTGCTCGATATATAGCAAGTTCAATTCCGAAAAAATCTTAGCGAGCAAGTTGTGGGGTAGTTTTGAGTTTTCCCCCAATTTAATGTTTACTAGGCTGCTTAATCGGAATGTGTAGAATTTTGAAGTAAAAGTTCATACTTGAGAAAGACTTTAAACAGTTTTCAAAAAAAAAAAAAATACCTCGACAAAAAATATAACCCTAAATTTTCACACAAAAACGAATTTTCAAAGAGTGCTCCAGAGTAAAATGGTGATTTTATAAATTTTTATTTAGATTGTGAAGCGTTTACTTTTCTGATAAAAACAATTAAGTTGTCTATAAACAGCAAAACTTATTCTCTAAGAAATCGTCTCAACTAACAAAATTGATTCACATTTCAGACATTAAAGTGTTATTTGTTTCTATAGCGCTCCTGTTAACCTTCTCACAGGAAGTAATTATCTTATTGGAGCATTTGTGATTCCTTAAATATTTTGTGGAGCAAATTATATCAACGTAATAGAAGTAAAAATGTTCCTTAAATTCTTTTAAATTGCTCTTATAGAATGACCATGGAGCTTTCACTTCAATAGTCATCCTGTACAATGATTATACAACTTTTATGTTAGTTTATATTACTTCGTTTCTATATTAATAATCTATATTAAGTTAATATGGTGACGCTTAAAGCAATTATCAACCATTTATAATTTATATTCAGTCGGGCATCCGAGCATTATTGCAAGTCAATTTTTTAGGTTAGAATTTATTAATTAGTATTTTATACCTACTCGTATCTATTTATTTATTTAACAATATATGTGTTTGTAATAACCATACTAATCTATTATTTTATATTATTCTTGAGCAAAGTAATGCAAACTTTTTGTACACGAGATAATTCAAGATGAAAGTGATTCCAATTCAAAACAATAAATTGTATATCTGAGGTTAGTGGAACGGGTAGCGAGCAAGGTAATTGGTTCAGATTGGTTCAGAGGGACCCCGTTCGATTCCAGGACCTACCAAGTTTTTTTTGTTGTTGTAATTTAATGTGAATCTCTTCAATGCTGTTATAAATAGCACCATAATGGTGCAATAGGAGTGAAAAAAGGTTGTCTTTCAAACAGTGAGTGCAGTAGTTGCCTTACTGCAGTTTTCATTATTTTCAGTAGAGCAAAAATTAGAAACTTCAGTTTTTAACTAAAATAACTATAGAAAAATATAAGGTTTTTGATTTTATATTCACCATCCTTCATAATACCGTTATAACTGATCAGTAAAGCCATTCTTGCACTCGAGGTTTTAATTTTTTGTGGTTGATCTCTACGTGCCAAAAAGCTTGTAACTTTCTCATATACCCTTCAATTAAAAAAAAAATTAAATGCAGAAATATACATTCAGATTTAATTTTTGTAATAAAACCAATTTGAATAAAATTTCGCTCACGGCCTCATTTTTGAGTAGCATGACTGAAAACGAAAAGCATCTATGGATGATTATAGGAGCGAAATTGTTTTTTGGGATTGGAACAACCATTTAATTTTGTGCTCTATTATTTGGTACTATGGCTTTAAGGCAGTCCCTCTTCAAAGTACCTACTCACTTCTCATTGTTTCTGCCACCATATTCCAACTCATACAATTGTTTTCAAAACCCTAAAATAAGCAACTGAACCCAAAAGCCCATTGACAAAAAACCTCTTTGCATTGTAAAGCAAAATATTAATAAAAAATGTTTCAATAAACATCCAAAGTCAACATTTTCGACTTCTTTTCAACGTTTAAGGAAACTTTTCAAAGGAAAAAAATGATAGTTCACTATATTCACTGACTAAATAATAAACAACTGTTTCCCTTAGGTAGATTTAAGCAACTATAGCGGCCATCAGCCAATTGCAAGTCCATTCAACCAAGTCATACACCTAATTCTAGAACTCAGGTAAACAAACTTAAATAAAGCGCGGCGGTGGTGTTCCTATTTCAAATTAAAAAAAAAAAAAAATAAAACCAACATCAAAGGTTTGCATTTCTCTGTTCTTTGGAAAATTTGTTTTTAATTTAAAAACACAAAATTATTCTTTAGAGACAGAAATATTTTTTAATTACAATTTCTTACGATTTTTTTCCCATTGCTTATTGCGGTGTTGTTTAGCAGTTGGCTGTATTCCTTGTGTAAGAAATAGCACTACCTTGGCTTGTTCTATTTAAATTGTGTTTGCTTTTCAAAAGAAGTAGAAGTCTTAGAAGAAAACCAACCAACTTCATCAATGTTATTTTCCATTTGTTATTTATGACAAACGATTTCCGCGTAATTTTTTTCAAAAGAACATGGTGTTTTTATACATTTGAAGCAAACAATAATATTCTAGGAATTTGTGTTCATTTATTCAAGTGTATAGGAAAATTGAAACGAAGATAGGTTTGGTTTAATATTCGATTTTATACTAAGAATAGTCCTTCTATCGGGTTACTGGTTAAATAATGAGCTAAAATTTTACCAGATTTCTTAAAAATATATTTGGAAGAAAATAGCGGGGTGCAACTTAAATTAAACAAAGACTTTTCAAGGACCAGCCTTTAAATATTCCCTTTTCAGACTGTTTTGTATTTTCTGTTAAGATGAAAATTCAAATATAGACCTTCCCACTATCTTGTGAATTTTTCATTAAGTACTAACAAAGAATTTAATTAACAGTGACTCTCATAAGAAATTGACCAAGGAAAACGAAATTCCACTTAAAATCCACAAATGATATTTGACTACTTACTTTATTCCTGAAACTCTGAAAATTTATCATAAGCCACTCTCCAATAAACCCCAAAAACCACATTTAGAATAGTTTTAGTACACACAACACAGTAAATGATTTCGAATAAAAATATCAATACTTCCATACACAACCATAAACAGTATAACAGAGAGAGAGTAGTAGTACCTACTCGTATATTCAAAGTTATTCAGTTGAAGAGTGGCAAAGCACTTTATCTCATCAGTTGGCGGTCAACCAATGCACATAACCAAAAATACGTGGGTACCTAATCGAATATCGATAGCGATATCAATCAAAAATGATTGCATTTTCCAACAAATGAGCGGCCAGATATTATTACAAAAGCTTTTCTGTTCGAGACACACACAACTATCCAACCATCTTGTTCCGAGGATACCTTCCCATCATTATAATCTCAACCATTCATTCAAATTTACAGTTTCTCATCAAACAGAGAGAGGGAAAGAGAGAGGTTGTATTGGTCAATTAAAAGGATTTTCTCTCTATCTCCATGTTGAAGACGGTTAAATCGAATTTGTTGAGGTAAATCAAGAGAACCTATAGAAATTATCACATCTTTGTGGTCTTATGCCAAAGTGCTTCATCTCGATATGCATTGATTTTATGGACATCAATTTATAGGATGCAAATTGCAGATGCACATCGGTATTGTATAGCTCTGCTCGTAACATATCAAATTTCCATCATACATTATATGCTGTGTCCTGAATTTGCGATGACATTCTATTGATCACTTCCAGATGATTGATATATAAATAAATCTGGAAATACCACTCAATCGAAATATCACACATCCATGTGAAGCTTCGCAATAAGCAATATTTAAATATTATGTGCACTTTTTTTGGAATACATACATATTTATAGGATGTCTCGAAAAGATTTGAACACTGAATTTCGATTGTGTTGGGTGAGATGGGTAAAAATTAGTTTTTTTATTATAAATTTCTTTATCAGTTTTTTTCTTAGATTTGTGCAAGCACAAGCTTGGTTGTTGTAGGAAGTAGGAGCCTCGAGCTGTAGCTTTTCCGACACATTAAGTGCCGGATACTGTTTTTGAGTTTAAGCCATGACTTGCTAAACTTATAAGTCTGAGTGTTGATCAAGGAAATAATTGCAAAACCAAACCCATGGCCTTGGTGGGTATTATGTGGAGAAAGTAACAGGAGAACAAATTAGCACGAGATCAGTCAATGAAGATCCAGTCTGAGTGCCCTGTACTGAAGAGGTTGAGAGAACCATCCACAAGCTTGAGAACAAAAAATCCGGCGGTTCGGTTGGAATACCTGCAGAGCTTTTCTAGTATGGGAGAGATGTTTTGGTAGGGTCCATCCCCCAGCTCATTGACCAAGTGTGAGAGGAGGGAGATATGTCCGTATGTCCTGCAAAAACTATAGAGACATATCCCCGCTTAATGTTGACGTTACAAAATACACGGTGCAACGTGTAAATGGGTAACAGCTCATCCCAGCTATTCCAGACGTGTGCAGGGTTAAGACAAAGAGATGCGCTATCAAGAGCGCATTTTCGAGAGAGCGTGAACTTTCGAGAGAAAAATTCTCCAGTGGATATTTGATCCTATATGTTAAGAGGGCGAATGGAGAAGAAGAGATAATAGTGAATAGTCCAGAGAGCCAAAACACATCGACTACACTGGCTTGGCCACACATGGACAATAACGCTTCAGCCAAGAAAATCTTCGAATCTCAGCCCCCACGTTCGAGACACGACCATAGAGTATCTATATTATCTAGAGAACCGACTTCAGGGCTTTTTCTCTTTCACCCTACAAACTGCACTGTGAGTATTTCCTCCACATGGCTGAGCATGTGTTAGCTGCCCAATGCATTTTAAATGGAACCTCACCAATACAATGAAAACTTAATGGATTTTTGGCTCATTAGACTGAAAACAACAAAAATTGAATCGAAAAATTTAAAACGTCACATTTAGAGCTATCACACGTATTCACGAACAGGGAATTTAAGAGAATTTTCTCTTAATGTGCTCAAATAAAATTTGCGGTTGTTTTAAGCAAGAGGGGTACGAGTCGATTCTCTAGATAGTATAGGTACTGTATGGACACGACCAGGAAGGCCGAGCCTCCGCCACAGGGACCAGTCGGTTACAGACGCAAGAGCGCTTTGTCTCGACGACTGGAGGGAGCCGGATAAGTAGATAAATAAGTAGTTAGTTTTCCACATTTGAAAATAAAAAAACATTGTCTCCATTAAGGGTTAGTTTTTAGAATAACGTTTGAAGTTTTCTTTTTTTTTTTTTTTTTTTTTTATCCGATGGAAATCTTCAAAAGACACTCGGTAAGAATCGGTACCAAGTAGTGTGGGACTCTTACCGCACTAAAACCACCAGTGAATCAGGACCAATCTATGAAAGATCGACAAATGATTTTTCTTTCTTAATTTATCAGTCGCATTGTGGGAAGTTTAAGTTATAACACTTTCCATAGCTTTTAGACCATCAGCTCATGAGGCTTGGTTCTTCTTAATCTCCGAACATTGTCTCGTACATTTAAGACAGTCTCCATTTCGGAGTTAGTATGACTTTGCAGTCGCTGGTTGTGTGATACAGCGTGTTTTTTAACCACTTCTGTAACCATTTCAATTTGAAGGTCACGGTGTAGATCGCTATTTCTTATATACCAAGGGGCATTTACTATTCCGCGAAGGGCCTTGCTTTGGAATTTTTGGATGGGTTCAGCATTTGTTTTCTTTGTACAGAATTGGAACATTGTTTATTTTTTGTTTGTAAAGTTTATATGCGTCGATTTTGTTTCATTTAGTTTGATTCGCCATTTTTGCGTCCAATCACTAACTTTATCGACTGCATTTTGCAGTTTTTGTGTAGCCTTCGTAACGGATTTATCTGGCACCAATATTGCTGTATCATCAGTAAAGGTGGCCATGATAGCGTTGATGTCCACTGGAATATCCCTTGTATATAACAGATACAGGGTTGGTCCTAGGACACTTCCTTGTGGTACACCGGCTTCAATTTTCCTTAGTTCCGAGTAATTTTGGTCGTACCGTACTCTAAAGAGTCGGTTCGTAACGTAGGATTTCAGTATTTCGTAGTACTGCCTGGGAAGATCCCTTTGCAGTTTGTACTCAAGTCCCAAGTGCCAAACCTTGTCAAAGGCTTGAGCCACATCTAAGAATATAGCCGAGCATACTTGTTTTTCTTCAAGTGCCTTTTCCACAACATCCGTAATCCGATGCACTTGGTCTATCGTGGAATGTTTATTTCTAAATCCAAACTGATGGCTCGGAATTAGTCTTCTTTCTTCTATTATTTTGCTTAGTCTTTTCAGAAGCAGTTTTTCGAAAACTTTTTCCATGATTGGTATAAGCGAAATAGGTCTGTAAGATGTTACTTCTGTTGGTGGCTTACCTTGTTTAGGTATAACAATGACTTCTGTAATTTTCCAATGATGTGGCACATATCTTAGTTGAAGGCATGCATTTATTATAAATTGGAGTTTTTTGAAGGCTATAGAAGGCATTTCTTTCAAAACCTGAGCAGTTATTAGATCGTACCCAGGTGATTTTTTGTTAGACAACTTATGTTGACTCATGCTTCTCACTTCTTTAAGCGTGACAAAAAGGAATTTCACATTCGTCGTTTCTATCAACAAACTGTAAGGGATCTGTAGCTGTGCTTGCTGGAAATGGCTTAAAAACATTCGCGAGATGTTCAGCGAAGAGATCAGCCTTTTGTTTTGGGTTTCCGATCCACTTACCATCTTGAGATTTTACTGGCGGGTTTTGTGCCTGTGGTCTTTTTTGGCGCTTAGCTGCTTTCCATAAGGAGTATTCCGTAGAAGCATCCGCCGTCATACTATTCAGGAATCTACTAAGTGAATCACTTTTAAATTCCCAGATTCTTTTCTTAAGTTCATTGTTAAGACGGTTAAAAACTGCCTTATCACCTGGAAATCTCGTAGCTTGCCATTTTCTTCGAGCTCTTCTTTTCTCCAAGATCAGCTTTCTTTTTCTCTTGAGTTCGAAATTGTTGGAGTACTTTCTTCTGCAGCCAGTTGCACATCAGCAATAAATTGTTCTACTTCATGATCAATCTGTTCAATTGTTTGCATAGGGGATCTTAGGTTTATAAAACTTTCAAGTTTATCTCTGAATTCGTTCCAGTTTGTTCTTTTGTTCACGAGCTTAGGATTACTTTTCTCTATTATTTCTGCTTCGCTCAGTGATAATATTACTGGAGTATGATCTGACGATAAATCGTAATTACCTTCGACACGTATATGGTTTCGTTTAATACCTTTTACTACGAAAAAGTCTATAAGGTCTGATATTTTGTTAGAATCAGATGGCCAATATGTTGGCGAGCCAGAAGAATAAAATTCGCAGTTGTATTTGCCTAGATCCCCATTGGGTGTGTTTAGCATTGAAGTCGCCACCAACAAGGAAGTTATGTCCTAACAAATTTAGGAGTTCTGCATAGTCTTCTTCAGTTGGAGAGCGCCTCGGAGGGCAGTATATAGATGCTATCTTAAACTCTTTCTTTTTTATACCAATACTAACTGTTGTTACTTGCATGTTTTCATTACCAAACTTAGGCTCTTCATAGTGTGTTAAGCACTTTTTTATTAGTATTGCTGATCCTCCCCTAGCTTTGTCAGCTGGGTGCGGAGCCTGATAACACGTATAGTTAGGTAATTTACTATCAAGATTTTGTTCTATAGCGAGGTGAGTTTCGGACACCAAACAAATGTCTATATGCTCTACATATGTCTAAAAAGATGTTTAGTTCTGATACATGTTGTAAAAGACCGTTTGCATTCCATGTTGCGATTTTGAGTGTTCTGTCCATCATTGTTTCTTAAGAGCGACTTCTTCGCTTAGCTGTTTTATGTTTAAATCTTGTTTGTCAATCCTTTTCAGGATAAGTTCAAGCATTTCTTTAATAGATGTTTCTTCGTTCTTCCGCACATTTTTAACAATCTGGGAATAGGATTTATTTTCATCACTTTTGCTTAGTGCAATTGCTTTTGGCGGTTGATTTTTAGTTTTGTTTTCAACTGCTACTTTTTTGCTTTCAACTATTGCTTTTGTGTTTGTTGGGTTTCTTAGCTTGTTCCCAGTTTTGTTTTTTCTTTTTGAAGTGAAAATAAAAAATAGTTCCACTATTCAACTTAAAAAAAAAACAATTATTGTCTTCAAAAAAAAAAGAAAATGCGAAGTTATTGCTTAAAAAAGTGCATTGAGGTTATTTTCAAACCAATTTCATCAATAAAAAAGAAAACAGCTTTGGAATTGTAGAAGCATAGTTACACGGTCAAATATTACACATATTTGAAAAAAATGATTTACGCATCGCAAAACAAAATTTTACACCACGAAATCCAAAAAAAACATCACATGGCTTAACCCAACCCTCGACCAGAAACACAGATGGTTTAATATAGCTTTTTAATACTTACCTTATTTTTTTTTTGTATTTTTCTCTCAATTTAGCAATAAAATAATTTAAAATTTGTATTTTTGTTGTATTACCTACATAAATATCCCTACATGCTAAACACTACATCGAGTGCCTTTCCTTTTTCCAAAATGTCCATAACACAAATAGAAACTATTTTATTCATAAATTACCTTTACCATTGAAAACTAAAAAAAAAAATCCCAAACCACCTATGAATGAACATACCAACTTCTTTTTAATTTTTTATACTCACCACCCTGTAGTTAATTTAATTTTATCTCTAAAACAAAATAAACAAACAATACAACAAAAATCACCTGCCACTGCCATTTTAGAATTCAATTCTCTTTCGCTACCCCTTCATTTATTTTTTCTTGTTTTCAACCAAAAATATGCTAACGAAATTCTCCCATCACCCATTAATTTTTTTGTCAAAACAAAATATCCTCTCGTCATTTACTACTTTCTCTCATTGCTGAAATGCTGATTGACAACAGCAAGAAAGCATTTCTCTCAAAAAGGACAGAGAAATGAATTCGCCATTATAAGCGAAAGCCAGTTCAACAGTTCAGCTGCATCAACTACTCAAAGCTCTCACAAGTCAATACACATCCCTCCCATTCACTCACAGCTCAGCCGATCATTACCGGTGCGGTAGATCATTTCACTGACGCGATTTGTTTTTATTTTTACTTTGACTCTTAAGAGTGAGGAGAGAAATTAACACTGAATTGAGGCCAGAGTTCAGTTGCAGTTGTTCAAGTCGACAAGTGCGTTTCGGTTTCGTTGCTTTCTCCGCAATTTTGTTTTAAAAAAATTATAAAATTTCAATGTGAAGTGATAAAATCAACTATTTGAATAATTATTTGTGAACAAAATGTTTGCTTAAGTTAATTTTTTTTTTGTCATGGCGTCGCGTCGTCCTCGGTTTTTGGTTGTAAATTAGAGCTCGGGTATATTAGTGCGGCTTAAAATAAAAAAAAGTTGTGGCTTTTGTATTCGGTTTAAATATATTTTCCTGTAAAAAAAACTGTTTTTTCCGATTAAAATATTTAGTTGAAATTAAAAATAATGGTGTTACTCGCGTGTGATTTGTTTTTCTAATAAATAATTATTTTGTGAACGTGTTCAATCATGCACAGTACCTACCGACGAGGGAAAAATAGTAAGCCACTTGCTGGTTGGCTGAATGATTTTATTTTTTTGATAAATTTTGAGCAAATGGTAAGTGATTTATTTTTACTTTTAATAATTAATAAACAAAGAAAGAAAATTAACGAAATCTTGGTCGCACGTTTGTTCCTATTTGCTCTAATTTGGTTGAAAGGTATTCGAATTTAAGACATTTAATTTCATTTGCATATTTTGACTTTTTAAAAACAAAGTTTCAAAAATAATATGAAAGCTTGATTTTTCAAACTTCATTTAAAATAATATAAAATTGACAAGTGATTGGATTAAAATGGGAAGATTGGAGAAGTAAATAAAGATATTAATTAAATTTATGTGTAGGTACTAGGTAGGGCGTTTTCAAGAATATCAAATTAACTTCAATTTGATCGTCATTTTTGACGTAGATTTTGCCTTCCTAAGATATACTCGTATCAACGTCAATGACTTTTCCTGACTCTCTTGCTTTTCAAATTTTTTTTTCGTCAACTCAATTTTTGTACTCCAGAATTGCGATGCAAATAATTTCATTCTCATCACAAAAACTATAAATGTTCCGTGATGTTATCCTTACCTATCCTATGACCTTGGCAACTGCCTTGTCGAATCCTCGCAGAAAACTCAGTGTTTTTTTCTTTGATTTGCTCTCATATTTTGACGGAGTAAAATTTCAATTCAATTTAATTCAATTGAGCAATTTATGGAGAGTTTCGTTAAAATTTGTTCAGAATTTCATAAAAACTCGTTCACACGTTGACAAAATTAAAGGGTTTCGTCCCGGAATGTAAAACTCGTGCAGAATTTTGCAAAAAGAGTTTATTTTGAAGTTCATGGTTATCCAGTTTTTAGAGACTTTTTATTTTTCAATTAAATTCGTGGAAAGCAGTTTCGTTAAAGTTTTTTCAGAATTTATTTAATACCTGGTTAGAGTTTTTTTTATAAAAGAATTCCTGATGAATATTAGAACTCACTGAATGATCCAGGTTTCTCTAGAATGTTTGAAGAATATACGAAAAATTTATGCAACTCGAGGAGAGTTTCGTTAAAATTCAATCAGACTTTTATTTAAACTCTTTCAAAGTAGGTTTCCATGTCGAGTTCCGCTTGTTCAGGGTATTGGTTACATTATACTACTCCATAAAGCTAGTTGAGAGTTTAAAAGTAGTACAGTATTTTGAAAGAATTTGTTTATTGTTTAAATTTTGTAAAGTTTTGTTTAAAATCGTTCAAAATTAAAACACCAATCGCTTGCAATTTGATGAAAATATTCCGTGTAGAAACAAACCTTGCTTACAAATACCCGTTTGTCTAGAATGTTTTGGAAATTTACAGAATTTTTATGAAATTCCTGGAGAGTTTGTTTAAATTCGTTCAATTTTTTTTTTTAGATTTGCATTTCAGATAGTTCAGAGTAATTTTTCATGTGCAGGGTATCGCTTTTTCAGGGTTTTGCTTACAAAGATCTACTAAAGCTTGTTGAAAATTTTGGGTTTGTCTAGTATTTTAGAAATTTTGGGAACTTTTCAATTAATTTAGTGGAAAGTATTTTCGTTAAAATTAGTTAAGAATTTATATAAAACTTGCTTAGAGTTCAATTTATTAAAAATTATTCTTGTTGAATCTCAGAAAGATTCACGGTTCTCTAGAATGCTTGAGAAATTTACAGAATTTTTATGCAATTCATGGGGAGTTTAATTAAAATTCGAACCGACTTTTATTTAAACTAGTTCAAAATAGGTTTTCATGTCAAAAGTTCCGCTTGGTATTGGTTTCATAATACCACTACTTAAAGCTATTTGAGAGTTTTGCAGTGGTATAGTTTTTTTTAGCATTTTTTTTTATAAAATTCGTGGAGAGTTTCATTTATATTCGTTCAAAATTAAAACATAAAATCGCTTGGAATTTGATGAAAAGATATCGCGTTGAATCATAAAACTTGCTTAGACATTCAAATTTGTCTAGAATGCCTGGGAAACTTACATAATTTGTATGAAATTCGTGGAGAGTTTCGTTAAAATTCTTTCAGATTTGCATTTTAAATCTTTTAGAGTAGGTTTTCATGTCAAGGGTTCAATGTTTTGGTTACCCAATACCACTAAAGCTAGTTGAGAATTTTGCGCTTGTCTAGTATTTGGAAGAAAATTAAGAATTACAAAAATTCAAGTAGAGTTTCGTTTAAATTCTTTTAAAAATAAACAAAAACAAAACTCCTTTTAAGTTGAAAAACAATCTAACTCTCTTAGAAACTCACGTTTATTAAAAATACCAGAATCTTTTTAAAATTCTAAGATTTTCATTAAAATTCGTTCAGATTCGCGTGTTTAGTCGTTGAGGTCGTTTATTGCCAGTGATTTGATTGTTCAGGGGTTTGGTTTGTTAAATTAATATCTTTTTTACACTTTTTTTTACTTATTGTATACCTTGGCTCGAAAGCCCTTTGTAAAAATTCCATTCAAGTAAATAAATAACATGAACTGGAAACCAGTTTAGAGTTTTTGTGGTCTAGTATTTTCGAAAAGTATTAAGAATTATTAAGCAATTCGTGGAGATTTTCGTCGAATTTAAAAAAAAGCTCGTTCATATTGTTAAAAAGACTTCATGTTTAACCATAAAACTTGCTAAAAGATTCGCATTTGTCTAGAATGCCTAGGGAACATAAATGTTTTGTATGAAATTCATGGAGAGTTACGTCAAAATTCGTTCAGAATTAGGATTTTGAAAAAAAGCGAGTTTTTATAGGTTTTAGATTTAAGAATACCAGTTTTGAAGTACAAATATTTTTTTCTCGTTCAGAGTTTCACGATTTTCTGGTTTTTCAGAAAAGTATAAGAGAATTTCTATACAATTCGTGGAGAGTTTTATTAAATTCATTCAGAATACAAAAATTGTTTAGGTTTCCACAAAAACATTAGAAGTGTTGAAGCATAAACTCGATAAGAGAATAGCTTTTATCTAGAATGTTTGAAAAATATGGAACTCGTTCAAAATATTATTTTTACTCGTTCGGGAGAATCGAGAAAAAAGATGACATTTTTTGAAACTCGTTTAAAGTTTCGTTAAAAAAACATTATTAAAGCTTGTCGAGAATTCTGTGGCTGTCTGTATCTTGAAAGTAAATAAGATAATTTTTATGAAATTCGCCGAAAGTTTTATAAAAGTGAGTTCAAAATGAAGGAGAAAACACAATCGAGAGCTTTATGGGTTAAACCAAGATGTAACTACTGTCCAAAAAGTCAAAAATTGTCGGATTTATTCATACGTGGGCTGGACCATATTGAGCAAATGACAACAATATTCCATTTAATAAGATTTTTGAGTTCGACTCATCAAGTATAAGGCGACAAAGTCATAATTTGCCTTCATAAGCAAAAGCAATTATTATTATGTGCAAACTCATCAAAACATACAAAAATTTCCTCAACACCCTGTGCATACTATGCTGAAATAAACATTTCAGTCATGGACCAAACGTGGTCATAATTTTTGTATGTATGTGTACCACACATAAGGATATAATTCAAAACCACAAAGACGAAGAGACATGGAAATCAGCTTTTTGATTAGATATGTCAAACTCCATGATATACAGGCACCATTTTGGCATTTTGAATTCAGATATAACACATAATGTTGGTACTATACATCTCATTGTTGGTATTATATTTGTATGGAGACCAAGACCTAGTCATTTGGATTATACTACGAGTATGTACTTGGTACGATGGCGATGACGAAGAAGCCAACGTTTAAATAGATAGACTTTCCTCTGGGAAGATGTTTTATGCTTAGATTGGTGAAGGATGACATGTTGTGTTGTTGGACTGGGTATAGAATAGATTGCTCTGTTCTTCAATAAAACGAACAACACAACAAATCACGTATTCTACGTGTGACTTTATTGCTTAAAAATGAAAATGAATGCGGTATTTTTCCATTTCAAAAAACACAGTTTTAATTGGAAGTGTACAATTGGATGCAAAAAAAAAGGTTAATCATGTTTTATAAACGAAGTGGTTCATGGTAATTGGATTTTGGGAAATAGTGAGGGAAGTAGGAATTATCCTTGTGGAAATCACCAAGAAGATATTGGTTTTTTCTTTAGCTGATATTCGTGTATACATGTTGACAGATGGTTCTGAAGAGTTTTTGTAAACATTTATCTGAAATATTTTTGTTTCTGTTTTTTTGAAAAAGAAAAAATGTGCATAATTATTGGGAACAATATTTCTGAAATGTTGAATTTTCTGAAGTGTTGAAGAAATCCTTTAAGTATGTTTCTAGAGATAAATTTTCATAAATTAATTTTTATAAAAATAATGTTGCTGGAATGCCTATCTCTGCGATTTATTTTGAAAGCTGTCTAAGTTTGTGAGTTTGACTGATTTCGCTTAACAGTTTTATTTATAATATTTACATGCGCAAGTTTCATGAGTGTTACTAATCTTCGACTTTAATTTTTCTTTAGTTTTGATTGAGCTGCAAAGGCTTAAACAAGTTCAGTAACAAACTTTTTGGTAGGGTGACGAGATTTGGGTAGTTGCTGATTTGACCAGAAGGTGCCAATGTCTTCGTGCATAAGAAAATTGGCGTTGGACAGCAGGTGGGTCAAGTGAGGGGAAGCAATTATCCTCAGTACAGAAGCATTGTGCTGGTGGTGACCTTTTTATAGTGCCGGATATGAATCGCATAATATTTGGCAGTTGCATGTTCCCATCTGTACCTGGCCACTCTTTAGCCACACTTGAACACAGTATTCCGCTGGCTATAGAAACACTAGTTCAGAGCGTTGATGCACATGAACCTTAGGTCTATTCCTAGATCATCTACTATTCCTATAATTGATCATCCACGCACCCAAGTTCCATCGAAATGGTCGCAGGAATACCGCTGCTGCATGAGTTGTATAGCAGAGTGGCAAGGACGGAACCCTGAGGAAGGCCGTTATTTAGATTTTTACTCAAATTTTCTCATATTATTGAAAACATAAAAATGGTGGTTTGGGAATACATAGGTTTATAAAGTGTGATGTCTTTAGACAAAAAACAGCTTTCAACAATTTAAATTTGAGTCCATCTTTCCAAATGGTATCATATGCTGTAGCTAAGTCAACAAAAGCAAGGGATATTTTAGCTTTTTTTCAAAACATGATTTATGTGTGTCGTCAAGAAGAAGGCCGTTTTCAAAAAAATATCAAATCAAAGTCAATTTGATCGTCAATTTTTGACGCAGATACTGCTGTCGTCAAATATGCAATCGTCCTTCTAGCACAAAATCGGTTTGATCAATGTCTATTAATTTACTTGCAAAACGCGTTTGACGTTTACAAACCCGCTCTCTGACTTTTCAATATTTTGTTCGTCAACCTGATTTTTTTTACTGCACTGCAGATGATGTTTTCGAACATGTGTCTTCAGCAAGCTGGATTATCTAACACACTGCGAATGCAGCAAAATTTGTATTGGCGTTTTCGAACAGAAGTTCGAAGTTTGCGTTTAAGAACATCCTAAAATAGCATTTTTGACGCAGATGACGTTTTCGAAAACAGCCGAACATTAAGTCCGTGCTATTTTTAGCTACTTTTGCGATTGTAGATAAAGCGTTTGGAAGTTTTTAATAAGTTCTTAGGAGTGCTTTTGGAACGATAACTTACCGGTAGCTTATAAGGTTTACCTAGCTTGAGAATTTATTTGTGATTTTCGTTCGTTTGAACGCAGTCGGGATTGTAAAAGATTGCCATCTTTGGGAATGCAGTCTTATTAAATCTCTCCTTGAATTCAACAAAAAGATTGCATTATTTACATTTTTTTTAAGAATGCGACTTCAAAAAATGTATTCGCCATTTTTTTTTCTTTTTGAAAAGATTGCAATCTTTTTTGTTTCGAATCTTTTGTCACCATCAACTGATTGCAATCTTTTGAGAATTCATGCATTCTGTTTATTCTTTTTGCATTCTTTTGAATTCTTTTGGATCCTTTGAATTTGTTGCATTCTTTTGAAGTCTTTTGGATACTTTAAATTCTTTTGAAGTCTTTCGCATTCCTTGAATTCTTGCATTCGTTAGAAGTCTTTTGAATTCTTTTAATTCATTGCTCAAAAAATTCCATGTGTAGATGAACGTCTCCATTTGAGAGTACTTTCACTGAAAAACTCTCGATAGTGACTCCCGGATATCTGTCTGCCCCCCCCCCCCTGTACGTTATCTTCATGACTGTCAATTTACTCGAAGATTGCTCCAGTCTTTTAACTCCTAAAAAGTACGTGCCTTTAATGTGTGAGTCAATTTCATGACTGTGTCAACTTTCTCGAAAGCTGCTTGAAAGTTGCTCGCAGCCTTTTTATTATCAAGTGGATACGCGCCTTCAGCGGTAATCAGTCGTCCTAAGTCATAAAAACTCTTTAAACGAAAATTTTTGTAATGTAATTTGTCTTCTAAAAAAATATTTTTTTAATCCAATAGACTAATATATTTTTAAATCAGTGAATACCTTTTTCATTTAAAAAAAAAATGCATAAGCTGCAATTTTTTAAAGTCCCAAAATAAATTCAATAACCCTTTCCTAGCCCTGTAAAATTATTTATACCAAAAAAAAAAAAATATTTACAATTTACCACTAGCTTCAAACAAATCTGACCCAATCACTTCAACACCAACAAAAAAAGTAAAAAAAACAAACAATTACACAATCCGTAACCATAAAAATGGAAATCCTCAGAAATAAAAAAAATATATCCAATCATCCCAGGCAATAAAAAGATTGTCGTAAACATTGCCACCCATTCAGTAAAAAAAAAACGAATAAAAGAAACACGTGCAGCAAAATATAACCAAAACCTTCCGGTCAAAGGCTAAGCTTCTGCCACACAAAAAAAAAAACTCAGGTTCAAAACGAAAATTGTCACGCAAGTGTACAAAAAAAAGAAGAAACCCAAAGACTTATGTCCGTGTCGTCGGCATCGTCATAGTTGTCAGGAAACATAATAAACGGGTCAGTCGGTCTTCGACAGCCCTTAAATTCTCAGCATATAGTCGTCTATGCCTTGTAAGCGGGTTCTTTTGTATTTCCATGCATATAGCCTCTCACCATCACGAGCAATTTTGATCCCCTGAAGGACATACGCGTATAGAAATATAAACGCCACCAATCACTCGAAAGCGGAAGACAAACTGGGTTTGTGCCGTGTAGGAAACTAATTTCGTACCCAACGCACAGAAAGTTCAGAGTTTTTGGACCGAAATAGAAAAAAAAAAACAAAAACTCAGTAGCGTTGTTGGTAGTAACAACGCCTTAACAGGTTTTAGTCGAGTTTTGTCAAGGCCCTAGAAAGTTTTCCGTAGGATATATTTAGTTGTAGAAAACTTATGAAAAATTTGACAAAGTTTGCCTCCCCTAGATTTCCCCTATGGAAGCCTTTTCATTGTGTTGGTTAAACATAACAAAAACATGTAATTTTTCCAGGCGGGATGGTATGAATGGATGGTGCTTTGGTCTGGAAAATAGGAGATCCCATTAAGATCAGATACCAATTTCTTTTATGCTGCTTGAGACCCTAGAGAAGTTCTATAGCTTCCCTCGCTAGGCCCTTGTTAGCATTAATGAAAAACTGTCTTGGGCTTTGTGAAAAACTAGATAAAATTTTGACTCTTTCATAAAAATAAAGTTTGTTGTACTTGTTTTGTGAAGGCTTCATCAACACTTTCTGAATTGTGCCATTTTAAAGCGCCCCTTCCATTACAATGCCTTAGTCCTTATCGAAACAAAGCTGCCACTGATTAATCCCTTTTGCAAGACCAATCAGCAAAACAGCACGAGTACGATGGAACAACAACTCGGGGCCAAAAAACCTTTCCTATCGTAGAATACATAAGCTTTAACAAACACAATTCATTCGAGTCGAGTTCGAGTGTAAACAAAAACAACCCTTCACTCGTAGACAGTGTCGCGGAATTTATCTACGCCGGCGATGATGTCCTTGTTTCACCTTGGCCCTACTTTTTTTTTCTCATTTATATTTCTATCCTTGCTCTTGTTGTTTTTGCTCTACGAACAAAATGAAAATAAAACAAGATTTTAGTATATTTTGTGAATTTTATTTATAGAGCTTTGCTTTTTCGTGCAATATGTTCTTCCGACACGAAAAGAAGGCTCTGCAAAGGGATAGAGTACTTAAGGTTTTGCCGTGTTTTTTTGTTCATTCTGTCATTTACACCCTTTGCACAAAGCAGGAATTATTCGAGTTGCGAGAGAGATAGTTTTTTATTTGGTGGCCTTTGATTTGGTTACATTTTTATACTGTACTTGCACAAAACCACTACACAACAACAACAAAAAAAAAAACAGTAAAGAGGCATAAAACAGATTTAAGGGCTTACAAAGGGCATGTTTGTGAAATAGGCTTTTCTGTCGTTTTTATTATTTTTTATAACTTTTTTTTTATTCCTTTTTATCCTAGGAATAAATTTGCGCGCTTGGCGAAAAAACTGACACAAAATTTGAAGAAGGTTATAAAAAAAAGTAAGTAAAAGACCAAAGGTAACCATAAAATGAAATGTCAAACAGTTTATAAGGTTGTGACTTAATTGTAATAGCAAGATGACTAAGTACACGAAAGTCATTTTTAATGGAACTCATACATCATTTTGGATTATAAAAAGTTATTTGTCGATTGTCTATTATGTCTTTGTCTGGAAAAATGGCAAGTTTTTATCAAGTATAGTCTATGTTCCATAAATTTTTTTTTCCGTAAGACAGAAATGTAGTCGAGTAAAACTTGTCAAATACACTAGAGGCCCTTGCTAGTTAAAACTTGTTAGGTAGGTTTTTCCAGGCTACCTGTAATACCTTCCCGCGTGGAAAAATGACTGGTTTTTTGTCAAGTTTAATCAAGGTCCTGACAAGGGCTCGATATGGGCAATCTTAACAAGGAAAACTTGTCAAAAGTGAGTCTCTCGCTAGCAAGAACTTGTTTTTTTTATCCCATCACAAATACCCCATATCTCAACTTGAAAAATAAATTAGTTTTTAACGAGGCCCAAGAAAGTTTAACTTTGATGGTAGCAAGGGTCTAGCTAGGGTAACTATCGATTTTTTTTAGGGCCTTGTCCGTTTGGTAACTTTTTGCCTAGAGAAAAAAATAAAAAAAGTTTAAAATAGTTTAGTATTAAATTGCGTATGACAAAGGCTCTTTCTATGTCACTGATGAGTATAAGTGAGTACGCCAGATAAAACTCCAATTTGTAGGACTAAACGCTAGTAAAAGCTATTTGAAATAAATTGCTGTGGTTATTCGGGTACCCCAGATATACCGGTGCCTGAGTACCGAAGAGGCTTAGGTCCTTGATTGTGAAACTGGGTATTACTCGGGTAAAACCATGAGCCCAATTGGTCACCAAGATCGTGAGAATTGACTCCGAAAGTCTTTTACTTGTGGAATTTTCTTAAGTAACAGGTCTATTGCCGATAACCTGGATAATATCAAGTAAAGAGATTCTTTCATTAGCCGCATCAAGTGAATGGAATATTTTACAACATTGACCTGTCCCAATTGGAACACCCTTTACTATCCTTAAAATTCCTTTATAAAATCTGTAAATTGGTTCAAATTTTATTAATGGAACACCGCCTCTTAATACAACTTGATCCACTGTATGACGTGGTAGGCATTAATATAGACTGCAATGGTATTTAATTTTGAACGAAATTTATTTATTTAAATTAAAAAGATAATTAAAGTTTACGTCCTTAAATGACTCAATTATAACTTTTTTTATAGAATTTCATTTAACCATGTTTTTTTTTATTTTCTCAATAAAAGAGTCTTAATTAACATTTTCATTATAAAAAAAAGCTAAATTACACAGAACTATTCTCCCAAAACGCATAGGCTTTCACATTAAATTGTTCCTTAATTACATTATCTGCAAAACCACAAAATTTCATTACAAAGTAAAACCACACTTTTATGCGTCATTAATAAACAAACAATAAAATAATTTAAAAAAAAGTACATCACGTCCTTGTTAACGTGAAACGTCCTCCTCCACATTGAACAGTGTAAACAATTTTAAGTATTCAAAGCTAAAGTGTCCTTAACATTTTTTTTTGATTTCAATATCCTTTTCGACGTCATTGACCTACTTCCTGTCCCGTGTCGGTATGTTTAACTAGCTTTCAATACAACCTTTATATTTCATGGTGATTTGCCTTGACTAAGAATCAAAGTTTTGCTTTTTAACATACATTTCACATGTCACACAGGTGGTGCCACAATACCGTGACCACCATTATTTGGCCACCAAACGTTTATAACTTCAATTGTAATCCACCGCCACGTAATTATTATATCCTTGCACAGTTCAGAAATATCTCCCTCATCCACTCCCACTACCCCCCAAGGCTTAAATTCCAAGAACTCCCTGCTTTTCAAAAAAAAAAAATTCAAACTCACCTACCAACATACCAATACATGTGAATTTATATATGGATGTATGTGAATAAGTAATTACATACAAGAGCAAGTGACCATTACACACAATTATTAGCACGTTAACTCGTGAGATTGCCATACATCAAAATGATTTACTGGAATTTAAAATTAAAATGTTTGTCTCTTCGTAAGCGGTGGCCGGCAGCGAGACGCGGCGCGGCGCGGCGGGCGCTACCCCGTCGTCAAAGTCGTTTTTTATGCAATAGTATGCGCAAATAATACACCGACAATTTGACAAACAGATAAACGAACTCAATGCCAATGACAAGGACTATTCTTTACATGAATAAAAAAGAACAGACAAAATATGTGAAGATAACGAGCAATGAAAATGAAAGCAAAGCGCAGAACTCCGATCCACGAATATTAAATTTGCCTTTTTTGCCTGACTAAAGTTGCGTTTTTTTTGTTTTCTTGGTTTTACAAAGGATGAAATATTGGATTCATGATTTTTTCAGCAAAATATGAAACGAATAAATATGAACGGAAAAATTGTGTGTTTTATTCGAACTTAGCTAAAAATTAAAATTATATGTTTTTAAATTTCAATATTTGTATAGTTTAGGATAAATATATATTAAATATTGCATGTATATGTTTGTATGCATGATGTGAAATGCGATGTTATTAGATTTTTTACTGGCTACTTGAATAATTAATGTTAATCATTATTTTTGCATTAAAAACAAACTTTGTTACATTAAAATTTGCCTAAAAACTGACATGCGATCATCTTTGTTTATCGAAATGTTTGTAGACATAAGATTTTATCGAATAAAGCAAAAATAATAAATGCACAATTAAATATGTAAAAATACTGTGTAATATTATTTAGGCTTTAACTACCTATTCGATATAATTCGACAAAAACCCACGTTTAATTGCAATTTCGCTCAGAACTGAAAGAACTATAGTCTTACATTTTTGTACTAACTTAAGCATGCTTTTTAAAGCAGAATATTTGCTTGTGAACATTCTCTCACTGTCATATTCAAATTTCAAAATGCGATGTTTTCACATTTTTATTTAAGGTAAGATTTACATTTTATTTTATTTTCGGGTTTCTTGTAGATATGTTATTCTACAGTAATTTCACGTATGGCAAAACTCTATTTCATTGAAATTTAATTGAAAACTGAAATGCGATGTTTTATACTGCCATTTTATATAGCTATACATTTAAAGTTTTTTCATCGAAACGCTTGTAGATAAGTTATAATACCAAAATTAGTAGTAATACCGTATTTTTACAGAAATCTATTAAAAAACAAACATGCGATGTTTTTATACTCTCAACTTTTAGTTAGCTGAAATTTATTTTTTTGTAAGTAATACATTTGTAAAAATATCTAACTTTTAATTGATAAAACGAAAAAAATCAATACTGTCTTGAGAAAATGAGCTAAAAACAATAAACGTTGCAACCCTTTAAACGCACTTTTAAGGCACTTCAACAGGTTTTTTTTTTAAATTTATTTTCCAATATTTTGTAATGAGTGATGTGAGGCATGGCGTTTTTCTTTTTTAACTAAGAGCAGGTAACGGAACTGTCAAACTCAAATTCTATGTTTTTTTTAGCTCAGACATATCATTAGAGCATTAAAAGTGTTTTTCTATTTTCCATCGGAGTTAGCTGAGAGCTTGCTCAATAAGCTATGTTCTGATGCTCAGCCTCTGCTCAAAGTCTTGCTCAGAGCCAAAAAAAGAAAAATGCCAAATGCAAATCAGTTTGTGGAGTAAAAAATTGTTTACCTAAAAAAAATATTAAAATTTTTGTGAAAACATAGATTTAAATATACAAGTTTTGCATTGTGATGTTCTATTAGTTTTATCAGACAAAAGTATTAATTATTATAAAGTATCAAGTATTATTATTATTAGGGCTGACATCTGATAACTTAGAATCTGTTATTCGTTTTCATCGAGTATTTTTTCGTCGTTTTTCAATATTTATTCAAAATGCGATGTTTTTTTCAATTTGGCATGTCATTTTTGTTATTGAAAAAGAATTAAATAAGAACATTTTTTGTTACATTTTTATTATTTTATTTAATGTCGAAAATTCGATATTTTTGATTAATTAATAAGTTCAGTAGAAGTGACATGATGATAAGTGCGTTGGACTGTCATGCCGATGGTCTGTGCTCGATTCCCAGCCGCTGCCACCTTAAAACAGAAATGTTTTTCCCAAGGTACTGCCTCTTGCGAAGAACTGACAAAATTGTCATGAATTAGTGCCGTTCGGACTCGGTAAAAAATTGTAGGTCCCCTCTATTCCTGCCAAAAACACGCATGGTTGAGAGTTGTAAGTGACTAGGCCCTAGTCCTCCACGTAGTTAGTATTTTTTATAATTTCTACCTAAATATGAAAAAAATAAATCAAAGTTCATAAAAATATTGCAATAGTGCATTCATTCAGAATAAAAAGAACAGTTAAATTGCACCAAATTAAAAAAAAAACGAAAGGAATGAAATTATTTAAAAAGTAATTTAACAAAAGAAAAAACTGAAGCTTCTTCAGAATTTTTCCTAGAAAATTCAAACACTGAAACGAGAGCTCTTTTTTTATTATTGAAGGTGCTACTTACGATTGAAATTTAGTTTTTATATCCAGGCAAGGTATTGGGGCACATCAAGATGTAGTTTAAGCTGTTGGTAAGCAAATCTAAAGTTTTTGACATTGAAACTTCATCAGTGAAAATCAATTTTTGTCTAGCAACAGCTTAAACGACATCTATGTTCATTTGTTCATTTTTGTATCAATATTTTCGTCTAAAAAAATTATGAATTCGGGTAATTAACCTTTTTTTTTCTTTTTTTTTATGAAATGCGATGTTTTAGTTTAGAGATTTAATAATCTTTTAGTTAAAAAAAAACACTTCTACATTCATATGTACACAATTCCTTTATTCATTAAAGATTTGAAAGGAGGAAAAGTTTAACCAAATTGTGTAAATCATTTCCCATACAAAATTTGACAGTTCATTAACCAAAAGATAAACTTAACCAATTTGTAAATTTATCTACGGTCTTACGAAGTTGCATGAATACCTTTAATAATTTGGAAAAAAAAAAAATAAAATATGTTTTGTGGACTTTAGCATAGATTTTTTTTTTAGCATAATATGCGATGTTTTGTTTATTCAAATATATTTTAAGTCACAGCAAGCATCAAATACCAATTCTTCAACTAAATAGAGACAGTATTATTTTATTATTATTTTAGTTTGTTAGATATACAAAAAACAGAAAATTTATTAAACAATTTTCTCCCTTTGCTATAAAATTTTGTATTTTCATGATTTAACAGCTATAAGACCATTTGTTTTTCATATATATGCTGGAATATACATATGCGATGTTTTAATTTTTTTTAAGTTATGTTTTTAACCCTACAAATTTCAATAATAAATTCATATAGTTATATGTTCATTCATTGCATAATTTTTCGACTTAAATCAAACAAATGTGAAACAGTTTTTTGAAGAAAGTAGACATGCGATGTTTTATTTTGAACCCAGAGCCAAATTACTTTAAATCCTCAACCAATCCTATACACAAATGTGCTTGATTTTAATGAGCAGGAATGGAAGGAGTTATTATTTTCTGTCAAATCCAAGCATCTTAGGTGACAGACACTTTTTCATGACAAGAGATACAAATATTCTTTGAGATTTTGTCACTTCTTTGCAAGAGTTATTAAACCCAAGAAAAAAAATTTCTTTTGGTGGTATTGTATACGATACAATCTATAGACCCACAAACGTGACAGTCTTACGTTCAAATGCCAATTTGGTACCAACATAAATACAATTTTTAAAAATTTATCGGGATTTTTACGACTTTTATTGAAATACATAGAATAAATATCATTCATACATATTTGCCATTTTGCTTGATTTGTATATAATTTAAATTCAATCCAAGCACTGATTTAGACAAGAATAACGTCTGAAAACAAGTGAACATGAGCCCTCATATATCTATGTATATGTATCTATATCATTATTATTTTTTTTATTATGCGTGACGTTTATTTTTCATGCTCAACAAAATTCACTGTGGCGTATACGTAACTTTTTTCATTATTGCTGAGTTTATTTCAAATCAACTAATAACAACAGCATGAATGCTCTACTGACTTATAGAATGTATCATGCGAGTTTAGAAAATAAAAAAATTATTTTTTTTCCATTTCCACCCCCTTCAAATACATGCATACAAACTCGCAAACCATGCCAAGCTTGAATATAAAAATGTATGTTAGTAGAACTTGTTTTTTTTTTCTCCCCATTTTTTTTTTTTTTTGTAATATTATTTTTCCTTAACCCTGACACAGATGACTGCTTAACATGAAACATTCCATGATTTTAAAATGGGTGCTTCGTATATACAAATAGAAAAATAAATGGTATCCTACCAACCAACATACCATCCCTTCAAAAAGAGAAAAAAAAAAAACAAGTTTCTATGGGTGTATGGTGGAGTTCGAAAAAAACACATTCGCGAAAAAGACGAATAAAATGCAACCCCTAGCAAATAGCCTGACTCCCTCATCATACAACTGTGCCAACGCCTTTTCTAACAAGTAGGCAATTCATTGCCAAGTGGGGGTTTGAAATTGCTCGCTATAGCCACATAGCAAGAGTTTATTTCTTGTTCCATTCACGATTTTGCTTGTGGAAATGAAAATTAATTACAAAAAGAAAAAAAAAAGAGAGTAAACACATAAAAAATAGAACAATCCACCAGTGAGTCGTATAGAGCTGTTCTTAATAAAAATTAAGATTTTTTTTTTGTTGTTGTTGATTGACTATTTTATGTACTACTCAAGTGCTCAATAACTTTTGTGTCCTAGAACAGCTTCAGGAAAATAATGTATTAAGCAATTTTACTCTCAATAACTGAAAACGTGTTAAAAAAGAAATTTGATAAAATTTTATTCTAAAAAAACAACTTGTTGATTAGAGGAAAAATATCTTTTTCAACTGAAGCCTTAATATTTCAACCTCATTCAAAGTCACATGTAGACATCGCTTGTATAAATCTTTTTCAATTTTTTTCTTGAGTTGAAACATTAGAGAAGCTGTGTAAAAGAAATTTTATCTTTCAGTTAGTTTGTTGAATCAGTTGCCCAAAAAGCCCTAATTCAGTTTTATTCACATCTTCCAAAGTTTGTCAATCTTAAAACCCTCTATAAGTTTTTTTTTTTTAAAGACAACTTTTACTGTTTCAACTTCAGATCCATCAGATAATAATAGAAAAACTTAAGGATTTATGGCATAACGCTCATTTCAACCTTGAAGTATTATCACTACTTGGTTGTGACACGACCATAATCACTGTCCTCCAAAAAAAAACCCTTAATTACCCAAGTCTGAATAAAACTTTTATTATTTCACAACAGACATAAACAAAAAAAAAAAAACACACACTTACCCACACAAATACACCCAAATTAGAGCCATCAAAAATGAGCTCGTAAAAAATAAGAAATTCTTAAAATTCCAGCCTCTATTATCCTAAGACTCCATAACAAGCCTCATTATTAAAATCTCTACTTTTTCAGAGAAAAAGAAGTTTTTTTTTCCTTCTTATTTCTTGTCGCCGATAAAAATATTCATAAAATTCAGTCTTGCTTTAATGTGAGGTCTTGGTGTCTTGCTTGCTGCGCGCTATCTTAGCAATGCATAACTTTAATAATGACTTTATACGCTCGTATTCATTTTAGTGTTCGTCTTTATCATTAAAGAACGGGGAAAAACCGAACTGGTAAGGTAGAATCATCCTGGAAAATGTTGTTATTTTTGTTGTTGTTTCGTGGTGTTGCTTGTTTTATCAATCTGAAACTTACTTACTCGCGCTTGAAGAAGGACAGCAAAAAAAAAACCTGAAATGATGTTTTCTCATCGTGAAAAAGCGCTTCTGTTTCGTCATAAAAATCAAAGTAACATTTTTGTGACATCCTTTGGGATATAAAATATCCTTAACGCTAGGTGTAGGTAGTACTATGGTTGTGTTGGGGAAGTTTATCTATTGGCAGCACAAATTTTTATGTTTGTATGGGAAAAAAAAATATTAAAGGATAAGAACTATACATTCCGGTGTTTTTCTAGTTGCCAAATGCCTGCCAGACGTAGGTAAAATGTTCAAAGCAGAATTTGTGAATCCTAATTGTACATACTTTTTTTTAAAGGTTTTTTTTTATTGTAAAAATAAAAACCTCTATTATACTTGAGGGTTATACCTCGTGGCATAATGGTTAGTGTCATGCCGAAAGTCTGGGTTCGATTCCCAGCCGTTACCACTTAAAAACAGAATATTTTCCGCGGGACTGAGGGAAACGGACAAATCCTCCAAGAATATACCTGTTATGAAAAATTCCTTCTCATATGGTCGTTTGGACTCGGCCAAAAGTAGTAGATCCCCTCCATTTCAGGAATGGTTGAGAGTTATAAGTCACTAGGCCCTGGTTCCTCCACGAGGTTGTACATTTATTTTAATTCTTTTTTGTGATACTTGACTTGTTGCCAGATGTTTATCTGCTAAAGTACTCAACATTTCTGGGAAGTGTTGATAAAGATATTTCATTTATTTCTATTTCTTCGGCAAAGTAGCTAGATGATTAACAAAAGTACAGAAATTACGTTCATATCAGTTTTACTGATGCCAAACATCTGACAGGTTTAAAAATTAAGTAAACTTTATGGATTTAGACTTCTCAATTAATACTTAAAAATTAAATTTACGTTTTTAACACCGACAAAAGATTTATCGAGACAATATCAAACAAAAAATTTTGTTGAGTTTTTCTTGCTGCCAAATGTCTGTCGAGTATGCATAAAATGGTCTTAAAAGCGACTTTTCGGATTCTTACTTCAGTTTTAAATTTATTTTCTTGTCTCATTTGGTTCCGACTGCAGATATAAGTTTTGAATGCCAAAAGTTTAATTTCCAATTACTCAAATATTTCAATAAGTTTTCTGTTGCCAAATGTTTTTAAAATATTCTCATAATGAACTAAAATTAATTTTTAAAGACAAATACAAACTTTTCCAATTATTTTAATATGTGTGGTAGAAATTTTTATTTCTTTAACCTTCTTGGTGCCAAATGTCTGCCATATATGCTGTATATAATCTCGAAAGCATTATTTTAGATTCTTTATTTCATTTTTAATTTATTTTCCTTAACAAAGGTTGAATATTTTTATTATTTAAATATGCGTGCCAGACATTTTTTTGTTTCCATATGTTTCTTGAAATTTATAAAAATAGTTTTCCAATCATCTTAATGATTTTGATTTTTTACTTCGATTCCAAATTAGTTTTTTTTTCAACAAAGGCAATTTCATTTCCATCAGTTTATTGCTGCCAATTGTCCGCCAAAGGAGCTTTTCGTTGCACTTGTTGTATGACCTATGACATTGGAAATTTCTCAATGAATGGCTTTTATTTTTACTTGCGATGGAGGTACTGTAAGGCAAGTTTTGGATTCGTGAACACCGAAAAAGTTGATGTCTAAATTCTGTGCGTCTGTCTGTTTGTTGGGCTACAACCTAAACGGCTTTAACGATTTTCTTAAAATTTGCTACATTGTTGTTTTTGATGATTCTGCCCACACGTTTTTTTCATTTTTCTTCGAATCAAAAATAACGGTACCTGCCATTCATTTTTTTAGCAATTTTACAAAAAATTTTCTCAAAAACAGCTCCACAACTTTTCTTAAAAAATTTTAATAAATTTCTTTTGGTAAAAGCTATCTTTTTTATTTCAATAATTTTTGTATGCGGAAGCGTCTAAACAATGTTAATAGTTTTTCTTGCCAATATTTTCAAACAAATTTTTTTTTGGATTTTTTTAAGAAATATGAAAATTAAATGTTTGATTTTTAAAAATATCGGTATTTAGGATTTTTTTACAATTTGTAAAGTATTTTAAGAAATTTTGTTTACTTTTATGATAAAATAACAAATCCGTACAAATGTTAAAAAACCCTTAAGGAAAATATTTTTTTTCTTAAAAACGATTTTTTTAAAACTTTTCCGTTAGCTTTTATTAGTGCGAAATGCTATCAAAAATTATAAATAATTACAAATAGCAACTATTAATAGTACTTTTCATATAGAACTTTTTTTTTTTAATTTTGCAGTTTCTCATTATCTGCTGATCAGATTTATATTATTTTTTTTGGGAGACGGACACAATCCCGAAATTCTCATTCCCTAAAACCCAAATTCTCGAAAATACAGAATCCTGAAAACCTAAAATTCCGAAAACCCAGAATCACGAAGGCCATTACCCTGAAAACCCAGAATCCCGAAAACCCCAAAACCTAAAATCACAAAAACCCAAAATCCCGAAACCCCGAAATCCCAAAAACCTAAAATCCAGAAAGGCCAAAAACGCGAAACTATATTTGAAAAAAAAACGAGTTAATTATAAAAATATAAAAATTGAAAAAAAAGTTATTGCGACTTCTCTGACAAACTTAATGACCGAATTCACATTAAAGTTTTCTTATTGATTAAGTCTCGATATAATAAAGTATTTTAAGGCAGAAAACAATAAGTACTTTCACATTATCGATACCTGATTCGATACTGCGTTTCCGGGTTTTTGGGATTCTGGGCTTTCGAGATTCTGGGTTTTCGGGATTTCGGGGTTTCGGGATTCTGGGTTTTCGGTATACTGAATTTTCGGGATTTTGAGTTTTCGGGATTCTGGGTTTTCGGGATTCTGGGTTTTCGGGATTTCGGGTTTTTGGGATTACGGTTTTCGAGATTCTGACCCCAAGCCTATTTTCTTATATATAAATTTCAAATCAGATTTAAAAAATCAACCTACATATCAAAATTTTCATAAAAAACGTTTTTGAATTTTTAAAAAGTTTCAAGTTGTTTTTTTTTTTGAAAATCGTTATATCAAAAACGTGTTGACAATTTTTTTTTAATTTTATTTTTGTATGTACAAAAATAAATATTAACGATTTTCATGCCAAAAATTTCCCTTAAACATGTTTTAAAAAATTTGATTTATAAAAATTAATTTCAGAATAATGCCGAAAATATAAATAAAAATATATAACAATTTCAAATGCTTCCAAAAGTCATAGATTACAGTTTGTTTCTGTAGATAAAACAAAGATGCCAAACACTTAACAGACTTAAACATTAAAAAAATGTTTTGGTGTGTTGTTTTTATTTTAAAATTTCTACATAAAATGTTCCTAGGATATGTTCCTGTGGATATTTCAGTACCAGACTTCTGTCTATCAGATAAAAACAAACTACATTGAAAAGTCACGATTTTTAAAAGCTTAACATTTCTTAGTAAAGTTCGAGTCTTAATATTTCTTGTAGGTTGCCAAAGTCTCTAAGATAATGTTAAAAAGCTGTTATTTCTACATGTAAAATGCCTTTCTAAGACTCAATTTATAGTTTTCTGCCTAAAAACTTGTCAAATGTTTGCCAGACACATTTGAAAATAATGATTTTTATTTTTTGATTATTAATATTATAATCATATTACAGTGTGTATAAATAATTTCACGAATTCCTAAGTTTCTTTACGGCATTTTGTCTCGTAGACTGAAAAAAAAAGAAACGTCGATAATTTTTTTCTTATCACATGTCTGTCAGATAAGAATAAAACCAAAAAGTACAAAAATTTTCAAAGTTTTACACTTTCCGTTCAAAAGTTTTTCTCAAAAAAAGACTTTTTAACAATCCGAAAAAAATTGTTTTTCAATGTTTTCCCATGTGCCAAATGTCTTTGATGAAGGTTACACAAAAAAGCCAAATCCTTAAATCTGAAAGTCTGATCTGAACGTATTTAATTAAAATCTTTTTCATTTGTTTTCGTGACAGAATGTTTAATATAAAAAAGGTTGTTATTTAAGTGAAAAAAAAAGGAAATTCTATTCCATATTATATAACCTATCCGATATGGCACTTAGTTTTATATTTGCCAGTTCAATGTCCATAAAATTAAGATTGGCACCTAATCTCAGTAATTGATTGCAAATATTATTTCACTACACAACATTTCTGCCTTGGGATAATAGCAGCGCTGATGTCAAAATACCTTTTTTTAAATCGATATTAAGAAAGAGCCTTATAATGGTAGGTATAAGTCCCGTGTCAGTCGTTACATAACAAAAAAAAAAAATCGTCCTTGTCATGATGACACAAAACATTCAGGTGCGTACATATTTTTGTTCATCTTTTAATTTTTGCATACCAACGTTTGTTGTCATAACGAACCCAGCCATCAGGAATAATAACGCACTTCGACGTGTCCTCTTGCGCAGTTATCCTGATGAAGGACTTTTTCGCGTAAGCAATATTATAGCAAGAAGAACAAAATGAAAAAAAAAAATATGAAACAAGCATTTTTGTCACGCTCGCTCTTCTCGCATTCTGAAAACGTTGTAATGAAATTTTATCACCATCCAGGGAGTTGTGTGTGTGGCTGTGCTGTGCTGTTTGTGTTTTTGTATATTCTTTGATGTTACCTCTCTGGGGCCAACAATATTTACGTCCAAAAGGGATAACGTCCTTTTTCTCATTTGGTTTGTGTTTATCCAGCAAGGACAAACCAATATTCTCACGGGATCTTTACCGGCCTTGGATTATTACAGGAACCCTATAGCATAAGCTATAGAAACAATAACAACAACTTACAAAGACTTGAGGCATGTTTGCTAAAGCCCCACGGTTGTTGCGTTGGGTGCGCAGAGAAACTCTATAGCGACGAGGTCGCGGCTAAACAATCTACTCTTAATAGGTAAAGGAGGCAGGCGGGGTGATGCGTTTAATTAATTTTGGATTTCACCTTACGTAAACACGCACACACACTCGCATGAGTCCTGTAGATCCCTTTTTTTTCTCCTCATGTAGGAGTCCTTTTGGCTGTGTTCTTATTTTATATTTCCGTCTTTTGTTAGGTGGTTTTGGTAATTGTTGTTTTCCATATTCAAAACTAGCCGCAGGGATCGAATTAAAAATGTATTGTTTGCCCGCATATTACCTACTGTGTCTTGTTGGAAAATTACTTTTCACGTCGTTTCAGATAATATCCTGGAGCTCTATTAGGAGAGATTTTTTGCTGTGCGTTTAAGCAAAATCTTAGAATTTCTTTGTAATTGTTAACAGATGGAAATAGGGATGCAGAAAAGGGATGTTGGAATAAGCCAATCAAGAAATTAAGTATTTTTGTTTCCATTTCCGACAACAACTGACCCTTGTAAAACTTACCTAATAATAAAAAACAGAAGCTTCGGGATCTCTTTCGCCTTATCAGTTGCTGATTTCACTACAATTTTCGCCTTTTTTGTCGTCGAGTATGAAATCGATGGGTGTTATACTCCTGCAAATACAAGGATGGCTGGTTCCGAAATCGTTCAGTAATAGTTAGATACATGTAGAACTCTTAGTCTTGGCATTGTTGCCATCTGTTTCCGGGGCTCGTCTTGTAGAAGTATATATTCCCAGTTCTTACTTCGATTTAGAAGAATAGAGTGCCTTTTCGACATCAGAAATTGATTTGTAAATCAACCCACTTCTTTCTTTGTTGAACGGCAAAATTCAGTTTTCTCAGTTGCCGAGATGAGACCGTGATCGTCCAACCTGAAGTTAGCTCATCGCATGACCTGATTAAGTTTCAATTGTGCGTTTTCTGTATCTTTTTCCATTATCACCGCGATTACTTCATCAATGTTTCTTACCAGGCAGGCGTCTTTGAGAATATCTATGCGGAAGATGCCATCGTAAGAGATATTCAAAAGATCTGGTCCTAAGATCGAGCCTTGTGGTGCTCCAGAAGTTATATTTTTGCCTTCTGTGATTTCGTAAATTAACTGGCTGGAATGTTGAATCTTGTGTCAAGGGTGCTCAGCATGTCACTCCACATCATTGATTTGAAATAATTCCGTAGTTGCAAGGTTGCCAGCAAAACAATCTCCCGAGGAAGTCTCTACTACAGGGTGGCGCACGAATCGTGCTGCAAAAATAAAACGTAATAACTTTTTTTCTGTGTGAGTAATCGGCTTATTTTTTTTTTTTTTATTTTGTAGGTTACTATTTAGATTATTTAGATTTATAAAAATGGATGCTTGGGATACGGAGAAAAAAATTTGGATAATGCAACGGTACCATGCTTTGCAGTCCGTCATTTCCGTCCAAAGGGAATTTAGGCGGGAGTTTGGCGGTAATCCCCCGAGTAGATGGACCATTATGAGGTTTGTAAACATGTTTGCCGAATCTGGAAGCATCACACGAAGGCCGTACCATCGAGATGCCAATGTTCGGGTTCAGGATACAATCGCAGCAGTAGCATCTGCAATACAGGCCAATCCGAGCGTTTCGACCCGAAACTTATCGGGGCAAATTGGAGTTAGTAGACGGTCATTACAACGGATACTTCATGACGATTTAAACTTGTTTCCGTACAAAGTCCAAATTACTAGCAAGTTAAACCCTCAGGATTTGCCTGTTCGCCTGGAATTTTGCCAAAAAATTATATCAATGGCCGAAGAAGACAACACATTGATCAATTGTTTGTTCATGTCTGATGAGGCCCATTTTGATCTTAACGGCAATGTAAACAAGCAAAATTGCCGTATATGGAATGAGTCTAATCCAGAAATGCTCCATGAGACGGAACTGCACCCAGAACGAGTCACTGTGTGGTGCGCAGTTTCATCAAGGTGTATTGTCGGGCCGTACTTCTTTGAAGAAAACGGTGTAACCGTTACTGTCAATGGGGACCGTTATTTAAAGATGTTGAAGGAGTTTTTTTACCCAGAACAACAGCGTTTGGTTTCAGCAAGATGGAGCAACTGCACATATAGCCAGACCAGTTATGGCGGAGCTAAACAAAAAATTCGCAAACAAATTAATTTCTAGGAACTCCACTCTTCGCTGGCCCCCAAGGTCACCTGACCTGACTGCACCAGACTTCTTTTTATAGGGTTATGTCAAGCAAGAGGTGTATAAAACGAAGCCCAGGAATTTAACTGAATTAAAGCAGTCCATAACGACAATAATTGAGGCGATCCCAACTTCAACTCTTCAGGCCGCAATGAATAATTTTTTGATCAGGTGCCGCATATGCGTGGGAGAGCGTGGAGGTCATTTGCGGTCTATAATCTTTAAAAACAACTAACTATTTAAAATAAAATTTAATTTTCTAACCAATAAAAAAAAAATAAATGAAATACATCGATTAAAAAAAAAGTTATTTGAATTTCTTATTGTAGCACAATTGGTGCGCCACCCTGTACTTCTTTGATAGTTCTGATGGTAGAGCGGCCATTTCTGAAACCATACCGCATTTTTGGTTGGTAATTTTTCCTTTGTACTGCCGTTGTGAGTTTTGATTAAAGCATCTTCTCTATTAGCTTTCCCGTAGTATTCAGTATGCACAGGGGCGTGACCTGAATGCAGATAGTGAATCTCGGTTTCCTTTTTCTTTGCTCATAAAAACCAACAGTTGTTTTTTCCAACTTTTGGAGCTGTCACCTTTCTCGATAAAGTGGTTGCAAGTTTGGTTAGGATAGGTAGAAGGGCTGACAGTTGATCTTGTTACCGTGCACTTAATGTAAAAACCTTTGTGTTCTTTTAAGCCATTAAGAGGCTTTGATGAAGTTCTGATGGCAATTAGCTGAAGTTCTAGAAAATTCCTCTAAGCCATCATAGATATGATTTACTAGGTGTTTCTTTCTTAAATGACAAATTGCTGAGCAGTGGCAAAGGAAACTTTGAGATTTCGAAACTTTCTCCTTTCGAAACTTTGAGATTTCGAAACTTTCGCCTTTCAAAACTTTGTTTTTTGAAACTTTGTCTTTTGAAACTTAATCTTTTCGAAACTTTGTCATTTTGAAACCTTATCATTTTGAAACTTTGGTTTTTCGAAACTTAATCTTTCAAAACTTTGCCTTTCCAAAATTTTGGCGGATTCTTATCAGTAGGTTGTGTCCGGTTGCATGTACAATTGTTCATGTGCAGTTATTAATAAGGGCATTTTTGAGAAGTCACTTTCACTTTTAGTGCCATCTTAAATTACTGTGATAAAGAGCCCGAAAAAGTGGGTTCAACAACTCCATCAGTCAAAACCTCTTAATCTTCAAATTTTGAGCTTTAAGTTTCTTAGATATTCCCTAAAAGAGCAACTAAAAGTTTTTTTTTCAACTGCCAAAACAACAGTCTTTCGTGTAAGGAACCTACGTAGCACCGGCTGAAAAGTCTTTCATTTTTTGTTGACAGCATGTACTTGGTCTTGTCCTGGTTAACTTGAAGATGCACAAGTTCCGCCTCCTCTTCAACTGCCGTGAGATCCTCTAGAACAGCCTGTTTGAAGCGGCTGATGATACCGATATCTTCGGCATACTTAAGCTAGATATATTGAAAATAATGCACGCAAGAAATCTGATAATAGTGCATCTCATCACCGAAAACCTGTACATTTTTGGAATAGTTAAGAAAGCTTTCCTCTAGTTGCACATTGTATCGCGTATTTTTGAATGTCACGCGGGGCAGTTGGATAAGTTTTTCTGGGATCCCAAGTTCAGTTATCGACATATATGTAGAGCTACTGATGATGAGAAGTATCAGATGCAGCTTTGAATTCGATGAATAGATGGTGACTCTCGACTGGTATTTTCCAGGATTTGTCTGAGGGTGAATATTTGGTCTATGGTGGATCTGTCTGGCCAGAAGCCACCCTGGTAACTGTTTGCCGATTAAAGTGTTGTAAAACGGCTTAAGAAGTTTATACAGTATGTTGGATAGGATCTTCTATGGGGCGTTTATCATGGATATGCCTCAATAGTTCTTGCAGAACAAAGGATCGACTTTTTTTTGTAGATGGGACATATGGAGCTGATAAACTAGTCATCGGAAATGCTTTCTTCCACCCAAACTTAGTTGATGAGTTAATGCATGCACACGCCGCATTTCAACACATCCACTGTTTGAAGAGCTTCGCTCGTAAACCATCAGATGTACTTCGATATGAATAAAAGTATCACCAGTTTTCAAACACAAATTAAATTTTTGAATAATTTAAAATTAAACCACTTATTAGATGACACTGTTATGGTGGGAAGTTGTATTGATCAGACCAAGTGAAACCGTACAAAGCAAAGCGAATTGTTATTAAATACCTACAATAGTCATAAAATGGGTGTGTTTTGAGATTTCTACGTAAAAACAAACCGTCTTCATGCTCTTATCAATGCGTTAAACTAAAAATGACAAAATATTTATCAAAACTGGATCACAAAAATTCCGAAAAAATAAAAAGAAAATCATCCATGCATATCAAGGACATCACTTCTTATCGAATCATAAAATATATATCTCCACTAAAATTGCTTTGCATAGCTATAATATAATTGATAGGCCTCCCAAATAACTTATTTATTCAAGAACAAAGAAATATATCAAAACAATTTTCAAGATTCTCAAAGCCTCGTACCCGCTATTAAGTATTTAGCCTTAACCCTGCCCTTTCCGTCACTCTTGTCACTCTTATATATGTATAGCATGTCTGTTGGTAATACATTTTCAGGATACTTAAATCAAATAAAGCTTCAGTTACCTACCTATAATATCTCCATTTAATATCTGAATCTGAATAAAAAGAAAGAACAAAGAGCAACAAACAAAAAAAAAATTCATAAATTCCCAAAGGACGATATCAAAAAGAAAATAAAAAAAAAAATAAATAAATAAATATCGACAAGGACAAAAATGAAATTCGATAATTTTTTCTATTTATGATGCAGAAAATAACAAATTTTTCCATCATTCAAACAAAAAAGCGGCGATCCTTAAGAATGTAAAGGAAAAGGACTTGGGGGTGATGTTGAATAAGGTGGTGTTTCTGTGTGGTTTTTTTTGTAAGGCTTCTGCTTCTATAAGGTAGGTGGATTTCTTTGCTGTTTTTTTTTTTTTTTTTGTGGTCTTTTGATGTTATTTGCAAGGATATTTTTGGTTTTGGTCAAAATTTACTGTCACAATGGACAAATTACATATCCTTTCTCACTGGGTGACAACCTAATCATCATCATCATCAAAGCGAATATAAAAGAAAACAAAAAAAAACGATGAAATGAAAATGAATCTTTCATGATTTGTTTCTTTTCATTTTCTGTTTGCTTTATACATTAAAGACTATTAAGGCCCGTTTTTTCAGTACTTTGGTAAATCAGAGCTAGCTAATTCTGAAAATAAATTAACTCTGAGTTAATTCAGAAGCAGTTCTTTAATATTAAGGATGAAATACATCTTTCACTTGTCAAAAGTTTATTTAAATAAATATGCGATTCTACGGATGTCACATTTTTACTACTTTTACTAAGAAGATGGCGCCACAACGACCATTCAGTTAAGTTTCTGCGTTTATTCAACAGAATAGGTGAGTAAACTCAAAGTAAACGTATGATTTAAGTTTAATTAAAAACACGTTTCGGGAGTTAACTAAGGTTGACCCCCGAGACTAGAATGCGGTCGCATTGAAAATTGGCGTAAAAGTGTGATCTGATATCCAACATAGTGTTGCACATGGATTTCAATAGATTGTCTACAACTGAAAGTTAAAGTTAATCCTTAACTGACAAAAAATGCTTCTGAACTAACTCTGATTTAACTCAGAGTTAACCCAACACTGAAAAAATGGCCCTTAATAATCCTAGTGTGGCAATTTACACTGGGAGGATATATTTTCTATTTTTTTCTTTTTTTTGTGTGTATTTATTTATTTTTTCGCTCGAACTTCATCATTATCCTTCAGAGTTAAATGGTAGCAATTGATTTCTTTCTTCATGTGATTCATATAAAAAGGAAGTAGTATTTATTACTTTGTCGAAAATAATTGATTCCTCCAATTCAATTACTCAATAATGTTTTAATGGTTCTTCGTTTTCTATTGTGGTGTAATTCGACTACTTCAATTTATTTATTATAATTAAATACAGCTTTATGGACTTTGAAAAGAAAAATTATTTGAAAGAATTTGTCTATTTGCCTTAGGTATACATGCAGAGCTACTACTATATCGCGTTTGGAAAACCATGAAGAAGTCTTGAGCATCAAATTGTTTTTGAAAAGGAAAAAAATCATTAAATATTTGATTTTTTCTTGCAGAAAAAAAAAACAAAAAATAAATTCTACTGGAAAGACGAACTTTTTCTTTTCAACAACTCCCCTGGTTTATGTAGAAGGAAAAAATTAAAAGTATTCAAAAGTTTGCTTCCTTTAACTTGGAAAAAGTTACAACGAAAGATGGCAACTTGTAATTAAATTACAGACGAATGAAGAAATAAAAAAAAAATATATGGACACAATTGAAGATTTGTTACTAAGAATCTGTGAAAAAAGGACTGACAAATATTTTTTGTTTTCGGAATATATTTTACCTCTGACCATCATGAGAGTGTCCGATGAACTTTCTTTGGAAAATTTGCCTTTTTGTTTACTCAGCACCAAATAACGGAACTAAATTTCAATATTTTGTTGATTCTTTTCAATAATCTTATATGACTTGGAAATTTAGAGTTTCCATCTGATTCACGGCAGCTTTCCAATTCCCTCAATTTGAGTAACTCTGCTTCAATTAATCAATACCAATATCTTTCTGGTATACCTAATAACTTGGTCCCAAAACCGAACATCGACTGGTCAAAATGTCGATTTATATCGATTTTTTCAGAACTTAAACTACCGACTTTTTTTTCGGGATGATAAAATGTCGACGTTTTTAAATATCGACATTTTTTAATATCGACTTGAAAAAAAAATTAACTGCAAAAATGTCGGCTTTTAACGACTTGTCTTTATTTTTGTTCCAAATCTTAAATATAAATAAAAGTCGATACTTAACAGTTATTTGATTTCATAAAAATGTTAAGACTCAGTTTAAGGCGCATGTTCTTGTTAAAATTTAAATAATCGTTAAGCAATTGCCTGAAATTTGATTACGATGCAAAACAAGTTAATAATGATCTGATCAAAATGTCGTTTTGAAAAAGGTCTTCTATCGAAATTTCGATTAATAGAAAATCAAAATTTTGAAAAATAGACATTTTTAAAAATTTGGTTGAATTTCGGCTGTTGAAATCTTGATTTATGAAATATCAATGGCTACATGACGATATTTTGAAAATCGACGTTTTGAAAAACAAAATTTTGAAAATCGATATTTCAAAAAGTTAGCCCAAAAAATATTACATTTTCACTTCGAAAAAATTCCGGCAAAATTTTGGTGGAAAACTTATTTGGCGTCTTTAGTATTTCCTGAAAAGTTCCGTAAATTTGGGCCGGGGCTAATTTTAGGGGGAGTTAAAGAGAGTAGAACTCAGTTTTTTCTTAATTTCTCGAAAACTATAAGTTTTTTTTTTTTTGAAAAAATGTGACGGAAAAAAGTGTACCATGATATGTTATTCTACAAAAAAAAAAAGATTGACATACTTTTTTTCATACAAGCAATACATTCTGAGAAAATCATGCAAAAACTTCAAGGTGGAGCAAATTTTGTCAAAAAAATTATTAAAATTTCATTAATTTTGTTTGACCAATTTTTTTCAAAATTTTAAAATGAATTGCTAATTTCAATTCTCATCAATTTTGAATCTAATACATAAAATGGTATGTCCTTAGGTATGTCTTCTAGTTTTTAAAAACATTGAAAATTACATGATTTTTTTTTGACATTGGATAAAAAGGATTCAATTCAAAGTTTCCTTGACTTCAGAAACTTTTGTGAACCCAGTCAGGGGGTTGCACATATTATTCATTTTCCGCTGTTTATATGCCATATTGCTGGGTGCTAGCAATGCATTAACATTTGTACATAATGTAAGCAACCAAAAAACAAAAATTTCATAAAAAGTAGTTTTAGTAATTTTCAATCTTGTCAAAAACTAGAAGACAAATATCAATTCATTTCACATTTGAAAAAATGGTCTAAATAGTTTTTTCATTTTTTGAATCAAAATTTTGAGAAAAATAATTTTATTAAATTAAGGATTAAAAACCAGGTTGTTGGCTTTCAAAAAAGTAGAGCACTTCATTTTAAGTGTTGCCGATATTTTTGTAATACTTTTTTTATTTAAAGTCGTTTTTTTTTTAAATCGCCCGCTACCCTCCACAAGAAAGGAGATACTCTGAATTGTTCCAACTACAGAGGTATAAGTCTCCTCAACGTCGCATACAAAATCCTGTCATCTTTATTGTGTGGTCGCTTAAAACCATTTGTCAACGATCTGATGGGCCCCTATCAGTGTGGTTTTAGACCCGGCAAATCAACCGTCGACCAAATGTTCACACTCCGACAGATTTTGGAAAAAAACCCAGGAGTTTCAAATCGATACACACCATGTCTCTATCGATTTCAAAGTCGCGTATGATAGCGTAAATAGAGACGAGCTGTACAGAGCCATGTCGCATCTCGGCATCTCTGCTAAACTCGTACGTCTGTGCAGGATGACGAGAAATCTCGCTGCTCCGTCAAAGTCGGTAAGAACACCACCGACCGAACCCTTTGATGTCGAGAAAGGTTTTAAGCAATGCAACCTCTTAACATCGTACTTGAAGCAATTGTACGCAACTCGCAAGTCAACAATAGAGGTACAATTTTTCAAAAGTCCGTTCAGCTACTTGCTTATGCAGATGATATTCACATCATAGGAAGAACGAAGCGAGCTGTTGCCGGCGCGTTTGCAAGTATTGCATCGGAGGCGGCGAAAATGGGTTCGGCTGTTAATGAGGACAAGACGAAGTATATCCTATCATCGAGAAAGGAATCTAAACATTGGCGACTCGGGAAAAACGTCACGATGTATAGGTACAACTTCGAAGTTGTCAAGGACTTTGTCTACCTGGGCTCCACTATTACATCGCAAAATGACATCAGTGCAGAAATCAAATGAAGAATTACTCTTGCCAATCGCTGTTTCGTAGGGCTAAGAAGACATTTGAGTAGTAAAGCCCTCTCTCGAAGAACCAAGAAGACTTTATATAAGACCCTTATCATCCCGGTCCTGCTGTATGGGGCAGAAGCATGGACTTTGTCAAAAACGGATGAGAATCTGCTTGGGTGCTTTGAAAGGAAAATTCTTCGGGTGATCTTCGGTCCAATCTGTATCGATGGAGTATGGAGGAGAAGATTAATGATGAGCTCTACGGGCCTTACAGTGACGTCGAGCTGGTCAAAAAGCTGAAAATACAGCAGCTGAGATGGCTGGGGCACGTGGAGCGTATGGACACCTACGCACCAGCCCGACGAGTCTTCGAATCCACAATTGATGGTCTGCGCAGCAGAAGAAGACCCTACCTAAGGTGGCACACATAAGTGGAGAGCGACCTCAACCAACTTGTAGTACGTAACTGGAGGCAGTTAGCTAGGGACCGAGCTGGCTGGAGGGGGTGTTGGTTGAGGCTGTAGTCCATCCTGGAGCGCCATCTAAAGTAAAGTAAGTGCCTCCTAAACGGGGCGATTTTTGGCACCAAACTCCTCTCCCCAATTTGTTTTTGGAAACAAAAAATACATTTGCTGAGATATTAACAAATAAAACTCTTATATGTCCATTTACAGTACAAAATCAAAAGTGTTACTTTGACACGCTATAACTTCAAGATTAATGAACCTTCAGGGTTTGTTAATAGCTTTTTTTTTATATAATTTTATTGTATACATTTTATTGTTTTATAATTTTGTTGTTAAAAGAAATTTCATCGAGTTGTTGAATAAAAACATCTTTTTTCAAGATGGTGGTCTTCCCCTCACCCCGAGCACCCTTAAAACTTGGTCTTATTAAACAAACTAAAATCTTACAAAAGAAATAAATCGTTGAAATAACGATTCATTAAATTTCGATAACTGTCGACGTTTTTAAAATAAATTGTTTATTTTCTAATGTCGCATATGATCAGAATTTCAGCTAAATATTGCAATAGCTGAAGTTGGGAGCCCAAACAGATAGAACTTCTGACGATGAAAGCCATCCCATATAAATACAAGCTAAAAGTTAATAGGAATATACGGCCTTCTTGGGCTATGACATAAGGAGCTGATAACCTGTAATCGGCTTGTTTCCTTCCTAAAACGGGTCAAAGCTCTGTTTTAATTCTATCTTTCAAAATACTGATAAAATTATATAACTTCTTGACTTTTTCAAAACCAGTTGAGAAGCGACAAGCTCGATCTTTTTGGTGTTTTACAAACGTTCTTTGTACAATTGGGACAGTTTTAAATGTCAAAATTTTGCAAAAATATACATAATTTTGACCCTTCCTTCCAAGCATATTTGCTTGATTGTGATGGGTTGTTCTATGAAATCTCGCAAATTTTGCATTTGAATTCCAGCATTACGAAATCACGTAATTACAAAATCTTGTATTTTATACTCTCGCAATTTTTAGAATATCACTTTTCTCGCAAATAAAAATTTTGCAAAATTTAATTGCATTTCAACACATAATTGAAAATCTCCAACTCCACTCTCGTGCGAGATTTGAATTTGCGATATTTTGATACAAAATATAATTGGTTGGTTTTCAATTAATGTTTGCAAAATTTTCACTTGCGAGAAATTTTAATTTGCAAAATTTTAATAGAAAAAAAATGTATTTGTTTTCAAATTTCTATGAAAGAAATCGGCCTACTTTTGGACTGGATTGTTATTAAAAATTTTTAATTGTTTTCAAACAATAAATATATAAAAATTGTAAATCCAATCGTAATGTGGGGTATTAGTTTTAGTTGTGTTTCATAAAAAAACAATAAAAAATAAAGAAATTTTTTTTTCGTTTTTGAGTAGAATTTTACTCAATTGCGAGCTTTGAAATTGCGACATTTTGGTTGGTATTTGTTAGTTTATTCGATGCGAAATTTAAGTGCCAGCTTTTAAAAAAGAAGAGGTTTTATAAATGCGTGATCTCAAAAGCAGGATTGTTTATTTAGGAGATTTTGGTTTTTTGATATTTAAAAATTGCGAGATTTCGTTAATTGGTTTGAGGGATTTCGTATCGCTCTCCTCTTTAGTAGATGCTTACGTCTGACATGGTTTCTTGAACATAGTAAGCAACTATTTTTTCGACATGTCGAATCGTAATATCGCATTTGTCTATGATATATAGGTTAGGTTTGTTGGTACTAAGGAATTAAATTTGTATTCTCGCATCAAACAAACTCTGAGCTAACTCATAAAAATAAATTAAAATAATGAGTTTCATTTGACAAAAAATACCCACCTTTTTCCTACAACTTTCACACATTTTAAAAATTGGTCATTAAAAAATAATTATGTATTTGTGCCCATAAAACAAAAGTTTGTTTTTAAAAAAAAGAAATTAATACAAAAGTGTTGACAAAGTAATTATCCTAAAAATAATTGACAATTTTAAATTGCCTTACAAGTTTAATTTTCTCTTTGTGCAAATCGAAAAACTTTGACACTTACTCAGAATAAATGAGTTTTCATTTTGACCATTATTCACCCAAACAACACAAAAAAAGGCCTCATTTCCATTGCCAAATTACTTAGGGTTAACCTTTCTGTATATTCTCTTCTAAGAAATTTATTATTATTGTCACTCAATGTCCTGGGTCCTGTCCTGTCCAATTGAGTCCAGTTCATCTATATATATATTCTTGGCTAAATGAGATTCTTTAGAGTAATTACATACTTTCTATACTTTGTGTCTCGGGTTACATTTCAGTTAAAGGAGAAAAAAAAATATTCAATAGTCGTTTTATATGTAAAAGACAAAGAAGACATTCATCAGTGGAAGGACGTTTATCAGACATATACTGCTTGCCATGCAAATGGAAAAAGTGTGTAAATACTGCTCGTGTCCTTTTACCATTTTCAATCTATGAAAAAAAAGATATAAACTTCTTTTTTTTTGGAATGATTTTTTGTTTAATATTTTTTTTTTTTTGTGTGGGTGTGTTCATCTTGGTATCATCTTTATAGCTATTCCTCCCTTCAAAGTAATGTTAATACTATTCATTGGTATATTACCGTCAAAACATTGTAAGTCCTTCCACCGAAAAGTCTAGACAATTTGTGAAAAAAAAACAACTCAAAGAACTTACTTTATTTTTTGCTTCTCTCAGGATTTGGTTATGGTCGTCAGCAGAGTGCCAACCAACGACGTCATCGTTTCTATATTATTCAACCAGCTCAAATGACCTCAATCCAGGACACCAAAAGTTATCCAATACGACGACCGACGATACACAGACATGTGCCCGCCATAAATCCTTCGACACAATTTATAAAGTAGTTCTTCCTTTTTTTGTTGCTTTTACTGGTGTTTTGTTTCGCTGTGTCTGACATTCTGGCTGCATAAAATAAAAAGTCAAAACAGTTAACACAAGGACATCCGAAGTAGAGAGTATGTGGTGGTGGAGGTAGTGGGTGGTAATGGATAGATTTTGCTGAATCTGGTCGAAATTCTACACACATACAATTTGGTATTTGAAATTAAATTTCCATAAGGGGAAGTAATGAAGTCATAAGAAAATTGAATCCCAAATTTCGAGGGAAAGTCTATTCTGATTTTTTGTTGGTCAATGGGTCCTTAGGACTGTCCCAAAACACATAATTCTGTCTGTCGATGTCGATATGTTTTAATCTTATTTTTTTTTCAAGAAGGTCAAGATTTAAGCTGAGTTCAGAAATTATTGAAGGTAACACTTTTTTTCTCCTCTGGCAATAATATGCAACCCAGTTGGTGTCTTTATTAAAAAAAGAATTTTTTTTTAGAAAATTTATATTCTTGTGAAAAAGCAAGGATTGGCATTTTGCCTAAAAAAATTGAATGTGGTATCGAAAAATCTGAACAAAAAAATGTCAAAGTATGTATGAAAATAAAATCGAAGTGATTGAGTTTGATGCGGGGAGGACTTGTGGTTATTGGCCTAAGGAGGTTTTTTTTTTTTTTGAGATGGTTTCCATGTCTTTTTTTTTTGTCTTTTCCCATATAATTTAGTGTAAGTCTATTTTTGTTGTTGGTATTTTTATTTTATATTGAAAGATCAAAAGTGATGGAATATTATATGATGCAACTTCATATTTATGTTTTTTTTTTTTAATTTCAGTGTGAACCCGGATTAGGAGCTAGCGTCATGTACAATCTACTATATAATAGGCCACAAAAATTAATGCTTTTAGCTGGATGCAGTACGGTCTGCACAACAGTAGCTGAGGCAGCAAAAATGTGGAATTTAATCGTGGTAAGTGCAGATTGTTGTTAAGTTTTTATTTTATTTTTTTGCTTCGTATTACTTTTTACTTTATAGAATTTCTACAAACAAATAAAACACATCAAGTATGGAACAATTTATATAGAAAGAGGAGTTATAATGAATATAATGTTTTTTGTGCTTATTTTTATTTTTTATTGTGAATAGGATTGCTTCCATTAAGTCTTATAAGATACTTGACATCCCTTGTCAGTGCTGTTTTGTTTAATATTTTGAACAGGAAGGGTTTAAAATCCTGAATTCCAAATTGTAGAAATGAGAATCCGAATAACAAAATCCGGAATGGACACAATCTCGAATAGACAAAATCCCGAATAGAAAAAATACCGAATGCAAGAATCTTAATGGAAAAAATCCCAAATGCTAAAAATCACGAAAGCATTTGGTACTATTTCAGTAGAACTTTCAAAGAAATAAAAATACTTTGTATTGCTTGACTTCTGTTCATTTTGGGATTTCGAAAGACAAGAATCTAAAAGTAAAAATACAAATTTCGAATGCAAATATTTCGAACGGACAAAAGTCTCGACTCTAGAATAAACAAAAATCGCGAATTGTTAAAATACTGTCAAAAAACTTTCTCAACCCATTTTGAATTTCAAAATCAACAAGTGGGTATCTATCTTCTTATAAGCAGATAGAAGTACAATTTTAAAGGATTTCAAAAAACAGAATCAGGGTATTGGCATTTAAAATGTTTGCATTATGAATTCTGATGGTCATGGTCAATAGGGATTCTCACATACGGGATTTTATCTATTCGGGATTTTGAACCCCCACCTGTTTGAATACCTGTATTCATAATATTTGTTGAAAAGAATATTAATAGAATTTAGATTTTCACGATTTTTTAAAGAAATAATTTATTTTAAATTAGACTCCAAAAAAAGTTCTTCGGCTTAGATGTTAAAAATCTATTCAGGATTTCATAATCGAAATCGAAGTGGCGTCAATATGCCACTCCAAGCTCAATAGATATTTTGCCTATGTCAGAAATATCCTCTAAGATAATATGACAGAAGTAAACTCAGATTTAACGTTTTAGGAGTTAAGTTAGGTTGAATTCCCAAACTAACATGGTGTCGCAGCTTAAAATTGGTTTCCAATGCTCATCATTTTTTGTCAAATGAATTTTAATATTACCTTTTGTCTTGCTTCATAAAGTTCAATAAAAACGCATTTTTTTTAAATTACTTTTCTTGAAAAAAAAATTTTCTTTAAGATTGTGTTCTGCTGCATTCTAGAGTGAATATAATATTTTGTGGGGACCAAATGGACGTATGCTTTAAAAAAAAATGTTACCACTTTCTTAGACCAAACAGAGGCGTTTACTTCTAGAAATGACTTTTACATTAAAATCTCCTTTTTGGAAATTTTGGAATTTATTCCCTCCTTCCAATTGGTGATTCAATTGTTCTAATAAACTAGTACATGTATCGGGTTGTTCAATAAGAGCGCTACAAAATTTTTTTTAAATAAAACAAAAATTGTTTTGGATATCAATGAAATTCTTTATTCCTCTGAAAGTACGTTTGATGCCATAATGTATGGTACTCGATTTCTTTTGCATGGCCACCACGGGCACGCTTGCAGAAGTCCAGACGCTGAACCCAATTTTCGGCAGTTTTCAAGCATAAATCGGCTGATACTACTGCAATTTCACGTTCGATATTCGTACGAAGTTCATCAATCGTCGCTGGCTTGTTGGCATAGACCATAGACCATAGACTTCTGGCTTTCAAAACCATTCTTGTTTTCCATTTAAAGTATTGCCGTTATTTTTAAATATTTTTTTTATTTAAGTAAAAAATGCTTGTATTTGAACCTTCTACAAAAATCTGTTATCAATTTTTGGCGTACTTGTGTTCCGTTGATCTTAAATTTGTTTTAGCAATACTTCGGGCAGAAGTAAAAAAACAATGCCGAGTAATATTTTTTTTTAATTTTTCAGCTTATTTATCTACCTAGGTCTAGAAATTTTTTTTGAAATTATCGATTTGTTTCGTTTACACTGAGTCAAAAATTGATGTTTCATAAGAAAGAAACTTTTTTTCACAGGAGATAAAAGGCACCAAACGTTTTAGCTGTTTGTAATTAGTGTTTCAATATTTCAATGACAGCTTTGTAATGACCAAAACTTCGAACTTAATATACTTACAAAGTTCTCGCAACTCATTTTTTTATTTTTACCTCCAATAGTCCAGGAAAATTAGACAAAAAAAAAATGGCAAAACTACGAAAAAATTCCGACAAAGCAGAATTTTGTTGGAGAGCTTTGTTTTGACGCCTTAACTATTTCCTGAAAAGTTCCGTAAATTTGGACCGGGGCTTAGTTTTTTTGGGAGAGTTAAAGGGGCTAAAATTCAGTTTTTTTGTTTATTTCCCGCGAAAACTTAGATTTTTTTGAAAAAATGTGAAGGTAAAAATTGTAGCTATGTCATTCTACACAAAAAAGATCAACATACTTTATTTCATACAGAAAATAATTCTTATTTTTAAAATATTTACCGCGACGTTTTATTTACGCCTTACTTATTATTTTAAAAAAATGGCAAATCTAAAACTCTGTTTATTAAAAACGTAAACAAACCCTACCTGATTTCCACAATTTTTCATTTCAATTGATTATTTTTGATAGAATTTCGGTAAACTAAAAAACACAAGCTTAGCAAATTTTAGGCCAAGTATATTCTAGGCTAATTTTTTGGCCGCTAAACACGAAAATGATTTTTTTTTCAAAGAATCGTTTTCGATATATGCGTCAGTCAGTTTTTGTGGATGTAACGGTATCTCAACATACAATTGAGGATTTTCATCACTCCAAATACGTCAGTTTGGTTTATTGTCGTACATATCCATTCAGCCAAAACTGAGTATAATTGCTTAACAAAATTCACTTATGAAAATTGGTAACAGAACCATGATTTTTAAAGTAAATTTGCACAATTTGGAAGCATTGTTCAGGCGTCAATTTTTTCATGTTGAAATGCCAAACCAAATTAAAAATAAATCACTTGACAGCTGACAAAATGGCCGCCAGTTAAATTAGTGTTGCCAACTATACCTCAAAAAAACACGCTTTATAAAAAACTTCACTGATATAAGACAGTATGAACTGAAAGATGAAATACTACGTTTTCATTAGGCCAAATCAAGTGATTTCGTTGACAATTTGCAAATTCAATAAGAAATCATCTCATTTCCCATAAAAATTCACATTTCGAAATGAGATAATTTCAACCAAATTTGCAATTTGGTTGGAAATTAAGTCAACACCTCTTGAACACACCCAATTGGCTACAGTTGGAAGAGCTCTGAAAAGGTTTTGTATGAAAATGCAAAGCTGATTTGAAGTAGAAAGAAAAAAAAACAACAAAAACGAAAAAAAGAGTGTCAAAATAAATTACCAAATTACAAATGAAAACACTTTCTCTGCGATTTGCGAAATTTCCTCATTTCTGCTCTAATTAAAACGTAGTATAAAGTTCAAAGCACGTGATTTTATAAATTCTGAATGTTAATGGGCTGTAGACGCCTCCACCCATTAAAAAGGTATTTTCTTATCAGACATTGTTACAGTATGGTTAGAAGAATGTTTTCTCCATACGATTCAATCACTTAGTCCATGGTCAAAAAATTAATTTAAGCGCTGCACACAAATTTTTACTACATTGCTTAAAAAAAACTCCGGCAAATTTTTAAATTTTTTCTTCAAAAAAAGCTCAACTTAATTTAAATTGAATAAGCTTTTGAAATATTGAAAGAAAGAAAATTTATAAAATCGAATATTGCATAAAATTTTTCTAAAAGTCTAATTATTTGTCTGCTTTATCTAATTTTATTATAAGCTTAATACAAGCTAGACTTAAAAAAGTCGATAAAATGAGATAAAAACGAAAAGTTCGAAATACTTGAGATCGGATGAAAAATGGCGGAATTCCATTAAAGTGCAAAATAACGGGTTTTCTGCCGTAAATTATTATTTGGAGGGTATATGGAATGTTTCAACTTTCAAGTATGCCATCTTCTTCAGGTTAAAAGGATCTATAAGGTCTTGGTGCGAGTATTTCTTCACTGTCGCAGAATGTAATCTTATATGCAATTTAATTCAAATACAATTGGAGACATCTTTTACAGTAAATTAATTAAAAAAATTAAAATTAAAATTAAATAAAACTTTCCCTCATTTATTCTCTCTCTGACTCCTTGTCCCCTTTTCTGCTGACGATGACATTTGAATTGATGGTTAAATTCTTTTCTAGGTCATCGACTGTCTCGAGCTGTATGAATGCCAGTTGTCGTGTTTTGCAGATTTGACTCGTTTTTTTTTAACTCACAAAAACACACACCATACTGTCGTATAGTGCTGTCAGAAATAAGTATCATCCCGATGATGAGAGTAGAAAACTAACATCTTTCATTCATTTGTATATTTTTATATTTTTTTCATTTCAACTTTTGCTCTTTTTTCTTCTATGGATTGAAAAAATAAGAAAATTCTCCATTTTTCTATATTCCACTTGTACATTCTTCCTCTGTCTATTTTTCTATTTTCAATTTAAAATTGTTTTGTATCTCTTTTTCTTTTTGTCTATTTGACGTTCAAGAGGGAGGCCAGTTGTGGAAATGAGATATATATTTTATATTCTATACAATTGTGGAAAAAAAAGAAATAATATTTATTTTAAGGATATTTTCATTTCCTTATAGACATTTTATATCGTCCTATCCGTCCGTTTGGTAAAAAAAAAATGAAAATGATATAGGACTATAAATGTGTACGTATATTGTTTTTTTTTTTTCTTTTTAACCTATATTTTCATTGTGGTGAAATAATATCTATATTCTATACCAGATACAAGTGTAATCGAAACAGAAATTCTACTCAAAATATTGAATTTAGTGCGGGAGTAGTTTTGTTTGCTTTAAAATATTGATAATATTATGTCAAAAAATTTAGATCTTGAAGAAATTTTGAGAAATTATATTTATTTTTGAAGATATGATCTACCTACTACAACTTTTTAATTTAAAGGTGCATTTTCATTTGAGAGTACTTTCATAACAAAACTTTCTATAGTGACTCTTTTGAGAGTTTTTTGTAGTTTTTTTTTACTCCCAACCAAACGGATACGCACATAAACAGAAGAAATAATCAACTAGAAGTTTTAACGAAATTTTATCGAAGCTTATTTTCAGTGCTCATGACTTTTTGTCAATTTTAAAGAAAACTCCCTTCCCTGAGCATTTACGCATGAAAAACATAAAAGTCAAACCACGACCCCGTAGCGGAGATGCCCTGTGGAACTTCAAACAGAATCAGTGTCGTTCAGTACTTCTTCTAAGCTTCTGTCTTTAAATCATCCATTTTAAGTATGTATTTTTAAAGTCGAAAAAATACAGAAATAAAAACCTTCTTCCAACTTTAATAAGAATTAACTTCACACTTTCTGTATTTAAAATTAAAAAAAAAAACAACAAATCCCCATATAACTCCTTCAACAAGAACCCAGCAGTTGCAAAACTTTTTGTCCATGTGGGATACTATTAATTTTGTATTTCCCCTGTGTTTTGAGTAAAAGCTTTTTACAACTTTTCGACCAATTTTTTTTTTCTTTCATTAACACAACAACTCTATATTTCACTTTTTTGTTTTGAATTATATCCTTTTTATAAGGATTCTCAAAAAGAACTAAATCATACAACTTCATTTCAGGCAATATTTTGGTTCTCATTTTTTTTTTGAGTTTGTAAACTAGTCTGTCCAACTCTGACAAAAAGAAAAAAAAATGGAAAATAAACTTTTAACCACAATTATTATATCATGACCTTTAAATCCTTATTTTTTTGTTTGTGTTTTTTTTTTATATTTCAGCTGTGTTATGGTGCATCGAGTCCAGCACTATCGGATCGCAGTCGATTTCCGACCCTTTTTCGCACTCATCCCTCCGCAACAGTACACAATCCAACAAGGATTAAACTTATGAAAAAGTTTGGATGGTCACGGGTTGCCATTCTACAGCAAGCCGAAGAGGTTTTCATATCGGTGAGTTAAAATATTCAAAAATAAAAATGATTTTTTTTATAAACTTTTTCATATATGTAGGAATGTATAAATTTGATTGGTTTGTCTGTGTGTATTTTTGGTCATAGTCGGATTGAAAACATATGTTTGTTTAAGGACTTCGGGGGCAAATATTTATTGAGAAAAAAAAAGAAAAAAATCAAACATCATACTTGCATGAGGATATAAATGCAAATAATAAACGGATTCGAATTGAATTGAAAGTAAAATAAGAAAGTGAATTTGCTGTATATGTCAGAGTAAGCTATTTGCTGCAAATACATAGATATTTGGATAGATATTAGAATTTAAGGTAATTTAATTTCATTTTAATTTACTAATAGCAAAACTAATCTTGACATTGCGGTGGTAGGGAAGACAAATAAAATGTGTTTCGCAATTGTGACTGTTTCTGTGTTGGGTTTTTCTGTCTAGGATCATTGGTAGGAACTCTTAATAGGTACACACAATTTATTTCTTTTGTAAGAATTGTATTTTCTCCTTTTTACCGATATGCAAAAATAAAGGTATGTACCATATGGCAGGTTATGCATTCGTAAGAGAAGATGAAAAGAGTGCGTCTCACAATTCTGTCCTTGTGTCTGTTCGGCTACAGCCTTAACGATTGAATTTTCTTCCAACTTGGTACATATTAGTTTTTGGTTATTCCTCACACCTATTTTTGGAACAAAAAATAACGATTCCTGCCATTCAATAGCTAAGCTATTGTACAAAGTCTTATTTTTCTAAAAAATTATTCCACAACTTTTCTTTAAAAAAATTCAATAAATTAGTGAAGGCTCCTTTTGGTCGGAAATTGATATTTCCAAAAGGGGTTATTAATGGTACCGCCCCGGGAACCATTTCTTTTGTCCTTGTTGAAAACAGTGTTACTTATTTAACTGACTCTAATGGGTATTGCCTGCATGAGAAAAAAAGTTTACAAAAATTGGACGACCGGAAGTCACTTTTTTTTTGATATGGAAAAAAAATATTTATTTATTATAATATTTGGTTTACTGTTTTCGTTTTCAGTTTTTACTGTATGGAACGCCTCTTTTTTTTTTTAGATAAAAAACAACACAAAAAAGCATACCTTCAAAAATATGCCACTTATTGGTCCATTGACAAAATTTATTTTTTGAAATGATTTCTTCGACCCTAAAAATCCTTGAAAACAGCAATCATTGTTCTGGGACAAAAATGACCAAAGTTACCAATTTTTTTTGGGTTTTCTGGGTAACAGGACCCCATTTTGAAAAAAGGTGACTTCCGATGGTCCGAATTTGGTAAAATTGTTTTCCTATGCAGGGAACACCCATTAGAGCCAACAACTATCAAAATACCTTTTGTTGGAATTTGTCCCAAAAAAATCTTATATTGGCTCGTCTTACCTTGGCTTCAAAGCTGAGTAGATCCTTCCCGAAGTGCCTAAGCAGGCCTGACGATCAACGTAGAGCCTAGTGCAGATTTTCACGATTTCTTCTTAAATATTTGCAGTTGCTTCAAAGCTGTTTTTGAGATGGTGATCCAAACTGGGAAGCACTAGAGTCTAGACGATGGATAGTCTTAGTAATTGCTTGTGGATTATAGATCTTTTGTCCGTAATGGTTTTGCCTGTCATTTTTTACATCAGCAGATAGACGTCATGCAAAGTGTAGTTGCCTTTTTTGTAAACAATCTGCATGTGTGGATTGAATCTAACTTACCTACTTAAATTGGCGTTCCAGTCCGGGCTTGAATATTAGCAGCTCGTTGTAGTTGATTCTTAGGTTTTTAAAACTTATTTTGGCTGATGGGAATCTCGATGCATTTGAGAGTGGTAAAATGAGTGAGACTTCTGCAGTTTCCAGCTGAACCGCTACTTCTGCCCTTGCCTCCAGGGCATGTTAAAAAAGATAATACTGTAATATGTCCAACTTGTGTCTTATTTGAAAAAAAATTGTATACTTTTCTTGGGAACACCATAATTCTAGCAGTTTTATATTTTTGGGAAATAGCTGTTGTTGATGCGGTTATTGAGGATAATGACAGAGAAGACTATGAGTGTGTGTGGAAGCCTTTTAAGAAAGAGGTTGTATACCCATTTACTTAGTTAGATTTTAATTCTTTGGTTTGGAAATGCTAATAATCTGAGGCTAATACCCCTGGGGTGCTCAGTTCTGCAATGTGGACTGGATCTTTCGAAAGATTGGTATCGCTGAACCGTTTTGCTCTATCCAAGTTGGACATCAATAATGTCGGCTTGGGCGTGAAATTCTCATCGAAATTGTAGGAAAAAGCTTCAATTTTGTCCTGTTTTGTTGTTGATTCTCCATAAGGGCCAATTATAGCGATCTGGTAAACGCATAAGAAAAAAAAGTTCTAAAGGATTACATGCCCTGACATTTTTCACATTTTACGCTAATCACCTATTAGTTGTAAAAAAAAATGCATTTTAATTCACCCCTACAGCAACTTAGGGGATTTAAAATAAGATATAGGTTTTTTTCAACAGGGACGCTACAAAAGTAGAGCGACAGGGACAGCAAACGACGCCATATTTCTTGCCTCTCTTTTGACATTTCTCTTCAGTAAGGTTTGCCATTTCATGATGGAAAGATATACGAGCCAATTACGAGTCGAAATTATTAAAATTTACTACTGAAATTCGGAGTCAGTGGCCTCAACGTTAAAAGGGCTAAGTCCAATTTAGCGATGAGGCTCATTTCTGGCTGAATGGTTTCGTCAATAAACAAAATATGAGGTATTGGTCAGGCAGCAATCCACACGTACTCCATGAGTCATCATTGCATCCCGAAAAAACTACAGTTTTTTGTGGGCCGGCGGCCCATAAACTTCTTCCGTGATGATCAAGACCGGCACGTTACTGTGAATGGGGATCGCTACCGTTCAATGATAACCGAATATTTTTGGCCCCAATTGGATGATATGGACTTGGAGGACATGTGGTTCCAACAGGACGGTGCCACAAGCCACACAGCGAATGTCACAATCAATTTATTGGAAACCGAGTTTGGAGAAGGTGTTATCTCACGAAATGGTCCAGTCGCTTGGCCGCCTCGGTCGTGTGATTTGACGCCGTTAGACTATTTCCTGTTGGGCTACGTCAAGTCTGTGGTCTATGCCAACAAGCCAGCAACGATTATTGAACTTTGTACGAATATCGAACGTGAATTTGCTGCAGTATCGACCGATTTATGCTTGAAAACCGTCGAAAATTGGGTTCAGCGTCTGGACTTCTGCAAGCGTGCCCGTGGTGGCCATGTAAAAGAAATCGAGTTCCATACATAATGGCATCAAACATACTTTCACAGGAATAAAGAATTCCATTAATATCCAAAACCGTTTTTGTTTTATTTAAAAAAAACTTTTGTAGCGCTCTTATTGAAAAGCCCGATATTACCAAAGGAATTCTCATATAAAACATCATAAATTAAAACGCCAATAAATTTAATATAACATATATATTTTTGCTAGTAAAAGTTTTTAAGAAGGTCTTTTAAAGGAAGTTTTAAGCAACAAAATAATTTAGAATAGAATAATTCGAGAGAAAAAAAATGATAAAGTGACAATTTCATACAAATTTGTATGGGAAATCTGTGTATGTACTTAAAGCAGTCTTTCCCAACCTTTTTTTTGCTATGCCCCACCAAGATATTTCCAAAATTTTTATGCCCCCCAACATTCACTTTGAATTTCTATGATTTTCTGTGCATTTCTGCAGATTTTAGTCTAAGGTTCTGTAAAAATTCATATAAAAAACAATTTTTGACATAGGTTTGGATTAGAAATTACAGAGATTCAAAGTATAGGAACACACAATATATTTGAATAAAAACATGTGTGTTCCTTTACTTTGAATTTTTATAGGTTTTAGTCCAAACTTATGTCAAAAATTGTTTTTTTATATAACATTATATTAAAATGCGCAGAAATGCACAGAAACATGTGTGAAAATTCAAAACTGAAATAAAAAAAACCGAATACAGATCAAAGCGAATGAAAACCAATCTTTGTGAAACACACCTGAATGAGTCTAATTTTTCGAAAATATCGACCAAGACTTGTAAATGCCTAACAATTGACTGTTTGCAAATTTTCGTTCCCAGTTTATTGCTTGAGAAAATAAAAAAAGTTTCCCAAATATATTAAAACAGTATATGTCCCTAGTGGTCATATTTTGTTCCTTACAAAATAACTGGAAAAAGCGTTCACAATTTGGCACAAGCAACAGTTTGAACAAGCCAAGATTGAGTCTGGACTCTTTTCAAAAATAAATAAGTGTGAAGGTGAGACCTTTTTTTCCTTCGTATTCTTTTAATATTAGAATTTAAAATGTATGTGAAGCATCAGAATGTGAAATTGCCCCCCCTGAGAAATTGAATTGCCCCCCAGTGGGACGTAGGTTCCACGTTGGGAAACACTGGCTTAGAACCACGTGTAAATGATGACCTCGGACATTTTTTTGAGCAAGTATTTTTTTGTTTGTAGGCCATAAACTTTTAATTTAGGGGTTGTCTGTTATTTCAAAACGATTTTGGGATACAAAGAACACCCTACTGTATATGTTATTTTAATTTCCTTAATTTTTGTTTTGCATTCTAGGTGATTAGTGTAAAATCTGCAAGAAAATTTAGAGCATGTAGGTTGGAAGTAGATAAAAAAAATCCCTCGGAAGGTGGGGCTAATTTTTCACCACCTTGGGCAAGGCTGCAATTTAAAAAAAAAAATAAAACAAAAATAATAAAAAAAACAACGGCAACACAAACAGTTTTGTGTTGCAGCTTTTTGAAAAGCAAAAAGTTCATTCTTATGGTTTACTTTCAAATGTTTTAACTCATATTGTTTCATTTGAAAAAATTTATTTTGAACCTATTTTTCAAAAGAATTTAATTTAAAAAAAATCATATAAGAATGGACTTTTGGCTTTCCAAGAAGCTACAAAAGCATACTGTAAGTATTGCCGTTGTTTTTTAACTATGTTATTTCTATTTAATGTAATTTTTTTTAATTTCCCCTCCTGTCCAAGCAAGGAGAGGGGGAATATCACACCTTTCCCGTGGGTTTTTTTTCTTGTAAAATTTCAACCAGAATTTTTTAACAGATTTTTCGCAAATCACCATGTTTGCAAAAAAAAAGGAAATAAAATAAATCTTTACAGCGACTATATTGCCATTCCAATATTACAAATAATAATTTATAGCTCTCCATGTATAACAACTTTTGTTGTTTTTCAGTAACGGAGAAGACATTTTTTTTTTTAAATTTATTTTCCCTTCGGTAGGTGCAAAACCTGCATAAGGCTCTATGAAGACCGAAAAACGCGTGCTCATAGGTGTGTGAGATTCAATTGCAACTGAGTTGAAACTTTATCTAGCAATTTATTTTCAACGAAGTTAAGTAACGAGTTGCAGGTTACTTTCCGGTGAAAGTTCCTGCTTAATCCGCGATTTTAAAGCGGTTTTCTGTTCACCGTATCGAGCCGGAAGGTTTTGTTCTTCGCAGACGGCGTACTAAATTCGACTCGTCAATAATGTCAATAATTGTTGAATTAGCGTGTTCTAATAGTCGATTTCTATGTTTCCGCTCGAAACTTTTTATTCCGTCCGGAACCGTAGGAATCCCGAGATCCCTGTGAAGATTTTCGTTTCTTATATACCTCGGAGCATTTACAAATGACGTAAGCAATTTTATTTTCAAACGTTTGTAAGTTTTTTAAGTTTGTATCGCAGGTACAAGTCCAAAGTTGTATACCATAATTCCTATAAGGTTTAAGTACCTGTCTGTATAAAATCAATTTATTTTCAATACTAAGCTTTGAATATTTACCGAGTAGCCAAATCATATTTCCTTTGATTTAATTTACGTTTAAGTTCTTCGCATTTCTTTTTTACGTGCGGCTTCCATTTTAATTTCGCAGATACTTTGCCTCATTTGCAAATGGAACACAAGCGGAATTAAGAAAAACAGGTAATCTATTTATTTTTTTTATACGTAAAGCCCACGTGGATTAACTTTTGTTCATTGAGCGCTGTTCGCCATGTTTTCGTCCACTCATTGACATTATTAAGGGCATTTTGTAATTTAATTTTTTTCGCTATTCGTTTTCCTACTGCTAGTATTGCAGTATCATCAGCAAACGTGGCTACAATAGTGTCATCTGTTTGAGGTATATCGCGTGTAAATAAAAGGTACAGAACTGGACCTAATACACTTCCTTGTGGTACCCCAGCCTTTGTTTCCTAGAAATTAGAATAGTCACTTCCGTGTCTTACACGAAAAAGTCTGTTATCTAGATATTCGTTTAGAATGTTATACAGTTCTTCAGGCAGAACTTGTCTTAATTTTATTTTGAGGACTTTGTGCCACACCTAGTTGCGACACGTCCGAAAAGATTGTCGATAAGTACATTCAAAGAAATCACTAAAAATGCATTCACGGCCAGAAAAACAGAAAAAAAGCAATTGCCAAAATGTAAATGTTGATCCCTTAAAAGATGAGCTCTTTAATTAGAAACTAACAAAAAAAAAACATTACCAACTTGACTCAGTTACATTGAATTACACGGATATCCGTTTGCATTAAGCTTATTTAATTGCAGCATACCTAACGATAGTTAGCAGGTATAAGGTAAATTCTGTTATTTCATTTAACTCAAAAGGCACTTACTTCTCTATTTCTCTCTCTAGCTAAATAATTTCGAAATTTCCCTTAATTATGTGGATCTGTTTTCCAAATACCCGCCATCACAACCACACCATCACCACACCATTACTGTGTGTTTTTAACTAGACCTCGAAAATTTGTCTGCCAAAACTATACTATTTCGACTGAGTATGTTTATGTAAGTATTTTCAAAAAGAAGACACTCAGTTGTTAGCATAATAAACCAACCTATTTTTGCAAATCCTTTTCATGGTTTATCTATTTATCCAAAGGACAATTGCTCGCGTAAATCTTTTCTTTGAAACAAAATAAAAATAATAACACTACCTACTCTCTAAAAATAATCTATTCAGATGGGAATTCCATCTCTACAAAGGTCCTTATATAGAAGCGAATTATTTTCGGATTTTCTCGTATTTTATTGGATTTTAAGTGTCTCGCTCTAGTGGTTGGCAAAATAAATACAAATATACCCTCCTCCTCCCCCCCCTGAAACTACGACTAGATAGGAAATCTAAACGACTATTTTCGGGTTAAAGATTAAGAGATGGCGCACTCAGTCGTAAAAGTTGACAACAAAAATAGGATTGTTTTTATTTTTCTCTTTTTGCAAATTTATCTTTTATTTTAGTGTTGAAGATTTCTCTGTTAAGAGAACTTTTTCTGATAGTACATGTATAAAAATAACGACAACAAATCCTGCGTTTTGTTTTTTTTTTTTATGGTAATAGCCGTGTTACTTTAACTTTAAGGTCGTATTTCTTACAGTTTTTAAGACGAAGTCCTTAAAGTGATTCAGGTGCTATGAGCTTTTTGTTGTTTTTGCAAAGAAGAAGAAGAAAATTGTTTCAAGGATAAAAAGGTATTTAGAGTTAATCTAAGGTATTCAGAGAATTCTTTGAAGAAAAAACAGTTAAAAGAGATCATAAAAATAGATTTTTTTGTTTTTGTTTGCGCTACGTCCAATTTATGGTCGTCATAATCGTCCTAGCAGATCAACAGTTGAGCGTCTAGTGGAATAATTTGAATCCACAGGCACAGTACAAAATGTTCCCGCGCAAGTGAGACAAAGAAGTGCCCGTAGTGTCGAGAATATTGCTGCCGCTGAGGCTTTAGTTGCAGAAAGCCCAAATGTGCCTCTCACACGTCGTTCTCAAGCCTTGGGCATCTCTGTGACGTCGTTGTGGCGAATTTTGCGAAAAGATCTTGGCCTACATCCTTACAAGATTAAATTGACGCAAGAACTGAAGCTGCTTGACCACCAGAAGCGTCGTATGTTCGTGAATTGGGCTGAGCAGTAACTTGAAAATGATTCGGATTTTCATTGAAAAACCATCTTCAGCGATGAGGCTCATTTCTGGCTGAATGGCTTCGTCAATAAACAAAATATGCGGTATTGGTCAGGCAGCAATCCACACGTACTCCATGAGTCATCATTGCATCCCGAAAAAATTACGGTTTGGTGTGGTTTATGGGTCGGCGGCGTTACTGGGCCGTACTTCTTCCGTGATGATCCAGACCGGCACGTTACTGTCAATGGGGATCGCTACCGTTCATTGATAACCGAATATTTTTGGCCCCAATTGGATGATATGGACTTGGAGGACATGTGGTTCCAACAGGACGGCGCCACAAGCTACACAGCAAATGTCACAATCAATTTATTGGAAACCAAGTTTGGAAAACGTGTTATCTCACGAAATGGTCCAGTCGCTTGGCCGCCTCGGTCGTGCGATTTGACGCCGTTAGATTATTTTCTGTGGGGCTACGTCAAGTCTATGGTCTATGCCATCAAGCCAGCGACGATTGATGAACTTCGTACGAATATCGAACGTGAAATTTCAGCAGTATCGGCCGATTTATGCTTGAAAACCGTCGAAAATTGGGTTCAGCATCTGGACTTCTGCAAGCGTGCCTGTGGTGGCCATGCAAAAGAAATCGAGTTCCATACATAATGGCATCAAACGTGCTTTCACAGGAATAAAGAATTTCATTAATATCCAAAACGTTTATTGTTTTATTTAAAAAAAAAAACTTTTGTAGCGCTCTTATTGAACAAACCGATAATAGAAAAAATAAAAAAACAAAAGAACAAACTGGAACGAATTCAGAGATAAACTTGATAGTTTTATAAACCTAAGATCCCCTATGCAAACAATTGAACAGATTGATCATGAAGTAGAACAATTTATTGCTGATGTGCAAAAGGCTGCAGAAGAAAGAACTCCAAAAATTTCGAACTCAAGAGAAAAAGAAATAAAATATCCTGTCGAAATAAAGGAGCTGATCTTGGAGAAGAGAAGAGCTCGAAGAAAATGGCAAGCTACGAGATTTCCAGGTGATAAGGCAGTTATAAACAGTCTTAACAACGAACTAAAGAAAAGATTCTGTGAATTTAAAAGTGATTCACTTAGTAGATTCCTGAATAGTCTGACGGCGGATGCTTCTACGGAATACTCGTTATGGAAAGCAGCTAAGCGCCAAAAAAGACCACAGACACAAAACCCGCCAGTAAAATCTCAAGATGGTAAATGGATCGGAAACCCAAAACAAATGGCTGATCTCTTCGCTGATTATCTCGCGAATGTTTTTAAGCCATCTCCAGCAAGCACAGCTACAGATCCCCTACAGTTTTTTTTTTAAAGAAACGACGAATGTGAAATTCCTTTTCTCATGCTCAAAGAAGTAAGAAGTATGTGTCAACATAAGTTGTCTAACAAAAAATCACCAGGGTACGATCTAATAACTGCTCAGGTTTTGAAAGAAATGCCTTCTATAGCCTTCAAAAAACTCCAATTTATAATAAATGCATGCCTTCAACTAAGGAATGTGCCACATCATTGGAAAATTGCAGAAGTCATTGTTATACCTAAACAAGGTAAGCCACCAACAGAAGTAACATCTTACAGACCTATATCGCTTTTACCAATCATGGCAAAAGTTTTCGAAAAACTGCTTCTGAAAAGACTTAGCAAAATAATAGAAGAAAGAAGACTATTTCCGAGCCATCAGTTTGGATTTAGAAATAAACATTCCACGATAAACCAAGAGCATCGGATTACGGATGTTGTGGAAAAAGCACTTGAAGAAAAACAAGTATGCTCGGCTATATTCTTATATGTTGCTCAAGCCTTTGACAAGGTTTGGCACTTGGGACTTGAGTACAAACTGCAAAGGGATCTTCCCAGGCAGTACTACGAAATACTGAAATCCTACGTTACGAACCGACTCTTAAGAGTACGGTACGACCAAAATTACTCGGAACTAAAGAAAATTGAAGCCGGTGTACCACAAGGAAGTGTCCTAGGACCAACCCTGTATCTGTTATATACAAGGGATATTCCAGTGGACATCAACGCTATCATGGCCACCTTTGCTGATGATACTGCAATATTGGTGCCAGATAAATCCGTTACGAAGGCTACACAAAAACTGCAAAATGCAGTCGATAAAGTTAGTGATTGGACGCAAAAATGGCGAATCAAACTAAATGAAACAAAATCGACGCATATAAACTTTACAAACAAAAAAATAAACAATGTTCCAATTCTTATAAACAGTACAACAGTACCTTACTCCAATACCGCCAAATACCTTGGAATGACTTTGGATGCAAAGCTTAAATGGAAAGAGCACATCAAAAAGAAAAAAGACGAACTAAACTTGAAGTACAGAAAAATGTACTGGTTACTAGGAAAGAACTCTGACCTATCTATCCAGAACAAACTAATGTTATATAAGCAAGTACTGAAACCCGTTTGGACATATGGCATCCAACTATGAGGCTGTACAAAGAAAACAAATGCTGAACCCATCCAAAAATTCCAAAGCAAGGTCCTTCGCGGAATAATAAATTCCCCTTGGTACATAAGAAATAGCGATTCACTTCGTGACCTTCAAATTGAAATGGTTACAGACGTGGTTAAAAAACACGCTGTATCACACAATCAGCGACTGCAAAGTCATACCAACTCCGAAATGGAGACCGTCTTAAATGTACGAGACAATGTTCAGAGATTAAGAAGAACCATGCCTCATGTGGTGATGGTCTGAAAGCTATGGGAAAGTGTTATAACTTTAAAACATCCCACAATGTGATTGATAAATTAAGAAAGAAAAATCATTTGTCGATCTTTCATAGATTGGTCCTGATTGGTCCGGTGGTTTTAGTGCGGTAAGAGTCCCATACTACTTGGTACCGATTTTTACCGAGTGTCTTTTGAAGAATTCCATCGGATAAAAAAGGGGTCCTACAGAATTGAAGACGAAAATATCTTACAAATGGTTTCCTACTAGTTGTCAACGGCTGTATGCAGATATCGCACACAGAGCAAAGAAAAATTATTACTTTTTTATCATGGGACGCAGAGCTACGTCCCACTTTAATCAATAGTCATTTTTACTTGATGCAATATCTGTGTAACTCTATTATCGGTGGTACCTGAGTATCTAACTACTGAGCCCTTAATTTCTTTCTGAAGTAAAATCTTGTTTACAAAAACCTATGTAAATCCTTATACATACTACAAGTGCTTTCAGTAGGGTTACCAGATTGAAAATGACAAAAAAGGGGGACATCGCAAGAAATATGTTTTTGAAAAAATAAAACCTAATCAAATTAAGCAAAAGAAGTTTCATTCGTGTTTTCTATAAAAACAAGCACGAAATCAAAAATTATAACTTATCACTCAAAATAAATTAATACAAAATAAAAATTTAGGACTTTTCTTTAAAAAAAATTAATCAAAAAAAAAAAATAGAATGTTTCTTCATTTTGAGTTTTTACTTATAGTTCAGTAAATAAAGAGGATTTACCCTACCCCACAACTACGCCCCCTTCGCCCTCTTCAAAATCCAGAAAAAATTACAAAAAATCGGCACTATTTTCAGGTTTTTGCCTAAATATTTTCTGGTGTTCTTTTACAGACAAAATTGCTTTGAAAAATTTGTGGACAGTAAAATTTCCTACAAGTATGACTTGGGAAGTATTTTTTGACAACCATCACAAACGGCACTATGGAGCTCTTAAAAAATGTTCAATTTCTTCCGTATTTATAGCCCAATAACTCCTTAACCGTCGAGTTTAGGGAAAACTTTTTCATATCCAATCTTGTTGATAATTTAATTACTTACCGATTTTATGTAAATATAGTCGATTCCCTCTAAGTCGTAATTCAATTTTGCTCTATTGAACATTTCTTTTTACAGTTGGCTTACAAATAATTTATAACTACAAAGATACATTGGTAAATAAAAGGATTTCGCTGGCACATAAGGGGCCTAACGTTATACATTGAAAACAAAAATTTAAATACAAATAAGATTTAAAATTTTTGAAAACTTTATATACAAGTCGGGTTGACTTTGTCGTCCTCGGGCTGTTCAGTTCCTGTTGTCAAGTGGCAGGGGGATGACCGATGAGTCCAGTAGATCCTCAGGATTTTTCTTTCGAATATTTGCAGTTCCTTCATAGCTGTTTTGGAGATGGTGAACCAAACTGGGAAGCTCTAACTGATAACTGGTCTCAAAAGTTGTTTTTTGAGACCAGTTGAAAATTGTTTGTTGAAAATTAAAACTTTTGTCTGCTAGCTTAGCCCAGTTCTCTTTTTCGGGTAGAAGCGATGGAAAGCAAAGTTGGCACGAGTACAGAACGTGAATGTGGGTTGAATCTCAGCAGCTCGTTGAAGTTGATTTTAAGGTACTTGGCGCTGCGTTTGGCTGGTAATCTGGTACCATTGGGGAGTGCTGGGGTGATGCTTCTAAAGCTTCCAGCTAAGCGACCGCGTCCACCCCCTGGTTTTCTGAAAAAAAAACAAGCTCTGATTTGGATGAGTTGATCCGGATACCCCATTTGGCGTAAAATTGAAATGGTTTGCAGATGCGTGCCTCGACCTCTCGGACAGTTATCAATGGAAAGAATGATGAGCCATATGTTTGTGAGTCATCAGTGAAGAGCAGCTTCTCGCATTCACTTGAAATTGGTTGGTCAGAGGTCATGATGTTGTAGAGAAGTGGTCCAAGTTTCGACCCTTGGGCAACTCCTACTCCTATACTGTCGATTTTCTGATCTCCAGTTGCACAAAAAAGTTCCTGGAAGAAAGAAAAGAGAATATATTTAAGAAAGCCTAGTGTGTGTAGTTTATGGATAAGGGCTACAATCCATACACTGTCGAATGTTTTCTCGACATCCAAGAAGCATCCGACAGTAACTTGATTGTTGTTTAAAGCTGTCGTAATGTCATATTGAGACTTCACAAGCGGATTCAGGGTGGAGTGCTTTTCCCGGAAACCGAACTGTATATCCGGGATGATGTTGTTTTCGCTGCAGAACTTCTTGAGCTTCCTGAGTATCAGCTCTTCCAAGAGCTTACTTGGATTGTTGAGTAGAGATATCAGCATGTAGTTGGTGATCATGTTCCTTTCTTGGGAATCGCAACGATTTTGGTTGTTTTCCACTTTAAGGGAAAGTAAATGTTGTGGATGCAGTTGTTGAAGATGATACACCATCATCGTTTGTGAAAGCTTTTTTAGAACAAAGTTGGATACCCCATCCGATCCAGCTGACTTCTTTGGTTTAGAGTTGCCAATTATCTCAGCTATCTCCTCTGGACTGCTCAAATTTAGGGTATTGACTGGATCACTTACAGTCAATACCCTAAGCTCATACTCCCCCGAATTTTCCTATCTATACCTTAGAAGATTTTTTTCTCCATATATTCGTACGCCTCTCAAATTTCCATAATATTAGTATTTATTTTTCTGTAAATCGAATTTTTGTAAAACTCCCTCTAACTCAAAATAATTTTGATATCCTGTGAAAATTCGACTTAGAGGGAGTCGACTGTACATCAATTTTGTGTCCAATACAATTAGGGATCGGGTGAGGATTGAGAAAGTGTTTTTTTATTCAAACATTTTATTAACTCACTTTCTTTTCTGTCTGTTTTATACAGTCGATGTGCTGGAGTCCCGTTATAAGATTGGTTACAAAGAATTTTTCCCTAAACTAGACGGTTAAGGATTAATGGGCTAAAATAAACTAAAAATCTGACAAATCCGAAATTTTAGCCTTTTTTGAGAGCTCCATGGTGCCATTTGGGAATACTTCCTAAGTCATATTTGTAGGAAATTTTACTGACTACAAAATATTCATACCAATTTTTCCGATTAAGTATACCAGAAAAAAAATAGGTAAAATCTTGAAAAAAATGCCGATATTTGGTGGTTTTTCTTGGATTTTGAAGGGTGTGGAGGGGGCGTGGTTGTGGAAATTTGGAATTTTCAACTACCGACCATACCAAAAAACATATCAAAAATTTAGAATTGCCCGACCTACCTCTATTTACTGGACTATTAATTAAAAAAGAGACAGAGGTTTGTGTAAGGGGGACAAACTGCATTTTGGTATGAAAAAAGGTACCTCTCCTCTCTAAAGGAGGACGTCTGGTAACCCTATCTTTCACACAAATATCAACCAAAAGATGTAAATAGATTTTTGTTGCAAAAAGATTTTTTTCTTTGCTGCTTCTTAGCTACTTGTCCCTATGATGATGCGACATAATATTTTTTTTTTCACGCAACATAAGCGCCCAATTATTAACATCATGCCCTCATCTTGTAACTTATAAAGAGCGTGACTTATATTTTTACATGATTTTAGCTTTAGTCCTTCTCGTATATCCTACCAAATCCAACCAACCTTAAACCCCCTTGCAACATCATTAAGAGCACTTTCCTCGATGACTCTGAACGACACGAAGAAGACGAGGACGACGACCGACGACGACGCCGGCGACAGCGACAGGATCAGGCTATTATACACATTTACAATGTCCACCAGTCCGGAATCGGGACGGAAACTTTTACATCTGCTTCTGTGTAGCTGTAATGGTGATAATGTTAGCTGCTGATGCTGCTTCTGGCAGAACGAATAAAAAAACACAAGACACTCTCGAATTCTCAACTTGACTATATTTTTTTTTTTTTGTTTTTTTTTTTTTACTTGTAAGAGCTAAATGGAGTAAATATTACAAAACATTCTTTCGCCTCTCTTATGCTATGTACCACTCACTTACTACCTCTTCCTTCGAAGGATTCCAGATTCGACTTTGACTATTCTCTGACACGTTACCGAATAGCTTCCCGCCCGAAGGGTATATAAATGACAGTTTCCATGTTAAGCTAAGTAGTGTTTTATGTTTTCCACTCGTTATGTCTGATGGTAATGACGTGTCCTGTAAATGAGTCTGTGTGTATAAGTTGTTGTATGTTTTTCATTATACTATGGTTCCATCTTTCTCTCTCTCTCTTGCTCTAGTTTGACCTTGTCAAATGATATCGCTGATTGGTACTGCACAACGATAATGACACAGACATGATGTATTTTGTGTGTTACTGACTTTCAGCTAACGGAGATTACCTGTCAATTCATTTGTAGACAGTATCAACGTAGGTAATGACATTTTTCAGGACACGTTGTAATTTTTTTTGATTTATCAGATCAGGCATGTTCATGTTTAAAAGGACTATTTATATGTACTTGAATGAAAAAAACCCATTTGCAAATTGATTTTGTTTAGCGGGTAAATACCCTACTCATTTCCTTTTTTTTTTTGGTTGTCAGCCTCCCCTCCAAGCTCTTTGAGAAATCTTCTCTGAGATTTAAAAATAACATCCCTGGAAAAAATCTGCTAAGGCCTATATCAGCCTTCCCTACAAGATTAATTGGGGCATTTACCTAATGTTATTTTAAAAATGGAAAAACGTAGTTTCCATTCTAATGACAGGACAAATTGGATATTAAAATCATTTGTCTTTTCCAACATTCTATAAAAAGGACTCGCAGTTCCTCAGAAAAAAAATAAGACCTTCAATTTAAAACAAAAAAAAAATCCATTTCTCTGTAACTTTTATAGCCAAATCGTACATAAACGAAAAAAAAAACAAAAAAGAAAAGATGCTACTCTCTGCCCGCCCACACATAAAAGGCAATACCTTGTGTCCTTTTAGAAATGGAAAAAAAATCCGGAGGCACACGTAAATAATGAGAAGGGTTTAAAGAAAATGGAAGTCACTGGCATACGATTTTATTTCCTTTTAGTATTTATTTAGAACATTTCACGTTAACAGTTCATTACTTTCATTTAATTTGCTGTGTCTTTCATTTTGGGATTAAAGAGAAACTTTTTTTTATCAGAAAAAAACACACCACGAGTTTCCTGAAACGAAAAAAGTTAGGGCGTGGAAGCTATGAAATATATCATTAACCGATATACTATTCACTGTGGATTTAAATTGGATTTAAGTGAATTTTAAATCCACAACTATTAAATCCAAATTTAAGTTTTCATCCACTCTAAAAATGCCTTTAATCCAATGGATTTAAAATACCCTTAACAAAGATGTAAAATGTTTTTAAATTCATTCACATACATTTGTACTAAAGTATTTTGTAAGTACCCAGTACCTTGTACTTTAACTTGTACTTAAAAAAACAAGTACCATGAAATTGGTACTTGAAAAAAACACCAAGTATAAGTAATTTTTAAGTACTTTTTTCCAAGTACTTATACTAGATACTTTAACAGTCCCCAGTACATTTTCAAGTTTTTTTCAAGTACAAGTCCATTTCAAGTACTTTTCAAGTACAAGTTCATTTAAGTTCAAGTTCATTTCAAGTACAAGTAAATTTCAAGTAAACTTTTCAAGTACAATTGAGTAGTCTGTTTGAGCTATAGAATCAGGATGACCATTGCGTGACCTTCGCTCAACCAGACTTCTGAACAAATTGCACTTGAAAAGTACTGGAAATGGGCTTGTACTTGAAAAGTACTTGAAATTGACTCGTATTTGAAAAGTGTTTGAAATGGAATTGTACTTAAAATAAACTTCAAAAAATCCCGGGCATTATTAAAGTACCAAATTCATGAAGTTGAACCAAAATACTTGTAAAATTACTTGTAAATACTTGTCGACTTGAAAAGTACTTGAAATGGACTTGAACTAAAAAAGTACTTGAAAATGTACTGGGCAGTATTAAAGTACCAAGTACATGAACTTGGACCAAAGTACTTGTAAAAAGTTTTTGGTGTTTTTCAAGTACCAATTACATTGTACTTGTTTTTTCAAGTAAGTTCAAGCCCAAGTGCAGGGTACTGGGTACTTGACTTGTAATTGTACTTGAAAGCCTACAGGTCTGCCTCAACCCTATTATAAGAAAAGAATACACGATTGCGGTTGTGTATTTGATAGCTTGCGCCAAATGTCATTCTTATTGTCAGCTAATATTTGTCTTTGAAATTTTATGAATATGCTACAGTGTAACTACAGATGTTCACATCTATTGTAAACAAAAATAAATTTTTGAATTTAATTAGACTTGTTGTAGCAGATCGTGAATGAATACGTCTAATGTATTCTGCTACGGATGTATAAAATATTTTACAGCTGTAGTTATTTGAAAAGTAATTAATAAGAAGTGACTACAAGTTTAAACTGAGTTGCAAGTTGAGACTAAACCAAGTTCAAAGTGAGACAATGACAAGACGTGCCTACACACACCTCGTGTAGATGTCATGGCGAGACCAAAGCAAGACCATATCGAGAAAACCACGAGGCAGATAGCCACGCAAATGGGCACGACAAAAGACCACATAAGACGAACACAATGACCACTCATAATCTCGTTTGGACTTTTCATCCACGGGCTTATCTTATTTTAAATATTTTGACAAAACATGCTCAATGCTAAAACTTCGTGCAAATTTAATGACCAAATAGAGGCGAGCTTATTGATCACCATACTGAAAAGAACATTTCGACGATCATTGTGAGAGATCAGCGAGATGAAACCGAGATAATTAGTCATCGTTTTCAAACCAGTCAGTAAACAATTCTCATGTAAATGAACATAGAAAGACCACAGTGAGGCAAGCCTAATGACCACGATACTAAAAACTACATTTGGATGACCACGTCGAGAGATCAGCGAGACAAAACTGAGAGAATGATTAATCGTTTTCGCTTCAAACCAAGTTAGCCAGTACACAATTGCAAATGAAGATGGCGAGACCACAACGAGACAAGCTTAATGACCACGACACCAAAAACTACGTTTGAACGACCACGGCGAGTGATCAGCGAGATGAAACCGAGAGTCATCGTTTTCGCTTCAAACTGGGTTAACCAACTCGATTTGCAAAAACAAAGCATGACAAATATTGCAAATTTTGGCTTTGAAGTGGCCTATAGTGATATGAAAAAAGTGGAAAACTGAGTCCTTTACATTCAGAACTTATGTATTCAGGACTTAAACGGGTTTCTATACCAATTGATACATGGGGTTTTGCCTAATACCACCGAAGTGAATTGGCCATTTTGTTTTTGAAATTCTGGTAAATTTATCTTTAAAAGAAAGTCACAAGAGATCATCCAAGTTTTTTTTAATTTTTGTTCTTGTCTGTTCCTTTTAAACACCCAATTTGTTATTTTAAGTATTTGCGAAAAAATCAGGAAAAAAATTAGATTATGGAAAATCCCTTTCCTCCCTATATGACTGGATCTGGAAGTCACTGCTTAAGGGAGGTGATTATACTCATACATATTCTTCTTCTTCTTTCCCCTTAGGTCTATGTAGCTAATAAAATAAGTCTGGCTCTCCTGCATAACAAAAGCAAACCAACAAAAGGCCTTCAATTTCAATATGTAAAGGTTAAGTACCTACTCGAAAGGAAACATCCCAAAAAATTGCTATTCATATAAAGGGTGTTTTTTTTTAGAGATAGATAACGTGAAAACTAAATTAAATATATCTTGGCAGTATTGAGAAGAAATTTTTGTGCTATTTGTGCTCAAATATTCCTTGGCTAGCGTGAATTTTTCACAGTAAGAATGTTAAATTTTTAGCCAATTTATCCAGCAGCTTGAACCTTACTTCGGCATGGCAAACGGCTATTAAAGAGTATTGTTGTGGCAGAATTGATTTCATGGTAAAATGAAAATATACACTGAGCACAACTGACAGATATTTGTCAAATTTACGGTGTCACTGAAATTAGTGTTGCCAATTTAAAAACTAAACTTCTGTAAGTTCCTCAAAAAAAAAAACACCCTTTATATCTACTCCATGATAATGTATTCGTCGTTCAAAAAACATAAATCTATAAATCAGCAACTAAATAAATTTCCACAATTTATGTTTATTTTTTCTTCAAAATATTTGTTTATATCCTTGGAAGGGACCAATAACCATAGTCTTTCGGGCACTCACTTAACCAATACACCTACAATCACAATGGAAAGAGGACTATAGAGGTATACTTTCGCTGCCAAGCATACAAAAAAAAAAGAATCTCTTATACTCGTAGCTTCTGAAAAAACAAAGCCCCTTTGGGTTTCTAAAATTTTTCCATAAATAATATCCTCTTATGCTTTATGGCAGATTTATGTTCATCCGCAGTGTTTTCCCTCTCGTAAGATGAAAATACAAATACTTAAGCTGCGAAAAGTGTGGGGGCACCCGCAGATCGACCATATACCTTCCCACTTGTTCATTCACATGGAATATAGTGTTTGTCATCCATATTGGAAAAGTGGTGACATTTTGAAGGAAATGAAATAGTACTGTGCTATCCGGAGGAGGTCGCACTCTCTGGCTCTGTGCACTTAAGTGAAACCAGGGACATAAACCATCAGCAACTACAGAACAATTGAATGAACTAAAGCTGTGAAGTCGTAAATTTTCCTTTGGCCACGTAATTGGCGGATTAAATTGAAAAATTCTTTTGGTTTTTCCGACGATTTGTCACATTATGTGAGAACTTTATAATCAGTACAAAAGAGTTGCGTCAGTGGGGGTGGCAAAAGGAAATGACAGTTTGAATTTTTTCTTTAAACGTAGCAAACATCCAATTTCAATCAACTTCCCATTTTGGTCTGAAGTGTCACATACCTGATTAAAAAAAAAAAATAAATAAAAAATCGCAAATGCTTGTGTGTTTGCTTTCTTTTCATTTTTTTATGATTGGGTTTCCTGTTCGTCCTCGTATCCTACAAACATTTTTGTGCCGAAATGGATTGCCACTTAAATAGCTCTATCATTGCAATTCACTTGTGTGATAATCGATAACAATTTGGGGTTGAAAAGGGTTGAAGTTGAAGAGAGCTTGAGAAGAGCGGCACTTCCCTGAGAAAGGAAATGAAATTGGAAATAAATTGTTTTTTTTCTCATTCTTCTTTTTTTTTGCACATTGGTCAACATTTAAAAAAAGTAAAAAAAAAATAATTGTTAAAAGTGTGTATCCTTGAAAGAATGAATCTGTCTCTCGACATTGTCATTAGGTAGATTTTGTGTCAGTCTTTAAAATCATTGGATAAGAAGTGTGAAAATAGCTAACATATTTGAAGAAAATAAAAAAAAAATATATCCTTATAAGAACTTTTTCAAAACACTTAAGAATCGTTATATCTTCTGACACAAGGAGTTGGTATTTTAGATATCTAGCTTGCAAATATAAAGGTTTAGTTTTTGTATATGGAGAAAAATAGAAAGGAATTGTAAATAGCCTGAAAAAATTGTTTCTATTGAACCCAGGTCAAACGACTTCATTCTTATTTTTTCTGAACTTAAATTATTGAGGAATTTTAATGCCAACTCAAGGCCATCCCGTCTAAATGTACTAGATGATCAGATCTACGACGCACAAATTGAACAAAAAAGAAGGAAAGAATTAACGAATTTATAGACTACCTGCATTAAAATGTAATGAGCACATAGACACTATTCTCATCAAAATGTACTGTTGATATTTATATGTAAAAAGTACAGCTTCTTGTTCTAGATATTTATTTGTGAGTTTTAATTACTCATGATAAACACTCTTTTGACTAACTTTAATAAATATTGACTGCTCTTGTACCGAGCACATAACTTAATGTGTTGAATACATTTTTCCATTTCGATTACAGGCTTTAAATATTACACATACAATCTGCATTATTAACTCGTGATAAACCTTCTATAGACTGACTTCTATTTATATTAACTCAGTAATCTTTCAGCAGTATAGATAAAAAATCATTATCCGCTTTCTAACACACGATTTAGCTGGCACAGCGATAAACAAATTCTCCGTAGATAAGTTTTCTTACTGAAAAAGATATTAAAATTTACAGTATTTGTCACTTTTTCATTTAATCACTTGACATTTTCCAATACATGTGTCATATACATGCACTGATACAAAGTGTATACAGTATGTATGTGCTCAGAAATGATCTACTCTTTGAGATTGGAATTTGGCGAGTTGAAGGTATCACACGTCACATACCACTAAAAACACGCTTTGAGTGGTCTTACGAGTACTGAAAACAGACGGTATGCCACGTGCACATAAAGTAAAAAAAAAACTTAGTAATAGTGAAATTTTTAATAAAAGCATAATTTCTCAAAGCATGCCATTATAAATTAAGACAAATTTATTCAACATACAACAAATTATTTGCTGGGTTATGTACCCAGAACATGCCTTGAGAGGTCCAACGAGTACTGAATACAGAGAGTATGTAACGTACAAAAAAGTTAAAAAAAAAACTTAGTACCAAAGTTAGAGTTAATTTTGTAGTGAAGGTATCAATTCCCAAATCCTGCCATCAAAATAGAAAAATTAAATCTACACACCATTTTATGTGCTGGGTACATACAAACCCCCATATTAATAAACGACGAAGGGCAACCTTTTAGCATTGATACATCTGTTAACAGACATTGAAAGGTATATCCGGGAACTTAAGTTAAAAACTTGCGAAAATAGAATTTTCAGCTTCAAAAATATATTTTAGTTTAGTTTCGTTCGATTGTGTGAAATGTTCGTTACTGAGTTTTACTTTTGAACCGATGATATATTTGTTAATAAGAAATTCTAGTTAACAGATGTACCAATTCTAACAGGTTGTTCTTCGTCGTTTATTAATATGGGGGGTTTATGTACCCAGCACATAATTTGTTATGTCGATTTAATTTTTCTATTTTGATGGCAGGATTTGAGAATTGATGCTTTCACTGCAAATTTCACTTTCACCCTGGTACTAAGTTATTTTTTTTACTTTTGTGTACGTTACATACTGTCTGTATTCAGTACTCGTTGGACCCCTTAAGGCATGTTCTGAGTATATGTATGGTGCATGTATTAAGGAAACGTTTTATTGATATTAATTCCGCATATTAATTAAAATGTAACCCGTACACGTCAACTGCTTACTCAGAACATAGAGTTTTCGGTAGGCTAACTTGAGCTAATTTATTCTACACAATTGTCCTTGTACTGAAGACTTACAAATTTTCTTCATTGGTTCCAATATTAAAGTTAATTTTTCAGTATATAACATACTGTCTGTATTCAGTACACGTTTGAGCACGCAGGTCGTGTACGGAGTATATTAATATATATTGCATGTATTGCGAGTTAACCTATACCCTATAAAATACAAACAGTACAAGTCAACTGTACTCAGTTTAAAGAGCTTTTGGTAGGCTAGCTTTATATCAAATATTCTACATAAATGTCTGTGTACTGAGTACATACAGTTTTTCTTCATTGATTACATTATTATAGTATATTTTTGAGGATGTTACATTCCGTCTGTATTCAGTACATATTTGAAAAAGCAAGTCGTGTACGGTGTATGCATAAGGTGTAGGGGTATGCATTGGGTAATTGTTAGAATTAATGCGGCAACAAAAATTGAAATGTAACTGGTACACGATTACTGTACTAGGTACATGTAACTTTCGTTGGCTAACTTTAGTATCTACATAACATGTATCTTCATTATTTTATATTTTGTATTAATTGATTCCAATTTTTTTTTTAGTGAGCCTTTTTAACTTAATAACCAGCAAGGTCAGGGGAAGTAAAAAATGTAATGGTACAAGCTGGTAGCCATGTCAGGCATTTATGAGCTTCTATCCAACTCATAGATGCACGACAGTTTTTCTCAAAAATCATTCTGTATATAAGACTTTTTTTTATTTCAGTTCCTTAATTCCATTATAGTTTTACTTTGTGTGTCTAATCGACAAGAGCTCATGAAACTTGCTCTTGCTGCATTAAAATTCAATACGATAAGTCCTTAAATTCAATTTTGTACTTCATCGATAGGGATCCTGGATAGAACCATCTCTTATATCAGAATTCCCCTTCCGTATCCAGCTTCATCCTATGTGACTATTCTCTATTCACCAGGTAAGAGCTTTGAGTCCTGTGCCAATTTTATGTATCACATACACCCTGTGGATTGCAGATATTGCAAACATTTTGCCTTTTACTAATTTATTTTCTTTGACATTCATATGTGTGTGCTGTCGTTATTCTTGTCATTGATGGCAATATTGCAAATATTGCAATTGTCATCTGGGACTCGTATCGTATACTTTAGTTTTTCATTCCATTCCAGGAATATGTTTGATCCATCATCTTCCCTGGATTCCTACCTGCCTGTGTGTCAATGTCGGCTGTGCTTTGTCGTCGACTGTAATTTATCCCTTTATTTATTTCCTGCCTTTCCGTTTTATCAAAGGTTGGAATAATGCTGAATGACAGTGACGTTTATTCGTAAAAGACAGTCATGACACAAAAAAAATACTTAAAAACTGAGCTGTTGCACTGGGATATCCTCTTTTCGGCAGTTGCGGGACTTATGTCCCCCAGCTTTCAGAAAACCAACAAAGGAAGTTGTTTTGTTTCCACTCCAGTTCCGTTTTGTATGCTCGAAGTCCCTTTTTGGAGAAGAGCAAAGGAAGTCACTGTTGCATCAACTGTCCATATTTATAATATTTTTTGTTGTTTTTTTATATTTGATAGAAACAGCTTCATCACAGTAGTTGTTGTTGTTTAATGTGACAGGCCAAAAATATATAAATATAAAATGAACAAACAAACAAAATATATACAAAAACCGGATATGAAAACTTAACGGATGTATGTGTGTGTCTTTTAATATAGAACAGATATTTTCCCAACACCGAACGCACAGATTGCATATGAAAACTGCAACTTGTGTATCCTTATACTCATAAATGAAATGGACTTTTTTTTCAAGTCTGGTAACACACTCTACTCAGTGGGTGCAACGAAAAAAAATAATGGCAATAGCTGAGATGTGCCAATTTCCAATTTCAGAGTAATAACATTTTTTGATATTTTTCATTTTTATTCTTTTTTTTTGTTGTTGTGATGACAGTTTCCTGTCCCTGATGTCCTAGTTACACACGAGACTGTGAAATGGAGACGGTTGTAAAAAATTGAATTTGTACGAGGAATGAAATTCACAACAATTGACATGCAGCTGATGGGCCAATTGGTTTTTGTTTTTGTTTTTGTTTTTTTTTTTTAATATAGAACTGCTACTCTGGGAAAATACTTTTTTATTGGAAAACATGGTTCCATAAGCAAAGTAAATTAATTTTAGTAAATGAATTTGATTGAAGGTAATTTGAGGAAAATTTTCATATGCATAGTCTTATTAAAAAAATCATTCAATTGTGTTGTAAAAGCTGAATAAAATGGAGAGGGAATGATGCATATGACATTTTATAAAATGGTGAATTAGGTTTTAGAAAATTAGTTTAATTTACTTGCATACTTACTAGCGCCTTATATTTAAAAGAATTTCTGGAAACATTTATTAAAAATATGTGTGACTTGGCCCATTTATTAACTCTCCATTAAATTTAAAGTTGCTATTCCGACATCTATGTAATAACGATGATGAGGGAAATTATTGGGAACTGCTGTTAAAACGCCTTTTAACTAAATATTAATAAGAATTTCACCTTACCATAGAACATTATTGAGGAAAATATACTTGAAACAAATATTTGGTATTTTGAACTTTTTCTTCTTCCACTTCTGACTTCTTGAAAGTGACTCTCAGGTAGCTGTCTATCCCTCTGTGAGCGACTTCATGATTGTGTCCAAGAGCGGGTTTTACTCTCAAAAGCTGCTTGGGAGTTGCTCATAGGCTTTTTACTCTCAAATGGATACGCACTGCTAGGGTCAGTAAAAAATAGTCAGATAATCAACAAGACATTTAAACGAAATTTTTCCGAAGCTCATTTCTTGTATAAGTTCCTCCAAATTTACTTGGTAAATCCTAAAGCACTCCATACACGATTCAATTTGATTTTCAACTCTGTTATCAACTAAAATTGACGCTTCGCCACACTACATTAACTTAGTTGAAAGACTTCTGCTTCAACTATGTAAACTTAGACAAAAGACACGAACACAGACAACAACGAGTACGTTTAAAGAGAGTACGTGAGATTTGATTTACATCCTTGTAAATGTGGCTAAGAGTTAAAATGCCTTCGGTTTGACAGTAAATCAAATGACTTGCCGACACACAGCTCAAAAGAGTTGAAAACTTTCTCATTAATTTGAAAAAAAAAAAAATCAAAATCTTCTGATTTTCTTCCAATTCAATCATCTACCTTCAAATCAATCAAATGACATGTCCACACACGGGTTGATTTGATCAATTTGACATTAAATTGACAACGAAGTTGAATCGTGTGTGGAGTGCTTACGAACAATCATGAAAATTAAAAAAAATAATTGTTGAAAAGACAAATTTGAATATCTGATTCCTATTTTAAGCTTCGGTAAAGTTTCCGAAATGTTAAACAATACAAAATTTTAAGATAAAACAGTTGAGCTAATGTAAGCTAATTTCGTTACAGTGCCCAGTTGTGAGTTTTACTCTCGAGAGCAGCTTGTGTGTTTCTTGCAGTCTATTTACTCTTGAATGCATATGCACTTTAAAGGATGGAATAGCGAAACTTTTTCGAATCTATCTACCTATGTATATAAGTTTTTTTCTTATTTTATTTTCCTACAAAAAATGAAAACGGTTAAGAAAAAAAAATATAGTTGAAAACTCAAAAGAAATTTGAAGAAATTATGTATGCTTTAAACTTCGGTAAAGCTTACCTCTAAAAGTTGTTTCTAATTTTATTGGTAGATAAATCCTACAAAAAACGAAGACGGTTAGAGAAAAAAATATTTGAAAAGTCGAAAGAAATTTGAAGAAATTATGCATAATAAAGCTTACAAGCTTCGGTAAAGTTTCCAAACTGTTAATCAATGGAAAATTCCTAGAAAAACCTTAAAAAAGTATAAAGAAAGTAACATTTATTCAAAGCTTTATTACATCACCTTTCTAACTTTATTTTGAAATAGGGCTTTTTAGATTAAAAAAGTAAATAAAATTCAAGAAAAGAAGTCTTTTCGAAACTATATTGATGTATTAAACTTCTTTTAGTTATTTTTAACTAAGCTTAGTAAATCGATGACAAAATTTAAAAATCTTATCAAGTAGAAAGAGTTATGCAAAGGCTTCCTAGTGATGTTTATTAAATTGCTAACAAATTATATTGTGGCCTTCAAAGAACTTCATAAATTCTAGAAAAATCTATGACTAAGGAATAGAATGACGGTCCAAAAGGAAATTTTGATTGGTCAACCCTTGAATTTTGTTTCCTCCACTAGCCAGCGTACTTCATTGCCATAGTTTAATGGTCAAAGTGCCCAAAAATTAAAAAAAAAAATTTTCAAAAATCCTCTCTTTCGAAATCTTAAATAAGTAATTTTGAGCACTTGCAAATCACTTAAACAAAAATTTAGTTTTAAATTGAATTTTTGATTAAAGGACATTGTTATACCACCACCTGTGTAAATTGAAAAAAAAAACAACAACATCTTTTATTTAAAATACACATTTAATTCTCCCCTGTACTTTCTAATTAGGTCCTCTTGACATACAAATTACACAACAAAATGCTAAATTGGTGCCATTTTGTTTGACAAAAAATTAGCATACTCTCAGTGACAGGACACTCTGACTTGAACTTCTCTTCGATAATGACTACTCGTGTAGCTACTATACAACAAATTCAAAAGCAAAATGCTTTCATATCGACATTGAACATCTTTTGTATTGTCTCCCTTTGATATTTCCACCTCACCATATTATACCTCAACGGTCGGCATTGTGTTAGTATTTTACTTAACTCCAACCAATCTGTCCCCTTTTCAGCTCTGCCCCCCCGCCCCCGAGCCAGGAAAATAAAAGAAGAAAAAAAAAAATAACTTGGAAAAGTCCTTTGATGACCTAATTTTCAATTCTCTCTCGCAATGTTTACTGGCCACGGGCATTGTTATCGAGAGAACAAAAGAAAATACCATTTTTGTGTCTGTACGATGCTGTGTGTCAAAGGGAAACCAAAGTCAACTATATCCTGGTTACATGGGACTTTGGGGAATATCAATGAGTTGTTCTTCTTCGTCTATAAATATACAATAGAACACTCGGTGACATTTAGAAGGACGAAAAATTATTATTATACTAAAGCTAATTTCCTTGACAAGAAGTACGCATTTATTTGACACTAATTGGATCTTTCATCTTGGAAACATAGAATTTATATATGTAGGCTAGAGAAAAATTGTATTAATTTATATATGTATCTGTGTGTATGTGTGCCTTTGTGTAATATATATGTGTGTGTTCTGGAAAGGTTTCATGTCCTTATTTTTCGGGGAAACACTTTAATTTATTACTAATTTATTGCCACTTGATATTTACATTATATCTTTATTCTTTTTCTAGACCGTTGAAGACCTCGAAAATCGATGCATGGAGGCAGGCGTCGAAATCGTCACTAGACAATCATTTCTATCCGATCCAACAGACGCCGTTCGAAATTTAAGGCGTCAGGACGCTAGAATAATCGTAGGACTTTTTTATGTAGTTGCAGCTCGCCGTGTCCTATGCGAGATGTTTAAACAGAACCTTTATGGAAAGGCTCACGTTTGGTTTTTTATTGGTAAGTTATTTTTTTTTTTTTGTTATTAATAATTATTTTAAATCAACTTTTTTCATCTTTGATGTCCGTTTTGTTTAATATTTAACGGAAATTCAGCGTTTTTTTTATTTGCTTAAATCTCCACGCGATGATTTTAACTTATCCACCCACACTAGAAGTAGGCTTTATTAACTCTTTCTACTTTTCTGACATATTCTTGAATAGTCTTTATGTTGGGCGCCATTTTATTTTGAACTGAATTTTCTTGAAGTATTCTGCATCCAACTTTCTTTCTCAAACATCGGCACTTTTGCTGCAAAAATTTGTCCTTTTAACTTTGTTTAGTATTAATTTTGTTTGGTTGATGTCGCACGGTCTCATTGAATTCCTTTTCGTCCCAGAAGTGTGTTCCTCTGAAATAGGCTGTACATTCAAGAAAAATTAAACTGCTGTGGATGAAACCTTGGAAAATTTGCCAGAAGCAAATCATAAATTATATTTTTATTTCATTGTTTGTATTGTTGAATAATCCCACGCTGGGCGCCATTTTTTGAATGTTAGTAAAAGCAATCTTTAATAAAATGGCATCCAACGTGAACCTCAAAAAACCAAAATTAAACCCGATTTTACCCGATTTGTGAATACACAAAAATTTCAAAATATAAATGATAACTACATATATCCGATATAAATTTCGGACATTAAAACCTTCGAAAAATAAATTCTAAATCCAAAAAAATTGGAGCTACAATACAATCCTCCATAAGAATATTTGCCAGTATAAATGGTGCCCTACTTAAAACTTCCAAGATTCAAAAACGACCATTTATTGACATACTCATACACATTCCATTAATACTTATGGATTAGAAATTAACTTTCGGACCGTGCAATAAAAGTCGTGTTTGATGGTTCCAAGTCTGATATTCAAAAATTAAGGTGGGCCCCAGGGCTCCGACTTGTCTCTTCCTTATTTTTATAAATGATTTTCAGTCTGAAACTTCCAATCCATTAAATTGTTTTGTAGACGAAAGCAGACCCAGCTTTTCATATTCGTTTCAACATTCACTTCCTTGTTCTTCGGATGTGGATTTCGAGCTTCAGATTATCATAACCTCATGAAATTCTGATCTCAACAGCATTGTCCCATGGGGAACAAAAAACCGCCTAGAATTTAATGCTTCAAAAACTCAATGCTGTCTCCTGTCGTTAAAGCGATCCAATCCACCCCCTATGCCCCTATCTATGAGTGGCGGCTTTCAGTTATTGTTATGTGCATCAGAAACCATCTTCTGTGGCACGATCACATATTTGACGTTGCCAAAAATGCAAAATGTTTAGGTTTTCTTTAAAGATTCAAGAAATTTTTCTTCCTGATCTGGCTGTAATCTATAAAGTCTGAATTCGTCGGCCAGGTGTTCTAAAACCCATTTAAGTCTCTTTGATAGAATTCAAAATAGAGCGTTAGAATTGATAGGTGATAGAACAGTTGCATTTCTCCTCTTAGGCAGTTCCACCGTTATACTCGTGCTTCTACGAATGCACATCAGTTTACCCTTCAGCCTGACGTACTGTCAAGTAAGAAGGTTCTTTTCTTAGTCGCACTACCCGAATGTGGAATACCTTACCTGGCTCTGCATTTTCTTCTCATTTCGATATTCAGAACTACAAAACTAATGAGTATCGGTATATCCTCTTGAATCCTTCCCCATTTTTCTAACGTTCGCGTTTTAAGGGTACTCAAAACTCGAAAAGATTGACAAATATTAAAGCTAAAAATGTACTTAGGAGAAAGCGCCTAAATAAAATTGTAAAAGTGCCATCGACAAGCCTTTCATATGATATCCAAAATACCCATTTTTAAACTGGCGCCCAACGCAGAACTCTGGCAAAAAAATTAAGCAATTGTTGACATTCGAGTTCACCAAGTCCAAGGAGTTTGTATGTAAATAGTTCTTTTAACCTTTAGCTAGTATTTTGAGAACTCAAACTGTCAACTATTAAGTGGCGCTCAATGTAAAACTTTGAGGACTTAATTTAGCTTCTACACAGTAAAGCTACAAAGTAAATATACATAATCCTGGACACCTAAACAACTTAAGTTGATTTTAATGGTCAGTAGTATCAATAGTGCCCAAGGAAAAACTTCGAGAACCAGACCCTCAAGCCAAATCTTACCACCACCAAAGATTCAAAGTATGTAACTTTCAAATGTCTATCAATGTGCTGAGAATAAAAACTAAAACGTAAAACTAAACAACCTGTTGAACAAAAGGCACTCAACATCAACAAGAGAATGAAGATGTTTGAAAAATGAAACAATTATTGTGTACTTTCTGTACTCTTGCCAGTCAAGACTTCTGAATGGATATTGAACATTCAAGAGTATCGCCAATGAATCAACCACTGTGATCAAAACTATACTGCTTACTTTTGTTGTGAAAATAAAAAAACTCATTTTGTAAAATGGCGCCTAACATAAAACTTAGAGAACCAATACATATTTAGGACAATGTTCTCTACGTATCATCACTCTTTTACATCTTAATCACATTTTAAAAATACCCAGAGACTTACAAAAAACATAATTTCAAAATGGCACCCAACTTTGCAAAATGGTGCCCAACGACATACTCAAAGAACCAAAGCAACAAGTATCTAGTGAATGACTTGAAAATTTCACAACCACTAAAAATCTTAACTATTAAACTTTAGACTGTTCAGTTAAATTTTGATATTCTAATAATACAAACAAATCATTTGCAAACTGGCGCCCAACATGAAACTCAGATGACCAGGTTAACCCTATGAAAATGGTACATTTTTCTTCGGGTATACTAACTTTTGGATCTTATCTATAATCCAAAAATTGTCTAGCGACTAAATATTCCAAAAATACAAACAAACCATTTTAAAACTGGCGCCCAACGTGAAACTCATTAAATCAAAACAAAAAGCATCTTGTTAATGACTCAAAAATTTCATAACCACTGACAATTCAAATTCTTAGCTTCGTAACTTTCAACTTTTCAACTATTTTTTGCAAAATATCAAAATGGCGCCCAACGTGAAACTCAGAGAACCCTTCGAAAATTGGAAATTTTGCTCCGGGTATCATTCCTTTAGCATCTTATCCATATTCCGAAAATTGTCTTCCAACTAAAGCTCCCATCCCATACGTATTCGAGCAGTGTTAAAAGAATCTACTAGTTTCCCCCTCGCTTTCATTCAAAAAATTATCAAAAACCATTAATTTCTTATCAAATCCTTATTTAATTTTCATATAAAAAATAAATCAAATAACAACAACAACAACAACAACAACAAGAAAACAAAAAACTTTTTCACTTTCACTTTCAATCTCAATTAAAAACTTAAATTTGTTTCACACCACACAATAAACCCAATTCCGATCCGCAGGTTATACAATACATTGCTTCTCTCCATGAAAATACAAACAGTAGTGGTTGGAACTATCAAGTTTCCTTGTTCAAAAATCATCGTCCTGTGAGAGTGCAATTGAGAAACCTTGACTTCCGCTCATAAACCATCGAATTTTTCCTCACTTCCGTCTAGCTCCGCTGCGCCATAGGAAGAAGTCCTTTACTTATACCTTATAACTAGAACCAACAAACAAACCACAAACTATTACGTACGCCCTCCATGTGGAAAATTCAGGTTCAAAACCACCACAATCACCTTTGTTCAGGAGGATATAGTTATATTTTATATCTCTGTGAATTGAAGTTGAGTTTAACTTTTCCCCAGACCAGCCATCACCACCATTGTAAGACCTTGTGTCCTTGTAAAGAAGGGATATTCCTATAGCAAGAAACAAGACATGGTTACGTTTTCGAAAGGTTATACCGTTTTATCGATAAAATGGCGGTAATGATTTACACACCGGGCTTGGTTGAGGTTACATAAATTAACCTCTAACAACAGAACTGTTAATCCGAGATAAAACGACATACCAACGCTACATGCTCGTATAGAGGGAAATGGAGAATCGCGGGAAATACCGGGCGGACCCAAACTCTCACGCTAGCTCACGTGTGTAAGATATTAATTTGCGCCATTGAATACGAGAATGGTGAAGGTGAATTGGATTGGATGTGCACGTTTATGTCGTGAAGTCACAGAACATATAGTTTTCTATTTCACACCTGCCTCAGATAGATATATGTTTGTACAACCCTCTCCCTCATACAAAATTCCTTGACATAGGATAATGGTTAGTGGCATGAAACGTGAGAGTAAGAGAGGGTGTGTTCAATCGATGGCGATGTTAAGTTCAAAGAAGTACTATATTTTGTTAATTTATGCTTTTTTTATATTGAAAACGTGCAAAACGTGACTCAAAGTAAAAGAAAAGTCTTCTTGCTTGGGTGCAACATTTAAATAACAAAAAAAAAAAAAATGGAAGCCCACCATTAAATTAAATGGTTAAACTATAGAACAACGAAAAGGTGTGAACGTGAAACTTAAGAGAAAAAAAAAGAAAGAAAATGGAAAACTACAAATTCACTGGGTAAAAACAGAATTGACTGAGAGAAAACGACTTGAATGGTGGAATCTGAAAAGATTATCATGGTGTCAATGGTTACGAATGAGATGGTTAAGGTTTAAATTTTATAAATTAAAAAAAATAAAGGTTGGCGTGGCATAAGAATTTGGCACAGAGGATTCAACGATAATATGCATTTGATTTAAAAAGATGCATCTTTATCAAATCCTTTGAGACTGAAAATCAATTTGTCTTCCATAGGTGATTTAGGAGGCATTTTTAATAGAATAGTTCATTTACCAACCGTTGTGTAGCCGAGTAAGGAATAATCAACTGCTAAATGGCGCCCAACATGAAACTCCGAAAATCAAATGAAACCTATGGCATTCTCCTTCCCGGGAAACAAATTAAAATCCCATATTTATTGCAAAAAAGAGTAAATATGACGATCAAGTCTCTTAACTCAATGAGGCATTCGCGAACCGCCCAACTGGATAACTGGAGTTGCCAGAGCCTACAGAGGTAACCTATGCCATAAGCTCTCCCTGTGCATTCATCTGCCACAATTTCCAAAAACCAGTTGTCTAAGTACCGCGATATCATGAAAATGGCAGCTGAAACCACAATAGGCTGCCAACCACCCGAGGAGAAGAACCTGTGGTATGTTGATGAATACGTTCAGCTGAAAAATAGACAGCATCCACATGTGTGGATATTCCCTCTTTTTTTGGCGAATATGCTGCAGCGTAAAACAAGAACAGTCAGGGAGGAGTATCGAGCAAAGAAAAAAGCGGAAAGAAAAACCTGGCGTAGAAGAAGAAGAACTAGAACTTGCAGCCTTCCATCTCAAGGAGATCGAAGTGTCTAGTCTAGTGATAGACACATCACCCGGAATTAAAATCCAAATCCCAGTCAATGAAGACCCAATTCCACCAGCCACAATCGAAGGGGAAGTCTGCTATAAAGAAACTCAAAAATTAAGAGGACGATGTAAATGGTGGTTTACTAGCGGAGCTCTTCAAGCCTAGAGTTTGGAAAGCATGCCCGATGATGGTCTATCAGCTTTATCTCTATCTACAAAAAAAGCGATCCTATTTCCTGCAAAAACTATTGAGGCATGCTATTGATAAAGGTCACAAGGTCCTATCTGTTCATCAAATTCAATGTTTCAAATGACAGCATTCAATGTCTGGAGCTCTATACGGTGATGGCTGAGCTGGGATCCTGGGAAAACTGATTCAGCGGTGTTGCATGACGTTGGAAAAAATGTGATGCAATTTGTAAGTAGAAAAAAGCTCGCCCTAATTTTTCCTAGAATTTAAAGGTTTTCGGCAAGGAGATGGTTTATCCTGTGATTTCTTCAATCTGGTACTGGAGTAAATATTGCGTGAGACAGACTTTAACACTGAAAGCACTATTTTCAACAGAACTGTTCAAACTTCTAGGGTATGGCGATGATATAAAAAGATCGATCGCTTACAACAGGTTGCTAAAGGGGATTTCAAGACAATATTAGAACAGGTGAAACTTGTTGGTCTCCAAGTAATTGGGGACAGGACCAAGTACACGGTATCAACAAACAATGACAAATCTGTCAACCGGCCGGGACAAAAAACTTAAGTGTTGTAGACAACAACATCGAAGCAGTAAAGGAGTTTACCTACCTCCCAAGAATGACTTCTTAGTGGAGATCCGATAAAGAATTACCATAGCAAACCGGTGCTACATAGGTTAAGTGCCACAAATAGGTTTTCACACTCTTATACTGCCAGTCCTGCTTTATGCCGCTGAGTGTTAAGCAGGGAAAGCTGATACTGTGCCCTTTCGCATGAAAGTTCTTCGATCTCTCTTTGGTGCTGTGTGCGAGGAGGGAGAATGGAGGATAACATACAGCCGCAAATTGTATCAAGATGTGGATGTTTTAAAAAAATTAAAATACGTGGACTGCATACATTGGTTCAGTCACATCGAGCAAATAAACTAATGGCTGGAACCAAGTGAATCTTTGATTTCCAACCCACAGGTTTAAGAGAACAAAGAAGACCGAACCTCCGGCTTAAGGACCAAGCCACCCAGAAGGCTTGGGCAGTAGATGACTGGAAGTGGTGTGGTCGGGATCGTAAAGGATGGAAGAAATGTGTCAGCTTGCTACCTTTCATGGACTGGGAGCCATAGCAATACACTGAACACTTAATAAGGAGTTGTCAACAATAGCGAGCTATTAGCTTCTTACGACATCATTGTAAGAGACCAAGAGTATACGGAGACCATAGGGGTCCCGTTATCTAAAAGACATGGGATGCTACTCATAGTCCCTATGTATGAAATTTTATAGACTTCATGCTTCGATCACATAAGTGTTGCTTAGGATTTTTCCTGTCAAAAAAAATATGAATTATTTGTTGTAAATACATAGATGTTTGATACCAAATACATTATGTGGCAACTCTGATTTAATGCAAAAACAATTTGGAAAACAATTTTTCGAAAAAAACTTTATAAAGTCTAAGCTTTAAATATTCGCCAAATCATGACTTGAATATGGGTTGCTTACTTTGAGCGGAGTACATTATGTATACGTGGCAACTCCGGTTTAACACCAGAATATACAATAACATAGTGTTCTTCGGTGCTGTGTCAAATGAAATGAATTTAAAATTTAGTCGAATGCCAAACTCTTTGAAAAACTTAAATTAATTTGAACTAAAATTTCAATCTAAATTCAAAAGTTACTAACCCCCAATCAAAATTTATGTTTTCTTTGCTTTGATGTTTAAATCGATTTTTTCGTACATCTTTTGCCTTATGCAAAGATAATCATCTAAAATTATTAAATTTGAAATAATATTCACCTTGTTGCTCTATTCATCATCCACCTTACCATTTGAATTCGCCCCCCATTTTCTTACACTTGAACGAAATAAGAGAAACAAAAGAGAACTGAGTTTTCCTCCTCAATCAAGTCCTCCCTAACTCAAAAATACAGGCATAAAGTTTGAGAATTCAAAATAAAGAAACTTTAACTCCTGTCTTTTAAGTTATTCTATCCTAAAATGTAATAAAAGCCTGATGATGCCTTATTGTGTGTTCTGCCATAGAATTCAAAAATCCTTTTCCTCTGCATTATTATCCTCGCACTCACTCTTTGAACTGTCAAGTCCTGCCGAGATAAGAGGAAAGAGTAATCAAATTTAAAAAAATACAATCTAATTACCCAGGAAAATGAACAGAAGGAACTTTTTGTTGTCGTTGTTGTTGTTGTTCGTTTTATTTGTTGTTGTTGTGATGTAGACGAAGAAAAAGGATAACGATTTCAATGGTTTAATTGGCCAAAAAGGGAACAAAAATAAAAAGGATTCCCTCAGAGGAGTAATTATTTTATCAAGATGTTGAAGCTTTTGCAGTCAAAAGACGGCTAAGAAATGTCAGAGAAAATTTCGAGACAGCTGAAAGCTTATCCAATCTTTGGGTTGGATTTAGCTCCTGTATAGAGAGGTTTACAGGCGCAAAGCAAACAACAACAACAACAACAAAGAAAAGGAAAATTCATGTTTAAGTTTTTTGTTGTTGTTGTATTTTCGATGGTTAGGGGGATTATGGGATAAGCCATTCATGACCTTGAAAGGTTTAATCATAATCCCCGAATCAAGAATTCGAGAAGGAATGAAAAATAACTCAACATTAAAATAACTCTTTTGGAAATATTTGATGTGTGTGTTGTGTGTTTCTGTGTTTTTTTTTGTGTACTTGCTTGGAGGCAAATATCCTAACAAAACATAAAATTATATGAAAATAGGCTTTTGTTTGGCTTATCGACCTTGAAAACAAATTGTTATTTTGTGGGGAAGGAAAAGTATTGGAAAGACCTTATTATTTAATATGTATATTCAAAGTAAGGTTAAACTGACTTTAGGGACATACCCGAGTTTTGGAAAATAATTTGTTATTTATGTGGTTTTGTTGGTAGGTTTAGGGATAGTTTGATTTTTCTGAAAAATTTAAGATAACGTTGTGGGGATTATTGAGCCTGTCAACAACCGTTTTAGATAAGAAAGAAATCTTAAGTTAAACGATTGAAAGATCATTTTTTGAAGTTTTCAGAAAACTATTCAAAACTATTTGTATGTGGGCCAGGCACTACAGAAAATAAAAAAAAATGGATTTTGAAGAGGTACTTTTTCAATTAGGAAGATAATTTTTTGTAAATTCCTAGTTGCAAGAGCAAATCCTTATGAAAATAGCTTAGCTTTTGGGGTTTACTATAATCAAATGACGAATATTATCAAATTGTGTGTCTAAGGGCCTATTTTTCAGTGCATAGTTAACACGAAATTAGGTGAGTTAACTAAGGATTTAAATTATATTGACTTTACTCAGGTTAAAACCCCGAGAATTAATGACAGTCGAAAGCCGAAAGTTGATGAAAACGATTTCCTAAAAACGATTTCCCGCGTCACGTTTGCCCGAAAAACGATTCTCCGTCGATCGTTTTCCCGAAAAACGATATCTCGGCGATTGTTTTCCCGTGTAATGTTTGCCCGTGGATTCCTACTTTTCTTGATACAAGGCAACAGTGCTGTAAGCTAATTAGATTCTTAAAGGTTTTGTGGCACCAACCAATTAGAGTCATTCACCCCTGTTCTGATTTTCGTTCAGATTCAAATCTGTATACGAAATCGATTTCCGTACGAATTCAAAAATCATGTTTTGAATTTAGTATAAATTGACTTTCGCAATAGTCGATATTCAAAACTATTTTTCTTTCGAAATCGGTAAAAAAAAATCGAAGCGTCAAAATCTTTATACATAAATAAATTAAATTCAAAAACAACATCAAAAATGGAAGTGGTATCGTGGTCCCTGGCTTCTTAGTGACAATCTAGTGGTGTGCCCGTGCCTCTATTTGCAATAAAAAATAAGTTTAATAAGTTTTATTTTTTTAAATTATGTCAAATTAAACTATTTCAAAATGTCAATCCGATTTTCAATCCACCCGAAAATCAAAACACACTGATTCTACAAGTATTGAAAACGAAAAGTATTTCAAAACACCGAGAGCTTCAAAACAAAAAGATTTTTAGTGAATCGGAATTCAGAACAGGGATGATTGCATATGATTTTCAATACTCTTTTTGATTTTTGACTACATGAAGAAGACTTCACTGTATTGAAGCAACTCCGCCTTAGTTATTTGGTTGGGGTGACAGACGACGACGGCCAAGACAACGATGGCATCGATGGCTTGATGTCGTGCAGAAGTTTGAGTGGGAGTCATCGATTTTTTCTAACTAAAAATTAATTTTTATTCTTTCAAGCGCGAAATGGCTCAATAGTAAAAAAAAACGCCGGATCAATTTTTTTAAAACTGTATTTTGTTATTTATGTACTTCTAGATTACAAAATCCGCAAATCTGAAATTTTTTTCGAAAGTGTTGGAAAAAACTTTTTTGACCTGGCACTTCCTAGATCATGAATATGCATTTTAAGTTACCAAAAACGCTTAGCTTAGTCGCAAATCAAGTTATAAGGTGTCAACTTTGATGCCTCTAGGACGCTTAGCTTAGCCGCAAATCGCGTTTAAAGATAAAAGTCGATTTTTCGTAAAATGCGATGCACCAATTGAAAGGTGACACGTCCTGGATTATGAATATGACGCTTATAACGAGTTACATTGCCAATTTCAAGTTTTCTTGAGCAACAGTACCTTAGGTGGCCGCTTCGGGGGTTCTCAGGATTTTGACCCTCTTTTTTGGGTCCTCTGCCCGCTCACGTAACTCCGTTGCTCCGCTTTGGGTATTTAAAGTCGTCAGGCAGGCGCCAATATCCAGGTGCCAGTATCTTGTCTTTGTCTTAGAAGCGCAGAAAATTACCTTATGTTTTAGCAAAATAAACTTAATTTCCCTTTGCAATGCTTTGTATAGCCCTGAAGAGAACTTTTTATAGCTGAACTGCACTTCAATAGCGTTTCAAGCTGTATGACAGAGAAATTCCTGAGCTATTTTTATCATTTTCGCTGTCATCAGCATTGAAATCGCACTTGAATCTTTGCCACGTCACTGTTTACAGAATTTCCATTATATCATATCATATAAATCTGAGATTTGAAACTGTGAGAATCAACAAGAACGAACACCCAACAAAGTTGACAGATAAAAGTATAAAAGCACAATTAATTCCGGAATAAAATGCAGTCCTAACTAGGACTCGGTATTATAGTAAAAATCTCTAAGAGATAAAACCAGAATTTTCGCTAAAGATAATTTTCAGCGCTTTAGGTGATAAAACGCTTTTGAAGAACAAAAAATTATTTTATCATTGATTTTTGTTTCAATTTTAAAATGGTTTTGAAGCGTTTTGAACAGGAATTGTATTTTTTTAGCTTAGAATCTTTTTTTGAGAATTTAAATTTTTTCGTGCTTAAAATACATTTTTTTTTTCCCTCTTAAAACCCATAGAAATAAATTCTTAGAATTTTTAGCTTAAAATTATTTAAGAATTAAATTTTTTTCAAGCTTAAAATGGTTTCTAAGCATTTGGAATAGGAATTATGTCCTGTTCTTGTGAATTTAAATTTTTTGAGAATTTAATTTTTTTCGCGCTTGATTTTAAGCTTAAGCTTGATTTTTTTCAAAATATGTAGTTACTTAAATAAAATATTTTTTTTGAACGACACGAAAAAGTAATTTTCAAAAGTATTATATACTTTTTACAATTCCGCCGCCAAACCTGCCAGAAAATCCATAGGATAGTGTGTCACGGGATATCGTGCTGCGGGATTGGATTCAAGGAGGTATATAATCGACCGACAAACGTTACACGGGCAACTGATTTTCGGGAAGACGTAGTGTTCCATATGTATCCATTCTTTTCCTTATTTAATTAAATCGAAATTCGAACAAATATTTTCATTAGGAGTGTTAACGCCTAAGTTTTATCCTAAAAAAAAAAACTAGTAAGAAAAGTAACTTTTAAAAAAATGAAATAAAACGCAACAACTTTTATTGAAATCTGATTGAATTGTAGTTTGTTTTGGTCATAAGTTGGTATAGTTGATTCGTACAACAATTTCATTAATTTTAGGACACTTGTGTCGATTTGTGGACTGTATTTATTTGTTGGTTGAAGGTTTATTTGTGTTGAATGTAGTTTTAGAAATTTCCTTCAGAATTATGGAGATTTTGTTGCGTGTACTTTCGTACAGAGTGAAACCATAAAAACCCATTTTTAGTGTATCACTCAAAAATTGTATAACCTAAAAGTAATTCGTATTAATCCCTAAACACTCCGACTACACCATCCCTCAGCCGGTTTTTGGCAAAAATTTCCAGGTCACAATTCCAACAAGATCCACTTGAAGCAATTCATTTCTACACAGATGGTTCAAAAACCGAAGAGGGGATGGGTGGCGGCGTGTACCCAGAACGACTTAACATTAGTCTCTCCTTCCGTCTCCTTGATCATTGTAGCGTGTTCCAAGCTGAAATCCTGGTGATAAAAGAAGTTTTATCTTGGCTCAAAGAAAACGTAATATCTGCATAGAATATCCGTATCTTCTCAAATAGCCCTTAAATCACTAGGCTCTGTTTCTACGAATGCTCTAACTCTAACTGCCCGAAACTGTCGATCATCTCTAATGGAGATGGCAGAACAGTTCAACATTAACCTTTTCTGGGTGCCGGGACACAGAGATATTCCAGGAAACTGTAAGGCTGATGAACTCGCCAGATTGTAAGGCCAATATCACCTTACAAGGTGAATATTGGAATACCGATCGCTACTTGTAAACTTATATGCTAAGCAAGATTCTATGATGATGACAAACAGCAGATGGACAGGTGTCACTACTTGTCTGGTGACAAAACAGATCTGGCCAGCACTGGATCCGAAGCGATCGAAACGTTTGTTATCTCTAAGTAGACTGCATATTAGCTCCACAATTGGTGTCATTACTGGACACTGCCTCATAGGTAGACACGCCAATAGACTTGGTGTTTTTTCAAATGATTACTGCAGAAGCTGCATGGACGAGGAGGAGGAAGAAACTATCCCACACCTTCTTTGCTCATTACCTGCTCTTTCTCGAAGACGCAAGATGCACTTAGGAAAATTTGCTTTTGATGATCCCAGTGACTTAAATAAAATCGACATTCACAGTCTCCATCGGTTTATTAAAAGCTCCAATTGGTGTAATTAACGAGGACAACCTTGCATTCTTTATGTTGTATCACAATGGGCCTATTCTGGCCTAAGTGTGTCAGCAGTTATCCTGACATTCACATTAAACTAACCTAAGATAAATGTAATTTATTGAAATTTTTTTAATCTGTGGGGTAATTTTTGACAATATTGAATTGATGAAAAAATTGTAGGGCAGATCTGCTTAAATTTTGTTCTTAAAAATTACGTGTTAAATTCAATTTAAGTGACCCCTCTTGCCCAACCCTCCGCGCACCTATGTTTAGAGAGACTTTCGACTTAGAAGGATTCGACTTTTAATACAAAATTAAACATCTTTTGTGAACGGCTTTTGAGGTAGGTTGCCTACCTTAGCTACAGAGCTACAAAAATAATGTACTTGTACATAATATTAACAAGGTTTTGTATAGGGTGTTTTTTTAGACGTGTGATTTTCAACCTGGCAATACTCTTTCGAAGTTGTTCTTTTTGACAGCTGTAACTTGATTTATGCTGTTTGGTCAGCGATGGGCAGGAGTAACTCCTCGTTTGATCTCAGCACTGGTATCGTTCGCTAAGTTCACTCAACAAGCATCGTCTGCGAGCATTCAGTGTCCATTTTCTTAAGAGAAAGCCAAGCAGTCGATGTGAATCGATATCAATGAATGTTGGTTTCCTACGTCTGTCCACAAAAATTGTCTGGAAGGTAACTAGCTTCCAACAAGAAGATGCTTCATCGAAATATTGCAAATCAAACAATGCAGTTTATGACATTGACTGGCCACCTAGATCTCTAGATTTGACTCTTTTCACTCTTTTTTCGTCTTAATATTTTAAAAGAAGAATGTATGCCAGAAAGCCTTTAAGCTTAAACTATTAAAAAGCTTAAAGCAAAGGCGTTTTCTAAAACTTCAAATTGAACATGGAAGTCAATTTGAACGTCAAATGATCGACGCAGATGTTGCTATTCGTCAAATGCAATCTTTTTGTTTGCACAAAATTGGTTCAATCAACTTTAGTAAATTCACTTGCAAACTCATTTGACGTTTACAACACGCTGTTCAATATTTTATTCGTCAACTGGACCGTTTTTTCAGGCACAGCTGCACCACAGATGATATTTTCGAAGGTGTGACTTAAGCAAGCTGCTTTTTCGAAAGCAATGCTAATGCTGTAAAATGTCAAACAGAAAACTTCTGCAGTTTGCGTTTACGAAGATTTTTCAATGACTAACCAGTTGCCTCTTTATAGCTTAAATAAGATTCAATATGAAGAAGTTTGAGCAAACCAGTTGTGAACTTTAAAATCTTTATGAAGGGCTTTAATCTTCCGCCAACTTTAAGAAGTTAATTTTTCCCAACCATTTCCCATCAATTCCTTGTTTCTAAATTCTAAAATGTACAGTTCTCCATAAAATATTTAAATGTTATTTTCATCTAAAAAATCAAAAAAAAAATCAGGAAAGTAATTCATATTCAATTTACAATATTCCAACAACATAGAAAACGAAATAGCACGTAGAAATCCTCTTATCTCCATACCAAGTTTCTACTCTACTCTAATCCCCAGCTATTTATTTATTATTTACATACATAGGTAGGAATGTATGTATTATATTGGAATTATAAGTCCTTGAAATTGTTATTTCTCATCGATGGAATTTTAAGCATACCCATCAATTAGTCAACTCGTGATAAATACAGTTTATTTCCTTCCGCTTCCTCTCATTTTAACTCATCTCTCTGGATTGCATGTCTGTCTGCGTTGGCAAAAGAGTGAGGAAGGAGACAGTTCTGGTTTTTGCCATAGTCGTAGTGTAGTCATATAGTCGTTGCATAAGCACTCAACAAAGTCCAAGGATTAAGTATTTTGCATAAATCGATGATTCTGCTATTTAAATTCAATCATGGAAACAACGACTGACATACACATACATATTCATGCATACAGATAAAGATATTAAAAACGAAAAAGAAGCAAAAATAAACCAAAAACACATTGTGGGAGGATTTAAAAGATACTAGGATTTTTTTCGGCTTTTCTAAAAATGTGTGTTCTGTCAAATGTTTCTTTTTTTTCTGATTTAAGTTGCCATTGTCTTTTAGATTTTATTTTGTATTTATTTAAGATTTTAAAATTTTCTTAAAGACACACAAAGAGTGTGGGAAAAATATAAATGAAAAATTCCTGCTGATTTTAATAATAAAATATTTATATCCACGAACATTTATGTTAACCCATATTAAATAAAAAAAAAAGACAAAAAAAAAAAAACAAGAACAAGACAGCAAGCTTACGCCTGGCAGGATAGGATATCCTGTTTACATCACTTGTTCATATTATATATCCCACTTCTGAACTGGCATCACATCCTATTTTGCTTGTTATGTATTTTGTTTAGCTGGTTCTTCGTTTTCTTTTATTTATCAAGATACAAATATTTGGTGAAAGGATCCTTCGTAAACATGCAATATCTGTGTGAAGAAAACAGGAAATCATTTGATACGATATGCGATTTTAGAAGAAGTAATATGTGCGTGGGAGTAGAGGTAGTATCTAAAAGTATGCATGAGTTTTTTTGCTCTGTTTGTTGCAAAAAAAAATGCGAGTCTAAGTAAAACTTTTCAGTAAAAGATTTTATGACTCAAAGGAATTGCAGATTAAGGATGAAAATGAAAATGATTGAACGAAAATGTTTAATGCAGATTATTTTTTTTTATATTTATATTTTCCCCTGTTTAAGGGAATTTGAAGATAATTTCAAAGTACAGACATTTTTTTTGTATCTTGTTTAGAAATAAAAAGAAAGCTTGTAAATGCACAAGGACATTTTATTTGCTGATGTTGGCACAAAGATACAATACAATTGTTTTACATATTTATTTACCCCCCGTTGATGGCTCAACAGTTCTCTTTCATAGAATTTAAATTATTTATATAAAAAACCTTTCATGACTTTGTAAAAAAGAATGGATATATTTTAACATTTAAACGAGGCTTTAAGAAAAAAGAAAATATTTCACTTTTGCAACAACAACAAAAAAAAAAACCAAAACAAAATCTGCCTTCACAAGTTAGCAATCTAAGGAGGCAAATAAAATTCAATTAACATAGTTCACAGCACATCAAAACGAACGTGATGTTTTATCTTGCAGTTTATATGAAAATTTACTTTCTCTAAGATGTAGTTGTTGTTGCTGTTTAAGCCCGAAAAGACATGCAAACAAAGAGATAAGAAACAACCTTTACCTTAACTAAGGGTTGATTTATAATAAATGTCAGTCGGCTGGAAATAACAATTAAATTTAATGAAAGCATCAAGGAATGTTTGCCTTCTTGAGATATATTATTTTTGCTTTATAGAAAGGGTTTTCTATAGGTAGGGTACGGTAAGGTAAAATGTCAAGAGAGGTATTATATAGCTAAGCAAGCTAAATTAAGTCTACAAAATGTTTAAAGTTTATACAATTTATAGGATGAGCTTTTATTTAAGGCAGAATTTTAAAGTTTAGTGTGACTTTATGTAAACAATCTGTTTAAAAAAAATAGAAAGTTTTCAAAATAAGAAGTAGCAAATTATCCAACTATCACTAAATCACTAAAACAAAAAATTATTTTTTTTAAAGTGATATTTATATTTTTATAACAAGTCCAAACTCTGCTTAATTATAAAATACAATATTTGCCGAATGACAGCCCTGATTTTTTTCTTTAAATGTTGATTCTCTTGTAAAATGTCTGCATCAAGTTTTCGCATAATTGTGGCTGTGTTTGCAAAAACAACTTTGATTTTGTACTTAAGTGCATACTTTTTAGATTGAGCATTGCCGTTAACCTTTTTTTGACATAAACACAAAGAAAAAATATATAGTCTCCATTTTGAGAATTCATTCGTTCTGGAAACTTGTCAGGCGATACATCCATTGTCTCACGAATTGTGTGACACAGTCTGCTGAAAGTGATCGTTGCTGATAGCATAATTTTTAAGGAAAAAAGTTCAGTGCGATATGATTAAGCAAAATATCCTCACTTTAACTTCTTTTGGATTTGGCTGAAAACTTGGAAAGCATATCATCGCCATATTACGGAAGCGATTCGGGACTAGGTCTCAATACACATATCATTCACCCGCCTTAGTCATCGTTTGGTTTACCGCTGGTTTTGACAAACCGCTCAAAATGTGGTAACTAAAACACAGCAGTCTCCAATATTGGCAGGGATACGGATTCCAGGTCTGCATGGATGTGCACTAATTCCAGCCAAGTGAACTTTCTATGAAAGTGGTAGACAATGCTGCGGTGGACGAAGACATGAAGAACAAGAAACCGATCATTGGTTTGTTTCGTCTGGCGTTATACACTTCCAAGAACTACGACTTAGATAAAGTTGTCTCAATTCTATCAGCGGGTGGTGTTTTCATTGGGAACATTCCAAGACTTGCCATGGAGAACAAGTCAGATGAGAAGATCATCCAAATTCACCAAACTGGACCGGTTGGTCGATTCCCTAACTGTGAATGTAAAAACGTGAAGTGAAAAAAGTTATCGTTTCAGTTTTCACAGAGTTTTATCATTTTATCACTTCACAAACACGCGCAAGGCGATTCCCGAACTCATTATGAAACACAATTGCCAAAGAGAGTACGAAAAAGTACTAAAATGAGAAATGCATCTCATCTCTCTCAATCTCTCAATAGTAAAAGATGGCTGTTGTGTCATAGACAGACCAAGATGGAGAGTTGGGTGTATCTAATGAGCATAAATTGTTTCTCTTTATCATTTATCTTTTCACAGAATGAATTGATTGTGATAAAAGAATTTTCTTGTGAAAACATTTTGGCATTTGTTTTCATTTTTTCACACTTCAGGAATCGCATTTTGTGAAAGCATAATCAGATTTATCACTTCACAGTTTCACAGATAGAGAATCGACCCCGGCTCATTTAAACGTGATGGATAACTGGCTCGAGACTAAAACACAGGCTGTCAATGTTGAAAAGATGCTGAATGGAGGAGTTTAAGCAGACAATTCCAAAACAACAGCAAAATCTTCTTAGGCTGATATAAATTCCTTTTTATTATGTGTTTTTAGTTTTGTCCTCAATTGTCCATGTCTCGAATAACAGCATTGTAAAAACAAAATTCAAACTTTTGTGAATGCAATAATTTAAAAACTTGTAGTGAATTCAATCAAAAGATTGCATTCAATCACTTCGTTTTGAGTTAAGGACTTAAAATTTTGTAATCACAATTTATTTGACATTGAAATGATTGCAATCATTTAGCTCGCCATTCATTTTTTAGAAATCAATTGAATGCAATCATTAGAGAATTCATTCATTCTTTGCATATAAGCAATTGACAAATTATTTTAGGTACATTAGGGTGGTCCTTAAATTGGACGTAGTCTTGGGTAGCCCTCATTCTATTCAAAACATTGAAAAACAATTTCCCTAATTTTTTCAAATTTTTATTTCACCGCCCTGGTCTCCCTGTTATCATTTTAAGGTACTTATTATGGGTAAAGGATTATTCTTATAAAACGCGAAAATAAATCAGAATGTATAGATTAGATTCAGACGAGAAAAAAATTGTATCGGAGGGGGTCTATTTCCCCCCGTTCAGGCGGGAGGGGTAATTTTCTAGAAAGTTGGCTAAAATCAGAAACAAATTTTTTGAAAAAAAACCGGAACACTTACAATGCCACGCCTTTGGTTTTTTTAAAGCCTTGATTCCATTCTATAATATAATTCCTAAATAAAGTTTTTATTTTAAATAGTCTTTGAAAAAATAATTGTTGTCTTAAAAAACTATAATTTTTTGTTTTTTTAATTTTTAAGTTTGAAAATTATTTTTTCAAAAACTATTTTAAATAAAAACTTTATTCAGGACGCATATTATGGAATGGAATCGTGACTCTAAAAAAGCTAAGGCGTGGCATTGTAAGTGTTCCCGTTTTTTTTAAAATATTTTTTTTTTCAGTTTTGATCCAAATTTTGAGAAAATTACCCGTCCCGCCTTATCGGGGGCAAATAGACCCCCCTTCAATACAATTTTTTTCTCGTCTAAATCAAATCTATACCCTCAAATGGTTTCTTTTTTTCGCTTTTTATAAGAATCACCCTTACCTTATAGTTAGTACCTTAAAGTGAAAATAGGGATACCAGGGGGGTGAAATAAAAATCTGAAAAAAATTAGGAATTTTTTTTCTATGTAGAACCATTTGATGCCTATCCATCTCAGAATTTCAAAAAAACTCAATATAAGGACCACCCTAAGGTACATACCGAAGTAAGAAAACAACAAAATTAAATTCGATCTAAAAGATTGTAAGAGATTTCAAAAGAATTAACAAAAATGCAAAATAATGCAAAAGAAAGTAAATGAATGCAAAGAATGCAAGGAGATCAAATGTATGCAAAAAATGCATAAAATTTTCAAAAGATTGCATTCAATCTATTGCTGTAAAATGAATGTGTTGAAAAATTATTGCAATCATTTAAATGCAAAATCATTGCGTTATTAATTAATTAATTACACAATTTGAAGTTCGAGGCTTCGAAGTCAAGGCAGCGAATGCAATCTTTTGAGTGAAGTCATAAAAGATTATGTTCAAAAAAGATTGCATTCTTGCAATCCTGTCGGAGACCTTCCGATTCCTTAGATAGTCTCCAAATGGATACATCTGGTGTTTTCAACCACACTATAAGCTCCAGCAGCGAGCATGAGTTGGAGTGTTCACATTCTTTACCTGTCCGAAATAAAATATTAAAATTAACATTAAATAGTCTAAATGAGCTTGGCACTTGATGGCGACTTAAAACAGTACGAGCTTTACGAAAAGTTTACGTTAATTCTCACGATTTTACCACGTTGTCCATGTGTATATGGCTGATTCTACAAAAAATGGAATAAAATGATGATAATTTCGACATAACATTTTTGGAGCAAAAAGTCATAAAACCTAACTATATATGAACTTTAGAACGTAGTTTCACATCATTGAAAACGGCCAGTCAAAAAAATTAAAAAAAAAGATTTTATAGCCTTTTTTTAAAACAAGTGTTCCAAAGAACTGAACTTTTTTTTAAACTTTTTATTCTATTAAGTCAATTTTTTAAGAAAATCATACCCCTCATCTTAATGGGGAAACACATTTTTTTTCTTGTTCTGACCGAACCTGTGCCCTCTAGCACTTTTATACAATTTATGCAAAACACCCTTTGTAAATTATCTTTAAATTTCTAAACCACTTAAAAATAAGAGTAAGTTCATGCGATCGAGTCCTGCTTTTTATTTTACATGTGTTTAAGAAGAAAAGCAGCATTTTGTGAGCATTTTTGGGGCTGCAAGAGATATAATCACTAAATAAAGGTCAGGGGACTGTGGCCAGGGGACTAAGGCCAGGGGGCTGAGTATTTTCATAGTTTTTGCCACTAATTGTACGAAAAAAATTAATAATTAAGGTTTTACTAAGCCTATATTAAAATGCTAAAATATTTACCTGCTTACATATAAATATTTTCTGTAAACACTCATCAGGGGACTGAGAAACTGAATGGACAATCCATGGCCTCTCGCACAAATGCCTTCTTAACAAATAAAAGAGTAAACAGGCGTAAGATGCGAAAATGATTTTACTGTCACCAAACTTAATGTTTCACGCTGCTAGATCTGAAATTTAAATAGTTTTTGTGTTGTTCTAGTTAACTGACTGACAAGAATGCCTCTTGTTCGTCAGGCAACATGTATTTATTGGCATTACATAACTGTTACAAAATATGATATAATAGGTATGGTGTGACTTATGTATCTATTTACATAGGATATAAATGTATGTTTTTATTTACTAATTGGTGTTGCCAATGCCTTCCGGCACATCCCCCCTTTTCAGTGTTGGGAGCGATCGACGGGTTTTACACATCGGCCGTATCGAGTCATATAACCTTGGTGATCGTTAATATTCGTGGGACCTGATGATGTAGGCGATATCGATGGTGAAGTTGCTGTGGTGGGCTGCGAAGGAGATGGTGAAGACGATGGTGTTGTTAAAGCAGATGACGTCGTTGGCAAAGTTATCTTTTCTGGGGACGAAGGTGGTAATGTCATCAATGGTGTTACCTCTTCGCTAATATCGGCTTGTTCATTGATATCTCCAGCTCGGTGAGCTCGAGTAAGATGGAAGCTGTTACGACGCAGTTTTCCTGTAGGAGTTTCGATGATGTAAGAGCGGGGATGTTTAGTCTTCTCACGAACTGTTGCACAAACGCGTTTGTCACGAACCCAAACTAGTTCTCCGGGAATTAGGTCGTCCTTTATCACGGCACGATGGCGTTGGTTGAAGTTTCGTGTTTGTTTGTCCTTTCTTTCATCCTCCTTCCTTTTTAAATCTTCGTAGTCGACTGCTTTTAAATCATAGCGTTGTGGGGCCATCGGCAGTGTTGACCTTATTCGACGGCCCATTAAAAGCTCCGCTGGGCTGTAACCGTTGGACAGGGGGCTGGCACGATATTCTAAAAGGGCTTTGTATGGATCAACATTCTTCTTCAGCTGGAGTTTGGCAATTTTTACTGCGGCTTCGATGAACCCGTTACTTTGTGGAAAGTGAGGACTGGATGTGACATGACTAAACCCATAGTCTCTTGCAAATTTGGAGAACTCTGAGGTGTGAACCGGTTCAAACTGGGTCCCGTTGTCACTTCTTACTAGCTCAGGTACTCCATAACGTGCGAAAATCGATTTGCAATGATTAATGACCACGGCAGCTGTCAATCTTTCGAGTAAAGCAACCTCGAAAAATCTAGAAAAGAAATCAGAAATGATCAAGTACCAGCGCCCTTGGCACTTAAAAAGATCCATAGCTACCTTTTGCCACGGACGTGTTGGAAAGTCCGTGGGCATAAGTTTTTGTTGAACTCCTTTTGTTTCTTGGATGCAAGCGCTACATCTACTGATCATCTCGGCTATGTCTGTTGAAATTCCAGGCCACCAGACAGATTCGCGTGCTCTGGCTCTGCATTTTGTGATTCCTTGATGACCAGCATGAAGTCTTCCAAGAATGTCCTGCCTCATGGATACAGGAATAATGAGTCGGCAGCCACGCATCAGCAAACCGTTTTCATTGGCGATGTCATCTCTAACTGTGTAAAACGGTTGCAAATTTTTGGACAGTTTGTTCTTTTCTGGCCATCCGTTCATAGCATACGAAGCGACTTTGCGAAGAGTATGATCCCGTTGTTGTTCGGTCCAGATTTCCTCCAACTTCGTGTCGGACGCTGGTATGTGCGTAACTATCATGTTGACGTGTGTGAACATTTCTTCTTCTAGATCGTTTTTGCTATCCTTCGCATGCAGAGGCTGGCGGCTGAGTGCGTCTGCTGCAATCAGATCCTTGCCTGGAGTGTAAAAAATTGAAAAATCGTACCGCATCATCCTCATTCTCAATCGCTGCAGTCGTGGTGTTAAACTGTCCAGATCCTTAGTTGTGAAAATTGGCACAAGCGGTTTGTGGTCGGTCTCCAAATGAAACCTTATGCCAGTAATGAAGTCCTGGAATCGTTCACATGCCCAAGTGAGAGCCAAGGCTTCTTTCTCGATTTGAGCGTACCGTCTCTCGCAGTCGGTCAGCGTTCTGGAAGCATAAGAGATTGGTCTTAACTTACCATCGTGTTGCCGTTGACGGATGACAGCTCCGATTCCATATGATGAACTGTCAGCTGATACAACAGTTTCCTTGTTGCTATCATATATTGCTAGTACAGGCTCTCTGGTAAGGATTTTCTTAACTTCATCGAATGCATTATCCTGCGTTGGGCCCCATGTGAATGCTCGTTCCTTCTTGAGCAGTTCGTTAAGAGGTTGCAGTATGTCCGATAGTCTTGGCGTGAATTTTCCAAGATAGTTGATAAGTCCGATCACAATACGAGTCTCGTGAATATTCTTTGGCCGTTCCATGTTGACGATGGCCGAGATACGATCGCTATCTGGATGGACTCCCTCTGCATCAAGAATGTGCCCGAGAAACTTGATACGTTGAACACAAAACTGGCACTTAGCTTCATTGAGTGTGACACCTGAGATTTGAAGACGTTGCAATACTAGGCGGAGTCTTTGATCGTGCTCGTCCACCGAGCTGCCCCACACCAGAATATCGTCCATTTGACAAAGGACTCCTTCCAATCCTCGTACTATGCTGGACATTCTCTTTTGGTAGTGTTCTGGAGCAGATGTTATACCAAATGGGAGCCGGTTGTAACAAAACCTCCCAAAGGGTGTGATGAATGTAGTTAGAAGTTTTGTCTCTTCTGTGAGTTTTATTTGCCAAAACCCACTATTCGCGTCTAGCTTACTGAAAAATTTTGCTCCCGTGAGCTGTCCAAGAGTGTGCTCGACAGAAGGCATAGGATGACGTTCCCTTTTTACGAATTTATTGAGTCGTGTCAGATCGACGCAAATGCGGATATCTCCATTCTTTTTGGAAGTAATGACCATTGGAGCGCACCAATCGGTAGGTTTATCCACAGGTTCGATGACCCTTTGAAGCACCATGTCGTCCAATTGCTTCTTTAGACCGTTGAGGAGTGGAATTGGCACACGTCTAGGTGCATGTGTAGCAAACGGTATGGCATCGTTTTCAAGCTTGATATCGTAGGGCTCGTGAATTGTACCCAATCCGCTAAAAAGTTTGGCAAACTCCTGCTTCGGTTTCAATGTTGTCCGGTTGTCTACGTGGTTGATACGTCTCACCAGCCCAAGATCTTCGCATGCTGACAGACCCAGTAAAGGCTGTGCCAAGCCCTTAACCACATAGATTATGTCAAACTTCCGCTCCTGTAAATAAGCTAACTCACCTGGAAACATACCCATAGTTTGAAGTTTATTATTACTTGGGCCACAGAGTATTTGGTCTGAAGGAAGGAGCGAAGTCGTCTTAAATTTTTGTTGAAAAACGCTGAATGGGATGGTCGTGACGTCAGCTCCCGGGTCCAACTTCCAGTTGATCATGACTTCATTTACAGATACCTCAGCTGACCATCTTTTGTTGCGATTCTTTACATCGTTGTAGGTTATTTTCGATGAAACAGCTCCAAGAAAGTGTGGCGCATTATTGCCCGGCATGGCTGTCACTTGCTTTACTGATTTTGTGGCGAGGCAAGCACGTGCAAAATGGCCTCGCTTGCTGCAGTTATTACAAGCTTCGTCTTTTGCAGGACAGTCATCTTTCTTGTGTTTTTTCTTACCTGCACACCACCTGCATCGCCATGCAATATTTTCTTGATGTCTTATGTTACTGCTGCTAGTTTTAAGATTTCGGTCGTTGTTACCTTTAGATTTTGATGCAACAAAATCTACATTTTTGTCTTCTGTATTTCCAGTAAGGTCACGCAGCTGCCGTTTGACAGTCTCACTTTGCCTCGCGAGTTGAACAGCTTTCTCAAGGGTTAGAGCATTGTCCATTTGCAGTTTTTCAGACAACTTGCGGTCTCGCACACCAACCACAATGCGGTCGCGTATCAGTTCGTCGTGAAGTGTATCGAATTTGCAGTGTTCGGCCAATGCATAAAGCGAAGTGATAAAGGTGTCCACTGGCTCACCTTCTTCTTGTTCCCTTGAATTAAACATGGCTCGCTCGTAAATGACATTACGACGAATGACGAAGTAACTATCAAACTTCTCCATCACCGCTGTGAACTTTTTTGAGTCTGCATCGTTCAATGCAAAGGAGAGAAGAATGTCCTCCGCCTGGCTTCCCATGATGTATATCAGGATGTTGACTTGCTCGTCTTCTGTCTTGGCGCTCAACCCAGATGCCCGCATGAATCGTTCGAAACGCCTCCTCCACTTTGGCCACTCAGAAGGTGCTGAAAATGTGAAGGACTCAGGGCACTGTACCTGAAATTGTCCAATTACTGGTGCCGGAGTATTTTTACTCATGATTATTTTTTTCTATTTTTTTTTTTCTTCTTCAATAATCGGTTCTTTGTCTGGCAAATGAGAATGAGAAAAGAAAAAAAAATTAAAAATGTTTTGAAATAAAAAAAAAAAAACACCGCTGCCACCATGTGTTGTTCTAGTTAACTGACTGACAAGAATGCCTCTTGTTCGTCAGGCAACATGTATTTATTGGCATTACATAACTGTTACAAAATATGATATAATAGGTATGGTGTGACTTATGTATCTATTTACATAGGATATAAATGTATGTTTTTATTTACTAATTGGTGTTGCCAATGCCTTCCGGCACAGTTTTCAAAGTTAAGGGAAATTTTTGAATGTTTCAATCGGTCAGGGGACTGATTCGAAATCCGAGGGACAAAGTTCAATGACTTTCTTTTATAATATAATATAATGGTACTAAATATTTATTTGTATGATAAAAAGATTTATTATGTAACGTCAATAATTGAAAGTTTATTTTGGTTTTGAAACTTAAATAAGAGAACTGTAAGAATGTTTTTCTTTGAAAACGAGCACGGGATACGTCAGGGGACTGAGAATTAGACCCTTTGAAGAATTTTTTGAGCAATGAAAGTATGTCAGATCTTAATAATTTTGTCTGGCCATATAGACATCAATTAGATTTGTAGTTATAAAAAAAATTAGATAGAATACTTGAAAAGTTGTTAAATTATCAACGGAGCCGTCAAAAATTCCACCATTTGTAGAATCACCCATATCGATGAATAATATAATAACCGTATTGTTTTAAATATCAAATAGTATACTTAATTTCTGAAAATTTCTGGGTGGGGAGAGTGGTATATCTGTAGTTTGTCCACGGTTTTTGATGAACCGTTTTTCCACCCCCAGTTGCTTAAACAAATGTTCAAAAATTTAGTCGTTTAAAACACCTAAATAACAAAATAATTTCAACACTCCAAAAACAAATGTATTCTTCATTTGTTATTTATAGCAAACACACAAAATCGTTCAGCTCCCCCCAAATGAAATCTTGTGGCATTTGGATCATCTGGCTTCTTGTCTCCACTTGTCGCCCATGCAGAAATACTTAAACGAAAAATTCTCATTAGTCCACCTTCAGGAAAAAAAAGTAGCACTTATTTATTATATCAACTGTCCAAAAATAAAAGCAATGCGTTATTCCTAAATGAAATTTTACATATTGATGTCGATTGCTTTTGTTTGTCTACCACTGTCCATGTAAAAAATTTAGCTGTCCACTCTCTAAAATAAAAATAGGAACTTACTATATTTACTTTTTATGGCAAACGAAAAACTGATCCAAAATTTTCAAATGAAAGCGTGGGAACCTGTGGTCAATTGGTTTATTTTTTTTCACCAACCTTTTGCTTATATCCATATAAAAGAATTTTTCTTCCACTGTCCAGAAAAACTGTTTCAAAAATGTCTTTTTTTATAGCAAAATACAAAACAAGGAATCGAGCTCAACCCAAATGAAATCATAGGAGATTTGGGACAATTGGATTCGTTGATTCGTTGGTACACTGGCTGGCCAAGGCCCATGAGTATATTCATAAAAAAAATATTTATTTCTAGACCTTCAGGAAAAACAAAAAATATTTAGATTTTCTTTATTATAGCAACTGTCATAGACGAAAGATCGTCCAGTATCCCCAAATGAAACTTAACGAAATGAAGTAAATTTGTTTCGTTTATCCACAACTGTCAAAGTGTATCCTTTAAAAAAAGATCTCGGTTATCAACACTCAAGAACAATAGTATTAATTTCTTTTTATAGCAAACATACAAAAAGTCAAAGTCATCCATGGCACCCCCAATTCATTTGGCTTTTAAGGCTTGTCAAACAACTCTTCTTTTGTAGTGTATCCATTCGAAAAAAATCAATTGTCCACCCAAGAACAAATATATACAACTTTTTTAAAGCAAAAATCAACAGCAAAAAAGTTTACCTTGAACTTAATATAAAAACTTAGGATTTTCTAACAAAAAAATCTTTTTTCCTTTCCTCTCTCCGGAAAAATAGTATTCTACTGTTCTTTTTTATAGCACACATAAAACAAGTCATTCAGCAACTCCAAATCATATCTTAAGACCTTGGGCCAGTTGGATTTGTATATGCGCTTGTTATTCATGAATATCCAAACAAAAATTTATTTAAGGTAATAAAATATTTTACTCATTTTTATAGCACACATCAGGTTAATCTTATTGAGTTTATCAACTAACTATGCCATACAAAAAATTATTTTTGTTCATCCAAATTGAAATCATAGATTGTTGGAACCAATTAGCCTCAATTATCCAAAAAAAATTGACTGTCTTTCACCAGGAATAAATTTTCAATATTTTATAGCAACTATTTAAAAAACAAAAAAGAACGTCCAGGGCCATAAAAAAGCCAATCTTTACGCTGAGCATATTGATCCATTAAAATAAATCGTTTGTCCACCCGAGTTAAGAGTTATCTGGATTTTTATAGCACCATTCAAAAAGCATAAAAATTCGCAATATTGAAGACAAAGTAGATAAGCCAACTAGGTCGTTTTTTCAACATTATTGTCCATGAATGTCGAACAAAAAAATAATTTGCCTGAACTGAAAAAAAGTCGTTGTCATTTTATAGCAACTATCAAAATAGTCGTCCAATGCCCCTTAATGAAAATAAAGGAGAACGTGTCTGCATGGAAGAAATGTCCACCTTCTGTATAAAAGAATAAAATTGTCAGGTACCTTCTGAGTGTAATTGAGACGGTTGAATCAAGTGCTGTTCCACACTATGTTGTTTCTTTGCTACAAAGTCGATAAGTGTGCTTACCGAAGAGGTGTCATATAGGCTATGGCTTCATCCTCAGTTTTGGTGTTAAAATCTCTCAAGAGTATTTAAACTTCATCCTTAAGGTATTTCTCGTAAGTTTTAGTAGACAGCTCGTAAAAACTTTCTATATAGATGGAGAGTGTTATCTTTCTCTTCCTTCCGCAGAAGATTTATTTTGAAAGTGTTCGAATCTTAAGGGGTTTTAAATTTTGTTTTGAGTTGGTGTTGATTTCTTAAGCACCTGTCATGCCTCGGCGGGATAAAGATAAGTGGATATTAAAAGTACAAGAAACAAAATTATGGTTTTTCTGTATTGATTGCTGTTTCTTTCAAGATCTCAATATTATTTAAGTTCCATGCTAGCATTCGTGTCATTTTCCATCTTCCTTCACTCCAAATTTTCCATAAACTAACTGAATAACGACATTTGTTAACATTCCACTTATGTCATTTTTGATTGGGTTTTGAAATTGTTCCATTCCTATAAAATATGGAAAATAAGGACTAGAAGCTTTTCCATATCCGATAGGAATGAAACAATTCTAAAATCCAATCTACAACGACATTATTTCCCTTTTGACTTAAATTTCTTGCCTAATTTCATAGAACGAATTGAAATTGAATCAAAATGAAATTTAAACAAACCTATTTTTTTTTGCAGGTTGGTATGAAGATAACTGGTTCGAACAGAATCTAGAAAACGAAGGAATTACATGTACAAAAAAACAAATGCAACTTGCTGCAGAAGGTCATTTGACAACAGAAGCCCTTATGTGGAATCAGAACAATCAAACGACAATTTCCGGAATGACAGCCGAGGAATTTCGGTAAGCCACAAGAACCACAAAAACAACAACAACAACAACAAAAAAATAAAAACTGTCACAAAAATGATAAATCATTATTCAAATTTTAATATTTTTATTTTGTTTGTGTTTGTATTTAATTTTTGTATTTTAACAGACAACGACTGAATACAGCCCTCACAGATGAAGGCTATGACATTAATCATGATCGCTACCCGGAGGGCTATCAGGAAGCCCCCTTGGCCTATGATGCTGTGTGGAGTGTAGCTTTAGCATTTAATAAAACTATGGAACGACTGAAAGAACGAAAAAAGTCCTTGCGTGATTTTACATACACAGATAAGGACATTGCTGATGAAATTTATGCTGCAATGAATTCAACACAGTTCCTGGGAGTGTCGGTAAGTTTATTTTTTTTATTTACTCTCAAACTAAGTGTAGATAAATGTTGTCGGAAGAAGAGGGAGGGAAGAAGAGGGAGAAAGTGTGAAATATATACATTTTTAAAAGAACCAAAGATGTGATAGTCCTCTGAAAATGTGTTGGTGTTTGTCTTTGTGGCGCACATGTTGTCACTTATTATGACACTTTTGAGAGCAAAGAATAATATTATACTCGCGTCGTTCCGCCGCCGTCGCCGCCGCCGCCGCCGGTCGGTCGCCGGTATAATGTTCGCGAATAACGAGGAAGTGTGTCTATGATATCCTGAACTCTTTCTTTTAAGTGTCAACTTCAAGCGCAAATGTCGTCTTTATTTTACTCCTCGAGCAATTACTTGCGTTGTCGCTGTGTGTCAACGTCTTTTAACGCAAAGAGTCTTTTGCTTTTTCTTATTCTTTTCCTGAGGGTTAACCTTAACATGTGTGTGTGGTGTGTGTGCTGCTGCGTCCCTTGTTTTTAACTTTTTCTTTGGATTTTTTTTCTTTATTTTCGTCTTTTCCCATCGCTTTCATTGTCGTTGCTTGGCTGTGTCACAAGGATAATAAACTATTCGTTCAAGGATATCAAAACATTTCGCCTTTTCTTTTTCTCTACACTCATATATGAGATCCTTTTACGATGCTTTCTTTCTTGTTTTTTTTGTATCTAAGAAGGATCCATATATGTATAGCTTCGTTTGCTCTTTTAACTGAACTGTGGAGATAAGGTCTTATTTTTTTAAACATCTCCGGCAAGGACATCACAGGGAATATCTTTAACTTCGCATGGATAATGTTGTTTGGTTACGATTATGCCAAAGAGAAAATTTGAAGTAAAAATGACTTTTCATTTATTACAAAGTCTTGACTTTTCTGTGACATGGGTGTTTTTTTTTTATTATAAATTTTTTTGTTTGCCTATTTTTTGTTCTTTGTTTTTAATTAAAAGTAATGACTTCCATGGGCTTATAGAAAATAACAAAAAAATGTGACAAATAACTTGTCTTGATAATTGCTAATTACATTAATTTTCTTTAAAAAAAAGTTGAAAAGAAGTGAATAATGACCTGATTTAGAGTTTTTAATTAAAAAAAAAAAAACAGAAAAATAGGCAGATGTCATATCTGTGGTGTTTTTTTAACTGCCAAATGAATTATGTAAGTCAAAATGTTTGCCCATCAATATACAGAAATGAACAAAAAACACAATCACTTTAGTTTTGCTTTGAAATTGAAAACAAACCAAGTTTTCGAATTCCTTAAGATTGTGTATGTCCTCTTTAGTTGAACAATATACTGAATGGATCATCGCGAATTTTGTTTGCATTTCTCTTTATTTCAATGAGAAGGTTTTATGCTATATTTTAAGTTAAAATTTTTCGTTTTCGTTTTTAAATTGATATTTTTTAAAAATTAGAACATTTTTTTTATTGAGATTCTTGAACATATGTGTTCACATTTTTCATTTTGCCTTATTAAGCAATTTAAATTTTATAGACATTTACTTACTTACTTACTTAAGGTGGCGCTACAGTCCGGGGTGGACCAGAGCCTTAACCAACAAGCTTCTTCCAGCCGGCTCGGTTTCTAGCTAGCAGTCTCCAGTTTCGCACGCCAATTTAGTTGAGGTCCTCTTCCACTTGCGTGCGCCACCTATTCCGCTGTCTTCCTCTACTGCGCCATCCCACGGGGTTGGATTCAAAGACTTTTCGGGCCGGAGCATTGTTGTTTATTCGCTCTAGGTGACCCAGCCATCTCAGTCGTTGGCTTTCCACTTTACTGGCTAGGTCGGTGTCACTGTACAGCCCGTACAGTTCGGGGTTGTATCTTCTTCTCCATTCACCATCTATGCAGACGAGACCAAAAATCACCCGTAGAATTTTCCTCTCAAAACAGCCTAAAGCGTTCCCATCTACCGTTAAAAGCGTCCAGCATCCATGTCTCTGCACCATACATCAGGACCAGGATCATAATCGTCTTATACAGGGACACTTTAGTTTCTCGAGAGAGGGCTTTGCTTCTCAATTGCCTTGCCTTCTTAGCCCAAAGAAACAGCGATTGGCAAGAGTAATTCTTCGTTTGATCACAGCACTGGTATCGTTCGATGAGTTTATAGCGGAGCCTAGGTAGACAAGTCTCTGACCTCCTCAAAATTATAACTGTCTATAGTGACGTTCTGACCTAGACGTCGGTGTAGGGTGTCCTTTCTTATTGACAGCATATATTTGGTCTTGCTTTCATTCAACGACAAACCCATCTTCTTGGCTTCCTCCTCAATACTCACGAAAGCAGCATTGACATCACGCTTTGTTCGTCCAATTGTGTCAATATCGTCGGCGTAAGCGATCAGTTGGATGGAAATTTGAAAAATTGTGCCTCTAGTGTTGACGTGAGAGTTTTGCACAATTCTTTCAAGAGCGACGGTGAAGAAGTCGCATGACAGCGCGTCGCCTTGTCTAAACCTTTTTTAGGTATGCCAAAACTAGACATTGCTCTTTATAGCTCGTCTCAATAGATGCTGTCATATGTGGTCTTGAAATCGATGAAAAGGTGGTGGGTATCGATTTGAAACTCCTGGGTTTTTTTTCGAAGATCTGCCGTAGTGCGAATATTTGGTCCATGGTGGACTTCCCTGGTCTATAAAGCCACACTGATATAAACTTATCAGGTTGTTGAAGAATGGCTTCAGGCGTTCACAAAGTACGGCAGAGAAGATCTTGTACGCGATGTTAAGAAGATGGGGAAACCGCAAAGTGCAATTATATCAAAGAGTGCATTTTGGAAGGGGTTGCAAAAGCGCTCATTTCGGGCTTTTTAATATAACTCAAAAACGAACCAAAGTTTGAAGATAATTTTGGAATTCTTTTTTGTAGACAATAAATTTACTCGTACCATCAAAATTTATAATTAAAAACATTTTAAGTTTCGTAAATATAAAAAAATATTGCAAAAAATGTCAAAAATCATACTTTTTCATATAGAAAATGCAACTACATAGTTTCAATTCAAAACAATTTGTGCTGCGTAATGCTGGTGTAGCCTAATACTCATATCTCATATATTCTTAGGACAAATTTAATCTCGGATTTGTTTCTAAGCAGTAAGCATCTCCAGCGAAAAATTTGACAGTTGTAACCGCTGTACGTGAAAAGATAAAAAAAAGTCTCCACTCTATTTTCCGCGGAAAAAGAATGCTCGAAGCAATATTTTTCTGGACAAATTGTGACGTTTTATGTATTATTCGCTTTTTATAAACTCATCCCACTGTTTCATTCTTTCCATTATTAAGACGTTGTGAGGACGCACGACTTAAATGAAATATAATTACGTAAAAAAAATTATGCCTTAAGAATGAAAATAGGTGAATGGAACAGCTGTTTTAAATCAGTCAGTGGCGTAGTTAATGGAAAAGCGAGTAAAAAGGCAGATACAGAAAAGGAAAATATTTTTTTCAATAAAAAACTTGAACTGGGTTCCACCGAGTTGGAATCAGCCAACTGAGCTATTTAGACAGAATAAGTAAATTTTGAACTAAATGTCAACCAATTGCCGTAAAATCATCTTTTTCCGAAGAAGTTAAAAAAACTTCATAGAGTTCTTAGAAGTCTTTTAATACATTGGCGTGGTAGATATTCTTCAAAATAATTTGTCATTTTGACTGTAAAAGTTTATTTTGATACAAATATTACCAAATTGCCCTTAAATCGCCTTTTTCTAGAGAAGTTTTAAACGGAAAATTTCAGTCTCTTTAGTGGTATGGCGAAGGCGATCAATTTTTTTTTTACTCTTCAAATGCTTTGAAAAATCTTATTTCTGTATTTAAAATTTTCAAATGCTTGTAAGTTAAAGGAATTTTTTGTAACTTCTTAAATTTCTAGCTACGCTGCTGTTCTCATTTGACTTAAGGTCTTATCTCTACACCTCCAGAATGTGTCTTAAGAAAAAAAATGTTGAGATAAAATTTGTCCTTGCTCGATCTGCGTACTAAGCTTATACCTGGGTGAATTTGTGACAGTTAAAACTGAATATCTGGGTCTGCATCGAGAAGAGATCTACATGTTTTGTTTTGGCTCCAACGTAGACAGGGAATTCTGATCTGCACAAAATGTGTTTGTTGTTGCAATCAGCAAAAGAATTATTTTGGCTTTATGCTTTATTTGAACAATATTTTGATTGGTCCTACAACATTCGTCAGAATTCTGACAAAGACTTTTCTTTTCAAAATTATTCCTTTAATTAAAAATCACATCAAATCAATAAAACACTCAAACTGAAATGATGTAAGAGAAGTTGGCTTTTCCAATGCAGCAGTCTATGGGTTTGAAACTCAGTTTTCTTTAATGTTTGAGTGAAATGCTACCGGAAAATAGCCGTCGAGGTTGAATGAAACTCATTTAAAATTTTGTCGAGAATTTTCAAATTTATTGACCATTGGGAAGCTATATCGAGAAGGGATCTAAGTAACTCAAAACTCGATTTTCTTTTCAAATACTTCTACTTTTATTTAAACTGGCATCGAAAATATTTATTGCCTTTGCCTGAAGTTATACACTCAAATAATTTAGTTTTTGTAAATATCAGCTATATACGCCAATTGCCATGGCCTTATCTATTATTACACAACCTGCTCACTAAACAAAGTTATCGTCAATTTGGAAGTTTCTGATATTAGCCCTCTTATTTCGAAAATCCACAGTGCTTTGCCACAGGAAAACCATCTTATTTCTGCGTGGAAAAGTACGTATGCAGAATACCTATACCCAATTCCAAACCGAACGAGAAAAATATCTGATTACCTTCACACTTATTTGATTTCGAAAAAGTCCTGATTCATAAGTCGTCGTGTAATAGGGCACTATGTATTGATTTTTTAAATAAATAGGCATGTTCAGACTTCACACAAGGCCGTACAGAGGATATCGATCAGGGGGACAAATTCATTAAAAAAAATTGGCTTCGTATGGAAATATAGCTTTGAGATGCATTCAAAAGAAGAAAAATTATCAAATGTATAAAATATATTCTGATTAGTGGGGCAAGCACTCCTGCCTGGCCCTTTCGTTCAGCCTTGTGCTTTGCAATCTCAGTTTTGTGAACAGGATTACTAGCAAAATTTCTCAGTTTTCCTGCAAAACGACCATGTAACAAGGGTATTGGATCCGCTTGCTCACTTTTTGACACAGCAAAATTTTCTGAGGTCCCATGCCTAATATCTCAAATTGTTAAGCTTAGAAGAACAAAATTAAATAGTGAAATGAAATTTTGATATTTTGTTCGATCTCTCTGCGGAGCACTCGGATCTTCGCGGAGCACCAAATGCTCATAAATTGACTTCATCTTTAGTTTCTTTTACAAATTAATGTCTCAAGTTTGTAAGGAATAATCTCTATTTTGCTTGTAAAGTTTCATACAAAATCTCTCTTGCATTGTAAATCTACTTACACGAAGGTAGCTCTCTTTTAATTTAAAATCTTAAAATATATGAGTTTCTCATTTTACCTACACCTATTCATATACAATGTATATTTAAGGAATCTATATAGTATGTATGTACATCCTTTAGATTCCTTAAACTAATTAAATTTCCATGCATTTGCACATAATGAGTTATTTATTGTTATTTATTTTCCTATTTTTCTTTATTATTTGGAATTTATTCCTTTTTTTTCCATGTGCGTTTGAATAAAGAGACCTCCATGGAAGCTTCTTGCTATACACCTTTCCTCTAAAGCTATACAAAAAGATAACCAAGAAAAGACTATCCCAATAAATTAACAACCACACCCTTTAGATTTTCAGACATTCGTTGTTCTGCACATAAAACAACAAATAAAAAAAAAATAACAGTGAAACACCCGCTGTTTGCTTTGCTTGCTTGTTGTAAGGTAAGGGACAGCACAGAGTTGTAATGCAACATCACGCAAGAAAAATAAAGCTTAGTAGGATTTTCTTTGTCTTAACCAAACTTACTATTTTCTCAAGAAAAAAAAGCAATGTTTTTTTTTTTGAAACAAGGACATGCCTTTTGCTATGCTTATTGCTTATCCTTCCATTCCTACTCTGCTATTTCATTGAAATAGAAGAAAATATTAAATGTAACCACAAATCACTTTCACTTGGGTAAGACCGTGGCTTAAATCAACAAGAAGTCCAATCCCAGTTAATAACCCACTAAATTATCCCTTATGAAAATATTTGTCTTTGAGTTAAGCAATACACTCTGAGTCAATTGATTGAGGTTTTGACAGTAATATGGGAAGAATTATTTTTTTCACGGACAGTGAAAATCCCGAGCGGCTGGAAATATTTTTGTTTGTTTTTGGTAAACGTACGAATGAATCATTGGAATAAACTTGTGGGACGTATTCAGTTTTCATTTAATAGATAGGGAGTGAAAAAATACGTCAGTTTGACAATTTTTTTTTCTAATGTGGACTTCAATGTCGTACGTATATATTTATTACACTGAGTATGAAAACTTCTGCCAAAAAATGACAGTTTATTTCAATAAAAATTGTGGAATGTATTTTTTTTTGTACTTCTCAGGGCACAAATATTCTTGAAACTGAAAATATCTCTTAGATAAATTTGTAAAGTATTGAGGAACGTATTTATTTATTATTTCATTCGTTGTTGCAGGTAGAAGTAGTTTTTTTTAATGACAATTCTCACTTCACTTCATCTTTACTTAATAAAGCCTAGTTTATACTCTAAAGCGAGGTGAAATCAAATTTGAAATGAAACATAAATAATTTATGCACCAAAGGGTTTTCAAAAAAATTCTTTTCGTCGTAAAATTTGGCTTGGAAAACCCATTTAGCTGTATTTATTTCGAGGCAAATTTGTACCCACTTGTCGCCAAAATAATTGCATTTAATTTTTGACAGTTTTTCACGCCTATGAAACTAAAGAATTATATTGTATTTCATTTATGATAATATTTGCTTAAGATTTGGCCAACATACTCGGTTTGTTAGTTGAGTAAAGACTGTTTCTTGAACATATATTGTTTTTCATGAGAAATTTAAAAACAAAGAACAAATTCATAGTTCATGTGGAAATGAAAAGGTCAGCGTGAAATTTTTAACTCCACCACTTCTGTTTTGTACCAAAAAAAAAAATATTTGCTAAAATGGTATTAAATTGTTCTCATAATTAATTTTGAAGATGTGTGTCTTATAAGAAGATTGTGTAATGATTTCATTTTTTTATTTCACGAGAGGTCAATCGGACCTATGCCTAATGTGAAAAAGCCAATGAAATTTATTTTTAATTTCACAGACCATTAGAAATTTTAATAGTAGATGGTTTGGCAGTAAGGACACTTTGTAACTTAAAATTAATGCGTTCCACAATAAGTTCGCTTATAAATTTGTCAATTTTCTTAAGTGCGACTACTATAATCTTAATAATCAACGGGTAGTAACTTATTAAATTATTTCATAGTTTTCCACGTGAAATTGAAAAAAAAATATTAAAAAAATATCAGGAACATTTGTGGATTTTATCCACCAAGACTAAACCCTGGATTATGCATACATGCGAAGTGTAGTTTTCACATTGAAAATCTTTTTTTTTTTTCCTAGGGGTGAAAAATTGTCAAAAACTAAATGCAATTATCTTAGCGACAGGGAAGGACAAATTTATCTCGAATCAAATGCAACTAAATGGGCTTTTCTAAACCAAATTTTATGATTTAAATTTGATTTCACTTCGCTTTTAAGTATAAACTAGGCTTACCTTCATAGTTTTCCACACTGAATTAAAGAAAAAGAGATATGAGAAAAACATTGTGAAACGCATTTAGTTTTTATTCCACAGAATGCGAAATACTCTTTAAAATAAGAATAGAATACGTTCCACAGTCATTTCCACTACACATTTCTTAAATTTTCTTTGCAGTTGAAGCAGGAAAAAGCTGAATAAACTTTTTTTTTTCCAAATGCAAGTTGTGTTCAACGCCCGTATTATTCACTTGTTTAATCCAGACTTAAATCCTATTTTTTAACTCTAATCCCGATTAATCCAATTGGATTTAAACTGCCCTCCGGAGGTTAGTTAAAGTTGTTAAATCCATATTAAAACTGAATTTCATAATACATATTCACTTTTTTTTTTGACATTTTTTGACATTTCAAACCGAGCTGAAGCAAAAATTTGCGATACTTTTCATGCGTTGTTTTTGCAAATCGAGTTGGCTAACTCGGTTTGAAATTAAATCGACGACAAGGACTCGACGTGTTCGTTCAGTGGGTGGATTTTCAGTATCGTGGTCATTAAACTCGTCTCGTTGTTATCTCGGCATGCCTATTTACATGGCAATCTGTGTCGTGTTTGTCTCGTTACGATCTCGCTTTGCTCTCACCGTGACATTTACATGTGGTTTTTGACATTGCGCATGTTTTGTTATCATCTTGCTTTTGTCTCGCCTTATTCTCGCCAATGTTTAATTTTTCAAAATGGTTAAAAAGCCCAAACGTAGTTTTCAATGTCTTGGTCTCGCCGTGACATCTACACGTGGTATACGTGTGCATATTTTATCATCGTCTCACTCTGATCTCGGGTAAGTCTCGCTGTAGTCTCGCCAGCATCGTTCTTACCTTCGAATCAATTTAAATGTGTGTTCAATTTGCATTTGAAATAATAATTATAACATTTTACATCTGAATTAAAGGCATTTTAAATCTATTGGACTCAAGGCATGCTTTGAGTGAATAAAATGGATACGAGTTTAAATTTTTGGATAAACTAAATCTGGATTTAAGAGTTGAATTTAAACATCACTTAAATCTAATTTAAATCCAGAGTGAATAATATGGCGGGGTATTTTGTATATTTTCGATAGGATCTTCACTTGCTCTATTTGCAAATAAGTAGATAAGTTAACAAATTCAATAGACTTAAATCAACTGACGCAGAGTGTCAATATGTAAATAGATGTGAATACAAAAAAGATGACGAAATTATTAGACCACCCTCGATGCGGTGTGTGTGGGTGTGTGTGCTTACCAGATCTATTCATATTTCCTGTCTTGTCCTGTGGGTTTGAAACGGAAAACCTGTTGTGAACAGCAGGAAATTAATTGCTAAAGAAGAGACGTGGGTACAACATTTCCTTCGTCCTTCATGTCCTTAAAAAATAAAACAAACATGTCTTATGTGTACTTTTATGAAATGAGAACGTAGAAAAGTTCTATATCCACACTTTTTTCCAGTCGAATAATTTTTTTTTTTTTTAGAAAAGACATCAAATCACACACGAGAAAATGTGTTGAAGATTTTTGTTTTCTACTGGCTATGGCATAGTAGATGTCATGCTCTGTGTATCCTGATGGAAAAGTATAAAGTAGGAACAAAGGGCAATTCACATACAGGAAAATTGTATATGAAAGTTCGAAAAAATCAAAGCCTGGACGTGAAAACTTTTTCTATGTTAAACAAATAAAACGTCGCTGTTTATTTTTTCTTTTTTACTCTTCGTCCTTTTGTGATGTAATCGTCCTTAAAACATATATTCAATGTTTTTTTATGTAGAAATTATACAAAAAAAACATACATACCTACCTTTATTTTGATTTCAAAGAATTGTAATGTTTTGCACCAAAGGACTCTGTTTTACTAGAAATTCCATATATTTATTTGTTTTGGTTGATTTTTTTTTTTTGAATAAAATTAAACTATTATTCGCTTTGTCTTCTCCCAGGTGTGTTTAAAGAGCATCATGCTACTATCTTTTCTGTGTGATGTGTCCTTATGGTACATTTTTTATCCTTTTATTCGATTTAACGGATGAAAAAGTTACAATTGTCCTGACAATTTGTGATGCATGATGCTGCTGCTTCTGCTGCTCCTGCTGCAGCAGGATACACAAAAAAAAAAAGAATGTAATTACAAGGTTGCACGACAAGAGTGTAAAGTGAAGATAAAAATTATTTGCTCCTCGTTGCACTGTACTGCACGCTACAAAGTTGGGTAAATATTTTATGTCGAGTTTTAATAGGACCTGGAATAATTGTGTCTAGGATCGAGGGTCGAGAGTCGAGAGTCGTCGAGAGTTTTTGTGAGTGATGAAAAGGAGTTGAAATGTTTCCTTCGTTTACTATTATTTTTTTTTGTATTTTTTTTTTTTGTATTTTACTTAGGAGATGTATGAATTGCATGAAGGTGTATGTGCAGACTGTAGTGATGGTAGTCTGTATATATATACAGATTTCCCAACTGACCTTATTATTATGGAATTGAAGCAGAAAAAGGATCTTGAATTATTAAAACACGTTGGAGAGTTAATAAGCCAAAGTATAACAGAGGAGACATCATAAATAAAATATACACAGAGGGTCCTGTGGTTAGTTGACTTTAGTGATTTTTTTTTTTTTTTTGACTTTGATAGGTATACTGTAGTGTACCTTAAGTAATGTAATAAATGTTTGTTTTTTTACTCTCTTTTAAGTGTTTTTTTGTTACATTTTGTTGTAAAAGTGATGAAACTTTTGTTTGACAAAAGAATTGTTTGTCAGATATTTTTTTTTTCATGAAGAACTGAGGTGGAAACACATTAGCTTTGTGGGAAAAGTAGAATTTAACATCTTGGACAAATGATCTTTGAACCACTTAACTCTGACGTGATGGATTGTAAGGTTCCAAGGAGGTCCCTTGCTCCTAGAATGTGAGGATTGAGTTATTTCTATGACCTCCTTACATTAAAACGAGTTAATTTTTAGTTTCTGGTAGTCTGTCAGCTGGGGTTTAAAGCTTTCGGTAATTGGGCTCCGATTTTATTAATTTTTTCAATCCAAAACAACTCAACAATTTTTTATTTTTTTTTTTGAAAAATGAAACATAATCCTTTTTTTCTTCTTTTAATTTACAGGGAGTTGTTGCTTTTAGTTCCCAAGGTGATCGTATTGCCTTAACACAAATCGAACAGATGATCAATGGAAAATATGAAAAACTTGGCTATTATGATACACAACTCGATAACCTCACATGGCTTAATATGGAGCAATGGGCTGGTGGCAAGGTAATTTTCAAACAAAAATATTATTAAATTTAAGTCTATATATCTGTCTTGATATCTAAGTGGTATTTTGGGGGGGGGGGGGGGGGTTGTATAAAGAAAAAAAAAACAAGCACACAGACAGAAGGTCCAAAGATGGTTTACCTGAGGCACCAAATTTAGAAAACTTGAATGTAACTCCATACTTTCATAATAATAATCATCTTCTTTCTACCCTAGACCCGTACCATCCTCCAATTTTCCTTTCTTTTTCTTATGAATCTTCCCATATCACCACTGCCCCGGAAAAAGTAATGGCTTTTAATTTTCGTAAGGCTAATTTCCCCAAACTAAATAACTTACGATTTTGATATTATCTTTGAAAGTCACGAAATCGATTCTAACCTTCATAATTTCTATTCTCTATTATTTTGCTGCCTTAGCCAATCAGTCCTTATTTCTCCCCAAAAAAGCATTTCTTCATTTCTTCAAGCCCTCCATGGTATAATAATGAATTAAAATCTCTCCGAAATAAAAGAAATAAACTTTGGCGTAGGTACTTGCAATCTCGCACTGGCTATTATTTCTCTACATTTCAAAGTGCAAACCATAATTTCTCTGAACTCTGTAAGTCTCTTTACCATAAATACCTTAGTCAAGTTCAATCTAACATTATATCTGATCGAAAAAGTTTTTTTGAACTTCATTAATGCTAAAAGAAAGTCTGATAACTACCCTTCTATGCTAACTTATTTGAATACCAGTTCAGACGATCCCTTAATTATTGCTAACCTTTATGCTTAAATTTTCAGTCAATCTTTTTCTGATAACACTTCCCTACCAGACTCCGATTACTTTTCCTTCTTAGACACCTGCACCCAAACGTCACTGTCTTGAATTGTCATTCCCCCTTCTATCATTGAAGATAGGATAAGATTAATAAACTCAAGGCTAAATATACTGGTGGTCCTGATGGCTTACCTTCAATAATATTAAAAAATTGCTCGTCAGCTTTGGTAGAGCCATTGACCACTCTTTTTCAGCTCTCAATCTCACAAGGGATATTTCCTTCTCGTTGGAAATATTCCTACATTATCCCGATCCATAAAAAAGGCCCCAAAAAAGAAATATCTAACTACCGCCCATAGATAAGCTGTCGTGTATTCCTAAGCTTAGTCTATGACACTATGCTTTTCCACTGTAAACACATTTTTTCCCCCAATCAACATGGTTTTCTTACCGGTAGATCAACTACTACAAACCTAGTTGATTTTGTTTCTGATACTACATGCACCATGGAGGCTGGGAAAGATCTTGACGTCTGCGAAGCCTTTGATAAAGTTTCACATTCCCTTATTCTCTTCAAACTCAAAGCACTTGGCTAACCTCCTCTTTCACTGCATGGATCCAATCATATCTGAGCGATCCTTTTAAGAGGTATCGAATCTAATCCTATTCTTGCAACCTCTGGCGTACCGCAGGGAAGTCATCTCGGCCCTCTGATTTTCATTTTGATCATTAATGGTGTAGACTGCGTCATCAATGATTCTAGATTTCTATTTATGTTGATGATACAAACATTTATAGATATATCTCCTCTCTTTCCGATTCCATTCTTCTTCAGCAAGATTTAAACAGATTTTCTATCTGGTGCCAGAAGAACTTTCTTGAACTTAATGTTAGAAAGTGTCAAGCTATAACGTACTCCCGTAAACGCTCTCCTCTCCCTCCTCGAACATATTTTGTTAACAATGAGGCAGTCACAGTAGCTGACTCACTATGTGATTAAGGTATTCTTTGTGATAAAGAACATAATTTTAGATCACATTACCACATCTCTTAACAGAGCTAACTCTGCACTTGGTTTCGTTAAGCTCTGGTCCAAAGAATTTTCAGACCCCTACGTTACAAAATCTCTTTATCTCACATTTGCCCCCTTCTTGAATATGCCAGCCAGGTTTGGTCACCCTATTATATTACCCATTCCCTTCGTATTGAAGCTGTTCAACGAAGATTCCTTCGATTTGCACTTCGTGGGCTTCCCTGGCTTGACTCGTTTCACCTTCCACCCTATAAAGATTGTCTTCAACTTATTAATCTGCAACCTCTTGATGAACGTCGCAAAGTAGCTGACATTGTATTCATTTACCAAATTTTAGCCGGTAATATTGATTGTCCTACGCTTCTCCAAAAAATTTCTTTGCACACTTACCCTAGAAGTTTTAGATTTGTGTCTCTCTTTGATGTCAATTTTCATCGTACTAACTATGGTAGTAACGAACCATTGACACGCATGCTCCGTACCTTCAACCTTATGCAAAATTCTTTCGACTTTCACACCTCCAAACACTCTCTCAAAATCTCGCTCTATTCCAACCTTAACCAACAATCCCTGAACCGCCTTAAGCACTCCCTTCTAGCTCTTAAGTCCTTACCTTCCATTTTCTTGAAGTCTTTTTTTCTATGTACAAATTTTTTTGGGGGGGGGGCCTACGGGTTAGATTATTATATAAATAAAAATTAAAATTAAAAAAAAACAAAAACAAAAAAACTAAAAAAAAAAACAACGAAAAACCCACCATAGATTTTAAGTTTAGATTTAAGTGCACGCTTGTATTAAGCTAAATAAATAAATATTATAACTTGCGATTCCCCAAGTCGAAATGTGACAATTTGGAACTACCGTTTGCGACTAGCTTCAATTAAGTTCGCCCTTAATTACTTAAATTTAGAAAACTTGAATATCACTCAATACCTTAGGTAAACATTTACCTATATCACAAGATCGCAGTTTTTATTTGTGAATAGTCGAACGTTCGAGTTGAGTCGAACGTTAGACTCGGCGAATCGCAAGTCATAATAGGGGTCTAAAATTGTACTTTAGTTGTTTATAATGAACCTGACTATGGAGTTTTTTGAAACCATCTTACCATCTTTGGTGCTTAGAAAGGTCTAGACTCCTTTGAAACACAGAAAATCACAAAAAACCTCTTTGATTTGATTTTTCGAAAATTTATAGTTGGTACATATTCAAGTCCTTAATATAAAAATAAGACCCTTATGACTGTTTACGTTTACTTTATCACCTGTCATCATATTAAACAAAAAAAAAATTGTTCTTGTCACACATTTCATATTTTAATATTATAAATATCTCCGACTTATTTTACTGCCCATGATATGTGACAACGACAACGACAACAACACAACGACGACGACGCACGGCATTTGCACGAATGCTCTCAGAATTTATTTATGTCATAAGCAGACAGAGGAGGCATATAATAAAGCTAGCTACCTATCGCAATCTCGTTAAATTCTTATCATTTCATATTTCTTTCATTTTTTTTTCCTCGTCATATTATTCGTATTTATATAAAAATATATTACTTAAACGTCTTCAAAATCGTCTCGTCTTGTCGTCGTCGTTTCGTCCTGTTTTAGGAGAATAATGATTTCAGTTGCCAAAGCAATAAACACAAACAAATTGTCTTATATATGTATTTTTTTTTTTTTCTTGTGAAATGATTATTAATAGTCTATCATTCTTGAAAAAGTTCTTCATAAAAACCAAATCAAGTGATGAATTTTATTTCCAAGGAAAGAAAATATGACTAAGTGTGTCTTCGTCTTCAAGAAGGACGATGCAAATAAATAATATGATTTGTTTTTTTTTACACAAAATGTGTTAATGCTGTTTTATTGGGTTACAGTATTACAGTATTACATAATCAGAATTGAAAACTAATCCTTGGTTGAACAAAACCTGGACACTCATTCTGTGAAACGATTATCACTCGACGATAACGTTTTGACGATAGTCTTGAATTCCATTAATTTGAAGATGACTATATGTTGTTTGGGCGATAATGTTTTGAAAATCAAATATTTGCTATGTGCCGCACAACGATCACTGATTATATTTTTCTCTAGTTGGCATTTGAACTCCGTTAAAATATCTTAAAATTAACAAAAAAATTTCAAATTTTTTTGCCAAAACGAACTAACTCCCACTTCTAAGAAGTAGCTTTTTATGAAAATTTAATAACAAATGCTTTTCCATGTGGTCTTATCCGGTTAATCCTTATTTCATATTTCATCACTCCTCTGCAAACTTGGCCTGTTCGTTGCGATATGACTTTTGGCAAATACCACCCGAGTCTTAATAATTGTTTTTGACCAGTTGAGGTTTTTTCTGCTTACGCGGCCATGTAACTTTCCGTCGTTTAGTCGGCTAATTAACACCAGATTCCTCATTAATTTCGGCTTAAATAATGCGGGAGGGATTAAAAGGATTGACTTTACACTTTCTGACTACGGCCCTGTCAATGCGTAGAGGTGAAGTTTTGAAAGAGGGGCATGAATTGAATGGCATTGTACAGCATTTTTCGAGAGCATTTAAGTAATTTAGCAATTTTTGAAGGATTGTTACCTTGTTCTTGTAGCTCAAAGATAATACTTCTTTTTTCAAGAATTTAATTAACGCTTCTAACCATATTTTGGAATTATTATTTTAATATTATCCAATCAAAATAAATTACTTTCGCTTTCAAGGTTCGATTCAAAAATAAAAGCTTCCCTGTCCACTATTAATAGCCTGAAAAATTATTTAAACGACGAAAAACCAAAAATCTATGGGTGATAAAAGGTTGTATTTGACCTTTTTTGTTGTGTCAGTTGCTGTGAACTAAAAAAATTGCAATTATCATTCAAAATAACAGAATTTCTTTTTCAATTATTTTTTATTTTAAAAGTGTGCTATATATTTGTCCATAGCTGAATATTAATAAATACTAAAAATTGGCACACTATTTCTCTCTTTTTTTTTTTAATTTACCAAATTTTATATAGGTATGAATATGTACTTACAAAATTAGTTGTTAAGAAAATCGCTCCAAAGATTAATTTTTTTTGCATTTTGTTTTCATATTTCTTCAAGTAATGAAATGGCAATATGTACTTGTTTTTGAGATCTAAGCTATTTAACTATGTGGTGTGCTAATTTAAAGAACGATTTTAATGTTTGTTTTTTTTTAATTTTTACTTGCGGTACAAGTTATGCATTCGTGAAAAAAACTACCTCGAGATCCTGATCATACTTATCAATGATAGTGAAGACGAAAAAAGTGGGTCTCACAATTGTCTATCTGTTCGGCTCAGGTCTCAACGGGTGGATCGATTTTCTTAAAACTTGGTACATAGTGTTTTTTTGTGACTGCCCACGCTTTTTTATAATTTTTTTTTTTACCAAAAATAATACAATTTTTTTTTTAGCAATTTAACACAATCTCAAACGGCTCCACAACTTCTCTAAAAAAATTCAATGAATTTCTTTCAGTTACGGCTACCTTTGGATGAGAAACCATTTAAAAAAAAAAATTGTAACTAGAGGTACCTCCCAAAAAACCATTTTTTATCATCAATTTTCTTCAAAATGGTGTTTTTGATATCGATAATTTTTTTTTATACAGAAGCTTCTAAACAGCGTTGCTAGTTTTTATTCCCTTTTATTTTTTGTTCATAAAAAGAAAAAAAATTAATATACAAAAATTTGAATCCAACAAAACAAGAATATATAACACTAAATTCAGGTGCGGATACAGGGGGAGGGCAATGTGTGCAATTGCTCCCCCCCCCCCCCGAGCAGGAACGAACGAAGGATAAAATATTAATTCACTAAAATGTCATCAAAAAATGCTTTTTCGTTCTACATTTTTAATTTTTCTCTTGGAATGAAAAGAAGACTATACGTTTTTATTTTCCTGATTTTTCATTTCACGAAAAAATTTAAAGATACCAACCAAACGATTTATCTCGCCTCTCACAGATGTAAAGTGCAGAATAATTCCGATATGCAAAGATAACCTGCAAATCAAGCGATTGTAATGCTTATAACGTCGGTTTTATAACGTCCAATCTTCAAATTTAAGGTCTTTAATTAAAAGATAAATGTCAGGCTACATTCCAATATAATATTTTTTTTGAGAATAGTCAAATTATTTCGAACTACAGAGCAGATTGATCTCATTTCACTTTTCAAAATGCAAATAGCCATAACATACGTTTCTGATAGTAATACAGAAGGCGTTCGAAATAGTGAAGTAATAAAAACCAAGCCTGTTCAGTGTTCATTCTTTTGAGATTGTTCAATTTTTAAAGCGAAAGTTTTTTTAAAGGCGTTCTAAAGATAAATTCGATAAAACATGCAAATTTTGTTTGATGTGAATGGTTTTTATATTTATAAGTGAAGAAAAACCGAAACAATTCTCCAGTGACCAAGTAATGTTAAATGCTTGCGAGTTATTTTTATAAAAAATCCAATTTTATAGAAAATTTCGTGTGTTTACTATTGTGAATAGTTAACTATTTTTTTCACTTTCATGGACGAGTTTTAGGAACTTCCGTACTATTCATCCACAAATCAATGAAAATTTACTTCATCGAATATTTTGTATGTGTGGGAATAGGAACATACTGATGTGCTGAAATTCTAGGTGGTGCTACGAAGATCTAGAGAAAATTCAAAAACGCTATTAAGACATCCTGTTACTGCCACAAACTACATAGCTTCATATCATGAAGTTCCAAAGTAGCCGCTGCTCGAGGCACTGTGCAGATATAAAAGAGGTAATTGCGTTCTTCAAATGTCGAGTATTTTTAAAAGTACTCCAATTGTCTGCAGATCTTATCAAGATTATGGAAACTGTGGAAACAATTTCGCATTAGTGTGACCAAAAATACACTAAAATTGGCCCCACCCCCTGAACGAAATCCTGGATCCGCGCCTGGTTAAATCACATCCACATCACAACACATCAAATTCTATAAGACTTGCCTCAATAAATTTGAATAAAAAATAGCTTAGTTCATCTTTGTACATATGCATATAAGTACGTACTACTTGCATGTAAACGCACACTTCCTTTTTCTATTTCTTATTCCATAAAATTGTGGTCTTTCATGAACATTAATTTGTTATGAAGAATTCCGAGCAAAGAGTTCGATTTCTGAGTTATTTTTTAAATTATTTTTATTTGAGTTTACTGCTAAAAAAGCCCTCTCAGCGTTTACTCGACTTTGTAGAAGTCAAAAAGTACCAATTTTTAACATTTGGGACCTATGATCCATATCGAATATGTCGTTTACAAGATCATTCCCAAATTCTTGAATGTTTCGAGAGATCGTAGTTGATATGTCAATGTTTCTTAGTGACCTATATTCCATGTCTAGATTACTTAGTTCAGGTATACAGGGTATAGTAAATAAATGAGGAAAATACCTACAAAGTAGAACTAGCGAAGAATTGATCTTATTTTTTACAGTGATTAGAATAATAGATATGAGAAGCAGCCAGCATAAAAACTGAATTGCTTCAAAATCTCTCAAAAGCTGTTATCAAAAAAATGTCTGCATATTTTTAAAATAAATACATTTCAAACTCACCGATTTCAGGTCGTTTTGATATAAGCACCGCAGTTTTTGAGTTGACTATTTTTCTCGTTTTCTGGGTTAGTTTTCTCTTTTTCCGCTAAGGGTCGATAAACCCCAAAAAATGGGAAAATCCTTCAACCTGGCATTCCTGCTTCCAACGAATATAAATAGTTTTTCTTACCAGAATTAAAACAAAAAAAAATCATTCAATTCTTATAAAACTCTGTATTTAAGGTTTTTTTTACACACCTTAAGGCAGTGTTTCCCAACCTTTTTTGTGCTATGCCCCACCAAGACATTTGCAAAATGTTTTATGTCCCCCCAATATTATGTTTTTAACATTCAAAATATTGAACTGTTCACTAAAAAACTTGAATTTTTAAAAATTAGGAAGAAATTACCACAGCCAGAAAATTATGTTTTTAAACCCAGAGATAAATTTTCCAGATGTGATTCTATAGCGGTATCAGTCATTTCACATTTTCGAAAACATTGAAACCTGTGAAGCGAAGCCAAAGATCTTAGTTTTTTGCTTTCGGAAGAATTATATATTTTTTCCTTGAAGTTGCTTATTAAATGAGTCTAGTTTTTTGCAAATGTAGACAAAGACCCACAAATAGGACTGGCCACGAAACCAGAAAAGTGTCGGTACTTAAAAAAGTATCATTTGGTTTGGTATCGGGGCCAATCCTTACAAACGACCGTTTGCAAATTTTCTTCTCCAGTTTACTGCTTGAGAGAATCTAAAAGTTCCTCAAATATTTTAAATCAATAAAAACTCCTCATGCTCACATTTTGTTTCTTACAGAATATCTGAAAAAAGTGTTCACAATTTGGCATGAAAAAGTTTGCACAAGCCAAGATTGAGTCCGGACTCTTTTCGAAAATAAGTTAGTGCGAAAGTGAGATCTTTTTCTTTCGGCTCTTTTAATATTGAAATCTAAAATGGATGTAAAGCATTAGAATATAAAATTGGCCCCCTGAAAAATTGAATTTCCTCCTGTGGATCGTGGGCCCCACGTTTCGAAACACTGCTTGAAGGTATTCAAAAAAAATAACTTTCATGACAAAATAACGGTACCTTTCATACAAATTTAAAAAAAAAAACGTTAAGGAAACAATTTTTCTCTTAAAAACGGCTCCAATGATTTTGATAAAACTTTTTCAGCATGTTCAAATTAGTACCAAAAACTATTAAAATTAACAAATAGCAACGATTAAGAGAACCTTCCTCTCACGGAACGTTTTTCTTAATTTATATTTTCTAATTAGGGTAGTTCCGTGAAAAAATGGACATGACGATAGAAAAACGAAAAATTTATTAAGCTCGCTAATTTTAAGAATTAAGAATTGCAAAATATCTTGCAAGAAATAAACATTTGGCTGGAAATAATATGAAATTCTAAAAGGGTCAACCCTTAATTTTCAAATTGAAAACGTGAAATAAAGTGAGTTACCGACTTTTTGTAACGTGAGTTACCATGTATTTTATTAAATTTTTATAAAATATTTTCAGTATTGTAAAGTTTCTGTATAGTTATAAATAGGCTGATATATTCTTGTACGAGTATCTTGGTTTGTTCATTTAAAAAAAAATGTGTAAGCCACAAAACCCTTGTCCGAAACGGGTAACGTGAGTTACCTAAATTTTTTTATTTTTTCCTAGTAGCGGAATCATGTATAGTGTTCATATTTTGTTTCATTTATATTTACATAAGTAGGAACATTTTAATAAACGATCGTAAAACTCTCCCAAATGTAACCTGAGTTACCGTTGGATTGCCCATTAGGTATCGGCTTAACTGATTTAGATTAATTTTTTTATGTATACATTTCAAATAAGATTTTAAAGTACTGTATAGGTATCAAAATTAAAAAAAAAAAAGTTTTTGATTTTTTAAAAAAAGCTTCAATTTTGATTTCTCAAAAACGAAATGACATTTTTTTTGGAAATTGTATTTTTAAATTCAAATAAAAATACTTGAGATTTGCATACTAAAATTTTCTAAGAAAATTTTTCAAAATTTTTAATATAAAAAGTTAGGTATTACAAAAAACCGCTCCAACGATTAATATTTTTTCAGTACAATTGTACAAGTTTCAATTCAATCAGGAATTAAGATGGCATTATTTTTGTTCATCTTAAACTCTGAAAGACGTAGTTTTTGGCTTATTCAAATATCGTATCTTATGTTTTTAAACTTTTTTGTCTCATTATTTCCATGTATTCACATATAATTTTGATGCTTTTTATCATAATAAATTCGAATTCCAACCAACAATGGTTATCCATTCCATTCGAAACATATTTACATAATGGAAACTAGCTGTCATCTATCTACAGCAAATATATATTTCTTTACTTCACATTTGAATTTATGAATTATTTCTAAATATAAAGTGTGATTTCTTAGACGTGTGGTTTTCAATCTGGCAATACTTTTTTCGGAGTTTTGACAGATGTCACTTGATTTACATGCTCACTTTGGTTTGCCATTTCATAATGAATAGAGTTACTCCTGAACAACGTTTGCAAATGGTGCAAATTTATTACCAAAATAGGTAATGGTTCGGTTTGCGTGAGGCATCGCAAAACAATCAATTTATCGAAAGGCAAGGAAACTTTTGGTGAGCGGATTATTTCGCGTCGTGGGGTTATGTGAAGTCGCTTGTCAACTACGCAAATAAGCCCACGACGATTGACGCCTTGGAAAACAATATTCGGCGCCTCACCAAAACTTTCCTTCAAAAAATTGATTGTCAGCTGTCAAAAAGACCAACTCCGAAAAAAGTATTGCCACACGTCAAAAAAAAAAAAACACTTTATTTCTTTAATAAGTATTTCAATTTCTCAGGCAATAGTCATTGAATAAAATTAGTTTTTACTTATATAATCCCATGCCAATAAATGTCCAGTCTTAATACAGCTGAAGCCTTTGATTTCTAAAATCAAATTCATTCAAGATTAAAAATAAAATTCTCTGGAATTCGTATTTGCAAATCATGACTATACCTGAATAAAATTTTAGTCCCTATCGAAAATAAATAAAATATTCAAATTCTCTTTTCTCCTTTGGAAAAAAAAAAAACTAAAATTGTTTGTTTTCTATTTTTAATCCCTAATCGAGTATTTTATTATTTAAAAAGGTTAAAAGATCAAAGATATTAATACTATCCGGCTGAGGGTTTTTTCAATTTTATTCTATATAATTTATTGACTTTGTCTTCTACGTCTCTACAAAATGTCTGAGAATTTTCTTAAAATAATAGAAACCCCCTTTTTTAAATAATTGATCACCACAAAAAAAGGATTTAAAATCTCAAAATCAAAAATGAAGGAATAAAATATAAAAAGACAGGTAGACATTCGTGTGATTTATTTCTCAGTGCAAGGATATTAAGATACGGCACAATGACCACATTTATTAATTGAACGAGCACAAAAAAAAAAGAGGCAAAATGGTTAGAAATTAAGTCGCAGTTGTCGTGTTTTGATTGATTGCCTAGAGGTAGCCTTTTAGAAGGATTTTCAGCAGCCTTTTTTTCTTTTTGTTTATCGTCCTTTGGTTTCAATTTAATGAAACAAAAAATAAACTTAAAATCAAAAAAAAAAAATATTCTATAATCAATTCAGGTTGTCATGTCATCTGAGTGAGTTTGGTTTTGTTGCTTCAAGCTGTTACCATCAGGATAATGATAAATCATTCAATCGCCAGCTGCTGAATGGTAATTCTTCACAAGGACGAATTTTATTTGTATTTTTTTTTTTCATTTTTAGAATTGCATATCGTTAGGGATGAGTGCGGATGCATCTCATCAATTTCGAGTATTTTTATTATTCACCCCTCTTACCCCTCCCCCCTTGCCACCCATGGTTTGTTTATGCCAGAAAACAATTTGTTTCGAGTGGTTTTTTCAATTCCGAAGAATAAACAAAATAAAAAAAAAAACACAAAACCTATGAATCTATAAAGCGCATCTATCATGGCACGAGAGAGCGACGACGCCACCGACGATGACGACGACGACCACACAATTTTACTCTGCTTTTTGGCCCACAACGATTGATGGTGTTTTTCTCAAATTGGGCTTAAAGGATGCAAAATTGATTGCTTGAGTGTTATATTGGGATAAAAACAGTTTTCAGTTGTTTTTTTTTTTTTTTTGATTGCGTGTTGTTTTGTGGAAAATAATTTATTTTTTTCTGATTTTTTTTCCATTACAGGTACCACAGGATCGAACGATAGTGAGAAGAGTCCTGCGAACGGTGTCATTGCCATTATTTGTGTGTATGTGTACGATATCCTGTTGTGGAATAGTTGTAGCCTTAGGACTTATTGTATTTAATATATGGAATAAGCATAGAAGGTGAGTGAAAATTTCATTTATAAAATCCTAATAATTTAATAATACAAAAATGGCGGTAACTAGACTGGTTTTACACGATAACTCTTTGTCCCTGATTTTTTTCTGCTATAATTCAATAAGTCCAATAGTTAAATCAGTTTTTCCCTTAATTTTGAAATGGGAAAAAACTATTGGTATGGTGTCATAAATGACCTAGACTCACAGAAAAAAACGGTGTAAACTGTTTACACCTGCAGAAAAAAGATCTTTAACAGAAAATTTAAAATTTATTCGAATCCATTAAGCTCTTTATTGGAATAACAAGTTTTTGCAGAAAATGAAGATTTTCGTGTAAAATAGCGTCGAACTGGAAATACTTGACCCTTGTTTAACAACTTTCTCTGATTTTTCATAAGAAAATATAACCAAAGTCTATTCTTCAAGTGTTAGCCTATTTCGTTTGAAAAAATTGAGGTCTTAAATGTAAAAACTGCTCAACCTACAATTCTTCTTCTTTTTTTTTTTCTTTGCTCAACAACCTCCTTTTGATTCTCTTTAACTCATTTTCAATTAGAACAAATTAATTGCCCTCTCGATTGGGGGTGCTTTTGAAAGGAAGAAAAAAAAAATATAAGCTCCTTGCATCATTTGATGTTTTTTTTCTGTCGAAAATGAGAAGAGCACCTCAAGCACGTTCGTCCACCACACTATACCATATGGATAAGGATGTGTTTTATATTCTTTGGTTTGCCTTATGTGTTAGGCACTTGTGTTTGAAAATCACAAAAGAAAGAGTTGAAGTGCAAAAAAGAAAAAAAAAATACAAAAAAAAATTAAAAGAATAAAAGAAAATTGTTCAATTTTTGCTAAAAGGATGAAAAGTGTAATCGACCTGTTAATTGAATTGATTTTTTTTTTTTTTGCTTTTGCTTTTGCTTTGAGATTCAATTAAAGCGGAAAAAAAACTTATGGGGTTTAAAATGATCACTTGCACCAGTTTTTTTTGTTTGAATATTAAATTAAATTGAAGTTTTGAAAGATTTTTAAAGTATTTAAATTTTTAAATTTCTTCTTTTACTTTCTTAACTTTTGAAAAATATGTTTGAAGTCTTAAGCAAACTTAACATAAGGCTGATTGAAAAATCCTGTTGCTTTCACCATGCAGCCAGTTTGACTGTGCGTTTCTGCGTTTTCATGCTTGTGTGTCGGAACATTGTGATATAGAGCCTAAACTGGTTAACCGATTTCCTTCAAGTAAATTTCTCTAAAAAAAAATGAATGATTGATGGGGGCTGTTTTACTGCGACCTTCAGATCTATTGTGCCCCCACCTAAGACCGGATGATGTGTCTCATTCTACAGTTCTTCCCCCAATTTTATTTCCCTAAGAAATTTAAGTACTTGGAGGACTTTTAGAGATGAAAGATCACTCTCTTCTTATTGGTAGTTTCTCAGGTGTTTTTTCCTTTGGTGCATAATTGCATCGCATTTTCCTAGTATATTGTCTGGTGTTTCCCCATGTGTGCAGCAGAATCTGAATCTGTTGGACTGCTAACTACACCATGGATATTCCGGTGTCTTTTAAGTTTACAGGGCCCGGCGAGGAGACTAGATATTTTCCTAAGGTTGTTTCTAGTTAGGTTGATGAAGTCTTTTGATCGCGCTCGGTTGTAACTACCAAGTAATAGTTTTGTTGTGTTGTCTTATCACATATTCTCCTAAGCCACAATAGGGTTCAGGCCCCATTAAGGGAGTCATTGCCCTTAATTTTGCTAAGGAATCTGCTTCTTCATTTCATTGGACACAAACGTGACCAGGTTTCCAATGTAGTGTGACACTGCTGTTCTTGCCCAGGACATTCAGCTTCTTCACACACTCCCATACTTTTGTACAGCTGATGGCGTAAGAACTCAGTGCTTTGAGTGCAGTTTGACTATCTGACATAATGGCAATGTATTGGTTTCGGTATTCCTTTCACGATTACGCTCTGTGCATTTTGTTATGGCGTGAACTTCTGCCTGAAATATAGATGCTAGTAGACCGTCCCATCGGTATGGAAAGTTTGGTTCTAGGCCCAAAGATTCCAGCCAGGGGAATTGATTTTTGTGATATTGGGCTTTTTGAACTTTTTTTTTCTTCAAATGTTTCATAGTTTATTTCTATTTTTATTATTATTATTATTATTTATTCTTATATAAATTTCTGTTTTTGAAGCGATGCAGTTAGGTTCAAAAATTAAAGCTTTTATTCATTTAAATTTATCATAAAATTAAAGTTTTAGCAAAAGCTCAAATGTCAGACTTCATATATAGAAAGCCTTGAATGCAGAAGTGGTCTAATCCATTTCTGGACATTTTTTGATATTTTTGTCTCGTGTTTTTACATTTAGGCATCAAAAGTCCTTAAAGTCAAAATACCATAAATGTGACCTTTTTTCTGGAATGGAAAATAAAATACGATTAGTATTAAATGAATGAATTAAAGATGCAAAATATGCACCCTTATTGTGAGTTACAACTATCAATTGATAGTTGATAAATATTAAAATTTGATAGTTAACAACCCAATTGATATAAGTTTTGATCATTGAAAATGATGCAAATTGTTGTGAACTACAAAGAAATTAACATTTTTTATTTACAATATTTTTTTTTCCCGTGGGTAGGTGCAAATCTGCATCAGGCTTTATGAGGACCGAAAGGGTGAGGTGTGTGAGATTCTTACTACACTAAAACCACCTCCACTTCCCAATTTCAACTAACTTGAAACTTATTTATCAATTTATTTTTAACGAAGTTAAGTAACGTGTTGCAGGTTACTTTCCGATGAAAGTTCCTGTTTAATCTGCGATTTTAAAGCGGTTATCTGTTCAACGCACCAAGTCGGAAGGTTTTGTTCTTCGCAGACGGCGTACTGAATTCGACTCGTCAAGAATGTCAATAATCGTTGAATTAGCGTGATCTAATAGTCGATTTCTATGTTTTCGCGCGAAACTTTTTATTTCCTCCCGCACCGTAGGAATCCCGAGATCCCTATGAAGATCTTCGTTTCTTATATACCACGGAGCATTTACAAATGACCTAAGCATTTTATTTTCAAACGTTTGTAAGTTATTTAAGTTTGTATCGCAGGTACAACCCCAAAGTTGTATACCATAAGTCCAAACAGGTTTAAGTACTTGTCTGTATAAAATCAACTTATCTTCAATACTAAGCTTTGAATATTTAGCGAGTAGCCAGTTCATATCTCTTAATTTACTTTTTAGTTCTTCGCATTTCTTTTTCACGTGCGGCTTCCATTTTAATTTCGCGTCTAGAGTCATTCCCAGATACTTTGCCTCATTTGCAAATGGAACACGAGCGGTATTAAGAAAGACGGGTAATCTATTTATTTTTTTATACGTAAAGTCCACGTGGACTGACTTTTGTTCATTGAGCGCTATTCGCCATGTTTTCGTCCACTCATTAACATTATTAAGAGCATTTTGTAATTTAATTGTAGCTTCGCTAATCGTTTTGCCTATTGCAGTATCATCAGCAAACGTGGCTACAATAGTGTCATCTGTTTGAGGCATATCGCGTGTAAATAAAAGGTACAGACCTGGACCTAATACACTTCCTTGTGGTACCCCAGCCACTATTTCTTTGAAATCAGAATAGTCATTTCCGTGTCTTACACGAAAAAATCTTTCATTTAGATATCCGTTTAGAATGTTGTAAGGTCCTTCAGGCAGAACTTGTCTTAATTTGAATTTGAGGCCTTCGTGCCACACCTTGTCAAACGCCTGCGACACGTCCAAAAAGACAATCGAACAGATTTTCTTTTCTTCAAGAGCTCTCTCAATTACTTCAGTAATTCTATGCACTTGATCAATTGTCGAATGCTAGCTTCTAAATCCGAACTGATGTTCAGGTATTAATTGTTTCTCTTCTATTATCGGTTGCAGGCGCAGGAGTAGTATTTTTAAAATCTCTGCCGTTATTAAGTCATATCCTGGAGCTTTATTGGACTTAAGTTTCCTTATTTCTCTATTTAATTCATCAAGTGTAGCAGTTCTTGTTATGTAGCTTTCATTTGAAGTGAAATTCATATTAAAGATATTTAAAAGATGAGCAAATTTTTAATAAATTAAATTTTAAAATACGAAATTTTAATATTTATCAACTATCAATTGATAGATTCAACTCACAATAAAGCCCATAGTAAAAAAGTGGGTTACTCCAACGATGCAACAATTTTGCAAAATAAAGAAACCGTAACCTACCGATACTGAGAACAAACTTTGTTTTGCGTTATCAACACCAAGTTCTAGTAATATGAGATACCGAGACCAATACCGAGACGACACCGAAATTCTTCGATTTTTATGATACCGAGATGATATCTCACATCTATGTTCTTTTAAAAGTATCATTTGGTTTTGGTAGCGTGGCACGTAATTGTTCCTTTTAAAAATATTAAAATTTGGTGGTCCAACAGCTCGTGGAGAACCAGGGCCTTGTGACTTACAACTCTCAACCATTCCTGTGTGCGTGTTATTGACCTCCAATTTTTTGCCGGGTCCGAACGGCTAGATGAGAAGCACTTATTCATGACATGTACTCTTGGAGGATTTGTCAGTTCCTCGCAAGAGGCAGTACCTCGGGAAAAACATTTCTATTTTTAGGTGGCAGGTGTCAAAGTTCCATTACGCTCATCATTTTCCGGTCTATTCAAAAGCCTACAATAACAGAAAAAAAATTAAAAATCTGGACAAAACGTTCAACTTAAAAATTATGTGAAGCCTTCTCTTTAGGTTATAAGGCACATCGATTGTGAAGCTCCTGCATACTAATTCCACTTGAGTAATCCTTTTGCTCAATATTTTTATCTATATGTAGACCTAATTCGTATCCATTGTTTCTGACATAGAAGCGATTTAGCTCGGTGTGCTCTGTCTGCCATTAAGTTACATACTTATTCCAGAATTCTATAAGCTTCCCTCAGCTGCTATATATAAAGTATCTATACCATCTCCCCATATATATGTACATCAAACCCTCCAACTCATGAGCTACTTATCGTTTGCCATTATTTCCATACACGAGCAGAAGCTATTCTTGTTTACATCATCAGCAGGAGCATTAGCAGGAGGGGGTGGGGGTTGTTGTATCGGAGAAAAAGAAAAAATTAATTCCACTTAGATGGATTGCCACCATAGTATCGCCCTCGAATATACAATCATAGACCGAACCACCATTATGCGATGATGATCATCTCCAGGACCTACAAACTAAACCAAACTGAAACGAAACGAAGCAAACCAAACAACAGCCATCAACACAAAGCCTCCAAGAATAGGATAACCGTAAGTTTCCGAAGATAAGTGTTCACTTGGTAGCATCCAGTCAGTTGGATTAAACGTAACGACGACGACGAGGACGACAACGACTAGGACGAGTTCGAAAACGAAAGCTGTATGGGAAAAGTTTTTTTTGTTTTCTTTTTATGTTGAATGCTCTTTCGTCCTTAAAGTGAGGTTGTCTGTTCGTGTTGGTATGTGTGTGTTGACAAGGGTGTTGGTGATGTTGAGCGAGAATAATATTTGCCCAGATAACACAGGACCACTATACCTATGAACGACCCACTAAACGAGTTCCTACTATTAAATGTCACCATATAGCCTTCGTCGTCGTCGTCGCCACCACCAGAGTTTGTAAAGCCACCACTCTTTCGATGGAGTTTGTTACAATTACTAATTCCAACGTGAGTCGTTAGCTTTTTGGGACTTGCTCAGGTACCAAAAACCAACTACTGCGCTACCATCGAGGGACAATATCAGGACTTTGCGTGTTTCATTCACAATCCGAACAGAGCGATTATCTACAGAATCCATAAGGACAAACAAAACGCACAATATTCATCCACATGTCCCCACAGATAAACAAAACCAGTTGGAAAAGTTTGGTACATATTTGTTTCTGTAATGGGACTCAGAGGTTACGACAAAGCCAGAGTCGAATTAGGTCTTATTAGATATAGCAGTTCTGTCAACTCAAAGTCCTGGGTCCATTAAGTAAGTCTTTTGTTGGCCTGTGGTCATAATCCGAAACCACCTTATATATTTCTCGAATGATATTCTTCGTGGAAAGGAAAAGTAGTTATTCGGGCAACTAAGGGTTAACAACTTTTTAAGCAATAGCCTGAAGTTGGAAGTCCTTCAATTGGCACTTAAAGTCACTGGACCCGGTGCTAACTTTTGCAAAGTTCAAAGCAGTAGTTGTTCTAAGATTCCAGATGTAGTTTCTTAGTTTTTCAAATTTTAATTTTCAACGAAATAAAAAAGTGAAACACTTCTAATCTACAGCTCTAGGAGCCCCCACGCCTCACTCTAATCTCTTATTTACTCATTTGAAAATCCGTCACTGATCAAACAGATAAATCCGTGGAACGTATAAGTGCCTTTGCATATATTTATATCTTCAAAAAGTTCAAGTGAATTTTCTAACTTTTTGTTAAACAACAATATTATATTCTGTGAAGGCGCTTTTGGAATGTTTATTATTCGTGAATTTAAGAGAAGGTTTTTGTGAAATCGTTGATTTTCGTCCTTAATTATTGTATAACAATGAAAGCTTGTTAGCTTTATGCGTGCTCGGTTAACTTTTATCGAATAACATTGTTGTTGTTATAGAGTCCTGAAATTAAATATTATATATACCTATCTTCTATATAGTATAAATAAGAACGTATACATATGTAAGAAAGTTTTAAGGATAAAATAAACCAACAAAAAATATAGTCAATTTAATGAAGATTTAACTAAGCGGCGAGAAATGGTATTTTATATGTGAATTGTATATGCACACGCCAAAGGACCTTTTGTGTTTCCTGTGTTTTTCTTATTCTTCAAATATTCACAACAATCTGTTTGTTTTATTTGATTTTTATTGTTTTAAGAGAGGTTGAACGTGGTGGTGGTGTATAGGTTAAACCTTTGATTATGTAGCATTAGGTCTGAGAATACATAAAATATAGTTTATTTGGCATCTTTAAGTGTCAATTAGTGTAGCAAAGATATATAGAATTTGTGGTCTGATTTCAATAAATAAAATAAATCTCAATGAATGAATACCTAAATCCATGTTATGTTTTTCTGTCCATTTGTAGAAAATATTTTGGATAAATTATTGTAATAGGTTTTCTTCTTTCCTTAAATCTTTGCTGTCCAAATTAATATTTTTCCATATTTCGTAGAATAACTAACAGTTGATAAGATGGTTTGAAATTGACAATAATGGAACCCTAGATAGAAGTGCTTGACGAGGTGGTTTCAGACTGTGACCACCGGGCAACAAAGGTTTAAGATATAAGGATACTGAAATTTCCTCACTTGGAGTACTGTTTTTTTTTTTTTTCTTCAAAGCTAGAAAAGTTCTTGAAGCCAAATAATATCCGTTTAAAATTACGCCTAAAGGCAAAAGGACTTCAGTTATGAAACCTTAACAAAATCCAGTTATATCATTCAAAGCTTTGGAACATAAAACACCATAGTTGAAGTGAGTGCCAGGACGAGTTTAAGGGCTAGTTGTACAAATTTTTAACTCGTGTTTCAGCAATTTTAACTGACTGAATTCAGCAAACTTACTGAGGTTCAAAGATAGTTCATTCATTAAAAAGGCTCCTATAACATACATACTTGAACCTTGAACCATCGGTGAGCCTGAGTAATTCCGCTGAATTCAGCCAATACAAATTTTTGAACCACGGATGTTCAAAGGGTAGACACGGTGCATTCAAGAGGACACAAGCGTCCACAAGCTTTTTTAAAAAGCGATCAACTCCTACTCTCACCTCCCCGTGGTGAACATCGGGTGCCTAGTACCTTTAGCTGAAGATGGGGACGGTTTTAGGCGGCAGCAAACGAGAGACGAGGGGGAGGAGTGTTCCCACTAAGGCACTTCTCCTTTATCCAGGCGGCAGCGGAAGAATTCCCCAGATAGAATCAACGGTGGCGTCTACAGTTCCAGTTAGGTTGAACTACTTAGTGAACACCTTATATGGGCTACTACGACATATTCGTAGCTCAGGCCTATAAGGAGAGGTTTACCGGCTCCCAACCCTTGGAGTTATATTAAGGGTCTGGCCCTCCAGGTCGGGGGTTGTGCGTCGGGGTAACTTCCCTACCACGGAAAACAACAACGGTTCCGAAACAACAACAAGCCTCGGATATGGATGATCTTAATGTTAACGACCCCAGCAAACGAAACAAGGACAATGAATTTCGGATCCGCACGTGGAATGTCCGGACCTTAAACAGACCACGTGCAGCCGAACAATTAGTGGAGAGCCTGGATAGGCTAAGGGCTGATATAACAGCCATCCAGGAAGTGCGATGGGATGGAGAGGGCATACGAAGGATGAAGTCGTGTGACATCTACTTCGGCGAGTGCTGCAAGGAGCAGTGTCAGCGGCTCTTTGGTTGTGGTTTTGTGGTAAGGGGAAGACTTAGGCAAGAAGTCTTGGGCTTCAGAAATGTAAGCGAGCGCCTGGCCACAATCCGCGTCAAAGCTAAATTCAAAAACATTACGTTGATCTGTGCCCACGCCCCAACGGAAGACAAATATGACTCAACCAAGGAAGACTTCTATGATCTCCTCGAGAGAACGTATGATAGGTGCCCAAAGTACGACGTCAAGATCATTCTTGGCGACTTCAACGCCAAAATCGGAAAGGAGGGCATCTTTGGTTCGATAGTCGGAGGACACAGCCTGCACGACAACACTTTCGGTAACGGACTCAGGCTGATTGACTTTGCGGTGGGGCGGAATGCCATCATAGCTAGCACTCGATTCCCACACCTCAATATACACAAAGGTACCTGGCGGTCTCCAGATCAACGAACCGTCAACCAGATTGATCATATTGCGATAGACGCCAGACATGCTTCCAGTATCCTGGATGTCCGAACGTTCCGAGGGGCCAACATTGACTCGGACCATTACTTGGTAGTAGCCCAACTACGTATGCGGATATCTATAACGCCACAACACCGAACGGATGCTGTGAAAAGATTTGATGTCGCAAAGCTAAAATCGCAAGAGATCGCTAGGACCTTTGCGGACCGAGTCTCCCGTAACCTTTCAGCAGCTCCGCCACCAGCACAAACTGCAGAGGACCAGTGGAAACACTGTCAACAAGCCATCAGAAGTGCCGCCACTGATGTGCTGGGTTTCATTAGGCGACCACAACGAAACCCCTGGTTCGATGAAGAATGCCGGCTGGCGCATGCAGCCAAGAACGAAGCCTACCAGTCAATGCTGCAAACTAGAACCAGAGCTGCTGAGAGGGCAGCCCGTGAGCTCTACGGGCAAAAACGAAAGGAGGAACGCCGACTTCTCAGAAGGAAAAAGAGAGAGCATGCGAAGCGGGCGGTCGAGTCTATTGAGGAGTGTAGCCGCAGGGGGGACGTTCGAAAGTTCTACCGAAGGGTGAGGCAATCTACCCAGGGTTACAAGGCTAGAACGGAAGCCTGTCGAGACGAGAGTGGGAATATGGTGGTAGACACACATTCGGTGCTGAGGATCTGGAAACAACACTTTTCTAGACTGCTAAATGGCGATGATAGTCCAAATTCCGCTGTGAGGCAGAATAATCCATTCAACCTGGACGACGATGGCCAAAATTTCCGTCCACCCGACCTAAAAGGCGTTCAAGGCTGCTGGTGCAGATGGCCTGCCAGCCGAGCTATTCAAAGCAGGGGGAGATGACTTGTTAGGGAGTATACACCAACTTATCTTCAAAATTTGGTCGGAAGAAAGTATGCCCGATGAATGGAACCTCGGTATAGTGTGCCCCATCCACAAGAAAGGAGATGCTCTGAATTGTTCCAACTACAGGGGTATAAGTCTCCTCAACGTCGCATACAAAATTCTGTCATCTTTACTGTGTGATCGCTTAAAACCATTTGTCAACGATCTGATCGGCCCCTATCAGTGTGGTTTTAGGCCCGGCAAATTAACCGTCGACCAAATGTTCACACTCCGACAGATTTTTGAAAAAACCCAGGAGTTTCAAATCGATACACACCATCTCTTTATCGATTTCAAAGTCGCGTATGATAGCGTAAACAGAGACGAGCTGTACAGAGCCATGTCGCATCTCGGCATCCCTGCTAAGCTCGTACGCCTATGCAGGATGACGATGGAGAAATCTCGCTGCTCCGTCAAAGTCGGTAAGAACACCACCGACCGACCCCTTTGATGTCGAGAAAGGTTTGAGGCAAGGCGATGCATTATCATGCAACCTCTTTAACATCGTACTTGAAGCAATTGTACGCAACTCGCAAGTCAACAACCGAGGTACAATTTTTCAAAAATCCGTTCAGCTACTTGCTTATGCAGATGATATTGACATCATGGGAAGAACGAAGCGAGCTGTTACCGGCGCGTTTGCAAGTATTGAATCGGAGGCGGCGAAAATGGGTTTGGCTGTTAATGAGGACAAGACAAAGTATATCCTATCATCGAGAAAGAAATCTCAACATCGCCGACTCGGGAAAATCGTCACGATGATAGGTACAACTTCGAAGTTGTCAAGAACTTTGTCTACCTGGGCTCCACTATTACATCGCAAAATGACATCAGTGCAGAAATCAAACGAAGAATTACTCTGGCCAGTCGCTGTTTCTTCGAGCTAAGAAGGCATTTGAGTAGTAAAGCCCTCTCTCAAAGAACCAAGGAGACTTTATATAAGACCCTTATCGTCGCGGTCCTGCTGTACGGGGCAGAAGCATGGACTCTGTCAAAAACGGATGAGAGTCTGCTTGGGTGCTTTGAAAGGAAAATTCTTCGGGTGATCTTCGGTCCAGTCTGTATTGATGGAGTATGGAGGAGAAGATTAAACAATGAGCTCTACGGGCTTTTCAGCAACGTCGACCTGGTCAAAAAGCTGAAAATACAGCGGCTGAGATGGCTGGGTCACGTGGAGCGTATGGACACCTACGCACCAGCCCGACGAGTCTTCGAATCCACCCCTGATGGTCTGCGCAGTAGAGGAAGACCCCACCTAAGGTGGCGCACACAAGTGGAGAGCGACCTCAACCAACTTGGAGTGCGTAACTGGAGGCAGTTAGCTAGGGACCGAGCTGGCTGAAGGGGCTTGTTGGTTGAGGCCGTAGTCCATCCTGGACTGTGAGCGCCATCTAAAGTAAAGTAAGGATCAAAATTTTAACCACGTTTGTACAATCCAACTGTTCCTTAGAGAATGCAAAACTGCTCGCTTTTTCTTCATGAAAAGTGCATGTGTTAAATAACTCCAAGGCCACACGGGCAAGTACTGGCAAGCAAGTTGCAATACAAACGCGTTTGTTCACTAACGCATACAAACCCAAGCAATTTGCTCATCAACTGGCATGAAATTTTTGAAGCTATTAGTGAAGTAAGTTGAGAACCAAGTTGGGAGACAAGCAAGTGGAAGACAATTGGAATGCAAACTACGAATCTGACAGGTAGTGTATGTAGTTAACTTACTTGCCAGTACTTGTCCGTGCGGCCTTGGGGTAAGGAGCATATTAACAAGCGTCCTTATTTTGCTAAACTTCACCACATGTCAAACAGTGTATAAATCTATTATGAAGCGACGAAACTGTAAACCGGTCATCCTAAACTTAAATACGTAGCTCGAAAATACATTTTTCCTCTGCTTTCTAGCTGCAAAGGAATCGTTTGGCAAATGCTGAAGCTTAAAAAGGAAAAATGCTTTTAGGTATGCACTTTTAACGCAGGCTTTTTTCTTTAAGAGCAAGCGAGTAGTTTTGCTTTCGCTAAGACTCGTCCTGGCACTCACTTCAACTATGGTGTTTTATGCTTCAAAACTTGAGAAGACATTAATGGATTTTTTTAGTTAGTTTTCCCAGCCAAAGTTATTTTCATTTGAGTGTCATTTTAATTGGGTATCATCTAGTTTCAGGAACTTTTCTGGCTTGAAATGAATTGATTATTTTCGTCAAATAGCACAAAATTCCCTTGGCAATGATTCGGATGGATTCTCTCTCATCGTAGGGCCAAAATGCTTGTACGTTGAGCTTCAGAGAAATGTTTTTCTTTCTGTCTATAATGTTCGTCAGTCAAAATTTTAAAATTTAGATTACTATTTTAAGAAAATCAAACCATTATTATTTAATGAAATTTTATCGGTCACAAGATGTAAAACTCATTTTAATAAAATTTACTTTGAGTGTTCTTATTTTTCTGGCCAAGCAAATTAATCGCTTTAAGCCCAGTACACTGCTGATGAAAATTCCCATACAAAAATTCAAAAATTACACAACGAAATCATTAACGAAAAATTTAGTCTTACTGTTCGTTCTGTAGAACGCTGTTCGATGAGCGAAATTGATAATTGTTGCATATTTTTTGGAGAAGTCTACACTCTTTTTTCGCAAACAATGAATTACCCAGGCCATTTATTGTGTGCGAAAAAATAACATTTGTGTTTTTTATTCGTGTTTATTTTTGTTGTTTCTTTCATAACAGCGTGGCTGCCTGTGTTTTTTTCGGTTTCATTTGTTTGAATTGGTTTAACTGTCAACGAATATTTTTCGCTGCGTTTTCGTAAACATTTTGTTGTCTTTTTGGAGACCAACTAAACATTTCGGTTCAAATTAGCAGTACGCTGCTTTTTAGGCATAACAATTAAAACTAATCTAGAGGAATTTTTTATTTTGCACCCAAAGCTGAGTGCCACCCCCCGCAGTGTGTCGCCCCTGGCCATGGCTCTTATGGTCCTTGGGTAAAAACGCCAGTGGACATAGGTAGTCTGTTCAGCTTCATATAAAGCTCTAAATTGTTCATTGAGAAGGGAAAAAGGTTTCCTTGATTTATGTGGTATCACAATGGACCAACTTGTAGTCTTAGTGTGTCAGTTCTACGATTAAAAGCAATTTCTACCTAATAAAACCACACCTTACACTGAAGGATATTCCAAAAGAAGCATTTGATTGATTGATTCAATAATCAAGTATTTTGTTATTTTTCTTCATAGCTTTCCCCAAAAACAAACGTTTGTTGACTTCATATCTCAAAATTTAAAACCCCACCATGTTAAATATCCTTCAGATTGGAGTCCTTAAAAAAAAGGCTTCAAACACACTCAAAACAGAATACAAAACTAAATTTAATATTAAATATTCATTCAAATACATAAATGTAGATAGATATTTGCGTGATGTATATCTTTTGTATTCAAAATTTCCATTTAGATTACGGAAATCATTTTAACTAAAGCTTTAAATTGGATACGAATCAGCAGCCTTCCTTTCACAAAGGGCTACGCTCCATACATAAGTCTAAAACCTATAGAATCACTTTCCTACGCTAACATTGTTATCCTTGATCTCAAATGAAAAAAAAACTACTTGTGTAATCCTGTTCTTACCGAATCCTCTTGCTCAAAAGCCCAGTAATCTGAGATTTCCTCTTCTCACAAGTAGGTATAGTTAAGGAAGTATGAGGAAGTTTGAGATAGGTATCAACAAAACTCTCTCGTTACCTGATGCCCAAGTCACCGTAAATTCCCTGATTACATCAGATTCAAGGTATCCTTTCATATCTACCCTCAATTGCAGGATATAAGTTATATAAAATCAATTGAAAAAAGTAGAAGAAAGACTTCCGATAATTGCAATAAAGTTGCATAACCATGTTCCATTCGGTGAATCCTTTGTTCCACAAACTAATCTCTCTGCAATGGAACACTTGAAATAATCCTTTTTGTGTCCTCTCTTGACTATGAGCAAACATACACATGAGAGGAAACAATATGACACAAATCAAATCAATTTGTCATCTAAGTACCTAATGTATACGGACACCCAGGCCAGCCCGGCCGGCCGGGGCGTACAACAAGGACATCGATTTATCATCTTATGGTATGTCAGCAATTGAATAAGACGATGGCCATCGGAGTGTTAATCTGATTAGGTTTAACAACACAGAGACAAGAAGCCTCAGTTACTCAATCCAAAGAACAATCTACGAGCAACAAGGCAACAAGGACACAACATCATCAACATCGAAAATAGAGAAAATTGTATCCTTTTTTTTGATGAAGGTATCTGAAGGTAGAATACTGGAGGTAGAGCAAGTCTTGTCAGAGCCTCTGCATCCGTTTTTACAAGTTAAAGACAGTAAAGTTTATTAAATAGCACCAACAAGCAACAAGGACTTGACGTACCCTTCTCATAAGTTTTTAGTTGAATCCTTTCGCCATCGTTTGTTGATGATGACGTAGCGCAGTAGCAACAGAATGTTACTACAACAACAACTGAAAACCAAAAAGAAAAAGGACAATTGGCAAAAGAGGATTATCTGTGCTCCGTCGTCATCGGATATCCAATGGCAGCGATAAACAATTGTGCATGGAATTAATGTGCCACGATGGATAAGGATTAAGGTGTCGTCCTTGGCTTTGGATACAATTTTCGAAAGGAAGGAAATAAGATCCTTTGCTTAAAAGACTTTTCTACATAGCGCCTTTTTCGAGGATTTTTGTTTTCTATTTTTATTTAAAAAAGACAAAGAAAATGTCATTCTAAAAAGGATTCGCCCTTAGAGAGAGTTGTTCCGCATCAACCTGTTGTTGGTGTTCTTTTTGTTTGTTTTTCTTTTCTCTAATTGAATTATTATGCTTTACAAAACCAACAAAGAGTTAGCGTGGGTGAAGGCATGGGGATGGCTTTAGCCGCAGGACTAAATGTTTAAAGTGCTGGCGGTGATATTTGTGTTCTGATGGTTATAGTATTATGCGGTTGCAGAAGTTATAAATTGGCTTTTATATGTAGTAGCTACATGGAATGTTCATTTTATCGACTTTATGATGATATTTATTTACTTTTTTTTTTATATATTGAATGGCGGGTGTTGTAAGTTAGTTTGATGTGGTTTTGAGATATTTTATAGAATTGTGGTTTTTGTTGTTTTGCATAGTTAGAGTTGTTGGCGTGTTGTAAATTAAGAGGATGTTCATTTTGTTTAGGTTAGCGTATTTATAGACTTTGAAAGTGTGGGCTTGAAAAGTGTTAACAGTTGAGTTACGCTGAGAATCGTTTCGTTTGATAATTTAATATAAATTGAATTGAAAATCAGCTTTGGATGAGAATTTTTACTTGACTTTTTGTTGCCCGGTGGTTACAGTCTGAAAAAACCTCATCAAACATATCCTTCTCTCGGGTTTCAGTAGTTTCAATTTGATGGTGGCTACACCGTGAAACCACCTCATCAAATATTCTTCTTCTCCCAGTAGTTTAAATTTGAAACCATCTTATTAAAGCTCTTGATTTCAGGCGGGTTATTAATTACACGAGTAACCATGACACGGGTAAACGTGGGTTGGAAAATTAATATCTGCGTACCCGTGTGTTCATCTTAAATATACGTGTAAAGAAAAATACACCGGTATTTGAAAAAATTGCTTCTTTTTGATGATTGACCGACGAGACGACGACAACGAGGACCAACCAACTCCAAAGCATCTGAAAAAATCTTTACAAACAAACAATTCTTGGAATTGGTTTGTCGGATACGGCTCTGACGATTTGCTAGAAATGTTCACAAATTTTTCTCTTAAGCAGGAAGGAGATTGAGGCAATTAATTTAAATGTAACCACCCACTGCCACGCCCATTTTTCACTAGAGCCAATGATTTAGATACAATTTTCAGACTTATTTCTTTTTAGCTAGAGAGGAAGTGACTAAAGTAAAATCCAGCTACTGCCACGCCTCATATTTCGTATATCTTCATTTCTCGGAAATGGTTTGGTCTCAACGATTTTTACCAATATCATTCTTGTAATAACCAATTATTCCTATAGAATAGTTTTTTTTTTCAAATTTAATACAGTAGAATCTCGGAAAGATGAACGGTTCTATAAGATGAACAGTTCCGAAAGATGAACGAAATATTTTCAACTTTCAGTGCTCAAAAATATGAACGGGTTGAAATTTTGTACTCGAAAAGATGAACGATTTATTCCAAACTCAATTTTTTACTTTCTCTTTGCCTTTAGCTTCTCGTATTATATTTATGTAATGTTATTCAGTTTTTTTTTTTAATTTCTTATTTAAATTATATTTAATGTTTTTATTTATAACTATATCTTTTTCCTCAGCCAAATGGTGATGCTCAAAAAGATGAACAATTTAAAAAAAGATGAACGGCCCTGTCTTATATCTGTTCATCTTTTTGAGATTCTACTGTATAACAAAAGTTGTGCATTGTTTTCCTGTGAACTCATAACTTTGCGTCAAAATTATCAAAGCTTTACTAAGACATTGCAAAGCAAGACCTTTGAAATTGTTAAGCCATTAGAAGAAAAAAAAAAAAATAAATAAATTTGGTGGCACAACCAAGGCCTGGTGACTTTCAACTCTCAACCATTCCTGTGTCCATATTTTGGAGTAGACCTAACATTTTTTACCGAGTCCGAACAGCTAGATGAGAAGCACTTTTTCATGTAAACTCTTAGCGGTTTCGTTAGTTCCTCGCAAAACGCAGTTCCTCGGGAAAGACATTTCTGTTTTTAGGTGGAAGACCTTCACCATGACAGTCTAAGGTACTTACCATTATGCCACGAGGTTAATTTAATGCGGTTTCTTTAAATTTTGCTTTTAGTTCTCTTGCATTTTTTTAGTTACATACATTTTTCAAATAAGAACATAACTAGTTAAAACTATGACTACAAACGAGAATACTAGGGCTGACCCACGATACCAAACCAAACAATACTTTTGTAAGTTATCGTCTCGGTATCGTCAAAATCGAAACATTTTATTATCGTCTCGGTATCGGTCTCGTATAACTCAGTTTCGTTTGGTTTCGTATATCAAAGTCTCGTTTCGGTATCGGTTTTGGTATCGGTCTCGCCTGGTTTCGGTACGGTCTCAGTCATAAACAAAACAAAGTTCACGAATTGATTACGTGTTCTTGATCTTGTAATTGAACTCGCTTGAAATTTTTAAGATTCAATAAGAAAATCATTATATAACAAACATGAATAAATAGTAAATGAACCACAGTCTTTTTAACGTAAGGTTTTTACTGTCTTAAAAATTTTAAAGGCTTGTTTCACAACGTCTTAATAATTTTCCAATTAGTGTTCCGAAATAGAAATTCTGGCTGGCAATATCATAGCAGGAAAACAATGCTGTAACAAAATCATTGGAATCGTTTCCGAGGGATCAAGAAATAAGAAAAAAATATGAAAGGTAGTTGGTGGATTTCATTAAAGTCACTTCCTCCAGCTAAAAAGAACCAAGTCTGAAAATGTCATCCAAATGATTGGTTTCAGAGAAACAAAGCAAAAAATGGGCGCGGAAGTAGGTGGTTCTAATTAAAATAATTGCTAAAACCTTCTCCTAAATAAAGATATAAAACTGTGAAAATGTGAAAATGTCATTCAAACCTTTAGAACCGTTTCCTAGAACTTTTAATTTGCAATAAATTAATTATAATATTCAAAAATCATTTTTTCTACCGATACCATACTATACTACCGAAAGTATAGGTAAATTTCGGCCCCAAGAGAACGGTTTGATCTCGGTATCATTTAGGATGCTTTGGAGCTGGTATCGTCTCGGTATCGCTTCGGTCTCCGATACTGATACCAAACGATACTGAGACTTTTCTGGTATCGTGGCCAGCCCAAGAGAAAACCTAGTGTTAATGTCCACGACGAGATAAGCACCATGGCTGCCAGTGAAAAACCCACTTGAAAAAGCTCATAGTGATACCAATGTTATTGTATAACAAACGAGAAAAACACGTGTAAACGTTCTTGGCAGGAAGATGTCAAGAAATCGTTTTTATCGCCACCGTACAGTCGTCGTCGTCGTAGACCAACTTTGAAAATTACATTTTATAATCTAGCAATCAATCAAACAAACCGTTTTAATTTTAAATATTTAGATTATGTTGGGAGTGGGTAGATTGTACCAAAAGTTTTTTTTTTAAATATCAGTGAAACAAAGCAAAGGGGGCGTGGCAAAGAGAGAATGTTTCTAAACCCAATTTTAAAGATTTTTAATTGTTTTTAAAAACAAACTTTCATCAGAATTGATATAGCCGTTTCAGAAAAACCAAATAAATATAAATTATAAAAAAGTGTTTTTTTAGATGTGTGGTTTTCAATCTGGCAATACTTTTCTCGGAGGTGGTCTTTTTGACAGCTGTCACTTGATTTATACTCAGTTTAGTTTGATATTTCACAATGAATATAGACTTACTCTTAAACAAAGTTTGCAAATCGTGCAAATTTATTACCAAAATAATGGTGCGGTGCGTGACGCTTCCCAAAACAATCAATTTATTGAAGTAAGCTTTTGGTGAGCACATTATCACGCATCGTAGGCCTGTGGCTTGGCCTCCAAGATCGTGTGATTTAACACCACTGGACTATTTTTTGTGGAGTTTTGTGAAGTCGCTTGTCTACGCAGATAAGCCTGAGATGATTGACGCCTTGGAAGCGAGTATTCGGCTCGCTATTGCTCACATACCGCCCCAATTGCTGCAATAAGTGGTCGAAAATTGGGCCCCTCAGCTGGAATTTAAGGTACACGTTCATTAGGGGGCTCTTCATCTTATCAACTTTTGTTAAACGAAATTAGAAACAATTATATATCGGATAACAAAAAGTTAATATTTAGACAATACCAATATTTCGTAGAGGTTTTATGAAAGTTGGCCAAGATAAGAAAAATTGGTAAACCTTAGGCATCAGGAAAAATTCCTATTCTCTTACCACAACTCTTTTCCTGCTTTACTCTATCTTTTCTTCACAAAGTTCTTTTGAACAAAAGGCCCTCTCCTCCAGCTTTTTGAAATTTTCTGTTTATAAAATAACAAACACGTGCCAAATACTCAGCATATTTTCTGTGAGTCTTATTGGTATCCAACGAGTACATATGAATTGAATTTTAAAACAAATTTATAAGATACCATCAATAATTTATTAATCCAAACAAACACAACATTTTCCTTTTTTTCAGAGTTATTCAATCATCACATCCTGTATGCAACACCATCATGCTATTTGGCGTCATAACATGCCTTGCATCCGTAATCCTGCTGGGTATTGATGGTCGTTTCGTTGACTCAGAAGAATATCCAAAGGTAAATAAATAATATTCCCATAATGGTTAATATCTATCGATCCATCTTATGTAATAAAATCCTTTGTTTTTAATTTTCTAGATTTGCCAAGCGAGAGCATGGCTCCTGTCAACAGGTTTTACCTTAGCGTATGGGGCGATGTTTAGCAAAGTGTGGCGTGTACATCGATTTACAACCAAAGCGAAAACAGATCCTAAGGTAAGTTTTGAAAGTATTTCCATGTGAAACCCTTTTAGTAGGTACATTCATGTCATAAAAAATTAAACAAACAAAATAGATAGCAAAAAAGATACTCAACAAAATTGAAATTAAATATTTAAAAAGGCAGGAATCCCTAATAAAAAAATATAAAATCACCTCGTTACAAAAATCACTGGAAGATTCCAGATGGCCGACGAGCTCACTGCCGCTCGTCCTGTTTTTTTTTTTTCCTGTCCCTTGACCAACTTTTTCTACTTAAGCTCTCTAGAGGATTGCGCTCTGTCGGTATGTTATTCTTTAAATTTTGTATTCCAAAGGCAGAAATCCCTACGGATCAGTGATGGCTGGATGGTAGCCGCAACACTCTTATTTAATATCCCAGGCTCATTTCAGGCTGTGTAATTCGATGGCCATTATAATTTGTATTTTTTTTTTTTTTGCTTTTTATTTCTGAATTTGTAATGAACGTTACGACCATCACTAAAGGTTAACTGCTTGAGCTCTTCATTTACCTTATTTTCATTTTGGATGAAACCAAAATACAAACACAGATCCTCGACGATGCTGACGCCTGTCGAAGGTAAATTGATTTTATGAAAACGTGTAATAATACCCATGGAAATAATTACACAAAAAATAAAAAAAAAAAGTGTGCAAAAGAGCTTGAGGTGCAGTGAAGTCTTTTAAATCCTTGAGTAGCGATGTATATTTTTTTTTCATTTTTTAAAGGAAATTATTTTGCCTGACGCTTGTGGAATATATTTCACATTGCTTACATTGTTGAGGTTTTTTTTTTATTATTATTTGACGAATAAAATTAATTTTGGTTGTTATAATTAATTTATGTAATTACTTTTCGATGATTGGGTAGAATTTTAAAAAGGTTGATCTGAAATTCATTTTCTTGCCACGATTAATTATGTTTCTTTAATCATAGTAATTAAGTGCTTTTAGCTTGTTTTTAAATGGGAAAGATTCCCGTGGAAAATTGTTATTCCACCATAAAATATAACGTTGAATCAGTTAGAGTGTTTAAAAATGCGAGTCAAATGCGTTTTTAAAAAGTCTTTTGAGGAACTGTGGCGTATGCTTATTTTTTTAAAATGTTTTTAGTACGAGTGTATAAAAACTTTTTAACACTATTTTTTTAAAACTATTCAAACCTCAAAGACTCTTAAAAAAGTGATTGATTTTTTGATTGTTTCTATTTTTTTTTTAGATTGTATTTACTTACATATAAAACAAAAACGTTACATTAAAAAAAGTAAGATCTTTAATGAAATATGTCATAATTGCACAAGAAGAAATAAAGAAATTTGTTTTTCCAATTTTGAAAAGCTTGTAAACCAAAAAATTATTTCGATTGCTGTTTTTGAAGCTTTTTCTTGTATTAATATTAAAAATCAAAGACAAGCCAAAAAAGTACGATTTAGTATTTTTGCCACGACTTTTAACTTTTTGGGCCACAATGCGTCGTCGCTATGATTTAGATTTTTTTTTATTGTTTTTATTCAATCCTGAATTATTTGAGTTTCTTGAACAAAATAATGGTCTCAGGCTTAATGATTAGTAGTTCTAATCTTGCTGAAAAAAACTAACAGTGGCTTTTTGTCAAAAAATCCACTTAAGTTAGACTTAAATACAATAAATTGCGTATGGATCTGAAGTGTTAACAAAATTGACGAATGGCCTCACAATGTCACTGGTGAGTGAGACTGTTAGAGGGAACGCCAAATTATAGGACTAAAGGCCATAAAAAGCTAATTTAAAATGATTTATATTTATTTTCTCTTGCCGCTCTGTCGCTTTCCGATCACTAAGTGGCCAATCCCTTACACGGTTTTGAATACGGGAATGCAAAAGTCATGCTTAAGTAAAATCTTTGGTGCTAAATTGTAATCCATTTCCCGCCTTAAGCTCCGGTTTTTGATACATTTAATCTTACAAGAAAAAATTTTCAATTCAGGTCTATATAATCTTATTTTTACTCTTCGAAAAATCTTAACTTAATTCTCGTCGCCAGTCTTCTTCTGACTTCACATATTTATTTCGTCTAGTAATAAATACTGATGCACGAAAATAAAGACATCATTCGAAATGGCCACCATTTTCTAAAAGAAACGACCTGAGACGGACCACAGTTTGTATTTTAATGGGTTGAGGTCTAGAAAAGCAGAACGTGTTTTTATGAGCCACTCTTGTGTGGTTTTGTCTTTTTGAGCTAGAGAATAATCTTGTTGGAATGTCCACTGCTTGATGGCGAATATTTTTTTGTTTAGAGGCTTGTCAATGTCACCAAAACGGTTGTGTGATAAACTTTCGCTGTCGTTTCGGCTTTTTTCTCACACAATAAAGATCGCTAATGCCATCATAACTAACATTAAATCATACCATTACATCTGTGGGATGTTAGGTTCTTTCCACCCTCAGATGCTTCTCTTGATGTCTGAGCATACACTCGATCGTTCTATTTACTAAACGGTTCTTCATAGGTAAAAATTCTCTCATCAGTGATGAAAGAGTTTCTTTTTGACCATTTTTAGCGTACTGGAGTATCAGAACTTTTGATTTTGGTCGCCTTTCTGCTTCTGTGCGACTGAGAGCAGGCTTAAAGTTTGTCTCTTGTGTGCGTTGAGTTCCACATCTTCCCTAATGATGCAAAATATGAATTTTCCTGAAGCACTTTTTCCCGAGACAAGATTTTCAATTATTTTGCGATTTTCTTCTGATTTGAGCATACACGGCTTTTATGGCACTGGAAGTCTTATTGTGCGTGAGTGGGCACTCCATCAGTATCTTCGATCAACTTTAGCATACAATACAGTGGTAACAAGTTCGGAAAGATATTACTTTTTTCCATGTTAAACTTGTGAAGGCAAACTACAACAACATGGTCTTCGATACAAAATATATAAACAGATTAAATAACCGTTAACATAAAGAGTGTACTGCAAATTGTTTATTTAATATTTTTTCATTTCGCATCAGTATTTACGCTAGGCAAGGTATATTTGACTATTATTTTACTTTATTTAATTATATTTTATTTTATTCTATTTTATTTTTTTATTTTTTCATTTTGTTTTTAATTTTATTTTATTTGATTTTATTTAATTTGTGTTACAGAAAAAAGTCTTTGTTAAATTTTACTATGCGACGTGGATATTTCAGTATAAACCGGCTCCCAACTAATAAACAGAATATATGGAAAAGACTTCGATGTTTCACTCACGAGGCTAAACTGTAAGTTATTTAATTTTGTATTACTTATTTCGTATTCTGGCTGTTATTAGTTCTGTATATATATTTTTCTTTGGCATACATTTAGAAACCCTTTTTTTTGTTGAAAATTAACTGTGTGCCAAATCAAAGTCCATACACTATTCTGCCATTATTCAAGGCAGATTACATTGAAGTGTAATTTTGATATTCAGTAGTAGGTAAAACTGAGTTTATGCTCAGTTGACAAGTTAAAAGTAACAAAAACATGAAATCGTTTACTACCTAACATAAACACGAAATTATTTTCACGTTGATAGTTTTAGGTAAAAAAAAACACATGCTGTGATTTTCTGCCAGACGAAATTTCATTCTATTCGGAAATTTTCCTGTTTCCAAATAGTTAAAGTTATGGTTTCAGTGAAAACGAATTTTATTCTTGCGAGATAGCTTTGTTCACTTAAGTTTCGGTGGCAGCGAGTTTTAGTAGCGCGATTAAGCGAATATAGTTATTGAAACGATTGAAACTTCTAGTTCCTTTCAAGTTGAGCGATACTACTACTACTTTCGTTCATTTATGAACTAAATTCAGTGAGCTTTTAAGCCAGATTCATATTTTAGTTCTAATATCGATAAGGTCTTGTTACATCATCGATGCCTTATACGATTTCGATCCTCCCATTGCCTCTAATGTAAAAATATTTTATCGTAGCGACAATTTATTGGTACCGGCACAATAGTAAAGATCTGGCCCTATTTTTCGTTTGGCGGCAATAAAGAAAAAAAATAAAGCTGGCTCTGCAATCATGGCACCTTGTAAAAAAGGAGAAAGGTCAATTTGTCCTAGAAATTTGTGAGCCCCATAAAACTTCAAGATTCGAACGTTTCTTAAGGTCAAGCCAAGTCTGATTTTTGAAATTTTTTCTATTATTCACAAAAAAATGCATACCATCCTACAGATTACTAGATCGTGATAAAAGGTCAACTATTTTCAGTACTTGATTTTTTAAAAATATATATTTAATGATTTTTTTAAATAACAAAGCAGTTTTTGGCACCTCATTTGTAGAATAATTGCAAACAATTTATACCACCTAAAGGCCACATGTTTCAATAATTGGTCAGCCAAACAGTTTCTTTGATGATTTAAAAAAAAAAAAAAATAGCTTAACCAAAAAAAGGGCTTTTGAAATATTTTCCCACTAGAAATATTTTCCTACCATTTTTATTACCTTAGGGATTTTTTCAACTATTTCGGTTTGGTGTAAAAATTATCAGTTGCTTATAGATATGTACATAAAATATATGTTCTCAAAGAGTTAAAACCTTTCGATTCAGATTCCATATATCACGCCGTGAGCGCAATAGTGGTCTTACTGAGTTTTTCATTATTTTCAGTAGAGCAAAAATAAGAAACTGATTATTTTCAAAGGCTTGTAGTTTTCAAATTTTTCAAACGCTTGTAGTTTTTAACATAGATTTGATTTTTGTTTGCAATATAATAGAAAAAAAAGGTTTTTGATTTTATATCCATGATCCTTCAAATACCGTTATAATTGATCAGATACGCCATTCTTGCACTCGAGCTTATTTTTCGTGGTTGGCCTTTAAGGGCAAAAAGACCTGTAACTTTCAAGAACGTTTCAATCAACAAAATTTAAATACAAAAATATTATTTAATACGTACAGATTCAATTTTTGTAATAAAACCAGTGTCAATAAAATTGCAGTTTGTGCTCACGGTCTCATATCATAAAGAAGAAAAAAAATCTTATTTGGAGAATACCTCAAATTTTCAGCAAAATTAGAAAATTTTTCACTGTATGTCCCTTTTCTTTTTGAGCAATTTTCGCGGATAAACAACAATTTCAGACGTGAATTTTTTTAAATCTACCTATGAATTAACTAAAACAAAAAATCCTTGACTCACCTTTGTTTTTTTTTGCGTGCTTATATTTGCTTTTTCATAGAATTCCGTAAATTTTTTTTAAATAGAGCAAAATTACCACATATATCTTCGATAAAAAAAAATAATTCTGTTTTCATTGAAAAGAAGTGTAGGGTGAGCCGGTGTGATTTGCCGCACTTAACAATAAACAATTGAAATTAAAAAGTCAATGACAAGTTAAATACGATTTCCCAATTTCATTAGTTGGTTATATTTTATTTAAAAAATAAACAAAGAAAAACACAATTTTATTACTTAAAGTTATAATTCATTGCAAACCAAGTTTTAAAAAACTTTAAAAGTAAAGAAGTGGCATATTACCTACACATGAGGGGAATATGACACTTCATGCCAGCCATTTGGGCAGGTACACAAAACTAGCCTCCTACATTCTTGAAAGAAACCTTCGTATATTGAATAAAACAAAAACTAATTTAAAGAAAACCGTTTTTAACCACACTGAATTCAATAAAAACACATTTGGATTTAAACTTTCAAGTATATTTTCAAAAACTGATTGCCTAATAACTTGAGCAGCCGTGTGCCCCAAAAATTTAGCGTAACTGAGCAAATTGCATTGTAAGAATTACGAATAGCCGTGTTTTATGATCGCTCATAACCCATAAAGTTTACCTCGTGAAAATAAAACGATGTGAGCTAATGCGAAAACAGTGCTTTATACCCATATCTTTTTTCATTTTGTTTACTTATTTTTCATGCATTCCCTGTCTCTTTTCTTAACACTGCAGTACACTGCTGACAAGTCGCTGACATGATTCACAATGACAAATAGCCGTTTGCCGGTCACAGTGAAAAACTTGCATCTGGGTTATTGAAATTAACCTCGATAGAAACCTGGATCCCATTTGTTTCTTGTAACACGTGTTAAAAGATATCTTCGATCCAGACCCGGAGATAATAAAACGCAGCTAATATCAATTTAGAAGTGCAAAATATTGAAAAGTGACACATTACCCACACTGATATATTCGACCGACTTACCCTTAAATTAACTACTTACATTGCATTCAAACTAGAATAGACAGATTATAAAACTTCATATTCATAGCTTGAAAAAGAGAAAGATTTTCAATAAATAAATAAACAAATAAATAGGCCAGGAAGACGCTGGAAATGGGTTAATATTTTTGTTTAATTAAGGCTATACTCTGAAAATCTGTTTATGATTTTTTTGGCAATCACGTTTTTATAATATTGCATTTCAAAATCGATAAATGCAGTAATTTCTCATAACTAGATGTTTACCTGTCTGTCCACTGTAATCTGTCCTGTGTTAATTGTGTTAAAATGAAAAAAAAAAACAAATTGAGACTCTTCAAAATCACATTCGCCAATGTTCTGCATTTAGATCGAAGTCGAATTAAATCTGGGGTGGAATCGGCTAAGGTGATTTGTGATAGGTGGCAGTCACAAAAACTAAATTGTGACAGCTATTTTGTTGTCATTTTCATATAAAATACAAATTGAATTTTGGTTTCTGAGGTCTAAAACGAAGAAAACTCATCTATTATTACCTGTGGAATCATTTTTATTAAACCAAAATTTGGACAGTGAAAAACATTTAGGAGCAATAAAAATGTGCAACTCGTGAAAAACCCCAGAAACAAATCCGTAAGTATAATTTTGTCTATTTATAAGTTCAAAATTATTTATAAATAATTACAAAAATGTGATCTTCTGTTTCATTCGATAGCAATAATGCGAACCAAAACAAAGCATTAGGCACATTCGGTTTTATGAAATCGATTTTCGACTTTTCACATACAAAAAATTCCTTTTTCCAAAAAATAATCTAAATGTATAGTTCTTTTTTTAACGTATTAGGACCCGCCACCGGGTATCCACTAGATAAATAATCTGGTAAAATTGTCCGAATAATAGTGTGTGAGACGACTTCTTCAAGTTACAAAATCAAATAAATACATTTTTGACAGCTCTCAGTACTTGTCTCTCAAAGTGATGCCAACTTTAAAAAAAATGTTGCTGATCAACTTACATAGACGAAAAATAAAATATGATCAAATTTGATTATCGTAAAGTAAGTATCTCGTGACATGATGGTTAGTGCGTTGGATTGTCATGCCAAAGGTCTGGGTTTGATTCCGGGCTGCCGCTCCGCTGCCACCTAAAAACAGAAATTTTTTCTGAGGTACTACCTCTTGCGAGGAACTGACAAATCCTCCAAGAGTGTACTTATCATTAATAAGTGCTTCTCACCTAGCCATTCCAACTCGGCAGAAAAATGTAGGTCCCCTCCATTTCTGGCCAACAACACGCACACAGGAACGGTTGAGAATTGTAAGCCACTAGGCCCTGGGTCTCCACGAGTTTTTTCGCCACCAAATTGAATTTTTATCAAAAGAATGATGTTGGTTTTGCAGTCCAATAGACTCTGCAAAAATGTCCGAAAATACTCTTTTAATAAGTGGTCTGGTAGGACTCCCATAAAAATATCTTTCGAGTTGGAGATATTCCTTAAATTTCAAAAAATTTTTTGGTTATTGCGTGATTTTTAAGGCGGTTTTCTGTTCACCGCACCAAGTCGGAAGGTTTTGTTCTTCGCAGATGGCGTACTAAATTCGACTCGTCAAGAATGTCAATAATCGTTGAATTAGCGTGTTCTAATAGTCGATTTCTAAGTTTTCGCGCGAAACTTTTTATTTCGTCCCGGACCGTAGGAATCCCGTTCTTCGAATCTTCGTTTCTTATATACCACGGAGCATTTACAAATGACCTAAGCAAATTATTTTCAAATGTTTGTAAGTTATTTAAGTTTGTATCGCAGGTACAACCCCAAAGTTGTATACCATAGGTCCAAACAAGTTTAAATACCTGCTTTTTTCAATACTAAGCTTTGAAGTTTGAATTATTGCCAAGTAGCCAGTTCATATCTCTTAATTTACTTTTTAGTTCTTCGCATTTCTTTTTTACGTGCGGCTTCTATTTTCTAATTTCGCGTCTAGAGTCATTCCCAGATACTTAACCTCATTTGCAAATGGAACACGAGCAGTATTAAGAAAGACGGGTAATCCATTTATTTTTTTCATACGTAAAGTCCACGTGGACTGACTTTTGTTCATTAAGCGCTATTCACCATGTTTTTGTCCACTCATTGACATTGTTAATAGCATTTTGTAATTTAATTGAAGCTTAGCTTATCGTTTTGTATTGCAGTATCATCAGCAAATGTGGCTACGACAGTGTCTTCTGTTTGAGGTATATCGCGTGTAAATAAAAGTTACAGAACTGGACCTAATAAACTTCCTTGTGGTACCCCAGCCACTATTTCTTTGAAATCAGAATAGTCATTTCCGTGTCTTACATGAAAAAGTCTTTCATTTAGATATCCGTTTAGAATATTGTAAAGTCCTTCAGGCAGAACTTGTCTTAATTTGAATTTGAGACCTTCGTGCCATACCTTGTCAAACTCTTGCGACACGTCCAAAAAGACAGTCGAACAAATTTTCTTTTCTTCAAGAGCTCTCTCAATTACGTCAGCAATTCTATGCACTTGATCAATTGTCGAATGCTTGCTTCTAAATTCGAACTGATGTTCAGGTTTTAATTGTTTCTCTTCTATAATCGTCTGCGGGCGCAGGAGTAGTATTCTTTCAAAAACTTGTGATTTCATAGGAAGAAGTGATTTTGAATCAATGTTTAACAGGTCCAATCCTTAATGCTAAGTCTTCTACTTGGCTGATTTATTTCAGTGGGGCAAAAAAACTTCCAGTTTAATCATTAGGAATTCTAATCTTGTTGGATTTAGTTTACAGTGGATTTTTGGCGAGGAATTCATGTAAATTAAACTGAACTTAATACAAATTGCGTATGACAAAGGCCCTTTCTATGTCACTGATGAGTCCAAGTGAGTAAGCCGGACGAAACTCCAATTTGTAGGACTAAAGGCCATAAAAGCTATTTTGAATTTCTTCCTTTTTTCTTTCTCTTTTGTTGAACAACAGAATTCCTATAGATAATCCAGGGTTAGATCCGTGATTTTGTTTTCAGGTCCCACTACTATGGAAAAAGCTCCTCCAAATGCTATACAGAAAATCTTCATCGAACACAGATTTCTTAAGTATATTTCTGTTAGTTGTCCTTTAAGCTGATTGTTAAGCGAAATGCAGTGGTGCGAATAAATTGGGTTCAAGAACCACTTCGAAGCTGAATCTTAGTCTATTGCTTGCTGATTCGAATGCTAATTTTTGGTCTCATTATCTATATAACTGAAGAAGCACTATCCCAACTAGAACCATTCTGTAAATAAATATAAAATAACCACGTACCAGAACATTAACTTTAAACTAATAGAGTTGCCTTTTGAATTCAGGCCAAATACATAAATTAACCATCTCATAACCCTTGGCAAAAAACAAAATGACTTACCTAGCTCCACATAATTTATATAATTTTCTCTTAAAATAGACAACAAAACCTCCCATTTAACCTTCAGAGGATTAACATTTAATTACATTTATTGACTCACGTTCCAGAAAGAAATAATTATTCCACAACACTTCATGAATAAATTTTCCAGCATCCAACTCGAAAGCAAAAGCAACCTTTCAAAAAAAAAAACAAAAAATAAATAATAAAATAAAATCCAATTTAGCATAAATAGCTTCCTATCCTTATGCCATCAACTTTCATTTAGTGTTGTAATTATGAGAATATGTATGTGTTATGTGTATCTACGTATGTAATATGATGGAAGATGCCACTGATAGGATGAAGAAGGACCCAACTCATTAAGTCATGTTCGACATTTCTCGTCACATCAATAATAAAATTTCATTCCATACGAAACACACAATTCGTTCAATGGAAATTACATATTTCTCTTCTCTGTGAAGTGAATGATTATATGAATTTTTGTATCTCTCAGATACAATTTGTGTTGCTTCTCTTTTTTTTCTTTTTTTCAATTTCCGGTTGCCCCAATTAACACATGCAACAAAAGAACTGGACATTCTCTGAACGTGACATGTTGCGTAATGTGATGTGGGTTAAACTCCATCTTTAAAGCAACAACAGAAAAAAAAATGAAATCTGAAATTGAGGACCTGAAACTGAATGAACCTATTCATTGGATATATTTTTACGGTTTCAATGGACAATAAACACCAGTCAACCGGAACTGAGGAACTTTAGCTCATCGGTTGTGTCGTCGTTTGATCCTAGGTTTTTGTATACACCCCAAGTCTGTTGATTGTTTGAAATGCTTTGATTTTGTGAAAGAAACAAATATGTGGATGTTTTTGTGGGACATTTAGTTTTCTGGCTCTGTCATTGCTTAAGCTTTTCAAGATAAAAAAAGAAAATTAAGAAATACTAATCAAACCAGTTGTTAAAACAAAAATGTATCTCAATCAATTGATCTGTAGTGTATTTCGTGTGAAGTAAGTGTTTGGAATATGATGTTCGAAAAATAGTATTCACCTCGACTGTAATTGATTTTAATTATTAATCGTAAGGATGTGTACGACGGTGTATGTCTCTCTGGATTGTTATTTCCGAATCAATAGTATGAATATATAAACGAAAAAAAAAAATAAAATGAAACACCTTGCGTGTTTTATATATTTTATTATTTCTCGACTATCTTTTATGTGTGTCAAGGGAAATTTGTGTATTTTAACACAAAGGGAATATTGGTAAATTATTAACCGCCAATATATGTATGTAAGACCACATGCATATGAGTTGGGATTTTTCCAAAAGGTATTTTATCATTTTTTGAATTTTTTCTCTTTAACGGAGAATATACTCGTATTCAGTGTTTGTCACTTTAAATACTTAACCAGAAATAAATACACCAAATTCACTAGATATTGGAATTAAATAAGAGGATTTCACATCAAAAGGGGATATCAATTTAAAATTATATTGTACCTACCTTTCTGCTATTTAAAAAAAAGTATCAAAAAAGTGTACAGCTTTGAACTGCATTCTTGTAACTTTGTTGAAGCAAATAAATTCGATATTTTAGTAAATATAAAGCAGTGTTTCCCAACCTTTGATGTGCTATGCCCCACCAAGGCACTTCCAAAATGTTTATGTCCCCACAAAATTATGTTTAAATAAATAAATTAAATAAATTTGGTGGCACAACAGCTCGTGAAGAACCAAGGCCTAGTGACTTACAACTCTCAACCATTCCTGTGTGCGTATTTTTGGCAGGAATGGAGGGGACCTACAATTTTTTGCCGAGTCCGAACGGCTAGATGAGAAGCACTTATTCATGACAAGTATACTCTTGGAGGATTTGTCAATTCCTCGCAAGAGGCAGTACCTCGCGAAAAAAACATTTCTGTTTTTAGGTGGCAGCGGCTGGGAATCGAACCCAGGCCTTTGGCATGACAGTCCTATGCACTAACCATCATGCCACGAGGTACTACACAAAATTATGTTAAATTTTTAAAATTCAAAATTTTGAAATGTTCACTAAAAACTTCAATTATTAAAAATTAGGAAGAAGTTACCACAACCAGAAAATTATGTCCTTAAATCTATTGATAATAAAATGTGATTCTTTAGCGGTATCAGTCATTTCACATTTTCGAAAACATTAGAACCTGTCAAATGATTGTTTGAAATATCAATCAGAATTAAAAAAGGAAAGAAATTATGTATTTCAAAACAGGGGGTTTCAAAATAATGTCAACATTTTACAACTTCGATTTTGCTTTGTGAATTTTAATTTGATATAGATGATGCTTATATGAGGCGCTCAGCGCCAAAACCGCCTAACCCAAAAATATTGAGCTGAGAAAAACGAGTTTATTGAAATACACAGTTTTTTTTTTTGTCAATTAAAATAATTATTCACTGTAACTGTATTTAACAATAATTATGCAATGCAACAAGCCTTCAAATTTTGTTTTTAAAAATAACGATCAAATAAAGAACTACATGAGACATTTCAGCGGTGTGCGGAAAATGTAAACGTTATAATTTATATCACCTATCATATTCAAAGCTCTCTTTTGCTCTTTTGAATTTTTTCTAAAAGGCTCAAGTGGGCTTAATGAGAACCTGCCCAGATATAAGAACTTTAATCGAGTTTCGGATGAATAAAGGCTTTTTAAATTACAGTCAAATCACAATAAGGGGAGTTAAACTCTGCATCGTCGGAGACAATTTAAACATCTAACAGCGTTATGCGGTTTCTTATTCCCCAATTTACAATGCCTTTGCATTGAGAATTAAATGGGTTTATCATTCTCTGCCCTTCAAGTTCCACATCTGAAAAATAGTAAAATATGAAATTCTGGGGATACTCTCATCAGCAAAAGAATTTAATGGATTCGAAGTTTCAGACAGGAGATGGTTGAAAAACATAGGGAAGAGAATCGGAGACAAGACGGAGCCCTAGGGAACACCAGAACTTATTTTGTGAATTTGAGATCTAAAATCGTCTCTTACAAGTTGTATGGAGCGGCCTGAAAGGTTATTTGTAATCCATCGAAGCAGAGATTTATAGATACCAAATGCACGCATTTTCGATAAGAGAGCTTGATGTAAAATGCTTTTGAAAAATTTTCACAGAATTACTTGAATTTCTCGTAAGGATGTTTACCTCTACCCATGTGATTCATTTCGTGAAGATAAAATGATGCGGCTTAGTGTGACAACATCTAATTTTTTCTAATGTTTACTTATTTTTCGTGTAAGGCTTGTCTTTTTTCCTTTCAGTAAATCTCGATAGGAACCAATCCCAGTAGCTTTTTTAATATATGTTAAAAGATAACTTAAACACTGATCTTAATGTAAATAAAAGGAGCTAAACACTTCTTATGCTGTAGGTACTTGATTGGAGCGGTTTTTTCTTTCGACAGTTTACTTTGTGCGCTTTGAAAATTTAAACATCTCTTAAGGCCTAACCCACATTTTTTGTTAAATTTTCTTAAACTTTCTACCGTGCTTTCTTGCTAAGCAGCTTGGGCCGTTTTGGCATGGAAAAATTTTTTAATTTCGCATACGCCAAAAAAAAATTTAGACGATAATTTCAATGCAGTTCCATGTATCGCATAGGAGATATAGTATGCCATATATTTAGAATTTCGGTTCGATCTGTATACTTAGGTCATTTTTGTTTAAAATGTGGGTTGGGTCGTTTAAGCTCCGAGCCCCAGATATAGAACTAGTAAAAATATTTTCACTCAAGGAACAACGAAATTTCCAAATTTTGAAATTTTTTAAACATTCTGTTAAAAATACTTTATTCTTTTCTAATTTTGTGTTAGATTTTACGTGTGTTTTCTTTTTTCTTAGTAATTGAACGGATCGTGAAGTGATCTTCAATCGTTCCCGCGTGATAAATTCGGAATCGAACCATATTTTACGGATCGTAGCAAATTTGATTCGATCGTGATAACGAATTATTAAAAGATCCGCAAAATAAGATTCGCGAACGGTTTAAAAATAATATTCATCTTTCAATTTTCACAATAGAAAGAATCATATTTTATCGTTTTCCGAACCTTAATGTAAATAAACCCCATTTAAAAAGTAATTCTTATGTGCTGGCCAAAAATAATTAATGAGTTTTTAAAATGTAAATAATTCTAATAAAATTATAAATTTTATATCAGTTTCCTTGTGAGGTTTCTAAAACAAAATTTGAGACTCACCAAAAATTTGCAACTCACCAACAAAAAAATAAGGAATATATTTTTAGTTTATAACAATGAAGAGCCAGGCCCAAGTGACTTACAACTTTCCATCATTCCTATTTGCGTGTTTTCGGCAGAAATAAAGGTTACCTACAATTTTCTGTCAGCCTAGATGAGAAGAACTTTTACATGACAATAGATACGCTTGGAATTTTTGTCACTTCCTTGCCTGAGGCAACATCCCTTTAAAAAAAAACATTTATCATAATGATTGATGATAAGTTGCGAGCTTATTTTCGAAATAAAAATAACTTTATTCAAGTGTGTAACATATTTGAACTCAAAAGCAAGAACACAAAAGCTAAGAATTACATTGCAAAAAAAAAAGAACCTGCTTAATAATTTATTGGTAAATTTAAAGCTCAAATAATTGAAAATAATTGGATCTTTGTTATTTTGTTATGAAGATTTTCTTATTTGTTTCTCTCTGCAGGGATTTGCAACCAAGGCAACATCGTCACGCTATTGGGTACGTTAAAGTTTTCAGACAAAAAATAATTATGTGCACATTTGTGAATCAAATGCTTCTTCTTCTTCTTCAGAGTTTTGAATAACTCCACATTGAAATTGATAAACACATTGCTTAATTGCACAAAAAGCTTTAAACCAAATAGAAAACTTTTTCAAGTTGCCATTTGGTTAAATAAATCAAAGTTAAACTCGCCTTTTATATAGAAAGGGTATAAAAGCACATTAAGCTTAAAATTGCACTACATATTTGCTAATTTGGATTTATATTATTTCAAGCTTGTTCGCGTTATTTAATTTTGTGTATTAAATAAGCAGTATACTTTTGAAAATTAAGATTAAAAAAAAATATTACATTATTAGTTGCTAGTTACGCAAAAAACAAATTAATTGCTCTTTTGGTTTACAGAACTTAGAAGGACAACTTTCTCAAAAATGGAAATAAATTATGAATAAAAAGTTAGTTATTGAGAACTAATTGTAATTGTTAATTTGTTATATTAATTGCAGAGAAAAGTTTTTAGCAATTAATCTTTTTTGCGCAACTAATTCACAACATCGGATTTTTTTTCTGATCGTTTATTTTCATATTTTCGCTAACCAAAAAAGCAATAAATTTGTGTAACTAATTCGACATTAATTAGCAACATATGATGTGATATTTTTTTAATCTGAATTTCGAAGTGTGTCTTGATAACTTCATACAAACAATTTATATTTTTTTTCATTTATGAAGTTTTTTTTACCAAAATACAAACAAAAAAGTGCCAGGGGTTGATAAGTTTGTTTTTTAATTGAGTTGTCTAGCAGTCATTCAAATATTGGGAATGCATTAAAAGCTCCCATTGGTATAATTGAAGTGTCTTGGACTGTCACTTCTGGGCTCTATTTCATCAACTACAAATGACAAGCACAATTTTTTATTCTGTAGTTCACACAAAGAAATTTGAAAAGAAAAACATTTAGTTTCACCAAGTACAAATAACTGTTTTACAGATACAGTAGACTCGCGGTATCGTGAACTATTAAACACCGAACGTGTTCACGTTTGCGAAGTTGTTCATGTTAAGGAAGGTATGATTTTTTACTTAATAAGTTAGACGTGCATTGTGTTTAAACTCAAATTCATATTTTCTTGTGTTTCGTTTTTATGCAAACCTAATAGTTGTTTTTAAACCATAGTTGTTTTAAGTAGGTAAAAAATTTACGTTTAATCTAATGAAAAAAAATTGGTTTTCTTTTTCTGGCTTTTCGTTAAGCCTAGTTTGCAGTTTCATACGAAAAGGGAAATACAAATTTTCAAAACAAGTTTCCACCTATTCTGTGCATAATAGTGTAATATTCCATGCGAAAAAAAGATGGCTTTGGCCTAAGTCGTCAATAATTAGTTCTGAAAATTTTGATTTTTTTTCGCATGGAACTTTAAACTATACTATGCAATGGTATACGGCGTTTTTTTGGAGACGTGAATATCTACGCTAAATATTATTGAACTTGCAACATTTAACTGCTTTCGTGTGTTAGTTATGTACGCTTGATCTTTTTTAAATTTTTTCTTTCATTTTCACTTTTTCTTTTTAAGACAGAAATGTCGTTAATTTTTGTGACATTTAGCAAAACCTCAACGAAAATGCCAAAAGTTACGAGCAATCGTTTGCAGGAACTCCCCGTTTTATAAATTTAATTAGGATAACCAAAACACACGCAGAAAAAACAACGTTTTCTATGATGAATGCAATTTAAATTTGTTCACGTTATAGGGCTTTATTACCGTGTTCACGCTACAGAGTAGTCAGTGTAAAAAAAATTATGTTCACGTTAGCCGGTGTTCAGGTAAGGCTTCATTTTTGTTAACGCGAGTCTACTGTATCTGATTATTAAAAAAAAAAGTACAAAGAGCCTTTGCAAACAAAAAGTTTTCCAAAATAGTGTTTTATTTACTATACTTCTCCCGTAAGGACGTTAAAAACCCTCTTAATACTACCAATGTAAAAAAGTTTTCGCTTCTAAACGAAATTTTTGAATTTTTTTCTTTGGTGAATCAGAGACATATTAGAAACTTGAATGCTTATAAATTTTTTACAAACATATTTTACAATAAAACTTTAGTTGAAAAAAAAACTAGATTTTTCACTTGTTGATCACAGGTACAATTCTGTAGATACAAAAAAATATGTTGAAATGAAATTTATCGGTTTTCCCACAAATTTTGTGAATAATAACTACTTGTATTTACAATTTTGTACGTTGGTGAAATAAATTTAAATAAAATTATTCCACGCCTCATAACTGAAAATTTTCACAATTTCCAACAAATCTCATTTAAGGTTTTTTGCTCTGACAACCCATTTAGACTCAATTACTAGTGGAAAGTTGACGTATTTTTTAATGTTTCCGAAAATCCACTCAAAAACACTAGTAAATACTTTGGGAATAAAATTAAAAAATAAAATTTGAATTTAAGTCTTTAAAATTAACTCAAATATATTTTTCTCTTGGTTTTAATTTGCTGAATTCAAATCTCACCCCAAAATTTCTATAGCATGTTCCGTTTTTAAAATATTCGAATCTAAAGTTTTGGAAAAAATGCGTTCTTGATGTATATTTGGGGTTATATTATGTCTGAAGGTATTTTTCTCAATTAAATTTGTAATTCTGAAGTATGAACATTTTAATTCGAATTTTTTTTGTATCATTCAAATAACTTTATTCTTTTTTGAGAAATCAATAATTAATTGTAATCCTTCGGAATTTGCGATTCGCCAAGTCGAACGTTTAAATATGACTATGTGGAATTACCGTTTGCGATTCGCCTGAATTAAGTTCGCCATAAATAACAATAATTTGAAAAACTTGAATGTCACTTAATACCTTAGGCAAACATTCGCCTATATAATAAATTGCGAAACGCAATGGAGTTAAGCTCATTTGAACTATTAACTTGAATTATAAATTCGGTCACTCCACTCAAACAGAAGAATTTTCTTTTTAAATTTTCTTCATATTCAATTATTGTAAATGTCGAACTGTAATTCTTGGTGCTTTTGAACAAAATCGCAGTTTTTATCTTTAAAAAGTCGAACGTTCGAGTTGAGTCGAACTTGAAGAAAGCATACATACGTTCTATTCATAAATTTCAAATAAGGATTTCTTAGAGAGAAATAAGAATGGAGTGCTCCAGAAAAACCTTGAACTTTCAATTGCACTTTGATGAAATATGTGAAAAACTAACAATTTTCGAGTTATAAGCTAAAAACTGCAAAAAAATGTATTTTTGTACGACTTTATGCGAATTTCGGCATGTTGCGTCTCTAAATTTTGGTCACAGACTCAGATTCGAATTCTGCAACTTCGAAAACATTAATCAAGAAAAAAATCAAAGCTACCCCACAATTCCCTCCCTAAAAAAAGGGCCCTTTTGAGTACTAATTGAATGGATATTTTCGAATAAGACAGTTTTAAACGAAGGCTAAATAATAATTTCTCGAAGATGAAAATTTGTATTTAAAAGATTAAAAAAGAATTTCGAAGAGAAATGCTCATACTTCAGAATGACTATAAATGTGAAAACACTCAGTCCACTGGCCTCAGTATCCTAAATAATGATTTCTCTTCTTGCACTTTAATGACTTATTTTCTATTAGGCCTCAGAAATATTCACTATTCTGTTTTTCTTGAAAATACTTGTAAAATAAAATAACAACTCGGTAGCGTGAACTTGCTCTTTTTTTCAGATGGCCTAGAAATTTTAAGACACAGAGTGTCTTACATTAAATGAATACTCGTAAAAACGCTGGAGAGCACATATTTGATCGAAACAAGAAACGATTTTCAAAAAAAAAAAATTACTTAAAATAAAGAAATAATTATGAACCTTATTGCGAGAAATTTGTATGTATTTTTCTATTTGATAGAAATTTCAAATCTATCAAGAATTCCTGATCGACTTTATTCTATTCGAATTTTTCGGAATAGACTCTCGCAATAAGGCCCAATACAATTTTTTTGTTTTTTTTCCTGTCTTTGGAAAACTGCATAAGTTGCTGTTTTTTTTAGTAGTTTTTTGACTGGCTGCTTTTAATAACATATGTGAAAGAACGTTCTAATGTTCAACAGTAGTAAGTTTTAACGTCTATTTGTTTCCAAAAATGATGTAAAAAATACCAGTTGAAGTGAGTTCCTGGACGAACTGCCGGTACATAATTTCGTCGCTCCATATTAAAATAATTGAATATGAAGAAAATGTGAAACGAAAATTCTTGAGCGATTGAATTTATAATTCAAGTTAGAATTTCAAATGAGCACAACTCAAAGTGTCTGAATTTAAACTTATTCTCTTAAAATAATAAAATTCACAGTGTCTCCTATGCTGTGATTTTCATATTAGTCGGTTATCATTGATTCAACTTTGCGTTTTAGAAGGGTATGTAGTCATCTAACTGATGAGTCTAATTATCACTCGAAACGCAATGAAGTTGAACTCATTTGAACTTTTAGCTCCATATTAAATTTCTCCACTGATTTGCCTGAAGGAAATCGTTTGTCATGTAGTGAAAGTTCTCCAAAGAAAAACTACTTTTCTCAAAATACACTTTTCTTAATCTTTCATAAAGATTCGGCGAATCAGCTTGGCCCTCACTTAAACTAATGTTTTTTGTTTCAAACCTTTGTACAAAAGAAGAAAAAAGATTTTGCTTAGCGTTCCAAATAAAGTTTATTTTGTCTTTAGGCGTCTTTCAAAACGGTTTCCGTAACTTCCCGAAAAGTTCTTAATTGTTTTTCCAATATTTTGAATGGGCTTACCCTCTTCGCGAGATACTAAAATTCTTGCACGTTTAACTTCAGAGACATGTTTTGTTTTATTTAGATAACCAATATTAGAAAACCAACTTACCAACATTTTTTTTTGTCAAAAAGTGGTTTGAGAAAAATTAACTTTATGTGTTCTTTTTTTTACCAAACAAATGTATAAGCATAATAATTGCAAATGATCGAATTCTTCTTTGTTTTTGTAGAAAAAGCATACATAAAACTATTGCGCGTATTTAGATCAGTAAGTTTTTACCCATTGCTTTCACATTTGTCAAACGCAATAGTCGCTAAGTACTCGTACAGAATCGTTTGAAAATAACGCCACTTCCAAAGCTGTATGTGATTGAAAAAATTGAAAAAATGATTTGAAATTTGTCACAGCAATTGAGTGAACCTATAAATATTAAAATGTTGGTCTAAACATTTCAATTTTTTTATTTCAGCAACAAATCGAGGTGTTTTGACTGATTTTCATCTCTTTATCTGGGGTATAGTTTCAAAACTCTTCTTTCCCACTTTTTAAAATTTTGAGTAAAACAAAAAAAAAACTGTTAAAAGCTACAAAAAATATTTGTTAAAATTAGTTTTAACGCTAAAATACGTACGGTTATTTTGTGGTTTTGTGTGCTCTGGCGTTTATATTGATATGGGTTGAAATGCAAGTCCTTAATATTCTTACTTAACTATTGCCATAATTCTGCGCTCCGAAGGACGATAAGTTGACTGAATAAACAAAAAACTTGTTTAAATGTAACTTTTGTGTGATTTTGTTGACTTGATAAACAACTCAATAACTAACTGATACTGGATTTACACGACTAACAAAATGTTATGATTTAAGCAATTTATTATCATAGTCGTATTTCACGGCAAATAATGGGTACAAAATAGCATAGAATCTAATTAATCCAAAAACAGTAATGGATAAAATAATGGCAATGTAATTCATAAAATATATTTTTATCAGAGATCAGAAATAAATCTCAACCTTTTGGGTGGTTTCTTAAAAACCACTTTTTTTTGTCATTTTCAATAAAGTAGCCGTAATTTGTTAAGGTCTGTGACAAAACTTATTTGTTTTTTTATCTTTTGGTCAACCAGTGAGATTAATCGATAAGAGAAACAAATTAATCTCATCTACTTTATCAATCAGAATGACTGTCGGTTTTTTTAAAGCTTTTTAGATAATGGTAAATACTTTATTTAAAGGTTGAATTATTCTGACATATTGCACCCCTTCCTTTGCATTTACCATTTTTGATTTATTTTCAACAAAAAAGATCTATACTTGACGTTGTGTATATATTTTCTCGTGAAAAACTCAACCATTGAGAGATATTTTTTAAAATAAATATAGGTTCTATAATAAATCCTAAACGATAGCCTAATTTTTTTAATAAGTCTCAACCCGAAACTAAAATCTCTTTAAAGTGTAACGGATTTAGCTGAACTTATGTATCTTCTACTTTACCGGACTGCTCTGAAGTCCACAGGAAACCTTCAAAACAATCGCGGATAGATAATAAGCGTTCAGATCGATGTAGTACGGCTTGGCATGCTTGCATATATGGTCTAGCTCGTCGTTGGGGTGGGTTCTTGTACTAATCGCTGAACAACCGCACATTTATATACATGCCGACTCGAATATAAAAAAAAACTTCCTAAATGTAAATTTAAATTTTGTTTTGAAAATAACTAACTCTTTTCTAGGAACCCCTAAGGTGTCTTGAAGGGTTCTGAGTGTATCCCTCCCACAGTCATGTTTCTTATAAAAAAAAACAAAACAACTCAAAATTACTGAGCCACTCTCTTAATTTTCGATAACCCTAATGTTTATGAATGTATTCTAATACATATCAATCAAAAATAAATCACATTCGTTTTGCAACATCACAACCCTTAGCCCTCAGCACTCAAAAAAAAATCTACTTCATGTCGATAATGATAATCTCAATTAAAGACAATAAAAACAGCATAGTATATTCATTTAAAATTCATAATAATGGTTCTTAGATTTATTTAATATAAGATTCATAAAACAAAATTAATTTATTATATAATCAAAATATAAATATTTTACTTGTTATTGAATGATAACAATAAAGTCTTAGGAAAATCAAAGAAAGAAAAATAAAACAAAATGTGCCAATCTCATATTGGTCCATTCACTATGCGAGTGCAATGAACTTTCATACATATGGAATTGTTAGGCTAGGTCAAGATCTAGGCGAATTCGAGCTAGAGTGAGAAAAAACTATCATGCAATATGATCGCAATTTTAACTCTCTTCCATTTTTCTCACTCACACTCACTTTAAAAGAGTAAATTTCTTTTTCTTAATTAGTTTTTATTTTCATTGGAACTTATCTTGGAATTTGGAATTTTGGTAGATAAATTTATCTGATTCGTTCAGATTTTAAAATAAATAAATATGGTTTTAAAATAAAAATTGAAGACTTACCGACATCCTGAAGTTGATGTGCACAACAGCTTTTTGACGTCACTCGGATATTCTCTTCTCTTTGTTTCTTTTGTATTTAAGCTGTGAACAATTTATTTATTTTAATATTGAACGAAATTTCGCGCGCTTTTTATCACGATTAGGCTACGTTATTACGATATTAAGATGATTTTTGTTTTAATTATTTTCTTTCTTTCTATTTTTCCTTCTTTCACTTTACACTTTATTTAAACTATTTAATTAAGTAAACTTTAAACAATAATTTATTTTTTCTTTTTCCTTTTCATTTCTTTTAATTCTTTTTCTTTCTTTTAATTTATTTTCTTTTCTATTTTCTTTTTCTATTACTATTTTATTTTAACTATTTTTAATAACTATTTTTCTTGTTTTTCTTTTATTTTTAACACTTTTTCATAGAAATGATTTTTAGAAATCTGGTTTGGATTTTTGTTTGGGATTCTGATTGGGTTTGGTGTGTTCGGTGCACGTTGGCTTAATCTTTCTTGGGAATGTAACCCGGCCAAATTCCGACACTGACTGCAGGTAGGTTCTGTGTGGCATTCGATCGGCCAAAGTTTTTGATTAGGAGCGATGTGGACAGTAAGACTCTCCACAAAGCTCCGTTGATGGGTCTCCGCAATCTCGCTTGCTTACTTGCTTTGAGATTATGTCTGTCTAATAAATCAAGAACAAAACTCTATGATAAAAATTGAATGCAATAATTTAGATTTTTGGCGATTAGGAATTACCTGATTGGGATTTAATTAGGAATTTACGAGCTTCCTTGTTGGAAAATTATGGCTTGTGGTACCCTTTATGCCGAGTATGAAAATCCGTGGATTATTTTTTTTCCAAGGCAATTATTCTTTGTAAATTTTAGGCTTTTATTACAATTATTAGAATAATAATTATGCACAGTGGTTATGGGAATTGATTTTGGCTAAGTCGCTAGTATATAAAAAAAATTAAGGAACGAAAATTAAGCACAAAACACGAGAAAAATTACCTTGGATGTGGATCGAACTGAAGCTGGAGATAAAAAGAACGATTCACGGAAATTATGCCTGCTTTCAGACAAAAAGGAAATTCGAACGTATTCGAAATTGTGAAAACAATGTTCGAATACTTGGTAACTTGATGACTATTTAACTCGGTAACTTGGTGTACGGAATTCCGCATAGAAAGAAGAATACTTACTCTAAAAAGTTGCAAAATGGTTTCAAGGTGGCCTACACAAAAGAAATGTAGTAGCTCTATGAGAGCAACCAATTGAAAATACAAGTTTACCCAATAGTTTTTTCTGATCTTTGATTTTAAAGATTATCCGTCGTTTTGATTAGATTTTCTTAGAACACGCTTAGGCAGTTGCCCAGCTAGTCAATGCCTAAATAGTTTAGCCATCTCGGTATTTATAATCGCATTCCAACAGTTGTCCAAATATGACCTCATTTATTCAGTAGCATACCTGTTTTCGTTAATTTTTGAATGAATTTAATGAATTTCAGTAGGCTTTCGGGCAGGTTCAATTAGCTTTTCATCCATTTCAAAACTGGAAAATAAGACAACTAGAAATATTTGCCTTCCTTTTTTGTTAAACGAGTCTACTTTAAAAAAATGATTTGGACAGCAAATTTCAATGGCTAAGTTAGCCACTAGGTGTAAAATGTTTATAAATAACATTTTGGAGCTGGACTAGTGTATAAAGCTAGACATAGCTTGGAATAGGTTTTTAAATACCTCTGTATGCGATACGCGCACCTCCGCAAAGTAGTGCGGAAAAATCATTTCCCACGACAATGCTTAATACAAATTAATAAAATTCAGTAAACTTCATGATTTCTGGATGCAAAATTTAGTGGAAATCCCTATTTCTTATTACTTCAATCAGGGACTTCACAATTTTGGTCAGAACATGGTCCCAAATTTCAAAGTTTCAAATAAAATATTATTGAAGTCAGGAACTGAGTGAAGTTTATGTTTGAAATGTCCTTAAATTTGCGCTTAAATGTATAAACTTTCATATAAAAATGACTTCAACACTGATTTGTACAAAATTTAAAGAAGTTGGTCCAAAATGTTCCCAGAGGACTAAAACTAATTAAAATTCACTATATTAATTATAAATTATTTGGTCACGTAATCTGAACGAATTCGAAATATATTTTACAAATTTGACGGCTGATGATAACGAATCAAAAAACTGTAAAAAACTGGAAAAAATCAAATAAAATTCAAAGTAAAAGTTTTACTAATGTTGATATTTTTCTGGTTACATTATTTTAATCACACATCAGGGTAAGAACTCTGATATTTGACAGATGGAAAAACCGTTAACCTAGAAAATAATAGTAGTTTTTCCAACTGTCAAGTACCAGAATACTTAGGCAGATATCAGATTAAAATCTTGCAACCATAACAAATTTTAACATTAAAAAACTTTTACTTTAGACTATTTTCTTATTTTTTACATTTTTTGAGTAGTTGACCTAAAATTTTATTCGCTACTTCGAGTCGTCAAATTTGTCAATTTTTTTCAGACTCGATCAGATAAGGTCTAAGAATAATTTCCAAAACATACAATTAACACTCAAATTAGTTGTAATCCCTCAGGAACAATTGTGAACATTTCGGACCATCTTCTTTAAATTTTGTACAAACTAGTACTGGATTTATTTTTATATGAAAGTTTTCATTCAAGCGCATATTTTAGGACATTTCAAACATAAACTTCACTCACTTCCTGACTTGTACAATGCCTATTTTGAAATTTGGAACCATGCTCTGATCTAAATTGAGAAACCCCTAATTGAAGTAGAACAAAATAGCCGTACCAGCATCCCCAAAGTCATCAAGCTTACCAATTTTTATTAATTTATACTGAGAATTGATCTAGGAAATAATCCTTGTAAAATCAAACAATTACGTTCTGAAAAACTGGAAATGTACAAGAAAGAAATGAACAAATTCATTGTTTTTTGTTTTGTTAAAGTTTGCAAAATGGTGTCATATCTTGATACTAGTACATGGGAAAAATTTAACACCAGTTTCACTCGTGATTTTGTAATGAGAAAAAAAGACAGAAAAAGTCATGACTAAATAGCAAAAAAAAAATAATGAAATATTATCAGTTGCGTCAATCGGAAATTATACTACGGCCTTATTTTTGATTTACACAACTTTTATTTTTTATCATTTTGTTTCTATTTTATATCATAAGAAAACGGTAATAGCAATATCTTCCTAAAGTATAACAGAATGATGATGTTTCGTCACAATTCACAATTGTTCAATTCAGAATTTGTTCAATATTAATAAAATTATATCTGTCGTGTTTTGCAGAAACATGAAAATTCCATAAAATAATTTGCGTCTTAAGGTCCACTTTAAATTGAGGAAGCCCCCACTGATGAATCGACTTTCTTCAAATTTGGAATAAAACTTTTTAAGAAGAATATCATATAATAAAACGGCAAACACGAATTTTGTGGTACAATTAACGCGTTCTACAAAAGCCGAAGGCACATAAATTATGTATCGTTGGAACAGTTTTTTTTGCACAGAAGTGCAGAAAGCAAAAAAACTAAAAAACAATAAAATAAAACTGCGTAATAAGTACAAGCAAGAGCGAGAGCCAGACCAAGCAATTATTTGTTTTTATTTGTCGTAACCTTAATGTGACGTTACGATTGTTTCCACCCATCAACCAACCAATTTTCCAGTACTGACTAAAAAGATTACTGGAATGTCTGATGGCAGCGTTCAGTGCTGCAGAAAATAATAATAAGTAACATACCAAGTTTACATCAGCGGATCGAAGGATCGGATTCAATCCGGATCGAAATTTTGACCCAGGTTTATGACAATTCCAGATCAATAAGATTGAATTCAAATGGAATTGAAGTGAAAGTTTTGCTTTTATTGTGTGGGTGCGACATTGTAAGTAAAAATAGGTTTCGACCACAAATAACAAACAACCAAGTTAAGCCAAAGATACAAGCACACAACAGTCTGGAAACAAAATACACAACTACGCACGCACACCAACAAGCATCCAAAATCTCGATTCTTCAATCCTAGATGTATACATTCCATTTTCGATCCAGCTCACCGAGCTACAAGTCTACATGGACCTAAATCCTGATTCAATTCTCCATGTAAACGTGGTATCAGTTTTTCTCTACGCTAAAGACAGTTTTTAACAGGAATCATCGGCAAAAGACAACAAATGCCAGACAAAATCAGCTTCAGGCAAGGGGAAGTTACGAGGGCTCAGGATAAAGCGGAAGCATTTGCCGAAAATTTTGAAGGAAATTTCGTGCCAAACCCATCCAGCGATACTTCACTCTTAGAGGATGTTGAGTCAACAATTAAGCAGCTGCAGCAAACGGACGCTGAAATTATCATTTTTAACAATGACTGGAAGCTTCACCAACCCCGAAGAAATAGCTGAGCTAATCCAAAGTGGGCGACCTAAGAAATCATCTGGACCAGATATGATTTCCAGCTACATCATAAAGAAGTTTCCCCAAATCATGGTGCTGTTTCTCACGATCCTGTTCAACAACTGCGTCAACAATTGATACTTTCCGAATAGATGGAAGACAGCTAAAATACTACCTACACCGAAGAAAGCCGACAGAGGTTCCCTTTCCGGATATCGTCCCATATCTCTTCTTAACAACATCAGCAAAATTCTTGAAGGACTTATTCATCGTAGATTGAAGGCGTTCTGCACTACTCACCACATCGTTTCGGACATGCAGTTTGGATTTCGAGAGAAACACTCTAGTTTACATCCGCTCTTGCGATTCCATAACGACGTTGTTAGCACCCTCAATAACTTTCAGGTTGTTGTTGGATGCTTTCTGGATATAGAGAAAGCATTCGACAGCATCTGGATACAGGGGTTAATTCATAAGCTTATCACCTTTAATTTTCCAGGTACATTAATAAAAATAATTTTCAGTTTTCTCAATTCCAGATCGTTTTTCGTCCAGATTAAAAACAGCCAGTCAACAACAAAAAACATCAGAGCAGGAGTTGCTCAAGGATCAAAGCTGGGACCGTTCCTTTACAACATCTTCACATCAGACCAACCTCAACCCAACAACGCTATGAATTTGCTCTATGCGGACGATTCACTAACATACGCCAAATCTATTTCACCAGTCTTTGCAGCCCAAAGAGTAGAAGAACACGTGAGACAGCTGTGAGAGTTCTACACAATATAGGGAATTAAAGTCAACTCAGCCAAATCTGAATTGGCTTGTTTCAGAAGACCAGCGGGACAGCGATGTACACCCTCAGCAAAAAGCTGCCGCAGCATTATTATCAATCTGCCTGACGGATCGCAACTGACAACCAAACCATCGGTGAAATATCTGGGTGTCAACTTTGAGGAGAGGTTACGCTTCAATACGCATGTAACAGCTACTCTGAAGAAAGCAAACTACGCTTTCCACCGCATCCACCTTCTAATGCGGAAAAGGAATGGACTCAGCCAAAGGACGAAGTTGCTTCTTTATAAGCAACTTCTCAGACCGATCACATACTGCTTTCCCGTCTGGTTTACTATTTCCAAAACCAGCATGAAAAAACTGGGAGTGTTCGAGAGGAAGATCTTGCGGATCTGCACGGGACTCCACTTTGACCAACGGCGATGAAAACATTTCAGCAAAACGCGATATTAGGCATCCGAAATAACACCGCTTGACAAATACATGATCAGTGCTGCCAAAATACTGACGAGCAACCTAAGCAATCATCCAAACCCTCTAGTGAGAACCAACACAAGTGAAGAGAGACACAGCGATCCACGATACCTTGATGTAATAGCACTACTGGACGAAGGAATCATTCCTATTAACGAAGACGAGGCAATTCAGTTTTATGAAGATGCAGCGTCGAACTACCACCGTGGCTAGAAGCCATCCCACATCCTCCCAAAAAGACAACCGGATTTGAACAACCCGAGATGAATCATCTACATAGTATAACCATCAATCACAATCTTTTAAATAATTTTGTATAAAAATAAAAACAATGTAAAAAATTAGGCCCCTAATATGCCAAAACAAATTAAAGTATCAATATAATAATTATATAAAGTAAATTAAGAACAAATTGTAAATATCTATTTCGGTTCAATAAAGTCTAATTAACTAACTTGATTTATAATAAAAAAAAAGACAGTTTTTATTGGCAATCAATGTTATTAGCCCTCGAGTGGGCTGGACGTGCTAGTGTTCATAAATATTTCAAAATCTGACGGTCAGGATGAAAATTATTAAAAGTATGTAATTATGATGTTTTTACCAAACACCACAGACATATATTCAAATTAGCTCAATTAGCTCAGCAAATATCACCATCTGTTTGTCCCCCCTTTAGAAAAATTTGCAAATGAAAATTCTTGATATTTATGAGCTTTTCATAATAAAAAAACATCACTCAAAAAAATTATTATAAGCTGTTTTCTGAAAATATCCAACATTAACATTTAGAAAGTTAAATTTTGTATTTCTGCTAGTTTCTGCATGTGCAGCGCTGACTTGACATCCATCAACTTGGAATCACTTATAAATATCTAGAACACGATTTTGTAGCAACTAAGAAAAAAAAAACTCAATAAAAAATTCATGTCATTTCCAAAAATCACGTTTTTGCTATTTGCCAAGTGTCCATTGAAACACACACAGACACAAAAAAAAACTAAATTTAATACACAAAGTTACAAGAAGAAGAACACTCAACTTAATGTTGCATAATAAGGAATAAAAACGCATTTGCATAAAAATTCAATCATACAAAAACGACGACTACCAACTATAATACACAAAGTATCTATCTGACTATACGAATGTATCTGCACAGAGGCAAGAAGTGCATCTATTACGTGACACTTCCATGAGTAGACACAACGTGATGCACAAAGAATAATTCTCCATGCTGATGATGCAATATCAACTGCTGCTTTGCTCTTATTTTCTTCCATTTTGACCTAAAGTGACTCGGAATAGTCGTAGACCTATATTTATACACTCTACCACATAGAAGGATTTGCTCCATCATATGCTATTTTGTAAAGCTCATATACAAACTCATACATTGAAGAGTTCATAATATAAATGTCGTGTATGCCCAAACATATCCTCACTTCCTAGTGCTCTACTTGAGGACCATCTATACGACTCTCTCTCTATGCCAACCTATCGTTTACTCCATTTTTGTGTGTTCTCTTTTTGTCATTGCAGAAAAAAGTCGAGCCATGGAAACTGTACACAATGGTTTCCGGCTTACTGTCAGTCGATTTGGTTATCCTCTTGGCATGGCAAATATTCGATCCACTGCAGCGTATCCTGGAGACATTCCCCCTCGAAGATCCCACCTCAACGACGGATGATATTCAAATTCGCCCCGAGCTGGAACATTGTGAGAGTGAAAGGAATTCCATGTGGCTTGGTAAGTTGGTTGCTTTTTCTAGAGGATGAGTTTATTACAACGAAATCGCAAGCCTTTAACAAAGTTAACACAAATTTCCCTCCAACTCCATGTACATATATAACTTTAAACATCCTTATACATGTGTGAAACTTTGCAGGACTCGTGTATGGATTTAAGGGATTGATCCTAGTTTTTGGACTATTTCTTGCTTATGAAACACGTTCGATAAAAGTAAAGCAAATCAACGATTCGAGATACGTTGGCATGAGCATATACAACGTGGTGGTCCTTTGTCTGATAACAGCACCCGTTGGCATGGTTATTGCCTCACAGCAGGACGCATCGTTTGCATTTGTGTCGTTGGCTGTGATATTTTGTTGTTTCCTCAGCATGTTGCTGATATTTGTGCCAAAGGTGAGTTCCAATGAAACGACTATGTAACTTGAACCTTTTTTTATTTTATTTGAAATTTCGATACAAAAAGATAAACTTGTCATTTTATTTAGTTTTTGCTTACATAAGTTTGTATTTTTTTTCGTTAAGGTAATTGAAGTAATCCGACATCCAAAGGATAAAGCGGAATCAAAATATAATCCAGACTCGGGGATTTCAAAAGAAGACGAGGAAAGGTATCAAAAGCTGGTCACAGAGAATGAAGAACTGCAACGACTGATATCACAGGTAAGGCTACTTTAATTTATTTATTGCATTATTTTCACTCAATTTAAGGGTTTTTTTTTTTTGAAAAATGTTGTTCGGGAGTTTTTTTTTTAAATTAATCTTCTCATATTAAAATTTTCAATCCTCCACAAATCTTTTTTCTTTTTCACTCGTATATCCTGATTTTTTTCTCATTAAATATCTCATTATGAAACTTTAACCCTTACTCCAGTTTATATACCAAACAACCCCGTCCTACTAATGGTTTTCAATTAACTATTTTTTTCATTTTGTTCCATTTCTTTGCAGAAGGAAGAAAAGATCCGACTTCTTCGACAACGATTAGTGGATCGAGATGCGAATAATAAACCACCAGGAGAAGGAGGTGGTGCTGGTGGTGCAGGAGTTGGGAGTGGAGGAACTATTACGACGACAAATGTAATAGGTTCACAAGGCACCGGCGTTATTACACCGACAACATTAGCAATTACACAAGGTAAAGAATCATTAGTAGTTATCCAGCCCGAAGCGACTACATCGTCTGACTTCGATAGTGCTATTGGTGGATGTTATTCTCAAGTGACACGCTCGTCGAGAGCAAGTCAATCAGACATTGAATTTTCAGATAGTTATTTATAGAAGAGGATAGAATTTTAAGGTATGTGTTACACCTGTACCTATAAATATATATCTACTTTATAATAGTCTTAATTGAGGTTTTAAAAAGATAGGTTAACCCATAGAATAAATATTTGAAGAGTAGCATTGCATTTAAATTAGGTAAATATAGTTCGAATATAGGTTAAAGGTGAAGTTTATTAAGGGAAATTGTTAAGCTTGTATTGTCTTGATTGATTAACTTTAGGAAAATTAATCTTTATTAGAAGCTTTATATTTAAGAGAAATTGAAAACTTTGCTAAAAGAATCGTTTCAAACGTTAATTATCTATTTGTTTTGAAGAAGAATTTGGTTTTAGGCGTACTCTTTTTTCAAGGCACTACTAGGCTTCCTATTATACTTACTGAATCGTTAGTAATGAAACTTTAATTATATTGTTTTGGTTCATAGTGGAGCCAAACGTGGGACTTGATAAAATAAAAACTTTATTTAAAAGAAAATGTTGGAGCATGAATCCTAAGAGGAAAAGTGATTTTTCCCACAGTGGCACCCCACGTGGGATTCGATTAGTTATGAATACAAAAAATCTTGCTAGGGGCTAATGCGTAGTACTTCGTGGCATGATGGTTAGTGCGTTGGACTGTCATGCTGAAGGTCGATTCCTAGCCGGTGCAACTTAAAAACAGAAATGTTTTTCCCGAGGTACTTCCTCTTGCGACGAACTGACAATTTCTCAAAGAGTATAATTCTCATTGTGTCGTTCGGACTCGGCAAAAAATTGTGTCTTGCCAATAACATGCACACAGAAATGGTTGAGAGTTGTAAGTCACTAGGCCCTCGTTCTCCACGAACAGTTGCGTCGCTAAATTAATTTTATTTATTTTTTACTGGTAAATGCATTTTTTTTTTCAAAAGAGCAGCAAGACCTCAGTTTTTGAAAGCAAATACTATAAAGATGAATTTCAACAATAAAATTGCTTTGTCTTACAATGGCGCCCAGCACAGAAACCGAAACATTTTTCAATGAACAATAAGGCCTCGCTAACTGAAAGAAAAATATGAGCATGAATTTCTAAAACAAAAACATTGGCACCAAATGAAAAAATCTTTCTACGGGTAAAGTCTTTCAATGAGCAATAAATCTCGATAATTATAGAAAAAAAAAAACAGGAAATATGCGTGAAAAAAAGTGCTTGAATGAAATCCCATTAAATTTAAAGTTCTTTTTTATGATCATCAAAATTTATTTGCTTATTGAACGATAAAAAAGTTGCGTGGATAAAAAAAAACAATAATAGAGTTTGTTTCACAATATAAAAATTGATTTGAAATGTTTTCTCTTATAATGACCCCCCAACTTAAATCGATATTTGTTTTGAGAGAAATTGTTTAATAATTAAGTTTTTTCAATAAATACAAAATCTCGATAATTGAAAGAAAAAATAGTTCCCTAAATTTAAAAACAAGTACTTTTTATTTTCAAATTCATTTTTATTTTCCATTTATCGTATAACTATCTTAAAGCTAAATAAAAGTTCATAAAAACTAGCCTACTGATCAATATCTTATAACTTACTTACTTGCCCCAATCGGGCGATCTAAGTTAAACTATAATAACTTAATGCTAATGCCTTTCGGCCTAAGATCTTAATACTAGATCTCAGATCGGTTTTTATTTTCCACTGAGATGAGTTAAAAAAAAAAGCTCGGGGTCTTATTGCGACAGTCTTTTCGAAAAAATTCGAATAGACAAAAGTCGATCAGGAATTCTTGATAGATTTGAAATTTCTATCAAATAGAAAAAAAAAATAAAAATCAAATAGAAAATTATTTACAAATAGACTTTCGCAATTCCAATAGTCGACTTTAAGTCTATTCGACTTATAGTCTTTTTTGAATTGGCTCTCGCAATAAGGCCCTCGATATCTACATCGTTTATTTTTTGGTTTTATATAAAACTTACAAGCTATGTTTAAGACTAATTTAAAGCTTATTAAAACTACTTAAAACTTCCTGCAACTTACTTACAAACTACTACAAAAAAGTCTTTGTCTCACAAAATCGATATGTTTTGAAAAGAAGTCGTTCCACGTCTCCACAGGCATAATCATTTTTCGATTAGTGATGGGTGGCTCATAATTAAGTGAAGCGTTTATCTTAACTAAAAACTAGTCTCCTGTTTGTTCTAAAAGTTATGCTTTGTTTGAATAATAACATTGTGTTTGAAATTAGTAGAGTTTATATCAAAATTTTTAACAATATTTATGAGTTGGCCATAAACCATCAAACGTCTCAAACGGAAAATGACTTCAGACGAATTGAATAAAATAAATTTTCTTATAACGAGTGTCGTTTGCTTTCGATAAACAAATTTCTATAGAAATTCAACCACCAAAAAACTAATTTTGATGTTAAAATTTTTAATTTTTTGAACCAAATTTTTTCATAAGCAAGTCAAGACAAAATATTTCGTTCGCACTAATTTAGATTTTCAACACCAAAACTACTTTTTTGTTGATAACTTTTAACAAAAGTCTTTAATCGAAAGCAAAAGACATTCGTAATAAGGCCCTAACCCTTGTATATTAAAAAATGCTTGTTTCTAAGGTAAAAATTAGATTTAAGGTAAAAAATACAGAAACAAAAAACAATTACCCTGTATATAGGAATATTTGTGGAAGGCCTAGTTGAAGTGATAAGTTTTAAAATGTGAGTAAGAAAATAAATGCATTTCTGAAATATTTTTGTAATATCAAAAAATGGTAAATGTAAACTAATTTTTTGACATCTAAACTTCTCTTGAAATAGAATTTTCTTTATTATATTAAAATAAATTAAAAGAATAATCATCAATTTTTAGAAGATATAAATTTTTCATCGCCAGAAAACTAAACTTTTGATCCATCTGGTAGAATTTCTTAAATTGTTTGAAAATATCATTTTTATCAATAGACAAAGTCTTCCCAAAAAAAAAAAAAAAGAAATAAGCTTGTTCAGAAATGACACAAATAAATATTCTTTTAAAAAATTGATTTTAACTTGAACTCACAATACAAAATTACAAATATTTTTTGCTTTTAAATAAACTCTTATTATTCAGATTAAATATTTTATTATGTATAATAGTTAAGTTTGACAAATTTTTCTTTAACATAACTTTGGTTATTAAATAAAACTTTATGAATATTAATAATATTTAAAGAAACATAGAAAATAGCTAGATATTTGTCTACTATACGATCTACATAATTATTATAAAGAAAAAACAATTCCTAAAAAAAATCATTACATAATTTAATTAAAAAAAAAACTGTAAAATAGAAATTAAGCAAAAATTTATGTTGTGCAATTATATCTTTATAAGAAACTACAAAAATATCAATTTATTAATCATAATAAAAATTGTTACTGTTACAAAAAATTAAAAAAAAAATTGTTTCACTTCCAAATTTAGTTTTTAATTTGATTTTTATAATTTTTTTTATATATATATATTTCCACCAGCAATAAACTATTTTTAACTTTTAAATAAGTACAACTTAAATTTTTGCTAAATTAATACAAATAATCTGCACCATATTGAGCACTATAATATACAAAACATTAAATAATAATGTAGAATCGTATAGATTTTATTTTAAAATAAACTATTTTTTACATTTTTGTCAAAAATTAATGTTTTTCAGACCTAATGAACAAATACCAAAAAAAAAATATTAATATATATAAAAATAGCACAGTAGAAGGCACTTGATAAATAATTTTTTGATAATTTTTTTTTTCTAGCTTAAAAATAAAAAAACGCCAGTTAAAGCTATCATTTACTCATCATTGAAAATTTTAATGATTGACTTTTAGACGTTTAGAAAGCAAAATCACTATTATTATTTTGATAGACAAATTAATTAGTGTTTCTAGCAAAAAAAAAAAATCAAAAAGTCTCAACTTTCTACATATAATGACTTTTCTCATTTTCAATGATTGAACTACCTTACCAAGGATCATTGAAATATCAAAAGTTATTTTATGTTTAAGGTTTGGGCTATCTGAAATGCCTTAAGCCGCGGCGTGTGGGGGTGCGGGCGCACACAAATTTTTGTGTCACATTCAACGCACGCTATCTGATTCCTATGGATTTTCAGCGCACACGAAAAAAATTTGCGGCGCACAGCTGTTTTGATGCGGACGAAATACAATATTTTAATGAAAAATGAGCACCCACGCACGGAAAAGTACGCAAACATTTATTTCGAAATAAATTTGAATTTGTGGTGAAAATATTTGTTGTGAATACATAATTCAGCGAAAATTTTTACTGATCTGGGCGCAGCTCAAATGGCTAGTAATCGAACTGTCAACTGTTCACCAAGAGTTCCCGTACGTTTTGCAAGGGAATTGCTCGTGAATGAAAACTCTCCACACAGCTTCACGAGCACGTTCACGGGTGAATTAAAATGCAAATTTTGTATGGATTCACGATATGATTCACAAGTATGTACTAGGCTTGAATATCAACTAAGTCATGAGCTTTATGTGTCCATAAAACTTATAGATGATTTTGCTTTCTAAACGCCACAAAATTGAAGAACAAAATTTTCAATGATGGGTTTCAATGATTACTTCATCAAATTTAAAAATTCACCACATACAAATTTATAAAACATTGCACTTCGTTTTTTTTTTTGAAATAGGTACCTAAAACTTTTTTTGTAAAAAAATAAAATAACTTAACTTCAGCTTCATTCGTTTTCAATTTAATTTCTAAATTGTAACTTTTTATTTTGCACCTTAATCATCTCCTATCACTCCATTTTTTCTTCTTCATAGCTTTCAGCGATTAAATATTTTTTTTAACATCTCAAACATCGAAAGGTCATACAAAATAAACATTATTAAGTCAAAGCTTAGTTTTGTATGAAAAAAAATGTTTCCCTATTAACTGCTTAATAACTTAACAATTATTTTCAGCGAACCCTAAAACTCTCTATTGCTATTCAAAATTAGCTTGAAAAATATGTCAGAATTTCTGCAACTTGTTGTTACATTTTTTCACTTAAACAACTTTTGTTGTTTTCCTTTTTTTAGTTCAAATTATAATTAAAAAAAAAATTGATAAATATCTTCATACTAATTAATTTTCATATAAAAAAACCACAAAATATTCTTAAATCATTTTTATATGCAAATAACCAACATGTGCGTGTTGGTTTTGCTACCTTAACATAATAGCCTCCATACCAGTCTTTACAACTCATCATCAAAAAAGAGAAGAAAAAAAAAACCTTTTACACGCTTGACTGACAGTAATCATTATAATGGAACGAAAAAACCCTTTTTCCGCTGAGCACAGCAATTTCAATGGCTTGAAAATTTTCTTTAAGGAAAAATCTTATTAAAAAAAAAAACATATACCTATACCTAGATAGGTAGGTACATATATGAATTCAACCCAACCGCAAGTATCCCATTAAGTTCCAAAAAAAGCAAGCCGAAAAAACATACTTTTTAAATCCATCTGTCAACACGTTTCCATCACTTCGGATTCAAAAAAAAAAGTAGGAAGAATGGAGAAACCCTGTGGTAAGCATAATTTTTACTCTCTCTTTCCACAAACTGTTGTTGGGTTGTTGTGTGTTTGTGTTTGCAGGAGACGAGCAATTTACACCACAACAATTGATACCAGATGAGCTGGTGTAGTCTTTTAACAAAGGACACTCGTTATCCATACCCATCATCCATACAAAAAACACACATCAACACACGTGTATGTGTAGTGCCTTACGGCCATATTGCATATTATGATGCCGAACCGCCATTATAATACAAACCAAGTGAAATTATTATGCAAAATAGTTAAAAGATACTTCGCAACATAAAAATATCCTCATATGGTACAGGTATATCTACCTACCACCTACCGTTATGATGGTTAATACTACAACAGGCAAACAAAAAAGGCTTTTTTCATACACAGATACATTTTTTTGTTGTATTTTTCCATTGAATGGAGAAAAAGTTTTTCATATTCGCACGGATGAAGATCGTACAATGAAAGGATGTTGAAAACTCAGCGAAATTGTTTCATTTTTTTTTTCAATTTACAACTTCTTCAGACCAAAAGTTAATTTGAGTTTTCCTCTTTCAATTTTGGTTTTTCTTTTTTTAATTTATCTTTTCTTGGTTTTTCACTTTTATTATTTTATACCTGGTATTATATTTATCAATAACAATAAGAAGACAGGATTAAGGATTTCAAAGGGAAGTAAGGGAATTTTCTTTATTTTTTTTTTTGTATTTCTTTGGGTACAAAAAAGGTAAGTTAGTTGTACCTATAAGTCAATTTGGTACTTTAATTTTGAATTTTTAATTTTAATGTCAAAATAATTTCAATATTTTTCTCAATATACTTATTTATTTGTCTTTCAGATACACATGATCATCATACATGAAAAATCGAGTCAATTTCTTTCACGTGATAGGTAAATAAGAAATAAATTCAATTTATTATTAAAAAAAAATAAAAAAATATATAAATTAAAAATAACTAAAAAATATTAACATTTTTGTGTAAATATATAAAAATTAATTAAGAAATCAAGACAAAATAAAAAAAAAAATAAAAATTAGGTAAAAACTGCAAAACAAACGAAATAAAATCTAAGTTTAGAGTAATTTAGCTTTGATTTTAAATATTATTTTAAATTTTTGTATTTTTTATTATATATGTAAAGTATTTATGATATTGTAAGTAATATATTATTGTATAGAAAATATTTTTAAATTCTGTATAAGTATTTATCTAATTTAAGATATTTTTTTTAACATTGGGTAGCGTAAAAGTTTCCTTCTAATGCAAAATGAAAATAACTTTTAAAGACATTAGAACTTGCGATATAATGTAAGTAAATGTAGGATCTGTATGGGATGCTGAGTTATAAAAAATCTACTACTTTAGTATCGAAGTCAGTGAAATCGCAGTAACTGGCTGAACAGAATGGAGCAACTGGAATAGCTGTCAAAATGTTGAATGCACAAAAATCCAATGATACGAACAGAACACGACGCAGCTGGACAAGTTGGCGATCTTTTAACTTTTGCATGCAGCTTTTTTGACGTTTCAAAATTGTGAGCGCAACCAAGTGTTTACATGGGGGTTGAGCAGAGTTTCAAACTCTTCAATCTCTGATAAAGACATAAAGTAATTTTAGCTTCCATTTCATCGTTATTCATTTTAATTTTAGTTTAAATGTTTATTTTTGTGTTGAATTAAGTTCGCACAGCTGACTTGAAATGCCAAAAATGTCAGAAAGATGTACAGCATATTTTGGGCGAGTAAAAAAAATCACGTAAAGCATTTTTTGACAGCTATTCCAGTTGCAGCACTCTATTCTGATCAAGCAGTAAATTAACTTAACAACTGAATACTAATATTCGACTATTTTTTATCACGTGACATAATGGTTAGTGCATTAGATTGTCATTCCGAAGGTCTGGGTTCAAATTCCAACCGCTACCACTTTAAAAACAGAAATGTTTTTTTTCCGAGGAACTGACAAATCCTTCAAGAGTACACTTGTCGTGAAAAAATTCTCATCTAAGCGTTCGGACTAAAATTGTAGGTCCCCTCCATTCCTCCCAACAACACGCACCCTGGAATGATTGAGATTTATAAGTCACTTGGCCCTGCGCCACCAAATTAAATTTTGGGCCGTTTATTAGATGCAATCAATTAACTGTGAACCAGCATGGCAATTTACCGCATGTTATTTTTGCAGTATAAATCCAGACGGCAGTGTAAATCCAAATGGCAACGTACAAACGTTGTGTGAAAGGTTCTATGAAGAATGTATACTCCACTGCTCATTCGCACGGATTTATACTGCGGTTCATTGTTGCTTGAACTAAGGCCAAGGTCAAGACCTACGGATAAAGTCTCGGATAACCTACCCGGAACTTTTTTGACAGATAAACTTCAACTTTTGATTTCAAATGTCTCAGATGGGTTTGGTTAGGAAGAAGGGCTGACAGTTGATCTAGTTACCGTTACTCTTGGATCTATGTCGATACGTTGTGGTACCCTAGGAAATTATATTTCACTTAATGTAAAAACCTATGTGTTCTGTTAGCAGTCAAGCCAATTACGTGCGTTGAATGATTTCAGAAGGCTATGAGTCGAAGTTCCAGAAAGTTCTTCTAAGTCTTCATTGAAATGATTTCGTAGGCTTTCTTTCTTAAATGACAGAAAGCTGAGCAGCTGCAAAAGAAGTGTAAGGAATCCTCATGTACCGCCTCGTTGCTGCAAAGGTCGTCGGTACTGAGTCTCATTTTCTTTTTCTGTTATCTCAGTAGGTTGTGTGCGGTGATAATGCTGACAAGGGAACGGAGATGTTTCTTGTTAATTTGTATAATTTTGAATGTCCTCTGGTTATTGAAATTTGGCCATAACTTTTAAGTTGTGCCGCTTGCTTCAAGCAAATTCAATCGCTTATTTTTTTTTTGCAAACTGATAGCCCAATCTGGATTTCTATTCAACAATCAAAAGTATGAAAGAAACTTTCTTGTATTTTCATAACCAAAAGTTAACTGATATTTTTATAAATCTGCTTAATTTGTTCAGAATACATACAATATTTATTTAAATATAAAAAAATAATAAGTTAAAAATCTTACAGTTAATTGACTGCAGTTAAAAGACTTCGGTCGTATTTATAAAATTTCTCTTCCTTGGACAGTCGTCCAACTCTAAATATTAATTCTAAAACTTTGTTCACTTTTGTCTTAAAGTTGGCTTACTTTGATAACGGCATCAATTGTTTCATATTTGTCTTACTTGACGTTTTATTTGATTAAATAAAACATTTTCCACTGACATGCTAAGAACTTTCCTTCCAGCTAGGCAATCTTCTTTAAATTCTTATAAATAAAGCTGTTATTTACTTAAACTAAAATCAGGGCAATACTGCAGACGTTCAATAGACTAAAAGACTTAAACCAGTCACTAAGTACTGCAGCTTAAATCAAACTGCTTTTGTCTACTGCTGAATTTATCATATATAACTATAAAATAGTAATACGAAAAAGCATATTATTTAATGAAAGTAGTCTTTTTGATTCAAAACAGCTGACAAGGCCCTCACTACGTCACTGATGAGTCCAAGTGAGTAAGCCGGACGAAACGCCCATTTGTAGGACTAAAGGCCATAAAAAGCTATTTTGAATCAATACTTCAACAAGTCCAATCCTAAATGCTAAGTCTTCTACTTGACTGATACAACGGGTGATTTTTTAAGAGGTTTAGAACTTTAAAAAAAAAAAACACAAAAAAATCGAAAACATGAATGAAATATTTATTTGAATCGATAGTTTGAACCTTGCAATTTAATGTTTAAAGATAATTTCATGCAAATGTTGACCGCGGCTGCGTCTCAGGTAGCCCATACGCTGAGTCCAATTTTGGCATACTCTTTCACACATATCGGCCGGTATCTCACGAATGAATGCATGGATGTTGGCTTCCAGTGCGTCAATCGAAGCGGGCTTGTCCCTATAGATATTAGCCTTGACATACCCCCACAAAAAATAATCTAATGGTGTCAAATCGCACGATCTAGGCGGCCAATTGACCGGCCCGAAACGTGAAATTAACTGTTCACCAAACTCGCCTCGCAATTGGGCCATTGTTTCGCGTGCTGTGTGGCATGTGGCACCGTCTTGTTGAAACCACATATCATGCAAGTCAAGAACTTCCATTTCGGGCAAAAAAAAGTTTGTTATCATCGCTCGGTAGCGTTCACTATTGACAGTAACGCTGCGATTCGCATCATTTTTGAAGAAATATGGCCCAATAAGGCCGCTGGCCCATAAACCGCACCAAACAGCGGCTTTTTCGGGATGCATTGGTAGCTGTTGCAATGCTTCTGGCTGATCTTCACTACAAATGCGGCAATTATGCTTATTTACGTACCCATTCAACCAAAAATGAGCCTCATTGCTGAACACAATTTTTCGATAAAAACATGCGATGAACATTTCGAACCGAGCACGAATTTTGATAGTAAAATTCAATAATTTGCAAGCGTTGTTCATTTGTAAGACGATCCATGGTTAAATTGCAAACCAAACTGAAGCTGTTTGACAGTGACACAAGGTACTAAACACACGTCAGCTGTCAAAACCAGTGTTGCCAAAACCAAACCAGCTAAAAAATCACCCTTTATTTCAGTAGTATACAGAATTTGTATTATAAAAAACCTTCTTATTTGTCTTTTTGCTTAAATAATTGAAGTACTGAAAAGACTGCTGTCTTCACAATTCGGAATTGGAGTAATGCATCCGTAAAGATTAATATGATTCGAGATTTTTATCTAACTTGACTTTGCATTTTGCGATGATATACCAGAGATAAAGAGAATGAGGCTCGCTTGCCTTTAGGGTCATTCCCTCGACCAGATTTTTTATTGGAAGAACTGTAAAAATAATTTAATTAATTGTGATTTAAAGGAGCGTTTAGGAGGGCTTAAAAATCATTCATTAGTTATTTATTCCGATTTCACGCAGATCAAGAACTCACGGTGAGCCAAAACTCTGAAGGAAATATTTTTAGTATTCAATTTTTTTTTAGTTAATTTGAATATTTCAAAACGATGCCGATGGTTGCCGACGTTTGTTTTCGTCCTTAATTGAACTTGTTTTTCCATTTTCAAGTATTGGTCACACTTACTCTATCTACTGGACCAACTTTCCCCCCTTGTAATTTGGACCACTTAGACTTGGTTCATTTGAGGCAATCTTTTTCTTCTGCTATTTCGTACATATTTTTCATTTTTTTTAAGTTTATGTTAGCAGTCAAATAATGGATAATTTTTATAGATCCTTTAAGTTTCATTGTGATGTTAAGACCTTAGTATAAAGTAGCCAAAATAGACCCCCTCCCTACTCTACAAAACGTTGTAACCAGTGTTTTCCATTGAGCATGCATATTTCGTTTTTATATTTCAGACCTTCAAATCAAATAACTTAAAAAAAAACTGAATTTTAAGTTATTTTTTTTTTTAATAAAAACAATTGCATATTAAATTTAACTGTAGACAAAAGTTTTGCTGATTTTGGTGACTTCTTATATCAAAACTCCTTAGACGCTATGACTTATGCACTATAAGAGCACTTAAATACGTTTCTTGAATTTTTTTCATTTTCACTTGGCAGATATGAATATTAAAAATTTCCTTGCTAACTAAATGTTTAAATTCGGCGTTTGGTATCTATTTTTCCCAAAGACGCCAGTCTAATAAGCCCAAAAATTCTCGGCGCACTAGTTTTTTTTTAGTGTTAGAAGCATCAAGTAGCACTTAAAAAGTCTTATTTAGTCAAATTCTGACAAAGCAGAGTTCAACCAGATCTAAATATTTTGGTTGCCCTTAGTAGCCCTATTGCAATGTGAGTGGTGTGTAGTTGTAGTAAAAGCTTAATCTTATATGGGTAAATAGCCTGAAACATGATTTGTGGTAGGACCCCTCTCTCAAGAAGTAGTTATATTCAACTGACTTCGATAAATTTTGAAGGAAGACTATAGTCACAGAGGTGTGCAGGATAACAAACTTACACAATGTAGGTCATTTTAGTCAAGCACCACAATGTTTTTCTTTGGGTGAACTTTTATTTTCTGACTGTTGTTAATAGCGACGAGTTTTGAAACTTGGCGAGCTATTTAAGTTATTTTTATATCATACTTAAATTTATTATTTCGTTTATTATTGACTTGAAGTTTTTTTTCAGAAACGGCTCCAACGATATAGATGAATTTTTTTTATTTAGATATTTTAATTTTCTTAGTTTACCTTAATAGGTGTTATTTGGGACTATATCTAGGGGGCGACAATAAGTGCTTCTTTTGTCTCAAGCAATTAAAGAGATATGTTTTATTTAGACTATATTTTACTATCCAAGTTATCCAAATTAATGTGGAGAATACTATCAATAAGAGCGATAAAGATAATAACCATATAACATATAAAAAAGTACGTATACGTCACCGTGTACCATTTGTTTTCATATCACCGTATCAATTATTTGGTAATTATTGATTATATTCTACGAAATTCATTTTGTTATCTTTATATATAAATAACGCATGGGCTTAGACTACACTTTGTTAAAGAAAGTAATTAAGAACATTTACTACATACATGTAGCAAAATTCGGTCGGGCATTCACCTTTTTGTACGTAAAACTTTAAATTTGTTGCTTTCAAAGTTGGTTAGTAGCAGGCGTATATGTTTATTTTTTTAGGATCGTAGTCAAGGGGTGCCATATTTCGTATAAATATTTAGTTTTTTTATTTCAGCTTCGCTTCAATTGAATAGACACTCAAATTTTTAAATATTCTTTGTCCATTTTTTCCTTACATGATGCATTAATGTATGATTTTATGATGCTAATTGTTTGTTTTAATTGTTGAACAAATAAATCAGAAAGAAAGAATAAATAAATAAAAAGACTGTTATTTTTCTTCGGCTATCTTTTAATGTATTCCACATTCAAAAATGTGTTTTTTTCCGTCAACTGAATAGGTTCACATATTGAAAGTTTTAATAAATTTACTTTTAGTTAAGAAAACAAGTAGTTTTTGAAAAAGAATTTTATTTGGTAGTTCTGGTAGTGTAACTTTTTTCATCAAAGCTTAATACATTTTTTCCGCCATGAAACCGTAAAGTTTGCTTATGCAATCGAGCTAAGAAAAACTATCGAACGTTTTGAGTCAAAAATTGGTTTTAACGTTTATCTCGGCTCTTGTGAGTGTGAACACCTAATTCGGTTTTTTTTATATCACAAAAAATGTTTATAATACAGCGTTACTAAGTTGCCAATATCCAGCAAAAAATTCTTAAAAGGACACAACGATTCCTTCAAGGCTGCAAAATATTAACAGTTGTTTGTTGTTGATCCTTGGGTTCTATCATTTCCCAAACCAAACATTAATAAAAACAGTGGCAACACTTACAGTACTATAGCTTACTGTACCTGTTTTGAAGGCAAGAAGTATATTCTTTTATTACATTTTCTCCATTCTGTTTCATTTTCCCATAGAACACTTTCAATTTAATTAAGAACTACATAGATTTTGTAATTTTCAATAATTTTATTTTTATTTAATCTTGAAATTTCTTAAAGTAAATAAATGACAAAAGAAAAGAAAGAATTCTTTTGCAAACCAGTAAGTGACTTTTACGCCACCTTTTATTGATATTGTTTAAAACTAAAAAAAACAAAATTTGAATTTCCTTTTCATAGAGGTTGTATTTATAATAATGACTTTTATTTCTTTAAATTTTTGTGATAACATTCATTAATTATGTACATATATTATTTTAAATTTAATAATTAACAATTTTTGTTCAAATATCACATAAAATCAAGCGCACAATATAATATAAAGTAATATTAAAAAAAAAAAATAATCGCATACATTTTAATTTTATTTTGTTGCTTTTTATTATGTCTCCAACTTTATTTACGGTTTTTATTTAATTTAAGCTTAGTTTATTTATTATTTCTATATTTAATTTATTCTTTTTTATTATTATTTATTTATAAATATATGTATATGAATATTTATATTATAAACAATTATTTTTTTTATTTCATTATTACTCACTATTTGTGTTTCTTATTTAATTAAATTATATTACTTTATTATTATTATATATTTTTTGTTTTATATATAAACTGTAAATATCTTAATAAGAGTAAGTAAGAGAAAAACATTCCGTAGAGCTAGGATATACAATCGAAAAAAAATGGTAAATTTAAATCTATTATATACAAATTTCATATACCCGTATGTACTATTCTACGCTGAAATAAATTAAAACCAACAACAAAATTAAACAAAACCTCATTTATTCACTTAAAAATAAAAATGATAAATACAAAAAATTGCCACAAACGTAGCTGAATATATTATTTTTTTTTTAATTTTAATTTTTTATTCTATACATAGAAGTTACAAATTTCCATCAACAAAATGTAGTTAAAAAATACTATAGCTAATGTAGTCTAAATTTCTTTTTTATTAAATTAAAAAAAAAGAAACAGAAATCACACATATAGTTATTATAAAGTAAAAAAATAAAAACTTAAACAAATCTTGTAGATAACATTTTTTTTAAATTAAAGTAACAAAGCATAGTTAATTAATAAAAAATAAAAAAGTAAAATACTATACAAACATAAATTGAAATCATCTGTAAAAAAGAAAACAAAAAAGCAAACAAAACTTCTGAACACACATGCAAAGAAATTCCTAAGAAATGAAAGACTTTAAACTCAAATTTATAAAATTAGTATAGTTATAAATTTAAGTTAAATATATTATTAATAGGTAAGAAAATAAGTTTTAAACAAAGAAAATTGAGTTTAATTGTAGTATTTAAATTGAAAGTGGAAAATGATGATGAAGCAGAATTATTTGTAGTTAAATGTAGGTTATAAAAAGATAAGAAACAAAAATTTGTTAATTAAATATTAGATGATTCTATTTAATATTAAATATATAAAAACAACAAATTAATTAGAAAATTAATGAATTGTAATAAATTGTGTTCTTTATTATATTTGTTACAAAAAAAAAATAAGAAAACCAATATTATTAAACAGAAAAGAAATTAATAATAGGAAAAAATGTTAGAGAAAAATAAAATTAAATTTAATATAAAATAATATATTATTTAGTTACATTAGAATTTAAAAACAAAATTAAAAGTGTATTTGTAAAAATAATAAAATTTTAGCAAAGCTAATTGTAAAATAAAATAAACTCAAACACAAATTAAAAATGAAAATGAAAGAAACTATAAAATAAAATGTTTTATTGAAAAATAATTTATAACCCGACTTTTATTTATATTTCAGATTAGAAGTATTCAGTTTACCTAGGCCCAGCCCCTTTTTGAAAACATCTTTTTGGGATGGCCCTGAATAGTTGTTGCTAAGAGTGGGTTCATTTAGGCCACACCTCTCTTAGTTTCAAACCTAACCACGCCTTCTCTTAGGCTAAGCCCCCACTTAATTTTTGGAGAAGTAAGCCAATTCAGACCTCACCCCCTCTTTTTGACCACGCCCCTTTAATTTTTGTTAAACAACACCCCCTCTTTTACCACGCCCCTTTAATTTTTATTGAACAACGCCCCTTTTCTTTTTCAGAAGTTATTCAATTTTTTGGTAATTTTTTTTTAATTTTTCAACAACAAATTTTAACGACCAATAGTATGGAATTTTGAAAAATGTTTGGTAAATAAATATTTTACCCGTAATATCTCAGTCTGTGGGTAAGGTACGTACATTTTTCGTATACCAAAATGACCGCTGATTGGTCAAGATTATATCGAAATATAAATTTTGAAAATCGAATCGAAAATTGTGAGAATACTACCCGTTTTTTGAAAAATATTCCTTTTTGTCTTACTAAGTCTGTTAATCACTTGAATAGTATAAAAACCTGTGCAGATTTTAAATGATATAGATTTGTGTCACATCAGCCTTTCCATAGATACCTCATTTTTTAAAATCGAAAAAGTATTTTCTGAGTTATAACGGGTTTTGTGCATCTCTTAAGTGAATTTTTCAAAATTCTTTACATTTACCTTGAAAAAATTTAAGTTTCTTTTGTTGGTTTTTTTTATTAAAGATTTTCGTAGGATTGGGTTAAAGTACACAGGGGGAGTGGCCTATTAAAATTAACGAGGGGTGTGGCCAAAAAAGTGGGCGTGGTCTAGTAAAAATAAAAAAATAAAGGAGAGCGTGTCCTAAAAAAAGGGGCGTGTCTTTACAAAAAAAAAATAGCGAGGGGCGTGGCCTAAAGGGGCGTGTCCACACAAAAATTAGCGAGGGGCGTGGCCTAAAGAGGAGTGGTCAGTATGTTGTTGGCCAGGCCACGCCCCTTTAGACCACGCCCCTTTTTAGGTCACGCCCCTCACTAATTTTTGTGTGGACGCACCCCCTTTAGGCCACGCCCCTCACTAATTTTTTGTTAAGCCCCGCCCCTCTAGGCCACGCCACTCGTTAATTTGTTGTTGGCCACGCCCATTTTTAAGGCCAAGCTCTCCTAAATTTGTATTATGCAACACCCCTTTTTTGGCCACACCCCTCGTTAATTTTTAATAGGCCACACACCCTGTGTATTTTAAGCCAATCCTGCGAAAATCTTTAGTAAAAAAACTTAAATTTTTTTCAAGGTGTAAAGAATTTTGAAAAATTCACGTAAGACTTGCAAAAAAACTGTTATAACTCGGAAAATACCCCTTCGATCTTAAAAAATGAGGTGTCTATAGAAAGGCTAATCTGACAGGAATGTATACCAAGTAAAATTTGTACAGGTGTTGATATGATTTAAGTGATTAACTGGCTTAGCAAGACAAAAAGGAACATTTTTTCCAAAAATGGGCAATATCAACACTATTTTCCAACCGATTTTCAAAATTTATGTTTCAATATAATCTTGACCAATCAGCGGTCATTTTGGTATACAAAAAATTTCCGTACCCTACACACAGACTGAGATGTAACGGTTTTAATATTTGTTTACCTAGCATTTTTCAAAATTCCATACTATTGGTCGTTAAAATTTGTTGTTGAAAAATGTTTAAGAAAAATTACCAAAATGGTCTATAATCATAAAAACAATCTTGAATAACTTTAGAAAAATAGAAGAAGGGTGTGGTTTTACAAAAATTAACGGGGCGTGGTCAAAAATAAAGAGCGTGGACTAGCTTAAAAAAAGGGGATTGGCCAAAAAAGGGTGTGATTGATCTTAAAATCAAGAAGGGGTGTGGCCTAAGGAAAAATGAGAAAACATGCCCCAAAAGAGTCAAAAAGGAAACGTTGTTAAGTTAGAATTTGACGGAGGACTTGGCCTTAATGAGTGTAGCCTCCCAAAAATTATATGAAGAGCGTTGCGTGACCAAAAAAAGGGCATGTCTATTAATATTAAAAGGAAAGTCTTTTTTAATAATTCCTTTTATATCCTTTTGCTGTTGTTGTTTTTGTAATCAAATGAAACAAATCGAATAGTTGTGTTTAAAAATTTTCTTTATACTTAATCTTATAGTTATTATTTTTTTGTTCTTATATAACTAATGCATGATATACAAATCATTGTTTTTTTATCAATTAACAAATAAATAAATATATTTTAAGATTGTTAGGAAATGTAAATTAAGTGACCTGCAACTAAGCAGAGACCACTGTACAGCATCGTCAGTTTTTTGTTATTGTAAATAAACTTTAAAACTAATTAAACTTTATAACGAAATATAAATAGAAATAATCAAGTACAGTTATTTTTTTAATTTTATGAATCAGGAAATGTGTGATGTATGCGAAGTTCATTTGTATTTGAAGTTGATGAGGGACATGCATTGAAATGCTTGGTGGAAGAAGTGATATCCTGTATCAAATTTCATTGCTGGCAAAGAGATTCTTTAGGAATTGTTCATCGGAAAAAATCTGAAAAGAAAAAAAGAAGAACACAATTAAAGGTCAATCAATCAGTTAGATATTAATTATCTTAGAGTAAAATTAAATGTAATAAAATAAATTTAATATTCAAAAGCCGATGAAAGTATACTTTTAGTCTAGTTTTTAATATAGAAAAATCTTCTACAGGGTGATTCAATTCCAGCTATCTATATAGGAAGAACTGTAGATTTTACAGCTGGCAATAATGGAACATATTCAATGTTTCTATAAAAATTACAATTCTATAATAACTAAGTTTTTTTTAAATGTTCGAGAAGATGATAGTAAAATCCATTTAATCGACCGACTGTATGCAAACACTTCGGACCGTGAAGTTTACAAATTTTTGAAGACACTAGAAGTATTGCAGATAGAGTAGGTTTTTTGTAGTACCCTGGCGCACGTTTAGTCAATATTTCTGTTGTGTGTCAATTCTCCATCTAATTTTCATTTAAGTGACAAAAAAAGCTTAATTCACCGTAGAGAGCCATTCTGGCGTACAACATCCCGGAGCCAAATTACCGCGTCAGTGACCAAGTGAGTGAGTGCCATCAGTGATCGAATGAACGAGTAACCGCTTTAAATTTTGGTATACTAGATTGCCCGAAACGTATGTCACGTATTTCTCGATAATTGATGCGGTATTTTGGTTTGTCCAACTCATCTTCTACAAGAAATACGGAATACGGGACTTCCTTTCATTTCTTTCAGGGGGTTGTAATTAATCACCCTTTTGAGCTCACTCTTTTTCTCGGAACTGGTCTTGTTTTTTACTTTTCAAAGATTATACTGCGCTTAAATACAGAATTTGTTCCAGTTTTGCTCACTGGTCTGGTCAGAATCCATGTTTGGGGCTATATTGCCTGGTATAATGGTACCGATACTTCGGTATCTCGCCTATTATGGATTCCGATCTGCTGCAGGTGAAGAAAAGGTATGCTCGACAGGTACCGTCTGTAGAGAGTCCCCGTACTGGCAGCATAAACTATTTGTTTTTTCTATCGTGAGGAGGAAAGTGACGAAATATTCTTGTCCGGTGAGCAACTAGGTGACATAATTTATAGTTTGCTCACGGTGTTTCCAGATCCCCCACTCAGACACATTTCTTATTAAACTCGTTGTGTATCGTTTCCGAAGTCCATTCTCTTGTCATTTTTCTCCAGAAGCTACCTCATCTTATTGGTTACTACCTCCACTTCAATCTCTACCTTTTTTGTCGGAGCCTTTTTTTATGAGCACTAAAAGCTGAAGTCGGTCCAGTTGCTCTGTTGTTGTGCAAGCTTTTTAACTCTTCTTTTCTAAGCCTTAGACACATCTGTTGTTGGTCCAAAACGTTGTTTGTGTGACCTGACAGGAAAAGCGTGTTCACTATGTGGTCAAATTTTATCTTAGGTAAAAGTAGGTTTAATTTTTTCTGAACTCGAAGATTTTGCATGAAAACCCTATACCTCTTCTTCAGAGGGTGCTTTTGGTGTTTCGACGGAGGTTAGGTTACGTTAATTCAAAGTGGCTGCCAGTTGTGAAGACTGACACACTTAGACTATGAGTTGGTCCATCGAGACAACACTTGCATCTACGAAACCCTATTCCTTACTCGTAACAGGCTACCTATTTCTATGTTTAGGTATTTGATCAAGGGTCATTGAAGTAAAATCACCAAGGTAAGGTCTTCGTCTATTAGGTAGAGCAGAGCACGTGCATAGAAGGGGAGGAATCGATTCTATCTCTTCTTCATCCATACAGCTTCTGCAAAAATCGTTAGAGAATATGCCTTCTTTGCACGTGCCCTGCTCTATCTAATAGACGAAGACTTCACTTAGGTGATTTTTACTTCAAGACAGTATTCGGTTACAACAACAATCATGGAGCAAATGTGCAATTTACTTAAGAGATATCAAACACTTAGATCGCTTTAAATCTGGCCAGATTAGTGTGCTTCGACGAATGTTCTTCCACTTCTGTGAGCTTGGATAGTTTTATTCTGAATCCCGCTAGATCATCCCCTGTTGGTTCAACGTAACTGATGACTTTGTGTCTTAGTTATAAGGATCTTTTTCTCAGCTCACTTACATATCTGATCTGTAAGCTACTATACACAATCCCTGTTCCTATTGGGTCTACATCTTCGGGTCACTTAAGAATCACTTGTGTGGTGTATGAGCTGCATTGTGGCTTTTATTTCCAGAAATCCTTCTTTTTAAAGAACAGGAGCTTGTCCTTCTTTTCGTAAGGTCTACCCAGGTTCCACTTCGGGGCCTATGCCTGGTTTCGATTCGGAGATTGTTGATTTGGCTCTAGATCGACTAATTAAGTAATTGATTGTTACTGCCCGTGGAGTTATCTATTACTCTCTAGTTCCTGATTCTCTCAATCACGTCGCGAAGTTTACTTGCGAGATGGTTCCTTCGTTGCCCGATGTCTTGAAAATGGGTACATTTCTGACTTTGAGACTAGGTAGCGTAGCGCAATCATCTCAAGTATTTGCCTTTTTCATATCCCTTTCCTGGACTCTGAAATTAATGAATCCTGCTACCAGAATATCATCTTCAAAGTTACTTGTGAAATTCTACAGGTCTTTCGATTTTTGGTCGGAATTCATTGATCCAATGCCTCTCTCTCTGTTTCTAATCTCTTATTTTTTTGAGTGTTCTTGAGCTATGTGATAGATAGTGAGTGATACCTACGAGAATATAGAAGTGGGAAATGGGAAAGTTTTGTTGCTATATAAAGACTTCTACTTCGCTAACAAACAATTAGCTTTAAGCCGGAAACGGAAAAATTTACTACAAATTAAAACAAAAAATGACATCAAAAAATTGTGAAATTGAAAATGCCTTGTATGTTGCTATTATTAAAATATTAATCACAACATTTTCAAACAAAAGCGGCTCCGTATACAGAATATACCCCCATTAATTTCAAACGATTTTCATTCAATAAAAAAATCTATTGTGTGATATTATAAATAAAAAAAAAAATACTTTTCCTAATGGATTTCCCAGAAAATAAATGTTTATTATTAAACCCACCCACACCCATTGATATAGCATTTTACTCCTAACTACATATAGCCATATCTACACCCTCCCTATACAACAAAACAATAAAATGGCAGATCACACGAACAAACCCCTAAACAAATAAAAAATAAATGTTTTACATTTCTGGACACAACAATCAACTTCGTTAGAAAACATAAACCAATTTTATTGAATAAAACACCAACAAAAAAATAGTTCATCATCACAGAAATCGATGTATTCATAGCCTAATTTTTGATGTTCGTCATGTGTGTATGCCATTGTTAACGGAACCGGAAATCATAATTCAAGCCTGACGAAGGGTTATTTCATTCGATTGATTCAAAATAAAACAACAACAAAAAAAAAAAATGTTGTAATATCAAACCTATTTCCTAACACTTACCTACCACTAGTTTTTTTTTTTTTTTTTCTATTGGGACATGATAAATTATTTTAGGGTACGATTTGTGTTTTTGCTGTTAACAAATAATATTATGCCTCCATTTTGTGTGTTAAATGTGAGACTATTATCATTTAGGTTAGAATGAAATCAAAACAATAAAATAAAACTGAATAATATAAATAAAAAAAAAGCACAAAAAAATAGGACCTACAAACCAATTTATTCCCAGAATTGAAATTATAATATTTGGTTTTGGAGTGAAAACAAAAGGTCAGAAGGTTGTCAACGGATGCAAAAATAGTGGGGGATGGATTTGATGGATTAATAGGATTTTTGGGCGGTGGCAATGGCGGTGCTTATTCCATTTATTACGATTATAATGGTATTTTGTGTGAAAGTAATATAACTGGTTATATAACTGGTATAAAATTCTAGAAACCCAGATTTGTCACAAAGTTTGATGGAAGACAACTCAAAATAAAAATTGAATAAGAGGATGATTGCGACCCACATTGGCAACGTCCCATTGGTGTTTCTGACAATATTGTGTGTTTAAGAAAATCGCCAATTCAAAATTGTCGAAAACCTTATATTGTTGTGACTTGATATCAAGAAATAGGTAGCTGGCTTTGTTTTTTTTAATTTCGGAGATAGTGGCGTTCTAAGGAAGTTAGATTGTGAAGAACGCTGCAAATTTATAGGCTCTGGACATTTGCACCTCATTATTATATGAGAAATTTGAAAAAAAAAAAAAAATGTCATCAAAGTCAAGCAAGGCCATGCGCGATGTTTAGGACCTCATTTGTGTGAAATTTACAAAAATGTGGGTACATCATCCGAGAGATCTCTAGACCGTGATAAAAGGTCAATTATTTGTCTATAAATTTTTGAAATTAGTTTCTAGGTCACAAACAAAAACTTTTGGCACCTTATAAGGAGAATGCTACTTGAAAGGCCACTCACGGTCATAAAAGGTCATTTTCAGTAATTGGTCACCCATACATGAGTGATGGAAATTTTAACGGCTCCGCTGATATTTTAAAACCTTTTCAAATATTTAATCTGAAAAATTGTATATTGTTAACATTAGATATAAATTTTAATCCTCATTCTGAAGTATGAACACGATTTTATTTCAAAATTCTTTTTGATTTTTTTCAAATACTACCATTCATCTTCCAAAAATCGTTAGCCTTCGTCTTTAAATAAATTTTAAAATTTTGTGCTCAACAGGGCACATAGCGAGCAAATTGTTGGGTAGTTTGGATTGTTTCCCTGTTTTATGTTTACAAAATAAAATAAATAAAATTGTTGACACAACAGCTCGTGGAGAACCAGGGCCTAGTGACTTACAACTCTCAACCATACCTGTGTGGGTGTTATTGGCAGGAATGGAGGGGACCTACATTTTTTTGCCGAGTCCGAACGGCTAGATGAGAAGCACTTATTCATGTCAGTTCTACGCAAGAGGCAGTACCTCAGGAGAAACATTTCTGTTTTTACGTGGCAGCGGCTGGGAATCGAACGCAGACCTTAGGCGTGACAGTCCAATGCACTAACCATCAGGCCACGAGGTACTAGTTTATGTTTACGAAGGTTCCGAATAAGAATCTGTGGTTTGTGATTAAAATTTAGTAACGCAACATGCAAAAATATGTAAAAAGTGCTACAAAAATGCAAATATATTGGATATTACGAATTACAAAGGTAGTTTAAGACGAAGGATTACGATTTCTCGAAAATGAATGGTGGTAGTTGAAAAATTCAAAAAGAATTTTGAAATAAAATACTTCCAAATGACCATAAACATCTTTACCGACCAAAAATTACCTCGAGAAAAAATATAACCCCAAATTTGCATAAACAACACATTTTGTTTATCTTTAGATTTGAATATCTCAAAAACGTGACGTGCTAAAGCAATTTCTAGATCAGATTTGAACTCAGCACATCAAAGATCATCAGAAAAGAATATTTTGGTTCATTTTACAGACGTTGCAGAGATGATGCACAATCATTTCCGCCAAACATTCATAAATGCAACAAACCCGCATGAGTTTTTGCGTAACATGTTCATTATTGCAAACTCGCATCAAGCGATGTGCAAACTTCAAACAAATAAGAATCAAAAAAATTATTGCGTCACGCATCAGCATCGCAAAAAAGCAGAGATAAGGAAACATTTGACGTTTATGAATTTACCCTATGATTACAATATTTTCTAATTTTTTTTTCAATTTTTGAAATATTTTTTCTCTCCTTGAAAATGGTATCACGTCAATAATATTTTAAGGCATGCTTCTAAGGATAAAATCATATGAGGGAAAAACTCTATCTTCCCCCCCGAGGCAAAGGGCCAATTTCTGAAAAATTAGTGATTTTTTTAATTTCTCAAAAAGGTTTTTTACATTAAAAAATATTGTGGTCAAAAATTTGATTTCGGCTTAAAAGCTGCGTAATAAAATGTAATATTTTTAATTTTTTTTAATCGAAGGGGTCACACTTTTTAAAAATGTCAATTTAAATTTTTAAACGTAAGTAACTGGGTTATAAATACTTCTAATAATTAAAAAAAAAAATTTCCTGAAACAACATTTTTAGAGACGAAAAAAAGATAAACTACTTTTTAAGATATCGATAAAAATTACTTGTCCATTATTCATCGAAAGAAATATTATCAAAAATTTCAAAAATAGATTACTCAATACCAGTTTGGAATATAAGGCTGAAAGTTGGTGAGCGAAAAGGGTTGGGTCAAAAACTCTGTGATTTGGCATGGAATGCCCCTTTATCTCAAAATGAATGCTCATTATCTATAAAAGAATAGGAAAAATCTAAGTTATCGTCAATTTTAATGATTAAATTGCTTTTGCAAAGTGGGCGTGTTAGTGGGTGTTGTAGAAGAAAGTGCATTGCACACACAAAAACCGTTGACTCGATGTCCAAAATTTTTCCGATTTTTGAAAGACGAGTCAAGATTCTTTAGAAATAAAGCTAGATTTATCCACAACCTTTATCAGGATATATTTTTTATTTCGAATACTAGGCCACTTTAGCATTAAACATGGAATTAAAATATTAATCTAATCAATGCTTAAAGTTGCTGAAGTTTCGATTTCGAAAATGAGTTGACAATTTTGGGGCAGTATTTCGTGGCATAATGGTTAGTGCGTAAGACTGTCATGCCAACGGTCTGGATTCGATTTCAAGCTACTGCCACCTAAAAACAGAAATGGTTTTTTCCGAGGTATCTGCCTCTTGCGAGGAACTGACACTTCCTTCAAGAGTATACTTGTCACGAATAAGTGCTTCTCATCTAGCCGTTCGGTCTCGGCAAAAAAATGTAGGTCCCCTCCATTCCTGCCAAAACACCCACACAGGAATGGTTGAGAGTTGTAAGTCACTAGGCCCTGGTTCTCCACGAGTAGTTGCGCCACCTTATTTATTTTTCTTTTTACATATTTGAAAATTTTGGCATAAAGATATGCAAATACAGAATTTTGGTTTACGAAAATAATTGCGTGAAACAGCGGTTGTACACAATCGTACATAGGTTCATAGGACTTTAAATTCAACTTCAAAAATGTTTGGACGACAATTTCTTAGGGAGGGTCTCTCGAGACGTATTTTTCGATGAGGAAAAATGCAAATCCCATATTTAGGAGAGAAAATTCGAACTGAAAAACACAGTTTTTTAGAATAAATCAGACTTAGATTCTGTGTTTTTACATTTTAAATCCTATATTATGGATTTAAATTTTCAAATGGCAACCAAGTGTCAATTAACATTCCTTAAAGTAGTAGGGGCATTGCACAATTTAAACAAAATTAATAAATTCTTTTACAGAAATTATAATTTAAAAATTTGGGTTTCTCATCAGGACCTACTGCTTTGTGTTCAACAAAAAACTTAGTAAAGTAACAGGATGACGGGATCGAATACTGCTTTTTTATTTTTCTGGGAAAGGCTATAGGCATATTTGTACCTTTAAAACTTCCTTTTGACATGGAAGGTGTGATTCTATGATTTTTTTTTCATTGAAATCTGGGCAGCTTTTCTAGGTATTCAAACTGAATCTAAAAATATATTGTGATTTCAATATATTCATTTTAAATCATAGAAAATTATTTAAAATTTAAAAGACTGCAATCACCTACAATACACACACAGATTTTAAAGAAATTGTTCAAAATAAATACCTTAAGAGTTATCTCTAATGAAAATCGAGCCTTTTATAAGAGAGAAATTACCAATAGCAACATTTTCTCAATCATTTGATACCTACCGAATCTCTTCAATTGAATTCTGAAGAAATAATTCTTTTAAAACATTAATTATCATAGTAAGATGTTATTAGATTTATAATGAAAGGTTGATAATACCCCAATATTATTGATAGTGAGCAATCAATTTCGAAAAGCGTAAATAAATCTCTGATGCGTTATCATCAACTTTCCTTAATTTACAGACAGTGTTTCTCCTTTAAAAGATTTTCCAAATCGGCTCTTAAAAAATATAAAAAAAATAATTGGAGCAATAGCTCGTGAAGAATCAATGCCAAGAGGACCATATCTCAATGTGCGTCAAAATAAGAATGGAGGCAACGATGGTTTAATGAGATTGAACAGCTAAGATGACAAGGTGTACTCTCAGAGGATTTTTCACGTCCGTCATCGCAAAAGGTACTAATCCTGAAAATATTTTTCAACGCATTCACTACATCACCCAGATTGTATTGGTACTCGGCTCTAAAAGAACTTAATTGGAGCTCTTTTATCAATTTCAACAAATAATAATAACTTGTAAGCTATCAATAACAAATTGTCTGTGAACAAAAAGGTCTTATCGTCAGGTTAAACATTGAGAACCAATTAGTACTAAATATACCTTTTATGTCAGGTTTCTTCAAGTCTCCAAGGTAACCGTCATTACTATATACCAAAACGTGTTCTTCAAAAATATACCCTCTAATCAAGCAATGAAAATAAATACCCTTAGAAGATTTTATTATCTTAAAGATACATCGTTATTACTTCTATACCAACATCCATCAACTCACACAGATTAGCTTGTCACTTTGTCAATCAACCATAAGGTTGGAAAATTTTTGGAATTTATGGAAAGAAAAAAGAAATCAACTTCTCTGTGTCAAATTTTAACGAATCTCATATCTTTCATAGTACACAGTTACACAAACCTACATGTGTGTATGTGTAGTTTCATAATGATGCTAAAACCAAAAACATGACCCTCATCAAAACCCGAAAATCACTTTACCCTAAAGCGTTTGTAATGTTCGTTATTATTCTCCATCGTTCTGTATAGTAATGTAACATGAATCATTTCGACCATGGCCAAGCCATACCCAAACCACACACATATATTCCCTATTTACACCTCTTCCCACACTTTCCCTCTCTCTCTCTCTCAATAAAGCCCTACTAAATGAATGAATTTTCAGAGGAAAAACAAGCGTTGAGTGGAGTGTGTATGGTCCTTTTTTGGACATTTGAACCTATAAACAAAATGTCACATAGAACATGAGTAGTTGTTCACATGGTGCACACAAAAACATCATCGATGAAATAATTATTTCAATCTTGTAAAACTATCCAAGCAAAGGGTAACGGTAACGGACGAACGACACGAAGGGACAGTTAGAAGAGTCCCCCCGATAATCATGCACAAAAGGTGCCAGGATTTAACAACAAAACTCTTTCTCTCCCTGCTGGAACTGGGAGCATCCTTTGTGTGATGGATACAGTAGAAGCCTTGAAGTCGTATTTTTATAAATATTTGAACTTTAAAGACAAGGCAAAATTAATTTATGTCGTTTTCGTTTTGATTTTCAGAATGTTTTACTCCTTTTTGAATCCAATCGACTATGAAAACATCATGCTGTCAAATTTACACACACACTACTGAATGACGCCATTTTAAAAAATGGCTTCCTCAAGCATTTATCACTTTTGACAATTAGTCCCACGGAAAACTGTATATGTATGCGTGTATTCCAAATCTATTCCTTCCTGAAATCGGGAACACGAAAAGACTCCGAAAACATTATTCGGAACACAACCAATCGAAGGCTTTTGGAATAGTAGGAGTCAAAAAGGAGTACGCGGAATGTTAAAGTCCAAGCCAAAACGACATTACAAACAATTTAAATTAATGTAGTCTTTTTCAAATCATCAATCCGAGACAGAAATTGAAAAAAATTATTAGTTACTAGGCCCGTTTGTGATGTTTTTTTTCAAAATCTATTGCGGCTCTTACAAAAAAAAGTGTTATAATCATTTTTTTTTAAATTACTTTCAACTTTTATTCAAAAAAACTAACTGCTTTTGAAAAATGTACATCAAACTTAAAGGAAGTCCTTTCTAATGCACAAAATCAAAAGCAGTGCCAACGATAACACTCGCATCGATAAAATTCGTCGAGAAATGAAAAAAAAATTGAAACGATCTTTCATTGAATAAGAAAACGGTTTAACGATATTTCACAAACGAACGTCAAATATCGAATGACAAAATCAAGCCTTTTTATAAAAATCGCAAAACAAAATCTGCAATTAACAATCCTTGCTTTTCATACTTTTGCAATTTCAAATCAACCTTTGAACAAAACTCGCATTTATTTACGACTCGAACTAAAAAATATCGATAAACGATAATTTTGGTACAAGAGTTTGCGAATAAAAAGAAATATTTAGCAACAAAGGCAAAATAAATTTGCGAAACTATGGGGATCCATTTAAAACATACACTAAAAATGAAAAACGTGGGTTGCTTGCAATAGATGGTAAGAACTTCATAACAGGAAGGGTTTTCCAATATCGACATTGATAGTAAAGGGTTTTTCAACAGGGACGTTACAAAAGTAGAGCGACGGGGACAGCAAATGACGCCATATTTGTTGCCGTCCTTTTGACATTTCTCTTCAGTAAGGTTTGCCATTTCATGATGAAAAGATATACGAGCCAGCAACGAGTCGAAATTATTAAAATTTACTAACGAAATTCGGAGTCAGTGGCCTCAACGTTAAGAGCGCGTTAAGAGCGTCCAATTTATCGTCCTAGCAGATCAACAATTGAGCGTCTAGTGGAAAAATTTGAATCCACAGGCACAGTGCCAGTGAGACAAAGAAGTGCCCGTAGTGTCGAGAATATTGCTGCCGCTGAGGCTTCAGTTGCAGAAAGCCCAAATGTGTCTCTCACAAGTCGTTCTCAAGCGTTGGGCATCTCTGTGACGTCATTGTGGCGAATTTTTCGAAAAGATCTTGACCTACATCCTTACAAGATTAAATTGACGCAAGAACTGAAGCCGCTTGACCACCAGAAGCATTGTATGAGCAACAACTTGAAAACGATTCGGATTTTCATCGAGAAATCATCTTCAGCGATGAGGCTCATTTCTGGCTGAATGGCTTCGTCAATAAACAAAATATGCGGTATTGGTCAGGGATCGCTACCGTTCAATGTTAACCGAATACTTTTGGCCCCATGGATGATATGGACTTGGGGGACATGTGGTTCCAACAGGACGGCTCCACAAGCCACACAATCAATTTATTGGAAACCATGTTTGGAGAACGTGTTATCTCACGAAATAGTCCAGTCGCTTGGCCGCCTCGGTCGTGTGATTTGACGCCGTTAGACTATTTCCTGTGGGGCTACGTCAAGTGTATGGTCTATGCCAACAAGCCAGCGACGATTGATGAACTTCATTGATATCCAAAACCGTTTTTGTTTTATTTAAAAAAAAAAACTTTTGTAGCGCTCTTATTGAAAAACCCGATATGTTTTATTTTTTTTTATTTTTAAGTCACTGATGCCAGAACAGAAGCTCGCCGCTGTGTATTCAACTGCCACAGACCACAAAATCAATGGCCCCAGTTTCTCGATATCACCAATATGCAAGCCGAAACCACAATAGGTTAGCAACCACCCCCGAAAATGGACCTGAGGTATGGTAATGAATGTGTGTAGTTGAAAAAGGTGACAGAGGATGCACATGCGAATATGCAGCGGAAACCAAGAGCAAAAGAGAGGAGACAAAGAGCCAGCGTATAAAGAAGAGCGCGTTTGCAATCTCCCAGCTCAAGGAATGCAGACACTTCGAAACAGCATATGTCACCTAGTCACCAAAGCACAGGGAATAGTAGTTGTATTCAAGCTGTATTTCCAGCAACTGCTAAATTACAGGAAGACTGAAAAATAGGACAAGAAGACATCACATCTCGCCAATGAAGACCCAGTACCCCCACCCAGTAAAGAAAGGGGTTGACTTTGCCATGAAGAAGCTCAAGAACAACAAGGCCGACGGATCTTATGGTTTTCCAGCAGAGCTTTTCAAGCTCGGAACACGTTTGGCAGGACAATACAAGCCAAGTATACTCCCAGCCAGACAGATCGACCATTGACTAAATATTCACTCGAAGCAAATCCTGTCAAAAAAAACACCGAGTTAAAAGTCGAGAATCAGGGCTGCCATGTCTTGAACTAGTTTGATAGCACAATTTGAAAAAAAAAAAATTTGCTCAAAATCGGATCAAAAAAAGTAGCCCAAAAAGTAGCCCAATACCAATACATTTTTGTTATAATTATGGGAGTTCTGGGGAACAGCATATAAACTGAATAATATTATTAGAGTGAAGATTATTGCGGTTGGTTTGATGAGTCAAACCAATGAGTATGTTCAGTAAATGAAAAGCGGTGCCGAATTGTGGAATGCGTTAAAAGAGAGCAAAGTAGTTTTTTATATGGTTTATTTTATAATAGTTAATTTATGTAAGAAAAAATACCGCCCAAGATTAGATTTAGGCTATTTATAGCCCAATTACGATTGAACTGTCATACTGAAATTGTTGTCGGTAATTTTGGAAAAAGATAGCCCAATTTTCGATAAACAGCCCAATCTGACAACCTTGTCGAGAATCATCATCTATTCAAAGCATTCATTGTTAGGAGCTTTATATGTTCTTGGATGATCAAACTTGTCCAGTTGTGTCACGTGACATTGGAAAAATATGCGATGCAATGGGCAGTTAGGGAAAAGCTCTTTCGAACTATTTGAAATATGCACAGAGCTCCAACATCTATCATGTGTGATTTATCCAATCTCGTTATGATGGAGCGAATAATACGTTGATACTGAAGGCACTATTTTCATCGGATCTGTCCAACTTCTAGGATTATGCCGTGGATATCGACATAATCTGTTCGGGAACAGAAAAGACCAAATATATGCTTTCAGCAAAAAATTAAAGATCTGTCAACTGGCTAGATGATTGAAACAACTTCAAAGTAGTTAAGGAGTTCCTCTTCCTTGGAAACGATGAAGTTTACTCTAGCTACTTCGGTTTAGTACAGCTACAGATGGATTCAATACTCCTCAAACGAAAAACGAAGTACTCGCTCTATTAAACCCTTATGCAGCCGGTCTTGCTTCATGGCGCCTAGTGTTGGGCGGTAAGCAGAAAAGGGTTGGCTGATATTGGGATTTTTTGAAATAAACATTTTTCGATGGATAATAATTAAAATTATTTGTCCTGTGTGTGAAGAGGGTGAATCAAGAAGAAGACACAACCACGAACTCTATGAGCTGTATCTAGATGCGGATGCAGTCCAGAAAATCAAAACACGTCGTCGACTACATTGGCTCGGCCCACAGAGGGAATGGACAGACAATAATGCGTCCTAAAATCCCAGTCCCTAGGTTTGAGTGAACGAAAAAGACATCCGACACGATTTAAAGAAAACGCCGTCACGGATAGCAGAAAGCTAGGTCTGGATGAATGGAAGCCTCGTGCTTGCGATCGAAGAGTGTGGCAGATTGCCGTGTCTCAGAATGCGATCCTTTATGAATTATGAGCTCTATAAGTAAGTAAGCCAGAAGTCAGATCATCATGACAACTGATATGATTGAGCAACGTGGTAACCCCTACAGGGGTGGCAATGATGAGATCATTCATGATCATATGATGGATAATATGGTCATCGTTCTCAGTTGACTGTTAAACGATTGGTGGACAAATTTAATTCGACTGGTTTAATGAACAATCAGTCAACACCCGTCCTTCAACTAAATGTACTCTTTGCTGAAAATACCGTCGCTGTCCATGAAAGTATCAGCCAGTCCATTCCATTCTACGAATTTGGTTGACAGAGCCCTATAAAAACCGATCGATAGATCGATGATAACCAATTTCGTTGAGTGCGAAAAGGAACTCATTTGCTCACTAAGGAAGGTAAGAAATAAGAGTCATACGAATATTGGTATCAAATTACTTTTTTTTTCTAATGATCTGACAGAACATATGTCGTTGTATGAAGATGAGCGTTATACTACCTTTTTATTAGGCCAAATGAGGTAATTTCGATGAAAATTTCCAAATTTGTTACAAAATCATCTCATTTCTCATACAAATTCATATTTCGAAATGGTTATCCTTACAAAGAAGTCACACTAGCTAAAAGCTATTAGGCTTTTGCTTGGTTTTATTTACAGGAAATTAATTTAAGGCTAGCTGAAGTTGCTTTTTAAATCTACCTTAAAATTTAATTTAACTAACATACGTTTGTCTTAAGTCTTATCGATACCATTGCTCTTTAAAATTGATCCTTTTTTCTATCACAGGAATATCCTAAGTCTTTTCTGAAGATTTTGTATGTCTTGAATTTAATCCGACTGGAAACATTGACAATTAATGTATAACCCAACTCTCTGGCGAGTTCTTACTTGCTCGTGTTGCCTCCGAGTAAGGTAAATTTTTAAGAATCACCAATATTCTGGAGTTTGAAACACAAAGTACCGAGATAAAGAGACTCTACTGTTTGATTTAAATACCTAGCCAAAAATTATTCCACTTCAGTCAGCACACAGCACCCACCGTCACCGTAGTGCAGTGCAGTGCAGTGTGTGGTGGTACAAAACTTCCAAAAACGTTTTATTTGCAACAACACCGTTTCACCCAGAAAACAAAATGAATGAATGGTTTCGTTCGCCAGGATGTGTGACATGTTCCCTGTGGGTAGAGCTTTCAAATAATTAGACTTGGTAGTTGATTTGCAACCCTATACCAGAGCCACCATGATGTTTACCAGCTAAAGGGGTCGACATACCGTTTTGATTGTTCGCCCGGAGAATGTGTTCTAACATGACGTTGTTGACCTCAAATTATGAATGCAAAAGAATACAAAAATATAAGTTTATAGGAACGAAGTCCTGGAATAAATTCTATTTTAATTGGGTCGATGAAAGAGTGTCAGAAAGTGAATAGAGAAGAGAAGTGGAGGAGGAGAAAAATTTTACACACACAATCTATAAATTTTTTTTATTTTTCTCGGAACAAAAGGTAGGTATATGATATTTTCTGGAAGCCGAAGGTAAAGCCTGGCTTTTCGAATTCTTATAATAAAGAATACCAGGAAAGATAAATATGGAAATTAGTAATTTGCAAAGGACAGCTTTAAGGCATTATGCATCAGCAGGTAAAATGTAGAAGGTGGTTTTGAACACCTGAGATAAATTAATTTCTTAAAATTGAGTATCGTTTTTGTTTACGATTTTAGATTGCAAGAGAAAATAATAATAGATTTTTGCTTTAAATTTAGCTATGAGTTATAATTTAATTGTGTTGAAAAGTTGAAGAAAATTATTTTGCACCTGCTCATATAGTTTATTCATATAAACCACATATTATGTCGTAGAACTTTAGTTTCTTGCGAAAGGAGATCTACAAGGTAAAGTAGTTTATAGTTTCAATTTTCTTATTTCCAATTCTGGGGAGGAAATTCATTGGATCCATAATGTAGTTAATGAATTGACATATCGATTATACAGAATTTATTAGAATTTCATCTTAAATGGAGATTATATTTTTTAAAAGTAAATAAAATCAAAATGGAATGAATATCTTACTTCATTTTCCAAAAGAAAAATGAATGAAGAAATACAAATTAAAACTCTTTATTTCTTCAGTTTAAAGGGTTTTGAGCTTTTAACTCATTTATTAATTATCCAATTTTTTAAAAAATATTGTAATCAAATTCAGGGAAGTTTATAGTTACCTTTGTTCAGAAGTTAAAAAATTCAAATTTCTAAGCTATGAAATAAAAATTTGGTACGCCCTAAGTAAAGGGTGTTTTTTTAGACGTGCGGTTTTAAATCTGGCAATACTTTTTTCGGAGTTGGTCTTTTTGACAGCTGTCACTTGATTTATGCCATTTCACAATGAATAGTTTTACGACCTTGCTTTCCAACAAGATGGCGCTACATGCCATACAGCCAACGAAGCAGTCAATTTATTGAAGGAAACTTTTGGTGAGCGCATTATCTCGCGTCATGGGCCTGTGGCGTTGCCTCCCAAATCATGCAATTTAACACCGCAAGACTATTTTTTGCGGGGCTATGTTAAGTCACTTGTCTACGCAGATAAGCCCGAGACGATAGACACCTTGAATGACATACGACCCCAATTGCTGCAAAAAGTGGTCGAAAATTAGACCTCTCGGCTTGAATTTATTCGAGCCAGTCGCGGCGGCCACTTGCCCGAAATCATTTTTAGAACATAACCTTGAATGACATACGACCCCAATTGCTGCAAAAAGTGGTCGAAAATTAGACCTCTCGGCTTGAATTTATTCGAGCCAGTCGCGGCGGCCACTTGCCCGAAATCATTTTTAGAACATAATGGCAAACGCTTATCTTTATAATAAAGCTTAATTCTTTGCCATAACATTAAATTATATGCGTTTTATTTCTTCTTGAAAAAACACAAGCCTAAAAAAACATCCGTTGCAAAGTATAAACAAAATAATGAATTCAAAATTTTATCATTACAAATCCTGAACTTCATATTTCGTCGGTTTGCTTAATTTTTTGCGCAAAAGTATTATGAAGTCGAAATTTCATAGGACCCTGGAATTTATTTTTTTTTTTAAATCTGCCTTCGGTTAATCTGTGTTCAAAAAATCTGTTCTGTTCTGAATTCAAGTTCAAATCGTGAACCTTAAATTTTCTGAGTTTGGGTTGTAAGATTCCAAGTAATTATTTTTTTTTTGGGTAGGTAGGTAATTCAATGTGTTTTGGGGTTGAAAATGTTAATTTCAAACATTCTCGATTTAAGAACTTGTGTTGAAAATGTCTTTTAAATTGCCAAAAACGTCTGTAAAGTTCCAAAATGCAGTTAAAAAAATACAACGATCACAAATTTCGAAATTAAAAGTTTTTCGATTCTTAATTCTATATTACAAAACTTTTTCTTTAAAAATTTTGAAAATCCAAATACCAGTGAGTCAATTTATGTGGTCAAAAATTAAGAACACAAAATTTCTATTTAAAAATTCCTTAAACTAAGGAACTGTTTTAACCTAACTAAGGAATTGTTTTCTTAAATTCTTCTTTCTTCAGAATTCAATAATCCTTACCTACTTCAGTAAATCTATTAGCCATTTAGTCTGTGTTCTAAAATGAAATTTCGGAAATTAATATTTTTAAATAAATTTTTTTGAACGCACAATTATTGACTAAAATTAGTTTTGGAAACTAAGACAACGGAATTGTAGGCCACCCTTTTTAGGACTTACAGTTGTGTGTTAGGAAATGGGAAGATAACATATTGGAACCCAGATTTTTGGACTCAAAATGTCTCGGAATGAATATTTTGAATAAGTAGTATTTTAGAACATAATTCCATAGACTTACAAAATTTTACATATACCTAGTATTCATAGTATTGTATTCAGAATTTACGAAGACATCATTTTAAAGTACAATTTTGTGGGATTCTTAAATAATAGGAATTCGACTTGAGATAGTTAAAATAATTAAAATATTTTGGAATAAGAATTAATTATTCAGAATCTGGGCTTCAAATTTTTTAGTACAAATTATTCTGAATTTGAGAAAACAGATTTTTTTTTAATATAGGCTTACTATGCACTTCAGAAAATGTTTCTGTATTCAAAACTTTGTGAGATAGTTTTGGAACATATTATTTCTAAATGACATTTTGGAATAAAGGTATTTCAAGAAAAAAATGTTTGAACTCTTGTTTAACGAATAAAGAATGTTGATTTTAAAATTCAGAAAACCATTTTTGAAATACAGAATGAATGTAGCAAGGTATTAAAAGTGAACAAGGAATTTGAAAGGCATTTTAATGGATCTAAAGCATTTTCGACTTCAAAATTTTGCACACAAAGTTTTTGAGTTCAAAAATCAAAAGACAAAGTCTTGAAGGACTTGCAAAATTTAGATAATGGATTGGTACGCAGAACCATTGACATTTATTTAATTTTTGGATACAAATGTATGTTGTTCTTTTTAATTTTAAAAGATAGAATCAAAGAGCATAGAGAAAATAATTTTGGAATACAAATTATTGTATTCAGAATTTGGGGAGGAACGAGAAAGAATTTCGGCACAGAATCTTATGAACCTATACAATTTTGGAATACGGGTTCTTATATTTAAAATTGTTCAACGAATAATTTTTGACAAGTGTAATTTTGAATACATTTTTTTAAAGAATTTAAGGGAACAGAATTAATTTATGTATGAAAAATATTCAATGGACTTACAAAATTAAGAAAAAATGTAAGATTTGTATTTAGATCAATAATTTTTTAAATCAGAATTTTGAAAGTCAAAATTTTGTATCAAATCGAATATAAGAATTTTGAAATTAAGTACTTGAGAACCCAGAGTCTTGAGTTCAAATTTCGGAGGATAACATTTTAAAGACACACTTTTATGGAATACGTAATTTTTTTTTTCAATTTAGTTTGAGAAGATTGAATTTGAGAATAAAGATGTCGACATTCTGAATTTTTGGCTGAATGAAAATATATGAATGGATTAGCAGAATTGTTTTTAAAAGGGTTTTGTATTATTTGTTTTGTGTTGTATGTTTTGAAGTCAACATCTTTTAATTTGGTTTTCAAGACTTAAAAAAAAATAAAACAGATTTTTAGAAAACAACATTTTGGATAAAAATTAAATTTGCACACAGAATTTGAGAACACATATTCCTAATTGACTTCAGAAGTTTAGTAGAAAGACAAAATTTTCGGAATTATAAAATAAATAAAATACAATTTTGTTCTTTCTCATAAAATATATCGAATTAATTTTAGAATATAATTTTGTGAACTCATACAAATTTTGGTATTCAGAACTTTAAAAAAAATTGATTTCCAGAATTTTGTAAATATCTATTTTTATTAAAAATATTGAATTCACAAATATTTGATAAAAAATATTTTCATTTAGAATTTCAAAAGGCAGTATTTTTGAAGACCAGTTTTACTAACTAACAAAATACAGATTTGTGTATTGAAAGAAGTTAAGTGGACATTAATGTTCTTAAATACAGGATTTATATATGAAATTCTGAATGAAGATGGAACAATTTCCGAGTAAAGATTTGTATTTATAATTTTTTAACACAAAATTATTAACTTATTGAATTTTGAACAAAGATATTTTCGAGTACAAAAGAAGAAACTTTGGAGCATGCAGTTCGACTTGAAAAAAATATTAACTTAAGTGCAAAATTATATTTGACAATAGTACTGAGATCAAAAATTTTGAATATTAAAACTTGTATTCCAATTTTTTTTAAAGCCCAATGGAAATGTGTTTCAAAATAATTTTTTTTTTAATTTAAGACTCTATTTATTCGGTTGATATACTGAACGAATTTTTACGAAACTTTCAGCAAATTTCAGCGAATTCCATAAATATTCCATACACATATTAATCTGGACGAAATTTCAAAGCAAAGATTTGAGCAAAAACTATTAACTATCACAAATCAGAAGAGAGCTAAAGTTAAATGAAGGCCTTAACTCAAATTCATATTCGAAGGATCACCCGCTGATCACGACTTAAGGGCCGTCAATACGGCTCCAAGTCAAACTCTTCATATTTCTTTAACCCCCTTCCAAAATCTACGTTAAACTCTAAAACCGTTAACGTTAAACTCTAAAAAAAAATTTTTTAATCAAAAATCTATATTTGTAAACTCTTCGAGTTCATACATATATGTTCCAAAATATTATCTTCAAAAACAAGGATACTAACATCTATGAATGTATACGCAATAAAATATAAATATCTGTGCTCCAAAGTCTACCTATAATCTTCAAAAATTTTAAATATAATATTTGATCTTAAATTATGTAAATTCAAGAAAAAGTGCTAATGTTGTCTTCGAAACTCTGTATTAAAAAAATTTATTTCACTAACGTGTGTTCCAAAATGGATTCTTCAAATATTTGTGTACCAGAATTTTATCGATAAATTTTTTGTCCACTTCCATTGAAATGTATTCCAAAATTCTGTCTTGTAAACTTGAGTGTTCTAATTCTGATTCTAAAATTGTGGATATCACAAATTTTTGTTTCAAAATATTGGCTTGATATAAAATCCCGTATTCCAGGATACTATAAGACTGTATTTTGAAGTTCTGTTTTCAAAAATTTATGAATTTAAAAAAATTGTATTCCCATGTTTATTTTTTTCAGAATTTTTAACTCAAATCTTCGTTAGTTCACAAAAAAGTTTGTTTAATGAATTTTTGAATCCAAACACAAAGTTAAACATTTTTGTACTCACATTATTTTTATAGGTATTTATTAAATATTTATAGTTTCAATGAAAGAAATTCGATATTCATCAAAAATGCTAACAAAAACCTTATTACTACAGAAATAATTTTTCTGTCCAGAGAAGAATATGAAACTTGTGTTCCGCAAACAGGAAATCATCGAAAGCACAAAAACTGCAGTTAAAATTTCTTCTTCAAAGAACTACATATACATCTCTCGTAAATTAATATAGCACACATCACATATGGAGAAAACCGGACAAAACATTTCCATTCTGCAACGCAATATTTCAGCCGGAAAAGTTTCCAAAATTCCAGAAACCGAACAAATATCCCTATTTGGCCATAAATTCCATGTTATTCCCAGGCACAAAACACTATACACACACACCCTCAAGACCTTACACAAAACATTCACGTACTCGTACATTCAAAAAGAAGTTAAGACTTAAGAGCTAGGAGTTTCCTTATGGTAACCGACTAAAATATAACAAGGTCGTATCCTCTGGCAGTCTGTTTTACTACAAGTTGTGCTTTGGGAATACAAGCGTGTCTCATCCTCGTCGCATCGGTCGTTGGGCAGCATCGGCAGTCGTGGTATATTGTTCTATAGTTTATCTTTGGCCCATATTGTCCTCCCAACTGTTATTCGAGCAGTCCAAGTAGTTGAGTGTTGCTGCAGCAGCTGTGTAGCGGTTAAAGAGTATCTCCTAGGTTCCACCTCTCAATTTCAGGATGTCATCGTTGGCAAATTGAATTACTTTTGTTTTGGCTTTGACTTTGGCAATGGCACTTTGCAAATCCATATCGAGCATCGAGCGATAGCCTCTCAACTAAAATAGAGACAGGATATTCAAATTTCCCGGACACCAATTCAAATATGTATAGTCTATGGTTTGGTGCTCTGTATTCGACTTGGTCTAGAAAGTTTTGGTTGGGAAAACTGTGAATGCAAGACAACTCTGACTCTGGGTTAGTTGCATTAAGCAATTTTCTCTCTGGCAAAATTCATGTTGATTCGAATAATTGGTGGTTTGGTGTTTGATATTTTTTTTTTTTTGCTTGACAAATTTGAAAGGTTTTTTTTAATCCCTTTTGGATTTGAGGGGTTTAGCAGAGGTATTTAGAGGAGATAGCGATTTATAGGGAAAATTATCAAATTAGTGAAATTAATTTTGCCAATAATCGATTTTTGAAAAAGACATAAAAAGAGACTGGTTGATTCAGTTTCGATTAAAATAAACTTTCCTATCGAAATGATTTAAACAAATTTTTAAAACAAATAAACAACAACATAAAATTGAGACTAGCAAAAGAAGAATGCCCAAATATGTTTGGGCGAAAAACCCAAGCAAAAGGATTGAGGGCAGTCATTTTCGTGACTATGGTTATGACATTTTTTATATTTTTAATAACCCAGTGCTTTTTCATGAGAGCAAAGGGCGATATTCATTTTATTTTCACTAAAAATTTTCCATTTTGCATTTTTGTTTTGCAGAGAAAAGTAAGTAAAAAATAAACTTAACAAAAAACATGAGGCTTAAGGCTTCTATAACATGTACAAAAGGTTCAATATTCTAAGCGAATTTTTAAAAATTTCTCAACAAATTTCATAAGAAATATTTGTTCTTCAAAAAATACTAGACAGCTGCGAAACTCTGAACCAGTCCTGATGATGTTCGTACTTCGAGACTTTGTAAACCTGAAAAACTATTCTTTTGTCAAACTCTGAAGGAATTCAAATGGAATTTTGAACGAATTTACACTAACTCTCCACTAATTTCATTAAAAATTGTTCCTAAAACCTACCAAACACTAACTAACCTCAAAGCTCTCAATAAATCCTAATAATAATCTTGCTAAGAGACTCTGAACGAGTCAAAACTTTCCACAAATTTCAAATTTTTAACGTTACCATCCAGATTTTTCAAAAAAATTCTCTTTAGGACCTTTAAAATATTGATCAACCGAAAAACTCTTAGCGAGTCTTTATGATAGTCCTTCTTAGAGACTCTCGGCAAGTCTTACCCGAAAACCTGTTGGGTTGTGTTGAACAAAATTTAACGAAAATTTCAGCGAATTCCATAAATATTCCATTTATACATATTAATCTAGATGAAATTTCAGAACAAAAACTATTAACTATCACAAATCAGAAGAGAGCTAAAGTTAGATGAAGGCCTTAACTCAAATTCATATTCAAAGGGTCACCCGCTGATCACGACTTAAGGGCCGGCAAGGACGGTATCAACATAAGTTTTTTCAGCAAAATTTCATCAAGTCAATAAGCACTTGGGTATAGGCTTTAGGTCATCAGAAAAGTTGCATGCTTGCTTTTACGCAGTCCAAGACAGCGCTGCGACGGCATGCCTAAAGCGTCAATACGGCTCCAAGTCAAACTCTTCATATTTCTTTAGCCCCCTTCCAAAATCTACGTTATTTATGTTTGGCTCAAATGGATGCTTTAGTAGCCTTTTATATTTTAATTTGCCATTCAAGTTAGTTTTTTATTCGTTCGATGTATGCAGTTGTTCGTATATGTATTCGGCGACAGCAAAATTCTGAACGAGTCTATTTATGATAATCTTTCCCAGAGACTTTATACGAGTTTTAGGATTCTCCCAGAAAACGAATTCTAAACGAATTTCATACGAATCATCTTTCAAAATTATCTCTCCAAAAACTAGACAGCCACGAAACTCTGAACGAGTCCGCCCGTAAACCTTTCAAAATAATTCGGACTGAATTTTTGCGAAACACGAATTGCATAGAAATTCTCTTATATTTCTCCAAAATATTTGATAGCCGCAAGACTCTGAACGAGTATTAATTATATTCTTCCTGAGAGACTCTAAACGAATCTTACGATTCTGTTAAAAAAAACCCTACTCTCCACTAATTTCATACAATTTTTTGATATTCTTCAAAAAAACAAGATAAATCTCTGATTGAATACTAGCTAATAAATTAGTGCGGCAATCTGTCAACTTGTTGTTAAACTCTGAAAGTGTTACAATGCAATTTTAATGGATTTTAACGAAACTATCTACGAATTTAATCTATTCTATTATTTTTCTCCAAAATACCAGACAATTGAAAAAGTGAAAAAATATTTGAATAGAAACAAAGAAATCAAGGTCCTAATTTTTTGGAAATTTGATTTGTCAAAACGATTGAAGGAGCCAAGTTTTCAATCAAGAGAAAGAAATATTATTTTACTGAGCCCATTTCCCTTCCTAGGCCTAATTATATTTTATTTTGAATTATTATACCCGCTTTCCTCTGAATTAACGTTTTCCAACACAAAAAAGAATTTCAAAAATCAGATTTCTAAATGTATTAAATTCCAAATCAGTTAAAAAATCGCTTAGTTTTTTAAAACCTTCTAACCTTAGAGCCATCCTCGAAGTTTCACCTTTCAAACACAAAAAAGAACTGTGAAAACTGAATTTTAAGTTTATGAGATAATCGTTTAAAAATTAACAACGAAAACAATCTAATAAAGCAACTTTTTTGAAAAACAGTTTGAGTGCCTCGTTAGCAAAATCTTGAACAAATTTTGACTAAACTTTACAAAAACCATTTCGGGATGATACCAAAAGTATGTCTCATATTTTTTAGCTCAATCGGTTTGGAGGTTTCAAAATCCATAGCATACTATAAATCCAAAAGGTAGACAGGTTTAGGTGTTTTAAAAATAATTTACAAAACGAATTCCACGCATAGTTTTCACTTTTTAAACTCAAAAATGTTTGTACATACGAATTTGGGAAATTCTTAACACATCAGAAGGACATAACTCTAGTAACGTAAAGTACCACCCATGAGACCCAGCCGTTGGTTTTATCAATTTATATTGGGAGCGGACTATCGATAACAAATTTCCCTGGAAATGTTTCCCTGCTTCGAATGTTGAGAATGATTTTCGAAAGTTTTCCTTGAAGTTTATTGATCTCGGGAATAAATTTTCCAAGGGTACTCGTATATTTGCCTTAATTCGAGCGTAAAGTGATCAATAGAAACGCAAGTAAAAGGGAAAAAATTCCAAGGGAAATTTTATTTCCGATAGCTAATGGTGCGGTATATTTTCGAATAAAGCCTTACCTACTTTCAAATTCTCTTAAACAAAAGGTTTTTGTTTGTTTTACTTCTTAAAATATAATGTACATATGTATGTTAAATGTTTGCATTCTTGTTGTATTTTTAGTTTGTTTTTTAACTTACAAATATAAATAAAAACAAAACATTACTTACCAAATATGCGTAAAATAAATTTGATACACACTCCTTCGGCAAACTGCAAATGACCATAAGTTGTTTCCATCGCTGGTTCCTACTTTATTTATTTTGGCATATTCAACAACACAGTTTCTGAAAAAAGCAAATAAAACACAAATTTAATAAATCAATTCATTTATCTCGAATTTGTTAAAGGGATTATGTTTTTTTAAACAATCATTAAAGTAATTTATTTAAATTTTTTTAGTAGGTACGAGTAATTCGTTGAGTTAAAATTTCCCGATCATAAAATGACAGACAACCTTTTCTGAATTAAAAAAAAATTATCCTTTCTCAAAAGCACATTCAATTCACCACACACTGCATTGCCACTGAAAAGCAACAAAATGGCAGCACGAACAGATTTAATTTTAACTAAAATTTAATTTTACAAATACATAACCATTTTTCAGTCAAATGGGATGAAACTTTTATGAAAAACATAGATTTTCACTTGATAAACAATAATCATTTGAAATATTTATTTTTTTTTTGTATAACTTTACAGTTACAGTTTTAATATTTTTTTATTTTAAAATCGCGGAGCAAAGTAAACAAACTGAAACGTACCTTTGATTTCACAAATTAATTTTGATCGACTGGACACTTGAGGCTGCTCTGAGCTTTTAACACTTTAAAATTCTGTTAATCTCCTCACTCCAGAGAGTCAATGCACAAAGCAATCGAGATCGAGAGTCGAGACTCGACTGAAATGATCGTGTGTGTTGTGTGTGTGTGAGATTAAATGGAAGACTGTAGCTGAGTGGAGAGTGTGGGTGTGGTGTAAGCTGTAAGAGCCTTGATTATTTGTTTTGAGTTGAGAATTTTGCTTGCTAACAAGAGAAATTAATTGAAGAAGGGAGAATTTCACCCACAATTTTGGTCGAATCTTAAAAAAAAAAAATGAATTGGTGGTGGGAGAAATTTTGTATGGCAGGTGGCAGGGTGTTTTGTTGTTTTTTTTTTTTTTGTTTTCAGATGCCCAAAAGGAATTACTGGATACAGGGTGGGCCTATTATAAATGTAAAAGTATTTTTATTTTTACTAATTTTCTTAACTTCACTCATATAAATTGATATTCAAATAAGTAGTTCTTACAGTTTTTTTGATTTTCAATAAATACAAAAAAGACGAGTTTGGAACAAATTTAATGTTTAAATTAAAAACAAAAGTATTGATGGTTATTCTTATGAAAGAAAAATTACTTTTTAAAAGTACTTTCCGTCATTACCACCACGTCGCAACTGTCTTAAAAAGAATGGCTGCCTTTTAGTAAGGCATTCACGTTGGGACAGTTGTGTGGACGGTCACGAGAATCGTAGAAAGTTCTTCCTAACCGGCAGACAGTTATTTTTAATTGGAAGCGGAGCACTACAGTGCTAAGAAAAGAGACAGGTTTTGTAGGAAAAATAAGTAATCAAAATGAAAAAAAAGATGGTTATACAGCGATGTTTTCGCACTAGCCCACATAGTTTTATTTTCACGACGCAAACCATATATGTCATGGTTAAATTGTTCAATGTTTGCTCATATTTACCTTTTCATTTTGGATATTCCCTTAACAAAAAATGAGCACTTGGCATAAAAGGGATAAAAGAATTTGAAACAAAAGCCATTTTTAAGATATGTACAAATAAGCTTTTAAAATTTTTGGAATTCACTCGAAAATATGATTCAAAATCTAGTCAGCGTCAGCAATCTTTTACCAAAAATTGTAATTTGTGAAATGCCTTCAAAAATATGAATGAGAATCTTCCAAAAATGACTTGAAATTGGCTCTAAAAATGGAGATAATTCAATGTGAGGAAATACTCCACTAAAAATGGCGAAATTGAGGAATCCCACCAAGGTTAATGACAAAATTCGGACAAGGGGGAATTTCCTTATAATGAAAAAACCTTTCATTCAAAATTGTATTAGTCAAAGAATTTAAACAAATTGAAATAGTCCTCAAAATGGTGAGTATTCTCAAAGTGACAAAAACGAACTTGCAAGTCAACTTAAGAAAAAAATTAAAAGAGCTCTCATTTAAGTGATACAATAAGGCTAAGACCTCACTTGCGATTTTCTGTCGTTGCAACTAAAAAATTTGATCGCACCCCAGTATGATTTTTTGGTATCATGTGCGTACGCACTGGCTCAAAAGTAATTTTTCTGCGTCTACCTTTCTGTGCTAGTTTTGTTAAAACAATTCAATTATTCGACGAGATTATCCTAGTCTCGGGATTCAACATGGGTTAATTCCAGAAACGTGTTTTTCAGTCAGTTGAAATCCTAAATTAACTCCGAATTAACTGACCTATTTTGGTGAGTAAACTCAGGGACCAAATTGAGTGCGTTTTCAGATGTGGCACTATATCGATTTCGATAGAGTTTCTATAACGCCATCTATATTTCGATGAGTGAAAGGCGTAGAAGGGTGATATCCTTAGGGTCGCACATCGATGGCCCTAGATTTTTGACAACTGGAAGATAAAGTTAATCCTTAACAGAAAAACTGTTCCTGATTAATTTATTTTCAGGATTAGCAAACTCTGATTTAACTCAAAGTCAATCCTGAACTTAAAAACTGGCCCCTAAGGAACATAAAATCATTTTATCCTATGTGTATATCCGATTTGTGGGCGAAAGGTTAGAAAATTCTGTAAATTCATTTTTCCATAGCATCCATTGCGACGGTTTAAACTAAAAAACAATAATTTAAATTTTTTATCTGAAAATGGTTTATTTGTTTTGTTTAAACTCTCCCGTTGAGAATTTAATATCTTTTAAAGACATGATAATATTCCCTGAGCTCGTATACTAAGTTAAATATTTAATTTGACACAACAGCAGCTGTTTGTCATTTAAACCAAAAACACCCAATAAAAATAAAATTATCAAGAGTATCGTAAAGTGGAAAACTGACTTTGGAGCGGAAACTGAGTACCAACAGTGGGATAACTTATAAGAGAAAGTTGGATCTAAATGGGAACAAAATTCTAAAAGAAACTTTTTAAATAATATGTGTTTTCTTTTACTTTGAATTTCTGTGATTTTTGGTCCAAACTTATGTCAAAAACTGTTTTATATGAATTTTGACTGAACTTTGGTGTAAAATGCCCAGAAATGCACAGAAAATTACAGAAATTCAAAGTAAAGGAACAGACCTAACATTTCGTCGTATATCTTTTATTTGAATTTATTTGTAGACTCTTCCATTATAATGTCTCTTTGGCTTCTAAACTCAGCGGACCATGCCATGTCCTGAGATCAAACGAAGAATTTTTCTTGACAATCAAAAGTGTCCCTGTAGAAGACGTTTATCATCCCGGTCCGGATGTATGGTGCAGAGACATGGGCACTATTAAAGGTGGATGAGAACGATTTAGGCTGTTTTAAGAGGAAAATTCTCCGGGTGATTTTTGGTCCCATCTGCATAGATGGGGAAAGGAGAAGAACATACATCCACGAACTGTACGGGCTGTACAGCAACCCCGACCTTGCCAGTAAAGTGAAAAGCCAAGGACTGAGATGGCTGGGTCACTTAGAGCGAATGGAAACAATGCTCCGGCTCGGAAAGTTTTTGAATCCAACCCCGTGGGACGGCGCGTAGTAGAGAAAGACAGTGCAACAAGTAGTGCACGCAAGTGGAAGAGGACCTCAACCAACTTGGATGGAAGAAGCTTGTTGGTTGAGGCCCTGGTATACCCCGGACTGTAGCGCCATCTAAAGTAAGTAAGTACGAAAATTATTTTTACATTAACCGTCATCCTAAGAGAAAAAAGTGCAAACGTCAGGTTCAAAAATTTATCTAGTGGCATCTGGCATATTTGGAAACGTAAGGAAGAGTCTCATTTCTGTAAATAACCTAGTAGGAATTTTTCCATTAGCAAAAAATCCACAAGTACATTTTTTTATTACGTACATACATAATTACCAAAAATTATGGAAACGCATGTCCTTTCCGTTTGTCTTCATTTCGTTCCTAACTTTCAGCTTAGTTGTCCTAATGTAGAACGGCATATGCCCTGTATTTTCGATTTAATTCAATCCAATTTGATTGCTCAACACTGCACTATGCCTTTAGTTTTTCTTTTTATCTCGTTTGGCTTATGTATTCTAGTTGGACGTTTAACAACCCGCCAATTGAAAATCATATCAATGTCGATTGGAAAATTCTGTGTTTGTTGTTTGGTTAAAAAAAAGTCACAAAAAATGACTATTTGATCCAAATGGTGCAATCCAAAGGACAATCACCTACTCTATGGACAAGGACATACACATGTACATATAGTTCCTACCGGGAATAGGTGAATCGAATCAAAAAGAGAACATCACAGCACAAGAGAAAGAAAAAACCTCAATACTAAAACGGCGAGTCACTGCCAAATGTTGTTTGGAATTTAAAAAATCGATGTAATATTGAGCTTGAGCTGCATGTCCTTGTAGCATTAATTCCATAGGTATACTGATCAATTTCAAAGCTTTCAATGAAACTCCGCGAAAACACGTGTTTGCCCTACCATCAATGCACATATTAAGATAAAAAGAGTATTGGAACACTGATTGACTTCGATAGAAACATTTGTTGGTGAAATTTAATTTCCAAACAAGCAAAAGTATCCCTTTTGAAACTGTTCAATGTGTGGACATTGAAAACACACCGGGCGCCATTTTAAAATTTGTGATGGCTGAATAAAAAAAAGTTGCAAACAAAAATTATGCTTCTGACAAAAAAAATACAAACTCTGCCTATTTCCAAGAACCCTTAACATGAACAAAATTGGACACACGAGGTACAAGATTTCCAGTGAAGAAAAATAATGAAATAAAGTCCTTTGGAAAAGCAAACAAGAAACCGAATTATAACATCTTGATTCTTGACATTTTGTTGTAACACAAAAATGGCCAACTATATTCGAGATAAAATAAGTAAGTAAATTCAGAATGATAAGCCTGCCAAAGGAAGCCTATCATTTTGTGAATTAACATCAGAGACAACCTTCAGAAGTTTACAAATTAGAATTGTTGCTATAGTTATATATTGGTGTGAAGGTGTGGAAATAATCGGACAGTAAATCGAGAATGTGAAAGAAAAATACTGTATGATGCTCAGACAGGTGTTACGAATACCTACCCTTGTCAAAAAATATAAATAGCTAAATACAAAAAAATACTGGCAGACAGGTTCATTGGAAGAACGGATTTTCTCGGTAAGAAAAATTAGCAACAAAATTTAGCTGCCACTTTTGACTTGTGACGTTTACAAAGGAATTTTCATCAAATTAGTAGAGGAGATGCTTTAAAAAAAATGTTTTACCTAAATTTGATCGAAAAAATAAAATAATAGGGTGTTTTTTTTTTAGACGTGTGGTTTTCAATCTGGAAATACTTTTTTCGGAGTTGGTCTTTTTACCAGCTGTCACTTGATTTATGCTCAGTTTGGTCTGCAATTTCATAATGAATAGACTTACTCCTGAACAACGTTTGCAAATCATGCAAATTTATAAGCAAAATAATGGTTCGGTTCTAGCGACGCATCGCAAAACAATCACTTTGTTGAAGGAAACTTTTGGCGAGCGCATTATCTCGCGTAGTGGGGTTATTTTTGTGGGCTTATGAAGTTGTTTTTGTAAGCAGCCCGGGACGATTGACGCCTTGGAAGAGAATATTCGGTCCCTCACAAAAAATGTTCCTAGAATATTGATTTTTTCGCAATGCGTCGTCCGAACCCAACCATTATTTCGGTAATAAATGTTCACAATTTGCAAACGTTGTTTAGAAGTTAGTCTATTCATTATGAAATGGCAAACAAAACTGAGCATAAATCAAGTGACAGCTGTCAAACAAACAAACTCCGAAAAAAGTATTGCTAGATTGAAAACCACACGTCTAATAAAAACACCCTTTATATTAAGATGTATAGAATTCTCAGTCTTATGCCGCCATACCAAAGTAGCAACGTTAAGTATAGTCTATGTTTGGATAAAACTGGAAGTCAATTTTTTAAAAGCTTCTTATAAATACTTATGAACTTCTAAATATATCTACACTGATGCTGTAAATAAATAAAGGTAAACAGTCAATCCTTCTTGAAAGGAAATAATGAATTATTTCTTATGCAAGAAATGGATGCCGCATTTTGTTTTTGAACTTTTCTCTCGAAAATGCAAACGAAGATGAATAATATTTGGATTTAAATAAAGAAAGGGATTCCTTACTTCATGATGCTCAAAAGCCAAAGATAATGAAAAACAAAATGCACCATTAGGTCGCACGTATTTGTATTCAAGTTGCAAAGTTTACTCTTGTTCAATTACATTGTATACCCAGGTCATTACGTGAATTGAATTGTAAGGTAAAAGTTAGACAAAAATTAAAATAAGTCGCAATAAAGCAGAATCGACGCAACCAGTCATTTAAATTTACTCTCAGATCTCAAATTAACCTTAGATTTTCACGAGATCATCCTATTTATATCGTTGGATTTGAGTTAGATTCTAAATTGTGTTTTTCAATCAATTTCAATCCAAAGTAAGTTCCGGGTTTAATTAATATATTTTTATTATAAACCTAACCGCTTGGCGTTATGATTAGGGCGTTGGAATATCACGCTGAAAGTCTGGGATCGATTCTCAGCCACCGCCAGCTTAAAACTGTTTTTTTTTTAGAGTAACGATTCTTGTGAGAAACTGTGCTTCTCATCTTTGCTGGTCGGACTCGACAAAAATTGTAAGACCCCAACATTGCTGCAAGTAACACGCACACAGCAATGGTTGAGAGTTGTAAGTCTACTAGCAGCGCCAGCAAATTTATTTATTTATTTTTGGTTTACCTATTTGCAGGATTGACTAACTCTGATTTATTTTAGACTCAACACTGAAAACGGGCTGTTAAAAACTCAAACTAAAACATACATAACTCAACGTCAATTGAGGAGACTGGTGAAAAGATGGAATTTTAGTCAGTAGGATACGTGATTTCAAAGTGTTATTTACCAACATTTTTTGAGAAAGCCAAAAATGAGAGATTTGCAGTGAAAAATTGTATTCTCAAAAAAAATATTTATGAAGAGTTCGAATTTGAAAGTCAATTCGACGAGAAAAGCTAACAGAATTAGATAAAAATTAAATTTTATAAATATCTACATAATGTATATAACTGTAGAATCAAAAATAGCAGGTTGAAGAAAATTCTTTCTCTCTTTTTCTATTCATTAACTTAACGAAAATTCTTAAAATCATGAGAAAATTAAAATAGAACTCCTTCTGGGGGCCGATTCTGGTTCTGCTTCCACACTAATACCGATTTACGATCTGTGAAAATGAGAAACCAAACATCATAAACTTTTATATGAATAATTTTCTTTCACGCCGTCATTTGACGGTGTTCACATTGAACTGAAAAACTGGATTTTTGTTGACGTTTCAGTATTTACATCTTCCTTTACTGAAGAAGTAGGAGCGAGATGTGAACACTGAAACGTAAAAAAAAATCCAGTTTTTTCAGTCCAATGTGAACACCGTCTTTGGGATATTAAAAATGAAAACAAAAAATGTCAATTTGAATTATATCTCTTTCTCTGTCAAATTGTTCTCTTTAAAAATATTGAGAGAATCGAGCAGTTTTCAGCAGAAATGGTAAGGAGGTTTGAGCATCGATAATATAGTTTTCATTTACAGAACCAGATTCGGTTATTTGTGCCAAATGAATCGAAATCGAAAAAGTGAAAGGGATGCTCGGCAGCGAAAGTGAAAACTATTTGGCCAGTTTATATTTCTTGAGCGCTCAGTATTTTTCCTCAATTTTGTGACAGAGCAGGACAGTAGAATACAAACAGTATTCCTCACATAGAAGTCAAAACAACTCTCTTTTTCTTTTCTTCATATATAATTTACTGCGAAAAAAAATAATTGAGCAAGTAAATCCATAAAATTTCAGTCTCAGATTTTAAGGGGAAAAGTGAGGAATTTTTGAGAGCAATCTGTTTATATTTCTGAGCGCTCTGAGTCCTCTGAGATTTCAGAGATATATACTGGCTAATTTACTATTCACTTCTTCACAGAACCATGAACCGGCCCCCTGGAGGAATGGTTTGTAATTGGGAACTATCAACAAATGAGAAGAAAGTGAAAAACAGTTGTGGATAATTGATAGGAATAGGAAAAAGTTCGCCAAGCGAAATTGAAGAAAAGTTAATGGATCATTTTGGTCTGGAGGGGGCAAACAATTTTTTAAGCGTCCCGAGGTAGTTTTCATTTTTTCGCTACATTATCGGATTTGCTGTGTTGAATCCGAATTAGAAGTTTGCGACTTAAAATTTCGTGACTCAACATAGAAAAAAATGAAAAAAATTGGATTTTTTGGGAGTTTTTCACTGGTCGCTTGAAAACTATCAACATTATACAAACGCCAGTAGGAAATAGACATTATTTTACTGTTTCCGAAAATCCACTCGAAAACACTTATTTAATTATACACTGTGCGACAAAATTTGAATTTTTGGTATTTTTGATTAATCCTGAAGAATGACAATTTTTTATTTTTTAGCTCTTTTTCAATCTTACAAATACGGTGGAGTCTCGCTTACTTGAACAATCCCATAATTTGAACAAGCTTTTTTCCCCTTGTTTGTATTCTATAACTTGAACAATAAATTTTCAAGGCTCGGTGACATTACTAACTCAAAGTGAACAGTTAAAAGATATTGCAAACTCTTTAACTTGAACAAATTTCAAAAAAAAATTTTTTGAATAGCTTGAATTTTCTTTTTATAGCTCACTTCGTTCATAAACGATTTTTTTATAAGGAGAATGACACGAAGTTTCAAGGGCTTACTTTGAGTTTAAGATCTTATTTTATTTCCAAGTCAATTTTATAAAATGAAGTATGAGTTTTTTAAGGTGTCAAAAAAAGAAATATTTTTAAATTGGTCTTATAAGATAGGTACTCACCGAAACACAATTATTTTATCCAACTTTGAATCTGAAAATAAAAATAAATATAAATTTATTAATCAATATTTCAATTTTTATTCAGAGTTCGTAAGTTCTTATACTAAATAGAAAGTTCTTAAGGGCGATTTCATAACCTAAATGATTCCCCTATTTTACGTTAATCATTGTGCAAGACTTTTTTTTTAAACGACAACGACGAAACAAAATTTTTATTTTATAACATTTTAAAATAGTTTTGAGGTTCAAAGACAAAGAGTCTATATCTATCGGGGACGTAGTTATTATTGTTTTTTTTTTTTTTGTCTTACAAAAATATAAAATTAAAGCAATTTTCATAGAATATTTATTCAAATGGTTTTTTTAGGACTGTGTACGAGCCAAAATACCCAAAATTTAGAAAACTGCTTTCGTTATCGAAAAAAAACTTAAAAAAAGAGAAACAGCTATGCATATTCTGTATGTATGATTCATCACTTAAATATCCTAAATAAAGTTTATAAAATAGACCCCACACAACATACGAACTAAGCTTTGAGATTTTTTTCTTCTGCCGAAAAACACAAAATATGAAATTCCTTCTAAGTACCTATCACATTTTAGAAGTACAAAATGATAAAAAAAGTTTAATTTTTATTAGGTACTTGTAATTGAAATTAAGTGAAAAATTACCCCGTAGTTTTGAATCCATCCCTGAATTCTACAAACTTTTCACAAGAATTCTCAATTACCCTGCATCTTCAAAGTAACTTTTTCAAAGTAAAAAAATCAAACCAAAATGTTTTTACGAATGCCAAACATGCCCTTCCATTACCTTCGAATCGCAACTAAAAACCAAGCCCAATAGGTTTTCATTATAAGTAATTTCTATTCCATTGATAGAATCCAATATTAAGTAGACGTAAAGGTACAAGGTTCATCTTCCCACGAAGAAGTAATCGATAGTTTTGTTTAAAAATGCATGAACTCTACGCGGCTAAGTGAATCCTTCTGATGGATACTATACATGTACCTATAGCATTTAAATATACAAGGCAAAAGGCTTATGCATGTATTTGGTTTCATTCACTTTGAATTCAAAGTTTCTATTATAAGAAATGTGTATATTCCCATTGTACAACACAAAAAAGTCAATCTCCTCAACTACTACTTCACGCTTTTTGTTCGACGTCATAAATTAGTTGTAGTTCTCTTTTGAAATTCTATGGTTTTCCTATTTTCAATTTAAAAATAGATTCACAAGGATTCAACTAGAACTTGAAGTAAAATAAAAAAAAAATGTTTAAAAAAAAACAAAGATTCATTGATGCACTTTTATTGATCGAAAGCGAAACGAAGGTATTTCATTTTAACACTCATCAAAGTGAAAAAAAGCCATCCCTCAAACTCAAAACTTCGTCCTCTATTGGTATTTGTTTTGTTTTTTTTATGAGAATACGAAAAAAAAACAAACTATTATTCTAGTCGTATCTTTTCTATCTCGTTCTCGATACAAAAAAAAAACAAGTGATTCTACCATGTACCATAAAATCAATTTTCTCTCCTCTACCATCGAGTCTAGGAGGATATTTTTGTGCTTGAATTTTATTATTAAAGTGTTTTGCGTTGAAATTGTACCACAGTTCAAGGACAATGATTCGTTTTTTGAATGTTAAGCTTAAAATGCATTGAAAAAAAACTATAAAATGTATCAATCTATCGCATGACAATTTATTTTCAAATTAACAAAATGATTGAAGTTAGTTTGAAATAAATTGATTTCCCATAATTATTTTCAATTAGGGTTATGTATTCGGAAGGATTCATACACAGGGAAAGGACGAACAGGAAGTATTTTCAGTTGTGCGGTAACTACTGATTTGGACAGTTTTAAAATAGAAAATACTAACTTTCTCAATGTCAATTTTCATTTTCAAGCTGTGCAAGAGGAAAGGACAGTTTAAAGTCCAATTATCCTTTCCAAAATGGAGTAAGAGTTGGTGGTAAAATATTTTTGTATATAGAAGGTATTTATAGAAATAGGTACAATGGTATTAAATATTTTATCTCTCTGAATTATTTACATAAATCTGACGTCAGGCTTAGATTTGTGATAGATGACAATTAGAAAAATACATTTTTTCCGTAAGATCATTGTATGTACCTAATTGTCTTAAAATAATCAGCCCTATCATGAGTTCCATCGTAAAACGAAACGAATCCTGAAAAAAATGTATCACTAAATCCGTTGGCAATTACAATAGGCTATTGATTATGTCATTGAAAAAGGAACTAAGATGTTCATGAGTTTTTATTGTACAAATCAATAGATGGGACCTTTAATTTCTTGTAAGCAATAAGATAAGCTAACTAAATTTTTAAAAAAATCATTGCAAAAATATGTGAAAAATGACATTTTTGTTATTTTCTTTACTTATTTGCCAATAACTTTTTTACCTGCGGAGATAGGTATAGCCATAGCTTTACATAGAAGAAAGATAATTTAATTTTCTTTAAAATAACGTATTTAGAAAAAGTTTTTGTTAAAAGCCGACCGAAAACGGTCGCTTAAACTAAGCTGATATTAAGATTCCAAAGTAAAATAAATTGTATTTATGGCTATTTTAAGAAAATTGTAAGATGATACGCTCAAACTGGGTGTATTGTTCATTCTTGACAATTTAAGTACAAAATAAAAGAAAAATTTAAATTTTTCACAGTTAGGGTTGCCATTTAATTTTTTTCTAAGTTTGAAATAATTGCCTAAGACAACAAAGTTGCTTCTAAGAACCCGGTTTCTGAATTTATATTAGCTAATTATACATTCCTGGCCCAGACAAAAATAGTGCCAGATGAGTTTGGTTGTAGGAATTGATTTTTCTTATAGTACTTGCTTAAAGAACTTTGAGCTCGAATAGTAAGCACATTCGACGGAAAAACTCGTCTGGGACTATTTTTTCATGTCAAAGAAGGTATAATTAAGCAAACAAAGCAAGTTTGTTGTAATTGACAATCATTTTAAACTTTGAAAAAATTAGATGGAAGCACCTTAAACTGCGAAAAAAATAGTTTTTCTATTATTTTTTACTTTAATGGTTAAGAATGAATCATACACCCAGTTTGAGCGTATCATCTTTCAATTTTCTCAAAATAGCCATAAATACAATTTATTTTAGGTTTTAAATCTTAAAATCAGCTTAGTTTGAGCGACCGTTTCTCGGTCGGTTTTAAACAACAATTTTACGTAATTTTAAAGAAAATTAAATCATCTTTCATTCATGTGGAGTAGTAGTTATACCTATCTACAGATAAGAAAGTAAAGGCAAATAACTAAAAAATAACAAAAATGTGAGTTTTCACATTTTTTTTCAATGATTTTTTTTAAATTTAGGTAGTTAAAAAAATTAAAAAAAAAAATTGAATGATCCATTTCGATGGTAAATCTCATTGCCTACAAAAAAGGTCTCCCACATTATCTCGAAATTTTGCTTCGTTTTTGAGTCAAAACCCAAAAAGGGTGCTTTTTGCACTCCCTCTTCCAAAATGCACCCTCGAATTTAATAGCACACCACGGTTTTTCTACCTTTAATGTCCCATCTGTTGATTTGTACAATAAAAACTCATGAACGTCTTAGTTCCTTATTGCCCTGTTTTTTAGGACAGAATCAATAGCCTTCAATTTGTATAAGATTTTTAAGTAGCGTGGATTTTGTAGTAGGGATTTGTAACAACTTTCGATTGAATGAACAAAATTCTTGCAGAACATCTGCATATTCCAATTGTTACTCCGATTTTAAAATAGAAAAACATAAGAAATTAAAAATAGCATAACCAACACACTATAAAATGGCAAACACGAATTGTGTTGTAAAATTTACGCGGCCTACAAAAGCCGAAAGCATATAAATTATATATCGTTGGAAAAGCTTATTTTGCACAGAAGTGCAATTTATTTAATAATTTTACCACAATAAAAGAAGATTACATAGTAAGGGTGAGTAAGGCAGCATTCAGTGCTGCAGATAATAATAAAAAGTAGCTCATATAATAGGTAAGTTTTTTGTTGTAAGTCAAATTACTATAGTCGGGAGAAAATAACAACAAAACAAAGCAATTTACATATCAAATACAATAACAAATATGTCCATATAGAATAAGCTATGCCTAGATAATTAAGTGGATTTAACTTTTGTCCCGATAAAAATGGAAGGTATTGCCAGACTACCATTGTCGTTGTGTTATCGATAATTTATATAGAAATGTCAAATGTTTGTTGGAAAGATAGTTCAATACAAATTGGTAGACAAAGGCAAAAGGTAAATAAATGTTGAAATGCCTCAATGTCATTCTTTTCGCCAAAGTTCATATTGACATGAAAAAAAAGACAGTTATTAATAAGTAGCTCAGTTAATCTTCACGCTATGAAGAGTAAAGACAATGGATTTACTCTAGCGATTTTGTGCTTAATGTTGATGCACAGGGTAGTGCGCTTCCATCTGCAATCAGTAATAATTTCTAAAATTTTAGATGTGCAACTACGCGTAAGGGCGTTTGCACAAAAGTGTGTAACCGCCCGGCTTGCTATCGATAATAATTTGTATAAAAGCCTCAATTTTTAGCTAGGAATAAGAATTAAGAAAGTCTTTCAATTTTTTTTAGACTTCAAATCAGCGTTTGACTTAGTAAATAGAAGTGCTCTCTTTTATAAGCGCTCACAAATGGGTCTTTCTACAAAGTTTATAAAAGTTATAAGAGAAATTCTGATAATAAAGCTGCTGTTTGGGATGGCACCACTTTTTCGGAATGGTTTGGAACGAGTACTGGAATTAAACAAGGCTGCCTTCTTAGTGCTTTGTTGTTTTCATCATTTATCAACGATATAGTGGAGGACTTACCAGGAGGAATAAGAATTGCAAATTCTGTTATCAATGTTTTGTTGTATGCCTTTGATCTTGTTTCGGTGCTCTTCGAATCACCAAAGAACCTGCAATTGATGATTAATCGGTTGGCAATTTACTGCAAGAGGTGGGGGCTAACAATTAACACCGATTAATCTAAAACTATGGTTTTCTCGAGATCTTCACAAGGACAAGGTCAAAGTAGATGGAAACTTTTGGAAATTGTGAAAGAGATAAAATATTTAAGAGTGAAATTGATTTACCAAACATCTAAACGAGAACGCTAACACTTCCTTAAAGCTTACTAAATATGTCTTGGAAAAATGTTTTTGCAAACAAACAAATAGTACTTTCTACAAAATATAAAATATTTCAAGCGGTAGTGATATCAATTCTCTGTTACGCTTCACAAGTTTGGGGAGCATATGAATACGAAGCCATTGAAAAATTCCATAGGAACTTTTTAAAGAAGCTATTTAACTTGCCTCAAAATACACCAAGTTGTGCAATCTATATTGAAACAGTGCTACCAAAACTTCTTACAAGTACCCTCAAATCTCAAGCTGATTTCATAATAAAAACATGTGCGCACCAAGACTCTAGACTCACGAAAAAATTGCTGTTGTATGAACTAAGGAACAAAGATTGAATGTTTGCGAGATGGGAAAATATTGGAATAATTTGCGGAGTTTGATTTTAGTAATTGAAGCAATTTGAAGAACTTTTCCAAATAATCTGGAAGAATGAAAGAATCTATACGAAATTCATTTATTCAAATGGCCCGTGAATTTGAGGGTAAACTGCTTACTGTAATCTTAATTTTGATCTCGGTGATAGAAACTACTTTCATGATTCGTAAAGCTACAGTGAAATATCGTTGATATTCAAGGCAAGATGCGATCTTCTCGACTTAAATGGTACTCCTTACAATGGCAGCTTTAATCTATTTTGTTCATTGTGCAACTCAAGATCGAAAGAAGATCGCTTCCACATCTTTAGTATATGCGAAATATTAAAACTACAAACACTGGTTTTTCTTGGGAAAAAAACACTAACAGTACCGAATACAATACATATTTTAAACGAATGCGACTGAAAAAAATTTAATGAATATTTAAAAGCCATCCTAAAGTATAGAAGGTAATTAGTTACAGAATATGTTTGATTTTTAAGTTTGTTTATTAAATTTGTTGCATATGTAAACAAAAGATTAATTTATTTGAAAATTGTATACAAAAAAAAAAATTGTTACATACATATAATATTGCTAACCAGGTAAATAGTACTTGTAAAATTATAAAACATAAATAAATGAATTAATTAATTAACGAATTTTACTTAGAATTGAAAAATTAGTGCACTGAATTTTGATGAATGATAATTTTCTTTTCCGAAAGATAAAAGTGCAGTAGATTCGATTTAAAAGCAGAAGATTTGTTTTGCGAAAAAAAGTGCATTAGATTTAATGAAATCATGGGAAGGTGACAACGCCATTTATACACAAAAATTACGGTTCTAATAAAAAAGGGTATAGGTTAAGGTTCAACGCGTTTGTTTACTTTTTTCACATTTCCCAACTCTGGTAGAATCTTCTCTTCTTTTTTCCCTCATGTTTTTTTACTGATTATTTTTGAAAAAGGATACCAAACAAACCTAATGAAGTCAGAAAAAAATCATCATTATCAAAACAATTCCCTATACTTTAGATTATGTTTGATTTTTTTTTCTCGAATTTTTGAGCAATTGACCTAAAATTTGACTCACAACCGTCAAAAGTGGCAACAAATAATTTACAATATCAAAACAACTAAAAAAAATAGCACTTAATTAAGTACTTATCTCTTGGGAACTTTGCTAAACATTTTGGACAAGCCGTTTTTAAATTTTGAACAATAAGCTTTAAGCATATGCAAATGGAATCATTTTCTTGAAAGTGAAGTACCTACATAATAATGTATATGCATTCAAGCACATATTTTGAAATATTTCAAATATAAACTTGACTAAGTTCTTGACTTAAACAATTCTTTTTTTAAATTTTGGAACATGCTCTGACCTTAATTTTGCAGCTCCACTTAGTACACAAAAAAATGGCAGTACCACTAAATCAAGCGTCCCCAAATCATTTAGTAAAGTACCAAGCTTATTAAGTTTGAACTGCTATTGGTGTGGGAAATGAAATAAAATTTTGTCGCCAAAATTCCACAAAGGAATCACTGAGTTAGCAACTATTTCGTTAGAACTCGGTTTTATTGAAAAAAAATAAAAATAAGATTTAAGTATGAAAATGTTACATCACTGGCAAGCGAAAAGGTGTTACTACCGTGGCATTTAATCATTTAAGAAATTTAATATTTTCTTCGTTAATTTTGTACTCACACTCACAAAAGTATCATTTTGCGGAGAATCGCCCATGTGTTGGTATAAATTTTTTTTTGTTGAAATTTTAAGCCCCTTGAACATAGGAGTGATTCAGAAGTGTAAAATTGCCTTACATTTTCTATTTGTTAAAAAAGAATTACTTTCAAAAATACTACTGCCACCTGAATAAACATAATTTAATTCCCTTAATTGCATTTTACAACTACTTCCACGTCCATCTTCACATTGAGTTAAATTAACAATTTAACCAAGTTAATAGATTAATTTTAATTTTTATTAATTTGCATTCAACCGATTAAAGTGCCGAGTCTATGTTATTTTTTTATTCCATCTGGTGATGGAGAATATTTTTTTTATAATTTTATTTAAATAAGCTTTCAAGCTTATAGGTTAACCATAATATCCTATACATTTCAGGTTGTGGTAGTAAAATATTTGTTGAAATTAAATGCAAACAAAAATTAAATTTATATACATTTTACAATATAAGTTTGTGTGTATGCAAACAAAATAAATAGCTCCGCATAATGTCGAGAAAGATAGACCACACATAACAAAAGCGAACCAATAACAACAACAACAATAAAGAACATCAAATGGGTTCCATTAATAATTATAGAGGACTTGTATGCACGTCAGCTTAAATGAACCATAACAAAAAAAAAATAAATTAATAGAATAAAACGACACAAAATTGATGAGTATTAATAATGATTTTATGCTGCTTTTATGTTGATTTTGATATTAATGCAATTTTCCACAGGACATCACTGAGTGACGTTAATTAATGATTTATAAAAAATTTCCCCTAACAGACAAAAATTATAATAGTAATATACATACTTAAAATATAAAAATAAAAACATATCATTGTATTAAATAAATTACTAAACGAGTTTGCATTAACTAATTATAAAATTAAAAACAGGGAGATAAGAATGTAGGTATTCAATCTAAAATACACTAACGAAGCGAAAAATTGTCCCAAAAGTGTAAACTTATTTAAAAAAAACTTCTGTTTCAATTAAGCAAATGAATGGTCATTTAAAAACTAATGTCATGAAAAATCAATATTTAAAATGGCTGTAGTTCAGAGTTAGTTAGATACATAAAGGTAGGAAGACAAATAGACAGACAAAAAGACAGGGAGAAAGGCGAACATCAGATAGGCAGACAGATAGGTAGACAGATAACCAGACAGATAGACAGGCAGATAGACAGGCAGATAGACAGGCAGATAGACAGACAGACAGACAGACAGACAGACAGACAGACAGACAGAGAGACAAGCAGACAGACAAAAAGACAGATAAGCAGACAGGTAAGCAGACAGATATACACAGAAACACAGACAGAAATAAAGAAAGACAGCCAAGAAACTATATCTGTCATTAGGGCTGGCCACGATACCAAACCAAACGATACTTTTGTAAGTATCGTCCCGGTATCGTCAGAATCGAAAAATTCCAGTATCGCCTCGGTATCGGTCTCAGTCTCGTATGACTCAGTTTCGTTTGGTCTCGTGCAACAAAGGCTCGTCTCGATATCGGTCTCGTCTGGTTTCGATCTGGTCTGAGTCACAAACCAGAATAAAATGCACGACTTGGTTACATGTTCTTGATGTAGTAATAGAACTGGCTTGGTATTTTCAAGATTTAAGACAAAAATCATTATTATAAAAGACAATTTTTTTTTTGTTGACTTCAGCTTTTTCAGAATGTCTATGTAAAGTTCCGATAAGGAATTCGACATAAAATTTTGATGCGGGGTCATAATTTCACAGGGAAACAATGCACACAAATATTTTATGGATTTCACTTGAGTCACTTTCTCACTGAAGAGACAAAGTCTGAAAATTTCATCCAAATCGTTCGTTTAAGAGAAAGCCAGCATAAGTTGAATGGGCGTGGTAGAGTGGGCAGTTGAAATTAAAATTATTGCCTTAACCTGATCCCTGCTAAGGAGAAAAGCTCTAAAAATGTCATCTAAATCATTAGAGCCTTTTCCAAGAAACCATTTACAAAAATTGTGTTTGTAATGAATTGATAATAATATTTAAAAACAATATTTTCTGCCGATACCAAACGATACTACCGAGAGTATCGGAAAATTTCGATCCAAGAAATACGGTATCGTTTGGTATCGTCTCGGTACGCTCGGAGCTGATATTGTCCGTTTAGGTTTCCTATACTGATACCAAACGAAACTGAGACTTTTCTGACTTTTCCAGTCCAGTCCTATCTGTCATACTTTGATTTCAGACAAATTGTCTGGTAAAAATTGGTAAACTAAAATATTTAAAAAAAAAGTAAAGGGTTTTGTCTGTCAGACCTCACTGATACTTACCATATCCGACTCCCAATTCATGAGGGGTCACAGCCTGAGACATGGCAGACTTTTATCTATGAGTCTAGACATGCTGCTTCCAGTTATCTAGACGAAACCTTCCTGGCATCCGCAATGACTTGGTCTTTAAACAGGAGTTTCGGCCTTATTCGTTCTTTTGAACCTGGGGGCTGAGATTCTACGAATTTCTTGGCTGGAACATTAATGGTCAATCCGCTCGATGTGGCTGAGCCAATGTAGTCGACGTGTTTTGATCTTTTAGACTTCATCCATATCTTGATACAGCTCATAGATCTTCTTTTACATTTGCCATCCTCGCACACAAGACCAAATATCCGTTGAAGAATTTTGGTTTCGAAGGAGCCCAGTATCAGGTCTCCTTTTCTGCTTATCGTGCGATACTTGGTCTCCTATTAAACGATGATTCTTTGCGTCTGACTCCTTTCAAAATTCAATGGTTGTGAAGATGAAATTAGATGTTTTTCTCCTTCGAGAAAATTTGAAAAGAGTCAGACACAAGGAATCAACCTTTAACAGGGGTCTTGGAGCCATTAAACAGGATTGTCAGTATAAAGGTTTTATAGAGCGTGCACTTCGTATTTTGTGTGAGGGGTTTTGAACCCATCTTTAGTTGCACCAAACCTAAGTAGCACTCGTTTGCTAGGGTAATTTTTCGTCAGATTTACACTAAGATGTCGTTTGTGGAATTAGTGTCTACTCCAAGAATGATGAACTCCTTAACTGCTCTCAAGTTGTTGCTATTAACAGTGGAGTTTGTTCTAGCCAGTTGACAGATCTTTCATTGTTTGTTGAAAGTATAAATTTTTTCTTATCCTCGTTTACTTGAAGACCATTAAGTATCGCCTTTTCTTCAATTGAAGGGAAAACTCTACAACAACCTATTGGGAGCAGCTGATTGAGTTGATTGCATCGACATATCCTAGAAATTGGACAGATCAGTTGAAATTAGTGGCTTCAGTTTTCACACCTGCACTTTGCACTATTTTCTTCAGAATAAGATTTAAGTAATCATGTGATTGCGCATCGTCTTCATTAAAATCTGTGCATGTTTGGAATAGTTTGGAAGAGCTTTTTCCTAGTTACGCTTTGCAACGTGTATTTGCCAATGTCACGCGACACAACTGGATTCGTTTAATTGGGATCCCAACCTAAGCCATCGTCATATAGAGGTCCTGATGATGAAGTCGGGGAATAAATGTTGAGTCAGAGTGAAGATTTGATCTATGGTCGATCTGCCTGATTAGAATCAGCATTGGTACTTATCGATTCTAGTGTTGCAGAATGACTTACGACACAGTACGCCTGGTAGGATCTAGTATGCAACGTTTATCAGAATTATTCCTCGATAGTTCTTGCAGGACAAACGATCTCCTTTTTTGTAAATGGGGCTTATGTAGATGATAGACCAGTCATCGGACATGCTTCCATTCATCCACCGAAACTTAGTTGATGAGTTCATGCATGCACCTTCCATCCTTTAAAAGCTCCACTTGTAAACCATCAAATCTAGTGGAATTGTTGTTCTGAAGCTTCCTTATAGCTAAGTCTATCTCTTCTTTATAGATCGGTTGAACTGGGGTTACATTGACTGTAGGTGGGTTCTCTTCTGACCCCAATTTAGGAGCCGCTATATACACCTACTATCCCTGGTGATTCGGTGACTAGATTACCTTCGCTGTTTCAACGAGTTTGTGTTCCGGTTTAAATGCCAGCAGCCAGTTGCGTGGCTTTTTATATCACTTCCGGGTATTATTTCAATCGGGAGACTCTTGTTCTTCTTCTTCTTGCTCGATGTTGCAACATATTCGCAACTTGTGCCACCTTTTTCAGCTGTATGCATTCATCTTTATACCACGGGTTCTTTTTCAGGGGATTCTGGTAGCTTATTGTGGTCTCAGCTTCATCTTTAATGATATTGCTAGACTGAGACCTTTTTTTGTAAGCGTCTATGGCAGATGAATTCAAAACGTAGAGCTTCTCGCTCAAATGCTCACTGTATTAGGGTCTGATGACTTCAAGGTCCAGGTATACTCAGGCGACGATCGTCAAATTTCTTCTTTAGGGTGGTTTGTTGTCTCTTTTCTTTTGACAATAGAGTTCTAAGCCTTGGGCCAACAAAAGAGTGGTCAAAGTCAACTTTTGAACCTAGAAAAGTAAACACGCCTAAGATGTTAGAAGTGTGTCTTTCGTCGATTAGCACATGGTTGACTACTGAAGAAAACCACTTTGCTTTGTGGATTCCTAACTGTGACAAGTTTCTGAAAAGTCTGCGGCCGATATCATCAGTGTCTTAGTGGAGGCTGACATAGCAATTAATTTAACGAAGATATGTTCCCTCGCAGTTTGAGCAATTAGTTGCCCGACACCATCACAACTCGTGAACAGGATTCGTAGCAAAATTTCGCAATTGGGCCAGATTCACATTAAAGTTCCAATAACTATAAAGGACCGATACGACAAAATATACTTACCCAAGAAACAATTCCTAGGGAGTGCTAAAAACTGGAAAAAATTCTCTGAGAGCTAAGAATATACGTAAACTGGACAAATGAGTACTCATATTCACATCATCAACATCTGATACGATTTTACTTCTCTCATTATTTCTTAAGCCTAGTTTATACTTCAAAACGAAGTGAAATCAAATTTTAAATGAAACATCAATAAACAAAGTGTTTCAAAAAAATTGTTTTCGTCATAAAATCTGGCTTCGAAAAGCTTGGATTTAATTTTTTGGACAGTTTTTCACGCCCAGGAAAAAAATTTTTTTTTGTATAAAAACTACACTTTGCATGGATGTATTAAGTAGGCTTTATGTAAAAATATTTTATTGTAGCGAAAGCTAATTCGTATCGGCACAATCGTGTGGATTTGGCTTTATGCTGTCAAATTACTGCAAGGAAACAAAATTTTTGATTCAATTTGCTCACTTTTTGAAAATCTCATTTTTTTTTAACTCACCAATTGATAGAAAAGACAAATTATTGAATTTATTTGCTTTTATTTAAATAAAAACAATTTGTAAGCACTCCCAGAACCGATTTCCAAATTGAACAGTCATTATGGGAATAAATTAGAATTAATGCCTCAAAAGGGCTTCCCTTTTTTATATATGCCTAGAAGCCAGACTAAATGGTTTTTAATGTAAAATTACCTTCCTAGTATACATACATACACTTACATCATATTGTATTTCATAGGATGTATCCTAGATTTAAAAAAAAAATCTTATTTTCACACACGAAAACTCCCATCTGGCTGAGAGTAAAAAAGGTACATGATTATTATCTAAAAGAAAAGTTTGTAAATTATGTATAATTTCCTTCCCCAATGAATCTATGTATGTATATGTACCTATCCCAATAAAGGCCGAGATTCAAAAATATGTACATAAATATCTGTGTGTATTTTTATGGAAATGGTTTCTCTTCGGGGAATAGAATTATTATATCTTTACAAGTATTTTGTGTCACGGCAGAAAGGATAACAAAGTTCACAGAGTAAACCGAAGCACTTTTGTCTTTTTTCAATTTTTTTTCTTTTCGGATTCCAATTATTTATCCATTTTCCGGTTCTTTTATCTTTGAAGTTCAATTTGTTTTTTTTTTGCTTCTCATTATGAATGGTTTTATTGTTGACTGTCCTGTTAAGTATATTCTTGTTGTTCTGGTAGAAAAATTACTATATTTAAAAGTCGATTCGAAAACAGAAAAGAAATTGTTCTTTTATTTGAATTTTCTTGCTAATTTTAATATAAGACTTTATTTATCATCTAGACACGAAAATCAATAATTCAAAAGGAATAAACCTACGCAAACAATAAGTAAAACAAAAGAGGAGAAATATTTTAAAGAAACAAAACAATAACATTTTTAGTCTATTTATAAACCCAGCTAACTTTTAAAAAAGTTATTTTCAATGTTTTCCAGGAGCTATTTAACTTAAGCGCCGTAGCTAAGAATCTTAACTATACGCGATTTTATTTAATTAAATATATTTACAAAAGGCTATAAACGGTTTTAGTCTAGTTTAGTTAGTTTTTTTTAGTAAAAAAAAAAAAAATTGCTCTCAACTGAAGGCCAACCTCTTTGAAAAAGCCTCAAATCTTTTTTTGTTCTCAGAATAGAAAAATCCTCATAGCCTAACATACATCAACTTTTTTACGATGCGGATTTTAGATCCACCTCTAATGCCCATGTCCTCTCGGTCACTATGTGCGGCCATCATTGATGATAGTTTTTTTTTTCCTCTTTTACTCCTCCTATATCATAAAAAAATGACGATGGAATTTGGGTCAACACTCATATTCCTATTTCGCGCAATAAAAAAAAAAACAACATGACATTTAAGCGGTATTTCGATCGTTTAAAAAAGCCAAACTTTTTGTATTCGCTTGTTTGATGTGTTGACACAATTTTGATTACAATCTCTAACAACAACAAAAAAACCATATAATAGGATGCGCTTAGGAGTAAAAATAACAATAAATATAAAAATAACATAAAATAAAATGTTAATATCCTCAAATGACCACTCTGGGTTCTCTTATCTCCCATTTTGAATCACGAAAAATTTGAATAAATGATTTTTTGTTATAAAAATGAAAAAAAGGAAAAAAAACTTTTCAAAATGACATTTTCAACTTTAGAATCAGTGGAAAAGCTAAAAGAATCTCCAAGCAGGAGTTTGATGTATGTAGGGAATCTTGAATTTGCATCAGGTGGTATAATATTCGGAAAGAAAAAGAAGATAAAACATTTTTGCAAAAAGTTTAACGTTTAGATGGGCTACTGGGAGAAGAAAATTTAACATCAGAAGAAAATATTATATTGCTGCAGGGAAATGGCATCCAGTTTTATGTTTTTTTTTTAACAAGTTTGTAGTTTTCCATTTTTGATAAAACATTTTTACATAACTTTCGATTGAAATCTTAAGTTTTGGAAGAATGATTTTTTGTGCAAATAAAACTGAGGCGAAAAATTAAGTTTATGTTGACTGCATGCATTTCATGAGAATCTGCAAGGTATATTTTTTTTATTTTCCAATATTCAGCTACAGCTTACTGCCGGAACAGAATGGGAGACGGAACTGTCAAAAATGCTGCAGTGAAAGTTAAAATTTGTTAAACTCTTGCAGAAGCTGCAGGCTGCAGTATTTTCTACATCAGCTCCGTCTCCCATTCTTTTCAGACACTTAAATGACACAGCTCAATATATTTGGAGAAATTGAGTCAGTACTAATATTGTATTTAACTTTTTCTTTTCTCAAAACAAATATAATCGAGTACAAAATATCCAAGTTTGGTAGTGGAAACTTATGTAATTTTCGATTGGACGTTTAGAGTACTCGCTTTTTACTCCATTTTTACTCCAACTACACCAAAAGCTGGCTGTTCGGAGTACTGTTTTCTGAGTTTTTTCCGTTCCCGATTTCAAGAAGGAGTAGGTAGTGAAGTAGTAGTGAAGTGTCAACCCGGTTTGCTAACCCGAGTCAAACCGAGTCAACTCGGTGTGCATTTTTTCTTGATTTTACCTGAATTGAAAAAACACTCGATTTGAATTGACCGAGTTGACTCGGTTTGAATTTTTTAAATTAGAGTTAGATTCTACCTGAACCAAAAGAGAACTCGGTTCGGTCAGAAAAAATGAAACTAAAAGCATTCGGTTTATTGAACTCGGTTTTTGTGTTAGCATCGATTTGGGCTGGCTTGGCACCTAATTGAAATGAATTAGAAATTGAATTGAATTGAAGGTTGATAGAATGGTGGACCAAAAAATATGATAGGAAACCAGAAATATTGTTTTTTTAATGCTCTGGAAAAATGATGATTCAAGAGCAATTGGGTATCATTTGGAACGAAATACACTATTTGCGTTAAAATATAGTCCGTCCATCATCTGCCAAACTATAAACTGTCAAATTCCATTGAAGGATGGCTACGATAATAATGGATTTAAAAACTTCTAAGAAATCGAAAAAAAAATTTTGTTTTTGCATGTTCCAGAAAAATCTTATTCAATTTGGTTTTTTATTGAACCACTTCGCATTTAAAAAGTTCATCTTATTCTGATGTGACCTCACCAAATTTTACTTCAAACCGAGTAAGTCAACGCGATTTGCGAAAACAATGCATGAAAAGTATTCGTAAATTTTTCATCAACTCAAGTTAGCCAACTCGAGTTGAAGGTCGAGTTACTTAAATTTTAACTCGATACATGACTAGTTTGAACACACGCATACATACAACAATGCAACAAATTTTCGTTGGATCACTTGTCAAAAAAGTGATGAGTGCTTGAAGAAGCCATTTTTAAAATGGCGTCATCAGAAGTGTATGTGTAAATCAGAAAACATGATGTTTTCAAATTTGATTGGAATCAAAAAAAAGTGGAACAGTCAAAACATCGAATCGAAAATGACATACAATCAACAAAAATAAAATCCACATGAAATCTTTTCTTTGAGAAATAACACTTTGCTTGGAAAAAATAAGCCTCAAAGACCTTTACACTGTAAATAAAACTCATCACTAGACCTATAAAAGTGCCTCTATAGTTCGTGTTTTACCTTTCATGATCAACAATGGAAAGAAAGAATGGAAGAATATGCATTATCTGAAAGCCGAAACTTTTTCATTAAAATTTTACTTTAAGAATCTGTCGATATGTAGGAATAGAAGCAACAGAAGACAGAACTTTTTTATGCTGGGTACAAACCTTTGGCTTTAAAGGTGCGAAAGGTTGAAATTTATCAGAAAAAAAAATCAGAACAACTTTTTTTTTGTCCAATGATTGAATTACTATTGCCAATGACCATTTTAAAATCTTATTTATGTGGACAGCTTGGGATTATTTTGTTTATTTTTCTTTGGCTAGCACTTGTAAATAATTAATTTTCAGCTTTATCAAAATAACCATTCATTTTACATATTTAATGTCTCAAAATAAAAGAACATAATTTTCTATAATCAATTTCAATTATAGCATCTGTGGTGTCTCTGGCGTCTCAGTCTGAAATGTTGCCTAGGAAATTTGGTCAAAATAAATTTATCAGCTTACGAATGGAGTGCAGCAATGAACATTAAATCTGATATTTTTGTTTATGTAATTTTTTGTCTTACTCAGAATCAAACAAAAATTAAAAAAAAACAGCGGAATAAAAAAAATAAACAATAAAATATATGAATAAAGAAATTCAATAGCCCAAGAGCTGATAAACAGTTTTCTCAGAGTATTTTCCGCTTTGAATTTCGTGAACTAATACCCGGGCTTACATACATTTTGACACGAGCCGATAAAGACTCATAAGCAGGCAAATGATTGTGTTGACCTAAGACAATTAAAAAAATGCAAACAAAGGCATTTATTAAGTTTTTTTTAAGTTCTCAGGTAACAGCCTTCTACGATTGTCACTTTAAAGTGCCTTAAAAGAGCTAAAGGACCTCTATACTTGAGCAAAAATAAGTGAAACTATTGTAAGACCCTATATATCCATTCATTTAATAGATTTCGAGAAATTTGAATTAATTAACATACACTATACAGCATTTATGTATTTGCTCAACAGTTTACAGTCCCATATTTGCTTTTAAAACCAAGAGCATTTACCTAATTTCGATAATATGACAACACTTCCTATGTCTATTTGATAATAGCTTTGCCTCAGAGATTTTTGGATAAAAATTGTCAGTCTGTCAAATTTTGATGAAATTAGAGGAGCAAATTTGTCGAAAATTGTGGAACGTTTTTTTGACAATTATTGGCAAGGATTGCTTTTGTATGTGCCTGACATCTGACCTACGTAAACCTGGTATTTAAAAGACCAAAGAATTTCCGCCCAAAGAAATTTCTTAGGAATAAATTGTTAGAAAGAGAAAAAGTTTTATTCTCTGGGTCTCTGATTCACTATTTTCTTTCAAAAACAACAGAATTTTTGAAGTGTGGAAGATTTTATTTTAAGATTTTTGTTTAGAATTAAAAAAAAACAATGAGTTTTGAAGAATGCATAAAAGGCAAAAAAAGGCAAAATAAAATATATTTTTATCTAATCAGGAGGCTATGAAACGTGTTTTTGTACAAAGCCGATACTTTCATACCATAGCGCACAAAAACAGCCAGAGTTAGCATAAACATATCTCTGCTTCTATCTTATTAGACTCCGTTTGCCATCATCTCAGGGTTTTGAGATATTTCCTCAATCAAATTTTTAAAACTGCAGTTTTTTTTTTATTAACGAAATTTGCAGCGATTCCTAAAAATAATAATATTTTTTTTCAAAATGCAGTCTAAATTTGTCTAATATCTGTTTCAGTATCAAAGGATTGCTCATAGAAATTTTGTATTTGGGAATATTTTAACTGGAATTGCAGGAAAGGGAATACTTTTTTCAAGAAACGTTAAAAAATTGGTGTTATCACATAACCTTGAAAATAGTGCAAACAATGCTGATGACTAAAAAGGATATCTTGAAAAATTCCAAGGATATTGAAAAGATTTCAACCAAATTCTGAAGAATAACAGTATAGTATGCTTTGAATCGTTACTGATAAAAAGAAGCTGGATGCGACTCATACTGGTAACTTCAACTACATTTGTGCTCTCAGAAGTTTGATTTCTTTTATTTCAAAAATCGTCAAATCAAAATCTTCGTGGTGAGTGAAAATCAAAGATTTGTTAGCTTTCGATGTATTCGAGGTATAGAGAATTATTGTTTTTAGCAATTTTGTTTTAAAAAAGTTTATTTATTTTTTTACAAACCGTATCGATCCAAGTTGCATTAAGTTTAACTGAGAACCAATGTTATTGTTTGTTCCCAAAATATTCGTGTCGAAAAACTGTTTTAAAACAGTTTTAAGCAATTTTTTTGTTTTTAAAAAAACCTTTCCGTCAAACTTTTTCCCTTAAGATGTATACTTCTTTAAAAATTTACATAATTTGTACTGCTGACAGTAAATTAAAAAGGAAAGCAATGAATTCTTTTCGGCAAAGCGATCGCGTGGGAAGGTAATGTCAAAAAATAAGGAAAGTGTATTTCATGTATATTTCTTAAAAGTTCCGTAAATCTGGACCAGTTCTACATTTGTTAGGGGGGAAGGGTTGTTTTCTCATAATGTCTCGAAAACTATCAGTTCTCTTAAAAAATGTGAAATGTGAATTTTATCAAACAAATTACCACAACCAATTATTCACAAATCGTTGGGCAAAATTTTTTTTACGATTTATGCTTGGCTACATTCAATTTTTAGGGTGCCCGGGGTATGGGAAAAATCGCCATCTTGAAAAATAAAGTGAACAAAATCCCAAAAAAATAACATTTAGACAACAGAACTTGGTAAATTTTAATCAGGAAGTCATAGCTTGTCAAGATTACAGTTTTAAAAAGTTTTCAAAAAATTTATGAATTCACATTAATGCTCATAAAATTCTACGCTAAAAAAATTATGACCCTTTTTTTCGAAGGAGAGACACATTTTGAGAAAAACGTGGACAAAAGCAGGGCCATGCCTAGGGTTGGAGCAGAGGGGCAACTGCCCAGCTGCCGTGCCATAACAGGCGCCGTATCGCTCATGGCATGACACGTTCGGTGAAAGGCATCATGTCGTGGAGGTGAACTTATAAAAATTGTGCAATTATTATTGCTATTATATGGACCAAGCCGAAATACCGTCAAATCAAAATCTTCGTGGTGAGTGAAAATCAAAGATTTGTTAGCTTTCGATGTATTCGAGGTATAGAGAATTATTGTTTTTAGCAATTTTGTTTTAAAAAAGTTTATTTATTTTTTTACAAACCGTATCGATCCAAGTTGCATTAAGTTTAACTGAGAACCAATGTTATTGTTTGTTCCCAAAATATTCGTGTCGAAAAACTGTTTTAAAACAGTTTTAAGCAATTTTTTTGTTTTTAAAAAAACCTTTCCGTCAAACTTTTTCCCTTAAGATGTATACTTCTTTAAAAATTTACATAATTTGTACTGCTGACAGTAAATTAAAAAGGAAAGCAATGAATTCTTTTCGGCAAAGCGATCGCGTGGGAAGGTAATGTCAAAAAATAAGGAAAGTGTATTTCATGTATATTTCTTAAAAGTTCCGTAAATCTGGACCAGTTCTACATTTGTTAGGGGGGAAGGGTTGTTTTCTCATAATGTCTCGAAAACTATCAGTTCTCTTAAAAAATGTGAAATGTGAATTTTATCAAACAAATTACCACAACCAATTATTCACAAATCGTTGGGCAAAATTTTTTTTACGATTTATGCTTGGCTACATTCAATTTTTAGGGTGCCCGGGGTATGGGAAAAATCGCCATCTTGAAAAATAAAGTGAACAAAATCCCAAAAAAATAACATTTAGACAACAGAACTTGGTAAATTTTAATCAGGAAGTCATAGCTTGTCAAGATTACAGTTTTAAAAAGTTTTCAAAAAATTTATGAATTCACATTAATGCTCATAAAATTCTACGCTAAAAAAATTATGACCCTTTTTTTCGAAGGAGTGACACATTTTGAGAAAAACGTGGACAAAAGCAGGGCCATGCCTAGGGTTGGAGCAGAGGGGCAACTGCCCAGCTGCCGTGCCATAACAGGCGCCGTATCGCTCATGGCATGACACGTTCGGTGAAAGGCATCATGTCGTGGAGGTGAACTTATAAAAATTGTGCAATTATTATTGCTATTATATGGACCAAGCCGAAATACATTGGGTACGATAAAGTTCGAAAGCATCATCTCCGGTATAGCTGAACAATAAAAAAAGGCCAAGGGGCGTGATTTTAAACGTCAAAATCGTTTGCAAGCTGAATTTGGCCAAACCAATTTTCTGCAAACAGGACAGTTTCATGAACGACAGCAAAATGTTGAATTGTTAAAACATCGACAAGTTGAAATATTGATTTATATCGACTTTTTATGTGTAGAAAGGACGGTGTTCATACCAGCCTTATATCGGGGTTTTCAATAAGAGCGCTACAAAAGTATTTTTTTTAAATAAAACAAAAACGGTTTTGGATATCATTGACCAATACCGCATATTTTGTTTATTGACGAAGCCATTCAGCCAGAAATGAGTCGAATATAATTTTTCGATGAAAATCCAAATCATTTTCAAGTTGTTGCTCAGCCCAATTCACGAACATATGACGCTTCTGGTGGTCAGGTTCTTGCGTCAATTTAATCTTGTAAGGATAAAGGCCAAGATCTTTTCGCAAAATTCACTACAACGACGTCACAGAGATGCCCAATGCTTGGAAACGACGTGTGAGAGACACATTTGAGCTTTCTGCAACTGAAGCCTCAGCGGCAGCAATATTCTGGACACTACGGGCACTTCTTTGTCTCACTGGCACGGGAACATTTTGTGCTGTGTCTGTGGATTCAAATTTTTCCACTAGACGCTCAATTGCTAGGACGATTATACCATAAATTAGACGTAGCGCTCTTAACGTTGAGGCCACTGACTCTGAATTTTGGTAGTAAATTTTAATAATTTCGACTCGTTGTTGGCTCGTAAATCTTTCCATCATGAAATGGCAAACCTAACTGAATAGAAATGTCAAAAGAGCGGCAAGAAATATCGCGTTGTAGCGTCCCTGTTGAAAAACCCTTTATAAGGCGACTCAATTTTGACGTCTCTTACTGCTACTACACTCCATCTTTTGGAAAAAATGGGATGGCCAAGTGAAGCAGAAGTTTTTTTTTGAAAATTTCTGCCTCAGCTCTCCATCCCTTTCTTTTTAAGAATTTGGAATGAGATATATAAGAGAGACGTCAAAATGAGTTTCCTCATGTCAATGACGTGGTATGAACACCGTCAAGTGTTGGGAAAATATTTCGACAATTCGATAAAAGTCGATCCTTTTCTCGACTTTTTTGCAACGCTATATTAATTTAATTAATTTAATTTTGATATATTAGGAGAGCAAAATCGTTTATTACTTAATTAGTATTTCTAAATTGAAAAAAAATTCAATGATAGTTAAAGCTATAGTGGCGCCTTAATAGGTACGGTGGAAGTTACACGATTTATTATTTTATTTTTTTTTTTTATTAAAACAAAATAAATTTGGTGGCGCAACAGCTCGTGGAGAACCAGAGCTTAGTGACTTACAACTCTAAACAATTCCTGTGTGCGTGTTGTTGGCAGGAATAGAGGAACATTTCTGTTTTTAGGTGGCAGCGGCTGGGATTTGAACTCAGACTTTTGGATGACAGTCCAACGCACTAACCACGAGGAACCACTTTTTTTTTGATAACTCTGCATAAAATTTTGTATAACAAAAAAGACGGCATCTATGAGCTTGCCCCCGGTGCTCTTAGGGCTAGGAACGGTCCCAGAAAAAATCGCTCATCACCTATTTTACCCAGGCAAGATGATGACAAAAATTTTATTACAGTAAAATGCTATTTTTATAACGCTTCTGCACATTTTTCTCAAAATTTGTTGCTCCTACGAAAAAGGTGTTCAATACTTTTTTGTGCAGAATTAAGCTACAATTTGTATCCTTACATTTTTTTCGGAAACAAACTGAAAGTTTTCGAGAAATTAAGAAAAAACTGAATAATTTAACCCCGGCGCGGCGCACAAATTCTCGGAACTTTTTAGGAAACGCTTTACTGGCTGAATAGAATGGAGACGGAGCTACAACTGGAAGAGCTGTCAAAAAGTTAAATACACACAAATACAATGATACGAACAGAACACAACGCTGCATACGGAGCTGCAGACGCAGCTGGGCAATTTTGGCCAACTTTTAACTTTTGCATGCAGCTTTTTTGACGTTTTAAATTGTGAGCGCAACCAAGGGTTTACATGTGGGTTGAACAGAGTTTCAAACTCTTGTTAATCTCTGATAAAGACATAAGGTAATTTTAGCTTCCATTTCATCATTATTCATGCAAATTTTTGTTCAAATTTTTATTTTTGTGTTGAATTAAGTTCGCACAGCTGACTTGAAATGCCAAAAATGTCAGAAAGCTTTACAGCATATTGTGGGCGGGTAGAAAAAATCACGTGCAGCATATTTTGACATCTATTCAGTTGCAGCTCCAGCTCCAGTGGCAGCACTCTATTCTGGTCAGGCAGTTAGACGTCAAAGCCAAAGCTCTGCACCAAAATTCAGCTTTGTCTAAATTTTTCGAAGTGAAAGTCTAATTTTCTTGGGCTAAAATGAATGTATTCATTACTTAAAAGTTATATTCACCATGTTGCCATTTACTTATGCTCTTCATTATTCATTCAAATACAAAAAAAAACCCTATTCATTGCCACCCTTCTCTTAATTTATTAAATTTATAAATAATTGAAACTGTCAATTTTCAAAAATTGCCAACTTAAATTGCCTTCAATGGTGCTACTGCTTATGAATCAACAAACAAAAATTGTGAAGCATAAAGAAGGAAGCGCCATGTGTGATGGCACTAAACTTTTCTACAAGAAATTATAATTTTTTTTCTTTTGCTTCAAAATAAATTTGAATTCAAGAGACAAATATTTTATCAGAGGCTTATAATATTTTTTTTTTTTTCAAAGCACACTTGTGACTTGTTTCAATTTTATTGGAATTCATGTGGAGCTCTTTTTTAGATATGAGTGTCTTCCCAAAAAATGCACCCTTCATTTACTTTGAGTTCATTTCGTATTTTGTTACTTTCTTAGCAAAAGGATACAAACAAATCTCTTTTTTTTCTAAGGAAGTGTGTATATGCCAGAGAAGTAAAAAAAAAAGTTTTTTTTCTTGTTGAAGTGAAAATATTCCTTTTTTTAGCTTGGCATAGTTGATATTCATAACTTGAGACGAATTTATATGGAATGTCAAAAACACCTGTTCCGTCAGGTATGTTAAGGTGCACGGCATTTTAGATACCTGTATATGTTGATGCGACAACGTGATACGGGTTTTTTCTTGAGAGAACATAAATGTTTAACAAAAATTTTTATAAAGAACAAAAAAAAACTGATGTAAATTCCTTTTGCATATCTTAGGATGAAGGTAAAAAAAATTTTTGGGATCAGTCGGAGAAAGAATTCCAGAAAGTCTGAATTGACATTGACAGGATTTTTGTTGAATTGAATTTTTGTTCTATTCATGCAGCAGAAATATTAATGCTTGAAGCAAAATAGGAATGTCTTTAAAGTAGATTTTTCAAAACAGTCATCAACTTAGATTGCAGCTAGATATAAGAAAATTGCATTACATACAAAATCACTTCTGATAACTTTTAGCTCGTAATCTCTTGAATCACAAAGCTTTTATAGAAAGGATTTTTATATTTTTTTTTTTTTTGAAAAGCACTTGACATTTTGTCTCCATGGAAAAACTTACCCCCACAACATAGCTTGCAGGTATTAAAGTGTAAATCCAATTGAATTCCAATGAGTGTCACAAATGGGATGAAAAATAATGGTCAAGTACCCAAGCCAGAGAGATAGTAGACGAGGACCGTGTACCCAATTGACTATTGGTGGTGTAAGTTATTCCGCAAAAATTGAAAATAGAAAAAAAAATGAAAAAAAATAGATCCATTAGTACTTTTGATTTAGGTCACTTGATGAATTGAAAAGTGCACATCATCGCTTCCATCTATTGCAAACAGAAATATCCTTTGAAAAGGATAACCATTTCGATTGCATCGTCGTCGTCGTTAGAAGCCAATCACATTTTTACTTGCTTTATGTGGGAAATTTTGGTCTTGTTTCGAAAAAAAATCGAGGTTTTAATCACATTTAACAGGACGGTGAAGGAGAAGTCCAACAAAGTTGGTTTTGCCAAACCCAAGGATCGATTGGTCTGTGCATCTGTAGGTCCAGGTGAATATACAGCTAGAGCATCAAAGCGTTAACAATTTTTACTTCAAATTCGGAATGAAGCATTTCTATATATTTCTACAGAGAAGGAATTCAAATTTTCAAAATTGATCTGTGATACCAAGTGTGATACCTAATAGTTTTAATTTGTGTTGTTCAAATGGTTTTAAATGTTAACTTATTTAATTATTTTTTTAAGGAAATTCTTTCATAAAATGTAACTCAGAAATAATAAATTTTTCAAATATAAATAAAATAAAGAAACCTTTGAAGAAGCCAGAAAAAAGCCAGCGCACCGTATGTCTAGCCTCGTTAAAGACTTGATTTAGAACAGGAAGCTTATGCAATCCAATCTTAATCTTTAAAATATTTTGTTTTTTTTTTAGAAAATAAAGGTATCTCAAGAAAAAATGTGCATTTAAAAGTCTTTTCGAGGACATCACATATAGGTATAAGCTTTCTGTGATACAATAAAAGCTGTACGAAAATATCTTTACCTACTCCCCCCCCCCCCCCAAATAAAAATGTATTTGGGATGTTTAAATTTGCATTAGCACAAAGAGCGAAGATAGGAGAGTGTGAAAGTGTCACTTTGCAAAAGATAAATGGAATGAATTTTAATTCATTTTCCTGGTTGGTTTGAGGTTACAGTGGGTATTAAAAGTTTAACGGTTTGTTAAAACTACATTTGGGTGGTGCAAACGCTCATGGAAACAAAGATTTAGTGACTTAAAAACCCTCAGGCCTTCCAGTGTGCGTGTTGCTCGTCATTATTTTCAATTTTTCTTATAATTTTAAGGCCATCAATTCAAGAAATTAGTAGAAATGGGAAGATCTCCACGAGGATGTCAACAGTGACCCTTTGGACCAAGGCTACAGAAACGTAATGCAGAAACTCGGAGATCAAATGATACCACCTGCCTTCTAAAAAAAAATAAAAAAAAAATAAGTGCTTTGTGAGCACGCAGTTCTCATCTAATTCTGTTAAGCCCCACAACAACAATCGGAGTCAATTACAAAAAAAAATAAGCTTTTAACTAAGAAAAATTGAGGACAGTCATTCAGACAATGGAATACAGAAGAGCCATCGGCCTATATGTAACCCTAACAATTTGTTTTGATCTTTTTTTATTCTATTATATTGGACATAGCGGGAAAGCTCATGGAGCGGCACTAAAATGGGCATGTAAACTGTCGCAAAAGCAGTACGCTCCAGGAAAAGTCACTCTACGGTCGAAGCTTTTAAAGAGTTAATAAAGAACACCCAAATCGCCCAACAAGGTAACCAAGGATAATTTTTTTGCTGGCAACCCTAGGAGTACAAAACACTATCAACTCAGTGACAAGTGACATGGTGAGCGCTCCTGATGACACATAGTTCAACATTCAAGAGCCTATATGGTGCAGGTTGTGAAGGACTATTTTAGGGATTGGGAGCTGATCTACGAAACCAACTTCTGGAGCAGCACAAGGCTTGATCTTAGGACCAGATCTTTGAAATAGCCTGAAGATACCCTTCTGGCAGAACACGTTTGATGACATCTTTGTGATATCTGAAAGAGCATATCAGCGTTGTTAGCAAAAACCAAAGGGAGACTTCCGCCATGTTCTCGATAGCCCAGATGAACACCATGGGATTCACTTCGATAAGGCCAAGGTTATAGGTAATGAACCCCACAACATCCCTCGTCTGGTGCGCGAAGCGAATTCAATCAAACGAAACCTTAATTTCAATCGTGACGACTTAAAAGCATGGGATCTTATAATTAACTCCATAAGGACGATCCAATTGCCACTGCAAACCAACGCGGATACAGTGAGCATAGTTCGCTCCTAACTTGCAAATCAACAACAACAACAAGAACAGAACCTTCGACGCGGAGTTTTAACTTGCGTAGCCAAAATCGCTCCTAACATCTCTTTGGCAGTTTCCCGGTAACCACGTTCGATGCAATTTGCAGCGAAATGTTTGGGGTTAGTACTGTATTATATATATTGAACTAGCTTAATATTTATTACGCTGCTAACCCGAAAAGTTTAAAAATGTTTATCTTTTTGATAATGGAAAAAGTGCCCGAAGCAGGTAGTGGAAGCTGAGTCAGGGACCTATTTCATAAAACTCCAAGACTAATAATTATTTGTGAATTATAGTTCGAGAGACGACTTTAAAATTTCGTATCTCATTAAGGCTCCTTAAAAACAGGATATCAACCCAAAGCTTTATTCCAAACAGTTACAAGAACGCTGGTTGCATAAATTTTCTTGGTTGCTAAGGTTAGAAAATGCAGTTTTCGGTTTGCAGTTTTGACTAAGTATACCTTTCACATAAGGGAATTCCGTCATTTGGATATCAAATAAATGCTAAGACTGTCTTCTATACTTTACTAATGGTCAGACAGATTTTTGTAAGTTTTTGCTTCGAGTCCGATTGCCTCCCAGACTATAATTTACATATAATTAAAATTACTAGTCTTATAGTTTTATGAAATAGGCCCCAGGTCATTTGATGACAAAATTTCTGGTTGGACGAACATGGACTTGGCAATTGAGAAAAGTGCGATAGTCCTACTGACTGATTTTGAAAAGGATTCCAATAGAAAAACCGAGCTCCAAATAAGTCCTGAAGTTATATGAGTTGGTGATGCCATGAAGTAGATGAAAGCTGGAGCTCAAGAAGAAGCTACCCATCCAGCAACAGGCGAAAGAAGCAACAAAAAGTATCGGAAAGATGGAAGCAGTGAAAAGCTGACTAACTTTACGCGTATGCTCTTGCTGAACGGTGTCGGAAAATGGCAACAGTGTTTAAGCTCCGAAAGCAGAGAAAAATGAATATCTCAGACTATCAGGGACGTATGTAGTTGATTAGCATGGGTGAAAACACCTTGAGGGCAACCACCACACCACTCAGTGACTCACCAGGCATGAATATTTCAACACCTTCCCCCACACGATTGGCAAAATAAAGAGTCAAAAAGTTCCAATATGGCGATTCTCCAGCAGATGATACTTTCTTTACCTGCAGCTGATGGAAACTCAATAGACAAGATATGGAGCGAAGATCAGTACTCCAGACAACATACATTCTCAAAAAAAATTCTGCGAAACTGGAGCCAAGTCTGCTTTTATGAACAACAAATTCTGAAAAAAAAAAATAAGAAAGTGAATTCCGCAGAACGGACTGAGTGAACTCGAAAGGATGTATGATTACAGCCTTCTAAAAATAATGCAAAGAACGTTCTCGGTGGGATTGGTCAGAAGCCGAAAAGTGAAAGAAGTTGGAAAAATTTTGCAGAAAGGTGAGTCAGAAACACGGGGATAGTCAATTCCAAAAACAACTTCTATGGTGCATAAAGCATTCCTTCGACAACTAAAGAAAATTAAAAAAATTGCATATCCCCGATATAAGAAAGTTATTGAATAATTAAAATTTATAGTGCAATATCAATTATTATACTTTGCTACTCAACTTTTAATAACTACTGTAAGTTTTTCTCTTATGAAGTAGGTATATAGATGATGTGCTCCTCTTCCTGGATGCAGTCGTTTTGGGAACTGCAAGTCTTTGTCATCTTTATCACCTACCTATTCAGGTCTTTGGCTCCCACCTTCCTATTTTTACCTCTGCCTGCTCATAGTACACACCGATTTTTCCAAAAGAAGAACCAAGAAGGTGTAGGAGGATGTATCCAGGCGATACGATCTTTAAGCACACAAACAACAAACCCTCAAAGCCCCAACCCAAATCCACTGTCCCGGTTCATGTTTATTTATGAGTTTCGATTTCTTAGATTTATTTACGGATAATGATTGTGTTTTGAAATTTATACCCATCCATATGTTTATGCAGGGGTTGCAGCAGAGAGGCATTGCCTACAGAGATACGGTCTGTTGGTCGAGACTTAAACGAGACAAGCTGGTGTGGATGATACGGTTGTGGGTGAGGACTAAGGACATATTGCATATGGAATGGAATTTCAAATCGTTTAGTCCGAGAATGTTGGTCATATACTTTTTGTATCTCTTGTTATATGTGAAATATTATTCTCTATACTCAAAGATTTGTCCTGAATCTTGTTGCAGGTTGTAGTCGTTGGTGCATTTTTTGTATATACAACAAATATTTGTTTTGAACTTAAATTGCATGAATGCGGAATGAACAACAAACAATATAAAGTTCTGTTTGCCAAAAAGATGAATGAATTTTTTGTTTGTTTCTATCTTTCTAAAATATTGTAAGCGATATTGTATAAATAAAATTCAAACCTACATACATGGTGGATGATATTTGGTATTGGTTGCATTCAATCGAGTCAAGCAAAATAAAAATTAATTTTGTTTAGTGATGTCTTTCCATGATATGGACGACGAAATTTTGAAGTTTGGGTTTTGATGCAATTTTGTATTTAAATTGTGAGGTTTAAAATCAACAGGCTGTTTCATAAACATACCAACTTCTTGTTTCTTGAATGATTTCAATGAAATTGATACAGATAGTAGCTGAGATAGAATTTAACAGAAAAATAATTTTCGGAAAACGGTGTTCCAAAATTTCATTTTACATTTGACAAATGAACTTATGAAAGAACTTGAAAAAGGAAGTGCTGAAGAGGACAGCAATGCACCAACAAAACAAGAATTGTCGATTCATCATCATTGGAAAACTACTTTTCTTTGATGGAATCTAAGTTTTCAACAATATTTTGTAAGAGAATGAGCTCGCCATCAAAACATCAAAGATCTCATTTTGGAAAATCTCTCGCATAAAGAACGAGTGCCGCTTAACATCAATGCCTTACAGCAATGTGGAATACATATAAATAAATGCGGTAATCCTAAGCCAAGTACGCAGATCGAGGCAAAATTTATCTCCCATATACAATTTTTCCCAGGAGAAATTTTATTTCGGATTTTTTTCAAGCAGTAGGCAGTTCCAGCGCAAAAATTGACAGTTGAAACCGCTGTACATGAAAAGGTAAAAGAAAGTCTCCACTTAATTTTGCGCGGAAAAGAATGTTCGAAACATTATTTTTAAATTATTCCCAAAATAAAAGTCGAGTGTTTGGTGGTTTTACAATAACTGATTGATTTATTTAAAGATCAAGTGTCTTGAGGTAAAATAATGCATACAGTAAATAGCTTAGTGTATTTGTTGATATAAAAGAATTTTGTGTACCAAAAGCTCATAATTACATATTAAGTATTTAGTAATACAGTGAGTTCCAACATTTTCAATAATTATTTTTCCGGACAAACTGTGACGTTTTATGTATATTTCGCTCTTTATAAGTTAAAATCATCTCCGTGTTTCAATCTTCCCATTATTAAGACGTTTTGAGGACGCATGACTGAATTAAATATAAAATGTGTAAAGAAAATGATGAAATAAGAATTGAGAATAGATTAAGTAGGACAGCTATTTTCAATCAGTCAGTGGCATAGATAATGGGAAAGGGTACAAAAAAGACACATACAGATCCAGAAAAAATTTCATTGATTCAAAATTTAAATTTATTTTTTAACGTAGAAACCGAGTTGGAATTAGCAAACTGATTCAGCAAATTCAATTGGATTTCTGAAGCAGTAGAAAATTCAGAACATTTCTGGTTTTGGCCGGATTTTTTAATCCATAAAAACCACATCCATCTTTCAATGGAATTTTATAGTTAATAGCTTGACGATGCTATTTTTTGATGGAAAAAGTTCATTTTAATCAAAATGTCAGCCAATCGCTCTAAAATAACTTTTTTCCGGAGAAGCAACAAAAATTTTAAAAAATTCGGAATTTTGAGAGTTTTTTTTTTAATTTATAGCTACGCTACTGTACTCATTTGACTTTTCTTTTATCTCTACACATTCAGAATTCTGCGTACTAAGCTTTAAGCAACAAAGAGACCCTACTGGGAACATTATTGCAAATATTTAGGGCCAAATTCCACAAGCCTGAATGATTTTCCGTGTACACACTCTAATCAAAAAAAGTGTGAATAGATTTGACTGAGTCGTGTACACTTTTTATCTGTCAAAAATTTTAAACTCACTATTGCGGAATGTCTACACAGAAAAAAAACATTTTGGCGGGATTGGGCCCTGTAGAAAATGTGAATATTAAAAAAAAAAAAAAACAAAAAAATTTGATCGCCAGCAGGAGTCGAACTAGCGATCCTTGGGTTACTAAGCGACTCTCTTGCTTCTGTGCTATTTTTTGTCAATGTTAAATAGATGTGACAGTAGAAATAATTTTTAATTAAGTATGGTTAATTTCTCTGAAACGGCTGAAAACGGAAGTTTACTAGGTACTTCCCCTAATAATACTCCTAGTTGGCCTTCACGTGTACTAAAAATGAGTCAAATGCAAATTTTATTCCAAAATCTTGATATGTAAAAAAACTGGCTTTTATCACCGATGCTTTTTTTTACTGAAAAACATACAACCATTAAGCCTATTACGTAATTTGCCTTAAATAATATTGACAGTATAATATTATTTAAACCGATCAAGTGATACCTATGTGGCAATATGTTAATATATTTTTGAAACATGCGATGTATGGAGGGCTCACAGCTGAGCCCAACTAAAACGAAAAAAGAAAATCCGAAGATAATGAGGTGCTTAGTAAATAAACTGCCATTAGTAGTAGTTTATGAATATTTTACTCGTAAAAACGAAGTCTAAAGTTTATTCTCTAAATTAAATTATTATGACTATTCATTAATATAAAAATGAAAAAACTTGTGTTGAAAAATATTCACAAAAATTGGCAAAAAAAAATCAACAAAAATACTACCTGGTTCGTTACAGCTATGAGCCCCTCATATGGAGGTACTGAGGGGTAAGTTTAGATTCGTGCAGAAAAAATTACGAGAAATTCATGCCGATTATAGAATTCGCAATATTCTACTCCCCGGAAATTGACCAGATTCGCGCTGGATTCTCTTTCGCGTTCTTTTCAATTAGTGAATTCGTCGAATGAACTATGTTACCCATTCCTGAACTTCCCTACCATTTTCCAAACTAGTGTATCGCTTCTGTCATTTATTGACACTTCCAAAATCTCGAAGGGTGTTCAGATAGGCCTTTCGTCAAAATAAGTGGTCTCACGTGAAGCCTGTTTGAACACCATCTTAAAATTGTAAACAAATTATTTCATTAAAAAGAATGTTAAATTCCTTATTTTAACGATACTATACTTTTACATAAAGAATTATAAGTTTTTGTTATTCATGATGATTTTCTGGGGAATAAGGAAAAAAAAAACAGCAGATTCGCAACACAATTGGTGCGGATGTAAGATAGGAAAGTTTGTATGGAGAGCGAATGGTTCGCGGTTTCACTAATATCAAATTAATTGAACAAAATTTCGGTGATGCAGGTAATGTTACCGACATTCGTTCAATTTGCTATCGCGAATTTACTAATAGCTTAAATCTCGAAAATGAGTTGAATGGTGGCTAAGGCTCATTCTCCAAATTCAATAATAGAGGTGAATAATTAAACATGGCATTATACGATGATGAGAATACCAACAAAGTGGGTGGCAAAATTCTGTCTGTCTATCGGTCGGTTTGTCTGTCTGTCGGTGGGTCTAAATGCTTAAATTTTGAACTTTTGAACGTCAAGCTGTCCCTACTGGTGTTTTTTTGATTGGACAGGGCTTCACATTTCAGCAAGACAATGGCCCCAAGCACACTTCGAAGCTTTGTAAAAATTATTTAACGAAAAAATGGAAGAAAGAGTGCTTAAAATACAAGACCATCCCCTTCATTCTCCCGATTTACATCCCATTGAATTACTTTGGGAAAAGCTTGAAAGAAAAGTCAGAAAGCTAAGGCCAACAAGTAGATCCGATTTGTGAAACTGCCTTCAATCAGCTTGGAATAACAATTAACCAGAATCTTTGCAAAATCTTGTCGAAAGAATGCCCAGACTGTGTGCAGCAATCATAAAATCGAAGGGAAGAAACTTTGATGAAAAACGAGCTTGAGCATATTTAAAAAAAAAAATGTGTTTATTTTGTATATATGTCTTTCACTTATGCCTTATAACCATTGAGATAGTATATTCTTTCATACATTTTAAAAAATGAAGAAATACATATATTCATCCACAGTTTTTTTTACCGGCAGTGTAATTGTCTTTGAATAGGTATAGAACTTTTTCTTAGAGGTATAGAACTTTAAGTTGACAACACTATTTTAATTGGTAGCCATTATGTCAGTTGTCAAGTGATTTATTTTTTGTTTGGTTTGGCATTTAAACATGAGTAGACTGACGCCTGAACAACGCTTTCAAATTGAGCAAATTTATTTTGAAAATCATGGTTAATTTCGAAATACGTATCGTGCGCATTTAATTAGCGATGACGCTCACTTTTGGTTCAATGGATACGTCAATAAATATAATTGCCATATTTGAAGTGATGATAATCCTCTAGTGTATGTTGAGATACCGTTTCATCCACAAAAACGAACAGTTTGGGGTGTGTTTTCTTGGTTGACGGAAAAATTGGTCTTCGTACTTCTTGAAAAACGATGCTGGCCAGAATGTTACAGTCAATGGTGACTGCTAAAGAGCACTAATTACTGACATTTTTGTTCATCCATTGAACAACCATGATATCAGGAGCTGTAGTTTCAACAAGACGGCGCAGCATGTCACACAGCTGGGGCTACAATTTATTTATTGAAGGAAACGTTTGTTAACCGCATAGTTTTACGTTACAGACCCGTTAATTGGCCTCCAAGATCATGCTATTTAACGCCACTTGACTATTTTCTGTGGAGATATATATGTGAAGTCGCTATTCTACGCTATTCTATAGGCCCAAAACGATTGACCACTTAGAGGAAAACATTCAGCTTGTTATAACCGATATACGGGCACAAATGTTGGAAGAAATTATCGAAAATTGGACCTCCAGATCACATTACCTCCGAACCCAGCCATGGCAGCCAAATGCCAAAAATCATATTAAAGTATAATGCAGGAAGATTATCTTTTGAGCAAAGTGAATTTTATATCATTTAAAAAAAAAATTTTTTTGTTTTTTTTTTTTCATTTCGAAGGCCTATACCTCTAATAAAAAGAACACTCTTTAAAAAGAACGATAAATGCTTTTTTTTGCTTTTTGTATTTATAATTTTGCATATTTCAAAAGTTCTTAAGTTTCACAATAACATAAAAACAAGTACGTGCGAACCAGTCTTGCTTTTTATTTAATTCTGTTTTAGGTACCACCTCTGCATTTTTGAATTTATTGACACTGTTTGGGCCAGTCTGCTCGATTGTTCAATGCGACGGTGACGTCATGATGAAACCTTCTTGTTAGACTTCCCCATCATTTTTAGGTTAGTTTTGATTAAGGCTAAGACCGCACTTGCGATTTTTTATGACTGTGAGTAAAAATTTGACCGCAACCCAGTATGATTCCCTTGTATCATGCGCATTCACTCTCGTTTGATCTCATGTTTTCTATTTCTTGCAACTGAATTATTTCGCGGCAGAAAATCGCAAGTGCGTTTCAAGCCAAAAAGCTCAATTTTTTTTGACAAGCAAGTTAACAAAAAAAAAAAAAAAATATGACAAAGGAGGAGGCTTGAAAATGCTGCATTCAATTTATTCAGTCAAGTCAAATTTTTCCAAATATGGTAAGTTAGAAAATTAAAAATCCCCATAATGCATACAAAATTATAGTTGATATCCAATTCAAATGTCCTGCAATGAAATGCATAGGAATTAGTTTAGTTAAGTTTCCATGAATTCGACTAATATGCATTTTCTATTATTTTCATTTCACACTTTCCCAACATCAATCACATAAATGTGGTTAGTCTACTTAAGCGTAAATTGAAATCAGCGATTCGGATTTTTGGCTTATCGAACCGCGGGCGGATGACCCGACAAAGAGCATTATGCCAATGCATTGGTATATATTAGCGTTTAATCAGCACCATATTGGTATTGTGTGATTCAGAGGAGATTCCACTCTCAATGATATCACACAGAGTGGAGCAGGTAAATATATGAATGTAGTTAGCACACCTAAATCAACTAGCCTTAGGATTTCAGGTGGTGTTTTATATCTGTTTGTTATTGTTCTGCAAAAACCCTGAATAAAAATGCAGGATATAGTGTGTCCTGTGTAGACGTAGTTTATCATTCCCCAACATACATACAACACATGTAGCTTAGCAAAAAGGATGTGACTAGAGAACATTTATATATTTACGTGCGTGTGGACGCTGTACGTACTATCATGAGGCAGAAAAGTTCAGTTAAGCACAAAGGCGTGAAACTAGATCCCATTCATTTTAGATCCTTGATTCTCGTTTGTATTATATGAATTTATAGCTTTCATTGTGAGAATATGGTGTGGTGTGTGTGATGCTGTGTGCGGAGGACTTTGCCATATTAAATTCCATTGGCTTACCCATGAAATTAGCCAGCAAATTGAGTCAAATTACGTGCGGTAGGTGTTTATAATCATCAGCAGAATATGGAGAGGCAACTCTGTCTATAACTAGTATAGAGTGTGCGACATGCGGTACTTACCGCATGCCGAGGCAAGCGTTTTTCTATAGACATCCGTGTATGCTGCCCAAACATAATTATATGCGAAACACATATTCTCTTGAGGAACATTATGGTCGGGATATGAGATAGGACGTTCTAGTAATTTGCAGAGGTAGGTATATAGGATATCGAAGGACCCCTCACTCTCTTGCAGGACCTGAGCTTGCTTTTTCTCATATATGGGTAGATTGTATGATTTAGAGTAATAAACGTGTGGTACATTAGCGGGACAGAAAATATATAGACACGATTAAGTGAGTTTACGCAAACAATTGATGGTTTTTGATTATTGCAGGGTAAATGCAGTGTTGAAAGATAACGGCAACTGAGTATATGTATTAAGCTTTTATAATGTGAATTGGTGCAAAGCTAAAAGCGCTACCTAAATATTGGTTTAGCTTAATTAATGTGATACGAGTATGTGCGACACTATGGCGTATGTGGAATATTTTTGTATGACTATACAATATTTCATTTAATTTTAAAAATATTAATGGTTCCAGGTAAAATTCAGATTGGAGCTATAAATACTTTGAAACAATTGAAAACTTGAAGAATCTATACTCAATTTAAATAAAAGGAAAATTATGCCAGAAACAAATATTATAAGAACAATATTTTTGGAATAATTAGCACAATTCGATTGCACGAGCTACTTTTCCATTGTCCTAGAATTATACAGATTTAATTTGGAGGGTTTTTTGCATAAGATTAGTCAAAATGCTAAAGCGAATAGGATAAGTCAAGAAATTATAAGGGAGGAGGTATAATTCCGCTATGGGGACAGGAGGAAAAATTTTCTGAAAAATTGACCAAAAATAGAAAACAAATCATAAAAAAAAAACGATGCAGCACTTAAAATGTCCTGCTGAAGTTTTTTTTAAGTTGAAAATCCATTCTCTAATTAAGTTTTTAGAAAAAGTTGATTTTGGGTATAATTTTTGTTAAAATAACTTTTAAACTAAAAACTTGAAACAACAAAAAAATTTTTAACTATTTTACGAATTAAACCCTAATTTTTGTTTTACCCTGCGGCCACACGAGCCAGTACTGGGTAGACAATTGGCTACATACATTGACTGTCAAATTCCTGTTCGTGAATTTGCTGTGACGTAGGCAGCATGCTGTACTAGCTTCTATACTGGCCAGTGTTCATATGTTAATCCAAATGGAATAAATAGATTTAAGGGAAAGAAATAGAAGAAGTACGATATTCCGCTCTTTCAAAATTAAATAAACTAAAAACACACTAATGCTATGCGACAAAACTAGCAAAAGAACAGAATGTTACAAATGTTTTTCGTTGGTTATGGAGTACTTTTACTTGTTTCTGTAAAAGTTCTCCGAAACCATCAGAAAGAAAACAAAAATTTTACTTGTCAGAATTACTTTACATGAGAGTAACTACACTGACGGGATGTAAATTCACTAGAATATTTATTCACTTGGGTTTGGGAAAGCCTTACTCACTGCTCAATAAATACATTTACCAATTTTTTGGTTCTCCTCTCGAATGGTGAGAGGACCCAAAAATACACCACACGAGACGGACACAATATTGAAAACCACGTTTGGACTTTTTAACCTATAGTTTATTTTAACTACATTGGAAAATTCAATTTAAAAAAAGAGACTATGCCCAGACCAAAGCGAGATGATGACAAAACATGCTCAATGCAAAGCACCACGTGCAAATGTGATGGCGAGATCAAAGCGAGACCATAGCGAGAAAACCACGAAATAGATTCCCGTGTAAATTGCCATAGCGAGAACATAACGAGACGATCTTAGTGACCATCATACTGCGAACTACGTTTCTTCGACCACGGTGAGAGACATGTGAGTCTCGAGTAAGACAATTCGTTTTCCAAAACAATGCATGAAAATTATAACAAATTTTTGGTTAAACTCGTTTGAAAAAATTTAGGTTTGATATTACTCTGATACTTGAAATTAAAATGTCAAGAATAGTTAATAATATGAAATTCAGTCTTATCTGGACCTCACAACTTAAACGACCTCCAGAATGAAGTTTAAATCCAATTAATCGGATTAAACGAGTGAATAATATGGGCGTTAGCGAATTTATTAATCTTTGAATTCTTTAAGACTGGGCATATGGACTACCCGATTCTTATTAGTATTTTGTGAAAGAAAATGTGAGTAAACTTTAGTTTTAGACCTATTTTTCGAAATTTGCTCCGAAAAAGTACTGCCGACTCCTGTTACTGTCTGTTCAACTGTCTACGAAAAGAGCAAGTCAGTTGACGAGCCTGTTTGCCAAGGCTTGTATGTGTTAGAAAAAAATGTGAAAGTATTACGACTGGCTAGCCAGTACTGGCTCTTGTGGCCTCAGGGTTATGTATTAACATGTGTTTACTTAAATATGTTGTAGGTTTTGAAAAATCAAGAAAAACAAAAACTACTCTAATGGAAAAAGTGTATTTGACGGAATTTTGATGTCCTGAGTATCAAATTATATGAAAAATAGCTTTTATTTTTTTGAATTTTTAGTCCAGTGCATTAATAAACTTTTATATGGGCAACTCAGCAGTTTGTAACACTCCCAATTTTCTCTGATTTTGTTTCAATTTGTTTTTATTTGCTAAAAGTACTACAAAAAAAAGGGTAATAAACACAAATATTCGTATATTTCGTACAGCTAAAAGTTAAAGAGGTACAAAAATTGTTCAGAATCCCTAATACTTTGCATAGAAATTTATAAAATTATCGATTTGGAGTGTGCTAAGTTTTTGATAACACTTAAACAATAAAAAACTAAAATTAACTTTGCTGGCCTGCAGCTCATTATTAAAATTAATTATACGAATTTAACCGTCAACAATTTTTGACCGAAACACTTTTATGTAAAACTTTTAGGAACCGCGATATTTAATAAATCTTAAAAATATAAGCGTTACAAAGGCCTACAGTGGTTTTGGTGCCGCCAAAATGAAAACTGTTTCTATTAGTACAAGTCTCCCAGGTTCTAACTGTATACTTACTTTATTGATCCCACGTGTAGTTTTTGAGATACAGCATATGGAAAAAAATACAAATTTTGCGATTTTTAGACAGTTTATTTCATTTGTCATCATGAAGAAAGCCTCTCTTAAGAGATTTTCTTGCATGAGTGTCCGCAAGACAATCTCTCATAAGGCACCAGCAGTAATCAGCCATCATGTGCTGATCGACCTTAATATCAATCTTCTATGGCTTTCAAGTCCTGGTGGAACCGTTCGGCCTGTTCCTCGCTAAATGAACCTACCTTTTCGGGAAATTTGTCCAAATGACTGTGGAGATAATGCGCTTTAATGCTCATATTACACCCGAGCCTTTTTAAATTTTCCAGCATGTTCAGCATTAAGTCTTGGTAGTTTTGCGACTTATGGTTTCCCAAAAAGTTATTTATGTTGACAAAAGATAACCAGGCTGCTGATTTTAAATCATTCATTCAATCCACGAAATTTTCATCTTTCATCAAGACCCTTATCAGTTTTCCATCAAATATGCCAGCCTTTAGCTTCTCCGAACTTAAACCAGGAAATTTTCTTGATATATAAATAAAGTAACGGCCAGTTTTACCTAGCGCTTTTACGTATAGTTTCATTAGATAATTTTATGTGTAGTGGTGGAAGTATTATTTTTTCTCTTGAAACTAGCGGTTCGTTCAAAACGTTGTGTTTTCTAGTCTTTCTTAATCCAGTGGTCATTTCTTGCTCTGCTGTCCGACAAACAAATAAAGCATGGAAATTTTGTGCATCCACTTTGCTGTCCCAGTAAAAAGATTACCATTTTAAGTCTACGCAAATAACCCACTGATGATCACGGTATTTAAGCTTTTCTAAAACCAGAGAGAAAGTTTGATACTCCTCCTTTAGCTTCGTGGACTGAGCTTATGAAACAGCACCATACTTATTTCCATTATGTAATAAGACACGTTTAAAACTTCGTTTTGAACTGTCGATAAATAGTCTCCAGTCATTAGGTTAGTAGCTTAATATACCCATTTCGATCAAAAGACCACCAACATCTCAACAAAAAACAATATCGCTTTCAAAACTGAAAAACTTCAGAAATGTGTTTTCTCGGAAACGATAAAGTGTAACATTCGTACCTTTGGAAAGTAAGTTCCTCTCCTTAAGTCTGCCAATAGCTCTGATCTTTCTTTAGAGAGGTCCAGGTCTCTGATGAGATCACTTAAGGCATCTTGAGTGAAAAGTTGACTATACTTACTTATACTTGCTCCATCGTCTGACAAATGCGGCGAATCCTTGTAAATAGGGAATGGTATATTTAGTAGGTCATTTTCTTTCGTTAACACCACGTAATTTAACACAACGACGAGCAATCGTCAATGTGATATTTTGGCTCACTCCATATCATAGGAACACCGAGCTTTAAATGGTTTATTGTCCAATTCACTCACTGTCTTAAATGTTCAATACACAATTTACATACACTGTTGTATCCAAGACTTTACCAAGCTCTTCACTTGTACGCTACAGTATGCAAAATACGCTTTTTATATAAACTCAGATATTGGCCTTCTAAATTTTTTCACTGTAAATTCACCACAGATATAGAATGAGTTTGGGTTATTTAAGCACTTTTTTTTTGAAGAGACCACTCAAACCGTTTAAAATAAGCAAAATGATCTCGAAGAAAAGTCGACCACGTTTGTTAAATAAATGTAAGCGAGTTTTTTTTTTTTTTTTTTTTTTTTTTTTTTTATCCGATGGAAATCTTCAAAAGACACTCGGTAAGAATCGGTACCAAGTAGTGTGGGACTCTTACCGCACTAAAACCACCGGTGAATCAGGACCAATCTATGAAAGATCGACAAATGATTTTTCTTTCTTAATTTATCAGTCGCATTGTGGGAAGTTTAAGTTATAACACTTTCCATAGCTTTTAGACCATCAGCTCATGAGGCTTGGTTCTTCTTAATCTCCGAACATTGTCTCGTACATTTAAGACGGTCTCCATTTCGGAGTTGGTATGACTTTGCAGTCGCTGATTGTGTGATACAGCGTGTTTTTTAACCACTTCTGTAACCATTTCAATTTGAAGGTCACGATGTAGATCGCTATTTCTTATATACCAAGGGGCATTTATTATTCCGCGAAGGACCTTGCTTTGGAATTTTTGGATGGGTTCAGCATTTGTTTTTTTTTGTACAGCCCCATAGTTGGATGCCATATGTCCAAACGGGTTTCAGTACTTGCTTATATAACATTAGTTTGTTCTGAATAGATAGGTCAGAGTTCTTTCCTAGTAACCAGTACATTTTTCTATATTTCAAGTTGAGTTCGTCTTTTTTCTTTTTGATGTGCTCTTTCCATTTGAGCTTTGCATCCAAAGTCATTCCAAGGTATTTGGCAGTATTGGAGTAAGGTACTGTTGTACTGTTTATAAGAATTGGAACATTGTTTATTTTTTTGTTTGTAAAGTTAATATGCGTCGATTTTGTTTCATTTAGTTTGATTCGCCATTTTTGCGTCCAATCACTAACTTTATCGACTGCATTTTGCAGTTTTTGTGTAGCCTTCGTAACGGATTTATCTGGCACCAATATTGCAGTATCATCAGCAAAGGTGGCCATGATAGCGTTGATGTCCACTGGAATATCCCTTGTATATAACAGATACAGGGTTGGTCCTAGGACACTTCCTTGTGGTACACCGGCTTCAATTTTCTTTAGTTCCGAGTAATTTTGGTCGTACCGTACTCTAAAGAGTCGGTTCGTAACGTAGGATTTCAGTATTTCGTAGTACTGCCTGGGAAGATCCCTTTGCAGTTTGTACTCAAGTCCCAAGTGCCAAACCTTGTCAAAGGCTTGAGCAACATCTAAGAATATAGCCGAGCATACTTGTTTTTCTTCAAGTGCCTTTTCCACAACATCCGTAATCCGATGCACTTGGTCTATCGTGGAATGTTTATTTCTAAATCCAAACTGATGGCTCGGAATTAGTCTTCTTTCTTCTATTATTTTGCTAAGTCTTTTCAGAAGCAGTTTTTCGAAAACTTTTGCCATGATTGGTATAAGCGAAATAGGTCTGTAAGATGTTACTTCTGTTGGTGGCTTACCTTGTTTAGGTATAACAATGACTTCTGCAATTTTCCAATGATGTGGCACATATCTTTGTTTAAGGCATGCATTTATTATAAATTGGAGTTTTTTGAAGGCTATTGAAGGCATTTCTTTCAAAACCTGAGCAGTTATTAGATCGTACCCTGGTGATTTTTTGTTAGACAACTTATGTTGACACATACTTTTTACTTCTTTGAGCGTGACAAAAGGAATTTCACATTCGTCGTTTCTATTAACAAACTGTAAGGAATCTGTAGCTGTGCTTGCTGGAAATGGCTTAAAAACATTCGCGAGATGTTCAGCGAAGAGATCAGCCTTTTGTTTTGGGTTTCCGATCCATTTACCATCTTGAGTTTTTACTGGCGGGTTTTGTGCCTGTGGTCTTTTTTGGCGCTTAGCTGCTTTCCATAAGGAGTATTCCGTAGAAGCATCCGCCGTCAGACTATTCAGGAATCTACTAAGTGAATCACTTTTAAATTCACAGATTCTTTTCTTTAGTTCATTGTTAAGACGGTTAAAAACTGCCTTATCACCTGGAAATCTCGTAGCTTGCCATTTTCTTCGAGCTCTTCTTTTCTCCAAGATCAGCTCTTTTATTTCGACAGGATATTTTATTTCTTTTTCTCTTGAGTTCGAAATTGTTGGAGTACTTTCTTCTGCAGCCTGTTGCACATCAGCAATAAATTGTTCTACTTCATGATCAATCTGTTCAATTGTTTGCATAGGGGATCTTAGGTTTATAAAACTTTCAAGTTTATCTCTGAATTCGTTCCAGTTTGTTCTTTTGTTCACGAGCTTAGGATTACTTTTTTCTATTATTTCTGCTTCGCTCAGTGATAATATTACTGGAGTATGATCTGACGATAAATCGTAATTACCTTCGACACTTATATGATTTCGTTTAATACCTTTTACTATGAAAAAGTCTATAAGGTCTGGTATTTTGTTAGAATCAGATGGCCAATATGTTGGCGAGCCAGAAGAATAAAATTCGCAGTTGTATTTGCGGCCTGCTTGATATAGCCGTTTGCCTTTCGTTGTTATGAGCCTAGATCCCCATTGGGTGTGTTTAGCATTGAAGTCGCCACCAACAAGGAAGTTATGTCCTAACAAATTTAGGAGTTCTGCATAGTCTTCTTCAGTTGGAGAGCGCCTCGGAGGGCAGTATATAGACGCTATCTTAAACTCTTTCTTTTTTATACCAATACTAATTGTGGTTACTTGCATGTTTTCATTAGAAAACTTCGGCTCTTCATAGTGTGTTAAGCACTTTTTTATTAGTATTGCTGATCCTCCCCTAGCTTTGTCAGCTGGGTGCGGAGCCTGATAACACGAATAGTTAGGTAATTTATTATCAAGATTTTGTTCTATAGCGAGGTGAGTTTCGGACACCAAACAAATGTCTATATGCTCTATGTCTAAAAAGATGTTTAGTTCTGATACATGTTGTAAAAGACCGTTTGCATTCCATGTTGCGATTTTGAGTGTTCTGTCCATCATTGTTTTTTAAGAGCGACTTCTTCGCTTAGCTGTTTTATATTTAAATCTTGTTTGTCAATCCTTTTCAGGATAAGTTCAAGCATTTCTTTAATAGATGTTTCTTCGTTCTTCCGCACATTTTTAACAATCTGGGAATAGGATTTATTTTCATCACTTTTGCTTAGTGCAATTGCTTTTGGCGGTTGATTTTTAGTTTTGTTTTCAACGGCTACTTTTTTGCTTTCAACTATTGCTTTTGTGTTTGTTGGGTTTCTTAGCTTGTTCCCAGTTTTGTTTTTTCTTTTTGTGTCTTGGAATTTTTTGGCAACTGGACATCCTCTGTAACTTGCAGGATGGTTGCCTTGACAGTTAACACATTTCGCTTTTTGTTCTCTGCCCATGGGACAGTTTTTAGTTGCATGCTTGCCTTCGCATTTAACACAAGCAAACTCACGATTGCAGTATTTTTGTGTATGCCCAAAGGCCTGACAGCGTTTACATTGTGGAACAATTTTTGACTTTCGTAGTGGTTCAATTTTGACAACTATGCCCATAATTGATTTTATACTGTAGATCTTATCGAGACTTTCTTTATTTTCAAAGGTGAGCATAAACAAAGGTAGAGATCTCCTTGTTGTCGTTGATACCCCAGTGGAGTCTTTGATTGTCTCATTTTTAATAAGATTATTCGCATCGAGAGCTTGGAAACCTTTTTGAATAAGGTCTTCGACAATATCTTTGGCAACACATGAAGAGTGGAGGCCTCTTGCTACTACCTTTATCGACCTTGTAGCTTTATTTTCGTACGAGTGCCACTGAATTCTCTTTTTGTTCAATTCTTCAGTGATAGATCTATACGCATCGGCGTCTTCAACAATGACTTTCCAATTATCTTTATTGTATGATGTATATTTACATGCCTTATTGCTGCATTTTTCTACTATGTTCTTAAGCTCACCAAACATTGTCAATCCGGAAATCATGATTGGAGGTGGTGCAGTTTGCTTAGTACCTTTAGCAAAAGACTTCTTTTGGGATACATCTTTTATTTCATTGTTTGATGTTTTCACTGTTGCAGGAATATCCGATTTTGAAGCTACCTGCTTAATTTTTTGAACAGTCTCTGGGCTACCCTCTGCTTTCCGTTTCTTGGATTTACGCTTATTTCTGTTACCATCTGTTTCAAAAAGAAGCTCTTCCTCATCAGTATGAAACTCAATGGTTTTTGGTGGGCTTTTCACTACAAGTATTTTTGGACTAGTCTTTCTGTCATTATTTGAAGTTTTCTTGTCTAGAAAGCTGACTTTTTCTTCAAGTCTCTTAACTTGTTGCTGAAGACTTTCAACGAGCACTTCAAGTTTTTTTCTGGCTATTATTTCTTTTTGCCATTCCTCGAAATAATTTTCGGATTCAACTTGGTGGATCTCGTTGCTTTTTTTGGAACACTGCGGATCTTTTATTTCGATCTTTTCATAGATTTTGGTTCCTTTTTCGTTAATGACTTCTTTGTCATTTTGTTTTTCGGTAAGGGTTTTCGATGGAGTGACCCTTGAGAATATTTTTGGTGGAGTCCTCAGTGTTTTAGAACTCCGTCTACTTCCTGTTAGCAATAATTGGTCCTCCCCAGAATCCGTAGGACCGATCTCCGAAGAGAGTGGATTTACCAGTTTATCTGGATTGCCACCTGGGGTACAATATCTATTTGTTTTATTCATTGCCATATTTTTTTTTTTTATTTTTTTGTAACTTTTGTTTGTTACCCATAAATAGCTTCGTTACTTAGTCTATTCAAGGTCTTTAATACAGCCGCCCCTATGGGATCAGACGCTGACCAATGAGCCGCACATTATGCGTCAGACGCTCTTGGGTTTCATTGAGAGCTGGTTCTTCAGAGCGATGTCTTATCTTATGCTCCTAGTTCCTGAGAAGGTAACTCAGGTGTCTCGGCTCTTGGATCCAATAGATCCAACGCTCGTCGTTAGTTCACCTAATTGGCTATCCAGCGGGCACCACTTGGAGGTGACGATGCGATTTTGCTCCGCCAAATAAAAAGTTAATTTTGTTGAAAATTTTTTGTTACCTACTTGCGTTGAAAGAAGCTACACAACATCATGTCGGTACGAAGTTTAGAGAACATCGATCCAGCAGTAAAGGATTTAACTGAATTAACAGAGAACAGACAGAATTATGATACCCACAAAATTTTTCTTCTGTAACGTGTGCCACGGCATGCGTCAGCGGCGTTAACGTAGTTTTAAGTTTGACCAGGTTCTTGAGTTCGATTTTTTTTTGCAAAAAATTTTTGACTTACAAATAGCCATCTAGAAGATACTTTTATTTCGGAATTAAAAATAAAACCACAAGAAATTCACTAAATCTCAAGATTCCAACAAACATGAATAGCCAAAATTCAATAAAATAATGATTTTCAAAAAGTTATTTTATAAAAATCCAAACAAATAATTTGGAAATAATATCGGGTTTTTCAATAAGAGCGCTACAAAAGTTTTTTTTTAATAAAACAAAAACGGTTTTGGATATCAATGAAATTCTTTATTCCTGTGAAAGTACGTTTGATGCCATTATGTATGGAACTCGATTTCTTTTGCATGGCCACCACGGGCACGCTTGCAGAAGTCCAGACGCTGAACCTAATTTTCGACGGTTTTCAAGCATAAATCGGCCGATACTGCTGCAATTTCACGTTCGATATTCGTACGAAGTTCATCAATCGTCACTGGCTTATTGGCATAGACCATAGACTTGAGGTAGCCCCACAGGAAATAGTCCAACGGCGTCAGATCACACGACCAAGGTGGCCAAGCAACTGGACCATTTCGTGAGATAACAAGTTCTCCAAACTTGGTTTCCAATAAATTGATTGTGACATTCGCTGTGTGGCTTGTGGCGCCGTCCTGTTGGGACCAAAAACATTCGGTTATCATTGAACGGTAGCGATCCTCATTCACAGTAACGTGCCGGACTTGATCATCACGGAAGAAGTACGGCCCAATGACGCTGCCGGCCCATAAACCACACCAAACCGTAATTTTTTCGGGATGCAATGATGACTCATGGACCGCATATTTTGTTTATTGACCAAGCCATTCAGCCAGAAATGAGCATCATTGCTGACGATGATTTTTCGATGAAAATCCGAGTCATTTTCAAGTTGTTGCTCAGCCCAATTCACGAACATACGACGCTTCTGGTGGTCAAGCGGCTTCAGTTCTTGCGTCAATTTAATCTTGTTAGGATGTAGGCCAAGATTTTTTCGCAAAATTCGCCACAACGACGTCACAGAGATGCCCAACGCTTGAGAACGACGTGTGAGAGACACATTTGGGCTTTCTGCAACTGAAGCCTCAGCGGCAGCAATATTCTCGACACTACGGGCACTTCTTTATCTGACTGGCACGAGAACATTTTGTACTGTGCCTGTTCATTCAAGTTTTTCCACTAGACGCTCAATTGTTGATCTGATAGGACGATTATGACGACCATAAATTGGATGTAGCGCTCTTAACGTTGAGGCCTTTTACTTCGAATTTCGTTAGTAAATTTTAATAATTTTGACTCGTTATTGACTCGTATATCTTTCCACCATGAAATGGCAAACCTTACTGAAGAGAAATGTCAAAAGAGCGGCAAGAAATATGGCGCCGTTTGCTGTTCCTGTCGTTTTACTTTTGTGGCGTCCCTATTGAAAACCCCTTTCTAAAGAAACAAAATTCCAAAAGAACTTACCCGTTACATTCTTTGAATCACAAAATTCCAGAAGATGTTGGATCTGAAAAAAATTAAGTAGTTATTAGGATTTTCTTGCTAAAACACAAATTAAAAATTCTAAAAGCGGTTATTCAAAAATTCTGGTTTCAAAATCTTCTTTCAAAATGTAACTATTCATAATTCTGTTTTTCAAAGTTTTGATTAGCTTATAGTTTTTGTTTTTTTATTTATAAGGAGAAAAGGTACAAATTCTGGTTTCAAAATTGAGTTTTTTTAAATTGTGTTTTCAAAATTCAGCTTTTTTAAATTCCACTTTCAAAATTTAGTATTTCATAATTTTGATTATCAAAATTGTATTTTTCAAATTTCCTTTTTTCATAATTCTTTTTAAACAATTCTGACAGTACTAAAAAAAAAAAATAAAAACAAATTTGGTGGCACAATAGCTCGTGGAGAACCAAGGCCTAGTGACTAACAACTCTCAACCATTCCTGTGTGCGTATTTTTGGCAGGAATAAAAAAAAAACGTTTGAAAAATATGAAATTATGTAATAATATGCATTTCGTTAAAATATGAGTAGATACGTCAATTTAAGAGAAACGTGTTTGGAATTCATGTGATTGCCTCCAAATTTCTCAGACAATAAACTGAAGCATAAAGGAATACATTAAAACAAAACCATATTAACAGCTCAGAGAAGTTTGGGCCTTACAAAATTTAATGTCAACTGCAGTCGCTGTAGTTGCTAGGAGCCAATATTTCTCATACAAAAACAATACATGGAACATTTCATAGTAACGTGTGGGACATTCGTACGAGAATTCGATGCCAAACTGTTAGCAGGATTTAAAACTATTTGAAAGAGCTTATGTTTGTTTTTTCTTAAATAGATACATCAAAATAAGATTTAAGGTATGGAATAATATTTTTGGAAATATTTACATATCTTGAATAAATTGCAACTTTGCTGAGCATTAAGTGTGTGTAAAAATTCGAGAAGATTCAGCAACACTACCATGACTGGTTGAAAATCAACTTTCAGAATTTAGAAACTATCTTATTTAGGACTCCGTTGCGTGAAGCCAAAAGGGATATGAGAAAGAACTGGCGCAAGCTGGTGATCGTAGGGCCAAATGGACATACACTGGCAAGTAAAAGTGTAGTAAAGTACCTTTTGGCTTATGGATGGATCAGTATTTATATTTCAACAGACTTATAAGTGCTGCTCTGGCCAGGGCTAGGGGAGCTTTTGCCCTGACAAAAGGGTTATTTTAAAGCAGCCGCCTTGACAGTAGGCTGAAGGTGATTTGCAACATGGCCCTTATCCAGCCGATGATTGGCTGTGGATGCCCGGTTTGTTTCAATGTTGCCTAATCTCAAATGGAAAAGATTCGGGTGTTTGAGAGGCAATGTCTTCGACGCTTCCTTGGATTTTACAGAACACCAGAGACGGATTACAAACATTACTATTCCAACCTGGTTCTATAAAACGCAACCAACATAAACAGGATAGATTATTTCTTGCTGAAGATTATTCGGGGTCACATTTCAAGAGCGAGGTCCTCGACCGGACTTGTTACCTTAAGAACGAATACTACGAGAGTGTGCCGTTAAGCTGCTTTATTCCACCCGATGCATTCCTCCATCTAGACAGTCGAAGGCTGATCCAGGATAGAGCGGCTCGGTTCCGCTAATCTACCACGTCGGCCCTAGAACTGTGGATCATTGGCGCCTCCTTTATATTTGAGACGTCCTCGTACAAGACAGAGGTGAGAAACCTTAGGTTCAGTGGGACTGTGTCCAAACAGGACCGAAGAGATAAGAAAAGAGGGAAAAGCAGGAGAATTCCAAAGTTGACCTTACTATTTTATTTTTCTGTATGACCAATTTAGGTAGTTAGTTTAAAGTAGCAACAGCCAGAGCGGCACCAGAAAAAAATATAAAAACTACAAAAACACAACAAAAAATTATAAAACCAACAAAATACAAAAAAAAACGGAAAATGCTTGCTGTGGCTGTTCTAGTTTGTAAGTAGTTTTAAGTAGCTTTGAGTAAATTTAATTAGCTTTAATTTAGTTTAATGTAGTTTGTAAGTTTTATATAAAACCCAAAAAATAAGGCTAAAGACACTGAGTTTTTGGTAAATTCTTCTCGGTGAAAAATAAAAACCGACATAGTTATTATTGTTAAGATAGTTCTTAGGCTGAAAGGCATTAGCATTAAGTAATTATTTTTTAACTAAGAGCGCTCGATTGGGGCCAATAAGAAGTCAGTTGTAAGATATTGATAAGTGGGTTAGATTTTACGAATTTTTGTCTAGCTTTAAGATAGTTTCTAAGCGAATGAAAAATATAAATTAATTTAAAAAAAAACACATAGACTCATTTTTTTTAATCAAAATCGGTGGAGCCGTTTTTGAGATGAATAAGATTTTCTGTAATGGTTGCATGGCAAGTAGCGTTATTTTTTTTATCTAAAAAATTTTGGAGCATTACCAAAAAGCCTTAAGTTCAAAATTTCAAGAAGATCACATCACAGGTTAAGCCTGTAGATCCAGATACAAACAGACAGACAGACAGAGAGAATTTTTTCACCCACTTTTTTGGTATTCTCTATCACCATAATGTCATGTTTGATTGTTGTCTCGAAATAAGTTTTGAACGAATCCAAAACATGTTCTAATGTAAGAAATAGAACAATAAAAAAAAAACGAATTTTAAAAAATGGAATTTTGAAATCTGTTGTGGAATCGGCTAAGGTGATTTTTAAAAGTTGACAGTCACAACGCCATAGCATTGCTATTGTGTTGTGACTGTCAACTATCACAAATCACCTTAGCCGATTCCAACCCTGAATTTTAACCCGTTTCCATTTTAAAGTAGTACCTCGTGGCATGATGGTTAGTGCGTAGGACTGTCATGCCAAAGGTTTGGGTTCGATTCCCAGCCGCTGCCACCTAAAAACAGAAATGTTTTTTTCGCGAGGTACTGCCTCTTGTGAGGAACTGACAAATCCTCCAAGAATATACTTGTCATGAATAAGTGCTTCTCATCTAGCCGTTCGGAATCGGCAAAAAATTGTAGGTCCCCTCCATTCCTGCAAACAACACGCACACAGGAATGGTTGAGAGTTGTAAGTCACTAGGCCTTGGTTCTTCACGAGCTGTTGTGCCACCAAATTTATTTATTTTTTTTTTTTTTTCCATTTTAAAACCGAAACATTTAGAAATTTTGAATCTTAAAAACCAAAGATCTGTAAACTAAAAATTCTGACATTAATTAAAATTTAGAAATATCGATAAATTTAAATTTAAAATTTTAAAAATAATTTTTCACAGGTTTAAAAATAATAAAAATCTGAATTTTGAAATATATTCATTTGTGTGTTCTAAAATTCCATCTCAATAGCATTTTGCACGTTAAAGTCTTACTTCGCTTTACAATTTCTTTGAGGAATAATTTGTTGCGGAAGTCGTGAAACTTATCTATCAGTAAACTCCTTAACCATACAACTTTGCAAAATTGTCGTTTACGAAAAGTTTAAAATCATTCAAATGATAATTGAAACACATTTAAACAAAAATTTAAGGCAATTCTTAAGAACTTTATGCTTGAATTAAAACTAAATCGTTCATCATTTAATAGTTTTTATATATTTAGCTGTGAAAAAAGTTCAAAAACCTCATGGAGCTTCTTAAAGTTTGTCTTCTTTTGCTTTAAGGAACAAAATCTGCTGCATTCAAACTTTCACAAATTTTCTAAGAAAACCTTTTAATCTTTAATCTTCGTTGCCAAAAAAATTAATTTCTTCACTCTCAAGTTATGAACTCAAACAAAGTATCAAAGTTGTACAAGTCTTACATACTTTGGGATTATTAACACTCAAGAGTGTTAAAATTTTATTTAAGTCCTAAGACACATAATATATAAGAGGCAAAGCCAACGAACAAAAGCAAAAAGAATGATTACAACTTTCTTCAGATGCTGCACATGCACACTGCACATCTGTAGAATAGAATGTATGTAAGTGTGTACGTAGTGTGATGCTGAAAATTTGAAATTGTTCCTTTCCTGAACAAGTCATCAAGATTTTCTTCAACAGCAACATTTTATTTCACTCACTTTACTTCTTAAAATCAGAACTCTCTAGCTTACCCTCCCCCCCCGCCTCACTCAAACAAAAACCCCCCTTTCATTGTTGCCTTAAATTTTAATGAAATTTCAGTTTTTGATCGTAAAAATGTTCATGCAACCAATTTGAGTAAAAGTGAGTGCACCTCTTTTGTTAGCCCTTCCGCCCCAAGGATCAAACATATAGTAAGAAAGTGAGATAGCGAATAATCGTAGGAAATACGTATATTTCTTGCACCGAGGAGCACTTTAATATCCTTGGAAATGTCAATAACACAAATACACACTCAACTAAGAATAACAAAATTAAAAAACAAAAATAAAGGATCTCTCTTTAGTTTTTAGTTACATTCCTCGACTACATTACATCCAAGCCAACCAAGAAAAATATATACGGTCCTATTCCTGGTCTGGGTTCTACTGGGATCAGGTTCTAGTCCTGGTCATGTTGTACGAAGAGGATACCCCTCAACTATAGTATTGTGTGTGGATATGAAATTATTTTGCAGCTGAAACTTTTGCCCTTTCTGGCGCTAGATTCTGGGAAGCGAAAATATGAAACTCGTATGTGTCCTTGTTGCGTGTTTTCTTTTTTTCGGTCTTGAGCTAAATTTAGAGAGGAAAAAGGAGAAGCTGGGAAACTTTTTAACAAATTACTTCCACACACCTACACATACTCTCCCCCTCCCTCCCGCCTCCGCCAACTACACAGTCAGAAGTTATAGTATGTCCTTATAGGTGCTTTTTGAAAATTTGCTGAAACTTTATGGTTATGGAGTTTTACAAGTCGAAGAGAAGCACAAACTTTCACTCAGTTAGAATGTGAAGAGTTTTTGTATTTTTGTTCTGAAATTTATTTTCTTCAAAAATAACTGCAAGGATACAGAGTAATTAAGGACTGGGGGAGAAGGTGGTAGAGGTGCATGAGGGTTTGTATCCTTAAAATAATGTCAATTCTACGTGAAGACAGTTTTTGTTTTCTTTTTGAAGAAAAACACCAAATCAAATATGAAGAAAAAGCAAAACTCGATGATGGTTATCCTTTTTAAGCCAAACCGGGATGATACTTTGAACGATCTTTTTGTCAGGTTTCTAAGTTCCTGAATTTGTCCTAAGACATTACCAAGGTTTCTTAGAACCACACTTTATTTTTGTTGGCTTCAACATATATCTAGGCTACATCACAGAAAATGATGCGTGTGATGGTGATTTTTGTTTTTGGGTGTTTTATTAAGTTCGTTTGTCTTCTTATTATATGTGGAGGTCCTTTTTTTAGTTTATGATGAGAAATTATTTAAGAGGAATGAACAAAGAAGACAACGATGATGACAACGACTGGGAAATTTACATTCCTAACAAACTTCTTGTCAGATGCAAATGTGAGAGGAATTTTTAAATTTTCTCACTTTTCATAGGATGAAAATGAGGCATATCAGGCAGGGGTTAAGGATGAAAATAGAGTTTATATATCGTTGATTTTGATTTGGAAAAGAAGTAGCTGGTAGTTAGTTTTGTAAAAGAGGAAATTGAAGTTTTTGGAAAAGGAGATTAAGCGATTGTTGAAGAAGTTTGATAGAGTTTTTTGTTTTTAGTCATTTTGATGACGTTAAATGGTAAAGTTTTATAATATTTTATGTAACCAAAGAATATTATTAGAGGATGAGTGTCAAGGAAATAAAGTAACACGCAGTTTTTTAATAACCTAGAGGTCTCTTAGATATTTCTATATTCACATTATCTGCATAAAAATCATAAATGTTTAAAATTTTATTATATGTTTTTTATTGGATTTTGAAATTAATCCATTCTTATCGAATATGAAAAATATGGAGAAGAAGGTTTTCCATACTCAGTAGAAATAAAATAATTCCAAAATCCAATCGAAATACGGTTTACAGATATGCCCCTCAGTGGGAAACCTATACATAATCCTAAGGATATAGCCTAGTTTTGACCGTTTGAAAACATTTTGGGAAATAATTTTAAATCAGTTCGAATCGAAGCTAGTTTTTGAAATTGTGCAATTATATGGGCTTAGCAATAGACCTTTGAAGGGACCAGCAGCACCACTGCATGAAAAATCGGGCCTGTCCTCAAAATAAAGCTTTTTTTGTAATGGTGCTTTTAATAGGTCTCTTTTAGAACCTATCTCATTTAAATTTTAAATTATTTTTCGATTTTTTCAAAACAATTATTTTTATATTCAAATTTTCAACCGCTGTAAAAAAAATAAATATTTTCATTTTTAATGAATGAACTTTTTTCAAAATTCGAAATAAATGTTTCTTACTAAGTTACGGTAGTAAGTGGTGATCCCTCCACTTAGAGCACGATTTTCAGTGCGAGATCATCCTTGTCTCGGGTTTAAGCTTTAGATTACTCCAGAAACATGTTTTTAATTAAAGTCTTTAGTTAAGTCCGAGTAAGGTCACCCCATTTTATAAGTTAGCTCAGGGCCCAAATTGAGGGCCTTTTCAGCTGTGGCACCATCTCAATTTGGATGTGTGAAAGGCGTAGACGGGTGATAGTAGGTGTGTTTTTTGTTTTACTAGCCCAGATGAATCGGACAAAAAAAACGACATCGGGGCTTAGCGATGCCATCACAGAAAAAAAAATGGAGTTTCCATACAAACTATCGATAACAAGTATGAAATTGGAGCCAATAACACAGTTTTTATCTGGGCTAAGGTTAAGCCCCGAAAATTCTCAGAGGCTTAGCTAAGCCCGAAGAGGCTTAGTTGTTGTTACTTTTAACATGTCAATTGCTTAGCCCTGACGTCGTTTTTTTCGTTCAAGCCCATTCAGGCAAGGAAAAAAACACACCTAATGTAGCACAACGATAGCCCTAGATTGCCATCTGAAAGATAAAGTTATTCCTCAACTGAAACATTGTTCCTGAGTTAACTCGGAGTTAATCTATTTTCAGGTTTAACTTAGAGTTAATTCTGAACTGAAAAACTGGCCCTAAAGATATTTTATTTTTCAGTAATTAAAATGTAGAGTTGTTCCAAACTTAAAAATTAAAAAAAAAAGGAAAATATACTTAAAAAGGTGGTCAAAAAAAGTAGGTTATTAAGGACCAGTTTTTCAGTTCAGGGTTAAATCAGAGTAACCTAATCCTGAAAATAAACTAACTCTCTCTTTCAGTTGTTAAAAATCTAGCACCATCGATGTGCAACACGATGGATATCACCCTTCTTGCATGAAAATAGAGATGGCGCAACAACGGACAATATCTTTCACTATCGAAATCAAGATGGCACCACAGCTGAAACTGCATCAATTTGGTCCCTGAGTTAACTCATCAAAGTATTTGAGTTAACTCGGACTTAGCTTTGACTGAACAACACGTTTCTGGAGATAGTTCAGGTTTAACTGCGAGACTAGGATGATCTGGCACTGAAAAACTGGCCCTAAATGTTTATCTATGAGTTAAAAAAGAGACCTTTTAAACACATTATGCGATTTTAAAAATATTTTTTTTTTGAAAACTGCTCGGTGGTACAACAAACAAAAATGTAGTCAAATGTGGTCATTTTAACTGTCATCTTTTAATAAAAGATTAAAAAATGTCTTTATTTGGTGCCAAAGTGAACATTAAAAGGAGATTCTTTTCGACCTATAAAATTTGACACTTTTTGTTGAAAATTTATTTTCATTTCGAAATGGATTGTTCAAAAATTTTAATAAAAGAATTTTAGTAGAAAACCGAAAATTCAAAATTTCAAATATTTACTACATGACAAATTTTAGAGTTGTAAAAATATTAAAACTGAAGATTTTAATCAAATATGACATTATAGTCTAAGACGTTTTCGAGAATTTATTTAAGAATATCTGGCTTTTGAATAAGTCTTTAACAATCCAGATACAGGTGAGGGAAGTCTGGCTGGTGGAAAATGATGCGCTGTCCGCATAGGCGTAGCGAGCACTTCTGAGGCCCGTATCAACAGTTTTTTCTTGACAGTGACACAACCTTTGTTTGGCTTTTTATTTGTACCTTAATATTCCAAAGATTTAAATTTTAGCTCATAAAATTGTACACAAAAAAAAATATTGTAACATCTTTTTCGTAAGAGCAACAGAATTTAAGAAAAAACTAAGTATTTAGATTTACTCTAGCGTGCTACAGTGGTAGCGTGGCACTTTTTTCTCAAAATTTGATGCTCTTACGAAGTTTTAAATTTCAATAAATTTTGTCGGCTAAACTTGTCATAAAGTTTTTGCAGGTTCTTCTCTAAATTATTGATTTTATGATAAAAAATAAGCTAATTGTTTTAATATTAAAATATACATTTAGGTAGTTACCAACTCCCCTAAAATTATTAGCCCCGGCCCAAATTAAGGGCATGAACTTTGTATTAAAAACTTAAGACGTTAAAACGAAGCTCCACACATAAATTTAATTTTTTGATGATTATTTTGACCCAATTGAATTTTATAAGTATCGAATAGTTGATGGATTAGGAATATACGCACAAAAAAAACGATTTTATAAACTAAACGTAAAGTTTAATGACAGAACATTACTAGCCTAATCAAGTAAAGATATTAAATGGAACTTTTCGATGGACAAATTTTTGTATGGAGTCTGTTTGGGTTCGCCTCCTGATTGAAAGAACAATTTTTTGTAATTTTTGGGGCTAGGGAAGAGCCGCCAACTTGAAAAACAGATTGATTTGGTTATTATTTAACAACTCTTTCAAATTTGATTTTACAACAAAAATCTAGTACAGAATAAATTATCTTTACTTTTGAGTCATGTGTTGGGGGTGGTATGACGTTTCTTGTGATATCTCGCTTTCTTAAGTGTTTTTTTAAAATTGCTTATTGAATAATTTGTAGTCATTTTAACTACCTATGAAATAAGCCTTCGACTGATATTAATGGCCATAATTGTGTTTTCAATCCATCGCCAAAGTAAACATTTTTTTTAGAATCGCAAAATAAGCTATTTTCGATTTTTTTTTCCGAATCGTTGTGAGTAGAAACAGTTTATTACAGTATTGACCACAAAAACAAAATGAATAAACAACTATGGTCTGTTCAAGTGCATCTGTGGCTCAGAATGTCGTAGCTCAACCGTTGAGGCTATGACACCAACGTTATTTGTTCTTAAACTAAGTTATTTTTGTTCGCTCTTTGAACTTCGAAAAATAATCGCATTTTTTGAGGTTTATGCCCTTTTTTTTACTTGTTTTTATAAATGTATATTTATAAAAAATATATAATACCTACAAATATTTAAAAAAAAAAAATTAACTAAAGCACTTCTGTTGTCGAAACTGATTAGATTGATTTTGTCATCTTGAGTTTTCGGAGGGTATTTATTTGGGTGTCCTGTTTTCTATTCATATTGTTTTCATTATTAAAAATATCAGCTCCTATTGAACGTAAAATATTTTTTTGCAGTTTTTGCTCACAAAATATTTAACATCTTTTTTCAATGAGAACTGTAGAATTTTTTTTAATTAAAAAAACATTTTTTCTGTTTATCTCGCCTTTTGTTATTCTGAACGACTTTTTGAAATAAAGAATAAAAAAAATTCTTATATCCAGCAAATAATTGGTTAGGGGAGATTACGGTTCACTTTATACGGTGCTGCAAACAAAAAATAACGGGACTTTGTAAAGGGTTCTAAGACAAGTGTCTTATTGTTTTAGAAGAGGGGTCTATCCATACCGATAAGGGAGCAAGAACAATTTAAAAAAAAAATCACTTTTAATAAAGAAAACATTGTAAACAAATAAAGGAGAAAATTATAATAATGTATTTTTACATTTTTCAATCTAATTAAATTTTTTCGAAATGAAAAAGTAATAAAAGGACAGAATTCTGGCTTTCAAACAAGCTACAGTAACTTCTTGTAAATTTTCTATATTTTTTAACATTTTTGTTTGCATTAAAAGTGCTTTTTTTACTTAAGTGTTTCTCGTCTTCTGACGGTTAAAGATAGACACCTTTTCTAGGATAATAAGAAACTTGTATTGGAACCCTCTACAAACACCCGTTATTGTTTTGCAGCACCATACAAAATGTCATCTCCCCTAAGCAATTGTTTGCTGGTTATTTGCATTTGCCAACTCCGTTAATCGGTATTTAATACAGTTTTTGTTTCACATAAAATCTAAATACACAAGAAATCGCGTACTTTACAAAAGATAATTTAAAAATTTGGTCGTCCGGATTAACAAGGGGCCAATATTAACGCCTAAATCATTTTTTTACTAAAGACAGTTTTTTCGACGATAAGTTCTCATCTCTCTTCTCTCGAAAAGAGATATCAAAGATGTTTGTTGCCGAAAATTGTAGAAGATATTTTAAGCTACAAAACCAAACAGAAATAATAGGTCTATACATCCAATAGGAGCTGAGAGAACCGCTTTTACGTTTTTGAAGCTTTTTTTCAAAATGGCGGACAACGCAACAATTCCCACCCTCCAGACTGCCTTCACGTGAATCAAGGGAGTTTTTTTTCCATTTTTAATCTTTATTGAACGGAAGAAGACATTTACAATTCCATTTCTATTCTATATTATAATATTATTACATTGAATGACAAATAAAACAAGGGTATTCATATTCATACAGCTTCGTGAATTAATTATTTATAAAATTATTTTCTTATCAGAGATTATTATAAAACCCAGTCTTGTTGTTAAGATGCAGAAACTTGCTGTATATGTACATAGACATACAATCGTAAAGGTCGTAAACGTCCGTCGGTAAGTTTCAAAATGTTTATGGGAAAGCTTTTTTTTTTCTTTTTACGATGTTGACTATGGTTTTAGTATATTGTATGAATTATCCTTATTATAATTATTATTGAGAGCAGATTATTCATTTTAACGGATACCTTAGGCATTTCACGACCAGCCAGCTATAAATAATAAATATTCAAATTACTAACAGATGTTGTGGCAGAGCCTTTAAACTAAGTTAAGGGCTTTAAAATTGACAAAAATATAACAAGACTGCAGGCTAAAAAATGATTTTTGAAGCAATAAACTGCCAGGTGGTTAAGACTACGAAACACATACATAACTAAAAATTTTAATAACGAAATATTTGTTTTTGAAATGACAAAATTTAAGCATTTTTAATAGGGCAGTAAATTTCTTCAATTTAATGCATATTTTGTGTTTATTAGTTGAGTGCTGATGGTTAATATGAAATCACTGCCCAAAATCAACTCCGTTACCTACGTACCTAATTAAATTCTTATTACTCTAAATAAAAGAAAATAATTAGTTTCGACAGTTTTTTTAAGGCGCCAGTTATAGCTTTGATTGAAAAATCGAAATAGAAAAATTCAAAAATCAAAAAAAAAATATTTCTAGGGGTGTTCAAAAAAAGGTGAAGGGTGGTCATTGATGTTCAAAAAAACATCTATAGAAAACTTAAATCTTAAATTTTTCAAAATCTATTTTCTTGAAAACTGTGGGTGGTCAAAAAAGATAAGGAGTGGTCAAAAGTGGAAATCTTTTTCAAAACACAAAAATTGAACACTTTTGCGACCCAAGTGTAAGGTAGTTAGTTCAATCACTGAAATAAGATAAGTCTTTTTATGAAGAAGTTGGGCCTATTCAAAATTTTTTGTATTGAAATATTAATTGAGTATTGAGCTTTATTTCAAAATAATAAAAGATTTTTCTCTATAAATGCTTTTAAATTGAAAACAAAAAATTCAATGATATGTTGCAATGATAGCTATAACTGGCACCTTATGAATTATTTTTAATTTCAAGCATCCCATAGCAATGGCAAATGAAAAAAAAATGAAATAGCTTCAAAATTCTAAACATATTTTCAAATAAATTTAATTTTGTTTCATAATTCCTGCTATGGAATGTAAAATTAGTCATTTCATAATATTTTTTGGACATTTAAAATCCCATAAGAAGCTATTCACACTTCTATTCAACTCTCAAGCCCATAAATAATTATTATACAAACAAGAAAGCGTAAAATTAACAATACAAATAAACACACACACATATATGTAAGTCTCACATTCATGTGCTTCAATGAATTTCTAAATCCCATTTTATCCTAATTAAAATTCATATCACATTGTTTCATTCAATTGGAAATGTAAGAGAGAGAGACAATGATTAGAAGCAAACATCATTTATTAAACACTCACAAATATGCATTGTATAATACCTCTGCCTATATATGTATGTCTAAATTGCTTTTCTGTAAACTCACACACAGCTACATAAGAACTAAAATAGACATTGTTTGGCTTTTGTACTAGTATTTGTGTATTATAATAACATTCAAATCAATTTTCATTTATATATAAAATTGAAATTCTCTATAATTTTCATCAAAACAAAAGCAAATCCTTTAATCAAATATTCATGTCCTGGCCAAAATGTTTATATTCAACCCGTTTTCTTCACTTTATGTAAACCTATATCTATAGATATGTATATGTTAGTAGACCTTCATCTCACTAGACTGAAATGCTAATAAGGATGATAACAAGAAAAAAAGAACACACACACGTTTTTGTGGTGAGCCTATTTTCTAAAATGTATCCTTAAAAGAATTCTTTATGTGCCAATTCAACTATGAATGTCCCTTTTTTGTTTAATTAAACTTATTAAATTTCATAAGACGAACATAAAGTATGAATATTCAATTTAAAATTTATGTTAGACCACAATTTTTGGAAAGCCAAAGGATTCGCCTAACTCAAATATTACACTCTCGTGTTCCAGTCAGTAATTTGGCTTTAGGGAATCCTTTTTAGCTTTGAACCCGCATTCAATGCTTTTTGTGTTTATTTGTTTAAAAAAAAAATATAAACTTTAAACTTTTCTCAGAAACATACACAGGCATAGAACCGGAAGGCAATGAAAGCCAACATTTAAATTGCTTTTAAATAGACCATCGTAATGGTTTTTAATTTACAACATAAACACTCATACATAGAAAAGTAAATCATAAAATGAAATACCTACTTGAAAAGGATCACGATCTATGATAGTCTGGTGGTCTTGGTAGATGGCAAATCTTTTTGGGGTCTGGGAGCTTTGAACTCGTTGGAGTCTATTTTTAGGTTATTTTATTTTATAGTTTTGCTTCAAAAAATCACACATACACACACACACGCTCACACATACTTATAGAAGAAAACAACTTTGCCCTTTTATCCTCATTGAAATCCTTTCTTTCGGATGAGTTGAATCACATATGAATGAAAAACTTGCTGTAACTAACCCTCCACAACATCAAATTCCATCCACCAACAACAGCAATATGCAAAAGGACTTACGCTCTATCTCTAAGCCACACAATATTATTTCTATTCCCAAAAAAAAAGGATTTGTATAATTTTATTTTTTTATTTTCATCATGTGAAGGAAAAAGGATTTTAAAATGCTCAAAAATAAAAACACAAAATTTTGTCGATTTAAATAAAACGCAAAGGGATTAAGCTCTTTAGAAGGTTTAGTTGCGTTGATCGAATTATTTAACTGGAAATGAGCACAAGGATCAGAAAATCAAAAATAAAAAATATAATCGGAGTTCAGCAAATTATTGTAATCCCAGGAGAAGGATTACAAAAAAATATGAATAATTTTACACTGAAGCAAATAATTTGATTGAAAATTAGAACTTTTTCTGGAACAGTAGGTAGGTGCACAAAAAATTATTGTTTGATTGGAATTGTAATGGTTTGCTTTTCAGTGATGGTGCCTGAATTTCGGAAACGAACAAATTAAAGTGACGAAATTTTGATAGTTTCGTAAAATTTCAATGACAAAAGCAGTCTTTAAAGCCTCCTAAAAAAGTCCCTCTGTAAATGTATGTGTAGGTGTATGCATCTTCAATAAATACACACAATACCTAGAACTTGAATTCCAAAAACATTTAAGTAAATAATAAATCTCATTCAATTTAACTTACATAGATAAATGACATTATTGTGAATATAACTTCCATGATTATACCTAATTTATAGGAGTATTTGTGTATCCTTCAAAGGTAAATTACTGTTTAAAAACGCTTCCAGCTAAATAAGGATTAAACTACGCATACATTTAATAATACAAAATAGCAGGTACACATAATTTATATAATACCTATCATAGTCATAATGATACAACAGTTATTTAATGAACTACCCGAATCCGCCCTTAAGACAAAATTATCCCTAATTCCAATTAATGTGACATTGAGCACCTTCACGTGGTTTAGTTTTGAGATACACTCATGATTGTATGTGTTTTTGAGAGAGTGAAAACTTGTCCCCGAAAATGAAAGAGCACGTGTTTCAAAATTAATGAAGTATGCATATCCCCCACTCTGCAGTAAGAGATGAATTTAATACAAAACTTTCCTATAGGTAGGTAGGTACACAATCCTTCCGTCACCAATTAACCTATACATCACCTCTTGTACAAAGTAATAAAATATAATTTTACAAATGTCAAATTACACTAAGCGGAATGTCATAGAGACATAGAAAACACATGACAGGGAGGATGAATTGAATAGTTTTTGTCTTAGATTGTTTTGCAATTGGGAAATTGTTTATATTTTATGACATTCCAGTTGTCAGAAATTTATAGTATTTTCAGGAGGTAATTAAAAGCAATAAGGATGTTTTTTAGTATTAATGTTGATGGGTAACTTTATGTATTTTCACAAAAGCGTGCAACCAAGATGGTTTTGCGCAGGGCTGAATTTTGCGAATCTTATCCATGGACAGCCTTAATTAAAAATGTCAACATGTTTTTTTATTCCTGGGCCAGTTTAATGTTCGTGGAGAAATTGGGCCTAGTGAGTTACAACTACTCAACCATTCCTGGTGCGTGTTGTTAGCAGGAATGGAGAGGACCTACAATTTTTTGTCGAGCCCGAACTGGTAGATGAGATGCATTTATTTATGACAAGTGTATAGTCTTGGAGGATTTTTCGTCAGTACCTCGGGAAAAACATTTGAGGGTCAGAATATGTTCTATGTAGCTAGAGACTTTTTGCCAGTTCTTGTAACTGTGTAGCATCTTCTCTACAATGTTCTCCAGTGTTGTTCCAGTTGGCGATGGCTTTCCCATTTGCTGCATGTGAAGAAGGTATATGGTTTGAGTCATCTTCTAGCGAGTCTCCGTACTGGCAGCCTGGAATCATTGTTTGCCGATTTTGTGGAGAAAGGCGTTGAAATATCCGTGTCTGGTGTTCCACACAGGCATCACGTTCCTGATCAGCCTTGCTGTCTATCTTCCTTTGTTTTCTGAGCTCCAACGGTCTTGCCACTTCTGTCTCGTGAGCTGCTTAGTCTCCTCGGATGCCGCTTCCGTTCCCATTTCCACCTTTTTTTTCATAGACGTACTTCCGTCGTACGTCGCTAGAAGATCGATGGAGGTCACTCCTGCGACTAGAAGGACGGCTGGTTCCAAAACCGTACGGTAAGAGCTAGCACTCACGTAGAGCTCCGCATCTTTGCACCGCCGCCGCCGCCATCTGTTTCCGGTACTTCTCTTGTTTAAGTGCGTCTGCCCAGATTTCACTGCCATACAGAAGGATAGAGTGTGTTGTCGCCATCAGTTACCTATGGTTACTGGCCGTTCTACCACCAACATTTGCCATTAGCCTGCTCAGTGATGCAGTTATTTTAGAGACTCTTTCCGCTGCTGACTTTATGTGGTGCCTGTAGGTTAGCTTTGTGTCGAGCCTTAATCTTAAGTACTTCACCGCGGCCGGCGCTGCTTCTTATAATCTCTGCCCCGATTTCTATGTCAATTTGTGTGGGGATCCTCTTCTTCGTGAGAAGGACTATCTCAGTTTTCTCCGTTGCGAGGCCATCCACCAATTTACTCGTCGCATGACCTGGTTCAACTTTCTTTGCGCGAAATCGGTGTCTCTTGCCAGGAAGGCATCCTCAAATATCTCCTCAGCTTACTCTAGCTATTGAACTAGAAACATAAATTTAAATCATGTTTAAATCTAAATTTAACTTCTTACCACTACTTATTGAAAAAAAAGAATTTGTAGACCAATTTACAACAATTAGTGGATAAACTTAAGTAACTTATATTTTTTTTTTTTAGATAGGTAGGTAAACGTTAAAATACTAACAGTAGAAAAATATTACCTTTAAGACAAGTTTATATGTACCTACAAGTATAAATATATAAGTAGGTATATTTATTAAATAAAAAAAGAAACATGAATATACAAAATCTACCATTCACTATAAGATACTCACAGCGAATAGCAAGCATTTCCCACTTAAGAAAAAAGGCACTTTTTAAAAATTTTATACCAATCATTAGATATATTACTAAATAAACATTAATTAGTTTTTAAATATAGAAAAATAATTCAACTATTAGTTTTGAATTTAAAGCTCAGCGGCCCATATTTAGAAAAATATTAAATTTTAGATCAGTTTTTACTTTTAATTATATAAAGTATTTAGAGAGATATGAATGTATATTTATTTAGTTTATACCAGAAAGTGAGTTTCAAACATGATAATCAGTCATTTTGAAACCCTCTAATTATTAATATTACTATTATTGCATACGGAACATTTTTCGCTAACAGAAGATAGACATTTTTAGACAATTTTATACCAATCAGTGTCAAAATTAACTTAAAAAATAATCTAAGTTATGATATTCTACCATTTGAACTATAAAATATTCAAATTTGAAAAATATAGACTTTTTTAGACCAGTTTATACCAATTAATTAGTATTTATACTAGTACAAGTGAATGTTATTTTTTTAATTTCTTTTAGTCACCTATGAGGGTTGTTTAATATATTAAGTAAAAATAGTTTAAATAGCTGTTCAATAAGAAATTAAAATAAAGATAAATGTACAAGCGTTTAAAAACAATTTTGTTTCGGTCAAAATTTACTCGCAAACAGAAATTTCATAATCTTAAAATATATAATATTCTTTAATATCGTTACTTTTTTTTATAAGATTAACAGGAATTTTTGAAGGAACTCATTTTCACCACTTTCTTTTCAAGTATCAGAAAGTATAGGAAATAATACATTTAAATAAATTTTAGCTCATTACTTCGATTAAGGATCACATACTAAACTCATTTTTTGTAAAAATGTGCAATAGAAGAGTTTTGAAACTATGTACCCCTCAATATTCCCTTTATTTTGAATGCAAACTAGGTGATTCGCGCAAAATCTGCCAAAGATTCAGAGCAGAGCAGAGTAGGATGAAAGTAAACAAAAAAAAAACTCCTACAGCTAAAAGATTAATAATTGAATTTTTCATCAAAATGTTGATTTGAAACAAGTTTTAAAAAGAAGTTGAACTTTAAACAACACTAATTTGTTTAGCTTTCTAAAAAGCTGCAAAACAATTCCTTAAGTGTTGCCGTTGTTTTTCAATATTTTTTTCTATTTAATTTTTTTTTCTATAAAATTGCCCCTCTTGTCCAAGCGAGGAAAAATATTACCATCCTCCCACGAAGGGTGGGAATTTTTGTGCAAATTTTACGCGAATATAACCTTATAAATCTGAAAAAATTAGTAATTTTATATATATATAAAAAAATAATATAATACTCAAAAAAAAAAAAAAAAATTAGAGCGACCACCTTAATGTCCAAATTTAGTGGCTTTTTACTTTCAACGGCAAGTATTGAATAAAATCTGAAAATTTAGAAAAGAAATGGTTTTATACCAAGTATCAACAAGACTTAGATGAATAACTACATGTTATAATCAAAAACCATTCCAAAGGGTTTGGTCGAGCTTTCAAAATTCTGGTTGAAAACATATTTACAAAATTTGTAAATACGGAATTTTGAAAAACAGATTTCTTGTAATGGAACTAAATTAAACGTGGTAACAACATATGAATAATTGAAACGATTTTAGATTAACTAAATACATGTTATTTTAAAGCCGATTTTTGGTCTGTTATAGATGATGTAAAGCCAAATATACGGAAGTTTTTCCAAGCACTTAAAACAGTGGTGATGCTTTGAGTCGCTGACAAAAAAACTTGGTTGGAAAATGAAAGGCGGGTTATTTAAGTTCATTTTGAAATACAGAATTTAGGCCAAAAAGGATTTTGAACAGACATAATTTACAAAAAAAAAGCAAAATTTTGACCAAACAGAATTTTGAAAACCAGAATTCCGACCCGCTCTCCATTCCAAATCATATAATACTTGCACTACAAAATAAAAAAATGAAAAAATACTGGACTTGGTACAAATGGTATAAAAAACATAAATAAAAAATGACTGCCTAAATCAAAAGCGAAGCATGGATTGTTTAAAATATTTTGACTGTTGACTTCAAACGAAACACGTACAACATTATTATGTTTCATTTATTTTATCCTCTGAATGGTATAATTTAGTTTAACTTATTGAGCTGAATGTATATCAATCATGATTTTAAGTTAATTCAGCCAAAACAAATGCCTGTCAATTTCGCAATAACTTATGTATCATAAGGACTTGGCTAATGAAAATAAATCAGTATAAAGGGTACATATTTGTATTGGTTTATTTAATAATGGAAATAACTTGCTGTAGTGCAGCATTTTAGACCATTTGCATTATGAAGCCAAGACAAGAATGCGTGCAAATTGATATAGGTCAAATGTTAAAATAAAATCAATTGGCAGTAAGTATATAAATATTTACTGACTGTCAGAATGTTTTTCTATGTTGAATGGTATAAACATAAATGTTCCTGGCCACTAGAATCGTCAAGAGTAAATTATATTTGCAAGTATTATATGGTGATTTAAAAATATGAAAGTTCACTCCTTATCCCAACATATTTATGTTTATTTAAGCGTTGATTGGTATAAACTGGTCTAAATTTCTAAAAATTCAGACAAATTATATTTTTTGAGGGATAAAATAAAAATTTTTTATAATAATTTAAAATTTTATTTCAAAATATTGACACCAGATCAAGATGCATTTACACGAGTGACAAACTGGCATTATTCCGTTAGTTTTGTTTTGTCAAAATACTAAAAGTTTTCTAGTCATGTAGGGCATAATGCAATCATTTTGAATGTCAACAAATATTACAGAAAACTTATTTCCATTTAATTTTATATCCTTTTGTTTGTCTTTGTTTTTTTTTTTTTTTGTGTGTTTTATTAATTCCGCCCCTGTTTTTATGTAGGTGAAAATAAGAATTTATGGAATTCAAATTAATTCTAGTGTCTTTGGAAAACACGCTTATCCCTCTCCTGTCACAAAATATATGAGCGGTTGAGTCATATTCCCCAAAAATATATAAATGCCATCATGCTTTTATGGTGGTTGGTGGTGCGGTTTGTGGTTAGGAGTTTATTATACTATATATTCCCAGCCTTACCCCAAAAATGTCCCTAATAAATGGAGATCAAATTTAGAAAATAGACAAAAGAACCTGTTGTTTTTATTATTTCCTTATAAAAAAACTTCATAGATGGCATGGTGTTAGTGATTAATGGGCTTTAGGTTAGGTAGATAAATTGAATTTTTCAAACAAATAAAATGGTATGACTCTATGGAGATTTAGGATGAAAATTAATTCCAAAGCTTGCTCACTTGAATGTTGTATAAATGAGAAAAGGTGTTTGAATAAATTTGAAACTTTTTCCCAAATTAAGTTATAGAAATAAGAAGATAATTTAAGCTTTATTAATAATCAGGTAGGGTTCAAACAAGCAAATGTAAATAAGTGCATGGCAAAATTTAATATTCTAACTTTTTGTGTTTTTTTTTTACAAAAGGTATTCAATATTTACGGAGGTTTAGGTTCTATAAAATTGAGATAATTAATGTTAAATAAGGCTGTGAGTGCAAAACTACTGTAACCCACTTTTTTGTCATATATTTCTTATTTTAAATCGGTCTTTTATACCAAAGGGTGTTTTTTTAGACAAAAATTTTATCGGAGTTGGTCTTTTTGACAGCTGTCACTTGAATTATGCTCATTTTGGTTTGCCATTTCAAAATGAATAGACTTCATAATGAATAGACTTCATAATGAATAGACTCCTGAACAACTTTGCAAATCGTAAAAATTTAAAACCAAATTAATGGTTCGGTTAGCGCGACCCATCGCGAAACAATCAATTTAGGGAATTAAACTTTTAGCGTTCCAAAAACATTTTCTAAGCCAATGGCAGCAAATCTGAATATCGCGTAATTTTGGGGACACTTTTTGCAAATTAATACAAAAAAAATAACTTTCCAATAATCTGCCCAGAGATTGATTTTTTTTGTATTAAATTCAAGTAGAGAATTTGTTGTTATTGCAAAACTTTTTCAATCTATTTATTTTATGCAAAGTTGATTTCAATTAAAATATAAATTTTTTGTACATGAAACCAATACTTTTCTTGTTTCTATGCAAGCATAAAGCCAGAGAGAAACTTTTTCAAAACTATTAAAAATGATTTTCAAGAAGTTTATTGGATAACTTTAAATGCCATTTACAGTTGGTCTAACAAAAAAAGGTACACTTAAAAAATGTTTTTATTTTTTTTATTTTATAATTTGGAAATGTTAATTTTACCTCAGTGAAAGAAATTAGAACATTCAATATGTAAAATTATGCGTAGTAATGGACAGTTCAGAAAAGTGAGAACTTAAAAATATTCATATGTCAAAACTGGTCATTTAGAATAAGAAATTGTTTCTTCTAAATATGACAGCAAAAATGGAAAATTTTTAATCCTGTTCATAATTATTTTTAATGTAGTTTAGATCCACAAATTTTAAACTGGCATTACTAGTTTCAACTGACAAAAAAGTAAGAATGCAGACATACAACTTATATAATCTTGGGGTCCAAATCCCCTTTAGAACATTTCATACGAATAATATGCTTTTTTTAAGACTTATTCAATTTTTTATTTCACAAGAAGAACTCCTAGAGCCATCTCCTTCCCATCAACTTTTTGAAACTAATTTCTAAGCTACATACATGACGTACTTTGCACCTTCTATACTCATTAGTAACATTTAAATTCTAAACACAATCTTATTTCTGTCTTGATTCTATATTTGCTTGCCTCACTATTATTGTTTTTCATCATCTTTTGAGAAACTTATTATTTACCCTACACATCTCACTTAAACTTTCTCTATTTCCTGGAAAACACAGATCCTTCTCATTTATGTCTCAAAACTCTCATCCAATATACTAAGATAAGTTTCTTCTTAGTCACGATTTTATTTTAACCGAAAATGAGCAAATTTGCTGTTGTTCACTTTGCTGGTACACAGTTTCCATCCTCAAGTCTGTAAACAAAAAGATCTTAGGAAGTTTTTTTTTTTATTATTATAGAGTTGCATGGTTTGCATCAGAAATTGTGTTGTGAGCTAAATCAAGTAGCATTGAGTCTAAATGGATAGAAGTATGGTTGGTAGATTTAGTGATGATGGGATAGCGAAAAGGCTTCTCTGAAGATTGTATGTAGAAAGCTCATTTGCGAATAGCAAACACACTGCGGGTAGTGAATTTCTATAGCAAATTGTTTCCTTGAAATTAAGGTCATAATTAGCAATTAGGTTAGTTGAATCTCTATTCAACGTGTTGTAAGATAATGAGAAGAGTTTAATTTCAGAAATTCAAAAATTAAGGTTACAAGAATGATGGAGAATTTATTGTTTAATTTTTCCATTAATTGGAGGAGGCTTTTAACTACCAACCTTATTAATTTAGAATTTTAAGAAACCACCTGTAATCGATTTACAAAAAAAAATACAGAAAAAGTTTGGAGTAAAAGGATCCTGAGAGCTTCATTATTATGTGCTTAGTTTAAATTCTCTTTAAAGACTTCTTTAGAAAAAACGCAACAAAAACTTATAACATATGACCACACCTCTAAATGAAAAAAACAATTCAAATCCTATTTCAAAATAAGCTGATTTTATCGATGGAAGGACACAACAAAAAAATATATGCAAAAATTCCCGCAATCTCGTTGGACAAAGTCGCAACAATGAAACCTAATTTTTCGCAACATCCCCAGGCTACAGTCGGGTATGCAATAAAAAATAAAGCTCCTGTTGCATTTTGTTAGTTTTTATTGTTTACCTTCTGCACAGGAAACACCAAAGAGTTGCACAAGAAAAGCCCGTACTTTGTGTACTCAACTATGGTGATTTACTACACTCCCTCTGATATGGCTACCTCTTTATAGGATGTACTACGAGTATTATAGGTGGTAGATACTTGTTTTTGCAAGTTGCAATCACAATCGCCCTGAAAAACAAATTTAACAATTGGTCCCGCATTCCATTTATTGCGAGAGAGCTATATAACCAGCGAAGCAAATTGAGTCAATACCATCAGCAGCAGCGGGGCAATATGCAGTATAAGGACAAAAGAGGAGTACTATATGATGGACGATTTGATAGTTCTGGTGGAAGGGTGGTGGATGGAAATGGATGCTGGTTCATGCATCACCATTCGTCGTATCGTTCTCTGGACTCGACTCGTGGGTGTAAAAACAAATAAAATTGTCTATGCCATCACTGGGTGATGAGACAAAAAGGATTGCAAAACCCAGGTTCATTCTCTTCTCGTTGAACAATAAACAATTTTCAAGAGTGTGTGTATGGTTTTGAGAGTGGAAAAAGAGTTTCTATGCTGTGGCAAGTTCTGGCACACGAGTTATCCTCTCTACATCAGGAGTGGTTCATTTGAATTGCCAACTCAAGCGCTTGAAATCAGTCAGTGGGTAATAATAGTTTGGAGCCTTAAAATGCGGAAATGGAAACGGAGAGTAAAAAGGCTGTGGTGGCGTAGTGGCTCGTAATGCATCTTTTGCGATGTGTGATCGGGGGAGGGGTTTTATAGTTAGGTAAGCTATTGTAGTTTCTATAAATAAAGCAATCACTTTCACGGATGGAATCATCAATTTGAATTTCATATTCGTGCATAAGTGGCAGTGGAATTCTCTTAACTCTGACATACATAGTACTTTTGAATGTCTTCCTAAAGTGCCTAAGTAGGGGAATATGTACCTACTTAGTTTTCAAAACTATGATAAATTGTGTAGCTATTGTATTTGAAATTATGTGCGTGAGGCATTATGCTGAAGAATTCAAGTTAAGAAGATTGTTTTAGATTATTTCGAAAGCAATGATCAAAAATTGTAGGTCAGGAAGCATTTAAAAACAGTCGGAAAACAAAATTCCAGGATCTAATTTTGTAATATTTTGTAAATCATATCAGTGAAGATGAAATTTGCCATGTAACATTTGGCTTTCGGGCTAAATCTGCCCAAAACTATCAGGATTGATTAATTTTGAATGAATCAGTCAGTTTGTATTAAAATTACTTTTTAAACATAATAGAGCCGTGAACGTCAACTTTATTTCAATTGAACATGTTTTGAGCTCTGTTCCAAATAAAACTATGCGTAATTTTTTTCGTGTTTTTTTGTAAGCTTTTCCCGCTTTAATTTTTTTTAAATCACACATTTGTACAGCTCAAATAGTTGTTTCTTCTCAGCCAGTCGCCTTCAACGCACTCAGGGCTAAATATGAACTCCTTAGGTAGGTAGAGATGGCAGTCGCTAGCCCTGGCCTCGCGACTCAATTAGCGCTGGAGTGCGCCGTTTTGATACCAATTACTTGTGTTAACCTAGTAGGGATTTAATACGGAATTATATGGCTTTATAGACTTTAACGGACTATTGTTAGAGCCATTTAGTCGCATTCAGAAAGATAATCAGATCTTTGATTTTCTTCTCAGAAAGCTCTTTTGGGTCATCGAGGAAGGCCTTTCCAAAAGATGACAATCTAGAATTGGCTAAAGCAGGGCAGTTGCAAAGAAAATGAACTACAGTTTCTTTTTCTTGAGGGTCTCCACAGCTACGACAGTGGGAGTTGTAGGGGATTCCCAGCCTCCTTGCATGCTCCCCTATGGGCCAGTGTCCGGTGCATATTGCTGTGATCCTGGCTATATCGCGCCTGGGTCTGCATATAAGATCGTTAGAACGAGTTTTGTTATAGGATGGCCATATCATTCTTGATATGACACAGTTTGTAAGACTGCTCCATCTGAGATTAGATTCATCGAGAAAAATCGAGAAAATATTTCTCTTCATAGCACCAATAGGCATATTTACATTTACGGCTAGTGAGCTATGAAGGGCCGAGCCTTGTCGAGCTAAGACGTCAGCCCGTTCATTACCCTCTATGTCACTGTGACCTGGAACCCAAATGAGAGTGACCTGGAGGTTAATGTTCAGACTTGATAGTTCATCTCGACATTGCTGGACAAGTACAGAGGTGGATGTAGCCGATTTAATAGCCTTAATGGCAGCCTGGCTGTCGGAGCAAATTGCTGTGTTCCTGAATTGATTATGGTTTGATTTGAGTAACTTGCATGCTTCCCTGATTGCTAGTAGTTCAGCTTGAAATACGCTAGCAAGAACTCCTTAACTTCTTCGAAATTGTTGCCATCAACAATGACGATTTATCCTAGCCAGCCGTTTGAACTTAAAGGTTCGTTTCCATTTGAAGTTACTAAGTGATACTACAACTACTCCTCTTGTATCATCTACCGTTCTGCAGAACATTTTTAGGGTTTTAATTTCAATAGCATTATTTATTGATTTTCTGCGTTTTTATTTGGCCAGTTTATATTTCTTAAGCGCTCAGTATTTTTCCTCAATTTTTTGACAGAGCAGGAGAGTAGAATATAAACAGTATTCCTCACATAGAAGTCAAAACAACTCTCTTTTTCTTTTCTTCTTATGTAAATTAGCGGATCCAAAAACTTTCAGTCTCAGTTTTTAAGGGGAAAAGTGAGGAATTTTTGAGAGGAATCCTGTTTATATTTCTGAGCGCTCTGAGTCCTCTGAGATCTCAGAAATATAAACTGGCTAATTAAGTATTTATTGTGAATAATATTGTTTCAACTTTATTGTTTCCAAAAACAAACAAACAAAAATAAAACAAAGAAAAAGTTATGTACCCCCAGGATTCAAACCCAGAACCTTTCGGTTCGATCCTGACGCATCGATCAGAAAATTCCAATCCATAATATCACATCAAAATGTTGCAAAGAAACTTTTTATTTAGGTTTTTAACATTTTAAACTAGCTGACCATGATCACAATGAACGATTATAAACTAAAAAAAATCGTTCTAATTGTAGATTCTATTGACTTTATTATAGAGAGCTCTAAGTTCTCTTCTTATTCTTACTATTTAAAGTTTTTTTAGTCATAGATCTGTATAGGTATTATTTAAATGTTAAAGGAAAACTTTTGTTCATATATTTAACGCAATAAACTAACAAAATACAACCAAGATGATAGCTTAATGGCTGTCGTGCATTCGCTATCGAGAAGACGATAGTAAATTGCAGTTTTTTTTAATTACGTGAACTAAAAACCAAATCGTTAAGTCGATATTGTTTAGACGATTGAGATTTCTTAAGCTAACGTGAAGCATAGCTTTCGATGTCGATATCGTCAGCCTTACATGATGAGGGCCCAGATCTTTTTTGAAAAAGTGCTTTTAGTATTAAAGTCAGTGCTTTTAGTATTAAAGTCCGCCATTGCTCAGAACGAGATTAAGAAAATCACATGATAGCGCATCTCCTTGCCGAGGCCCTGCACATTTTTGGAATAGTTAAATTTTTCCTTATTAGTCTCACGTTGCATCATGTATTTCCCGATGTCAAGCAACACAACTCGATCGGTTTTCCCGGGGTCCCTAGTTCAGTATTGCCACATAAAGTTTCTGCTGATGAATGCTTATCATTATGTGGCTTTGAAGTCAAGGAATAGATTGTGTGTCCCGAGAGTGAATATTTGGTCTATGGTCGATCGATCTGTTACTTGCCAAGTATTGTGTTTCAGAATAATTTAAGACGCTTACACAGTACGTTGGACAGGTTGCAAGACATAAGATGGCTTTTTTGCATATTGAGCCAACAGACCAGTCATCGGGCATGCTTCCTTCCACTCAAACTGGGTAAATGAGTTTATGCATGCACCCTTTCAACACATCCCTCCAATGCTTGAAGGGTTCTGCTGGTATACCTTCACAGATACAAATAAATTCGGTGGCCAAACAGCTCAAGAGAACCTGGGCTTATGTGCTTAAAATTGTTAGAAGGCTTAGAAAAACAAAGCATAGAAGCATAAAGTTTCTAGGGACAGAGTTGTTAAAAATTGATTTTTGAAAAGAAAAATATTTTATAAAACAAAATAAAGTTTAATTTTTTTTTTAACTAATGGCTAAGAGGTAAAAGCTTGAACATTGAAAAAAGGTTATGAAATGATAAAAGTCTGCCAAAACTAGTCTGGAAAAACTAGCATAAGCTACAAATGATTTACGGGTGAGTGAGAAGTCGGCTATGAATGATTTAAGGCATTTTTATGAGTCGATGTGAAACAATTTGTTGGTAAAGTAACTTCATCGGTCGAAACTGAAAAATGTGGGTTCATATTGGAGCTGTGCCAAAAGTGACAGAAAGATAGGTACATATCAAGTTATTTTGGTCAAAGCTAACGAGGAGGATAATTATTTATTGGAAATTAGAATGTACATAATCGATCATAGGTACGACATTTTGCACATGAGTATTTTTGAGTGTTTTCCACTCTGCCTTCCACAGTTTATGATTGTTTTGTCTTTTAAAGTTCTAGGCAAAGATACTGAATGTAAAGGTTTTATTGTGATACCAAAAACATTAAGATTCAATCATAAAATCAGTTCAGCCGTGACTATAGAACAGCTTGATTATCAAGACTGAGTAATTGACATATGATTTATGGTCGATAAGAATGTGCATAGTGGTTGAATTTTAAGGGCCGACGTTCAATGTGAACCACATCTAAACGTCAAGTTTTTTTCTGCATTTCATTTGACACTTTTCAAGTTATTCAGGCTTATTATGAAAATGGGCGTTCAAATCAAAATACATATTGTGCACCTTCGTGATTTTTTCTGTCAATTTAATCGTCCAAATGTCAATCAACAATCGGAATAATCGTACAAAAATTTGAGCAAACCGGGTCTGTCGGAGATGTGAAAACATCAGTACATGCTCGTACAGCTCGTACTGCAGAAAATATTGCTGCTGTTCGCGATAATGTGGCTGAAGAGCTGTCCACCTCAACTTGTCGTCGTGCCCAACAATTGCACCTCTCACGCACGTCGTTGATGAACATTATGCATAAAGACTTGCATTCTACACGCTAACCAGCGGCGTATACAGCTCCATTTCTTGGGGGGGGTCATACCTAAACAAATACCCAATTCAGTTCTTATAAATTTATTAGTTAAAAGACTGATCCACACGGTTGCAATTTTTTTCGCTTTTTGTACTTTTTTGTCGAATTAATTTCTGCTGGTCCCACAAATGTTACCATTTTTCTTATAATTATAAAGATTTGGGGTCGAAATTTTAGCAAGGTCAAAATTCGTTTTGCAAAACCTTTCTTTCGAAATTTTGTTTCTCAATATTCTCCAAATTCCGTTTACATAATTTTGACAAAATAAAGAGAAGTTTGGAAAATGTAAAAAGGGCGTAATTTTTTCTTCTTTTTTCAATTACCTTTTAAATCATCTTAAAATAAAATACAGTAGACGCTCGATATAGTGAAGTAATAAAACCAGCCTGTTCACTCTTTCGAGATTGTTTCCTTTTTCGCAGGGGTTGAAGATTTAAACAAAGCTTTCAATGATGTTTAAAAAAAAGAAACACTTGTTTTGTGTCCTTAAGCAATGTTAAATTCTTTCGGGACATTTTTGTAAAAAAATATGTTTTTATATATATTTTGTGTGTTCAATATAGTTAATTTTTTTAGATTTACTAAATCGAGCGTCTACTGTACTATTATTTGCTGACAAAGCTTAAACATTTTTATATTAAGGATTTTCATGCACCTTCGTAAAACCGTAGATAAGTTTACAAATTTGTTAAATTTATCTTTTGGTTAATGAACCGTCAAATTTTGTACACAATTTGTAAACTTACGACGTTGCATGAATACCCTTATTATTTTCTGTGTAAAACACAAATTTCTTAGAGCTGAGTTTTGGAAACAAAATTTTGATCCACTCCCGAATTTTAATATAATCTTGAAGTTGTGTACCAAAAATATTTCGTATGGATTTTTTGTGCACGCTAAAAAATTTTTAGGTTTTGGAGATGTTAATCTTAATATTTTACTTAATATTAATATTTTTTAATATTTTTCTTAATATCTTACGTTTGAAGACAGTTTTAAGCGAAAGTTTGCATTCATTTTTTTTTTTAATCTGATAAGGGGATAATAATGAGGGGATAAATTTCTCATTTATCAATCAAAAATTGTGGTAGTTAGAACCACTCTTTTATTGGAGACAAAAATTCTTAGCTTCCACAATTTGTTTTTATGGAAGCCTGAAAATAAACATGTGAAATATTGGCCGCAGATCAGATCTCAATCAAAAAATGTTTTTAGGGTGTATGACAGGGCTGTGTCTAAGGGTGGGGCACTGGAGCCAATGCCCCAGGTGCTTTCCTATGAAGGGGGCAATGCCGTACTGCGAATGGCTCGCCACGTTCCATGAATGGTGCCATGAAATGTGTTTGCGGAATATTCGTTGACGCAGACTGCAAAAGTCTTCTCTTAAAAAATGCAAATACAAATTTTACTGCTTTTGTATTGTGTTCAATAGTCAAGTTCGCTAAAGTCACGAATTTGAATACATCATCTATGGTGCAACTGAGCAGTACAAAAATCGAGTTGATGATTATTGAAAAGGCAGAGAGCATGTTTGTAAACGTCAAAAGCTTTAGCAAGTAAATTGGCAGGCGTTGATGAAAACAAATTTTCAACAAACAGGACGGTTACATATTATTTGTCATGACGCTTTCTGCGTCAAAAAAACGACGATCATTTCACGAACAAATTGACTTTGATTGACCGATATTGTGATCAATTCATAGTTTAGGGAATAATGTTTAAAAGCACGCTTAACTTGCGTTGGATTGTCATCAATCGAATATACGATCGATACGATCAAAAGAAAATGTATTTTATACATAATCCAAAATTAATAGTAACTGTTAAATTCGTGTTTAAAAGTCAGACAAGAATGTATGATTAGAGTTTTTGTTGATTTCATTCAAACATTCCAAGCAGAGCGATGTATTTTAAGTTACGTTGCGTTGGAATGAAACTAACGATAGAAAAAATATTGAACTAAAAATAAAAATGTCGACAGGTTAAAAATCAATTTAGATCAACTTTTTTTCTATGTACTAAATATTGGGAAGAAATATCGAAAATACGATCCTTTTCACGACTTTCTTTTTAGGCTGCTGACTTTTTGTCTAAGTTCGAAGCTAAAACTTTAATGAACTAGTAACCAAAATAAGTATTCTTACATGCAAAAACGTCGATATAAACCGACATTTCATCTAGTTAAATCGTTTTTTTTTTGCTGGTAATTCGTACGTAACCTATACTGAAACAAGTTGGTACTGGGTTTGAGTCGGAACGGCCCTGGTGTATGGAATACGGTTTAAAGTAAAATTTTTGTTTTTCATTGTAATATTCGTATAATATCGTCTGTTAGTTTTTTTTATCCATTCATACAATTATTTTTTTTTATCGAAGATGATTTCCTTGATATTTTGAACAAAATTCTCACAAAATAAGTAAGTTAAACCGATCAAAAATAATATTGAAAATACTTTGAGCATTAAAGAGGGTATATCTGCCAAAAACGTAGATCTACCAAATTGATTTTGAAACAAAAAATAAATCAATGCTGAAATGTTCTGAATGCAAAAGTGGTCAAAATCGTCTATTTGATAAATCTTATCCAAAAAAAAATTGATTAATTTCGACAATAAAACCCCAATAGTATTATTCGGGCAATGGCTTATAAATGTTGATAGGAGAAGGTAAATAATCTTTACCAATAATGAGTATTCTATTCTATTCCAAAGCTATAAACAAATAATTTTTTTGAAATTATATTTTAAGATTGCAAATATTTTTTGCTTTTCTTATTATTTTTTGCGTATATATTTTGAGTTCTCGGGGGGGGTCATGACCCCGTGACCCCCCCCCCTTGTATACGCCGTTGACGCTAACAAGGTGCAATTGACTGAAGAACTAAAGCCTCTTGGCCATTTCAAGTTTCGTCAATGGTCAGAATGGTGGCAAGAAATGGCAACAGTGGATGGTCAAATTTCGAAGAAAATCAGCTTCAGTGATGAGGCTCATTTTCACTTCGGTGGATTCGTCAATAAGCAGAATGGCCGCATTTGGGCGAATGATAATCCAAGAGCGATTGTCAAAAAACCAATGCACCCACAAAGAGTGACTGTTTGTTGCGGTTTATGGACTGGCGGCATCATCGGGTCGTATTTTTCGAAAATGAGGCCGGTCAGGCAGTTACTGTAAATGTTGATCGCTATCGTGAGATGATAACGAACTTTTTATGGCCTGAATTGGACGATATGTGATTTCAACAGAACGGTGCCACTTGCCACACAGATATCGAAACAATGGCTCTTTTGCGCGACTAATTCAAAGGCCGTGTTATCGCACGTGATGGTGGCGATGTCAATTGGCCGCCAAGATCATGTGTTTTGACATTGTTGGACTTCTTTTTTTGGGATTATTTGAAAGAAAAAATGTACGTCGATAAGCCAGCAATAATTTCTAAAGGATTAGATAATTCGACACATTAACGACATAGAACCTCAAAAATGCCTCAGCGTCATCGATAATTTGGACCATCGGATGGAGGTGTGCTCCCGAGGTCACGGCGGCCATTGGCCGATATTTTGTTCCATACATAATTAAACTATACCAGTTTTATCATAGTAAAAACAAATGACAGTAATTTCTTAAATAATTTGTGTTTTATTCAAAATCAACATCGGCCCTTAAAATTTAACCACCCTTTCACTAAGAAATTCAATCTCTGCAGGTACCTACGAGTATATTCAACATAAGTAGTGAACTACATTCTGTAATTTACGAGGTCTATTCGGATTCAGTTAGAATTATAACTTTCAATGTTCCTTGATGATGAGGTACTGAAATCAGCTTCGGAAATGGTGCGGACTAAGAGCAGGTTTAACCTTTTTTTCGTTTAAAATAGTTATCTGAGCACGTCCAAACAGTGAGTGTTCGTATAAAAAAACAAACCTACAAACTTTTTCAGTAATAAGAATAACTAATCTTCGGCTTAGAGTGTAAACCAGCAAACTCTTATTTCGCATTTCTTACAAACAAATATTTTAAACAAAGTGTTCGCATTACTTGAATAAAACCAAAATTACAGTAAATATTTTGCAACACCCGTTATTGCAAAATTCAGTGAAATTGAAAAGATTTGATAGATTTTTGTATTTTTTAACAATTTTTGAAGTTAGCCGCTTTACACTCTAAGCCGATGTAATGTTAAAGGGACAACCTACTATTTTTTGTACTTCGGGTTTGTTACAATATTATCAGCTGCAAACGCATGGTATAAGAAAAACAGCAAGGTCATCAGAAATGATCCGAGAACTTGACAAAAAACTCAAATAAATTCTCGGGAAATTATCTCAAGATCCTTGTTGGCATATCAAGTCGGTAGCAAACCTCTATAGATTTCAACTGAATTAAGTTAACTTCCATTTTTTGTAATATGAAGTCTTAAATAATCCTTCAGGGAAAAGATTGCTAAGCGAAAAAATAAAAAGATGTATACTTAATACATCTTTTTTCACTTAGCAATTTTTGTATCATTTTGAACATGGTAGCAGGATAATTTAAATCTTTTAATTTCAATATCGCATCAACAAAGTTCTTACAGACTTTAGCTATTTAAATTTAAATCAAAGTGTTTTATTCTTCTAATTTTTTGTTTTCAATGTTTTTCCAGGCGGGCTGTCGTCATTGTCTATCGATATTCTTAAAACAAACACAAAATAAAAGTTAAAGAAAACATTATTTGGTAAAATCGTCAAACTTATAAGCCAAAGCCACCAATCCAACCACGCAAAATGTAAAAAAAAAAAAAACACAAACAGGAAGAAGATTTTATCTAGTCCAAGAAGGATTTTATGTGAAAGGGAGGGGGAGAGTGTGAAGGGACAAGTATTTCATGAAGGATTTCAGGAATACAGATAAAAGTTATGGGTTAAGTTTTTTTTGCCATCTTCTATTAAAGTTGGATTTTTTTTCTTTCTTCCTATCTTCTCCTTTTTGTAGTTCTTTTATGAAGGAAACAAAATAAAGGAAAAACTTGACACTCAGTTTTGTGTGGTTTTGTTCGTGTATTCTTCTGTTCTTTTCTGTCTACTGTTTCCTCCTGGGATAAGAATTAAAAGAATTATAAAAGTTGTGCTTTCTATGTGTTTTGTATATCATTTTTGTCTTCTTTAGTCCTGCCTCTGTCGAAAAACTTTTGATATTAGACTTCTTATGATAAAAACAAAATATTTCAGCAAACAGCAATTCATGGATGAGTAAAGAGTTTTCTCGCTGATATAGGAATTGGCAGTTTTATGTCTGATACAACAAATGAGAGTATATAGCTAACGGGGTGTATGGAGTATAGGCTCTTTTGGAGTATTAGGCAGTTAAAATGGATATTAAAACCTTAATATTTTATCTATGGGGAATTCTTCCTCTTTTATTGAATTTGACTTCTTGATTGAATGATTTGAGATGAATTATGGGCTATGGATTATTTTATATCATTAATGGAGTAATTTAGAATCATTAAAACTTTAAGAACGTGCAGCTCATCTGCACTGGGTTAAGATTCTTAACGTAGTTCTTACGATCTTTTCAGTCATGTTGTGTAAATGTTGTAGATTGTGTGTCAACAACATTATTCTTTGATTTCAGTGTGTCTTCAGGCCAGTAAATTCTCCCACCGAACAACTATGGCTTAGGATAATGGTATGAAACTTCACTTCACACTTCTATATAAGAAAGTCTTTCGAAGATCCTTCCTACAAATCACTTGCGTACGCCTACAATATTGGCATGATCCAAAGCCAATTTAACAATGGAAAGAAGTGTGTTTATGACAACTCCAATTATTTCAAACCTCTTGACTTGGCTTTAACTCATACTTAGGCATTAAATATAATGTACTGGGCTGTCTGAGACCAGTCTATAACCTTATGAGTATGGGAGTACATGTAACTCTCACAATTCAATTGCTTCCAGATACTTTGTAGCTTTTCAGCAATCAGGTGGTTGGTTGAGAACACTATACTGGGTATTTAATATACCCCACTGGACCGTTTGGAACCATCCTAAAACCTGGGGAGTCTGAGAGTTAGTTTTAATCTCAAAACCTAACTGTTTCTAGACACTCCCTACTACTACTACTGAGACTTTCTGTATACGGTTGAGGGACTGGCAGTAAACTGCTATTGGATGTTTCTGGCAAGATTTTGGTGAGTTGGTTCAATTTCATATTAAAGGAAAAGCTAGGTAAAGCACCCGTTTAAAACAATATCTTGAGAACGGAGGAACATTTTTTTAAGTTTTATAGTTTATAAAGGAAAATTTATAAAGTAACTAAATATTATTGAAATTCCATGGAAATGTATTTCAAATTTTTGAATCGAAAAAAGTACAATTATTTTGAAACGAGGTACTCGTATAATATGGGTCAACAAATAAGAAAAAAATAATATTTCGATAAGAATATTTCTGCATATGAAATGAACAACAGATGCAACACTTTCAAAATGAAAGCAAGTTTCTCATTCACGGGGGTTAATTTATATTTATTTCGTTTGGGTTTTAATTTCGTGTTGTTTTGTATGAAACACGATCCAGAGGATATGTTCTGCAAAAAAAACAATAACAAAAAACAACTTTTCAGCTTCCAAAAATAATTCTATATTCTAGAAATACTTATACATACTCGTAGCTTCGTAGTTGGCACATTTTATGAAAATGAAATAGTAAAACATCAGAGACAAAATGAAAATAATTCAATTTAATTTCGAAATATTCATTAAAAATTCCATTTTGTATAAATATAGCTGAAAAAACACAATTTGCCAGTATAACTATACAAAAAACAATTATTTTATGCGCTGAGAAAAGTTCATAGGTAGAAAAAGGAATTTGCATTGTGCAAACTTTTTGAAATAGCTTCTTTTTAGCGTGACATAAACAGGAGGCACTCTGGAAATGAAACTTAATTAAATCTTTTTTTATAAGAGGAGTAGGATGGGTTTTAAAAAAGGTGGATTTAAACATCTGTGGGTATTTTTGTATCACAATAGGAATACGAAGTGCAACATTTGACGACCTTCAAAGATTAGAGAAAAAGTAAATTGAGCTGTTGAGCATAAACAAACATGTGTGAAATTGGAATAACAATGTTCGCCTAGATTCCTAGACCATTGAGTTCATGACAGGAACTAATAGTTGTTTTCAAATTCTATTTCAGAACTTCAAGGGTATGATTGCCTTAAATATCAAAGTTATAATTCACTGTGATGTTGACAAACTCAACTTTTTTTATTATTTTTATTCGGACTTTGCATGTTCTTGAAATGCAAATACAAGATTCACAATGTAGTGTGATGTAGGTACCTACACTGGACAACGCTCACTATTTGAAAAATGATTATTTTAAACGCTTTGCAACAAATGCTTGCTTACAATGCTTGAAAAATCATTCTCACAATTCTGTCTGTTCTGCTACAGCCTTAACGGCTTGGTCGATTTTGTTCAAACTTGGTACATAATTTTTTTCGGTTATTCCCCCAAAAATGTTTTCAAACGTAACGATTTCTTATAATAAATATTTTAATTTAATGCAAATCTATAAAATTTTTTTTTTCGAAAACGACTCCAATGAGTTTGGTAAAATGTTGTGTGCTATTTTTTGCAATCAACTTTACTCTGTTCAACTAAAATTGTTAGTACAGGTCTCATGGGTGAGATTTTTTTAAAACAGTGATGCCTGTTTTTATCAGCACAACACTTAAATAATGAATCTGCCTCTGAAAAGGATACTAATTCACCGATTAACATTCAGGAATTGTTGTAATAATTCCTTGAAAAATTTCGTACGCTCCAACATTTGAATGACCACCTTATAACTTTTTTTGATCACCCACAGTTTTCGAGAAAATCGATTTTGAGAAATGGTGGGCTCAAAGAACGCTTGGCCTCAAAAATTGATTGAAAATATTTTTGTTTTAATTTTGAAAGATGACCATTGTGAAAATAATTTTATTTTGATAAGTTAGAGTAATTTTAAAGAGTGGTCATTTTAGATAAAAGAGTTTTTGACATTGTTCATCTTTCAAAATTAAAAAAAATATTTTTCGATAGGTTTTAGGGAGCGGGTCAAAATTCTGGTTTCAAAATTCTGCCTTTTTAAAAAATTTAGATTTCTTTTTTTTCAGTTCTGTTTGTCACAATTCTGTTTTTGTTTTCGAAATTCTGCCTTATAACATTTTTAAAAATGAAATTCTGCCCATTCTGCTTTTTCTCGATGGACATTTTTACGGGCCAAAATCTTTGGAAATTTTTTCAATTTTCTGTTTTCTCATTAATACATAATTAATTATTCAAGAATTCAGATGGCATTCCTTTTATTCAGCTCATTGAATGTGTTGTTTAAGCAATCTATAGAACGATTTTATGCTTTTAAACACTAAACTATTTAAAGGGTTAAATCAAAATCATTTTTAAAAAATCTTATTGAAAAATAGTTCAAATTTCGAAAACTGTTCTTGTATTTTTATGTAGCGTCATTATTTGCTGAGATATTGGTAATTAAAGCGAATTATCTTTTTTCGGTGCAGTGGTAGAAGTCCCACGGCAATAAAGCAGAATTTTCAAAACGAAATTTCGAACCGTTTCCGTTATTGAAAAAATTCGAACTAAATCAAAAAGGTTGCTAAAATGTACCTGGGCTACTATGTAAACGGGCAACCTTTTTTTTAACAGGTTCAGCCTAAGATATAAAAGTTAGTTTAAACAAAATTTGTATGTCAAAACATTATTTATAATTTTCAACAACTCAGTTTGATAAAACCATATGATGTTCAGTAACGTCGTCGTTTGCCATGCAATTTTTCAGTAAATGAGGACAAAAATATCAGCTTTGCTCCATAGTTTTTCGGTGAAAAATAGCAGCTAAAATTGTAGAGTTTCTCTCTGAGAGAAGACTATTGCTGAAGAAGCAAGAAATAGTTTGTTGGCAACAGTTCTTGTATGTATCTGACAGATGAAACAAATTCTGTTTTCTTGGTAACAATTTGCCAGGAAGGGTGATGCTCCCTCTTCTACCCAAAATAACCCATTTTTTAACTTTCGAAGAAAATTTCTACAAAAATTGAGGTAAAATAAAATAAAGGTTCAAAAACTATAGAGTGTGTTTGTGAAAGTCAAGTAATTTTGCAAGAAAATTGACTGACGTTAATCAAATATAATTTGTGCATTGTGTTTTGACAGTAATTTTAGATGAAAGTAAATAGTTGATCTGACGTTTGACGGAAACCTGCTAACAGACCGATAATTTTTAATAAACAACTATCTACTAACCTTTTGAACTAACAACGGAATCGTTCCGTCCTATTTTTCATATTCGATAGGAATGGAACAGCTTCAAAATCCAATCTTTAACCACATACAAATCTCTCTTTGTCTTTTTACTTCACCAAATGTCAGTTTCATTTCTGTGCGCAGTGTAACCGGAATCTCACCTCCCACGTTCTGTTCTGTAACTTGGTGGAAGAACAATGAAACCTGAAACTAAATACATGAGTTTTGTTTCATTTTTTAACGTTTCTCGAAGAAAATTATCAAAGCGAAAGTTAGGATCGTGGCAGAAAATTGTCTAACCATTGCATATAGATTATATACTAAATAATTGTTTGTTTCTATGAGAACTAAACAATTTGTTTGTTTAAGCCTAGTACGCTGCTGATGCGAAATGAAAAATCCCAAACAAAAATGACACAAGAAATCATAAACGAAAAATTTAGTTCTATTATTCGATCTGCAATATTCCTTTCGATAAGCGAAAATGATTATCGTACCAGATTATTTGGAGAAGTCTACTCATGTTTTTTTTTGCACACAAATAATTACTCAGAGCATTTATTGTGTGCGAAAAAATGACATTTATGATTTTTCGTGTTTATTTTTATTGTTTCTTTCATTGCAGCATGGCTTGCTGTGATTTTGTTTGCATTTGCAATTGTTTTAATTTTTTGAATTTTTGCAACAGTCAACGAATATTTTTCGGCTTCGTGAGCATTTTGTTGTCTTGTTGGAGACCAACTAAATGTTTCGTTTTGCATCAGCAGCGTACTAGGCTTTATACCCTCGAATTTCTTATGACTACAGATATTATAATTGCAGTAGGAGAGGAGCTTAAAATCATGCACACATAAATAGGTACATTTTGTCGAAGCAATCTTCCTCAACTGAAAACTAAAAAAGTTCACTAATGTCGTTTTTGAGTTCCTATCCAATCAATTTTTCCATATTTGATAGGAATGGAACAATTCCAAAATCCAATCGAAAACGACAAAGTTGGCAACCATAGACACATTATGGTACTGATAATTCTTAAAAGCTTTCTCTTAGTGAGCATCGATTCTCGATGCCAAATTAAAGAAATCTCTCGTGAGTCGAAAATAAAGTTGACAGATCTAAATGTCATTTTGAATGATTTCTGATGAACTTTAGGTATTTTAGTTGTTTTGTTTTGAGTGAATTGTGCATGTGCACTTCAGTTGTTTTATAAATTGACTCGTATATTTACACATACATAGCTTGTTTTTGTTACATAGTTTTCTTTAAATCTAGTTAATCGTGCTCAGTACACTTACTTCTGCGTAAGAAACATTAAATCTGTTCTTTTACTTTGAGTTTCTGTGATTTTCTGCAAAGCGAAGTTCATCTTAAATAAAAAAAAACAAAGTAATTGGTTGTCAAAATCTAAACAAGGTGCATTTGAAATTTTTTAAATAACTCATTTTCAAATACAAAACAAATATTGTAAGCTTTGTCCCAAAACCTCGTATATCTTTTTCTGAAATTTCAAAGTTTTTTTTACCCTAAAGAATATGTATCACAAATATCAATGCCCCGAAACTGATTCGGTTTGTTAGAAATCTACCAAGCCCTTACGCGTTTATACTACCATAGGTTCATAAATACAAATACATAGTTGTAGTGTAGTGTATATCTATGCCCTTAACTCAAAAAAAGAATTACGAGTAGATACGATGTTGAAGTTTAGAAATTTTGAGTTCTGAAATCATTTCCAACAAATCTGCATCATTATTTCTGGGATCCATTTGAGTGAAATCTTTCGCGTCTTTAAGACCATGGACGGCACATGACTTCAGAAGAGGTAGTGTATTCCAGAACGAGTTTCAAACAGTTTGAAACCGCCAGATTTTGTCATTTTTAGGGCGAAGTCGTTCCACAAGCGAAAGTTTGTACTTTTTCGGACCAAAGAGAGCCTTCATGAGAGAGGAAAAAATTTCCTCTACTTGCCAAATTTGGTCCGAGAAATTTCTGGTGGCTGTTTTGTACTGGATGTCAAATGCCAAGTGTTCGTAAGTCAGATTTTAAAAAAAATGTCTGTTTTAAGTTAAGGAACCAAACAGAATACAAATAGCTAGGGTTTCCCAAGTGTTTCTTTTTTTTGTTTTGTTTTTGGTAGATGTGCATAATTTATTATTTTTTTTTATCATATTATCAGTCAATTGATTTTCTTAAAATGCTTAGGCAAATCTTTTTCCCAAAAAGAAAATTTCATGATTTAATATGTACTTAAAGAATATTTCTTTGTTTAAGCTAACACATTTTTATTCATAATAAAGATTTTGCGAACTGTAGTCCAAATGTGTTTCGCCCAGGAACAACAGCTAAACATCATCAGTTAGATGCTGTTGTACCATTCTAAGACGCATTATTTTCAATCGATATTGATACCGACAACTATAGTTAAACTTATAGCGCCAAAGCACTATTAATTATTTTATTTTTGTTTTTACTTCTTATCATTCTTTAATCATTTTTATACATGTACGTTCTTTTTTCTTAACATTCAATTTCTTGTACAGTAATTTTATAATTGCATTACGGCAGCTCTAGTCAAATACTTCTTTTGACGTGGTGCAAATTAGTGCCCAAACCGTTCCCAACATTTTGACAGTTTTTCTTCTCTCTGAGTGGATTTCATTCCCACCTGTTACAATTTGACATTTAGTCCAAAATAGTGCGAAGAATTTAAGGAACACACCTAAGTTAAGTATATTGGAGCATAACTTTTTTTGTTACGAAAATCAAAAACGGTGGTGCCGTATTACTTTCCACAATTAAATTTTTGTATTGGCAGTAGCAGCTTCAAAAGAATTCGGAAAATCCAAATTATTTATGGAATGCAAAGTTGTTAACAACTTACTCCAATAACATTTTGCAGGCTTCTGTTGTATATATTAAATGTTTTCTTTTTTCATGACCCCTATTTCGAATATTAGATAAGGTATTTGTATTCCCTGAAAGAAAATGGAATAACAATTCCATTAATCACTCAGTGGTGATTAAACAACGTCATCACGTAATACCCCAAGAGCCATTTAATTTAGCTAAATCTAAACACGTAAGGTTTTCCTCATTAATTTCCACCACAAACTCACCTACCCCCATTCTTCTATAAGAATTTATATTGTATCACGCAAATTTAAACGCATATATAGATATCAACTGTTATTTATGAATTTATTTGGTGCAATAAAAGGCAGAAGAGAAAATAAAATAGCAATCTCATGGGTAACATTTGTTTATGGGTCTATAGCGACAAACAACATTGTGCAGCGAATGTGGAATATGAAACTTCAGCTTCGCGCTGGTGGATAATAGCGAGTGTCGTTCTACTTGAGAAAAACAAATTAGTCCCAGTGAACACATCAGTTCTTAACCACTCTTAACAAGAACTACTGTACTAAATATTTACTAGGTCCTGGTTTTCCCGTATTGGCTGTTGACATACAATAGAAGAAAAAAAGATTCTATCAACCGCATCGGTAGACACTTTTATTACTATACTTAGCCATTGATTCCAATTAATTACTGAAAAAGACAAAAATTCTTAAAGTTAATCTTTTTTTCTCCTGGGCATTTCGTATCCTTTATAAATTTTGAAAAAAATCTTCTTCAGGAAGAAGGTAGTAGCTGATATTTTTGTCCCACAATATTGACGCAGCTGGTGAAGAAGTCAATGGGCTTATAAGGAGGCTCCTCCTATATTTAACAACAAAAAATCGTCAAAGCTAAGTGTACCTATGTATGAATATGCTTGCCTATATAAAATTACTGTTAGTTGGTAAGCCAAAGGCACAAATACTAAAAGTGTGCTTTTGTACCTTCTATAAATATGAAGATGATTGCTTTAAAGAATGTTTAAAAAACAACAAACAAAAATTACGTCGTTCAACGATATTCTTTTCAGGTATATACAGACATACAGACTTACACAGAAACAGAAGAAACCATCATAAGGCTAAATTGTTATAGCATTTTAAGCTCCAAGGGCGTAAGTGAGATTAAATGAGTTTTTCTATAATCTAACTTATACTTTACATGCTTCTACCTTGTTTATATTAGAACCATAAGCAATGAAACACTTAGGTATATGCGTAATGAGTTTTAGGGGGATTAAACAACAATTCTAACAAATTAGGGATACAAATTAGATTTAAGAAGGTACAATAACCAAAAACAAAACTAGATAAATCTTACTTACTTTATCTTAGGTGGCGCTCACAGTCCAGGATGAACTACCGCCTTAACCAACAAGCCCCTACTGCCAGCTCGGTCCCTAGCTAACTGCCTCTAGTTACGCATTCTAAGTTTGTTGAGGTCGCTCTTCACATGTGTGGGCCACCTTAGGTGGGGTCTTCCATCAGGGGTGGATTCGAAGACTCATCGGGCTGGTGCGTAAGTGTCCATACGCTCCACGTGTCCCATCCATCTCAGCCGCTGTATTTTCAGCTTTTTGACCAGGTCGACGTCACTGCAAAGCCCATAGAGCTGCAAAGCCCATAGAGCGCATCTTCTCCTTCATACTCCATCGATACAGATTGGACCGAAGATCACCCGAAGAATCTTCCTTTCAAAGCACCCAAGCAGATTCTCATCCGTTAACAGAGTCTATGCTTCTGCCCCATACAGCAGGACCGAGATAATAAGGGTCTTACAAAAGGTCTCCTTGGTTCTTTGTGAAAGAACTTTACTACTCAAATGCCTTCTTAGCCCGAAGAAACAGCGATTGGCCAGAGTAATTCTTCGTTTGATTTCTGCACTGATGTCATTTTGTGATGTAATAGTGGATTCCAGGTAGACAAAGTCCTTGACAACTTCGAAGTTGTACCTATCATCGTGACGTTTTGCCCGAGTCGATGATGTTGACATTCCTTTCTCGATGATAGGATATACTTCGTCTTGTCCTCATTAACAGCCAAACCCATTTTCGCCGCCTCCGATTCAATACTTGCAAACGCGCCGGCAACAGCTCGCTTCGTTCTCCCCATGAACGGACTTTTGAAATTGTACCTCTGTTCTTGACCTGCGAGTTGCGTACAATTGCTTCAATAACGATGATAAAGAGGTTGCATGATAATGCATCGCCTTGCCTCAAACCTTTCTCGACATCAAAGGGTTCGGTGGTGTTCTTACCAACTTTGACAGAGCAGCGAGATTTCTTCATCGTTATCCTGCACAGGCGTACGATTTTAGCAGGGATGCCGAGATGCGACATGGCTCTGTATAGCTCGTCTCTGTTTACGCTATCATACGCGACTTTGAAATCTGTCGGAGTGTGAACATTTGATCGACCGACGGTTGATTTGCCGGGCCTAAAACCACACTGATAGGGGCTGATCAGATCGTTGACAAATGATTTTAAGGGATCACACAGTAATGATGACAGGATTTTGTATGTGACGTTGAGGAGACTTATACCTCTGTAGTTGGGACAATTCAGAGCATCTCATTTCTTGTGGATGGGGCACACTATACCGAGGTTCCATTCATCGGGCATACTTTCTTCCGACCAAATTTTGAAGATAAGTTGGTGTATACTCCCTACCAAGTCGTCTCCCCCTGCTTTGAATAGCTTGGCTGGCAGGCCATCTGCAAGAGCAGCCTTGAACGCCTTAAGCTTAGCTATCGCTAACCGCACTTCATTTAGGTCGGGTGGACGGAAATTTTGACCATCGTCGTCCAGGTTGAATGGATTATTCTGCCTCGCAGCGGAATTTTTGTTATCATCGCCGTTTAGCACTCTCTCTTTTTCCTTCTGAGAAGTTGGCGTTCCTCCTTTCGTTTTTGCCCGTAGAGCTCACGGGCTGCCCTATCAGAAGATCTAATTCTGGTTAAAATAAAAATAAAAAATAAAAATAAAAATAATAAATACTTTTTTATATGTAAGTAAGTGCGTTATTCGGCTAAGAAATCCCCCTTGAAGGGGGATCTGATGGTTTTACAGGTGTAAGCATAGCATAAAAGAAAAATTGAAACGAAATGAGATCCACAATAAATAGAATATTGATCTGCTGTTCAATTGAATGAATTAAAGGTCACAAAGATAGGAAACATTCCTTGTTTCATTGATTTTGGTAATATGGGCAAAAATCAATGAAAACAAAGGAAAACACCGAAATGTATTCTTATTTTCTTACTAGACTTTTGCAATCCCGAATGCATTCGGAACTCTTTAGTATGAAAACCCGACATCATAATTACCTCAGGTTTTCATAATATTCTTATCGTACCCTTCCAAAAAACGATATTTTTCCCCTTCATTTGAGTTTATGTTCCATCCTAAAATAATTTCTCTGCAAAAAATATTTACGATATTTGATAGGAGATACATTTTTCCTTTAAAAGCCATCAGTGAAATCATGTAGTAGAAATAATTTTGGCAGATAAGCCAGACAGTAATGAGATTCAGCCATTAATAAACGATAATAATGGCCACTTGTCATTTAATATTATGTAAACAAAATAGATAGATAGATTTTTTAAAATACTTTTTAATACATTCATGTGCATTCATATTTTTTTAAACAACACCCTTTATATCGATTAAAGTCTACTACATAAAATATCGATACAAATGCAATTTTGCTTTGAAAATTTGTTATAATGTCAATAAATCAATTTACGGAACATTATCACACCAAAGCTGTTTAAACTAGATTCCCTGTAGTAGTAAAGATGTCGGAAAAAAATGGAAGACATGACAGATGAAGGAAAACTAAGTTGAGGTAGGGAATTTCTCAGAAGACACTGATGTGGATGTTATGGTTGTGTCCTTGGTTTTAACGAAATAAATATATTTATTATATAGAAAGGAAAAGATATGAAAGGATGCCACAAATTCAATATAATAACTTGGCTATGAAAAAAATATAAGACAAATATTTCCAAAAGAATCTGTTGTGAACTGAAAAAAACCCATTGATAAAAGAAATAAAGAGACAATTTTAAGGCTTGAAATATAACATTACCTCAGAGAAAATTGATGTTTGATAATACTCGTATTATAAGAATTTCAGTGCCTAGCAGCTTTTAACTCTTTAAAACTTTCAAATGCAAAAATCAGCATTTTACGGATCGTCACAAAAAGACTCAGTGTTCTTAAAGTTCCATAGAAGAAAAAAAAACAAAAGAAATGGGCTCTCTTTGAAATAAGAAAAAATTTAAAGTGTCTGATTAAGATGTGGCAACTCTCTGGTATAGTAATTATTTTATTTATATGTTACTTTAAGGCCCCAAACTGAGCTTAGAATATTTGATTGGTAAAACAAAGAATAGTAAACAAAAATTTATAAAAATTTTTACAAGCAAAATATATTTTCGAGTTAATAGAAATGTTTAAGATTTTCAGTACAATCAAAATATTTTTACAAAAACGGTTTCAACGATTTGGTTAAAACTAGATTTTGTAATTAGATACCATTTTACTTACTAAGTTTATCTGGAAAGATGAAATAAAATCCGGGGCCAAAAAATTAATAGAATGAAAAGAGTACGTATACGCCACATTGTACGGATTCACCTTTTTCTTGTATAGATTTATAATTATTTTGATCAAGAATATTTAAAAATTCAACGATTTCAAAATATTTATTTATATTAAAAAATATATTTTGCAATTGCTTTTTGATGCAAAAAAACCATTTTTAAAAACAGTTATTGACAGAAAAAATCAAACTTTTTGATCGAAGCTAATACTATAGTGTGTTGTATTAAAAAACTATTAATAGAAATGATTCTATAAAATTAAAATATGTAAGTCCAAGCGATTGAACATTTGTTGTTGCATTTTACCAGCAAAAAAAAAGAAATAATTCTTAAAACTAGAAGCACGAGAAAAAATTGCCAGGAACTTTCAAGCTTTACATCTGACAGCTCCTAAAAAATGAAAGCTGTCACTTAAGACGCTGCGTTGGCAGATTCATTGACGGTGTTCATATTGGACTGAAAAAACTGTATTTTTTCCTTACCTTTCAGTATTTACATCTCGCTTGCAATACTTTAGTGAAGTCAGATGTGAATACTGAAACATCAAAAAATTCCAGTTTTTCAGTCTAATATGAACATCGTAACTAAGTTTTCTATTAGAAAATTAAATGTGTTTGGTAACGTGAAAGTTCTTGCAAATGTATACAAGAAAAAACAAAAATTTCCCAAACTTGGTGAATATTTCGCTTTAGATACCAAACACGCATATTGTCAGACTCATTGCAAGAAAAAGGAATGAGATAAAAAAAGAGATATCAAAGTGAGTCGACTTAAGTGAAACCTTACGAACCTTTTGAATCTTCCAAGGAAACAAAGGTAACAACTTTCATTCTGTTAGAACTGTCACGTTTAAAATTGCAAAGCCTAAATTAAAGGCGGTCTTATTGATATTTAACGGAGAGTCAATTGAATTTTGATATTTTAATGGCCAGTTGCACAAACCTCTTTCAAATTTGTATTGCTTCGTTTAGTTGTAAAATGAACATTATCGGTTGAACTAACAACTTATAAATCTAACAGGCTAATAAAAGAATCAATTAAAGTTCCCTCCAGACAAATTTTAAAAGCACGCTTGAACGAACATACAAAAAAAAACCTAACGTTTTACGTGATTAGACCACAGAAAATAAAATCCAGGGATGGTTACAAGCTGCATTATAGCTAAAGAATGTGAAGGACATTGGTGAAACCCAGAGAAATCTATCTGGCCAATACATTTTAGCTTTTTTGCAAAAAAACGCTTTTTGTGAATTTTGGTACAACAGGACATAAGAGTGATTAAGTTTTTTTTTAACTCTTGCAACTTATTGTATAACAATAACTAGACAAAATACTATAGTACCAACATTCAAAAAGAAAAATTCCACATAATAATGATTTTGACATTTAGAATGATCATCATACTTCGAGTGTTGACATTACGATACAAAAGTTCTAAGGCTTTTAAGAAAAAATAATCTAATCCTGATTGATTTAGTGCATTACAAAATTAAAGTATTTCCAGCAAGAACTTGACATATAGATTCATGAAGAATAAGCGATTTGGAAAAGATTGTCGTTCATCTCAAAGCACTTGATGGCTCAACTTTATGAGACATTTTTTGTATTTATAGATAGCAAAAGTCAATTTAATAGACAGACAATGTGCCAAAATTGCTATTAGATATACCGCAACAAATAAATCTCTAGAAAAAAATCATCATCATCTGGCTGCTTTTCTTCAGGGATTATTTACAACTGAACAAAAAAATAAAGAAGAAGATAAAAATATTTGATTTTTTTTTCATTTTTTCCGTTTCTTGTTTCATTCTTTGATTGAATTCTTTTATTTTTTTTTAACTTCAGCTTTCTGAATCTAATTTACGTAATAAAGTTTGTTTTAGATTGTTTTTTTTTTTCTTTCGTTGTATAAGTGTTTCAATAGCTCATGAGTATTTTGGCAATTCTCGGTTTTGTGCAAAAAAAAAATACATCAATCTGCAAGGAAAATTTAAATAAAATTAACAAAGAAAAAAAGTTCTATTACGAATGTCCTTTGGCACCATTCATCTTTTCTATATTTCTCCTGCCATCAAACACAGAAGTTAACTCTTATAAGACTCATCGGAGAGACAACTTTTTTTTTTTGGTTGAAAGAAATTTATAAGGAACATTAAAATATATGACTTTTCATTTCATTTGGTCTCTGGGAAATTGGAAAAACGAATATGAAATTTATGATAAATGGTTTTGAGGAAATTTGTCAAAGAAAGCTGAAATTTGTGTCCTTGCACTTAATGAATAATTTTAACATAAATTGCATTAGTTTTTTTGAATTTTACACCACACGTAACTTTGTATTAAATTCAATTGACTTTACTAGAGATTGAAATGGTCATAGAAGTTAAATTGAAAACAATTTTACTCAATGAAGATGAAATAATAAAAGAAGTCTAGAAGTTCAATGAACCATAATTTAAATACCTTAAAATGCTAAGAAGAGAGTTAAGCTCAGTGAAGTTGAAATGATCAGATAATATAAAGAATATGAAGTTCAATCTTTTTAGTTGAAATCACTTAAGCTGAAAATAAAAAAAATAAGATAAATGAGTTAACACCTTCGGTATTTTCAACTAAATTCATCCAAGTTATTTCATCAAATGTGTAAAAAATAAATAAATGGTCAAACGAGTTTTAAAACACCAACATCGAAGGAAACAATTTCAATCGAATTGATTGAAGCTGAAACAACCTAGAAAAAGGTGAATTGAACAGGGACAAAAGTTATGACATTGAAATTTTGAAAAAAAAGAAATGATGAATTGAATTTTGAAAGGCCAACGATGAAAAGAACAAATTTTAAAATAAGTAAATTAAAGTAGAAATATGTAAATTGAATTGAATTGAATGAAACTTAAACTATCTAAGCAAGTGAAATAACCAAAATCAAAACAACTGAATCAGAATGGAAAATATTTAAGTTAACTAAAATTGAAATAATAGTAGATGATTAGAAAAGGATTGACTACACTTGAAGTGAAATGATTGAATGAATTTAAAAGGATCAAAGTTCAACTAACCAAAGTTAAGATTACCGAAATTTAAAAAAAAAATGGAAGAGCCAACGATGAAAAGAGCAAAGTTTAAAGTCATCAAATTTCCGTAGACAAAATTGAATTTATGCCAGGAACGCAATTGCGATTTTCTGTCGCAACTTCTAAAAAAAGGGATTAAAGCTTAGTAGGATTTTTTGGCGTCATGTACGTTCATTCACATTTAAATTAGTGTGATCTATTTTTAGAGACTAAAAATCGTGTGACAGAAAATAGCAAGTGCGTTCCTAGCCTCAGTCATTTGAAGTTAAGACCAAAGGAAGCAAAGTTGTCAAAGCTGAAATAGCTGAAGAAATTTTTGTTTAATAAAATTGAAATTGAAAGATCCTTAGTTCGATTGATTAAAGCACTGAACATTTGGTTCATTGAAAATTCAACTAGCAAAATTTCAAAGAACCAAAGCTAAAAAGAATAAAACAAATCACTGCAATTGTAATTAAGCTAAACGAAGTTGAAATAAACGAATAAATTGAAAGCGAAATTGAATTATTTCAATTAAAATCATTTTAGCTGGATAGAACAATATGTAGTTGACATACATTGAAATAACTGAAGCTAATTAGAGAACAATATGTTTTTCACTTTAATTGAAGTGGCTGATTGAAGTTGAAAGTATTGGAATAAGTTGAAAAAAATTGAAAATATAATAATCAAATTTGAAAATTACGCGGCTTCAACTCACTTACTCGTAAGATGAGTTCCTTGAACAAATTGAATGTTTAAATTATCAATGAAATTGAATTGAAATGAAGACACAATATTGAATGGACAAAATTTGAGTTAACTAAAGTTGAGATAACTGAGATTTAGATTTAAGAATAAAATTGACTTCGCTAGCGTAAAAATTATTTTAAAAATTGAAAGCACAAAATTGATTCAAAATAAGAGTTTTTTTATTACATTTCAATTGCCAAATAAATTATGTCAATGATTTATTGATTATTCTATTCTCTCATCAATTGTTTTCACTCTATTTTAGAGATTAAACAAAATTAGTTCCTCGCATAGTACTTATTATATTTATGTTTTTTTTAATTTGTAATTAAATGATAAATCGAATTGGAAATTAATTGCTTGGCATAAGCTGTGGGGAAAATTCTGTATTTATTTGTTTTGCTGAACATTAATTTAATGAAGCAAATCTAATTAAGTATATCATTAGAGGAGCAAATATAGCAATTGAAAGTATGATTGAAAATTTGTCCAGAATAAAATATTTCCCAACAGCACCACAGACTATTTGGCATTTGTTTTTGTTTTTGATTCTTAGAAAAATAAAATACCCAATTAAATTTAAATAAAATTCGATTGCGATTGCCACTTATGTATACCGTAATAATATATTATTTGAAAACATCATCAATATTCAAAAAAAAACAAAATAACACAACAAAAATTGGCCAATCTCATTAAAAATATATTTGCAATGCAGCAAATGAGGAAATATACAAAATATTATTTACACTCATAAATAAAATGTTGAAAATAAACACTTTCCAGGAAGACCTATATTATTGTGATAGTAGCGTTTTCCATTCACAAATAAAAACAACCAAATAAAGCAAACACAAATTTATTAAATCGCACAAATTTTGTCCTGACAGAAACAACAACAAAAAAATCACAAAATTTCGCATGGAAATATTATCTGCTTTTGATGATGTTTGTTTTTTAAAGAAGTTCAATTAATTATTATTGGGAAAGTATTGACAGCATATCCGATGTTCGAAATGATGGACGAGTTGTTATTCGAGGAGGCACTGTCATAAGTATCCGAACACACACAGTTTCATAACAAGATGTAATTATTTATGAGAGTTTTCTTACTGAAGGGATAGTGAAATTGAAATAAAGGAAGAAGTCCTTTTATGTTAGAGAAGAGAGACACATTTTGTGAGTGATTGAGCGGTTGTCAAACGATAATATTATTTATGCAAAAGTGATAGTAAATCAATTTGAGCAACAAGAAATCAATAGATATTTATATTTCAATTGGATGCTTTGAGGGAAGTGCAAATTTGAAGTCGTTAATTTTGGATGGATGACATTATTAGTGTTAATCAAAGATTGTCAAGCACATTTTGAATTTAGTTTTGGTGTTAACTTGTGAAATGATGTAGCGAGTACATATCAAGTTTTTTTGATTTTTGAACAAAAATTTCGAGACTTTAGCCAAACTCAACATTTCCAAGATGAAAAACAGGTAAAAGATAGTTAAGTAGAAAACTGATATTAAAAAGTACCTGTCTTATACGAATCGGTTTTGTTTTTGTATCGGTTATCATCATCATCATTAAGTCCTGCAACCCCGGTTGGCGCATAAGGCGCCGACAAATCATCTCTATTCTTCCCGGTCTGCTGCTAGATATTTCAACTACAGCCACGTCTTTCTCTAGGAATCTGCTTCTGCTAAGACTGTTAAATTCCATTCTTCTTAAAATTCTTAGTTGTCCAACCAACCGTCTAGCCTGATGGTTCTATTCAAATGTCTTACTTACATGCTTAACTATCCGACTCCCAATTCATAAAGGTTTTCAGCTTGGGTAGGCTGGTAACCATCCATCCTCCGCGATCCCAAGGACGCTGCGTCTAGTCGTCTAGATCAATCATTCTAGAATGGTCTGGTCCTTAAACCAGAGGTATTCTTCGTTCTCTTGAACATAGGGGCTGCGATTCAAAGATTCTCTTAGCTGGACCGTTCTTGTGTATTCACATGACAGGCCAAGCCAATTTAGTCGACTTGTTTTGATTTTCTGGACTACATACATTGCGAAAGAAGCCAGTAATAGCTCTCTGTTTCTTCTTATCAGGTGATACTCGGTGCCTTAAACCAGGACTGGCAGTATAGGGTTTTAATAGAGCGTGTACTTCGTCTTTCGTATGAAAAGTTTTGAACCCATCTATTTCACCAAACGAAGGTAGAGCAGGTTTACTAGGTTCATTTTTTTCGGATCTCCACCAAGATAACTACTATGTGTACTCAAAGGAAGATTAACTCCTTAACTGCTTTGAAGTAGCTGCCATCAAAAGTTTTGTCCAAGCTGGTTGACAGATCTTTCATTGTTTGTTGATGGCATGAATTAATTCTTGTCTTCGTTTACTTGAAGACCATAGCAAGTTTCGCCTGTTCTTCAATTGCCATGACAGCCTCTATAACGGCCTTTTGGGAACGGCCAATGATGCTGATATGACGATCTCATTGACATATCTTTGAAGTTGTACAGATCTGTTTAAAATACTACTTGCTCGAGAAGGAGATTGAAGATAACACAGGATAGCGCATCTCATTGTCAGAACTTTGTGAATGTTTGGAATAGTTTCGAAGAGTTTATCCATAGCTGCACATTGCATAACGTATTTTCCAATATCGCGCAATACAACTGCATCAGTTTTCCCGGGATCCCAATTTCAGTTATTGCCATATAGATCAGCTGATGATAAGATGAATACCATCATATTCGGCTTTGAAGAATAGAAGGTGAGTTTTGACATTTGAAATTCGTTGGTATTTTCTAGAATTTACCTGAGAGTGAATATTTGGTTTATGGTCGATCTGCTTGGCTAGAAAACCACACTAGCATACTTTCCGATGGATCTTGTATGCGACGTTTATGAGGGATATACCTCGATAGTTCTTTCAGGACATACATTTGCTTTTTTGTTGATGAGATATATAGAGCTGATAGACTCAGTCATCGGGCATGCTTCCTTCCAACCAAACTTGGTTGATCAGTTGATACATTCACTCTTTCTACACATAACCTCCGCGCTGGAAGAACTCCGCTATTGAACTATTAAATCCGATGAACTTATTGTTCTTGAACTTCTTAACACCTTAGTCTACCATTTCCTTACTAGGTGCTACTAGGTTTTCATTGACTGGAGGTGAGTTCTCTTCTTTTCCTATTTCTCGTTTTAACTGATGGCTACCTAGCAGCTGTTGAAAATGCTGAGTGAATACATCTACTGTTCACTGTTCTTCGGTGATTAAGTTAATTTTTCTGTTTCAAAGAGTATATGCTCTTGTTTGAAAGCAAGCAATTAGCAGCTTTTTTTTATAAAACTTCTAGGTGTCGTTTTGATCACGACATTCTTCGATCTCCTTGAGCTGGGAAGCTGCGGCCAAAGGACTGCTTCGCAATATAAACTAATCCATTCCCATTTGCGCTTTATTATATTGAAATATAGCCGCTATTGATTTATCCTGCTCCACAATTCTTCTAAAGACATATTGTGTTGCTAGCGAATCTTTTGGATGTGGCATAGGCAGCAATTCACAAAAGCCTGTAATTTAGTCAGGATGTAAGTCGTGATTTTTGATGGTTTCGCTAGCACTAATTTGATGGACCCCTGCAGAAACCAGCTAGTTTGTGCACTATACATTCAGTAGCCCTGCGCGACCATTACCTACTCTTTACCATGGGAAGGTGTTCATTGATATTTTCCTATAATTGAGCCTAGTCCCGAAGTGGGGTTGTATAGTTCACGTACTGTTTGTAGAAAAAAATTGCATGGAATCAAAATTTAAACTTAAAAAATAATTAAATTGAAAGTAGTTACTGTTAAATCGATTTGACAATGGTCTAATCTACGGGCTTTATTTTTTAAAAGTTCCATCTTTAGCGGAAAATTCCGTTGCTCTTCACGTATTTCATAAGTTATAAATAAAATGGACTTTTTTATGACTTTTCTTTTGTTACATGAAATTTCGAAACCCATATAGAAAACATGTTGGATGCATGCTGCCAATCGACCCTGGGTTGGGCTGATCCCGGGTGGTGTGGTTGGGGGAGAAACAAAAGTTATAGCTGATATGGAGAATTCATGAGAAATCGTTAAAATCGAACGATAAAGTGAAAAACGTCGCTCGTTGCAATATACAACGAGTATAACGTTATACAAATGCAAGTTTAAGTCGTCTCCTATATAGAACACAGAAGACGACGCACGGAGACTGAGATTAAGAACAGAAGGGAACACAGTAGAGTGGCATTATAAAACGCATGAACGACGAAACATGCATTCGGAAGCGGAAGTTGCCTTAGGAGAAAATTTTATGACACATTACACATTTATAACGACACTCGCTTGAAGGAGTTCATCTTTAGCGAAAACTATTAAAAGAAAATGTAGCATAATGCTCTCTTATACCACACACATACATATAACGGGGGAAAAGGGTATAGAGAATGTATCATAAAATGTCGAAGGGAAGTAGGAGAAGTAGAGATGTAGTAGCTACTTTTAATAGGATAAATGTTTTCGGAAGTATTGTATGAGAATATACTCGTTCGCTTATAGCTACTCGATACACAGACACAAATATACATTATTGTTCGTTGGGGAAGGACGATTACATGAGATTATTTTGAGATTGATTGAGGATGAATGTTAGTAGAATAAATATCTTTAATTGATTCTTGGTTAAGATACTCCTGGTAAGATTTCCAAAGTATACATAATAAAGAAGCAACATAATATTTAGTCAGATTAGAAGAATATCATGTCAAGTGGTGTCTTTCTCAAAATTAATTAAATTTCTTATGAGCAGGGATAGGATTATACTAACTTTGCCGCCTTTTTTGTGCGTTATCGTATGAAAGTATCGACTCTATACAAATATGTTTCACGTCCTTCTGGTTCCAAAAATATATATTTTTGTTTTGCCTTTTTTGTTTTTTTCACTTACTTTGGCTTTGTTTGCCGTTTTTTCTTCAAAATTGATTGTCTCTTAACCAAACGAAAATCTTAAAATAAAAAAGGTATTTTGAGTGTATTTTTTATGTTAACATTATATTTTTCAAAACATTGACCATAACGACCAATTTTTGGCGCAATTCCTACTCCACATTTTAAACACTGAGTTGTTTTAGGAAGAAGTGAGCTTACCACAGTAAGCCCTTCCCCTTTCTGACAAATTATGCCGAAGAAATTTCTGTGGTCTTTCAAATGTCAGTTTATTTTAAATCAAATGTCAGACAAATTGAGCTGGGCTCAAAAACCTCTATCCAAGAAAATAAGAGCAAAATGGCAGTTGAATCCAAAACAGGCAAATTTTTACAGACAAATCTGTTGAAAAGGGTGCCTCTTCTTCTGAAGTGACTGACAGCAACCCCAAAACTAAACCTCCTAACGTTCCTAAGAACTTGAAGGTCAAGCAAAGCTCAGGTAGTCAACAAAAGAGAACGAGGCATATTGATTCTCCACGTGATTTCCACAGAGGCATCAGTCTATTTAGGTACTTTTACTCCGAGGTAGATGAATTTCTTTACTAACTCAGAGTTTTCTGCGACACTTTGTTCTTTTCAGTAAAATGGTGCTAGTTTCTGTTTTTAATTGGGATCCCATATATCAAGAACAATAAGTTCACCTGTTCTTCAGTTACCGTGAAGGACTTTATTTCGGCAGTTTTGGAGTCTTAAGAGTAACCTGAATCGCAACAAACTGATTCCTTAAGAGATTATGAACAACTTTAAGAGTGAGTGCTTACGACTGGACTTAAATAGAAAGAATTCTGTTATTTGAGTGCCAAAAAAACATAACTGAAGAAATCAATTACAAATTTCTATAATTGACGAAAATTATAGGAACAAATAGATGAGATTGGCAAAAAACAGCAACAGCAACCAGACAATGTCGAGTGAGCTTCAGTGTAACAATATTATGTTCAAAAATTTCATTCAGTACCTAAACAATAACAATAATCAATGCCAGAAGAAATTACAGTTAGTCAAATCTTGACCTGATGCCTTCAAAATCGCAAAAAACATCAACAAACTAACTGGTCAAAAATCACCAATGCCTGGGACGATTATCACCAATAACGGAGCAGCAACAATGATACAGATTAAAATTGAAGGCTTCGTTACCTAAATCGAAGACAACTTCACGCCCAGCCAGTTCTACCAGATCCAGTTTTCCTTTACAAAATTAGGGCATCCATCCAGCAGACACTGATGCCCAACTTGATAGGATATTGTTTGGAGATACACAATACTACGAATGATCCAGTTGACCTAATTTTGAGCACCTAGAGGAGATAGGACATATATCTGAAATCATTAGAAACTTCGAAATAATGAAGTCAGCTAGGCAGGATGTGGTACTCAACTTCGCCCTTAAAAGGTTTCCATCAAACAGCAATGGTGTTCTTAGCCATTATTCAAAACAACTGCATTAGCAAACAGTTACTTCCTTCAGAAATTAAAAACCAAAATCTCGGTGATTCACAAAAAAGCTGCTTTTTGAGACGTGTGGTTTTCAATCTGACAATGCTTTTTTCGGAGTTGGTCTTTCTGGCACCTGTCACTTTGTTTATGTTCAATTTGGTTTTCCATTTCATAATGAATAGACTAACTACTGGCCAATGTTTGCAAATCGTGCATATTTATTACCAAAATTATGGTTTGGTTCGCGCAACGCATCGCGAAACAATCAATTTATTGAATGAAACTTTTGGTGAGCGCATTATCTCGCATCGTGGAACTGAACCATTATTTTGGTAATAAATTTGCACGATTTGCAAACGTTGTTCAGAAGTAGGTCTATTTATTATAAAATGCCAAATCAAATTGAGTAAAAATTAAGTGACAGGTGTCAAAAAGACCAAGTCCGAAAAAAAGTATTACCAGATTGAAAATTACACGTGTAAAAAAACACCCTTTATAAATCATATTGGAGCATATTCATAGATGTTGTCTATTGCTATAGACAAATCTGGAGTTTACCTGATGAAGTTTCCATGTGATAAACTCCAGGTTTGCTTAGCAACAGCTTAAACCACATCTATGAATATGCCCCATTCTCTATCCTTTCTTCAAGGAACTTTATCATGTAACTGGAGAACTGCAAATTTGAAAGTGAAGATCATCAGAGCTCGAGTTGCCTAAAGTTCTATTCTTTCTTCTAGGAACTTTATCATGCAACTGGAAAACTGCAAATGAACAGTGAAGATCATCAGAGCTCGAGTTGCCTAAAGTTTGAAATTTAGACCACTTTTCTACAGTATCATCAACTCTAACCAAACAAGCAAAATGAGAAAACCTTCTTGCTAACTGATACTACATAGCTTCCCATTAATAGCTGTGCAAGAAGTCAAGGCACACATCTGAAAATTCCTTGAAGCTTACAAAAAATGGGGTACCCGGACCAATTCCTGCTTAAAAAGACCAGGAGGCAGAGAAAGTTGGTCAGCTGGAAGCTGCGAAGCATCACAGTAGCACCTCCAGACAGTTAGTACCTAGGCATTCACTTAAATGAGCTATACCGAGATTGAACTCATTCACAGACTGTTCTTCTATCGCCTCTAGCCGCTGCGGAATAAAAGTGGACCAAGCCAGTGGACATAAGTTCTAATCAATAAGCAACTCTCCTGTCATCAGTTAAAGCTTCCTAGTTAGGCTCACCTACTCCAAAACAGCTTGGAAAGAGCTGCAAATATTCGAGAGGAAAATCATGAGGATCTGCATTGGGCTTTATTTCGATAGTTAGCGGTGTAGGCACGAAAAACTCCTATTTGAATTGAATGTTCAATGTGCAATTCTGTTTGCTCTAGTGGCCGAAGTATATTATATAGTATAGAAAGCTAATCCAAATGTTTCATTTACATCCCAAATGCTAATAGAAACAGAAGCTAAAAAATGTTTAAAAAATCTCTTCGCCCAATACCTGCCTAGATGAAAAAGCAAGACCATCCCACAGACCATTACTATTTTTATGATTTAAAATCTACAAAGCACAAGAGAGGACTTCTTATGGACAACAGGACTACATAGGTATGTAAGTTTATGGAAAATTTTGACATGATTTGTTCTAAAAAAAGAACAAGTGGGATGTTGAAAATGTTATTCAATTCAAAACCTACACATAATTTCACTTTACGAATTCTCGTTTAACTCATCGAAATAAATTATATTTAATTTTTCACTTTCATTCTTCTTCCCACTAAAGTTAACTTTTTTTTCAATTCCATTTATATACCTTAGGCTACGGTTGGAAGGCATCATCAAATTAGCAGCCATAATATAAATAGATACATTAGTCTCCTGGGAAATCGAACTAAAAGCATAGAAAAGTAAAAACTGTTACTTTTTTTTTGTTCCCGCACAAGACACGCCAACGCCAACATCAGAATTCATATACCTATGGTTGTCTCGAAAGATGTTAAACATTATATGCTTTCAGCCAAATTGGTGGCATGAATGATTTTTAGGGTCAACAAGGACAATATTCCTCTATGGATAAACTTGGACAACGATTATGGTTATTATGATGATTATGATTATGATGATAATATAAAAATGAATATCTACATCTATCTACATATGTTTGTACATATGTATTTGTACATATGTACATTATAGTGGCAGAAAGGGATTCAAAAAATGTCAACAAACCACTGATGATGGTTATGACAAAAACATATTTTTGGCATTTAGATGAGAATGAAAACGATTTAGTTGCCACTTTCATTCGAGAATATTCTGTTGCATACAATTATTGGTAGAAACAAACAATAATGACAAGCTTAGTGTTGTTTAATGAGCCAGATTTATGTTGCAGTAAAGTAAATTCCCGATGCATAAGAAGTATGTGATTTCATTTGATGTTAATTTCATTGACTTAGTAGTGGATGAAATTGATTAAAAGAAATATTGTCGATTTTCCCAAATTGAGGAGGGTTTTTATCTGAGCATTTATCTTCTTTGTAATTCTGAACAAATTTTAACGGAACGCGCAACGAATTAAAAAAAAACTTTAATTTACATTCGAAAAAACTTCACTGCCAAAAACCTTTCATCAAATCATACTCGTATAATAAAACGGCAAACACGAATTTTGTGGTACAATCTACGCGGTCTACAAAAACCGAAGGCATATATATCGTTGGGACGGTTTTTTTGCACAGAAGTGCAGAATGCAAAAATTTATTAAATAACTGCACCACAAAAACTAAAAAAACAATTAAATAAAATTGGGTAATAAGTGCGAGCAAGAGCGAGAGCGAAAACGAGCAATTATTTGTTTTTATTTGTCGTAACCTAATGTGACGTTTCGATTTTTTCCACCCACCAAACAACCAATTTTCCAGCAATGACTGGAAAGATTACTGGAATGCCTAATGGCAGCGTTCAGTGCTACAGAAAATAATAATAGGTAGCTCATAACACGTTTACATGAGCGGATCGAAGGATCGGATTTAATCCGGATCGAAATTTCGACCCAGGTTTATGAAAATTCCAAATCGAAAGATCGAATTCAAATGGAATTGAAGTAAAAGTTTTGATTTCATTGTATGGGTGGGACGTTGTTGGTTAAAATAAATTTCGACCACAAATAACAAACAACCAAAATAAGCCAAAGATACAACATACAACAGTCTGGAAACAAAATAACTAATTACGCAGGCACACTAACAAGCATCTGAAACTTCGATTCTTGAATCCTTCGATCTAGGTATAAACATTCTTCTTTCGATTCGATCCAGTTCGCCGAGCTACAGGTCTACATAAACCTAAATCTGGATTCAATTTGCCATGTAAACGAGGTATCAGTTTTTTTCTACGCTAAAGACAGCTTTTATTGACAAATATTGTTATTAGCTCTCGAGTTTCGAGGGCTGGACATACTAGTCTTTATAAAATTCAAGGACAAGGACGGTATCAACATTAGTTTTTTCAGCAAAATTTCATCAAGTCAATAAGCACTTGGGATTTTGGAAATACAAAACCAAACACAGGGTGTCCGCCGGGAAGGTATACTACTTTGTTTGTTTATAATTTTTGATTAAGTGAAGGAGAATGGATCTTATATTGATAAATGTTTTATTTAATGTCGGCAATTATGTATAGAATACAATATGAGGTAAATGTCTACCTCTGTTAGTCTCACAAATGCGAGCCCTTTTGAGCACATTTTTCATTACATTCTCACACATTTCACGCGGTATTTCATTAATTTCATCACGAATATTTTGTTTGAGTTGCTCAAGCGTTTCTGTTTTTTTTCATAAACCTTGCTTTTCAGATTTCCCCACAAAAAGAAGTCCGGAGCAGTCAAATCAGGCGATCGTGGAGGCCAATCAACATCACCATTTCTTGAAATAACTTGTTGTGGAAAGAGGTAGAGAGAGTAATTCAATTGTAATCCTGACTGTATGCGATGTGGCACCCTCTTGTTGATACCACATGTTAAATGGAAACAAATGCAAATCCTTGTGCATAATTGTGACCAAAGGTGTTCTTTGAAGACTTAGCTCCAGAGCACGGCATCGAATTGAGGTTGATGGATTGTTTTGAACACTTTCTTGAGCAGCAGTAATGTTTTAAGCCGATCTTGCAGTACGTTGTGGTCCATGCTTGGGTCTATCACCTACAGACCCTTTTTCTTGTAAATCATTCACTACACGATAAATAGTGGGTTTTTGTGCCACGTTGTTTCTCCCAAAAATTTCACGTAACTTTCTCATCGTCACAGTAATCGATGATTTAACGATTAAAACACGCTGGTTTCTCGAATATTTTTCCATAATAAATTTGCCACGAGTCTACTTCATGACTGCCAAATATAAACTGTCAAGACTAATGTTTACCAAAATGGCGATAAAACAAAATGTCATCATGCTAAAGTCTTGGACGGTGTTGACATTGGACTGAAAAACTGTTTTTTTTTTTAACGTTTCAGTATTCACATCTTGCTCCCACTTCTTCAGTAAAGGAAGATGTAAATACTGAAACGTCAAAAAAATACAGTTTTTCAGTCCAATGTGAACACCGTCTCGAGTTTGAAGATTAAAAATGTATAAGACAGAGATATAAGGTGTGTTCCTTTAATTCTTCGCACTAAATCGGACTAAATGTCAAATTGTGACAGGTGGGGATGAAATCCTTTCAGAGAGAAGAAAAACTGTCAAAATGTCGGGAACGGTTTGGGCACTAAATTGCACCACGTAAAAAGAAAAATTTGACTAGAGCTGCCGTACGGCAATCATAAAGCCAATCAATTTCTTAATTGAATCGATCTACAAGAAATTGAATGTTAAAAAAAAGAAAGGTACACGTATATTAAATCATGAAACTTAAATTTGTTAAAAAAAAGAAATAAAAAACTACAATAAACAAAAAGTACACAGATTTTCATTACAAAATTTTCTTCTACGAAAAAGATTTGCTAAGCGACACTTGCCTTTTAGGAAAATCCTTTGCTTTAAAAAAAGATAAACAAAATTAACACATTTACCAAAAACAAAACCCTAGATATATGTATTCTGTTTTGTTATTTTAATTCAAACCGATTTTTTTTCAAATCTGACATTTAAACACCTGGCATTTGACAATCAGTACGAAATAGCCACCAGAAATTTCTCGGACCAAATCTGGCAAAAAGGGAAATTTTTTTTACTCTCTTGTGAGCGCTCTCTTTGGTCCAAAAAAATACAAACTTTCACTTGTGGAACGACTTCACACAAAAAATGACTAAATCTGGCGGTTTCAAACAGTTTGAAACCCGTTCTGAAACACACCTATATTTTAGTTTCTTAAAAAGCCCTACTCACAATAGTTTGACGGGGAAGCAACATGGCTTCTATAAGCTATACAGCGTACGTAAAAGAAAACTAAGAACTTTAGAATCTAGAAGGTGACCGCTCCAGATTTTCTCTTATAAATTCCTTTTTACTTGCATTCTTTACTTTATTGGAATCAAAAGTTATGAATTCTCTGAACTCCAACACAACAAAGTAGTTAAAATAATTTAAGCAAATTAACTTTTTTAAAAAGCCTCCCTTTTTCCAAACTTTACACTAAAACTCTTCAAGTTGTTTGAAAATTTCTTCTTAATTCATTTTAATCCATTATTTTTCTTAAACTCGCATACAACTTTTATATTATATTTCCGAAATCAACTACTACTATTTATTTTTGACATTTCCAAAACGACAACCACATTAAAACTTAATATTTTGTTAAGATTCCATGATCTCCTTGACTGGCTTCTTTTTCTTGTGGGGTTTTTGTGCTTGGGTGATCCGGCGAGGGGATATATATTTTTTAGGGAAAAACTTTATCTTGATGCTTGAGAATTTGGATCTTAACGAAAAGTTTGAGTTCTTCAAAAATATAAATTTTCCTCTTTGGGAAATATTCTGGACGCTGAATACCGTTCGTTTGGTTGGTGGCGGCATTCATTTGATTAGCGTCACTGAAATGATGATTTTTTGGATTGCATTTCTAAACTGTGCCTGCCACTAGGCTAAAGAATGAGTAGGTATTCTTTCATCCGTATGCGAGGGGTGGGGGTGCCTCTGAAGATACCACAAAATCCTATTAGAAATAATTTAATTTTCGCAGTTTGAATGCTCTAAAGAACGAAAAACGATGATATATTAGCGTCGTTGATGTTGGTGGTGTATTCCTAAGTTTTCTTTTTAATTTTTGTTAAGGGGTGGAAGAGGGTGGTATGAAAGAAAACTTTAAAAGGAATAGTTTTTTTTTCGTTTCATTTCCATAATATTATATCGCTCAAAAGTGGTGGAGGTGAGTGAGAGCAGGGTTTTACGTTGGAGTTTTAGTGAAATTTTGAGGTTTCCTTTGAAATTAATTCATTTCATATTAAAGATGGAAATTGAAACCCTATAGCAGAATAATTTATTTCAATTAGTTAAAATGATAGAAGGATCTTAGTATAATGTTATTCATAGAGAGGGCGTGATACACTACACATGTTTTTGCTTACCTTTGCATAATAAAGGAGCTTTTAGTTTTGTTTTCGAGTAAATTTACAAATTTGTTAATTTAATTTTGACTATTTTGTATTCATTTTTTATATAATTCTATCCATTTGAATAATAAATAAATTTAATAAATTTAAAAAAAATTATTGCAGTTCAGCAATAATTATAATCTCGAAAGACAAAATATCGAAAACAAAAATCTCGATCTAAAATAATCCCGAATATAAACGAATTCCTTTTCTGAAAGTGAAAGGGTTATTTATTTTCATTGAATATGTGGATTTCTAAGAAAAAATTAAGATACACCGTGAAAATATTTTTACTCACACAGCTAACTTCAACATTTCAATTATTCAAGTCCTCGAAGTCTAGGTTTTTCTACACAATAGTTCAACATTAACGTTTAACTCTGAAGAAGGTTGGCGATGAAATGACTTCTTTTTTTGTTTTCATCTAAAAATTCTTGCGTAAGGTTGTCTTATGAGTTCCAAGGACCAAGGTAAAACGCAAAGGTTCCATAAAACTTTATTATTTATTTTCTATACACACACACACTCGCTATTTGTATGACCTATTCCAGATTCCTTGGTACTCGCATGTTGATGCCCTGAGCCCTGAAGCGTGTGCGAAACTAAACTACAATCTTCTAACTTTTATCACTTTTAAAGGAATTACGTTCTGGATGGCTATAATGCCAATGTGTGCTACCGCGACGCGACGGTATGGTGGTAAATGTATGAACGCTAAAGATAAGATGTTTTCATGTCCTTTCACCTGAAATAGCAAACAAAATAAAATAAAATATCCTTAACTTAGCAAGCGTAGAGTTAGCTATAGAGCTACACAAAAATCATTCAATAGTCAATGTTACGCGTCTACGTGCATAGTATGCCAATTGTAACTTTAACTTCTGTGACGGCTTGGGGGTGGTGTTGCGGTGGTGGTGGCAGTGCGGTGGAATCGTTATTCTCCTCGTTGTCTTGTGGCTGGCTGATGGAAGAGAAGCTAAAAGTTGAAAACCAAAAGAATCGATAATGATTTCGAATTGAATTGAATCGAATCGAAAACCCATTACGCATCGATGACTTTTGAGGCAAGTTTTCCGATTTGATGGCAGTTGTTTGCAAAAGAACGCGAAGAAAATGATGAAATCAAAAAGGAACTTCAACGCACACACACAAACAAGTTAAAAAAACAAAAAGTTGTTAAATATTTAGTTTGTTGTTTGTTTGGTTATTTCTTGTTTGTATTGTGATTGGTTTTGTTGGTTGGATGGATGGGTAAATTAAGTCAAGGTTTTGGTGTGTTAAATTGTAATAAGATAACTTTTTTTCTTAAAGAAAACAGCTTTTAGATATAAGTGAAGCCAGATAGAAGGTTAATCATGAGTTTTGTATTCATGTAACATTTGCTTGTTTAAATAAAAGTCGTTGGTTTTCACTTTAAAGAAAAACAAAATTAGGATTTCTTAATTTTGTATTCTTACTTGTACGTCGCGTCGTTACCAAGGCCAAGCAAACCTAACAGGGTAGAATTTAATTTAACAACGATGGGCAAAGTGAATTTCACGAGGCCATCTGCTACGTTTCTGCCTATCTGTGTGGTGTGCCTATCTTTCTTTATTACCACCCAAAGTCTAGACCGCTAGACTGATCTGCTTAAAATTAACTATTTAAGGATTTAAAAAGATTTCTATCTTGGTGTTATGGTTACAAGGTTTATTACACCGGCACCGGGTCTGGGTTCAATTTCAGATTGTAAAAAATAAACATTTTTTTGGGAGTGGTTCTTAGCACCTCGTTTGTGGAATATTCGTGAAAACGATTTAATCATAATTTGAAAAGCCGATAAATTGTCATTGAAGATCAACTAATTTGGTCAGAGATTTTTTTGTTTGTGATTTTACAGCTTGTCTGAAGGTCATAGTAACACTCATATACCGTGACTTGATGGTTGGAACTTATGATATATTTCTAAAATGATATAATTCTCGTATGATATGCAACAACCATAAAATCTAACAAATGTCTGCGACAATCGTTGAGTGTTAACACCTAAAGGCAGTAGTCATTGGCTTGTCTGTCGTCAAAATTATAGCTGATGCAGAGGCAGCTTCCTCCTTAACTGCCCAGACCCACGGAACAGATTCACTTTGTATCATGCTGGCAAATTGGCTTACTAAAAATGTCGTTTCACGTATTTTATATTTCTCACATTAACGGCTGTTTTGATATTCGGTCGAATTGAATTTGAAAATTGTCAAGCCCCCCAAAAAAAAGGGTCCTTATGAAATGGGAAAAGTGGAGAGGATGTTGCTTTTTGCCAGCAGTAGCCAAAGGAACAGAATATAATCATCTTGGAGCAAAAAAAACCACCCCGCAGCAGGATTCCGCATATTGAATCTTCTTGTGTGGACCAGGCCAACAACTTGCAGATCATCATCGAACAACACGTTTTATACCAGTCACCACTTCACCTACTATTCATTGACTTCAAAAAGGCGTACGTACGATAATGTCAAAAAAAAAATTATCTGCCTTGAATAGCGCAGAACGGCTGGCTGGCTGGTTTAGCCAGCTCCAAAGCATCCGAAACAATACCAAGACGATACAAAGACGATACTAAGACGATACCAAGACGATACCAAGACGATACCAAGACGATACCAAGACGATACCAAGACGATACCAAGACGATACCAAGACGACACCAAGACGATACCAAGACGATATCAATCGATACCGTACTTTTGGACTGAAATTTACCGATAATGTCGGTAGTATCATTTGTTATCGGCAAACAATTTAGATTTTTAATTATTATTATTCACACAGGGTGCCCGCCGGGAAGGTATACTATTTTGTTTGTCTCGTAGTAATTCCATTGTAATCCTGGCTGTATATGATGTGCCACTGTCTTTTTGATACCATATATTAATCAAGCCCAAAGCATGCAGTTGTGGCGTTTAAAAGTATTCAATCATATCACGCTCCAGTGCACGGCCGGCGTCGAATTGAGGTTGATGGATTGTTTTGAACACTTCCTTGAGCAGCAGTAATGTTTTCAGCCGATCTCGCAGTACGTTGTGGTCCATGCTTGGGCCTATCAGCTTCAGACCCTCTTTCTTCGAAACACACAACAAAATTAATAGTGCGTTTTGTTGGCACGTTGTTTCTCCCAAAAATTTCACGTAACTTTTTCATCGTCACAGTAATCGATGATTGATTTTGATAGAATTGTCGAATTATCGAATGTTTTTCCATAATAAATTTGCCACGAGTCTACTTCACGACTGTCAAATATGAACTCTCAAAACCAATGTTTACCAAAACAGGCAAAACAAAGTGGTATACCTTCCCGGCGGACACCCTGTATATCACAAACAAACAATTTTTGTAATATTGGTTTCACAGAAAGGGCTCCATTTCAGATGATATTTTCAGAGCTTTTCTCTTATACAAGGAGTAGGTTTAGACAATCTTTTTAATTACAACTACCCACAGCCACGCCCATTTTTCCTATGCTTGCTTTCTCTGAAAACAACGATTTGTATGAAATTTTCGACTTGGTTCTCTTTAGTGAAAAAGTACTTTTAGTGAAATCCATAAAATATTTGTCTGCATTGTTTTCCTGCGAACCTATGACATCGCGTCAAAATGTTTGTGTCAAATACCTAATCGAAACTTTACTTAGACATCGTGAAATAAACCATTAAAAACTGTTATGTCAAGTCAAGTCAACAAAAAAAGACTGATACCGAGACCATACTGAAATTTTTCGATTTTGACGATACCAAGACGATACTTACAAAAGTATTGTTGGGTTTGGTATCATGGCCAGCCCTACGACGTAGGAGGGAGATAAATTGATTTTTACTAGAAACGTTATCAGAGGAGTTAGAATTCCTAAGTGGGGTTATATTACGTTTTCATAAGAGCCGAAATGAGGTAATTTCGGAAACTACATAAAAAGTGTTTTCATCTAATTAGCTCATTTCGTTTGACAGTCCTGTTGATTGTTTTTTACTTCATCGTTGATAATTATTGTCACTGGTTAAAAGTAAAAAAAAAATTTAAAAAATAAGAAAGAATCTTTTGATTTGCAAGTCTGAATCATCTAATAAGCCAAATATCATGCTTTCATGCAAATTGAATATGGTAGATGTTGACCCAGGATAAACCAAGTTCTCTAGGAAGGTTTATTTTTGTAGTATCTGCATTCAAAAATAGCTACTTCATATATTTAATTCTTTTTAGCCTAAATACAGATATTTTTGGGAGAAGCAAACGCCACAACCAAATGGATACAAACAAACCGATTCTATTGCTAGATGTACCCACAAGTCCTTCCAAAATCGATTTCTTCATATGATACTTTTATATGCTCTTTCCAGACCTGCCAACAATACTTGACCATAAAGAAACAGATTGAATCCACAGAAGTTCTAAATAAAGCTACTCCGAACATTAAAGCTATTGCCACAATCTCTAGTGACACATCCTTTTCTCATTCTTGGACAAGTCTACAAACACAAATCACAATCACAATCTTCAAGCTTGGCAATTCTAAATCCTACGCATCAACACAATTTTTTTTAATTTTTCATTTCATCCAAAATATATGTACATATGTACATAAATGAAACAAATTTGTTTGTGCTGAGTTTCATTTATTAATTTTGAGAGTTTAAAAATACAATAATGCTGATCATGAGCTCACTGTTTGTTGTTGTTCAAACTTACAGTTGCGTATACTCCGGTTCATGTTGCTCCACTAGAAATAGAAGGTCAAAAGTCTTGAAACGAAAGCTTGAATGAAGGTAGTAGGACAGTGGACCTCAGCATAATTTTTCCCTTCAGTCCAATCCAGCCAGCCAGTCCTGCTTCTGCTTCCACTTAAGATTTACAAATCAACATCTCTCCAACGGCACAACACTTTACTATACAACATAGATCTTGGCTTCAAAATAATAACAAAGAACTTAAATATTTATGATTGTTTATTGCACGATGCACGTACATTTTCCTGTTTGTTTTTCTGCTTTCTTCAGAAGAAATCATTTATGTTTATTTATCATTTCTTTCGTTCATACTTCCATTTTGATTTGACATTTTTAGTCAAAACTTGTTCAAAGCTTTGATTTAAGATGTGTTCGATTTGAATTTACCCAATTTCAAACCTAATTTCGTGCAAATTTGGTTGAAATTATCTTATTTGAAATGTGAATATGTATGGGAAATGACGTTATTTTGGATCTAATTTGGAAATTTTCAACGAAACTACCTCATTTGCTCTAATGAAAACGTAGTATTAGACAAGGCTGTACACTATCACCAATACTATTACTGTTGGTGATAAGTGGTGTACTGCTTTCAGCTTTGGTGACTGGAAATAGAGGAATTCAGTGGACTCTGCAATCGCTTCTTCAACATCTGGATTACGTGGCCAACATATGCCTACTCTCATAGAACCATGTACATAATGTATTTTCATCAAATGACAACAAAGATTGGGCCCAATATATGTAAATATTGCAAAAACGAAAAAAAAAATCAGGCTTGGAACTTCCTCATCTATCAAAAAAGATATTTTTGGACAACCAGTACAAATGGTAGAGAATTTTCCCTACTGATGGTGGAACCGTCTAAAAATATGGAGAACAACGCTTGACGATATAGAAACGACTGTTCCACTCCAATGTTGAATCCATTTTTCTTTATGAATGCAGCACTTGGAAAGTCACACCAGGTGTCAGAGGAAGCTGCAAATGTTTGTAAATAGATGTCTGAGAAACTTCTTAGGGATCGTCGGTCCCAACCGTACCCCAATGACGAACTTCATGTGAGAACCGGTCAAGAAGTCTAGCCATGCTTCAAAAAACTATCAAGTGCCTTGTGAGCCAAGTGACCTAACGTGTGTGCTAACTTAGAAGTACTTGGTCAAGAACCATCGAAGAGGAATCAGGAATCAGAATCACAACAGTGAAATCAGCAAAAACGCGATGAAAAATTTCATCAAAAGAATGACTAATGTTAGGAATGGCTGGAAGTGAAAATTCGACAGAATTGAATATTATTAGTTTTCATATAAATCTTGCTTGTTTTTTTTTTTTGGGTATAAAATTACACCCCTCTTTGTTGGGCGAACTTATTTATAAATTAATAAACTAAAATTGATAAACTTCTTTTAAGAGATGAACACAAAGTTCGTGTTATCTATCCAGTCATGCATATTATTTGTATGGGATTTGTGAATTTAATTTCAATTCTGTGTAAAAACAAAATATAAACAAAAATATTTTCTGCTTTTTGAGTTTAAATTTAAAGACCATGATACTAGTAAATACATCCCTTTGGGTTTTTCAACATTATTTGTTAAGCCTCTACAACCAAAATAAATCAATATAATAATTTTGTTGGTTTTCAATAAACTAATTAACCTTTAGCCCCACAAGCTCTAAATAAATACCATTCGCGTTACAAAATCATCACATGAAACAAAATTAACAAAAATCCCCAGTGCAAATCATCAGACACAAAAAAAGAACTCATATAGATAATATTAAAATAATCCCTAATCTTGATGAAAATTATTCACAAATAAAGTTGATTTCCGTTTATTAATTACCATTATATCACCGATGATCCTTTTAAACATGAATTATTTATTTCCGTACAGGAATGCTAAAAATAAAATACTATAAATCAATTTGATTACTCTAAACCTATATAGAATTTCCATATACGAGTATCATCAACTTGTTATACCTACAGAAAAAAAAAATACCACAAATTCAGGTTAAAGTTCTTCCCCAAACACGCTGTTTAAATTTTGTATTTTGTATCTGATTAAAGATTCAAATAATTAGGGAATTAAGTGTTGACTTGTTGATTTGAAAAATATATAAAAAAAAAAAACATTACAAATGACGATATAGCAAAAATTGGAAAGCTACAATTATTCAACAAAATAAAAATAGTTCCAGAGAAAAAAACAAACACATTTTGTGGTAAATTTAAAAATTAAAATAAATACCACAAAGCTAAAATATTTTATTTTATTTTATTTTGTATTTTGCTTGCATCTATTAATATAGATTCCGCATCTCAATTATTGTTTTTTTGTAAATAAATTGCAAAATACCTGACTACCTTTGACGTATTTCTTTCTTTTTTTGCATTCGCATTTTTTTAAATTTTCGCAGAGATAAAATAAATTTCAATATTGAACCACGAAAAAGAGTTCCTGACTGAATAAAATATGCAGAATTTATTGGGGAATTCTTTTTTTCTTGTTTGGGGAGATATTTTTTTTTATTTTTTTAAGTTCAAGTTGTTTATTTTTTTCTATTTCAAAATGGTGACTGACGAATTTTTATTGACCATGGCACTGGTTGGGTTTTAATTTAGTGTTGATCCGTAGTATTTTATTCACGTGAATTTTTATTTGTTATTTGAGTAAGGGTGAGTAGCAGGTGAAATTGTCAAATTAATATTTTAAAAATGAAAACTATTGAGCTATTCGTGTATGTATATCTATTTGTATTTCAAAATGGACTATATTGTGCTAGAAGTCTGACGATGCAGTGACGGATTAGAAATAAAAAAGATCTTTAACAAAAATATTTGATGGGTTTAAATAATAGTAAAAGTTTTTTTTGTATTTATGACAAAAATAAAGAGTTATTTTATGATTAGGTACAGTTATTTTGGAATTTTAAAAAAATGCACGGCTGGGTTCCAAGCACTCCCTTGATCTTATGCTCAAGTATCATGGAATTTCTTACCTTGTTCCAATTCATAAATCTGGGTCTAAGAATATGGTAGAAAACTATAGAGGTATCTCCAAGCTCTCAGCAATACCTAAATTGTTCGAGAGTATCGTAAAAAACAAAATTGAATTTTTAACTAAGGAATGTATTTCTGAATTGCAACACGGATTTATATCTGGGCGATCTACTACTACCAATATGGCTCTTTTTTCTAGATATATTATAAATTCCATAGAGGCTAAGTATCAGGTGGATGCGATTTATACAGATTTTAGCAAAGCTTTTGATTCTGTGAATCATAGCATCCTGGTGCAAAAACTGGAAATCTTCGGTTTCTATTCTAAGTTCCTTAGTTGGATTTCATCTTACCTTACGGGAAGGTCGCAAAAAGTTATCATTGATAGCTCTCTTTCAAAATCTATTCCATGCACTTCTGGCGTACCTCAGGGTAGTCATTTGGGTCCTCTGCTTTTTAACATTTTTATTAATGACATCGCGTCAACTGTAAAATACTCTAAGTGCCTTTTATATGCTGATGATTTGAAATTATTTCTGAAGATTAAAAGTGTTGAAGACTGCTACCTTTTACAATCTGATATTAACCGAATTGCAGAATGGTGTACAAATAATATCTTAACGTTAAACATAAAAAAATGTAATGTGATCTCATTCTTCAAATCTAAAAGATTCATTGACTTTGACTATTTAATAGAGTCTAACCCACTTTCTCGGGTGGTAAAAATCAAAGACATTGGTATAATGCTCGATTCAAATTTTTCTTTTAAAAGTCATATTGGCTACATTGTGGGTAGAGCAAATTCACTGTTGGCTTCATTAAGCGGAACTGCGCTGATTTTAGTGATCCTTATGCTTTAGTATCCCTGTATACATCCTTTGTTAGGTCTATACTAGAATATGTAGATGTTATATGGAATCCAAGTTTTAACACATGTTCTAACCGAATTGAAAAAGTCCAAAGGCATTTCACAAAATTTATATTCCTTAAAATGAATTGGAGATTTCCACCAGATTATAGAGCAATTCAATGTCTTTTGCTTGGAATTAAGTCTCTAGAATCAAGACGAACAATTCATGATGTGATGCTTGTGAGGGATGTGTTATGTTACCACATAAGATGCCCTAACCTTCTTTCGGTTATACCTACATATCTACGCGCCGCTTAGATCATTCAGGTCAGTAAATTTGCTCGTTGAACAGTATCACAGAACAAACTATGGTTGTAATGAGCCGGTTTCTAGAGCTATTAATAATTTCAATGAAGTTTGCAATTATATTGACATAAGTTGTTCAAGAGATTCTTTTAAAGCTAGTGTTTTGCTTATAAAGGGTGATTTTTTAAGAGGTTTAAAACTTTAAACAAAAAAAAAAACACAAAAAATTCGAAAAAATGAATGAAATATTTATTTGAATCGATAGTTTGAACCTTGCAATTTAATGTTTAAAGATAATTTCATGCAAATGTTGACCGCGGCTGCGTCTCAGGTAGCCCATCCGCTGAGTCCAATTTTGGCATACTCTTTCACACATATCGGCCGGTATCTCACGAATGAATGCATGGATGTTGGCTTCCAGTGCGTCAATCGAAGCGGGCTTGTCCCTATAGACATTAGCCTTGACATACCCACACAAAAAATAATCTAATGGTGTCAAATCGCACGATCTAGGCGGCCAATTGAACGGCCCGAAACGTGAAATTAACTGTTCACCAAACTCGCCTCGCAATTGCGCCATTGTTTCGCGTGCTGTGTGGCATGCGGCACCGTCTTGTTGAAACCACATATCATGCAAGTCAAGAACTTCCATTTCGGGCAAAAAAAAGTTTGTTATCATCGCTCGGTAGCGTTCACCATTGACAGTAACGCTGCGATTCGCATCATCTTTGAAGAAATATGGCCCAATAATGCCGCCGGCCCATAAACCGCACCAAACAGTGGCTTTTTCGGGATGCATTGGTAGCTGTTGCAATGCTTCTGGCTGATCTTCACTCCAAATGCGGCAATTATGCTTATTTACGTACCCATTCAACCAAAAATGAGCCTCATCGCTGAACACAATTTTTCGATAAAAAAGCGGATCCTCGGCCAGCTTTCCAAGAGCCCATTCACCAAAAATTCGGCGTTGTGGTAGGTCGGCTGGCTTTAGTTCTTGCACCAGCTGTATCTTAAAAGGCTTTACGCCCAAATCCTTCCGCAAAATTTTCCACGTAGTGCTGTAAAAAAGGCCTAACTGCTGGGAACGGCGCCGAATCGACATTTGGCGGTCTTCTGTCACACTAGCTGATACGGCCGCAATATTTTCTTCACTACGCACAGTACGTAAACGTGTTGGTGGTTTAATGTCCAGCAAAGTAAATTTGGTGCGAAATTTGGTCACAATCTTCCGAATAGACTGCTCAGAAGGTCGAGAATGCCGACCATAAAATGGAAGCAGCGCGCGATGAACATTTCGAACCGAGCACGAATTTTGATAGTAAAATTCAATAATTTGCAAGCGTTGTTCATTTGTAAGACGATCCATGGTTAAATTGCAAACCAAACTGAACCTGTTTGACAGTGACACAAGGTACTAAACACACGTCAGCTGTCAAAACCAGTGTTGCCAAAACCAAACCAGCTAAAAAATCACCCGTTATTTATTTTTTAATTATTGTACATAGCTGTTATATATAAAAAGCAAAAAAATCATCGTCATTATTATTTAATTTTAAGTCATAATCTGTTAGCTGCGAATTGCTTGTAGATGTAAATAAATAAATAAATTTAAGAAATTGTGTACATATTAGAAAAAGTGCGAAAAATGCTAAAAACCATGAAATTCGTATTAATTTATAAGAGTTTTTTGGATGTTTGTATTCTGAAATTGATTTGTTTGTAGTGAACTCCGAAATAATTCAAAAATCAAAAATAGAGTTTTAGGGCCAGTAGTGTGGGTATCTACTTTTATAATAATCCGTCCCTGTAAGGACACTATCCGGAATACAAGTGAATTTAAGTGAAATAAATCGTAAATGCCTATGTGTTGTTAAAACAGTGAAAGATAAATTGGTCGGAGCGTGGTTGCAGTGAAGGACTAACTATGGCGTTAACTAATTGAATACTGGGAGTAAATTTAATTTATGACAGGTCCTGGTCCATTCGATAGCATATTCATATTTTATTTTTTTATTTTGTTTATGTATATTTGCTTATCCATAAATAAATTCAGTTCAGTGTAGTGATATTATACGAGTATCATTTTGCTGTTTATTAGATTATACTGACATGGACACTCAAATTGAATATTTTTTATTTGTTTCATTGAAATCTGATTGAATATGAAGCTAAAAATATTGTAGCTTTTAATTTGAGGTATATTTTAAACTATAAGTAATTAATATCTAACTATATATGTTTGAACAAAAACAAAGATGGTTTTTAGTTTGATGAAAAATCAATCAAAAAAAGGTCTATTTAAGCTGTGCTATGTAAGACAACTATTTGATTCTAACTTTTACATTCTAATACTAATTTTAGAATGTACTACTATAGCACAAACAAATGGCACAACTACGAACAAATTCCGACAAATCTGAATTTTGGTAAAGAGCTTTGTTTTGACGTCTTAAGCATTTGCTGAAAAGTTCCGTAAATTTGGGCAGGGGATTAATTTTTAAGGGGGGTTAAAGGGGGTAAAATTCAGTTTTTTATTAATATCTCAAAAACTTTATTGTAGCTTATGTGCCCGGGGTAAGGGGAACACCGCCATCTTGAAAAGGGAAGTGATTTGGTTTTTGTTCAGCAACTCGATGAAATTTCCTTTTACAACTAAATCATAAAAGAATTACATTTAGCCAATAAAATTCTGGATTATAACCCTTTTTTTCGTAGGAGCAATAGATTTTGAGAAAAACGCGCACAAACGCTCTCATCACCTATTTACCAAGGCAAAATGAAAAAAAAAATTAACTACAATGAAAAGCTCATTTTATAACGTTTGTGCACGTTTTTCCTACGAAAAAAAGTGTCATAATATTTTTTGCCTTTTTTGACTAAATTTAATCCACCGTGAAGTTCTTGCATAATTTTCTTAGAATCTATTGTTTGTATGAAAAAAAAGTATTTCAATCTTTTTTGTGTAGAATGACATAAGCTACAATATGTACCTTAATTTTTTTTTCTAAAAAAACATAGCTTTTGAGAAATTAATAAAAACTGAATTTTGCCCCCTCTAACCCCCCCTTAAGAACTAAGCCACGGCCCAAATTTATGGAACTTTTCAGCAAGTGCTTAAGACGTCAAAACAAAGCTCTCTACCAAAATTCAGCTTTATCGGAATTTTTTCGAAGTGTAAGTCTAATTTTCCTGGGCTACTACTGCTCCTGTTAATTACTATTAACTTCTAGGTAAACTGCATACTTCTAAAAGATGCTCCTAATATTAATAGTACAAGATTTTAATACTACTACTAAAATATACTTTGGATGCTACTCCCAAATACTATTTCTATTACTTAATTTGAGTACTACAACTACGTGCTTCTACTACTGCTACTAGAATTTAACACTACTATTGCTTGAACGAACTATTCTACTATTATAGATTCTTGTTCTACTACAAAAATATACTACTTCTGCTGCAAGGCACAGAAAAACTACTACCACTACAATTATAATTTTTAAAACAACTACATACTACCTACTAATTCTACTACCACTAATATTAATGCTTCTTAGTCTACTACCATTCTACAACTTCTATTATCGTGAAGTTGAAATTATAAACAAGCAAGCAATTTAAATATTATAAATGTCTTTAAAATCTCAAAACCTACCAAGGAAACATTAAAAATTCACGAAATAATAATAAAATAAAAAATAAATAAAAAATAAAAATAATTGGCTTACGAAATCTCAAACTTAGATTTCCTACCGAATTACAAAACTTTTACCATAAAATCTGTTCCTCAAAACATCTTTAAAAGTTTCTAAAAAGGAATTACAAATCATGAAGGTATAACTACTACCAATGTTTTTAACACGAGGATATCTAATCCGTAAAATTAAGGAAAACCATAGAAGAAAGAGGATACAAGAAGGATAAATTGTGTCAAGATTATTCGTTTCAAACATATTCACTTCTAGAGCTCAGCAATAGCTTTTCAAATTGAATTGAAAGTCAGAGTCTCATTAAGAGTGTGTTGGTTTCATCCAATTAACAATGCTAATTATGATGTGTGCATATGAAAAGCATTGCGATTCGATAGTGCCATCTACCCACGCCATACCGCCGCCGCTCCGTAGCTCAGCAAATATGTGTTCCTATAATTATTATCAACCCAAACCGCCTTTTGACAAACAAACCTAATGCTTGCCTTCCTAATTGTATATCCAGACAGCATAGGCAATGATATTCCAAGGTGAATATGGTGTATCGGTTAACCGAAGGAAAATCTCTTTTAGAAATTAATTTCAGAAATAGATTTCAGATTTTAGATGTGCAAACGCAAAGGAGCAGCAAGGATTTCATGTGCACAATATGTGGTTGCACAGTCTGGTTAAAGGTGGCATATTCGAAGGACACGGCACTGCACAACACGTCAAAGCTAAGGCGATTGTAATTGGATGTTGAAGGTTCAAGTTATTCAACAGGGTTGTAAGTTTTAAATAAACAGATAATATTATTAAAATGTGTTTGTTATTCTTAAGTGTAGGGTTAACTTGAGAGCCTAGGTCTGGACTGACTATAGGCTAACCAATATTTACTATGGGGTTTGAATTTAACTTATTCCAATTGACTTTAATAAGTTGAAAATCAATTTACGTAGGGCTGGCCACGATAGCAGAAAAGTCTCGGTATCGTTTGGTATTGGTATCGGAAACCGAAACGATACTAAGACGATACCAGTTCAAAGAAGATAACGAGGATGGAACCGATAGCTAGACGAGAATTTGTTATACAAGGCCAAACGAGACTGAGTTATGCGAGACCAATTGCGAGACGATACTGACATTTTTCGATTTTGATGATACCGAGACGACACTTACAAAAGTATCGTTTGCTTTGGTTTTGCGGCCAGTTCAAAATTTACGGGATATTTTATATTTTGTTTCCCTAAGCTTTGTACCAATGTTTTGGTGATTGGGCCATGTTTTAAATGCTTAAAACAAATTTAAATGTTACAGAGAGACTATTTTGGGGTACTGCAAAGAGCACAGCACTTTTAGATACGTCGTAGGATGTAACGATATTAGAGCTGTAAAAAATCCAGTACTCTGATAATGCAGTCAGGAAAGTCACAGTTAATTAACTTAACAATTGACTGTTAAGTTAATACTTTGACTGAGTACTGTAACTGTACTGTAACTGTAGTACCTCGTGGCATAATGATTAGTGCGTAGGACTGTCATGCCAAAGGTCTGGGTTCGATTCCCGGCCACTGCCACCTAAAAACAGAAATGTTTTTTTCCCAAGTACTGCCTCTTGCGAGGGACTGACAAATCCTCCAAGAGTATACTTGTCATGAATAAATGCTTCTCATCTAGCCGTTCGGACTCGGCAAAAAACTGTAGGTCCCCTCTATTCCTGCCAACAACACGCACACAGGAATGGTTGAGAGTTCTTAGTCACTAGGCCCTGGTTCTCCATGAGCTGTTGCGCCACAAAATTTTTTTTTTTATTTTTTGAGTACTGCAACTGCAAAATAAGCAGTCACCAGTAGTACTAATATTCAGGACTGTACCAGTCATCAGAAGCAGTTAATTAACTAAAAGTCAATTAACTGCAGTACTTTGTGACTGATTTTAGTCTTTTAGTTAATTGAAAGTCTTCAGTACTGTTTTAGTCTTTAAGTCTTTTAACTGCAGTCAATGAACTATTAAGGTCTTTTGACTAAAAGTCTTCGCATTTTAGTATTACATAATATAATATAAGTATGGAATAAAAAAGAGGACAAAATTATGTTGTTTACAATGGTTTCAGTTTGTATACTAGTACGAGAGCTGGTAACGTAGAAAAAAGTATGACTAGTTTTTTTAAATTATGTCTTCTCTAAGTCCCTAGATTTGCGTGAGGGTAGTCAGACTGGCAGTTAATGAACTTTTAGTCAATTAACTGCTTTTGGTAACTGTACAGTCTTGAATATTAGTACTACTAATAACTGCTGAGTTACAGCTAAAGTCTTTTTGTTAGTTAAAAGACTCAGTGAAATTACTCTTTTAGTCAATTTATTGCAGTAATTTAAATGACTGCAGTCCTTACAACTCTGAAGGATATATACGGGAACAAAATGGGAGAGGATTTGGCCAAAATCGGGTAGTCCCTTGGTCCAAGCGAAGCTGAATTCTAAGTGATTAAGCCTCTAGAGAAAAAAAAAAAAGGAAAATTCACCAGAGTTTTCTTGAAGCTGCAGACGTCAGATAGGCAGCTATTGACAGTTGTTGGGTTTCAAGGGATCTACGACCGATAATTTCAAAGAACAAACTGAATTCTTACTCAACACAAGTAGGCCTTAACTATTGCTCCTAGTTGGAGTCCACACATTGGACTTCTGTAGAGGGTGTCAAAATGAAGAGATGGAGCAGGGCTCACCTCACTTTCTTGGTGAATGGCGAACTTGCAGAATACTTTTTCAATAAACTGGGCGATATCTCTGTTTTATCACTTAATAATGACCTAGAATTCAGAATTTGGGATGTTTCAGGGCCCCTACACCTAAGCTTCCTATTAATCCCTTCACTACCCCAACTCACTCTTACCTAACCACATCCTGGGGAGAACAATAAATCGATGGAAATTCTAGTAAGATAATGAGGCTTGCCGTATTATCACCCCTTCTAACCTAACCTTAAAGTTGTACCTCGTGGCATAACGATTAGTGCATTGGGCTGTCATGTCGAAGGTCGAGGTTCGATTTCCAACCGTTACCATCACCTAAAAACAGAAATGTTTTTTGCGAAGCATTGCTTTTTGTGAAAAACAGACAAATCCTCCAGTATACTTGTCATGAAAAAGTGCTTTTCATCTAACCGTTCGGACTCGGCAAACAATTTTCTACCAACAAGAATGGTTGAGAGTTATAAATGACTAGGCCCACGTAGCGCCACCAAATTTATTTATTTTCTAACCTAACCTTATACCTAATCAAACAAAACAAAACAAAAAACTAGAAAATTCATTTTCTTTCGAATAAATAAATAATTTATGAAATCATAATATTGTCGCACCAAACCAAATAATCTCAACCAAATATCCTTCTCTCCTCCGCACCTAAATAAAAAAATTTAAAATTCTATAATAAAATGATAGATTTGGCCAGGAAATTAATTTAAATCAACAACCATAACCAAATTGGCCGGACCATACAGCTGGCCCCCAGGTTCAAATTTATTTTGTATAGAAATACAGAAACTTTGTAACACGTGCGTTTGCTTTGGTCAATGGATGGGGGCTGGGGGTAGGTGGAATGAATAATTCTTTTCAAATAAATTTTACCTTAGTCCTTATACCAAATGCTGATGCTAAACAGAACATGTACCTATTTTGTAAACCAATTTGTTGTTATAACCGGATATCCGCTTGATTAGTATACGCAATGCTATTACCATTGTGTATGTACCATAACAGATTTGCAAATGTCCTGCAATAATTATCGTTATTTCCCGCATCATTCCCAATATACGGCCATTAATAAATCAATATTTCATGTGCGTGCTGTGTGTGGTATGTGTATGTATTTGGTTATTCGATTGATCAAAATTTGTTTGCAGTTCATCCCAATATACAGCAGCTAATCTTTCCATTCTATCTCGTCGTCGGCCCTTTTGAAAAACGTCATAACCCTCCCCCCCAGTGCATATATATATATCCCTCCGTCTGGTAGGTAACTCAGGTTGAGTAGCATCACAGGCGGCAGAGAGGCTCTATACGTCGTCGGACGAAATGAAACAGTGATGATAAGTTGGACTGTTAAATTTTTTTGTTCCTGGTCGAATTGGTCAGTGTGATTGACATTTCGTTGGGCTTTGGTGAACGGTGTGGCATGTGGGGATTGATGATTGAGTGAAATTAAATTGGCCAACTTATTATGGACCTTATAGGCTCTAGGGAAATTTAGAAATCATGTTACTGTTGTATCTATGATAAATATACATATCTACTACATATGTACGTGCAGCATGTTGAAAAGGGAGAATTTCCTTTAGCGAGCTCCCATCAGATCAAATAGTTATAAATCCTTTTGGTTTAAAATTGCATTGTATTCAAATTGAAATGTTTGCATTATTACATGGATTAACATTTTGTTGGTTATTCAAGTATTGAAAAGGGTAGTTTATCATTCGTGAAATTCGTGAAAACAGAGGTAAATTCAATTGTGAAGTTCTGAAATGAATTTTAAATTTCAGTTTATTAAAGTACATAATACGAGCTGTAGATTATGTAATTACTTAATCTTTTATAGTTAAAATAGTATCATTATGGCTTTCATTCTGGAATGTTTAAAAGTAGGTGGATACTCTTAATTAGAATTACACAAATGAAGGAAGGAGAGTTTTTAGATGATCCAGGCTCAGAAATCAGATCGAAACAGTTTTATAAAGTTTCAGAAAAATTTAATATATTTGATATGAAATTCGTGGAAGAAACAATGAAGTCCAACTTGTGCAAGGATTGATTCCATATTTCGGTAAAAAAAAAAAAACATCAAATCATCAATGGATATGTCGCAACGAAAGAAAGAAGCTTTCGTTGTTCAAAAGCTGGACAGTGATTTGAGTATCTATGAACTTTTGAAAGAATGAATGTCAGAGCATTTGGCTGGTAATTGAAGAATGAAAATTAATTACTTTTTTTACAGATTTATTGCAGAAATGATTTTTTCCACCCAGAGGGAAAGTTGCCTTAATAATAAATTAAATTTGGTGGCACAACAGCTCGTGAAGAACAAAGGCCTAGTGATTAACAACTCTCAAACATTTCATGAAAAGAATACTACTCTTGCAGGATGTCAGTTTCTCGTAAGAGGCAGTTCATCGAAAAAAAACATTTTTATTCGTTTTAAAGGGTATCGGTTGGAATTCTAGTTCAGAGCTTTAGCATGAACGCATACTAACCATTAACGTCATGAGGGGAAAATGGCCTAAGATGGCATAGAGCCTAAGACGGCTCACTCCCCTTTTCTCCGGTTCTAGTTTATGGATCGCAGAAATATGAAAACGACCTTGCTTATTTAGTTTGTTCGAGTAACCTGATTGAGACGGTCTTCTGTTGAAGTGTGGTAAAATAATTTAAAAAATCAAAGAAAAAAAGTAAGTAAACAAAAAAGCAATCTCAATTTTTGCATGCTACAATACAATATTGAAAAGTGATTATTTAGGCAATATTTAAACAGTGTTTGGCTAAAAAAAATATTAGTTTTTCTATAAAAGTGCTACCGAGTGTGTGCGTAATACAGTATTGTCCAAATTTATTATTTCGAATAACAAGTCAAAATGGGCAAGATGGCATACCATGGCGTCGGGCAAAACGGCACACTATGCCATCTTGTCCCCCTTAAATAAATGTATTTTTTATTTTGTTTTGTTTTATTTTTTTGATAAATAATTTTATATTTCAGTGGTTGGCCATATTACAAACGAACGACCAGCAGGAGCTCAGATGCTATTAAAGAAGCTATACAGTCCTTCAAAACAGGACAAATGGGATGGGATAAAGCAGCAAAATATTTTAAAGTCCCAAAAAGCACTCTCCGCAGACACGCTGGTAAAGAAATAGACGCACAAGGGGCCAAAAAAGGTATTGGCAGGCTTAAGCCCACTTTTTCACCTGTTACTGAGGAGGAGATGATAGCTCACATAAAACTACTTGAAGCACGACTATTTGGACAGACATGCTTGGAAGTGCGGCAGCTCGCTTTACAAACAAGTGTGCTGGAAGAGATTGGTTGCGAGGATTCAGGAAACGTAACCCAGATATTTCTCTGAGGCTGTCAGAAGCCATTTCAGCAGCCAGGGCCCGAGAATTCAACAAAGTACAAGTCGCAAAATTTTTTGAAATCTTACAAGATGTTATGGAAAAAAATAATATTTCACCATTGAACATCTGGAATGTTGATGAATCCTTGTCAACTCCATTACAAATGCAAAAAGGGTACAAAATACGACTGCTGTCTGCTGAATGAGTTCATCTGGATCATTTATGTCTCCAGCCCTTATTTTCAAAAGAATTAATTTTAGGGCAGACTTGCTTGATGGAGCACCACCAGGGACCTTAGGACTTGCACAAGAATCGGGATGGATGAATAGTAGACTTTTTTACTCTGGATGCAACACCTGAGAACAAACTTTTGCTGCTGCTTGATGGCTGTGTACGTCACAAGCATATTGACGTCATCTCTTACGCCAAGGAAAATAATATAATCATTTTGTCTTTTCCACCACACTGCACACACCGCATGCAACCGCTCGATGTTTAATTTTTCGGGCCCTTGAAAGCTTTTTATAATGACGAAATAACGATGTGACTTAAAAACAATCCTGGACGTGTTATTGGACAGTATCAAGTAGCAAGACTATTCGGAACTGCTTTTGGAAAATCAGCAAGACATGAAGTTGCTGTTAACGGATTCCTTAAAACAGGGATTTTCCCTTTGAATCCCGATGTTTTTCCGGAAGAATTAATTTCACCTGCAGAGGTTACAAATATTTCTCTTAATGTCCAAAACCGGGATCCTGAAAGTGCTGAAGAAGCTCTAGAGTTTATTGATGTCATAGATTCTCAGCCATCAACATCGGCTAGCTCCCTTTCGGTCGTCCTTGGAACCAGATGCAGATCCCCTTCAACATGAACAACCAATTTCTACTTCGAGATTGTTATTTTCACCAGCTGACATTTCACCGTTACCTGTATCAATACACTTGGAAAAACGAGCAAGGCAAAGCGCAGGAACCGATGTTTTGACAGGCACTCCGCACTCCATGACAGCAGCTAAGGAAAAAGAAGTTGGAAAACGATCAATGGAACAAAGAAAGGCTGCTAAAAGAGCCAAACGCAGCCTTAAAATGTTTATAACCGATGAACCTGAGGATCCCTTTGCAACGAAAAAAAATAAGGACGATGTTCCATGCCTATATTGCAATGAGCTGTGGTCTGTTTCTTAGCAACAGGATACATGAATCCAGTGCCAAAAGTGTGCAAAATCGACACATTGTGAATGTGCCGGCCTCGAGGTAAACTCGATTGTGTATATTTGCGAAATTTGCGATTAATTTAAAATTAAATTTTTTTTTTTTGTAAAAGCTTTAGAATAGCATTTATAGGTTCCTTTTTATACATTCTTCTGTCTAATAAATAAAATAAAATAATATAGCAATAAATAACCCTAATAATAAATACAAGGTAACGCATGCCGTCTTGCCATACACCCCGGTGGGCAAGATGGTCTTTCTTGGACTTCTATTCAAAAATATATATTGCTGAATCAGCTGATTCAATGGACCTTTTCTTTTAGCATCTGATGAATATAATGACAACGTAAATTTTGCTATCCATATCCAAGCGATAAACCTTTATCTTGTAAGTTCTATAGCTGAAAACCAAAAAGTGGGCCATCTTACAAAGTAGGGAAAGCTAAAAAAGTTATGGCAGTAGTTGCTGCATTAGAACGAATTTTGAATAGAAATCGTGGACATTTCGTTAAACTGGTTCGTCGATTAGTTTTAGTGCGGTAAGAGTCCCACACTACTTGGTACCGATTCTTACCGATTGGCTTTTGAAGATTTCCATCGGATAAAAAAAAACAAAAAAAAAAAATTAGAACGAATTTTGAATAGAAATCGTGGACATTTCGTGAAACTGCTTTGTTGATTGATAACTGAAAATACTATTGGTTCTGTGTACTTAATTGGTAGAAAAAAACATTGCAGTTGTTTTTGAGGATTTCATTTGATTGCATTACCTTAAAGAGAATTTTACATAAGTATCTAGGATTATTTACTTTAAAGGTAAATTTGTCCAAGAAATTGAAGCAAAATTACCACCCGCTTTAGAATCACGTCTCTATTTGAGAGTTTTTTAGCACAAAAAATCATCCTTTCAGATAAGGCACATTTTCATACAGAGCTCGAAAAATCTACATTAGTCATAAGGAACCCAATTAATCCTGAATGTATATGTGTTTGATGTAGATTTCTGAGTATATGTTGGAGGTATATGATTCTAGCAAAATGGGTGCTTGTGTCCATGCAACAATACAGTGCACTATAATATCAATAACCGTGTAATCAGTCGGTTTGGAAAGTTTCTTGGTCATCATGGACTAAGGATTTAACGCCATTGGACTTCTTTTTGTGTGGTTTCATGACAAACATCTAAAGGGGAGATCAGAGAAAAGATCAGACCTATTATTAAGGAAGCTTTTTTTCTCAACTAAGCACCAATTGTTAAAAAATATTAAAAACGAGTAACCAGATAGCCTAATCTCTTTAAATGGTGGAAAATAGCACAATATTCACCCCGATTACAGAATCCGACGAACGAACTCCGGAGGGAGTCAGATTCAATTTGGACATTTGGCTCATAGTAAAAAAGTAAAAAAATGAGTCAATTTCCTTTCTCATCTCATTGTCTTTTGTTTACTAAACATAAAAGGCAAAAGATAAAATATGTATCCACTGCATATTTTAACAATCCATCATCCAAACATAGTATCGAATACTTTAAATAAAAATTTTGTACAGAAAAGTTTAATTTCTTGCATTATTTTTATATTTACAAAACCTATTTTTTAAAAGCTAAAAGGTGACATTATTGTTAATTTTTTAATCTAGTTTTTTTTTCTTTTTCCAGTTATTTTCTGTCCTCTCTGTCTTGTTCGAGTCCAATCTACACGTTAAGCTTTTTATCAAAACTTAAGCAAAACACACTTTACCTTAATTTATAGGTTTGTTTGGTATCTTTTTCCAAAAAATGTGTAAATCCTGTCAAATTTCGAAAAGAAGAGAAAATTCTATCAGAGTTGGAGAGATCTGAAAAAGTTTACAAACGCATTTAACCATGAACTACACCACTTTTTGAAAGAAACTTCATTTTTGTGTATAAACGGCGTTGCCACCTTGCCATGATTTCAAAAGATCTAATGCACTTTTTTCGTAAAATAAATTTACTGCTTTTAAATTGAGTCTATCGCACTTTTATTTTTCGGAAAAGAAAATCATAATTCATCAAAATGGAGTCCACTAATTTTTCAATTTTGTTCTAACAGTTTCCGGCTTCTGGCTTTCATTGATTACAAACCGTGACAGAATATTTATTTATGGTACGATATTGGAATTTCTTTTGTTCTACTATTTTCAAAATAAAAGTAATAATTGGAATATTTAGATCTTCTGCAGGAAAATTTAGTATACTGCATTTTTGTTTTGAAAACGTACTTCGGCAAATTTTCCGATTAGTGGCAACGCTGTGACAGAAACTGACCGCTACGATTTTTGAAAATACTTGTAACACTTCGGGTGCATAAAAATTGATGAAGCAGGAATTCGCAAAGTTTTCCAATGGAGGGGAAATTATTCGCTCTCTCATTGCGCTCTCTCGATGAAACTTTTTTGAGTTAACAAACAGGAGTTTGTGACATTTTGTGAAGATTTGTAAAAAATTTCAAGAAATTTCACGTTAACAAATACAACTTAAGTTGTTAGAGAAACTGAGTTACACTGTGCTCGCACCTTTGAAGAACGTCATGAACTTAGTTCATAAAACCAAGTCTATGAGCTGGAAGAACAGAATCAAAATTTTGTGTAAAAATTTTCTTGTAACAGTTCTAATCTATCATCCATCAGTTAACTGAATTCTAATAAAGTGGCCAAGTCAACTATATTTCAGTGCGGAAACTATGTTTGTCACTTGCATTATGAAAACAACCGGACAATATTGTGCCCTATGAATCAGACTTGGATAGAAAAAAATGTAATAAATCATTCATAGTTAGGTGCAGTTAAAAAATCATCTAACCTAGAGAAGGTACAACAGGGTCTATGAAGTTAACATGTCACAAACCACACGATTTATTATCTAAAAGTAAAGCAAAACAAACAAAAAAACAACAAAAGGAAGTCACGATTTGCACTATAAATAAAATTAGCTTCAGTTGACTATGAAAAGGGGATAAAGATTAATCACAGTCACTCACGTCAGCTTACACATATAGTTACTGCAAGTTGTAAGAAAAGTAAATCCACTCCTTTAAAATCTGCAATCAATTTAAAGTGTAAACCTGCATCATGCATAGTGGGGGGTTGGTGGATTGTGATGGTACCATGCTATAGCCACATTTAGAAATAACTACTCTCAACATATCGCTGTCAAGATCGTGACCACGAAAATGGAGCCTCATAAGACGATAGCAATCAAATCAGTCAGTTGGTCTTGGCCTGGGAGTTGATATGTGTATATTCAAACCATAAGTAAACACAAACCTAGCATGCTATAAACGAACTCCAGGAAACTAACCTTGATATTGGACGACATGCAAATTCTTGAACTCATTTCCAATGCCCCTGCAACACACATATGCTAAGGAAATTTTACATTCTGCAGGACAAGTTGAGCCTTATGTGTGGTTGGTTGGTATAATTTTGTTTATAGATTCAGAAGAGCGTGTGTGGATAGGTTCTGGTTACCTATCCTCTTTGTTACATAAATGTGGTACTTAAACCATTTTACCACCATATATCGATCCAATAAGGTTATGAACATAAGGGCGGATTTCACCAGGACTAGTTTTTCTATTTAGACTGCAATACGAGTTCATTAAGATAAAGATTTATGAACTTTGATAGTTTTTGTTTTCACGTTGAAATATTTTGTCATCACATTATAAATACTTATCTCTCGAGAAATGAAAAATGAATGACTGGCTTCTTGTGGTCATGCAAATCTTAGATTCAAAAAATATCACAACACGTGATGTGCTTTAACAATTTTGAGGAAAATATTCAACGTGCCTCTGGGATTGTTTGAAATGTTTATCAAAATTGAGAACATCTTATCACAACCAACATGCCAAACAATCAAGGGTCGAAGGATCATCCGGCTGTGAGTTGTGTAGCTCTTATTTTTAAAATTGCGAATTGGTTATTGCAAGAGTTTGTTTGTTTTGAAGTTTTGAGTAATAGTATACGCAAACGTCACAGTGTACCGCATTTCAATGTGCTTCAACGAGTGCAACATCCATAAGGTTTTCGACTTAAGAAGGAAGCCTTAATTATGTATCGTTCAGTTAAAACCACAAAAACAATTTTTTTCAAAGATTAAAAGAAAACCCCTGTTCCCCCTGCCTGCTACATTGGAATCCTAAAACTTCTTTGATGAATAAATTCAACAACTCAATTTAGGAAATCTTCTTAATTTTCAAAACCACACACACAAGCGTTTGCATATTTTTCGGAACCACAAGTCAACGAAGTGATTCGAAAATACCTCAACTGTATGTGATTTAGCCACGTGTAGATACAACTTGTCACACACTGGGGGTGGACCTTCAATCCCTCTATAGAACAAGTAGGTACTGCAGTTCCATATAGGCTCCATAGTGTACTGCCATTTCTGCATATTGGATCATCATGGGAAACCCTTTTAAATAGTTTATTAGCTTGGAAGGAACCGAGTGAAAATGTCCAGGATAATTTGCTTGTATGTCAAGAGAGTGTATTTATTGGCCTTAAAAAGCCAATTCTCCATAAACCCTTGGGAGTTAAACTACATTTGACCTAGTCCCCGATAGAATGTGAACTGAATATTCGCCTTTTTTGTAAGCTCTCTTTCTGCCTCTATACCACAACTGCGTTTGCCTTAGCCTTTTTTTTTTGTAAAGTGGATCAAGATTACAAAAAACTATAAAACTACCAAAGCCAATGGAACTCTATATAGACGGAATGAACGGTATATGAGGTCTTTCAGTTAAATTTTTGTTTGTTAAGAGTTCATGGCAAAAAGGCTAGAAATTGTTATTTAGTGAAAGTTCTCTATAGGAACATACACACAATGTCATTGCATTGGTAGAGTAAAGAGTTTCTGCGATAACTGCCTATCTGCATGGTTCATATGTATAGAAAAATGTCCTTTCAAAGGTTCAAACATATTTACTTTGAAATATTTGTGTATTTGTGTAAGGTTTTAGTGGCTGTAATGGTGCAGTTGACTGGGATTACTTTTCCTTTATTTTTTTTTTTTTTTGGGTTAAAGTTCTATTTGTAAAGTTCAAAAGCAAAACACAGTCTGTTAAGTTGATATAGAAAGTTTTTGTTAGTAATTTACAAATCAAGGACAGCAACATGTGGTCAAATATATTTTTCAAACTAATTAAAATATGAAATTGAACATGTCAAGAGTTGAATAAATAAATAAAATATAAGAAAACTACGACATTGATATGTTAAGGAGTGGAAACTTATGCCTTTCAGAAAGGTCAATTTGTCAAAAGGTTGTGGGTCTGAGTCTGTAAGCACGTGCAACATTTTACCTTAAACTGACTTTATTCAAACTTTTGTAGATAGGTACACATGGACATAATGGAAACAAGACGGATCGGAAATAGATTCCAGGTGGAGATTGAATCAATAAGGATTTTTTCGAATCTTCCAACTTCTATGGAGCTATAATCGTGTGGGAACTGTCAAATTCCAACGAAAATTAAAAAAAAAATGGAAATAAAAGAAGATATTTTATTTCTAATTAAATTCCGGCAAAATATTGATACTGAAATGGTTAGTTTAATAAGAAAAATCTTGCAATTTATCCTAATAATTTGAAATATTTATGTATGTACATTAAGGTGGTCCTTAAATTGGACGTAGTCTTGGATAGCCCTCATTCCATTCAAAACATTGAAAAACTATTTCCCTAATTTTTTCAGATTTTTATTTCACCCCCCTGGGGCCTATAACACAATACATAAAGTGCTTGTTGAACATGTAAAATTCAATAACTTTTTAGAATTTGGGTAACACGGAACAACAAGTCTAGGAGACTTTAAGCAAGTGAAAAATTTCATAAATCCATCGTTTCTGTAACTGGAAACAACAAGAGTTCAAAAAACAGAGGATAAACTTGTTAAATAGTTGATAAATTTCAACTGACGGTTGGGGACTTGTTCAAAGTCAACACGTAAGAAATAAAGCTTACAGTAGCATTTATCAAGTGATGGAATCAAGAAGATTATTTAGAATTTATTTAGTGGTAAGGAATTTGGTTTATAAAATGTTTAAGTTTTTATTCTGAATCGAACAGTGATTGTAGGAATCAAAAATAGACAAATCTATTTTAAGAAAGAAATTGTTTTGAAATAAAGCCACATGTCTTGTCCGTGCGCGGTGTACAAAATGTTCATTATCTTACTGAAAGTTCTTCCTACATATAACGTTCGTCCACTAATAAAAGAACAGCGCTGATTTTTATCAAATATTTGTTCTTCGAAACGAACTTTACGACTAATCGTGTAAGAAAAACTTGTTGGAATGGTTCAAAAAGTCGAGGGAATTTTTTCAGTTGACAAATGTTACGCTTTTAATTGAGTTACACTGACTTGTTAAACAAAAATAGTTGAATAAGTAATTGTTGACTAGTTGACTTGTCGTATTGTGTTTTAGGAAGCATATATTATAGAATGGAATCGTGGCTTCAAAAAATTGTAAGTGTTCCCGTTTTTTTTAAATAATTTTTTTCAGTTTGATCCAAATTTTGAGAAAATTACCCCTCCCGCCTAAACGGTGGAAAAAAGACCCCCCTCCGAAACAATTTTTTTCCGTCTAAATCTAATCTATACCCTCAGATTTTCTTTTCGCTTTTTAAAAGAATCCCCCTAACCCCATGCTTAGTACCTTAAAGTGAAAATAGGGAGACCAGGGGGTGAAATAAAAATCTGATAAAATTGGGAAATTTTGTTTCTATGTAGAATCATTTGATGCCTATCCATCTCGGAATTTCAAATAAAAAAGGTGAAAAACTAGATTTTTTATTGACTTTTTTGTATTAACATCTCGCTCAGATGTGAATAGTAAAGGATCTTTACGATTATGTCAACCTTATAAGTGACAGCTATCATTTTGATTCAATTTTCAAATATAACTTGAAAAGTAAAAAAAGCGGGTATTTATCTTTTTCAATGTAGGTACTGCATACTGCTGTAAGTATTTGCGGTGAAGAGCTCTATAGTAGATTAATATCTTGCAGTGGTACCATAACACTTTACGGATCTGTCAATGTCTTTAGGTGACAGTCATTTTGTGGGAACTGTCAGATGTTATATTGTATAAATAATAATAATAAATTTGCACTATGTAGATGCATTGTTCAGGCATCAGTCTAGGTATTCATGTTGAGATGCCAAAACAAACCAAAAATAAATCACTTGACAGCTGACAAAATGGCCACCAGTTAAAATAGTGTTGCCAACTTAAAGTTTTATACCTCTAAGAAATACCCTCTATATTATAAAACAATACCAAAACTCAACCAGAAAAATAACACGGAATGATAATCTATTTTTATTTTTGTATGCTTGCTTGAAAGACCATCAAACAACAACCCTTGCATTTACGGATCGGAAGCTGCTGTCAAAATATAAGTTTTACTTATTGTACTGTGGTACTGTGGGCACTTTGGGTAATTTGGATATTGATTTCTCGAAACTGAACGTTTTTAAACAAATTTTGATTAAAGTTGATAGCTTTATGAGTATCTCCCTTAGCAAAATTTCAAAAAAGAATATCCCTTTCCTGGGCATAGACAATTTTGGACTAAACAATTTCTGCAGAGAGAATTTTCAACTCATAGATTTTAAGTTTTTACAGAGGAGCGAGTTTTCTTTGAAGTTAAAATGCTTTAGGGGAGTGCAAATGTATTTGAAGTTAACTTTTGGAGTGTTGACACACAATTCTTACAAAAATTAAAAAATCAAACTGATATCAACAAAAAGTTTTTTTTTTAACCCAACGATCAGTTACTGACCTAAAATGCCAGAACGATCATCAATTAGTATAGTAAACGGCAATGAACAAAATACAAAATAACTATGTATGTACATTTTATACTAAACCGTTCCGGCCACAATTTCAAATTAAGTAACAAAACAATACGTATAGTAATTATTTAAGACATGTAAAAAAAGAAATCAATTAAATCTTCAGAACCACAAAACGAATAATAATAACAAATACAAAACAAATAATAATGCCTGTCACCGTAAAGTTTATTCAATTCTAATTGCTTAAATCTCTGACAATCATTATTTTATTATTTTTTTTTTTTGTCTAAAAAACCTATCAGAATATTTTCACTCACATTGATTGATTGCAAACATAGACATATGTCACTGATAATAATAAAACAAATTAAAATTAAAGTGCTTTTATACAAAATAAATGAATCATCTAAGCAAAAACCAAACAACAGACAAGACAACTTAAGAGTAACATAAACATTGACTGGATTATCCAATGCTAATGAATTTTCGTCACGCGAGAGTCCCAAAAAGTATTTAAAATAACAAAAGAAAACTATACAAAAACCCAAAGTGCGACTCTTTATAAATCGTAAACAAAGCGCTTTAGGAAACCGAAAAATGACAAATAAAACCCCAGTTAAACCAGTTTGCTGGCTTAGGCGGGGCCGGACTTGGTCTTGTTGTTATTATATTTAATATGTTTATTGATAAGCCCGATGTCATTTTTCGCTTGAAAAGAGACATCTTACGTCACATTCATCTATTCATCATCATCGAGATGTTTCACCACGAGGCCACACGGGCAAATATTGGCAAGCAAGTTGGGTACATACACTGCCTATCAAATTCGTAGTTTGCATTCCACTTGCCTTGCACTTGCTTCCCATTTGCTTTCCACTTGCTTGTCTCCCAACTTGTTTCATTTGCTTCCAAAATTCAAAAATTTATAAGTGTTATTGAACAAATGTGTTTCTATTGCGACTTGATTGCTAGTGGCCTCGGGGTCAACAATAGAGTTATCTCTCAAATAAAAATGTCAAAGTGACAGATATGACTTCGGCACATTGACAGATGAAATTGCAAAGCAAAAAAGGTATTTGTTTGAAACGCTATGGATTTCTAAAATTTATTATCAAAAAATCAAATTAAAAAAAAAACAATTGTCATGGTAGCAGTCTCGAGTTTGACGTTTAGGTTTAACCAAAACTAGTTCGTTTAGAATTTAATTTTGAAGTATCTATTTTATATGAAAAATGTATTTGGAAATTTGCAATATTATCCACGTTACCAATATTGCATGGATTAATATTTTAAATAAATAAATAAATCAATTATAACACAATGAAGCCCCTTCTTTACTTGCATACAATTTGTTAACATTTAAACCCCACGTTTCAACATTAAACGCCTTTTTATGTGAGATGATTTAAAGCTACCCATCAAAATAAATTCCAAGACCAAACAGATCCATAAAACAAATCAGTAGTGACAAAAAGCCTACCCATGTTTCTTAACTGCCTATAAATATAAATTTATTTACCCCATTCAATCGTTCATTTGGTAACCTTCTATAGGAATTTGTCACCTTTTTTTGAGTTAGTTCATTTGATAATACAGACATCCATTACGCAGAAAACATTACAGTTAATACAATTGGGTATACTCATACATCGTCTTTATGTGGTAAACGGACTGTGTTAAGTAAGACCTATAAGAAATTGCCTATAAGTACTTGTCTGTGATGATAAATCAACAAGAATCAATAAGATCTAATCCACCTCATGCGACTGTTTGAAAGATTGCCACAAAGAAGTTCATTACTCATATCTTCCTCATAGGTATCTCGGAGATGCTATTGCTGAGATATATTTCCAGAACTTTGATGAAACAGTTCGTGGGTAGACATGGACAGCTTCGATAATAATGCCTGTTTGGTAACTTGCTACTGTTTGCTAATGCTCACGAACTGTCATAAATTCCTACTGGTTTTGACAGAAAGTTGTTAAACGTCATACGACGTCGTTTAAAGTTTCAAGCTACCAAGCACACATAATAGGTCTGTTCCAAACATTGAACGAAACTGCCAATTGTCAATGGCCACGTTTCGATGTTTATTCCCAGTTACCTGGATAGCTTTGTGTTGTTGTAATCCCTTGTTAAAAAACAGCGCATGACCACTGTTCTGCCAGTCTCAATCTTAGAATTTTTGAGATAGCAAAGTTATTACACATTTTCAGTAACTTTCTTTATGATACTAAGACCTGAGAGCCCCTTAAAACACTCAGGGCCATTCGTGACTTTTCAATCTGCCTCGTAGATATTCCGCCACTGGTCATCACCATAACCAGTCATCCGCAACATCATGACCGGAGATCTGACCAATCTACACATTATGTATGTACTATGTATCCAATATCCATCCATTCTAAGCCTTCCCCAGATACATTGTCCAACTTGAGAGATCGATTTTGGTTTCTATAGAAAATTCTGAAAGTCTATAAGCCCCGAGAGTGGACTTAAGTTCAATTGACGCACAGCTCAAAGCCACAGTCGTCTGCGGGTCTTTATATCGTTCATAAGGTGGTTTTTGTCGGCTTATAAGCGGATCTTTAGTGTGATAATTTTTTGTGTAAAATATAACTTTTTTTCCGTGTCGTGCATTATGGCTTTTATACGTGAAGCCTTCCTTTTAGTGGCACTTTGTGCAGCTCTTGGTAGCGCTTTGAAATTACAAGAAAAATTCGCATGGAAGCAAATGCACTTCGATTGGCCAACACCTGAAGCCGAACAAGAAGCTATCAAGACGGGCCGTTATGTTCCGCAAAATAATTTACCTCTAGGTGTTGAGAGATGGCAAAATAAGCTGTTTGTCACAGTGCCAAGGTGAGTTATGTTGTTTTTTTAACAAAGTTGTCGCCTTAGGTAATTGTTTTTTTTTTATGAGGTACCACTTTGAAGATATGTAGATGTATGTAGGTATAGATACTTGATACTATTTGGAACTTAAGATTCCATTTTATGTCTGGTTTTTGGAAAGTTATGTTTTTTTTTTTCAAATATATTTTTTTCTCAAATGTTAAGTGTGGTGGAATATTTTTTTTTTTTTTAAGTTAAGTGTGGCGGAATATTTTGAAATTTTTTTCTATTTTGAATAAATTTATTTTCGTGAATATTTTATAGCATTTGAGGAATTTATTAATATTTGGTTCTGCTCAATAATAACAATAAAAATAATAGATTCATCGATACCACAATTTGCAACGTTGCGTCCGTCTTTGTATGTTTATTTAAGGTTTACGAGCAACAAGTTATACATTTTATACAAATTTGGAGGGTTTGTTTTTTGTATTGGATATTTTACATTAACTTGTCAATGATTCATGGTTAATTCAGATTTCCTCGCCTTTGTTATTATATAAACAAAAAGTCTTACGTAGCATATAGATAGACTACAGTTAAATGGTAATTTAAAGAACTGGGTTTGGTTTCAAAACAAAACTAGCTTTAATCAAGTCATTAATTGATTTAAATGGAACTATACTTAGAGAGATCTACTTTTATTTTTATTGTTTTCAAAATGAAAAAAAAACTAGTACTTTTGAATACTTTTTTTATTTCCGAATAAAATAATGGGAAGTGATAAAAGTGTCAATCAAATGATTCTATAAAATAATTGAGTGCACGATTTGCAATCAAGTTTTTTTTTTACTGGTAAAAAGAAACAACTTATCTGTTCAATTTTTTTTATATTAGAGTTGGTTTACAATTTACTGTTTCATTAATCTTGTTGACCTTATAAAAAAATAAATAACTGATCATGCATTTTATTTTCAAAAATTAAAGTAAGTACCTACATACATATTTATAAAAACAAAACCAAACTTTTATTGCGACTTTTTTGACTTCTTATGACCGTTCTCAAACGAATCGTAAGAACACTTCAAATTGTTTTTAGAGAAGATAAGGTTGTTATTTTAAATTTAAATATTTCTGTTTTTTGAGAATGAGCCGAAATCATAAAAATTAGACATGAAAACTGGCGCCCAACAGAGGAATCAAAGTTTTTACGATTTGAAGTTGCTTTTATAATTTTTGTATAGTAGGTCATTCCATTATAAGAGATAAACGTGTTCGGATACCATCACTGTAATATTCCTCTTTTAATAGATCTGTTATCATTTGATTCAAGAAATCATAGTAACTAAATATGTTTTAGCTATATTCTGTATAATGTGTCCAACTTGTGCTACCATGTGCGGTATATGGTCTTATTAGGGTTTCCTATTTTTAAGCGTGAAGTTAGCACCACAGTTTTCAATTGATAAAAAATGTCCTGTATTATGCTCAACCTCAGCTATAGTGAAACTTAAAAATTGGAAAAAATAAAATCGCAAATTTGAAGATTTTACGAATGATATTTTTAGAAGTGTTGATACTTTTTTAAAAAAGAAATTAAGTTGTGTTGTTTTTTTTTATTTCAATTTGGTGCTGCTATGCTCTGGAAATATAAGGACACATTCGCATAATTGCAATTTAACGACCAAAAATAATTTTATAATTTCCTTTTAAAGTTTTATATTTTTATTAAAAACTAAATTGTGCTGTTTTTTGCTCAGTTTTTCCTGCCATATGCCGAAAATCATATGTTTACACCTTCTAAATGGAATCCAAATAAAACTGCTGTATAACTTCTTTATTTTTTCAAATACAAAATTGTGTTTGCTTAACGCAAAAAAAAATTAATGTTTGCCGAAGAATTGTCAAAAATGCTTAATTTTTGTTTCCTTTGGGATGGCAGCACACAGTGGGCACAAAGCCAACGAATATGAGATTTTCTTTTTTATATTTACGACTGCCGTAAAGGGTGGAACCTAATAAAGAGCTTTGCAAAAAGTTGCAACTATGCGAGTTTTTTTAATATACTCGTATCTTCGACACCATATCTTTCGGCAGGCACAGACTGGCTAAAAATGGGTATCCACACTCTAAAAACGATACCCTAAGTACGATATGGCACATGGCAACACAAGTTAAGCACATTATCGCCCAACCTTTTTTTACAAAAATCGAAAATGGCGGTGCTAACTTCTCACATCAAATTTACCAGATGTTGTCTTATTTTAACATACAATTTGACCGACCGTATAGGAAAATAAAATTAAGGTTATTACAGTAAATTCAGGTTTATTAGTTTTTTTACCAAGACTGGGTTGAGAAATAATTACGTATCGGTGGTTTTTTTCTGTTTCTTCGTTACTTAACCCAATTGTCGTTTTTTCGTCCAATTCTGAATGGCCTTGCACAATATATGGCTATTGTCACCTCAGTCGAGGTTTAGACAACCGATAAAATCGGTTTAGACCAAGTTTAGACCAAGACTACCGAATTCTGCCATTCAACAAAATATTATCTTTAGCTGAAAAACTGTAGGTCTGTTCCGTTACTCGGCCGCGGGATCCCAAAGTATCGCAAATCTACCCAAAACGTGTTTCTTTACAATTTTCTGGTACAAAAATGCCAGAACTTTTGACTTTTCTTCATTTCCCCTCCAGCAAGAATCTACCTGAACATTTTAGTTACTGCACTTTCTTGCTTCTCAAACAATAAATCAGCTGATTGAAAAATTTTAAATTAAATTTGTGAAGGTATGGTTTAATTTAATGAAATTAAATGAAAAATGATACAATGGAGACAAACATAAATTAAAATAATGCTCCTGGTTCTCTTAAAAGATCCCAAGATGATAAATGCGTGTAAAAAGAATTGAAATTACATTATGTTGTATGCGTTGAGCCTACAAGCAATCAAGTCAAATGGGTAATGTAACCGCAACAAACCAGAAACATCGCACATGTGTTTCTTTAGTTTTTTTTCTGGTTAAAGATTACAAAACAACATCATCAAAAAGCTCAATCCCAAACTTTTTCCCAAACTTTATCGCAAAAGACCTTGTATGTGCGGTCTATGTCTAAAATTTGGTGGCACAACAGCTCGTAAAGAACCAAGGCCTAGTGACTTACAACTCTCAACCATTCCTGTGTGCGTATTATTGGCAAGAATGGAGGGGACCTACAATTTTTTGCCGAGTCCGAACGGCTAGATGAGAAGCACTTATTCATGAGAAGTATACTCTTGGAGGATTTGTCAGTTCCTCGCAAGAGGCAGTACCTCGCGAAAAAAACATTTCTATTTTTAGGTGGCAGCGGCTGGGAATCGAACCCAGACCTTTGGCATGACAGTTCTACGCACTAACCATCATGCCACGAGGTCTATGTCTAATTCTATTTAAAATCGGGAACGGAAAAACGCTACGAAAATATTGAATCAATAATTTTCATCAAATTAATTTCAATCTAAGCCCTGAAGATCTTGACAGTCAAAAAAAGAATTACAAAGGCTTTTTTCCTATGGTATTTGACAGCAGATTATGAAAATTTGTGAAAATATCTAATTTCATCTAATTTTGAAAAGAATCAGTGGCGAAGAATCATCGTGTTATAGGGGAGTTAATTCCTGGGCTCCTTAGGTGTTATGTCAGTCACTTTTATGATGGTCTTTCCACCTCACTTGTTTTTCTGTATCAACTAGAGACAGCGCTTTGAATATTCACTTAAATAATTAACATTTATCCATGCTACTTTTGTAGCTTATTGCGTTACCAGCTACTATGTTTTCTCTGTATACCTATCTAAGTATCTGTCTAAGTTTTGGTTTGGTTTATTAAGTTAAACTTAAGAGCTGGAAATTATCAATATTTAATCTAATTATTTTTTAAATGTATACCTACTCTTCCATTCCTTGCTGCTCTGTTTATTTCTTCGTCTCTTCTTCCAAACAATAATATTATTTCCAACTCCATACGAAATGGCAAGTTAAAACAAAGGAAACAAAAAAGAAGAAAAAAACACAAAATTGCAACAAAAAAACCTTCTTTTCAAAAATTATAAAAGACTAACTTTCTGGTTTGCCCAAGGAAACCAAATTACAACTGCCTTTAACATCGACATCCGCATGTTTTAAGTTTTGAAACATTTCTTTTATTTGTTGGTTTCTATTTCTTTTGTTTTTCCACATTCTCAATTCCGTGTATTTTGGTTGAGTAAAAACAAAAATACATCAAGAAAAAAGAATGCAACATAATAACCTACGCCCAAAACCTTAAAAAAAATGGCATCTTAAACTTAAGATAACTCACTTTATGTACTTTTTATAAGTATATTGGAATATAGTTGGTATAAAAAGGCCATGTTAAAAAAAGGAAACATTTTCCGAACACAGTCACAGAGAAAGATACAAAGATCCAGAGATACACATTGGCTATGACTACTTTTTTTTAATGAAAAATTCTTCTTTGGTTGTAAAACAATAAGAAAAAAAGGACGAAACAAGAAAAAACCACGACTTTTTAAACTTTTTCCCTTAACTTATTTTTTTTTGTATCTTTGTTGTCTTAAAAGTTTTTTTGCAGTTATTTTCTTAAAAAATGATGTATAAAAGTTATTTTTATCTGTATTTTTAACAAAGTTAAAATGTCGCAGACATCCCTGATCGAAGGTAGAAAAATTTATTTTTAAAACTCAAATTAAGATACGGTATAAAAAAAGAGGAGGGATATACATAAAGAGAGAGAGAAGAAGAATGTGTGTTGTTGGGAAGGGTATAGTTCTAATGGAATGTTTTAAATTGATATAAGATACCCCTCGATTGTGGGGTTTTCAAAAAAGAAAACAGTTAACTTTATCCATTTCTGTCTGTTGTTTTTTTGTGTGTTTAATGTGTAATACGTGGGTGTCTTGAGGCTTCTCTGGAGTGTAATTATATGTTTTGTAAACACTTTTTTTCTTCTTCCTTATTGATGTTAGCTATTTTTATGAGAAAAGTTTCGATGAGCTTTATTTTTGTTTAAGATTATAGTTTATAGAGTACCTAGTTAATGAAGAAATAACACAAATCTGATATGAGGTTCGCCCTAATTTTGCTTCAATTACCTATAGAAATTTTTTTAAAGCATTTATTTAAATCCTTTATTATTATAGAAGATAATAATCTAGGTTCTAGGTCATGCCTCATTTTAAGTTGCGTACAACTATCTCTCGTACGGTACAAAATTTATTTCAGGAAACTTTCTATTGCAAAAAGTTGACACACTTTAAAAATAATAAGGGTATTTACGCAAAGTTTTCATGAACGACCTTTTTTATACATTTGATTAAATGCTAGGTTATTCAATCACAGTGAGAGTCACAATGACGTTCGGTTAAGTTTAACCAGTTTGGTTAATTTTACGCAACCAAATCCTTTGATAAGTTTAACCAAATTGTGTAAATCATTTCCCATACAAAATTTGACAGTTCATTAACCAAAAGATAAACTTAACCAATTTGTAAACTTATCTAGGGTTTTACGAAGTTGCATGAATAACCTTATTAATTTTACAGTAAGTTAAAACTACGTAACGATATAATAAAATAAATATTTTTTTTTAACGTTTTACTGTTAAATGTTTAATTTATAATAAAAAATTTTAGTTTTAAAATTTTGTTAAGAAACAAAAATTTTCACAAATAAGTTTTTGTATAGAATGCGATGGATTTCGGAGAAGTACTCAATCTTCCGGCGATTTAGTGCGAAATGTATTTACCCAAAATGTATACAACTATACACGTAACTGATTGTGAGTCAAATATTTTATATCTTAAAATTTTTCACAGATAACGTGTACGAAAGTCCACGGGAAATCATTCACACTTGCGAATACGATTTTGGAATGATCGGTGAAGAGCTCTCTTCCACCTAATGGCACACGATGTTTTAATGCAATAAAACTTAACATCGCCGTCGACCGTTTCGTAGTTTCAAATTTCTTGCAAGTTTTCACGAATTATTCTAATTTACTGTCAAAAGCCATAGGAGAAAAAATAGCTCCAAAAAGAGCTATGAACAGAGTCCGAGCATGTTTAGCATGTTCTGAACATTCTCTGAACCAAGAATGTTCTGGTTCTGAGCACTCTGAATTATTTTGGAAACACACCTGAGCACTAGCTGTCAATTTCTTGTGTTCAACACTTAACTCTTTCTACTTAGTTCTTCTATTCCTAGCTCATAGAGCGCACTCCAAACATGGTCAGAACATGCTCAGAAAGAAATAAAGAAACACAAATTTTAGCTCTGAACGTTAAAAAAGAAACACAATTTTTTGGTAGTTCAGACTCTGCTCTGAACTAAAAAATAATAAAGTTCCTTTCACATGAACTTCGAACTGCGAAAGGTCGTGAATTTTGGCATTTCTTTCACAAGAGTGGTTGCCTACCGACGCACATTGTTAAAAATTAACCAGTAAAATGGATGCCAAGTTGCCAAAGCAATTTTAGGTTAAATTTGAGCGAATTTTTCGTTTGTAGATTTGTGGAATGCGTCCTTATGTTGTGGACTGCGAAAAAGTTAGCCATTTTATATATCTGAGATCTCAGACGGCTTAACGGGATTTCCGCGCAAAATTTCATAATCTTTTCCCTTAAAAACAGAGACTTAAATTTTTTGGATTTACTTGCTCAATTATTTTTGTAGCAGTAAATTGCTTATTATAGGAAAAGAAAAAGAGAGTTCTTTTGACATCCATGTGAGGAATACTGTTATTATGTTACTCTCCTGCTCAATAAAAAAAAAACGAATTTTAAAGCCGTTTTGAATTTTTGGATGAACTAGTGTTCGTTGTTTGACGCACAATGTTCACCGAATAAAGAACAAATGTTTAAATGCGGCCTAAAGTTCTTCGGAAATTCAAACCGATTTTGAATGTCTTCGTTGTTCGTGTTCAGTGTTATCATTTACACCTTCGTTGTTCTACATACGGGCAGAAACGAACAACGTGCATGGACTATAACATCGAAGATTTTATTGTGGCTTTATGGAAAGTTCGAATTCAATTTCCATTTCGATAATTTTTGATAATAAATAGTTAACGTAAGCCCTGCATTGAAAAATTCCTTTATTAATTTAAACACACTGCAGTTAATTTTCTTTTTCTGGATTAGATCGCTCAGAATTAACGTATGAAATAAATATACTTAAGCTATAGGATTTCTTTAGCTTGGCTTACATTTTCGCTATTCATTCGGTGAACTTTGTTCGTTGTTCGGTGTTTGATAAACAATTTTCAAAGGAAATTGAAAACGGCTTTATAAATTTCTTCGTGGTTTTCATTACATTTTTGGTTGTTCCACCTACGTCCAATAACGAACAATGTGCACCAAAGATAAAACCAAAAGTTTATTTCTGTGAAAAAATTTACCTAGATCAAAAATATCAGTTACAATATTTCTCCAGAAAATCATAGGCTTCCTATCTCCTTCGATGGTCTTGCAAGTGTTGGGCATTTATCCTTGCATACATTTTGAATTGAAACAAAAATAAAAAGGAAACTCCCATAAGGATTCCAATGGATTTCCCAGAAACAAAAATTCAATCATTGTAATTTTTTGCTACTAGTTTCAATATTTTTTCCTTCTTATTTTTAAAACCGCCTTTAAGTGCGAAAGAAGGAAGACTACAAAAAAAAATGTATTGAACCAGAAAAAAAGGGCATTAGATTGAAAGTGTATAAAACTTTGCTAATTGCATCATTATACGAATTAGAGTTTTATATTTTCTTTGATTTTTCCTTGGCTCCGTTCCTCTTTTTTATTTTCTTGTTTGTAAAAATTTTACATTTTCGATTACTAAGATGGAAACTTTTAATGAACAAACGTTTGCTTAATCCATCAATGCTTCTTAAAAATAACCATCGAATCATTTTTGTTACTTCGCCCTCTATGGGGCTGGCTTTTACGTAATTTTGTTTCAAAATTGAAAAAGTTAAATTAAAGTAGAAAAAATTAAATTTAAAAAATGAAAAGAAAAATTCACGTCAAACAAATTTAGTTTTATTTTGCCTTCTTTTTTTCGGGCACACCAAATGCATGTCACAGTTTAACATAAATGCTTACTCAAGCATGTTAATCGTGATTTGGCTTTGAATAAAGCTCGAATAAAGGGGGAGCAGACGGAACTGGCGCTATATAATTGCAGCATCAGAGACGAAGTTAATTGAAATATATTCGCGACAAATGGACGGACATGTTTTCATTCCATCGTGAGTATGTGCCAAGTCAATTATTGCATAGTGGAATGGATACGAAGACATTCTATGTGCTATCTTGTCGATTTGAATGTTTATTAATTGAGTATGTTGGTACTAGTTTTGCCAATAAATGCCAGCAGATTATCAGGTGAATGTAATTATGCCATTAAGTATATAGTTAATATACATGGAAATATGTATGTTATAATTTTTAAACACAAAAGGAATTTTGTAATAGTTAGAAGATATAACTGGTAAATTGCTGGTCATTTTGAAACTCAAAATAATCAGTAAAGTTCAGTTTAAACAAATTATTACATGAACTGTCATTATCCCAATAAGGTTTATGAAATCATACAAAAAAAATATGCATTTGGCAGTACTGCATATTCGATTTATCGATAACATTTACTATGGCGTGTGTCAACTGTATTGAAATCCAGATTAATTTTTGACATTTCAGAGATGAAAACTAATGAATTTTCACCTAAATGACACAACACACTTGAGAGAATGAACTTCTCGAAGAAAAAGATGTAATAGATCGATATATTTTAAAAATGTTGTTTTACAGAAAAAAAATTTAGGTTTTCTTTTTAAGTACCTACCCAAAATTGCCAATTTTCAATATTTGAATTTACCTATTCACCGATGTTGGAGGATTGCCTGAGGTTCAATCAGGGTTCAAATTTGATTGGCCATTTTTCATTTTTGATGCAATTTTTCCCTTTTTTCATTCTTTTTTACACTACATCGAGCTCAAAACATTGAGTTGGAATGAGTTTGTTTTTATTTCAAAAAGGTAAAGAAGCTAAAAAATATTACATTTGTCACAATTTATTACCATGCGTTTATCTCAATAATTATTTTTAAAGGAAATGACTCGAAATATGCCAGTTTATAACAGTTTTCTTTATAAAGTTATACTGTGTATGCGGCCATATTGACACAGGGTCCTCAATGTGTCGGTGGACTTGCTTTTGTTATGAAAGAAATAGATTGACGCAAATCCTTCTTTAATTAATTTCAACTCAACTTCCAATCAATGACAAAAAATAAAAGTGTCGTCAACTGTTCTAAGGGTTTCCACTTTACCTTATTTACAGTTTTTTTTTATTTAGAAATATATGCTTACAGATTTTTTTTTCCTAATTAAAGTTTTATTTTTAAAAATTTGTGTACTTTACTTTGTAGATGGAGATCTGGTGTTGCATCAAGTCTTAACTATATTGACTTAACCACCGATGAAAAATCACCAAAACTTCATCCATATCCAAGTTGGGAAACAAACACTTTGCCAATTGACGTAGCTCCAACTGAAGTTACTAAGAAATCAGGTAAAGCTTAAAGGTTCCCCCAAACCAACGCAAATTCGCAGCTGCTCCTTTAAAATAATACAAAATATGATAAATACACAACGCTAAACAACAACAAAAAACTGTCATCGGTGAATAATTCACGTTGATTTGGGAGAGCCTTTATCCACATTATCATTGAATGGTTGTAATTCTTATCAACAAATCTATAAATTTTTAGGAGGCCGTTTGGATGCTGAGAAAGCTGAAGAAGTCAATGAAGGTCTTAAGGACAATGCAACCATCATTTCAACTTTCCGTATTGCTGTCGATGTTTGTGATCGTCTTTGGGTATTAGATACTGGCCTTTCAGATATTCTTGGTAGTCCCAAACAGATCACACCTAATGCAATAGTGGTTTTCGACTTGAAGACCGATAGATTGCTGCGTCGTTATGCCATTCCAAAGGGTCAAGTTAAGGAGGCTACTTTCTTTGCAAATATTGTAAGAATTCGATGTTTTTCATAGAAAAGATATAATAACAAAATTTATTTTAGATTGTCGACACAACCAAAGAAGACTGTGATAATGCTTTCGTTTATGTTCCTGACTTGGGAGGCTATGGAGTAATAGTCTATTCCCTAATTGACGACCGCTCGTGGCGTGTGCATCACAACTTCTTCCACTTCGATCCTCTGAACGGAGATTTCAATGTCGGTGGAGTGAACTTCCAATGGACCGATGGAGTTTTCGGAATGGCAGTAGGTGCAGTAAAAAGAGACAATACCCGAGATGTTTACTTCCATGCTTTGGCCAGTACTAAGGAATTTGTTGTGTCAAATCGAGTACTTCAAAACGAATCGCATGCTTTGAGCAGCGATGCCTATTACGACTATAAATGCATTGGTGATCGTGGAACTAATGGACAGTCAACAGCTGAAGTCTATGACAAGGAAACTGGAGTAATTTTCTATACCCAAGTGAACAAAGATGCCATTGGATGTTGGAATACAAACAAACCTCTAACAACCGACACTCAAGGTTTAGTCGATTCGGACTCAAGTTTGTTGATCTTCCCCAACGACTTGAAACTTGATGCTGATGGCAATATTTGGGTACTCTCCGATCGGATGCCAACATTCCTTTACAAGCACTTGAATCATGATGAGATCAACTATAGAGTTCTGACAGGAAAGAATACCGAACTTATTAAGGGAACTCCTTGTGAAGAAGCAAAGCAGGAATAAATAAAGTTTTTTTTTGTTTTTCTTTAGGTTTGTTAAGTGTGTGAATAAAATTTGGTTTTAAAATATTTGTTTTTAAGGACAAACGTGTTTGTTTCATTTAACTGTACTTAAATTGTTGAATATGTAGGAATTTAGAACTTTAGCTGGGTGAATTACTATTGAAAATTTGAATTTGAGACATTTAGCTCTAGAAATAAACTGAAAAATAATACCAAATGGAATTTCCGCTGCATATTCAGCGTCTGGGAACCAAACTTCGAACTCAATTTTCTACCGAGAACTTTAAAATGGACATGGGCACTCTTGAAGTGAAAGCTCTTATTCTAATTGCAATGATTTTTAAAATATTCATATTTCTTAACACTTGTCCGTGTGAACACCTCTAATAGGAACGAAGTCATAAACAATTGTTTCAAATAGCTTGGACCTGTTTTTTATAACCGGGCGGAATACAAACCCAGTTTCACAGTCTCGTTTAAACCTTAGTTTAATTGTTCTGCTCAACTAAAGCTTACACCAAAAGTGGAGTTTAAACTTCCACTGTGAAACTAAGGGTATTCAGCCCGGTTAAACAAAATACGTCCAAGCTATTTGAAATAATTGGTAATGACTTTATTCCTATTAGAGGTGTTCACACGGACAAGAATTCTTAACATCGTCCGCTAGGTGGAATCGTAAAGCAGCTGTTTGCTGTACTCAAATGGTTTATGGTCAAGCCACAATCAGGTTGTCAAGCATCCTGGGTCATATACACACTCCTATTTGGTGTGTTCACAAATTTTCACAGTTTGTTGTCAGAAACCATAAGAGTGAAGACTCTAGTTTGGTGAAAATTTAACGTTACCAAACAGGTATTTCCATCGCATTCTGATGTTTATTCGATAAGTTACTAGTTATCTCAAACATTTCAAGTCTGATTTTCAATGCGACTAGGAAACGAGACGTGAACGTCATAAGCTTTCGTCGTTTACGTCGTCACGTCACGCCAAGGATTCGAAAAATTGACGCGACAAGAAGACGATTTTCCTTGAAACAAATAATTTACATATTGGAAACAAAATTTACATGAAAAAATACGATGAATTGAGATTTATAGGTAAAGCAATTGAAAATCTGTCTGAAATATTTTTGTTTACATTTTTTGACTTTTTTTTTACAGAAAATCAACTCTCGTCGTTAAAAATCCCGCTGCATTGTGAAAATCTCTTCAAATCCCGAATATTTACCATACCATTTTTTTCGTTAATCTTAAAGATTGGTAATAAATCTTACTAAATCTTCCTAGGACAAATACTTTTACAAACCGAACTAACCTATTTTTATATGGCGCTGAAGGATTCATTTATGGCTGAATTCAGTCATTCACAAATAACAAAAACATTCTTATTTGTGAGGTAACAAATTAGCAGCCAAACGATATTAAGCTGTGAGGAATTTGGTTTGCTCTTGATTCGGGAACTGCAGGTTATTATTTATTTCTGAAATAGAAAATAAAAGAATACAGAAATTAAATTTAATAGGTAATAAGTGGCCTATTACACAGCGACTTATAAGTCATAACTTTTTTCAAAATTTAATAAGTGCGATAGTGAAATCAAATGTTTTTCCTCGTTCACACTCGTTGAATTTCGAAAAGTTTTGGCCCAAGAGTCATAATGGGATAGAAGAACTAAGTAATAAGAATTAAAATTGAAAATGGAAACTGATATTTATTTGTATTCGTTTGAAGCAAATTTCAAGTTTTAATCAACAGATCCAAGCAATTCTTATTTCTTGCTTACAGCACAATCGAAGGCTTTTGGATAACCGAACGACACAGCTTTTTTTTCAACTTCCAAGGTTGTCAAGAAAAACTGGGCCAACCCTTGCTCAAGTTCAACCAACGAAGCTTTATTGTTAACCAATGGAAGTTTTACTCCGCTTTGCATTTCCAATAAAACACTCCTCACATTAATTTTTATTCTTTTAATTTAATGAAATTAATTTTTAAGCGAGCTTTATCTTTATTTCGACCATATATCTATCACTTGATGGCTTTGGCTAAGCATATAGTCGAGTCAAACTTTGTACTCAAAAATCAGAGTTGATAAAGTTTACTTTATTTGTTCAAAACAAGTAAACTTATCAACTCCGATTTTTTGTATATTCTAGACTCCCCAAACAAGGAAATTTTGTCTTCAGCAACTTTTGTTTTTCCGTGAGAAAGAACACAAGTTAAGGGGAGTGATTAAAATAGACTTGGTCAACGATTTGAAGATACATTTTTTGACATTTGTTCTCACACTTTACGTACATATTCAAAAAAAAAATTAATAGGAAACACCAATCTCTGTAGATTTCTTTCTTCATGTAAATTTAAAATTTAATTTAAATAAAATATTATAAAATCTCCATAGGAACTTTTAACTTCGTATGTAAAGCAATTTTTTTGATTTTTTTATGCAGTTTAATGATAAAAACTAATTAATTCTTCCACTTTTGTTCCGATATCTTTTCAACTCAATGTCAAATCTATCGCTGGCTTCACGTGTTGAAAAACCTTATCAAAGACAAAATCGGAAATATTAAAAGGATTACCTTGGTTCTATTTTCAATTCGAAATCGCTCCCAAAAAGTATTGAAATCCAAGCCAAACACACATTAAATTTAATTATTCTATTCCAAAACAACTGCCAAAATATGAGGACCTTAAATGGATAGGTAAAAAATATAGGTATCTGTTTCATAAAATTTGTTGTTTGATTTTACAGTGAAATAAATACATTAATGCCATTCAATTCCTTGCAATCTGAACAAAATTTCTACTCAACACAAAAGACAATAAATTCGAGTCGAAAATCTTTCTCTAATTCAACTCGATCCTCCTTTTAAACGGGGTATAATGCTCTTTATAACATCCCTGTTCATTACTTTCGAAGCGTTGCACCTGCATACATTAGTCCCCTATTACACGATGATTCTTTGCGTCTGACTCTTTTCGAATTTTCGTCAGTGCGAAGGAGAAAAAACATCTGATTTCAACTTCACACCCATTAAATTTTGAAAAGAGTAAGACGCAAAGAATCATCGTGTAATAGGGGTCTTAGGACCGAAATAATAGCTGTGTTTGTTAACGTGAAATTTCTTGCAAATTTTCACAAATTGTCACAAATTCGTGTTTGTTAATGTTAACTCAAAAAAGTTTTATCGAGAGAGCGTAATGAGAGAACAAATAATTTTTGGGAAACTTGCTGATTCCTGCTACACAAATTTCTGTGTACATAAACATGAAGTATTACAAGCACTGTCAAAAGGCGTGGTGGTCAATTTCTGTAACAGCGTTGCCACTAATTGGAAAATTTTTCAAAGTAGGTTTTTAAAACTAAAATGTAGTACTATATTAAATTTTCCTTATTTCAATTTATACTTTTATTTTGAAAAAAAGAGTTATAGTTAATTATGCTGTCACGATTTAAATCCAAGCTGTTTTAAGTATTTATTTTCAGGTTTTCTTTCTTTTCCTGCTATTATTCTTCCGGAAGAATATTAATTTCTAAGTCCAGTTTCCGACTGTCTACTAATGGCGGACGCGTCTCTGCTGCTTGTGAAAAAGTTAATTTTCTGAGTATTAAGATATAATTCATAGATAAAAATGATTTAAAAATGAAGTTAGTATTTCAAAGTATCCATTATTATGTTTTCTTTATCTTGCTGCAAAGTTTTCCGGAAGAAAGTTGAAATCGAATTTTGATTTCCGATTATTACAAATGGCGGACGTGTTTTGGCTACCTCTGTGCGATACAATTATTCATTTGCTTGGTGTCAAAAAAATATAATTTGCTGAAAATTCAAAAAGCAAAAAAGCTTTCAAAGTGTCTATCACCTCTGTTCTGGATTCCGATTCACTTAAAATCCTTTCGTTTTCTAAATCTCGGTGTTCTGTAATACTTTTCGTTTTTAATTCTTGCGGAATCATTGAGTTTTGATTTTCGGATGGATTGAAAATCGGCTTGACATTTTGAAATAGTTTGAAGTTTAATTTGACATAATTTAAAAAAAAAATCATTTTTTATTGCAAATACGGGCAGATACACCACTAGATTGTCACTAAGAAGCCACGGACCGCGATATCTTTTACTTTTTGCTGTTATTTTTAAATTTAATTTATTTATTCAGATTTTTTTAACTATAAATATTTGACGTTTCGAATTTTTTTTACTGATTTCGAAAGAAAAATAGGTTTGAATATCGACTATTGCGGAAGTCAATTTTTACTTAATTCAGAACATGATTTTTGAAGTCGTACGGAAATCAATTTCGTTTACAGATTTGATTACGAAAGAAAATCAGAACAGGGGTGTATATATTTTTTTTTTTCTCTTGGTGCAAAATATTTATTTTAAAGTTCGGTTTCCGGATGTAAATGTGCAACGAAAAATTCGTTGGGTTAGTTTATTATTCGCACAGTTTTCTAGTGTTGTTCTAATTAAACCACAGTTTAAAGTCCATTTCTTTGAGAAATAAATTTGAAAAAAAAAATCTGTTAAAAAAAATCGTAAATCAGTTCAGTGTGAGTGATGTCTTTTTTCTACAAGTTCAGTCTGTTGGGTGAAAATTCGAAACAATCACAATCAAATTTAAATTTCAACCGTAAGTTAATTTATTTAACTTTAATTAAATTTGCTTGTTTATTGAAACTATGTGTTATTGTTAAAACACTATTTATAGCAAAAATTTACGTTTTTAATGAACAAAAACTGTTTTTTTCAAGAGATTATTCCAGTTTTTAAATAAACATCACTTCCTGTTGCAGCGTCCATGTTTTCTTCTTTTTTTCTAAACAAATATCCACCACTTAAAATGGTTTATGTATAAACTATTTCAAAAATATTCAACTCAGAGGTTTATGTGTTTGCTTCGATTAATTCGATTTATTGAGTTTACAACAATTTGAAACGCTAGAAATGTCTTCAAAATCTTGCTCATACATACATATTCCTAATCAATTAAAATTTCGTTTATGTTTAAATGTTTTTTGTAATAAATTAAGAAATTATCTTATGAAATTATCTCCACAATTCAAAGAAAAATGCTCATCGATAACGCATTTGAACAACCGCTCATCTCTATTATCTTGTGGAATGCATTCCACAACTTTTGTTTTTGACATTTCACAAAATTGCTTTTATTTTTGTTTGTTTTTCAAACTCATTTGAGTTTCTTTTATAAAATGTTTGCAATTCTATCAAAAAACTAAAAAATATTACAAGTTCTTTAGTCAACTTCGTGTAAAATAAATAAAAGTTTGGAAAAATGTCCTCATACTCCTTTCAAGGTCGATCACGCCTTTGGATTCCGCGAGATGAAGAAGAAAATCGTGCAATATTCTCGGCGATGCGTCAGGTAATCCTCGAAACTTTTCGAATCCAACGACAAATATTATCTGAGTCTTTCACTCCAGGAAACTGGCATCACAATGCCTGAAGAATTCAAACCCATCTACTTGGAAAACGAGGAATACGAAGTTGAGAAATGGAGTGCAAAGCAGTTAATCAAACTTCTCCGGCTCTATGGCTCCCATCGTTGTCTCTGGGACCTCGATGATCCATTTCATAAGAATCGCAAAATGCGTAAGGCAGCGATGATTGACATAACAGCAGCGATGGGTCAAGATGTGACCATGGAAATTGTTAGCCAGAAAATCAATGTCATCCGTTCGACTTATCGCTATGAGAAGCGACGAATCAAACAGCGAATCAAGAAAGGCGTGGGTGCCAGAACCAAGCTAAAATGGTTCGCTTTGGCGGATTCTTTCCTGAGAAACGTCCCAAGAGCTGATAAGTTTAAAAAATTAGATGTACATCCTGCTGAAGAAATAATTCTCTAAGAATCGAATGACAAATCTCTTTTCAGGGCGCTGCTGACTCGGACTCCGACCTCGAGGACACAATCGTCTTCACTATCGATCCAGAAATTCTAATTCCACTCGAAGAGGACAACTCTGGAAATCAGAATTGCATCACAATTGGTGATGAACAGGCCATCCCGCCAGCTAAAAATGATCCCGAAGTCATTGAAATCAATGAACAGACCGAAGAGATTCATCAAATGCTTGAGAATTTTGATGAAAATCAATTCACTAAGAAATATCCACCTTTCAAATGGAAATCCAAGGAAACCACAAATTTCCTTAAAATCTACAGGAAGCACAAGTGTTTGTGGGATACTAGCGATGAGAATTATCGAAATAGACCGACGCGATTGGATGCGGTGAAAGCAATTGCTAAGGAATTCAAATGTGGCATCGCAGTGAGACAAGTTTCACGAAAGATAATCGCAATGAGATCGACCTATCGTACCGAGAGACGGAGACTTGCAGAGGCTGCATCAAAGGGAGATAAGCAGCGCAGTAGATTGAAATGGTATCCATTGGCTGATAGTTTCCTAAGGCCTTTCTGTAAGCTCAAGAAAAATGTTAGTATTCAAGAATTTGACAAGAGTTTATTTTTCATTTTCATACCTGAGTCTTTTTTTTTTGAGGATTTAAAAATTCCATTCCTTGCACATAATATTTTTTTTTTTTATTTTTTCTCAGCCTGGAGGTCCAACATTCCTCGAAGAACCACCGTGCGAGTATAAAGACACTGACGAAGAAACACAAGAACTAAATGACAACTTCGTTGACGAGGAACATTTATCTGAACACGATACCGACATGGAAGACGACTTCAACGATATCCAAAGTTACGATTCGGAAGATGAACCAATAGCTCGATTAAAGATCGATCTCTACGTTAAATCCGAGTCTGAAGAAGAGAAAGAAAGTGAAAAAGCAGATAAACCTCTTCCTGTGGTTAAAGTACCAAAAATTCGTATAAAACCAATTGTAAGACCATGGATGCTGGCCGAATCGATACAATTTGTGGAACTCTTTCGAATCCATGCTTGTTTGTGGGACAGAAAACATCCAAACTACAAAAAACTTGCAGAACGTTCTGTGGCTTATGAAGACATCGCTCACAAAATGGATATGCCAGAACGAAGAATTCGTAAGAAGATGAAAATTCTACTCAAGTCTTATTATGCAGAGAGGCAGAAGATTGAATTGGCATTGGAGAAGAACGTGCCATATCAAACGGAGTTGGTTTGGTATCATATGGCTGATGAGTTTCTTGGTCGGAAGGTCGAAGAAATGCAGCCTCCTTCTATGGCTCCAATGAGCTTTGTCGACCCTGATTTAATGTCACCAGCTCCATCGATGTTTCGAGATCCTAACGACGATAAGGAAATCAAAGTTGAGGCTCCTGATTCCCCTAGAAACTGTTCACCGGATCACTTTGATGATGATGTAGATTCTCCACCAGCAGATGCTCCAGAAATCATTCCTCTTAAAACTCCTTTATCACATAGCTCCGTGCAAATCTTTGTAATTTCTACTCCAAAGGAAGCTCCGCAAACTGAAATACCAAATGATCCCCCCGCAGTTGTGCAATCTGCAATCATTCAAAAGCCAGAAACCTTGAATGAAAGTAAAGAATCTGCCATCAAAATGGAAGCAGCGATTGAAGAAGACTTCCCCAAACTCGAGTCATCGGATGAACAACCGACCAAAATTATTTGGAATGGTCTGGAGGATGATCTTCTCGAAGGTAAATGGAGTTTGAAAAACTCTGTGAAGTTTCTACGACTGTATGGAGCCCATCGTTGTCTCTGGGACCTGAACAATCCAGATTATCGTGTGAAGGATTTACGAGAAGCAGCTCTGGAAGATATAGCCGCTGCAATGGGCCATGGCTTAGATGCAGAGTATGTCTGGAAAAAGATTAAGATTTTTCGTATTACTTATATGCAACATCGAAAGAGGATGCTGGAGGCCATTAAAGCCGGCAAAGAACCAGAAATCCAGTTGAGATGGTTCCCGCTGGCCGATAGTTTTCTACGTCCACACATTGGATTACGGTCGATTAAGTCCGATGAAAAGGAAATGCCGCAATTCGATTTTCAATATGTCTATGCCAATTTGAATTTGATTGATCCGGCCCTATTGAATGACTTTGAGGGTAAAGGGACACAAAATTCGATACAACTGGGTGGTGGTTGTGGTGGCGTTGGAAATGTTGGAGCACAAAAGGGTATGAATATTGCAGAGCAGTTAAGCTCAGAGGATGAAGCCGAAGATGATTTCGATGATGGATTTTTTATAAAGGAAGATAGAATGAAGAAAGAGGAGCAGGAGGGAAAATATGAAGAATGAAAATTGTGCTCCTTGGACAGGAACTAGAAAATTAAAAAGATATATTTTTTAATAAAGAAAAGCACTGCAGAAAGAATATAAATTGTTTTATTTTTATTTTGTTTGCTAAGAATTAATTGCAGAACCCTACAAGCTTAAACATCCTAATTATAGTTTCACTAAAGATTAGTCAACTAAAGGGGCAACTTAAAGATAAGTTCGAAATAACCTACGACATGAATGCTCTTAAAATTTGTGTGAAACAATTTCTACTCTTTCAAACTAAAACCTCAGCCATCGATTCCAAAACATCGTAAATCACCTAGACCTATCATTTACTTTCATGCAACTGCGTTAACATACTAAAGTTGTATTAAGTACCCGTAATTCCATTTACTAACTTAATTCTTCACCCCCAAAAAGCTACTAACAACGGCCATTTGGTAAGCTATGAGAACGAGAAGTTTGAGAATGTGGCCAGCAACATTATGTATAATTACAAACCCAGTTGGAGGTACTTGATTAAATTACGCACCTCTTCCAAATACGGTTACGAGTATATGGGTGTGTGCAGTAATGCAACTTGCAAACTGTGAATGCGGTCACTTGAACTTGGACTTGGGAAACATCCGAACCGGTGTGTTGCTCACTCACAGTGTACATACATAGGTAGGAACTATGGATGGTGACGGACGAGGCGATGGGACGACGACGGGTTTTGGGTTAGATTACATTCGCGCCTATTCTTCCGCATGCGAAACCAAATACCTCATCGTTGTCATGGCTTGGCTGCTTGTCGTTTGTTTTGCTGCAATTCGAACTTCATCGTTGCGGGGAGTATCAAATTCTGACCAAAGCTGAAGACTGGGGAAGAAGTGTGGTGTGCGGTTGTAGCTGGTTGATTGTGTAGTTTCTCTAATTGGTGATGTGTTTAATACCACATTGTTGCTACTACTATTGGCAGAAGTATTGATGATGGTGTGTCGATTGAATGCAGTGGAGGAGATCTAATATTCGCAAGAAGCAACACCACCACACCACACATCATATTTAAATGGTAGAACAATTCTTGTATCTTGTTTGCTCGTTTGCAAACTGAGAGCGATCTAGTTACTATTTTTGCGGTCGATTTACTTCCAGTTCGATTCTTAGAAGTGAATTCCATTCCAGGGGCGCCATTTATCTGAGGTTTAAGGATTATGTTAATGAAATCAAAAATTGCAAATGAGCATAAATAATTGAACTGGAAGACATGGGTTTATTTTTTTATGGAATTGGAGATATGTATGTATGTACTTTGAAGAAAGTTGACATTTTAACTAAACGAAGCAAATATTTCTAGTAAAAAAAGTATTGTAATTCTGCATAATGTACGTAAGTAAATATTTGGTTCTGCCTTTGTGTTTCTTATTAAAAAAATTGTATTTTTTCTCGAAATAAGTAAAAGATTTCTTGTAACTTTTGCAAATAAAATCATAATTAAATTATACATACATATATTCAGGCCTCCTGAAAAAATGGCAAATTTTTGCCATGTGTAATCAAGGCCCTGAAAAGGCTTCTGTAGGGAACATCTAGGCAAGGAAAATTTGTCAAATACTAGTGAGGACCTCGCTAGAAAAAATTTGTTACGTATAACCATTATAACAATGTATTTTATATACCATTGTAAGAAAAATTATAGTATATATAGTTTTTCATTTTCAACATTATACAACAACTGTATTGCCAGAAAGCTGAGTTGATTTTTTCGTCTCTCGAGGCAAAAATTAACTTAAAGGGTGAGGCCTTAAACAAAATTGAGAGTTACCCTCACTAGAGCCATGTTTGGGTCAATATGTTAAACTTACTAGTGCCTCGTTAAAAACTTTATTGTTTTTTCCAGATAGGTAAAAGCTTGCTACAAAAATAAAGTACTATAAAATAAAGCCTTATCCCAACACCTGATCTGCGGTGTTAAGAAGAAAAAACGTATCTGACTTTTGTTGGCTCTTTTGAGTTAGGGCCAGTTTTGCCTACTTTGATTTGTGTACTTTCTTACTTGCTTTTGAAATGATAAAAACTGACAAATATTTTAAAAACAAAACTTCATATATACTTTCAGATACAACACAAAACAAAAATAAAGATAAAAACAGAAACAAGCGTTGACATTATCTCAAAATTACAAACATACAGATACGTTTTTTCTTTTTAACACGGCAGTAGTGCTTCTTTTCCCTCATAGACTAGGTAAAATGCACTTTTACTGCGGAAAAAAATTGAAGGGAAGGTTTATAAAATTACGAAATTATGTTTGTGGTACAGTGCTGGGCAAAACGTTGGCAACTAAAAAAAATCAGATGGTTGCATGTCATACAAATTGTCTTAAAAAGCAAACAGCAAACCTCTTTGCAGTTTTGAAAACCTTAATATAACAGTTAATCACTGTTGAAAACAAAATAAAATATTATTCACTTAAATAAAAATAAATTCAGATAAAAATTTGCAACTTCAAGCAATGTCTTAAAATTTTCTAACTTTTATGCAAGAAAACGCTAATATTTGACTGCCACGCCCTTTATTACTTCTCGCAGCTCCACATCTTCTAGACATAGAAACAATGAGGTTATTAATAATATTTTCTGGTATGTCATTCCACTGCCTATTAATTTCAGCATAAGGATTGCCCTTCCGCTTAAAAACTTGAGAGCAAGTTATTTTTTTAACTAGCTCCCACCAGTTTTCTAAAGGGTTAAGGTCTGGAGACTGCGCTGGCTATTGCAAAGCCATGACATTTTTCTCTGAAAGCCAAAATTGTAGCATATGAATTAAAAGAAAATATGAGTCTCAGTAGGTCGGGTACGGTTTCGATCCGTCTTCAGTTCGTCTTCGGCGTTTGATATCCGTCTCGGGTCCGTCTTCGATTCATTTCGGGTTCGCCATCTTTAATCTATTTTCGGTCTGTCTCCAATCCATCTAAGATGTCCGTATGTGAAAAATACTTGCCCTCAATTTTTTCCATAGTCACAAAAAATAACACAATTTTCTAAGGGGATGGGGGACAAAATAAAGCAAGTTTCTATAAAACTCCATAGCAACCAAAATAAGGACATGCTGGTTAGCGTTGCGTTTTTTAAAGCCCCTGCGGGCGAATTTAACGGATGTATAAATAAATAACTGAAAACTACATTTTAAAAATATAAACTCATAAATACCTACATTATTCATTATTATGACATCAAAAAATCACTGACACCTGTTACCGACTTTTTATAGGTAACACAAATTGATTATAATAAATTCATTGCCTTCTTCATCATGTATAAACAACGAACTGTATTTTCTTCAAACAAGTTTACATTGTTTTAACCATAATGAATATTATAACAAAAAACTTCTACCGGCAATCAATCAATGTTAGCAAAAAAAACTTTACAAAACCTTCCGTTTATCCCTCCAGCTCCTCCGCTCTCAACACTTTTCCGAAAGGTCTGTCATAAAAATAACTGAAGCAGATAATTAATTCGTAAATTTTTCCAACAACAAACAAACATCATCGGCTCAGAGTAACTAACCTCTATTTCCTTTCAAAACTAGTCTTCATCTCACAGAGACGATCTGCATTTTTTTCTGCTACCAAGCTCGATGGTAACGTTTGTTAGGTTACTAACTTTTCTACTATGTTGGTAATAGGTATGTATCTTTAACTTGTTCCTCTTCTCGACTAAGTTTGTACGTCACCATCAACATCTGACTATAGTGGAATCATCTCTACTTGAAGCGTGTCAAATGTTCAATGAAGATTCAAAAGACTTCTTCTTCTTCGTCGTATTTAAGCTCGTAACGCCTTCCTTTACAACTACTGCTGCTTCTCCAAGTTCTTCATTCTGCGCAAATAACATCCAGAAGCATGTGTTTTAAAAGATGCACATACTTTTTGCTGTTGTTGTAATTTTCAAGCTAAGTTGTGGTAGTCGTTTCTTTAGGTACACGTTAGAACTTTTCTATTCTATCACTGCCTCCCAAGTTTGAAGCCCTGCCTGAGTGGATTCTCTTGTTGACTGAATGAAGATGACAAATTACTTAAATTACAACTGTTTAAAGAAACGAGTAAGAAAAGTTGTTTAACATTAAGCCAAACATGTAAAAATGCATTTCAGTTAAAACGAACATACATATGTACATTTTCAAAATAAAAACAAAAAAAAAAACTAAAAAAGGTGCGAACCAAACGTGGCACCTTTTGTTTGGATATTTTTACGTCAATTGACTACTTTTTTTATTTTGTTGTCGTTAGTGTTATTGTTGTGATGCATCCATCCATGATCCATCTCTTCGCAAGATTCAAACTCAAAAAGACTTGTAAAGAAGATCAAAAACCATCTCTCTATGAACAACAGTAAGGTATTTCAACTTTCCAGTAAAACGCGCAGCCGCAAAGTTTTTTTCTTCTCTTTTTTGTTTTGGTTTTTCTTGATTTTTTTTTTTCTTAAGTTTTTTTTCTTATTGATGAGAAAAAGATACTACGAGAAAGATAGATATTTCAAGACGAACCGCAGATAATGCCAAACAGTAGTAACGAAGTACTCTTCACATAATACTTGTTAGAGGTGTTGTAGTTTTTTTTGTCTGACTTAATACCAATAAAGCTGAAGTTATTTTAAGTGTGTTTGGTAGAAAAGTGTTGCCAATGTATGAGAAGTATTTTGATATGAACATAAACTAGTACTTCAGGGTCGAAATCGTTAATAACTGGCCACCTAAGGAAATGGTACTCGTAAGTTTTTTTGTTTTGGTACGGTTTTGTCAAGCTTAATCAAGGCCCTGGATAGTTTTCCGTAGGGCGAATGTAGTCGATGAAAACTTGTCATCTAATCATGAAACCCTTGTAAGTAAAAACCTGTTGAGTAAGTTCTGCAATCCCATCAGAAATACCATTTCTACAACACATCATACAATTGATATAAAACATGAGAGCATATACGAGTAGCTAGGAGAGCTTTTGTCATTTGAGGCAAACTGTTACTTAACTAGCGAGGCCCTAGTTAATATCGATAGTAATCCTTGCTAGGAACTTTTAAGCATCAATGTTTAACTTTTTAGGGCAACGTCAAAAACAAGTTTGTTTTTCTATTCGAGTGGAAAAAGTGAGAAAATTTCTCATTTTTGGAAATGATGCCTTTGGTGCTCAATACGTCGAAGTCTGTGGTTATTCATTCGGCCAATATCGAACATAAATCAGCACGAAATCAAATACCGGTTTTGATGCATGATATCCCTGCCATGAGATGACTAGACTATACCGGACTTATAGACATTCAAAAGCTTCTATTCAAACCAAACAACAATAAAATTGACAAGTGGATTCAAGAAATTTTCGAGCCATATGTTTTATAACTAGGAGAATTTCAACAAGTTGTTGAATAAAAACCAAATCACTTTCTTTTTTAAGATGGCGGCCCTTCCCCTTACCCCAGGCACCACAAAAACCTGGTTTTATAATAAAGAGATATATCCAAACACAAATCGTACACAAAAATTTGCCAATCGATTAATGAAATCTTAATAAATTTTATGACAATATTTGTTCCACCATGATGTTCTTACTTATTTTTCTCTGAATCTATTGATTGTATGAAATAAAGTATTTTAATCTTTTTATGTGTAAAATAACATGAGTTATAATTTGTTCCTTAACATTTGTTCAAGAAACAATCATTTTTTAGAAATTAAGAAAAAAAAAATGGAGCTGTATCCCCCTTCGACCCCGACTCAAATTTTCGGAGCTATTTAGGTAATTCTTGAGACGTAAAAAACAAAGCTCTCCACCAAAAATCAGCTTTGTCGGAATTTTTTCGTAGTTAAGCCATTTTTTTTGTCTATTTTTTCTGGGCTATTTGTAGTTTTGAACATTTAAAAAATATTTTTTTTTTTTTAATATGAACTAATTTTATTATTCTTTTTTGGAGAAATTTTGGAACATTATACTGACGGTGTTAAAAAGAAAAAAACGATTTTGCATTTTTAGTATAGCATTTTAAGATAAGGCTTTCCACTTGTAAAAACAGCAAATTTTTCTTAAGTTTAGTCACGGGCTCAAAAGATTTTCCGTAGAGGAACTCCACAAGAAGAGTTTGTTCAAAATTCTTAAAAGAAAATATTTTAATTTTTCATTTAAGCTTTCTACTTGTAAAAATAGCAAATTTTTGGCAAGATCAAGGGCCTAGAAAATTTTCGAGTAGAGAACTCAAGACGAGAAAAACTTTTCTCATAACAACCGATCTAACAATAGTATGATAAAATTAAATCATTTATTTATTTTCAACATTGTACAACTTAATCGTGAATCAGGCCAGTAGTTAACTGGAAAACAAATGATCGCAGATAAAATTTTAGTTTTCCAGCTGGGAGATGATGAATTTAAAGATTTAAGTTTTAAACGGGGCACTAGAAAGTTTAACATTGAATTGACCCTTACATGGGTCTAGAAGTGGTAACAATCGATTCTCTCTAGGCCATAACCCGTTGAGTAACCTTTTGCACCGGGAGACAAAAAGAAATCTATCTTAGCTGAGATTCGATGCTCCTATATTATGATTACCAGTCCAAATACGCTCACTACTGAGCTATTTCGCAATACAGTTGTGCAATGTTGAAAATGAAAAAAAAAACTGTGTACTTAAATTTTTCTTACTATTGTATGTTGTATATAAATTATTTGTTTTCTTGTCTTTTTGTATGGGTAATATATGATGGGATAAATGGAATTATTCAAAAATTTTTTCTAGCAAAGGCCTAACTAGTAATTGAGAAGTTTTTCTGCTCTAGATTGCCCCTACCGAAACCTTTCCAGGGCCTTGATTAAGCTTGACAAAAACTTTCCATTTTCCAGGTGAGTATGAACTAAAAATAACCACCTAACCTATAACGCCAAACATTAAAGATTTTGCTAGATACTACATTAATACTAAATATCTCTTTTCACTTTCCTCATTCTACCTATAAATTGTTTTTTATAATCAATTTACAAAATTGGGAACACTAATTTACCTACTACCAATTTCCCGTCTAAAAAACCAGATAAATTTAACAACAAAAGTCGGTACTAATAATACTTTTTTTCATCACAATCATGTATGTGTGTAACCGTAGAGTGTATCTAAATATATGCCGCAAATGAAAAAAAGTATCTTTTTATGAGTTTGTGTGAAACCTTTTTCTTGTACAGTTTTTTTTTGTTGTTTTTGTATTCTTGGTTTTTATTCAAGCTGGGGTTTGCTATACTACGATCGTTACAGAAGTAAACAGTTCGAATCGAGCGGTTTTCAAATGCGCAGGTAGAACTACGGTAAAAATAAAAATCGGCGCGCATGTGTGCTTAAAATTAAAATAAAGTACCAATCTAAGTTTTGTATCTTTTGATTGCAAATTCTTGCCTTTAGTTATTAAGTTTAACTTAAACAAAAGGTTTTTTTGCAAAGGAATTTAATATTGGAAAAAAGTCCTCATATCGTATCGCGCTAACTGCTGATTTTAAGATAGTGTAAATGGACTTAAGTCCAAGTTGTGTAAAATATATTTTCTGAAAAATAAATTCAGATAAAAGTGCTAGTTTATTACAAAATTAGTGCTAAAATTATAAAAATTGAGTGCTTTAAGTGAAAAAAAGTGCTCCTTAAAAAAAGTATCTAACAGATATCGTCCACCATCTCTTCGCCAACATATCGCAATCGCATTGTACCGGTCGGAAAATTGGATTACATCAATTGAGAAACTATTTTTGTAGTTTTCTTATAGGAAAAAAGGTGAGTGGCTTGTAATATTATTGTTAGCTGTGGTTAGTAGCTAGTTGTTTCATTATTTTTTTCTTTGAAGATACAATCATCATAATGTTGGGTTGATTCATTCAATACCTAGCGTTTACTACCAACTACCATGGTGATATGTCGGATTGTTTTTTTCATATTTTTTTTTTTTCAAAATGACTTTATATTCGAATTGTTGATGTATCTCAGCTTGAGGCTACCTGCTCATTTTTCACAAAGAATCTATAGGCCCCCAGCTTACTATATTTTATACGTCTGTCTGTGTACGTGGTTTTATCTGACTGTGACTCTGAATATGCGACTGCTGTTTTGTCGTGTGTATAGTTTATAGTTCCTATTGTAAGTCAGTTTGAATTTGATCAGTTAAACAAGTCTCTTGTATCAAGACATGGTCAGATATTTTTGGTCGTGTCTTGTACGATAGTTTTTTGTTTTCTTTTTATAGATGTGAAATATTTGGTCTTAAAATTTGGATTGTCGCGTGTTTATTCAATTGGTTTGTTTTTTGTTTTCTATTTTTTTGTTGTTGAGAGAATACAACGTGACTTTTTCTTAATTTTAATTCAAATTTATAAACCTTTCACGGTTATGGCTCATAGCTTTGTTTTCTTTTCATTTTTCTAAAAAAAAGAAGCCGAAACAATTTTATCAGACGTGTTATAAATTAGAAAACAGTTTGCTGAAATAGATATCTAACTCAAAGGTAAACCAAATGAAAACCGTGAACAAGAACATTTTAAATCAAGGCCTTATTTTTACATAAACGACTACTAATTAATATGTAGGCTTAAGTTCTTTTTTTTTAGAAACAGTTGCATGTGAAGGTAGTTTGGTGGTTTAGATATTAGAATATGTATCAGTTTAAATAACAAGTTCATGGTAAACCGAGTATGGTATTTCGTAGATTGCGTGAGAAAATATAAACTGAAAAGAATTAGTTACTTAGCTTGCATAATTTTTGAATTGGCTTCGCAAATAAAGTTGGAGCCATGTCGTAGTTAATAGAAGTGAATTAACAGTTATAAGTTCAAAGTAGGGTGATGTCTTGTTAGCCATCTCAAGTAGTCAGCTACCTCTTTATTAAGAACAGTATAAATAGTGTAACTTTCGTTAAAAAAATATTTGTTTTAAAGCCTTACTATTCTTCTATATGTGTGCAAAATTCTGGTCAAATGCGGCTGATGGTTTTCTGTTTAAAAAATTGAAGTTTCAAGTTTAAAAAATTTTTGAATGTGACGTTTTTACAACAAAAAAAAGATAGTTTAAGTGCCTGTTGTAAAGGTCTCCAACAACTAAAATACTGAAAAGAAGTCTGTTATGTCTATATTTTTGTGTTATTTAAAGTCAATTTTACTTGTTTTTTGCAAAAAAATATATGATTTTTTTCAATAAATAATGATTTTAAAGGGGGGCTAGCCTTAGGAGACAAATTTTATTCAATTCTTTTAAGCCCGGCTGACTACTGAAAACTACACTTTTTTATTTTTTTATTTACCTGAGTATGAACATTGAACTGACCTTTTAATTTCTTTTGATTTCTGTAAAAATTATTTGTTTAAAATCCCTATTTTCAGTTGTCAGCCGCCTGCTTCCAAATTGAAACTATGGGGCTGACTACGTGAGACACGTATAAAAAAGTGTGTCCCTATAGTCAGCCCAAATTTTTCATTTTGTGAACAGATTGGTGACTACTGAAGACCTTGGGTGGCCGACTTCTGGGGCTAAGGTGGTCGACCTCACAAGAATCGCACTTACAGCTCAATTTTTGTCTATAACTTATTTATAATAACAAATTATCTAAATACGATAACAATTTAGTAATTTATACATTTTAACCGATCAAATAACGTAAACACTCTATTTAACAATTTAAATATAGAGTTGCTGAAGCCCAGTTTAACACCAAAATAAAGTTAAAGGGCTGGCTACTAGAGACATCACCCTAAAGTTTGTATTCAAAATGTTCTTGATTTTGACAGAAATCTCATACGGTTCAATTAAAAGAACAAATAAGTTCTACTCCGAGATGCGTTTTGTCCAGGAACGACAGTGTGGACTCATCAGTTTAAAGCCTTCGTACTTCGTAATTATACATCTTATATTTTAACTATACCTTGAGTCTAGGAATATGTATAGGTACTCCTAGCATGGTAAAAACCTGGAATTTTGGGATTTTTCCAAATCAAACACGTGATCAAACATTAATTTTAACTTTTAAAAATTGTGTACCTATAAGCCTTGAAGGCCTATTAAAGAGGTTTATGAATAAAAAGAATCAATACAAAATTTGAACATCTGTTTATATTTAAGCTAATTAAATTTTAAACATTTATTTACTTACATATACCTATGTACCTTTCTATGTAGGTACAACTCAGTGCACCTTAGAACTAAAAAAAACCGAAAACCTCGGAAACATACCTGTGTGAATAAAATCACACATTTAGTTTGGTTGCTTTTATTTATTATTATTTGTTAACGCTTTAAAATAAAAATGAAATTTGTACTACCTATAGGGTCATGTCCCCAGTAGTCGAACACTTAGTGGCTGGCAATAAAGTAATCGTTTACTGTGAGGGAACCATTGAACGAAAATATGTGATGTAAAATTATTTAGCAGCTTTAACTGATATATTTGTTATTACTTTTATTGTTTTTTTTAGTAACTATAACAACTTTTTTATAAAAAAAGAAAATGTGAAAATAGCCCAATTCCCCAGTAGGTAGTTTCCTAAGCTCGTACATAAAGTTTCCTTATTTCGAACACAAGAGTTCGTTCATATTTTCAACCTAAAAAAAAATATAAAAGTAATTTTCAGTTTTATCGAACAAATTGTGTTTGTAGATTTGTTTTAATTCAATTCTGCTAAGAATGAAGTAAAACAAAAACGATTTAGCGGATTTTTAGTTTGAACGCAATTCAAAAACTGTTCGAACAAAGGAAGCTATCAATTACATGAAGTTCCTGGTATTGAACACTAGAAGAAAAGAAGACAAAAGTGTTCGAATACTGGACCCAACGTGCTTCTTCATGTTCTTGATCCAAAACCGTAAAAAAATATGTATTTTCTATAAAATTTATTGCCAAAATTTAAGAAAATAATTTTGACGAAGTAGCCTATAAAAAATTTGGTTTCCTTTGTTCGAACAGTCAATTTATTAATTCATTATAAAGTTTTAAGTTTAAACTTTTAGTTATATAAATAAAGTAACTATTATCTATTGAGAAGATGCGTTAAAACAGGTATTAGCGTTAATCTTCACCACAAAAATCACAGTTTCCCACAACACTTCCAACAGTTATTTTTTTACAATAATATTGAAATAATTGAATTTCCTAAAGCCTCTTTTTCTTTTCTTTTTTTTTAACTTTATCCTGAAATTCGACTAGTAAATAGGACTTTAAGGTTTGAGAGAATAACACATGCATTATTTTGCGTTAATAGAAGTTGAAATCAGAAAAATTGCACTGATTATACGTTTTTTTTCAAAAAGTAGTGTTCGACTACTGGGAGTGTTCGAAATTAGGCGACTCTACCCTACCCACTAAAATAAATTAGCCCAGCAGCGAGCAACAATATTTTTTGTTTTAGGCAAATACTATAAATATATATATAAATAAAAACAATAACTCAAAAAAAAATTGATTTCGAAACTTAGCTAACAAAAATCAGCTTATTACCAAAATATTGAATTTAAAAAAAAATGTTTTTTTTAATACCTATCTAAGCTAAACTATAATTTTTTTCAAATTGTAAGACGGTTTGTGCCTTGAGGTGATAAGAGGAAGACAGTCAAGTGGCTTCCTCCGTCAGTATCAAATGTCAAAACCTCGATTTCTATATTTATACCCATTTTTAAATGAGTCTACCCCTCCCCCTCTGATCGGCATACTGCGTGGACCCTTGAGATTGACTCAATAGTTTAAGGAAGCTAATTTCGAGATATCGAGAGTTTAAATATAAATGATTGAAACAAAATTTTTTTTGGCAAGACTTTGAACTTTTTGGACCACAGTGCGGCGATTAAAGAATAAACAAAACTAGGTAAAGTAGGTAGGTTTATGCTTTCAACAACCAAACTCTTTTCACCGGCCGGAAAAAAACCGTCACTAACAGCAGCAACTTCAAAGAAGATTAAGAGTTCATCTGCTTTGGTGTAATTAACTCTACAAATGACACAGTAGTAAAGATCCGAGCCGACTAAGAAATAGTCTTGGAAACCGCTCGCTGCAACTTTGATTTGGTGAAACAAATGGATTTAAAACTTTACACGCTCAACAATTTATTTATTTACGGCACCGGGTGTTGTACAATGTATACACTAAGCAAAGGGAGAGCTGATGTGAACCCTTACGAACAACAACATTTTCAATGAATAGGTATTGCGTACGAAGAGTCGGAATGGAAACACATAAACTACATTGGCTGGGCCAAAATTCAATAAATGGACAAGAATGTTCCAATCAAAACAGTCTTTCTATCTCAGATCCAAGGTTTGAAATGACAAAGAAGAATACAGTGAATACTTCTTGGATGTCGGAGTATTTGGTTTGGTTTGGATGACTGAGAACCAGCATGCTCAGGATCTTAGAGGATGGAAATGAGGGGCCATCGTTTCTCAAGTAGCGACTCTTCATGCGAATTGGGAGTTGGACAACTAATAGCGATTATTAACTAATCTAAATAATGTCTAGTAGTAATAAACTGAACCAAAAAGACCTAAGACAAAAATTAAACCTATATACAATTAAGGATGACACTGAGAAAACAGACAGACTTCAACGATAAATTCTAAAATATAAAGAATAATTATCCCTTCTTGATTTCATATCCAATTTATTTTCATTGTTAACACTAAAACGTGCATACAAAATATAATACACATTCACAGACCAAACGAAACCGAACCAGGGCCATCTAGGTATACCTGCCTGAGCTGGATGATACTTTTGTATGTCTATCCACTCGAATTCAATAAATTTATCACATCATTGCATGATGCATGCAGGTGCGTCTTTTTTTTAATAAAAAGACAATAACAATAAAACTCCAATTATTTATAAGTCAGTAACGACAGACGGGTACTGTTGTCAAAAAAGACCCTCGTTAACTTGAATAGATTGATATTATCTTCCATTTCTTAGATTTTTCTTAACTAATTTGTCTTTATGTTGAGATTTTTCTAAATGATGTATGTATTTTTATGAAAATTTTTATAAGTCTGTCTTGTTTTAGTTCTCATTTAATCTTATAACACTTTAGTAATTTTTTAATATTTATTTATTTCTAAAAAAAATTCTTAAACGCTTCATTTTACGCTTTTCATGTACATATATGTAGGTACCTCTTTTTTAGTCCAAAACATCTATACAACAAAAAACTACATATTTTGAAATTTAATTCGATTTTGACTCATTATTAAAAATAGATTTTGATCCTTTAATTTTTCTCCAGCCTAACCCCAACACGGTTCAATACTTCTTAAGTTTTTTTTTTTTCTTAAATAAAAACTTATTGAAATAGAATGAAGGGCGTCATGCTCATTGAATTTAATACCAAACACTCCCAAAAATGAAGATAATTTGACGAATCTTCACTTTGAACCAGAAGGTCATGCTTTATAAAGAAAAAAATACCTAAATCAAACGTGTTTATGTATTTTTTGACTTTGAAGTTAAGAATTATGTATTGCCTGCGATGAACATTAACGTACCTACCTTTTTGTTGTGAAGTCAAGTTAGGAATCTATAATCATAAAATTAAAAAGTTTAAAGACAAAGCCTTCCCCACAAGGGGTGGTAGATCAATATCGAAAGCTTCAAATGAAAAAAACCTTGATTTTATTTGCATGCCATGTTAAAGTTGTTTTTTTACCTTCTCAGGAAAATATTTTAATCGATTTATCTTTGAAACGGTTACGAAATGTTTTATTCTTTCTTTTATAGAAAATTAAATTATCTAAAAACATGATCCACTTTTTCGGCTTAACTGATAAATTTCCGAGATATTCATGAAAAAGGATTAAGGAGAACCTAAAAATTTCTTTTTCAAGTCAGAGATAAAAGATCCAGAATGTCAATGTTTTTTCGATCTTCTCAAATTTTCCCCATAGATTTTTAAATTTATTAACGAGGCCCTAGAAAGTTTTACATTGATGCTAACAAGGGCCTAGCAAGGAAACTATAGAAATTCTCTAGGACTTCGCCAGTTACTTAACCTTTCTGCCTCGACTGGTAAAAAAAACAAGTTTTTGCTAGTAAGGACTTCACGAGTTTTTCAAAAGTTTCCCTAACTAGATTTCCCATAAAAAAACTCTCCCGAGCCTTAGCAAAAATGGACTTAATCTTGCCAATTTTCTAATTGGGAAGGAATTTTAATCCACTTTTCAATCGGCGAATCTTGGTGTTCATTGGAATTATTCTTGCCAAGTCGGTTATAGAAACTATAAAATATTTCATTGATTAAAAAACTTTTAAGCTTGTTTAATAAAGTTTTCAATTATCAATGATAACTATAACTGCCCACTATGTTTAAGTAAGTATTTTTGCAAGTTTTAGGTTTCTTAATTGCAGCTATTGCAGTTTATAAAATAATCAGTTAAACATTGCTTTAAAACACAGTTGTTAGTGATTAAGAGTATGTTGGCTTATTATGTATGATTGTGTACTTTGTAACATCTAATAATGTGAATTAGTGTAATTTATGTTTATATGGTTAAATTTGCTCACAAAGTTTGGCCTCTAACTAAGCTAAACAATGAAAAGAAAAACAAGTAGGTAGGTACCTATAGACTTTTTTTGTTTAAACCTACCTCAACTTGCTCTATGGACCTACTAGTTAATTTTGAAGTAACATGCCATCAGGTTTTACAAGACTGAAAAAAAATGTAATGAATGACAATGACTTAATGACTTTCACTCTATGTCTGGGAATTATGCAGGTATGTATACTTATGTTAGAAAAAAATAATAATGTCTTGAGCTTGAGTTTTATGACTCATTTAATATGAATGGAGTAAAATGCATCACTAATCACTCGTGGTATTTTATTGTTTTCTTTAAAATTGCAATGCATATGAAAGGTTGTTACTTTACGCTAATGACAATCTTGTTAGTGGATATATAATGTGATATAGATGTACTTATATAGAAATATGGTTAAGGTTAACTATTTTATTTACTGTGTAGGTACATGGGGCGAAACTTTTGTTCCGGAATATGGTTTGTGCGCTGTACCTATAGCTTGTGTTTCATGAAGGTAGATACTTGAATGGATTCAGAGACTTTGGGTATAAATGTCTGGAAAAAACAACCGGATGTTAACTTTTTTTTACTCACATCCACATTACATATTAACATTCAGTCTGAAAAGATTTTCCTGTTTTCGTTTTTTTTTAGTCTCCTGGAGATTGCTATAATTTGTATGTGTATACAAAAAAAATAGTTAGCAGATACAAAATTTTTGCGTTTACATAAATGTCTTGTATAAGAGCACACGAAAACGGTAATTGCTTATGTCTGAATATAAGGGACCTACTATGAGGCAAAACCGAACGTGTCAATTTTTTTTAGGAAATGAATTTCAAAATTTATGAGCTTACTGTCAATCAAATTTACTAAGCAATCAGATTTGTGTGTAGGAAGGTACTTTAGCAATATGTATGAGGAATAGCTAGGGATGGACATCACAAGAGACGAGACTAGAAAAGTTCCAGTCACGTTTACGTCTCAGATGAAACTGTATTTTTTAGGCTAAGATAATTGACAATCTTGGTGATATATAGATGACCTCGACAGAAATGCTTTAAAGTAAAAAAAATCCATTTTTTATCTTTTAAAATAGAATTTTTCAAAGTAAACGCGTTACTCCTTCAAACTCAAGTTCGATATTTCTAACACAAAAAAAAAAAAAAAAAAACTAACAAGAGCAAAGAGACCAAAACGATTCTGACACGACTATTATAAGTATACTGTATACAGTATATCGGAAAATGATGAGAGTGAAATAAAGAAAAAACAACGTTTAAAGGTTTCTATTATTGAATATGTTTGTTTGAGGCATATGTAAATAAATAAATTAAATAAATTTAATGGCACAACAGCTCGTGGAGAACTAGGGCCTAGTGGCTTACAACTCTCAGCCATTCTTGTGTGCCTGTTGTGGGGAAGAATGGAGTAGACCTATAATTTTTTGCCGTGTCCAAACGGCGAGATGCGAAGTTCTTATTAATGGCAAGAATACTCTTGGAGGAATATTCAGTTCCTCGCATGGGGCAGTACCTCGGGAAAAACATTTCTGGTTTTAGCTGACAGCGGCTGGGAATCAAACCCAGACCTTCAGCATGATAGTCCAACGCACTTACCATCATGCCACAAGGTACTATTTGGGGAATATGTCCTAATGCTTAAAATCAAAAATGCTACTTAATTAACCCTTGGTTTTCTCGAATAATGGTCAAACCGGTCACGTTTCTGTTTGTTAATTATAATTAGAAAACTAAGCTGAATTAGACAATTTAACTATACAAATTTTTAAAATAAAAATTTTCTATAGAATTGGATGATTTAGAAAAATTAATATGTAGAAACATTTTAGCAGGAAAAGTAAGAAAAAATATTTCTAGTGTTTACTAAATTGAACGTAAATTTTTTCGGCGCAAAGATAAGACCAATGACGTGCTCAAAATTTTCAAAGAGCATATTCATAAATATTCCAAGTTTGAAAAAATCAAGTCACCCGTCTCGACTATATACATGTAGTTAGATAGAAAGTGGACGTTTAGACGCAAATGGAAAAACAACAACAATACTTAGCGTATAGTTTTGAATCTTTTTTAAAAGCCAGAAGTATATATTTTTATGATTTCTTTTCTAATAAAGTTCTTTTAATAAATAAGTTCACCAAAAATTAAAAAAATATAAAATAAAAAATTGAATTTTTTTCTTCAAAATTTTGAGTTGAAAAATTTATTTGCCAAACTATTCTTCAAAAAAACCTGATTTATATATAAACCATAAGAATAGACTTTTGGATTTCCAAAAAGGTGCAAAATTATGCTGTAAGTGTTGCCGTTGTCTCTCAATTAACTTTTGGTTTCCATTTAATGTAATTTTGTTTTTAAAATCGCCCCTTATGTCCAAGCGGGGGAAAATATTATTTCACTTCCTTAGGATTCTTTTCTTGTTTACTTCCAACCTTCATGTTCAAATTTGTTTTTGGCAGGCTAAGTGAATCGTATATAGCATGCAAAACAACATAAAACTGCTGCCACGCAGCACAACATAAAACTCTGCTGGGCCCCTGGACACTGTGGAAAAAAAAATTAGAGTGAAATTTATTTGCTCAATTTCCTCTTTATTTATTTTCTGTACAAGCGAGGAGGAGGAAAATTTCGCAATAAAAGTGTCATAATGTAGTAAATACCCAATTTTGTCGGCTTAAAAAAGCACTCACGTTACTTTGAATTGGACATGATCTTGGATAGCCCTTATTCGATTGTAAACCATTTAAAAATATTGAAAATTATAGATATTTGTTTTGTTACATAAGTAAAACGTCAGCTTTTTAAAGTGAAGTTGGCGAAAATTATACAATTAGATAAAATTCCCTAAAACTACTACTGAAGAACGACAAATTGCAAATCGAAACTTAAAAGATTTGATGTATGAGAACAGCTGCTGCATTTAAGCCAGGTGCTCTATATAATGACAAGTTTTTGTCAAGTTTTGTCAAGGCCCTGAAAAGGCTTCGGTAGGGGCAATCTAGACTAGGAAAACTTGTCAAATACTATTAAGGCCCTCGCTAGAAAAAACTTACTAGATAAGTCCTTTTATCCCATCACAAATACCCCATATATACAAAAAAAAAATATTTTATACCCGTCATACATAGTAAGAAAAATTAAAGTACTTATATACGCTCAGTAGTTAGCGTATTGGACTGGTAACCAGTATATGTGAAGCCCCATACAAAATGTCAAAATTTAGGCTACGGAAGCGCAACTCATAGCACTGCCTAGAAGTCTCTGCATGATTTTGTTCCGAAAACATATAAGTGGGAGTAGGAAATTTGTGCATGTAGGTACTCTGAGTAAAACTTGAAACATAAAAATTAATGTTTTTGGGCAGGCATTGTTTGAATATTGCTCAACTAATGTGAACCTCTCCATTTCGATCCAACTTTTGATCTCCAAAAAAAATGTTTATTAAATTTTGTAATATTTAAGTTTGTATGCGATGCATTGAAAAAGCCAATCAATTTATTTATGAATCGATGAAACGATGATATCATTTTCGTTTAAAATTAAACATATCTAGCTATCTATGTATTGGATTATGAATGTAGGTATATAATTAAGGAATGTATTTTTTTTAAGTTTAACAACAAACAAGGTGACTATTTCGTGTTTTACATAGCCATAATGTAAACAAATTTACTATACATTTAAGTCTTTCTTTTCATATTTCCCCCCTCAACAAACTAAAAAAGTTATGACTTTACTATGTACAAATAAATATTTATAAATCATTTTGAATAAAGTAATTTTGAAATATTACACCTGCAGGGCTGGTTATCCCACAGTCTTCATTAACTGTGACTTTAACTAGGTAGGTACACATACGATGACTCTCAAAATTATTCGGAATAAAAAGTATTTTTCTAACCATGAGTTTTTTTATTATAACGAAAACAAAATTTAATCAGATAAACTTACAGTGTTGTTATAAATATTGTAATAACAAAATTAACTTAAAAAAAATGAACATAAAAACACTATCAATCGTAATTATAAACTTTGTCTAACCTTAGGCGGCCGTCTAACTCCAAAAAGTTATTAATAATCTTTGTTTACTGTTGTCCTAAGGTCGTCTAACTTGGAAAATGGCATTGGTTGTCTAAGATTTGTCTAGCTTGCAATTTTATTTCATTAAATAATTCAGATTTCCAACTACAAAGGAATTTTAAAAAAACTAGTCAACCGTCTAAAAAATCTAATAAATAAGGCAGTTTGAGTTTATTAAGCTTAAATTTTTCTTTCATAAAAGAATCGTTACAATAAAAAAAACCTCATGCTTAAAAAATAATTTACTCCGAGTAACTTTGTGGTTGACTGTATTTTTTCAATGAAAGAAAAATAAACAGTTTAAAATTCAATAACTTTTTAATTAATCCCAACTATGTAAATGATTATATTCACTCTCAAGCATTAAATAATAAATCATAAGAAATCCCATATTTTTTTTTATGTTTTTGTTTGTTAATAGCACCCTTTGTTTGTATTAACTTTCTACCCACGCAGTTTCATAGAATGTCGCCATGATGGCTCTCATAACATCTTCAACATCATCAGCACTGATTACCTACAACTGCTAGCTACTGTTTGTGATTCAAACAAAGAAAAACAAACAAAAAATCACAAATGTCCGATCATCGAAAATGTCAAATAGCATCATTAGAGCAAAAATATTTAACTGATGCCGATCACGATCTCCACTCCCACGATAAATTGCAATCATTTGACTGACATATTGAGCTTATAAACATACAGTTTCTCCTATGTGCCCACTTCTCTCTCCTTGGTGACATATTAAATGTTAACTTTTTAATTTTTTGCCGACGTAAACATCAGGCATTTAGATGGATTACGCGATATTTGAGAACAACTACTCTGAGATTGGATTAATTCAAATTACGACGTTAATTTATTTTATTTTCAAGTTTCCATATACGTATAGAGCTTTGGGAGCTATAAGAGCTTGTGTGACTTACTAACGACTTGTGTAAAGCGATTAAGGTGGCTAAAATTGATGATTCTATTTATCTTAGAATCGTAAATTCTTTCAACCCACGAAATGTTGGTTTTTGATAATCTTCCGGGGTTATCATTCTTGTGTCTTGATTAATGCAAAAACTTCGACATTAAAAGAAATTCTTTTGGTCTTGTTTCAATTGAGATTGAAATAAATTTAATTGAAATTTCAAGTTAAATTTTTATTCGCCATAAATTGCCCGAAATGGTTATGCTCCCAGTAGTGTCTGTTGTTTTCGTTGCGTCGAACAACAAAACCTTGGAGATTACCTTACGTGAGCTTCTCATTTAAACTGGGGTCAGGGTCATTAAGGATTTTTCAAGATAGTTGTAGCTTCTGAGAAGAGCAAGATGGCGGATGACCCACTGTATAGGCCAAGGGTAGCTCTCACATTATCGAAGTTTAGATTAATGGCATCTGAAATCCAAACTGCTGATGTTCTTGGCTTAGGCAAGAACTTACCTTCCGGTATAGGGAGTTGCTGTGTCATCTGTCTGTTGTCAACCGAAAACTTTAGTTCGTTTTCAATTCACAAAAATTAAATGAAAATGTAAAAAATCACTAGGCACCCTGCTGTAATTAAAGAAACAAAACAAAAACACTAAGCCATTTTGGGATTTTGGCTATTGATATTCCAAACTATCGGCATTTTGGCATTCTTGACTTTGTACCCAACTCCTTTTTGCGCAGATAATAAATGATCTGGTGGGGGGAAATTGCCCATAGTTTCCCTTTATCGAGCTTTCGTTTTGACATTCTTAACTAAAGTTCTTAAGCTCACGAAAGCTCTCCGTAGGTTGAATGAATGAAGGATTTGGGGTATAAGTGGACTGTGACCATTAAGATCAATTGTGCCCCCGTCTAGAGCTGGATGAGGTTGCTCATACTAAAGAACGTTCTTCAAATTTGTTTCCTTGAGGAACTTGAGTATTTGGAGTATTTTCAGGGAGGCTAGTTCGCTCTCCTATATCTGGTGGTTTCCCAGATACGAGTGCATCACATCTACCTAGTACCTATATGGTCCGGTGTCTCCCCATGAGCATTGCAGAATCTGCACGTGGCATTGTTCTCTAAGCCAAGAATGTGGAGGTGTCTCCTAAGTCTACAGTCGCCTGTGAGGAGACCCGTTATTATTCTAAGTTTGTTCCTGTTTAAGCTGATACAGGACTGAAATCGTTCTTGGTTGTGAGACCCAAGTAGAGGTGTGGACTGTCTTATCTTAGGAAGTTCGTTCCAGATTTTTGATCTTTTCACCTCCTCTTCTGCTTTGATTTTATGTTTTATCACGATTTTTCCTATTCCGAATATGGCTCTGGTCCCGTTAGGGACGTCATTGCCCCTATTTTTGCTTAGAAAACTGCCTCTTCATTGCCCTGTATGCCGACGTGGTCAGGGACCCAATAGAGTGTGACAGAGTTATGTTTGCCCAGCTCATTTAACCTGCCTACACACTCCCATACCAGCAGCCAGGCTATCCGACATGATTGCAATATTTTGGTTTTTATATTTTCTTTCGAGATTTCCTTCTGCACACTTTCCTCCGTAGGTTGGTTTGTATCATGTATAATCCGGAAGATGGCGCTTCTTCCCTCGAAAGTCGTTATATTACAAATGAGATAGTCGTTTCACAAATTTCAAGGACTATTAAAGGGCATAGTCACTGTTAATGAAAAGGCATTACAAAAGTTATAAAAAAACTATAAAACACCTTTTCAGTCCAAGAAAGTGCTAACTGAAAGTCTCATCATCAAAAACATAACGCACTCAAAAAGATGAATTTATAAAGAAATTACATAACAACTACTTTACATTTGTATCATTTAACCCACACCGAGCAACATTCAGGCAATAAAAGACTAGAAATGGTAGATATTTTGTCACTTTTGGAGCTGTCCAAATAAAACAAGTTTCAATCATATAAGGGCATAAACAAAGTACATCGCGCAGACATAATGGTCAACATAAAGATCAAAAAAGATATCAGATAAACATTTTTATTATTATTAAGCCTGCCATTGAACTTGAATTACTTAAGTTGGTACCATTCATTATGGTGTTATTGGCACTAGACAAGTTTTAAATTTATGTAATGGTGCGAGTAATTCCCCACCAAAATTGACCCTAAGCAAGAACAAGTCAAATTCCCAGAAAAAAAAAAATTGCCCAAAAATTTCGTATACCAATATTAAATTAACATTTTTAATAGGCGTTGAAGCTCCAAACAATACTATACGACTCTTTTTTGTATTAATTTACCAGCGAAGCGTGTTGAATGCCTTATTGTAAGACTTTCTATTCATTTGAATAACAATAGACCACAAGACGTCAATAAATTGATCTAATTAATAAAGAAAAAATACGTTTCATGCACAAAGAAGAATGATTCCACTTGAGAGTGTTTTGTTTCAATATAAATTACCTATAAGAGGCTCCTTACTTTTGTCTATAGTAAGTCTTCATCAAACTTTTATTTGGTTCAAAACAATCCATTTAATGTTAAATCGATAGACAAACCACATTTGATGGCTTTAAATTTCTCTATCAATATACGGAATTGAAAGTCACAGTTTAATGTGGTTTCTCGGTGGCGAATAGCACACATATTCAATCTGGAATGGGAATTCAATCCATATTTATCGAAAGTTGAACAATGATAAATGATTTAGCTTTGTCGGTGCTGCCACCGCGCATGTAGGTGGTGGTGATTCCAAGATGAAACCAGGAACACCGCATACAAAAATGTATTTCCTTAAAAAATTATTACATAAGTTAAGTTGTATCAATTTGTTTCACATCATTTAATATGGTTTGATTGAATTCCTGTAATCAAATAAGGTGTGGAAATGTAAATTAATGTTATAAAGGAAATAAACTACTTTCACTCAACAGAAAAATGAGGGTAAAAATTAAACATGCAAGATTATTTTTTTCAAGCATTTAGGTGAATAATGTTCGCGGAGAATGTGAGGTTCTGATCAACTTCTGGGTGGAAATTAAAACGAATCTTTATTCGATTTTTTCCTTTCATTGGTATAAATGAAAATTTGTCCAATTTCGTCACTATTTCCATAGAAATAAATAATCTGATTTGTTTTTCTTTTCTATTAGTCGCATATTTTTAAAAGTGTTGAGTAGTACTTAGGCAGTCTAGTACCCATTCTATCTAAACCAGGTATCAGTATTAGTTCTGGTACAGCAATAAGTTAGTATTTGCGTGAAGAAGAGAGTTGAAAGTGATTTGAGTACTAAGGTAAGGATTCTGTGAAGAAATCGACTGTAAGTACCTAATAGACCAAATATTGACCGGTTATTTAGAACTCGATAGAAACCGAAATAATAATTACGCCGAAATAAAGAGCCTGATAATAGAGGAAAAAAATATCGAAGAAAACCGTAAACTCCAGATGATTACGCAGTTTTTAACTGTCTGCAAAATATACTAAAAATAGAATTCCAGTTAAAAATAATTCCTGAAAAGTCTGAAAGGAGTTAATTACCTAAAAAGTTCCCAGGCACAAAATACGCTGGTAAAATCTCAAGATGAAAATATTTGTAGATCGGAAACCCGAAAGAGAGCGCTCATCTCATCGCTGAACACCTCGAAAATATTTTTAAAACATTCTTAGCAAAGACAGCAGAAGATTCCTTAAAAATTTTTAATAAAAAAGTTGAATTGAAATTCTTTCTGTCCGCTCTAAGCAGTTATTAGCATGTATCAACATAATGTTACCTACCTAACAAAAATCACTACGGTACGATCTGATAAATGCTCAGATTTTTAAAGAAATGCTTTCAATAGCCTTCAAACAACTACAATTAATAAACGCATGACTTAAACTAAGATAAGATTATTCTTGGAACATTGCACAAATCAATGTTTTACCTAAACAAGGTAAACTACCAGCAGAAGTCACATCTTGATCTTACAGACCAATATGGCTTATACTAATCTGCAAAAATTTTCTAGAAACACCTCCAGCACGGGCTTAGCAATATAATAGACGAAAGCAGACTTATTTCGAACCATCAGTTTAGAGACAAACTTACCACGACCAAGTGAATCATCAAATTACGATGGAAAAGGCACTTGCAAAATTATTAGATTTTGACAATATTTGGTGCTTGAGGCTTCTCCATCAGTACAATAAACTACTGAAATTCTACGTTATATAACGACTCTTTAGAGAACAGTGTGACCAAAATTACTTGGAACTAAAGAAAATTGAATCTGAATCGGTGTGCCTCAAGGATGTGTCCTAGGACCAACCCTGCATCTGTTGCATCCAGTGGACATCAACGCTATCATTGTCACCTCTGCTTATAATAATGCAATATTATTGCCACATAAATCCATTGGAAGGCTACACAAAAATTGATAAATTTAGACGATAAAATAAGTGATTGGACGCAACAATGGCGTGTCAAATAGAACGAAACAAAATCAACACATATTAGTGAAGTTAGCAGGTCACATAGTGTATCTCAGGAACCAAACTTTTGCTAGGACCTTGCAGTAAGGCTCCAAATTTGCAGTTTTTTTGCATTTCAAGAATAGGCTGGGTCAAAATTTTGAAGTCTTATTTTTGAAAAAAATTTCATACTGACCTGCTAACTTCACACTGCAGTTAGCAGGTCACATCACGTATCTCAGGAACCAAGCATGCTAGGAACTTGCAAGAATACTCCAAATTTGGCTGGGTCAACATTTTGAAGTCCTTCCCTGGTGGTTCTAGAAGTGCGGTAAGGCTAAGGCTAGAAACGCACTTACGATTTTCTGCCCACGATTATTTAGTCGTAAGAAATAGAACACATGAGATTCAATGAAAATGAACGCACATGATACCAAGAAATCGTACTGGGTTGCGATCAAATTTTTAAGCCACAACGATAAAAAATCGTAAGTGCGGTCCTAGCCTACGAGTCCCACACTACTTGATACCGGTTCTTATTTTGTGTCCTATGAATATTTTCATCGGATCAAAAAAAAATTCTTTCTTTCACAATTTTATGAAAGAATTTACCAAAAATTAACCCCTATTGTAGCTTTGTATGCAATCGACCAGTTTAAACCAAAAATCTATAAAATTATAATTTGTCAATCATTTTCTTCTCTACTCTTACTGCAAAGTGCCATTTGGCATTAAAAAAGCAGACGCTTTATAATAACCTTACATGTTCTAACAAAGTTTGTGCAAAATCGATTATAAATATTCTTTTCTTTGTTCTTCCAAATTACTTGCACGTCCCCTAACTAAATATAAATTCCTTAAATTTTCAATAAAATAAATTAAACAATTTGAACAACTCTCACATTTTTTCCATAAAATTATTCATTATTCCAGCTACTTACAATACCATGAGAATTTTATTTTTAAAATAAGCTTTGAAATATTTAGAAATTATTATCCCCCATTTTCAATCTTCCTACTTATCTAGTTCTTGCGATTTGCCCAACCTAATGGCCAAATAACATAAAAACAAAATAATAAGGAATTTTAAAAAGTGAGAATTTAATTATATTTTGTGGGTTGTGTTGTGATGCTAAGAAATGTGTAAACATTTTGAGAGAATTTTACACTTTTGTAATAACTATCTGGGAATAGTAGCTTAAAATAAATTTCGTGTAAACAAAAATTTAATATTGTGAGAAGTTCATTAAAATTTGTATTCACTTAAGAGATCACATTTTTTATAATGGGAAAAAGTAAAAAAAGTTGAAGAAAAACAAGTAAAACAGTCCATATTTAGAGCTTTAAACTATGGGAATCTTTCCAATTGTTAAATTAAATGAAAGTAACTAACTTTTATATCAAAACCAAACGTCTGACACCTCCTTTAATTAAGACTATGTCAAACACTTTGGTATACACTTCAGCTTTATGCAGGTACCTCCGAAAAAACGAATGAGGCCAAAGTAATTTCTCTAATGAAGATGCCCTACTAATAAGGAATAGTATAAAAAATCCAAACAAAAAATCTGCTTCGTCTGCTCAACTATTCAGGCTTCTTACAAACAAAAAAAAAAACGACTTGGACTTCTTAGACTTTGTAAGATAAGAAAAACAAAAAAAAAAACCGAATCAACAAAAAAATCTTGACCTCAATCGATGTTCATTCCCCAAAGATACCTCGGTAGACACATAAAGAATCACTAAGACAAAAAATCACCTACCATCGCATCCATCGGTCGCCTCGTTCAATTTGCATGTGGTGGCCCGTAACTATGTTATTTTTTATGCTGGAGATAAATTATTGTATCTATCCGATACCTTTCATTCTTGGAACATGTTAGTCATTCGATCTGCATAGATAGGTGCAAATAAAACTGCCCACCTTAACAAATTGATGTTCCCTTTTTATTTAAAAATAAAAGTTTTGAAAACAAAACAAAAATTGTAGGTTTTCTGAAAGCTTGAAACTTTATCTTCTATCATTTGTTTCAAACCTTGCCATTTGTGTTAAGAGTTTTTTAAAAAAAATACTTTCAAACTCAAAATTTATAAAAAAAAATAAAAATTAACGGTTCTGTATTCGAAATTGTGGGATTAAGTACCTACTGGCTTTCATTATTTTATGTCTAAATTCCTAATCGAACACTGAAAAGTAGATGATTTAATGTCTTCTAGTATCTAGTTAATGAGAAAATTAGAAATTACTATATCGACTTTTTTATTCATTTTTTACTTTAATGGGATTTATGGCAACTCAACAAAAGAATACATAAATCACGAAATGAACGAACAAAGTAAGGAAAGAAATGATTGCGTTCAGCATTAAATTTGAAAAAAAGGTGTTGTCATTTAATTTCAAATGGGTTGGCTTAGAATTTTTTAAGTGTGGAAAAAGAAGTAGATCTCAAAAAAGTGGAGTGGCGGACAAAATAAAACTTGAATAAAAAAGTAGTTTTGATAGTTTTCAATTTTTGCTCATAACCTAGATACTAGAAGCCATAAGACCATCTAGTTTTCACTCTTCGATTAAGAATTTCTGGGGACATCAAATAACACATGTCCCTCAAGTTAGCAGAGCAAGGTGAGCAGATCATATATTTTGTGATGGCATTATAAAACGCTTATTAAATGCTAGTCAAATTCCCAATAATTAAATCTAATGCCCAAGTACTTTTGGTAAGAATAACTCAATTCCCTACACTTGACCATGTTCTGCTAACTTAAAATCGAGCAGAACATATGGTCAAGTATGGGAAATTGACTTTTTTTGACTCAGACCTTCGAAAATTGTTTCCAAATTGGAGCTTTTAATTGTATTTAGGGGAGCATTTAATTAATCAAAAAGATTTGATTCGAAAAAGTGGGAAGTTTTTGAGAAAACTCGATTTTAATTTAGCAGAACATGATCAAGTATGGAAAATTGATTATTTTTTTTTTGCCTCAGATCTTCGAAAATTGTTTCAAAATTGGCGCATTTAATTGCATTTAGGGGAGCATTTCATTAATCAAAATGATTTGAGTCGAAAAAAAAATATTACATTTTTTTTTCAAAATTGTGAAAATATTTTTTTCTTGTAAAAATCAAGTTTTTTCAAGAAAAAATTTGGGTTGGTAGAGCATTTAAATAGCGCATAAAACAGGTCCAAACCCAATTTTCGTACCTTATGTTTAATCATTTTAGGAAATTGTTCTGAGATAAAAAAATGGCATAAGTTGAACACAATACAACACAACTTTTTTTTTGAAAATTAGGGCTGCCTATTTCACACTTCGCAAAATTATTTTTGGCAGTAACATTTGTAGGTATGAAAATTTGTTTGCTATCTTTTTCGGAGCATGGCAGTACAAACAGAGCACGAAACAGCAAACATTTTTTTTTTAAGAAATGTCAAAATTTCAAAAAAAAATCATTCGTTAAATTTCCAAAATTACGATTTTTTTTAATACAGGGTGTCCGCCGGGAAGGTATACTAAATGAAAGAGAATGGATCTTATATTGATAAATGTTTTATTTAATGCCGGCAATTATGTATGGAATACAATATCAGGTAAATGTCCGCCTCTTTTATTCTCACTAATGTGAGCCCTTTTGATCGTTCGTACAATTTTTTTATTTACTACAGCAGATGACAGGGGCAGCACTAGTTGGGCACATCTTATCAAAAGGTTTTTTTTCCGAAAATTGAAAATGTGTGATGCTTCACGCACATAACAACTTACACCCTAATATTCGCGCTTCCAGAAATATCCATCACTTTACCATTGAGCCCAATTTTGGAAGCAATGTCAAGTACACACACACAAATGTGCAATGCTTAACCTTGACCTATCCTTTCCATTGTAAGACTCAGAAAGTTAGATTTTTAGTAAGAGTTGTTCAAAGCCACCTTTTAATATCACACTAAGGGCCAGTTTGTTCGCATTGGGTTAAATCTGTAAAAAGCTTTTCGTAGAATCTAGTGACATGAAGCCAATCAAACAATATTGGCAATTAACAACTCAAACTATGGATAAATTGACTTAAATTGTGGTCAAGAATCACATTTACGGATTGATTAAAAATGTTTAGCTGTGAACAAACTGGCCCTTAATGTCAGTCTTACACAGGAAAAGTTAAGAAATAATAATTAAAACAATAATAATTGAAAAAAATGATAATTAAAATAGTAATATGTAATAAAAATAAATATAATAAAAATATTAATAATAAAAACATCAATAATATAATAATAGCTTAGAACTCACCCGATTTTAAGTCCTAGTGAATGTTTTTTTTAGCAGCAGCTGTTGATATGGAACGTTTTACTGGATGCTCGGATTTTCACATAAGCAGCAGAACGTTTTACGGAAGAGATGACATCACTTAAAAGATCATAACTGCGTCCTTTTGCAGTTTAGACCAAGTATTGCTTTTATATAGTTGTTTTTGTTTTAGAATATTGAATGAAGTGGTATTTTTTTCCATCATTTTTTTTTAAATTTTTTTATGTTTTATACAATTAAGAAATATAGCAATTAATATATTTATGATAGCAATAATAATAATAATAAAAATATTAATAATATACGCATAATATAATAATAGTTTTGAACTCACCTGAATCAAAGTCTTAGTGGATGTTCATTGTTTTAGCAACAGCTCTTGATGTGAAACGTTTTACTGGATTCTTGGGTTTTCAGATAAACAGCAGCTGTTGATATGGAACAAAACAAAGGCCATTTTAAGGGCGGTCTCGTCTAGAGACTATTGAACAACCCGAGTACAGTCATAAGCCAACACACTACTGAACTTCTCGTTTCTTAAGGAAACTGACTGTGATAGTTGTTGCCCTTGGCTTGGCCGTGGCTCAGGTTTTCAGGGTACTATAGTTGTTTGTCGAGCCTAATCTTACTTTGTTACCTAAATAAATGAGAGTATGGTCTCGTATAGAGACCAGGAACAGCCTGGATACGGCCTTGGCCAACACACTACGGAACTGCTCGCTTCTTAAGGAAACTTACTGTGATCGTTGTTGCTCTTAGCTTGGCCGTGGCATGTTAATAGTTGGGTTTTTTGGTAAATTATAGCAGCTTATGTGCTTTATTTTTTCAAATCTAAAGACAGCTGTCATCGTAACAAATCGTTCGTTGACTTAGGTTTTTATGTAAATAAGGGAGGGTAGGGAAGGGTGCTAGTAGTTGAGTTTAATTTTGGTATATCAATGAGGGGTTCTCCTGTTGAGACTATAGGAACAACCTGAGTACGGCCAAAAGCCATCACACTGCTCTAAGCTGCTCGTTTCTTTTTAATAAAGATACTTACTATAAGAGCTGCTGCTTTGGCTTGTCCGTGGCTCAGGAAGGGGTTAAGTAAGAGCTATTTTCAGAAGTAGTTTTTGTTTATTGGTTAATTAAATATAAATAAGGGCAGTCTTAAAAACAAACTAAGAACAGCCTGAATACGGTCTTAAGCCAACACACTGCTTATCTGCTTGTTTCTTTTTAGAAAAGATACTTGCTGCGAAAGCTGTTGCTTTGGCTTGGCCGTGGCGTGTTAATAGTTTAGTTTTTCTAAATTCCTAAAATGGGCCCTAAGCTTATTCTTCGAAAACAAAAGACGAAAATTTGTTCCATACAATAATTATTTTATAGTCAGATTCAAGGACAGGGACAGGGTGGTACTAAAGATAATATAAGAAATAAAATAACGTAGGTATGTACATATTAAAAAAGGGTGTCCAAAAATGAATTTAAGATTTAAGTTTTATGCCATTTCTGCAGTTAAGTGTTGTTAAGTCCTAAAAAAAAAAACAATGATTTGACAACTGACAGTATGGGGCTAAAAAAAATGGAATATTGCACGAGATATCAACGTGTTTCCACTGTGGAACAAAAAATAATGAGTTTTATTTAACTTCATCAGTTGTGGCTCATAACAACAAAAGGTAAACGGCTATATCAAACAGGCCGCAAATACAACTGCGAATTTTATTCTTCTGTCTCACCAACATATTGGCCATCTGATATTAACAAAACACCAGACCTTATAGACTTTTGTCGTTGTTAAAGGTACTAAACGAAATCGTACACAACGATTTATAGTCAGATCATACTCTAGTAATATTATCACTGAACGAAGCAGAAATAATAGAAAAAAGTAATCCTAAGCTCGTGAATAAAAGAACAAACTAGAACGAATTCAGAGATAAACTTGAAAGTTTTATGCAAACATTTATTGCTGATGTACAACAGGCTGCAGAAGAAGAAGAAGTAATTCAACAATTTCGAACTTGAGAGAAAAAGAAATAAAATATCCTGTCGAAATAAAAGAGCTGATATTAAAGAAAAGAAGAACTCGAAGAAAATGGCAAGCTACGAGATTTCCAGGTGATAAGTCAGGTTTTAACCGTCTTAACAACGAACTAAAGAAAAGAATCTGTGAGTTTAAAAGTGATTCACTTAGTAGATTCCTGAATAGTCTGATGGCAGGTGCTTCTACGGAATACTCCTTATGGAAAGCAGCTAAGCGCCTAAAAAGACCACAGGCGCAAAACCCGCCAGTAAACCCAAAACAAAAGGCTGATCTCTTCGCTGAACATCTCGCGAATGTTTTTAAGCCATTTCCAGCAAGCACAGCTACAGATCCCTTACAGTTTGTTGATAGAAACGACGAATGTGAAATACCTATTGTCACGCTCAAAAAAGTAAGAAGCATGTGCCAACATTAGTTGGCTAGCAAAAAATCACCAGGCTACGATCTAATAACTGATCAGGTTTTGAAAGCAATGCAATTTATAATTAATGCATGCCTTAAACTAAGATGTGTGCCACATCATTGGAAAATTGCAGTAATTGTTATACCTAAACAAGGTAAGCCACCAACAGAAGTAACATTTTATAGACCTATATCGCTATGGTAAGTTTTCGAAAAACTGCTCCTAAAAAGACTTAGCAAAATAATAGAAGAAATAAGACTAATTCCGAGCCATCAGTTTGGATTTAGAAATAAACATTCCACGATAGACCAAGAGCATCGGATTACGGATGTTGTGGTAAAGGCACTTGAAGGAGGCTATATTCTTAGATATATTATTATAATAATATTCCAGTAGACATCAACGCTATCATGGTCACCTTTGCTGATGATACTGCAATATTGGTGACAGATAAATCCGTTACGAAGGCTACACAAAAACTGCTAAATGCAGTCGATAAAATTAGTGATTGGACGCAAAAATGGCGAATCAAACTAAATAAAACAAAATCGGTGCATATAAACTTTAAAAACAGAAAAATTAAACAATGTTCCAATTCTTATTAACAGTACAACAGTACCTTACTCCAATACTGCCAAATACCTTGAAATGACTCATGCAAAGCTTAAATGTTAATAGCACATAAAAAAGAAAAGAGCAAAACTAAACTTGAAGTACAGAAAAATGTATGTCCCTCAAGTTAGCAGAGCAAGGTAAGCAGAACATATGTTCTGTGATGACATTTTAAAGCGCTTATTAAATGCTTAATAATTAATTTTAATGGTCAAGTACTTTTGGTAAGAATCGATGATCTGCTAACTTGATTTAAAATCGCAATAAAATTACGTCGAGAAATAATAAGGGTATTTATGCAACGTCGGAAAACTATTGTAAACATCGTAATCGTCGGATAGTTTATTACATCGTAAGAAAAACTGTCAATATTTGTATGAGAAATCTTTTCTAACAAATTGGAAACTTTTCTACATGAGTTTTTATCGTAAACAAAAATGGTAAATGTGGTGAAGTTTTTAAATAATTCTGAACAAAAAAGAATAATAAAAAAAAAACTAAAACATCAAAACGAGAAGCATTTGATTCAAAATGGCTGGGGAAAGATAGAATTAAAGGAAAAATAATAAAAATGGAAAAAAAAATTGGACGAAAGTACTTTTTTATTGGACGTTAAACAAACAGCGGATTAGTTTACGATGTTTACTCAAGTCCTTTCAAAAGGGTGTGTTCATAAAACGTGCATCGTCGGCCTTCTACGTCGAAAAGTTTACATCGTTGCATGAATACCCTTAATATAACTTCAAATTTGCCTCATATTTTTTAATTTTGGATTCAAATACCTCAACAACGTGATTCAAATGCAGTGGATCAAAAACTGTCAGAAAAATATATTTTGGTTCATTTTAGAGACAAACGTGAATATTTTGTCACACAATGTAGGTAATTAATGCTAACTCAGTACTTAATTTCACAATTTTGAAAAACTATCAACACAAATCTTCGCTGCAATGCAAAACTAGTCAAAGTCACAATTTTGAAAATTTTCAGGAGAGCGATTTTAAAACTTGAACTAGTAAACTATTTAAGTAAATTACTTGGCGAAAAAACAAATGTATATTTTTTTTGTTGGATTTAAGTGACTCTTGAGTTCTTAAGAGGCACTATTTGGTAAAGCACACAAAATTTAAGCTCATAAAGTAGACATAGGTTAGTTCTGCATAATGAAAAAAAAGACTAACACATAGGTTTATTTTGTAATATTAAAACTGAATGAACAACTGCTCGTTGGAACAAGACTATAAAAACAGGCAGGCGCAGAATGCAACTGGCTTTTTTCTCATGAAAAAACTCAAATTTCGAAAATTTGGAATTAGGCTAGTTCTGCATTGTATCGACGAAATACTCGTAATTAAATTGAACAAAAGGTAGACAAAAATGGGTTTCTGGCTTTCAAAAAACATATATTTTAGTATTGTTAGTGTTGCCGTTGTTATTTAATATTTTGTTCATTTTAGGTATTTTTTTTATTTCCTTCTTTCGCCTTAACAAGACAAGATAGACCCTCTCCTATATCAAAAACTACTTGTATTTCATTCTACAACAAAAATCCGGTATTATTTTGCTCCGCCGTAGTTATCGTACTCTTGCCGGGGCTTGTAAATCAACAATCAATTTTATATTCGCTTTCAAAGTGCAATTAAGTTTAAAAAAAAAACTCGGAATTTTGAAATATGAAAAGGAAAACCAGTAAAAGCACTTTAAATATATTTTAACAAAATACTATGAAAAAAGTATTTGTTGCCTTTAATTGATCTTTAATAACATTTCTTTTGCTATTTTAAAACGTTTCTGGAAATCTAATGCATCAAATCTAAATGTTAAATTTAAACTAATACCTAAGCCCATTAATTTGTTGGTTGCCATTTTAAAAAAGTGTGGAGGTATACTCGTGTAAGTGATATTTATGAGAATTAATCTTTGATAACCTTATGAAAAACAAAATACAAAATTATAGAAAGAATGAAAAATTAAAACTAAGAATTACAAAAAAAATAAGAAAATTTTGTCTTTTCTACTGACATGGAATACCCAAAAATAGTAGAAAGTAGATAGTAGAAAATAACACCCCAATTACGATTTTCTATTTCCCAATTGATAGTTGATAAACCTCGACATTTGACATAAAACTGATCAACCTTTTACAATTTTCAATTTTGTCGTAATTCGGAATGGTCGGCATCATTCCAATGATAAAAACTTTATTTGGTAAGCAGTGTCTTAAAGGTAGAGTTAAAAATTTATCAACAACCAATTTCACAATTGACAATCGTAATAGGGCCGTAAGTACAAATTTATTTAGTTTGCAATCTTGATGCTTCCTATTTTGTCGTTTATTGAAATCATAGGCAAAAAGAAATAGCTTTCTCAAATTTTCGTTAAGTAGAGGTACCTAAGGCAAAAAGTATATTACAAGAAATTTTATATCTATTTTGAGCTTCAGTTATTCCAAAGTATTTGCCGTATTTTAAAAAACAAGAAACACTTTAAAAATTAAATAAAAATAAATGCGAAGATTGATTTGATCTGTTAATTTTGCACTTGAGTATATTGCATTTAAAAAAATGGCTATTTCGATCATGTCAGTCTCGCCATTCATAAATAAGCAGCAAAAAGGGGAAAACAAAAAAAAAACAACTCACCTTTACTTATTTAAAGCTTACAAAAATCTCATATACAAATGGTAGAAGAAAAGAAAAACGAAAGGTGAAGAATTTCTGTATTTATTCCAATCTACCTAACCAACTTGTTGCAAAAAAAAAACAAATAGCGAGTGGTATTTAAAATGTTTTGTGATGTTTGAAGTCGAGATGATGAACTTTTTTTGTTGTGGCTCAAACTGAGGAATATTTATCTGTCTTCGCGGATGAAATAAATAGTTGATGTGAAGAAATCAGCGAACCTTTTCCAAACAATTGAACAAGTCTTAACTATATACGAATTTACTAAGTCTTTTGATGACGGGGCAGTTTTACCTGGTGGAGCTTCTTTGTGAGTCTCTGTTGTTAGACGAAGAGTGAAGTTTATTCATTATTCTGGAAATGATTACCTTAGGCAATAGAAGTAGGAAATGAATTGTGAAGAATAGTTGATGACTTGATATTTAATTCTATTTCTTGTTGTTCTGGATCAATAGTTAAAAGTTGTAGAGTAACTTGATATTAAGGGAATTTATAATTCAATTTTGTTACCAAAAATCTAAACCCATACCATCTTTCGTCAAAGAACTTTCTAGACTTTGTATAAAAACTGTATTAATAATAATACATAATAATGTTAATAAAGATAAGATATTGATAGTGATTAGGAGCAATCAATTTATAACAGTTTAATAGTTATTGCAGTTTATCAACATTAAAAGAAGGACTAGTCTAGAAGCTTGCCAATTCATAACGTTTATGACAGTAGACAAATTTCAATATATAACCGTTATATTAAATAATTTATAGCCATTCAAAGTAGGACAAGGTTACAGGCAGTTTTGAAGAACTATAACAGTTTAATGCCATTAAAACTAGGCCAAAACAAATGTATCAGTTTCTTGCCATTTAAACTATGCTGGGCCTTCACAAATTATAAGCCAATTATAAAATTTATAACAGTTATGACAGTTTATAGCCATTAAACGTATAAAATCAGTTCACTTTCCGTGGGTTGATATGAAAACTTTGAGTGTCTGAAGTATTCCCTCCATTAACGTTATTGAAAAAGTTACAGAAATGGTACACAAGAAAAAACTGAGCTTATCAAAGATCAAATTTTTCGTAGACAGCCAAGCTGCTATAAAATTAAAAGCCAGTGAAGCTATAAGATCCAACGCATTTGCAAAATGCCGGGGCACACTAAATAATATTTGTAACACTAACCAAGTTAAACTCTGCTGCGTTCCAGAAGATAACAATATAGAAGGGGATGCTATAGCAGATGAAGGATAGGGTTAATATCAAGTAGGGACATTAGTAGCCAGAATTGAATAAGAGACCTTCAAAACTTAAAAAAATAAAAACCTTGAGCATTTCTTCACAATTGTGCAAACTTTCCCATCGGCGTGATTAAAGAAAATTAGACCCAATAGCGAAACAGCAAATCAATAACTCCTGGACGTCCAGGAACGATTGCCTAATCTGTAAAAGTTTATGGTCTAGGATTAATGAAAAGAAAACAGTACATTTTATCACTGAGTAAAAAGAATATTAGAATCTTGATAGGTGTACTAACGGGTCATTGCGCCATTGGGTGTATTCGCTCCCGATTTCTGTTGAAGCTGTCAGGATGCCGAAGAAATAGAAACCATTAAACACCCACTCTGCGATTGTCCAAATCTCCGAACAAATCGCTGTCGATATTTTGGAAACAGGTTTGTTAGAGAACTGAACGATCTAGCGCAGGTCTCAAACATGAGCAAATTCATAGAAAGTTCAGGCTGGTTCGCAAACGAACCTGTCTATTTAAGCTATAAGCTTAGGAGCTTCCCTGCTTTATTTTGTAAGGGGATCACAATGGACTAATAGGCCCCCGTGTATGCAGCGGAGCCTGTGCTTTTCACGCCCTTCCTAACCTAACCTAATCTATTCCCTCCATTGCCAAGGTTGGGGCCCTGGCTTTATGGGTTCTCATAAATAATTAAGGTTTTATTAAACAGAGCGTTCTGTGTAAAAAAAAAATAAATAAATTTGGTGGCGCAAAAGCTCGTGGTGAAAAAGGACCTAGTGACTTACTAGGGGACCTACAATTTTTTCTGATTCCGAACGGCTAGATGAGAAGCACTTATTCATGACAAGTATACTCTTGGAGGATTTGTCAGTTCCTCGCAAGAGGCAGTACCTCCCGAAAATCATTTCTGTTTTAGGTGGCAGCGGCTGGGAATCGAACCCAGACCTTCGGCATGACAGTCCAACGCACTTATCACCATGCCACGAGGTACCACTGTTCTGTGTGGGATGGAAAAAATTGGTTGCCCGAAGTTTGCGCACCGGCAGAGAGCTCTGATGGGCCACATGAAAAGTAGTTCTATGAACATAACTGTCATAAAATGATATTTCCTTAGTCACTACCATCAAATATTTCTTACTATCTTTCAAAAAAAATTAAAAAACAGAAATGTCAAATTTATTCAACCAACGTAGTCTTCCGGTCCATTTCCTGGAAAACTATGTCATGCTCTTATAGTGTATGAAGTTTATCGGTCCTCAACTCTAAGCTCTTTTGACTCCCTATACAAGATTTTGATGTGTGCACGATGCACGAACTAATTCCTTCTTGGGTTACGATACGAATTTACAAAAATTGTAACCTACCAGGCATAGGTGTAATTCTACCGGTTTATCATCAACGTGCCAGCCGGTCAAGATAAATTAACTGAAATGCCTGCGCACACATCGACAAAAAAAATATAACTACCTATGGCAAGCATCACATTCGCATATGTCGTTTTATTAATCGTGTTAATTTTTCTTATAACAAGACCCGACCACCAAGACCAACCAACTGAACCTCCTGAATAAAACACAAAAAATACAAAGAAAACAAGTTCAGTGGCCCACAAAATGTGCTTCCTTGTACTATATATACCGGCAGTCCACAGCGCGTGGAGTTATGGAGTGCACCTGGAAGAATTTTGGTACTTACTCGCAAAACAGAGTCAGAGTCGTATAGACAGGATTTTTATATCTTTTTGTTTTGTTGTTTGAAATTTGTCCTCTTAAAATAAAAGCTAAACTGGAAACCTTATTTCACGTCAGTGTGCCCATGATTTAGAAAGGAGTGTCACAATTTTATTATTAAAGTTGTCTTTATGACTCAGTCAGTTTAAAGCTAATGAACGAGAGTGAGTCGCAAGGTTTTGCTTAAGAGATTTATTCAGTACCTAACCTTGGAGACATATAAACATAGCCCCATATTAATAAACAGCGGATAAAAACGTGTTACCATTTATGCATTTGTTAACTTGTTACTCTTATTAACAAATGTGTAATGGTCTAAGGCGTGTGTTAACGTACGGATAACTTTAACTCCCAAAATTCCGCCTTTAATGAAGAGATAACTTCTTAGCACATACGCGCACAGAATGAATGGGACCGTTTACTACGCCAACCATAAACTTTGTAAATCAGAGCATGAGTGTGACACACATGTATTAGAAAATCACCACAATTTGATGAAGTGGTGAATATTGTGCAGTGATAAATACTGGAAAGATATCGTTGCTTTAATAATACGAAAAGTCCATGTGAAAAAAGGTCTAAGGAAAAGTGACGTTAGGGAGCGGATATAAGTTTTTTATTCATACTGCTCTTTTGGGTTTTAATTATTTTTGAAATATTGGTCAGCAATCCAAACATATTGTCCTCTCACTAAGCCGGTTTACATTTCTGAGATCTCAGAGGCCTCAGAAATATAAACAAGATTCCTCACATTTCCCCATATAAAGTGAGACTTAATTTGTTTGGATTTGCTTGCTTTATTATTTTTTGTCGCAGTAGATTATTTTTCTAGTTGATTTGTTTTTGGGCTTTAGGTCAGTGTTTACTAAAAACACAAAAAAGAAATTGTTTTATTTACTTAAGCCCAAAAACAAATCAACTAGTAAAATTCAATCAAAAAAGGTCACCTATTCTACACAGCAGTAAATTATGTACATAGAAAAAAAAAAAGAGAGTTGTTTTGACAGACTGAGAGCCAACAACATAAAAAGTCATGTCATTTCCGTAACATTTTAAGTCATATCAGTAATAGCTTTTGAGGTGTTAAACCAATAAGCGTTTGTCTGCCTACCTAAGCATTTAGACAAAGTCTCTTACCACCTCAAAATTATAACTGTCTATAGTGACGTTCTGACCGAGACGTCGGTGTTGGGTGTCCTTTCTTGTTGACAGCATATATTTGGTCTTGCTTTCATTCACCGTCAAACTCATCTTCTCGGCTGCCTCCTCAACTTGTGAGAATTTTGTACAATTCTTTCAAGAGCGATGTTGCAGAAGTCGCATGACAGCGCGTCGTCTTGTCTAAAACCTTTTTTGACATCAAAAGCATCGGTGAGGTCTTTGTCGATCTTGATGGAGCAGCGTGCATTCTCCATCGTCATCCTGCACAAACGGACTAGTTTGGAAGGTGTGCCAAAACTAGATATTGCTCTATATAGCTCGTCTCTATAGATCCTGTCATACGCGGCCTTCAAAACGATGAAAAGGTAGTGGGTATTGATTTGAAACTCCTGGGTTTTTTCCAAGATCTGCCGTAGTGCAAATATTTGGTCGATGGTGGACTTCCCTGGTCTAAAACCACACTGATATGAACCTTTCAGGTTGTTGACGAAAGGCTTCAGGCGTTCACAGAGTACGGCAGAGAAGATCTTGTACGTGAAGTTAAGAAGATTGATTCCTCTGTAGTTGGTGTAGTCCAGAGGATCACCTTTCTTGAGGATCGGGCAAACAAGGATGAGGTTCCATTCCTCGGGCATGCTTTCCTTCGACCATATTTTGCAGATGAGCTGGTGCGTACTTCTAACCAATTCATCGCCAGCTCGGTCACGAGGCCATCAGCTCCAGCAGCTTTATTGGACTTAAGTTTTGATATAGCTATCTTCACTTCATCGAGATCGGGTGGACGGAATTGTTGGCCTACGTCGTCCAGGTTGAATTGTGCAATCTGCATGGCAGCAGGATCCAGTTCGTCATCGCCGTTATACAATTAGCAGAAATGATTTTTCCATATCCTCAGCACCGACTGCGATGCTACCACGATGTTCCCCTGTCCCAAAGAAGATATAAGGCAGCAAATTTTCCAAAAATCACTCATTTAATCAAGTAATGTCTTGAAATTTTGTTCCTTTCTTTCTTCTTAGGGACTAACTATAGAAAGTTTGACATAAAACAACAATTGTTCAAAAGTGCAAGCTGAATATTTCTTGTATCCACACTTTTTCATTTATTTTTCAAATTTAGCTTAGGGAGGCAGAAGGGAGGCTTAAGGAGGCAGACAAACAGTTATTGGTTCAACATCTCAAAAGCTATTATTGATATGAGGAATATTGTGTATATTTTCTTCTCCGGATCTGTCAAAAAACGGAGAAAAAATATTGAGCTCCCAAGAAAAAGAAACTGATCAAAAAATTTTTCAGGGCTGCCAACACTTTACTACACAAATGGCCGCAAATTTATAAGTTGCGTTTATTTTGGGACACCTTTTATATGCCTTTAAGGCAAAAGGTCCCTTAAACACACCTGGCGGATCCGGAACTTATTAGACAGTCTAGAAATATACCTATCTTTTGTGCTTGCTGAGCCATGGTGATTGATCGAGTTTGATTTTCAAACGAACCCAAAGTGTACCCTTTTCTAACCTACATAAAAGTCAATAAAAATATCGAAGCTAGTAACAACCATCACCATTATCGTCGCTGGCAGGCTTGATCCAAACAATCGAAATAAACCGTTTGCGTAATTGTAATTCAGCAAAGCAAATTGCAACCACTTTATCTTTGTTTTTATTTTTTTTTTTGTATTCCATTTTATATTTTTTGCAATTATAACGGGCGCTAGGCGTCCATGTTTTTGTTTTTTGTTCAAATAATTTTAATCCGGTAGTTGGTTGGGTTACATAAACTTTAAATGAAATGCAGAATAGCTCGAGAGTTGTTTTCTTTTACTATAGCAATACTGATGTGATGACATCAAATAAGTAGCAATAGTCTGGTTTTCGGTCAACTGGAAAGCAAAAAAATTAATTCGGTCAGGTGTTGAGTTTTATTAGAGAAACAGCTTTGTATCTTATTAGAACAGGAATTTCAGCTTTTTTCATTATTTGCTTCAGTTAGGTAAGAAAAGGGGTATAATGTATGTTATATATTATAATTAGGTATAGCGCAATTGAAGTTTTTTAAGTTTGTTTTTTTGTTTGCATTTTATATTTTATATTATTTTTGTTTACAATTCTAAGTTCATGCTTTGAAAATTCTGAGAACAGGTATTAAAGAGACTTGCCCTGTTTAAAGGTCAAAGAGTTTGTTTGTTATTTTATGTAAATTCAACACTTCATCTGATGTGTAGAGTATTGATTTACCTGTTATTAACGTTCAATTAGATTTTCAGTTGGTATGTTGAAACAAAAAGTTTAACATAAAAAAATATTCTTTTTCTTAAAATTAATATTAACAAATAAGAAGTTCGCAATATAAAACTCGACTTCCACATCTTACTTTTTGGGTTTTCGAGCGATTTTATTCACATCTTGTATTACGAATTTTCCTTTGGCCAGTTCAATTTTGTTTTTAAATTGACTATTTAAGGACTATTGCTTAAATAGTCCTTTTATTAATTTTACTTTTAAAAATACATATTAAATATTGTTTTTATTTTTTTTTTCAGGTGCGCACTTGATAATTGTTTTTCAATTTGAAGCATTAGTAAGTAAACATCAATAGCAGTATTAATAAAGAAGTAATATCCACTCCCTAACACATGTATTAACTGGCACATGGATAGACAACTTATATTCAAACTCAAAGCTTTTGGTTTTCCGACCATCTTCATAGCATGGATTAAATCATACCTTGAAAATAGATCTTACCAAGTAAAATTTAGAAACTTCCTTTCAAACTCGTTCAATGCTCACTCAGGTGTACCCCAGGGAAGTCATCTGGGTCCGTTACTTTTCATTCTAGCTATAAATGATGTTACTTCATGTATACGTTTTAGTGATATTCTTATATATGCTGATGATATGAAGATTTTTAAACAAATACAATCTGGTCAGGATCACATTCTGCTGCAGGCTGATATTGACAATTTTAATGTCTGGTGTTGCAAAAACGGCCTCTCTTTAAATCCCGTTAAATGCCAAACTATAACTTTTTCTAAAAAACGAGTAGTGGGTGCTTTTGATTACTCCATCTCGCTGCACACACTCTGTCGTGTTTTAAGTTTTAAGGACCTGGGTGTTCACTTTAGTTCTGACCTAGGTTTTATAGAACATATTAATTATATTGTAAATAAGGCGAGTTCCATGCTTGGATTTATAAAACGTAAGGCAAAGGAATTTAACGATCCGTATGTTACTCTTTCGTTATACAATTGCTATGTACGACCCCATCTTGAGTACGCTTCCCAAGTATGGGCACCTTTTTACGAAATTCATAAAAGCCGTATTGAAGCAATACAACATAGATTCATTCGTTTTGCCTTAAAGGGCCTTCCCTGGGCTAATCCGTATAACCTGCCACCTTATGAACACAGAATTCAGCTTCTGCAACTTCAACCTTTATATCAAAGGCGTGTTAATAATGATTTAATATTTTTTCATCAACTTATCAATGGTGAAATTGATGCACCTGACTTGTTAGCCAATGTAGGCATTAATTATCGCGGAGGATCCCACCACCTGCGAAGGTTTGAACTTTTTCACGTTCCTTTTCACAGAACAAACTATGGCACACACGAACCTCTCAATCGTATGTGCAAACTTTTTAACTTAAACGCCTCATCTATTGATTTTAACATGAGTAAAATAGAATTAAAAATAGTAACTATTTCGAACCAGTGCTCCACTTTCGCTAATGTAGAAATGTTTTAACTTTGTATATTTATTGTTGATTTTTATGTTATATCTGATTTTGTATTTTGTTGTAATTTTGTTAGTTTATTGTATTTATGTATGTGCTTGTGTTAGTTTGCTTAATTCAACTAACCACTAACACATGCACTCATGATGAGCCTCTGTTTGTAGATTGCAGCTTGCTCTAAGCTCACTACAACAAAGAATCTGAAGTGAAAAAAAAAAAAAAAACTTGTCCGTTTCCTAACTTTTCTTATTAAAAAAGATATGATATCTTTCCAGTATTTATCACTTCACCAAATTCACCACCTCATCAAATTGTGGTGATTTTCTTATACGTTTGTCACATGCATTTACTGCGTTCTGTCACACGTGTGCGTGTAGGTACGTGTAAAGAAGTTATCCGTTCATTATGCGAGGAATTTGGTGAGTTAAAGTTCCACGTAAATTAACACAGGTCACAGACTAAAGTCAACTTGTTATTAAGAATTGCAAGTCAACAAATGCATAAACGCTAGCATGTTGTTATCCGCCTTTTATTAATATGGGAGAAAATCTTTCAAATTGAGGTGTTAACATCATATCGCTTGGTATGAGGAAAATTTCGAACATAGCTGCAACGGAGTAAAAAATTACTTGATCATCTTGAATTCGGTCTCGTAGGCTTATCTGCAATATTATGTTAGTCTGTTCTCGGTATCGTCTCAGTTTCTTCAAGTTTTTTGTCGACTCAAGAGTTTCTTAATGTTAATTTCGAAAATATTTATTTTTACATAGATATATGTAACTTTCACACCGTAAACGCTGTTAAACATTGATTCATGCTAAACTTTTTGTTGACGATGTGAATATCTGTACAAATGTGAAGATAAGTTTTGACTTCCTATGATAATAAATTAAGATATCAGTTAGTATAGACAACAGACATTTATAAAAAAACGTATAATGATGAATGATATCCTAAGTTTTAACATTATCTGATCCTCTATACAAGAAAAGATTAATACTTGTGCCCTAAGAGCGGTGCCAAACCAGAAGTTTTTGCCGCCCGCCCGTCCTACGCAAACTGGTATTTTTTTGAAATTTATTTAAGATTTGAATTGCCCACCATGACCATCATTTACGCAGTAAAGTGGTTGAAACCCTAAAAAAAATGATTTGACAGCTGACATATTACCGAACGTGAAAATGGAACATGAAGCTGAATCGAGACATTTTTTTTTATTCGATGAACGTATTATAATAATATAATTTATTGAAAAAATCAAGGAAACTGGATCAGTTTATGATACTTAATACACTGAACACAACAAAAAAAACCCCATCAAATGTCAATATCAAAGCAGTGCCGGTACAAGCCGATGTACCACAAGGAAGGGTCCTAGAACCAGCTCTGTATCTGTTATATACAAGCGATATTTTAGTGGACATCAACATGATAGCATGGCCATCTTTGCTGATGCTTTGCAATTTTGGTGCCAGATAAATCCGTTACGAAGACTACACAAAAACTGGTAAATGCAGTCGATAAAGTTAGTGATAAGCAAGTACTGAAACCCGTTTGGACATATGGCATCCAACTATGGCCCTGTACAAAGAAAACAAATGCTGAAACCATCCAAAAACTCCAAAGCAAGGTCCTTCGTGGAATGATAAATGCCCCTTGGTATATAAAAAAATAGTGATCTACATCGTGACCTTCAAATTGAAATGGTTACAGAAGTGATTAAAAAACACGCTGTATCACACAATCAGCGACTGCAAAGTCATACTAACTCCGAAATGGAGACCGTCTTCAATGTACGAGACAATGTTCGGAGATTAAGAAGAACAAAGCCTCATAAGCTGTTGGTCTAAAAGCTATTGAAGTGTAACTAAACAAAACTTAAGCTTCCCACAATGTGATTTATAACTTAAGAAAGAAAATTCCTTTGTCGATCTTTCATAGATTGGTCCTAATTCACCGGTGGGCTTAGTGTGGTAAGAGTCCCAAACAACTCAGTACCGATTCTTACCGAGTGTCTTCTGAAGATTCCCATCGGATACAAAAAATATCAAAGCAGTGAGTAAGAGTGTTGGTGAAAGTCCACAAACATTAATTTGGCGTTATGGAGAAGAATTGAAATTTTTAAAAAGCTCTCTACAGCGTATGTATGCTCTCTGTGAAGAACTGCGTCTGAAGACTTAATGACCATCACAGTGAGCTCGTTGAACTGAAAGTTTTTGAATGAACAACAACTTCTTGACTGAGCTATCACAATTTTGAATTTGGTCATGTAAATTTTCAACAAACAAGTGCGTAAGTGCTAGGAAAACCTTGGAGGCTGTATGTCCGATATTCTATTCCATACATAACCCTATCTTGTAAACTCTATATGAATATAAAAACAACAATCTTAAGAAAAAACTCATTTTCTAATTAAAATCTTAAGTACATTTTGGGACACCCTTTTAAAGAGATATGCATAAAAATAAAAATAAATTCAAAAACTTACTTTGAAAGAGATATTAAATTTGACTGCACTTACCTAAAAATAGAAAAGAAAATTTATTAATATTTTGTATATTACCATTTTTTTTAAATAATATATTATTAACCGTATAATTAATAAGATAGAAATTTTTGCAAATAATTATTATTTTTGCCTTTGAATCGTTATAGTAATTTATTATAGTGTTTGAGATGATTGCTAGGAAAAAACTGGAGTTTACGTGACGAAGATAATCTTCGGCTTTACCTAGCAAAAGCTTAAACAATGTAAATGAATATGCCACATTATATTTACAATTTTTTTATAGATTCTAACAAGGGCTACATCGTTCATTGAAAAAAATACACTGATTGCTGACACAAATTCAAAATCATTCTTCCATTAATGCAAGCCTTAAAAAAAAATTTTATCAAAGCTTAAAGTGTTGAGAAAATTCAATTAATTGCTGTAAAATAAATGGGTAAACCAAATTTTTGTTATTTTAACAGCTGATTTGACGTCCGAAATCTCAAAATGAAGACAGTAAATGTAAGCTTTTAATAAAAGTAATAAAAGATTTCATTCAAATTGAATTCGTTCATTGAATTGCTAAAACAATTTTAGCTAGAAGAAAAGAGTGCTATCCTAATTCTTGAACAAATATGAACTTCCGAGAAAAAAAATTAAAAACCGTTGTTGGAGCAGTTAAAAAAAATATATGTTCATATCTTTACCTACAATTTTCCAAAAAAATTTTAGGAAAAATTTTGGTATGCAAATTTGAAGTTAAGATAAAAATTAAATTTAAAAAAAAATACCCAGCCGATTTTGAAATATCAAATTTTCAAAAAAATGTTTTGAGTTTTTTTTTATTAATTTATAAAATAATTGTTTTTAATTTTGATGCTTTATTTTTGAAACTTATTTTCCCGAAAAACGATTTGCCGTTGTCACGTTTTCCCGCGTCAAGTTTGGCCGAAAAACAATTTCCCGTCGATCGTTTTCCCGAAAAACGAAATCCCGCCGATAGTTTTTCCTTGTAACGTTTGCCCGCGGATTCCTACTATTCTTGATACAAAGCAACAGCTCTGTAATCTAAATAGATTCTTATAGGTTTTTGTGGCACCAGCCAATCAATGAGTTATTGAATTTGGATTTCAATACTGTTTTTGTTTTTGACAATATAAAGAAGACTTCTCTGTATTGCAGCCACTCCGCCTTTTAAAAAGTATATAAATAGTAGTGCATGCGTTCTTCTTAGAATTCAGTAGAGGCAAGGCCTCATTAAGAGATAATAATTGGATTTTCTTTTAGGTTGTTGGGATGGGTAGCTGACGACGACGACCACGACGATGACAGCGTCGATGTTTTGGTGTCGCGCAGAGGCTTTTGGCGGGAGGCTTTCATTTTTTTAATTTTACCTAGAAATGCATTATTTGAGCGCCAATAATAAGTTTTCTTGAGCAAAAGTACCTTGGGTAGCGAATAAACGCGAATAAGCAGTGAGGCATGTATGGGGGACATGCTACCCCCTGCAACCCCCCTGCTTGGGCTCACTGTAGGATTTGGGGTATGTAAAGTTTCTTTTGCATTTAAGGAATCTGGAGTCATCTTTTATGATGAAGACTTTGAAGCCTCTAAGACGCTTAGTTTAGCCGCAAATCGCGTTTAAAGATAAAAGTTAATTTTTTAATATAATTTGATGCATTATTTGAGTACCAATGTCAAATTTTCTTGAGCAACAGTACCTTGGGTGGCCCGCTTCGCGGTTATCTGGATTTTAACCCTCTTTTTTGGGTCCTCTGTCCCACTCACGCAATTCCGCTGCTTCGCTTCGGGTATGTTAAGTCGTCAGGCAGGCGCCAAGGTCAATATTATCTTGTGTGGCTCAGAAGCGCATAAAATTACCTTATATTTATGGCAAAATAAACTTAATTTCCCTTTGCAATGTTTTATATAGCCGTAAAGAGAACTTTTTATAGCTAAACTGCACTTCAATAGCGTTTCAAGCTGTATGACAGAGAAAATCTTGAGCTATTTTTATCGTTTTCGGTGTCATCAGCGTTGAAATCGCCGTTGAATCTTCGCCACGAATTTCAATGATATTAACTCATTTCATATAAATCTGAGATTTGAAACTGTGAGAATCAACAAGAACGAACATTCAAAGAAGTTAACAGATAAAAGTAAAATTAATTCCGGAATAAAATTCAGTCCTCACTAGGGACTCGGTAGAGTAAACATCTGTAAGAGATAAAAACAGAATTTTCGTTTCGGGTGGCTGGGTGACGAGGACGCTTAAGATAATTTTAAGCGTTTAAGGAAATGCTTTCGTGCTTAAAATGAATGTTTTTCGCGCTTAAAATCCATCATAAATTTTGAAGAATTTTTTGCTTAAAATTGTTTTAGAAGAATTAAATTCTTGTGAAGCTTAAAATGGTTTTTAAGCATTTGAAACAGGAATTAGGTTCTTTTGGCTTTTTTGAGAATTTTAATTTTTTCCGAGCTTAAAATCCTTCAAAATATGTAAGTTACTTAAGTAAAATGTTTTTTTCAACAATACGAAAAAGTTCTTTTCAAAAGTAGTAAATACTTTTTGCAATCCCGCCAGAAAATCTATACGATACTGTGCCACGGTATATCGTGCAAAACGATACACGTGCAAATGATTTTCGGGATAACGTAGTGTTCCCATACTGATAAATACTTAGTTGCTTAGTGTAAATTTTGTATTTATTTTATAGTAAACCGTTCGTAATTTAGAACTCTGAAAAGATTTTATTAAAATCGCAGAAGCCGTTTGCGAGTAAAAAATAGATTGATTTATTCGAGTTCTTAACATTTTCGTTATTTTTGTATAGGTAAAAGTTAAATTATTTTGTAAAATATTCTTTAAAGAGTTAAGAACCATTAAACACTGATAAAAAAAATCGATTAAGTAGTTTTTGAACTATTGATTTTCTTTTTCATTTTGTAAAACCCAAAAACAAAAACTTTAAAAAAAGAAAAAAACCAGTGGCGGATTCACCAAAAGCCACTATGTACCTAACACATTTGAAGAAAATTAATCCAGCCGTTAGGGCTGCAGCCAAGCAGACAGAATTGTGAGACCCACTTTTTTGCTTCCTTATCATCGTTATGACAAGTCAGATCAAAATCTCGAGTTAATTTTTCCACGAATACATAATTTGCCATAACTTGTCCTCTTTATCGCAAGTAAAAAAGTTTCAAATTTTTGAACGACAGAAATTAGAAATGCATCTGCTTATTTCAAGTCAATTCAATTCAATTCCATTTAATTTTTATAAATTTATCAATTTACAATATAAAATCTGCGAGCCCTTATCAAAGGCTGTTTTGAGTTAAACTAAACTTTTTTTTATTAGGTAGTGTTGATGAACTTCTTCAAAAGTTTCTTTCTCAATTAATCCGGGGTGATGTTCTGTAGTTCCCTGAGAAGACTAACCGATAGTTGTTGTCTACCGTAGGAGTTTTGGAATCTTGGTATTTAAGGGAAACCAGGTACTCTTATTCTACTGTTGACCTCAGGATCAATTGCTCGTTCGTATTGTTGATCAAAATAGTATTCTTCTAGTATGTTTAGCTGAAAGAGTTGTCCGACGTTTAACAAGCCAATCTCTTCATACTTCCCTTCCAGGTTGATATTGGTGTGCCAGGTTGTTCCATGTTTCGCTCTTATCAAGATTTTAACTATTCGGTTTTTTGTTATTTTTTGGAGCTCTTGCAAGTAACTCGATGTTGTATTTCCCCATGCTAGTATTCCATATCTTAATATCGACTCTACTAGTGAGTAATAAAATAAGCTTGTTTCAGAACTGTGAAACAGTTTTACATAGACATACTGAGATGATGAAGAGCATTAACTGCTTTTCAAAGTCTTTTACATAGCTTTGTGTACATCCCATTTGAGGAAAATTTTTGTTTAATTAAAAAAGAAAAACTTAATGTTTGGTGTTAGAAACCAATCAATGTTTCAACACTACATCAATTATTTAGTTCACTTGTAAAAACTATTTCCCACATTTCTATTAAAATATTTTTGTTTTAATTACTTTTTGTTTCGCTTTCCGCAATCAAAACACACTCTATGCTTATTTTTGTATGCAAAATACTTTTTTTGTATTTGTTTACATTTGAGTGGCTTTCAATCTTCATACTTACTTTGAGTTCGTTGCTGGTGTGGTGATGTTAAACAAAACAATTAAAATCAATTTATTAATAGATTAATTCAACTAAAGAGAAAGTCCCCATATTTATGAAAATAAATAGATCTCTAATTTATTATTATTATTTTTTTTGTATTATTGAAAAAGAAAACAAATCAGAAAAGAAAAAAAAAAACAATTTGAATTTGCGGTTCCCCATATTAGTTTCATATAATGTGAATAAATATGAAACTCAATCATAAAGCCGCAGTATTTATTGATTAATAATTTTTTTTGTTTCTTCATTTGTTTACAAATTACGACCGAGTGTGCGATACTAAAATATGGTCAACTTGAGATAATTGTTTATAATGGCAAAGCCATTTTCGAAATCGAAATCGATTTCTTTTTTAATTTTACCGGTGCCTAAGCCAATATAAAGGTAAAAAAGATTCTATATTCAAAGAGGCTCAGGCTCGTAAAGGAAACGTCAATCATTGAATGCCTTTGCCTCCCAAGTCCCAATACACACTGAGAAAGTCATGTTCGCGACACTCTCCAGAGAACCCTTTCCAAATAGTATGAAATAGATTGATCGGATTGTAAGTTTTTGGGTTTCTTTTTTTTTTGTAAATTTTGAAATTTTGTAAATTCAGCGCCACCTATTGAAAAACTTGAAAACTTTTTTATTTACGTTTACTTCTTTCTTCACAGCAATTATATACGTGTTTTATTGAAAAAGTTATAGCTAGCACAGTAAAATTCCCCTTGGCAAACAACAACAAATCCAAAAGTGTCGGTAGATAAGTCAGTAAAAAAGTGGACATAAAATTTGAGATAAAGTTTCGTTAAGTTTGAAGTTGAAGTTTGGGTTGAATATAAAAGTGAGTTTTATTGGTGCATTGACTGAATTTCAATTGCTGGTTATAGTGATTGAGTAAGTGGTTTTACTTTATAAAATGTTGATAGTAAATTGTAAAAAAAAATTGATAGAGCTGATTTTTTTTTATAAATCCAATATGACAGTCTTAAGAAGAGTTTGAAGAAGATACAATTTCTGAAAGTATATGAGTGAACCCAATTTAAAAATTTGATGATGTATCTAGACGAAGACACTTATAATAGAGGTGCTTTAACAGGATAGACAAATACAACAACAAACAATGCTGTAAAACCTATTTTGTTCTTCTTCTCTATCATCATCATTTATGCTTGATTAAAATCTTGCCAAATATAGTTTTGTCTATTGAAATTCATATACAGCTTTAACTTTTACTAACCCCGTATCGCAAGTAAAAGTATGTCATTTGGAGATTTAAATGAAAGTCATCATCATAAACATTTGACAGTTCACTCAACTAAATTCAATGATATATAGCTTGAAGGCATAGTTTCATTTTGGCCATCAATTTTATAAGTACCGATAAGTCGAAGTGGTTTTTTTTTTAAATTGATTTTTATAATTGCGGAACCGGATTTTGAACTTGCACGTTTTCGTTTGTATTTTCAGTCTTATTCCTTTTTCAATTATTACTACTATTATTTTGCTATTATATAAAATAAAGGTGTTACAAGGTGAACTTGGTTTACTATTTATAAATGTTGTATAGTGCTATATTGATTATTCTAATGGAATATCGTGAATGAATTCGTGACATGAAACCAATTATTTTCTTTCGAACACGTTTCAATTTAGCGCACTGTGCGAAAAAGATAAATTTAAAATATTTATTGTTATATAATATATTGGGAAGTTGATTTTAAGACAAAAATCTATGATTGTAACTTTTGTTTGATCACTCTGGATAAAGCTTAATGGAAGAGAAATAGGTATGGGTAGGTTAGGTATACAAACATTCAATGGAGAATTAGATCATTTAACTTAGATATAAATACAAAGGTGTTCCAAACATTGAGACATTCTTCATTTAGTGATTCTTCTTCAATTGGCATATTAAGGCCACTTAAAAGATGTACTGTGCAACTTCAAAAATAAATATTCGTCAACTTTTTGTATGGAAATTGGAGGTAGAAAATTGACCCAGCATCTACGTTTATAATTAAAAAAAACAAGTGGTGGCGTTGTTATTGTTTTTCTTCTGCCGCCATTTCAAAAATGCATTTTAACCAATAGTGCTAAAACAACATTGTAACAAAGTAATACTCGTACATCAATAAAAAAGTGATTATTGTCAACGAGAAAAATGGGAAAAAAGTCAAAAGTAAAAGTTCGTTTATTTGCAAAATTAGAGTGAAGTTATTCGGAACTAAAACAATTTTAGTGTAGCAGTAAGTGAAAATGGCGATTTTTTAAATTATAAAAAAAAAAAACACTTTATACATAAACACTTACATTAAAGCTAAACTCATTAAATTCTGATTTAAATTTAAAGTCTAGCTCGAATAAAATCTGTAGTACGAGTTCAACCTCAATTTGTTAAAAAGATGGTCTCATCGACACTAACTACTTAACAATTTAGTGTTTATTGTTCAGGAAAAATTAAAGAACTGAAGCATAAAATTTTATAAACAATTGTGAACTCGTGTCGCGCAAAGAGCTTAAAATAAGGTGTCTATAATGTTGTGCCAGCAACTTTATATTCTTAGGGCCAGTTTTTCAGTTCGAGATCATCCAAGTCTCGGGGTCAAACCTGATTTAACTCCAGATATGAATTTTTCAGTCAATTGAAATCCTGAATTAACTAATTGGGCGAGTTAACTCAGGGACTAAAATGTTAGTTTTTTTTTTCTTTTTGTAGTGCCACCTCAATTTTGAAAGTGGAAGTAATTGAAAGTGCAATTCCGTTGTTGCGCCATCTCCATTTCGATGCATGAAAGGCAAACAGAGATGATAACATAGTGCCGCAGATCTATGACAATAGATTCTTGACAGCTGAAAGATAAAGTCAAAACTGTTCCGGAGTTAACTCGAGGTTAATTTATTTTCAGGATTAGCTAACCCTGATTTAACTCAGACATAACCGTAAACTGAAAAACTGGCCCTTAATGAAAAAAAAAACAATTATTTTTATTTAAGAAAGTTATAATTTAGCTCCTTATTAAAAAAACTCATTAAGTGGTATTAAAAGTTTTGCACATTTCTTGTCCCTTATCTGTATTTGCCCTTTTGTTTTTGATCTAAAAAACTGCATTGGATTCAGCCAGAAAGATCCTTGTTCTAACATCTACTTAACATCGAGCTAGTGTCTAAATGACATTCTTCAAATTTGGAAACTTTATGAACATGTTTCTTGAAAAAATATGTTCCCAATTAGTAAAGTAAAATGGACGTTACGTCGCTAATTATTGTTTGGAGTTATCATGCTATAATTTGTAATCAAAACTTTTTTTGGAAAATATTATTTTATAAGAGAAAATTAAAATCTGTAGATTCCTTACTGGAGAAGAGTCTTTATTCAATAAAAGTTAAAGAAAGGGTACAACAAGTGCTTTTGGTGAAAAAAGGACAAAATTTGAAGTGCTGAAACAACCGTTCATTTCCAGGCAGACCAAGAATCCTTACGCTTAAGAGAAAAACTTATTGACAGCTGGAAGTGACTAACAGAAGTTAAACTTAGTTGCAAATGTAAAGCAAAACGCCAGCTCTGTCTGATAGATGTGTGAGACCACGCCTAATGTTCCACAAAGAACATACAAAATTAGACGTTTTACTTTAACATTACTGCAACTGCATCTGCGAAATACAGCTACAGATACACCATTGTGTTAGCCAGGTAGAGTCAAGCATCATATCAGTTAACTCGCCCTTGGATAGATTAGTAAAATCCTGCAGGGTTTGCCAAGCGGAAGTGATGACAGTTTGTGAGGTTAGAAAGAGTACTTTTATATGTAAACAGTCAAAAGTCATACTTTTAGTCAGCTATTGTTGGCATTTCTTGTAAGATATTTTCGTATCTTAAATTTTTTTCATTTTTTAACATCACAACACAGACCTATATCAAGATTGCTTTTGATACAAGTTGGACCGCTGCCATTGGCAGCCGGATAGCCTTTGATGTAGACCCTATGACATTTATGTAGGCATATAGTAACGAAATGTCAGATAAACCGTTCAAAAATGGGCCATTTCTTAATTCGAACCGAGAAGAAAAAAAAAGAATTTTCTTCAAAGCTGCATACGACAGATAGTTGACAATTATATTTGATATATCTGAATGGTTACTGCCTGAACAGAATAGTCACGGAGCTGCAACTGGAATAGCTGTCAAAATGGTCAATAATACGAACTGAACACGACGCAGCTGCAGACGGAGCTGCAGACGCAGCTGTACGAGTTGGCAAACTTTAAACTTTTGCATGCAGCATTTTTGACGTTTCAATATTGTGAGCGCCACCAAGTGTTTACATGGGGGTTGGAGAGAGTTTCAAACTTTTTTTAATCTCTGATAAAGACGTAAAGTAATTTTTAGCTTCCATTTCATCAGTATCCATTTGTATTTATGTTTTAATTTTTTTTTTTGTGTTGAATTAAATTCGCACAGCTGACTTCAAATGCCAAAAATGTAAGAAAGCCTGATTTACAAAAAATCAGGTTCAGCATTTTTTATAGCTATTCCAGTTGCAGCTGCAGCTCCAGTTGCAACACTCTACTCTCGTCAGGCAGTTACGAGGAATCTATAGCCGGATATTTGAAAGACATAAATCTAAACATTTACTCCAACTAAGCAACCTTCAACTGTACTTTTAGGTTGTAATTCTAACGGGTCGCAAGTCAATGGGAACCTACTTGAGCAGAAAAAGCATCGGTTCATCTGACCTATAAATAGAATACCAGGATCAAGAGGTGGAGGAAAGGTCATTTTACTTCATTTGTGAATGCAGCTAGCAGCGAGCTTGGTGACGCACATAGGAGTTTTTGAAATTTGAGTACAAAAACAAGATAAAAGTTAATTTTTTCAAAGCCAAAATTGGAATCTGTTTTTCTTGTTAATTCTCACGTGGAATACCTAATTAAGTGAAAGAAATCGATTGTGAATTTATCACATTTTTCTTTTAGGTATCAACATTCAAAAAAATTTGTAATATGTTTCATTTAAGTGCGTTTCACATGAGCCACGAAGTGCGAATACGAATAAATTTGTTTAGGCAATTCGAAGCTCAAATATCAACAAATTCTTGTTTTTTACTTTTCGACAAACTGAATAAACGATCCTATCTACAGTTTTTAAAAGAAAACACGGCCTAAAATTAGTCTATATTGTTTAATTCAACATTTTTTTTATTTTTTACACGACCAACGAGATATTTTCTACGAATTGTCAAACACAACATCAGGACACATTCCACAAATCTGCGAACGAAAAATTTCACCTCAATTAACCTCAATTTTTTTAGCACCTATTCTACTGTTTTATTTGGTGTAACGATTCGTGTCTGTTGGCGACCACTCATGTGAAAGAAATGTCAAAATTCGCGACCATTCGCAATTCGCAGTTCGCTATTCGCAGCTCATGTCAAAGGAACTTTAGTTGCAGATGTGAACTATTTATATTAAGCCTTTTTAACGATGAACAGTTTCATGTTTTTTTGGAATTATTGTCTTAAAATTGCATAAACTAACTATCTTTGATGGTACGTTTTCATTTGGTTTGATAAAATAAACCTTCAAGCTTCGATTTCGATTCTAAAAAAAAATGGTTGCAGCAACTTCTTACGATTTTATTTTTTTTTATGTCGTATCGTATCGTTTTCCTAATTTCATGTGCCTTAAAACTGGCTCTTAATTATTCTGTTAAATTTCTTTCCGAATGCATTTTGATTTACTAACGTTTTATATAAGAATATAAGGTGAAGGTTGCAGGGCTATAATTTATCATCATTTCAATCTTTTTCATACCAAAGTTTTCAATTAGCACATCATCATCATTATTAGCCACATCCGCAAAATCTTATATTCTAATTTGAGCTTATTTTTTCAAAGTAACTGTTTCTTCCATACTCATACATAAAAGTAACTCAGGCCTTTAACAATAACCATTCTTTCATTCTCTCAAGATCTCTGAATTCTGATTGTATGCCTGTATACGCTACCACATGTAATGCCATTAAGGAAATCCCACCTCTGAACTGTTGTAACCACTTTATTGTCATTCATCTTGAAAAAAACATAAATACATAATGTGTAAACAGGTGTTCACACTATGTTTTGTAAAAAATAAATTAAAAAAAAAAAAAATTAAACTAAACTATCTGAGAACACGGAGGAGAACTGTTGTAATTTACTTTACTTCATTTCACTTACATACGAGTAGAGGTGGAAATTGAGAATTCCCATGCAACCTTCTGTTGCACAGATAAATAAGTTCAAACACCTTCACGGTCCTAGAAGCACTATATAATATATTTTATTTTTTTTCCTTGCATTTTTTTATTTTATTTTGCCCACCCCTACGTGCTGCAATATGTTAGTACATTGGGTATTGTTGTTGTTGTATCTTTTCTGAAGTATCTCTACTACTCATGCAATCCAACACAAATTCCATAGACAACAATTACTCGCTTATACTGATGTACTGAGTGATGTTGTAGATAGTTTTGTATCTATCTATGCAACACACAAGTGCAACAGAGCTAATTAAAATGCAAACTGCAGAAAGCCGCTGTAGGTATATAAAATTATTATGGAAGTAAATTCTCAATAAAATTTTCAAATAACCCGACGCGCTATTCAGTTGTTCATACTAACGTAAAGAATGTTTTCATATCCCGGCTATAAAGTGCATCTAAATACGGGGAAGAACGTGCACGAGTAATTATTCATGCCTCACTGGGGAAAATGAATTCGGGAAATTATTATTGTTTTTCTATTAATCAAAAAAAGAAATAAAAATAAAACACAAACAATAAAAAAAATAAATACAATTTTCTTCATGTTGCTAAACGATAAATGCCAATGCATTTAATTAACACGAATATGCGGTATGCTCTATTATATTTTTATTATTTTAAATTTTTTATGATCGATGTGTGAAATCATTGAAAAATTTTGAAATTAAAAAAAAAATTTAAATTAAATGCACGAGTGGGTCTCACGTATTTGCCTCTAATGACTAGACATAGTGTAGACACTTCATTATGGTAACATTGTTTGAATAAATTGTGAAAAATTCATGTTAAATAAAAATCCAAATTTTAGTTTTAATAAAATAAAATTAAATTTAAATAAATAAAATAAAAGGAAGAATGTATTCAAGGTTCAAAAAATATATTCAAAGTTCTAATTTCAAATAAAACGCCCACACACAAAAACACAATTAAAAATTTGAATCAAATATAAAATCTCAATGGCAACACTTATACATACAGTGCGGTTCACATGGTTAGCCGCACCATGTTTCTCTTAATAAACTTTAGTTTTTCTGTTTGTTTTTTTTTTTTTATGAACTACCAAACAATCCATTTATTTGAAAGGTTATTAAATTCTCTTAGAAAAAACCTAAATTCAAGATTAGTGAGAGACACTTATCGGTTGTTTTGATCTCTTTCTTCCCACTTGTGCAAAAAAAGCTCAAATAAATCGGTTCACTTCGTTAGACGCAACTGTTAAAAGTTTGAAAAAAAGAAGTTGATTGATTTCTATAATTTTTTTTTGCTTTTTTTATTATTATTGCAAATATTTTTCATAAATTCAATACTTTGTATAACCTCCACGACTTGAAATGGCATCAAAAATTCAACTTTTAAGAGATTCATACAGTTGTTTTAAATAATCTTATGAAATTTTAGACCAGGTTTCTTTAATTGCGGCAATAAGCTCCTCACAGCTTTCATACTGCTTGCCTCCTTCATATATATGACGGGTCAGCCATCCCCAAAGCGTTTCAATGATGTTTAGATTAGGTGAGTATGGTGGCCACGGCAAAATTCCACATTTTCACTAGCCAGAAATGCTTTTACAACGTGCACCTTCTGGATCGGAGCATTATCTTGTTATAAGATCCACTTGATTGGTCGAAAAAGCTCTCTTATGGCTGGAAAAGCTCTTTGCAATAGAGCTTTATAAGACATTCCTGTCAATTCGTGAGACACAAAAACCAACTCAAAGGCGCCGTAGTATGAAATGGCCCCCATACCATAACTCCTCCTTTCTTGGAATGATTACGACTCAAAAAGCATTCGTCTTTGCTGATGTCATGGAAATAAAAATTATATCCATCAGGACCATTTAGGTTGAACTTTTCCTCATCAGAAAACACCTCATTTCTCCAATTTAAAACACTCCCAACCTGGGTATCCCATGGGACGACGCGCGAACTCCAACCGAAGTTCCTTTCTTGCATCGTTCAGTGGTGATTTTTTTTTTAACTTTTTGAATTTCAAGTGTGGAGCACCTAAAATAGCTCGACGAACCGTTGATTTGCTGCCACTTACCCCCGATGATTGTCTGTTTTTCATGGTAGAGTATGCTGAATTTAGGGTAATTCTTATTATTTTTCGCTTCTCGTGCGGTGACTAAAAAACGTTTTTTGCTATTTTTAAGATAAGGTAACAATGCGAGAATTTACTGGCAACAAAATTAGCAATCTTTCCTGAAAATAGGCACAAACTCCCTTCTTCAAAATTCAGTTAAAATCTTTGAGTCTCAAAAAAAAAATGTATTGGTTTTTAGTCTCCATCAGAGCGCACATAATTTTAAATACACGCTAAATTGGGTATTATATGGCTACACATGTGAAATAAGGGATTTCTTGGAGAGAGCTGGATTTATTGTAGATAAAGTGAAAAGCAAAATACCAAATTTCATTTAAGATCGATTTCAATCGATCGATTTCACCCAATTTCATTTTGAGTGAATCGTAGAACCTACATACATAGCTGTTTTTACTTGTTTTTACGAATAAATTGGTTTCTTTATATTTTAATATTTTTAAAAGTAAGAATTTTAGCTCCATCTTGTTTTTAATGTTTGAAAAAAGAATTTTTTATAAATAAAAGAAATTGACAAAAAAAGATTATAAAAAATAAAATACCTCGACACTTTGACTACAATTTCTCAAGTATTCTAAAAAAAAAATAATAAGGTGACATAAAAGCTTAAGGCGAATCAGGACCTAATTATTTACAATTTTCAACCATACCTCTGCGTGTCTTGGCGGAAAAAGTAGAGACAACCTTCGATTTTTATTTCCTCTAAGAAATAGGCAACACATTTGAAGGATTTGTCACGTTTTTGTAAAAGCAGCCATGCATACAAATTTGTTTAAGTGGCAGCGGCTGATGGGAATCGATCTAAGCAGATCTGTAAAGTACTTAAATATTTCAGGACTTCGGTCCTCTTAAGTAGAAGTACCAAGTACTAGGTACCAGTATTGGATCCTTGAGTTTTTTTTTTTAATTTGTTTGCAGGTTCGTAACAGTAGGTACTGGTCAAGTACTTAAAAGAACTGGTCAAGTACTTGGAAGTTTTGATGAAATAGGTTCTTAAGTACGCAATATACTTGGTACACAATGAAATACTTGAACAAATTCTTATTCTTGTTGATCTTCAAGTACCTGTACCGAGCACAGAATTACAAGTACCAGTCTCAGTGTCAGTACTGGTACTGGAACCGATACTGGAACATTCTAAGGCTTGTACTTACAACTTTACAGCTCTACTTCTGAGTAATCAATGTCATATAATAAAACGGCAAACACGAATTATTTGGTACAATTTGCGCGGTCTACAAAAGCCGGAGGCATATAAGTTATATATCATTGGAAAAGTTTTTTTTTTTTTGTACAGAAGTGCAGAATTTAAAAATTTATTAAATAATTCCGCCATAAAAATTTCATAATAAGTGCGAGCGAGAGCTAGAGCGAGACCGACACAGAGGAATATTATTTGTTTTTATCTGTCGTAACCTTAATGTGACGTTTCAATTTTTTCCACCCACCAGCCAACAAATTTTCCAGCACTGACTGAAAAGATTATTGGAATGTCTGATGACAGTGCTCTGTGCTGCAAGAAATTATAATAAGCAGCTCGGTTTTTCTTCACGCTACTTTTAAAAAATGGATTTATTCTTACTATTTTTACATGGGGTGTACATGGGGAGGTAGTGCGCTTGCACCTATAATCATTATTAGATTCTTAAATTTGTTCATAAGTTAGTACGCAATCAAAGGCGCACACACATTAATGTATGACCGGTGCCAATAATAATTTAAAATATGGTTATTCCAATGTGATTTCGAAAAATAAAGTTTTGTAGAGTTTTATGATAAAGTTTATCAATTAGACAATATTGTAATTAGCACTCGAATCTCGAGAGCTGGACGCACTAGTAAAAATAATAGCCTAAGAGCCAACGACATAAAAAGTCAAGTCATTTGCGTAACGTTGTAAGTCATATCAATAGCTTTGAGTTGTTAAACCAATATTTCCGTTTGTCCACCTACACTACACACGTGTTAAAAACGTTGAAATTTAACGTGAGTCTTGTTCATTAGGATATTTTAATGCCTATTGGTCGGAGGAAAACGAACAACGTGCAATACAATGAATATTCGAATTTATGCGAAAACGTGTTTGAAATTTTCATCAAAATTACTTTTACTTTTTTATAAAATTTTTCATCTTCAATCGATCTGGAATACTATTTTATTTGAGATTATAGGAAAAAAAGTCACATTTTTGGAAAGCTTAGATATTTCAAAATTAAGAATTTTGGCTCAGATGTCTTTTGGTGCATAAATGTTAAAATACGAGAAAAAAGTATACATTTTGTCAATATATGGGTTACAACATTTTTGCACTTACGGCCTCACTTGGCACTTGTTTTATTTCATTATTGACCTCTGAGCTTGTACTGTACTAGATTAAAAAAGATATCAGATCTTTTCATTCAAAATCCTGGGGTTTTCTACTGATTTAAAACTACTCTTGTCTCAATACATATTTCTGTAGATTTTAACTATTTCTACAATTTCTCTTTAAGGAGATACATGAAACATTTTTTTATAATTTATTATCGTGAGATTTCATTTCACTTTGAGTAATTCAATTTAATACTCTTCTACATTATTACCAATTTTCCAGTAAGCAAAAAACAGTTTTCAAATGTTAAAAGTTTCCCTTTTTTTAATACTCAATTTTATAATTAAATTGTTAGCTAGACTATTTTCCCACGCTATCTAAAGTCCCCCAACAACGTAATCTCCGCTTGTCATTCCACTCAAATGAGTTCATGCCTCGAAGCTCGAAACAATAAACTTAAACTATTATGTTACGCATCAGTTTGCGCAGCACATTTTCACCTACAAAATTATTTAAAAAAAAAAATATCTCATTAAATCAAATCCAATTTTTTTGGTCTATCGTAGAAGTATCCGATTAAAATGGTTCGCAAGTTGATTATGGTGGCGTGTATAATCTTTGTCTCACTTCTTTTTTTTAGCAAAACGATGAAATAAAATTGACTTTCTCTTTATTTTTGTTTTGTTTTTGTGTTAAGGTACGATAAACCAACCCAAAGGGTAAGTAATGTATTCATAAAAAAGAGCCAAACTCAAATATTTTAATCTAGAATTAGTCGAACGTCATTTTTTGGCATCAGCTGTATGACACGTAGGGCTGTTTTGATAAAAACAAATTTTCTATCAGCGCTGGAAAGAGGTCTCAGTTGAATGAATTGACTGTTAACATTTTTGAAATTTGAAAAACCAAATTTAGAGTCACTCTGTAATGCCTATATAATATCGCAACTTAAAAAATATGTAGCAACATGTTGCTAGATGCATTGCTGTGTACATACATCCATAGCTACTCATAGATTAAGTTTGTCTGCTCAAGGAGGCCATTTATCCAAATTATTAATGTTTTACTGTCATTGGTTTGGACAGCCTGGCACCTCAGACGCAATAAATTGCTGGCAATTTGCAGTTTGTGCAGCCTACTTAAGATAGGATAACGTCAGTTGCGTTGTTTCTGGTGTGAAGTTTTGAATACCCCACCCACACGTGTGAAGAATGTTTTTTTTTTTTTGCATATCTCAAGACTGTATATGCGGGCTGCAGTACAATAAAAACCAACTTCAGAGTCATAAATAGTTGGCCATATGACCAGACCAAACCAGACCATGGGGACGCAAATGTGGGACCCTTTTAAAGCATTCTATGCACGTCTAAGCTGCGGCAAAAGACTAATGTATCTCATTGTTTATTCAAAGCTCACCTCCTGCGAGCCTCAAAGGCGTGGTGATGGCATCAGAGTGCGGCTTGCTTACTATACTCACCAAACAGGAATTTCACTGCAACAATGCCCATAAACTCAACTCTAACAATCTCACTCAGGCTGCCATTTTGTTTATACGATACGTGGTTCCGTAATATACCGTTCATTTGTTTGGATACAAAAAACCCCAACTAACTCGACGCCTCTCGAAGATACAAAGAACTCTGTGAGAACAAGGTCAAATCGAGTGGTAAATAATGTATATATGGTGCCAGAGATTCATTCAACGCACATTTGTCACGCATTTTCATCCACCGCACCGCAGAGTGAAGACCGCAAAAGTGGGCTAGAAAAACCTGACTTATTCCAGCTGATTACGATCATAATTACATGCTAGAGTTGCAGTTAATTTTCAGTTTGTTATAGAGAGAGAGAATCAACGAAGACGATGACGACGATCGATGGCGGACGCATGTTGTTGCGGTCCATAGTCCGGCCTATGGTTGATCCGATCTCCGTTCGCAGCTTTGAGAAACAAATGGTCATTGCATCTTTCTTTGTTGTTGTTTTTTTGTTATTTTGATTTTTGTAGGTTAATTCCATGCTTAGAGTTGGAAGTATTTTTTAAGTGAGAGGATTGTCTTCTTTTGGAATTATTATGAGATTTAATTACAGAGAGGTAAATGCACTTTTGAATGATTGGAGTATCTTTGGAATGATCGTGTAATGTTTTTTTTTTTTACAGTTTCTTAGAGGAAATTACTGAGTATTTTTTTTTTTGATTAGGTGGGTTGTTGCAACACGCCTTTAAAGTAATTAAATCTAAGTCTTGCGAGCGAGTGCGTGATGCATGTTTAAGGAGAAAATATGAGATCTTGGGTGTGTAATTTAAGACGTGCCTATATAGGAATGGAATTAAGGTGCTAAGAAATTCCGTACTAATGACAGATACAATTGACATGACAGTTGACAAATAGGGGGAGCTATACAGAGATGTTTTTTAATGTTAGATATGAAATGTTATTAGTTATCTTTTTTTTTTTCTTTTCCTTACATTATTTTTCCACTGACCTCGATTTCTTTCCTTGGAGTTATTCCGAACATTTTAATGAGTTTGGTTACGAGAAGGAGCGGATTTCAGCTTCATCCTATGCAGCATTCTTTTTTATACTTGTTTGAACAAACATTCTTTAGTTTGTTGGGGCAAGTATGTTCCAAACATGATACATATTCAAAGACTTGCGTGGCACAGCTAGTGCTATTAGAACAACGTCAACGTTAGCCCTGGAAACGTTCCTCCCAATAACCCCACTCAATTTGGATATAAGAAAGTTGGCGGCCAAAAGTGTTTTAAGGCCTTTAACAGTGTAAAAATTGGAAGAGGGGCCCTACGGTCAGAGAATTATAATGCAGACATAGATATTCAAAGCGACAAGGTAACACCGTAATTTAATTTCAACTATATGTAATCATCCCATTAACCAGGAAACTCTGGAGTGGAAATCGGGTCATAAATATAAATCATATTGCGGTCTATACTGACGGTTCCAAGACCTTCGAGAAGATTGTTTCGGGCATCTATTCAGACAAACTTTCAATAAATAAATCTAATAATCTTCCAAATTTTTGTAGTGCGATTCCAGGCAGAAGTGCTTGCAGTTTGAAAAGTCGCGAAACTTCTTGCCTCACTTAAAGTAATCACCAAAAATATTGACGTCTTCATAGATAGCCAGGTGGCAATTAAAGCCATTTTCTCAATCATCATAAAGTCTAAACTGGTTACAGTTACTTTAAAATTTAGAGGCATACATTCCAACTAACATTTCAGTTTCGTTAAGCTTAGAAATATTGATATGCTGTCTGGATATGTATAAGGCTTCTATACAGCTTTCATCAAAAATAAATTTCTTATAAAAGTCATGATTTCAATAACAGATTCTTTAAAATTTTCTGAAAGCTAGATATAAAAATTAAAACAAGACCTCTGTAAACAAATTAATAGAAGGGACATGAAGCTATGACTCTTAAAAGATTCTATAAAGTTATTTTATTGGAGTCGCTATCAGTCAGCCTTCAAAAGGTTTCTGTAACAATTTTTCATAAGTTTTATCGAAAACTTCACTTTGACGTATAGAATCTTAGACACAAACCATAAAAGAAAATGTTAATTTATATTACAGAGGCTCAACCTGATAAAAGCCATTTTAAGGAAGATTTTCAAAAACCATTACAAAATATTTAAAATTATTTCTTCCCTCAAATGAAAGGGGACCGAAAAGCCAATTAAAAAAGTCGTCAACAAATCTACAGCTTCTTTCCCCATGTGAACGGATATCGAAGCTAGTATTAGTTTTAAGAAATATTTTGAAGTTCTAAAAAAGAAAAAAGCTTATTAAGTTTTTGCATCTCCTTTCATCTAAGATGGCCGAATGGGAAGAGTGCTTGTCACATAAGAGTTCTGGGTTCAATCCTTAGAATGGTTAGACAAATACTCGTGTTTTATAATTATTTCCAAAACATTAATCAATAAATAATCGTATGTGAAACACAGTTTCAGGTTAAATGGAAAACCCACTCCAAAGAAATTGAAAATAGAAATTCTATTTTCTTGTCTTGTATTTTCAACCTTCGTAAATGTTGTATTATCAACTTCTTGTAGATATTATACAACCTATCCAAATAAACTGATAACTCTATTAAACTTGTATTTTTTCCTTTCTGAAGCTATCTATCAAAATCTGAGCTTCAGTAATGTTTCGAATAGCGCTCGGAGCAAGAACAAAGTAGAATTCACTAGTTTCCTTGAAGTCAGATGGTCCCCTATCGACACTGTTTGACGGGTTTCAAGGAATCTGTAAGCGAATATTTCGAGGAAAAAACTGAATACCAACTCAAGATAAGTGAGCCTCAATCACTAGTCTAGTCTTGTTGGAGTCTTATCGGGCCGCAATGCAATAGGTACCCCCATTAGTAGAACCAGCATCAGCTCATCGGACTTATGAAGATGGTGTCAAGATGAAGACGCGGACTAGGGCTCACCACATTTCCTTTGTCAATGCCCCAAGCCTATCCAGAACCAAAAAAAACTCTTGAAGATTACTTTGCCTTCCGAGTGCCCAGGAGAACCCAAAGTAGTCAATTCGGTCAGCGCAACCCTCTAAATCGATGATAAAATAATTTCTTTTGGCTCAAATTGGATGATTATGGATGTGCACGAATATGGTTCCATCAGTAAAGTTAGAAAACCTAGGAAATCGCTCAAGTTCAGTTGGATCTCAGTCATTGCTAATTGAACCGTTCGCCGCAAGGGCGTACACAAGAAAGGGCAAGTAGGAGCGTTTGCCTCCTCTTATCGCAATAAATTTCATACATTCGGTAATTTATCTTCTTTTGAAAACATTTTAAACCAAGATTTCTGTACCAAAACAATTTTTTGAATGAGGTTGCTCCCCTAACTGATATCCTATCCCTTGCCCTTTGGATCTTTGCCAACGCCACCAGATGAAACCACGGCGTGAATGATGTCATATTTCATACATAATCGCAAGTTCCTGCAAAAACTCCAACAGCTGATTAGAACAGTTTTCATTTTAAGGGCATTGTTTTACAGTTAGAAATGCGTTGTGTGTTCTTAAATTTTTCTATTTCAAAAATAGTGAATATTTTTACTATACTAAGACATACATATGTAGGTACATAACGTACATAAATAGAGTTGAAGTCTTCTTACACTATTTATGCCTGTTCCCGATAGCAAAAGTGTGTTCTTCTAATGAAAGATATCGATTGTTGAAGAATTAAATAATTTATTAGTGTTTATTTGGGTCAAGAACATTTAACCTGACTTCATAAACTTTACAATTTTCACGCTTTAAAAGTCAGAAAAATGTCAAATGCGTTTCAAGTCTCACAATAGGACATAAAAGTTACATGAAAAATTATTTTTTCCATCTCCATGAAAATCAACTGCAATTAACACGTTTTTTCCTAAGAATTTTGCAATACTAAAACAATAACTCAATATTTCATGCCATGTAACGTTTGTTTTTCTTCGAGGCAAAAATAGTTATTATACCTTACCTACGCATATTGGAGACTCCATTCTGCTGAACATCAAGAAAAATAAGTTGGCCAAAACGCTCTGGCTCCACCACTCCTATCGATTTTATGGACTCTGACGGTGGTGTTGATGGTGTAATTTCAGTAATAAATGGTTGAAAGATGTTTTATATCTTTTCCCAACACAATTAAAAAAAATTTAATTAAAAAAAGAAGCTATAAGCTGCAAAACTGAACTCGTATCTAATTATAAATTGCTTTCCTTCCTGTTGAAATTTATTTTTTTTTTTATTTTTGCAACAAAGAAACAATAAAAAGATTTCAAAGCGAAGATTTTAAGACATGGCATTAGGGAGGGAAATTGCAAAAAAAAAAACACTTCTTTCCCTCCGCAGACACTGCAAAATTTATCTAATTTGCATTGTTTTACTTTAAGTGCTCAGAAATAACTCATTTTTATTATTTTTTTTTTACATAAATTAAGGACTCAATTAGACAGTTAGTTGGTAGTTAAATATAATTTTTTCTTCTTTAAGATTAAACTAATAAGATGCAATGATACTAATTCACTTTAGTTATAAACAAAAATTAAAAAAAAAGAAAGAATATGCACGAATACATGGAGACAGGAAATTACCTAGTGTATAGAAAGTTGCAACTTGAAAATTTGATAAGATAAATAAATGTATGTACACATTTAGGTCAAGTCATCAATCTTTTATAATTTAATAGAAACCACAATCATCTGATACCTAAGTGTCCATTAAACATTATAAAGTATGTATTCAAAAAAAATAAAATGCTCATTGCCAACACACATAAAGATTGTTGGAATAAGGTATTTTTTTTGCAATCGCAATTCACTTTATTGAGATTCATTATGAGAAAACAAATTTCTTAAATGATTATGGTTTAAATATTGGACAGGAAATTTAATAAAAGTTAATTATTGAAAGTAAGATAGATAACATAAGAAATTATAAACTAAACTTTTAAGTATGTAGTCACCTAATAAAAAAAAATACTTAAAATGGCGCCCAATGAAGTTAATTTTTTGGAAGTGAATGTCTATCGGATGTGACTTTTTTCTAAATAAAAATGGGAGCAAATAGTTTTTGAAGGGCCTACTCATCTTGTTTCGAAAATTTTTGTCACTCAATAATTTGAGTTATAATTTTAAGCAGTTTGAAGCATTTGAAAGTAATAACAATTAGGGTGCAACTTCGTAAAACCCTAGATAAGTTTACAAATTGGATAAGTTCATCTTTTAGTTAATGAACTGTCAAATTTTGTATGGGAAATGATTTACACAATTTGGTTAAACTTATCAAAGAATTTTGTTGCGTAAAATTATCCGAATTGGTTAAACTTATCCAAGCGTCATTGTGCCTCTTATTCTGATTGAATTACCTAGCATTTAATCAAATGTATAAAAAAGGTTGTTCATACACAATTTGTAAACTTACGACGTTGCATGAATATCCTTACTGTTTAAAATATAATCTACATATATCAATTTAAGGCTCTAAATGAAAAATCAACAGTGAAAATTTGGACATCTTGGTTCTTGTGATCGTTGGAAGTTTTATTAAGTCAAAGATCCTAAACACATTGAGAACCGATTTGAATAGGGTTCCTTTAGAAGATTCGAACAAAAATTGAACCAAAATTTTTTGTAACTCCCTTTGTACACGCTATTGTTTAAGTTTCCTGAAACTCAAACCATTTCAGCTTTTTTGCCATATATAACCGTCTGAGTTTGGAGTGCACGTTCTAATATTAATTTTTATTGTTTTTTAGAAGTTTGTGTTTTATTACTGTAAAATATGGCTTTGTTTGAAAATAATTATGCCTTTTTCCAACTTTGCTGCAGTATTTTCATTCAACTGTCTAGAAATGGAAGTGTTAAACATTCTTAAAGCAGTACGCGGTACGCCCCCACGCCTTCCCTCGTTTCTCGTCATAAGCAAACCACTGATAAATTTAAATAAATTACAAATATTTTTACGACTACTTACTAAAAATGTTCAAAACACACCTGAAATTGTATGCCTGGTGACGAGCACTGCTGTGCACCCAGCAATTTTAAGCTTAAGCTACCAAAAACACATGCGTAGGATATGTGATATATGACGAGGTTCTTGAGGTGTGTAGAAGGCCTAACTCTTTGTATTGTAAATAGATTTTCGATGTGCATATCACAGGACGCCATCATTTTCAACAAACCCTGCTGCCCACTGCCTGCACCCATTAAGCATTCAACCAGATTTTTCAAAAAATACAATGCCTGAATCATAACTCGTACTAACGGCTATTTTTTTTAAGTTGGCAACACTGTTTTAACTGGCGGCCATTTCGTCAGCTGTCAAGTGATTTATTTTATGTTTGGTTTGGCATTTCAACATGAATAGACCGACGCCTGAATAAAGCTTTCAAATTATGCAAATTTATTTTGAAAATCATGGTTCTGTTCGAAATACGTATCGCCCGAATTTTGTTTAGCGATGACACTCACTTTTTGTTGAATGGATACGTCAATAAACAAAACTTCCATATTTAGAGTGATGATAATCCTCAAGTGTATGTTGAAACACCGTTACATCCACAAAAACTGACTGTTTGTTGTGCTCTCTCGTTTGGTGGAGTAATTGGTCCGTATTTCTTTAAAAACGATGCTGGCCAGAACGTTACAGTCAATGGTGACCACTATAGAGCCATGTTTACTGACCTTTTTCGTTCATCAAGGGCGCGGCGACACATGTCACACTGCTCGTGCCACAATTGATAAATTGAAGGAAAAGTTAGGTAACCGCAAAGTTTCACGTTACGTTACGTGAATTGGCCTTCAAGATCGTGGGTTTTAACGCCGCTTGACTATTTTCTGTTTAGATATGTGAAGTCACTAGACAACGCCAATAAAGCCGAAACAATTGACCACTTGGAGTACAACATTCGCCGCGTTATTGCCGATATACGGCCACAAATTTTGGAAAAAGTCAACGAAAATTTGCCCTCCACATTAGACGATGTCTGAGCCAGCCATGGCGGTCAAATGCCAGAAATCATATTTATCTTGAAATAAAGTAAAGTTCATTTCAATTTTAAAAAACCATCTTTGTTTTATTCCATTTCATAGTTCCATATCTCTAAAAAAAAACACCCTTTACATACTCCACAACAGAAGTTAAAAAAAAAAAAAAATTGGTGGCACAACAGCTCGTGAAGAACCAAGGCCTAGTGACTTACAACTCTCAACCATTCCTGTGTGCGTAATTTTGGCAAAAATGGAGGGGACCTACAATTTTTTGCCGAGTCCAAACGGCTAGATGAGAAGCACTTATTCATGACAAGTATACTGTTGGAGGATTTGTCAATTCCTCGCAAGAGGCAAAACCTCGCGAAAAAAACATTTCTGTTTTAAGGTGGCAGCGGCTGGGAATCGAACCCAGACCTTTGGCATGACAGTCCTACGCCCTAACCATCATGCCACGAGGTACTACAAAACACAACAAAAGTTGGTGCTGTAGAAATGGGCGAAATATTGAACTTTAAAAAAAAATTAACAAAATAACAAACGAGGTCAAATTTGTGTTAAAATGCTTAAACAGAAGAACAGTTCTTCAGGTCATGAAAATAAAAATTAGCTGAGTATTGCCAACTTTGTGATGCTGTCAAAATCTTAGCCCTTTGTTGCCTTCTTATTTCGTAGAATAATAGTTGCTAAGTTGGTTTCAAATTAAAATGACTAGGACCCCGAAAGATTGGTGATGGAGGTGATTTGAAGATGGAAACAGAGCAACAAACGGTTCAATAAACACAAAGGCTACCAATTAAGTGCTTCACAAAAACTAGAGTGCATATTTTTTCGTTCGGATACACATGGTCCGAGATAAATGTTTGATAAAATTTTAAATTTCAAATTTTGAAAATATTTTCGATGAAAGTGTTGGCTCAAATCACAAATGTACCAGCAAAAGTCTAATATTTTTTTTCATATAATATTCTTAGAGCTAGTTTTCGAGAAGTCATTTTAGTATGGCTGGCTTTTTTCTATATGTTCGTTCTAACACCTTAGATTTTCGTAATCTGGCTGGTAAGAGATTTTGCGTTGTCCGCCATTTTGAAAAAGTGTGTTGAAAAACATAAATGTACAATTTTCTTGGCTTTTTGTTTGATTTTTTTCAACAAAGTTGTCAGCATACAGCAAATAATTCCTTAAGGGAGTCGCAAAAAGATTCTTGTAGAGGGACACCAGACAATAGTGCTTTATTTTCTTAGAAGGGGGCCAATATCTTACCGTGTAGGGAGGAGGGAGGCAACTTTTATAAAAATAGCACTTAAAATGCAATAAAATTAAAAAAAAAAAACAATGAAAAACCTAACAACCATGTTTTAAAGCTCTTTTGAAACACATAATAGTTAATTATTTTTCGGATAAACCGCGTTGATAAAAGTTTTTGAAAGCTAGACATCTGTTCCTTAATTATGTTTTACAAACGAGTTATATTTTTATAAGTTGTTTTTGCAGAAAAAATACACTTTCAATTTAATTAAAAAGTAGTTTTTCGCAATTTTCGACTATTTTTTCAAAAATTACTAAGAAATATAACTCATTTGAAAAATATAATTAAAAAACAGACTTATAGCTTTCAAACTCGCTATAGAACATTGTTGTAAGCTTTTCCGTTCTTTTTAAATAATTGTGGTTTTATTTTTAAGTGCTCTTTTTATAAAAGTATCCCTCCTCCGTAAACGGTAAGAGATTGACCTGCCTTCTAAAGTAATAAAGCGCCGTTCTGGTGTCTCTTTAAAAGAATCTGTTATTTTATTGGAGGACCGTATGAATCTTAAAAACCCTTTCCGAATTATTTGCTGTATGCTAGCAACCTTATTACCCGGTATTTAAGACATTTTTTGTTTCACATAAAATCTCAAGGTACACAAATTTAGGAAGCCAGGTATTTTTCAAAAACTATTAAACCATTTTTTCTTTAAGATGACTAAAACCATGTCTTACAATCAAATTTTGACAGTTTTTCAACAGTAACTTTTCATTGGAAAGAGATGTCAAAAATAATTGTCAACAAGAATCTTAAAAGATATTTTAACCTACAAAATCAGAAAAAAATTTGCTCTAAGTCCAATAGGAGCCGAGAAAATTGCATTTACGTTTTTCAACACACTTCAAAATGGCGGACAACGCAACACCTCCTACCAACCAGACTGCCCTCACGCAAATCTAAGGAGTTAGAGCGAACATATATAAAACAGCCAGCCATATTACCATCAAATTACTTCTTTTTTTGCGTTTCTAGCTCTGGTACTATAATATTGACTTTAAAATAATTTTTCAGAAATAAAAAAAATATTTGACTTAAAGAATATTTTTGTTGGCTATAAAAAAAGCATAGTTTTGTCGTATAGTTTTAATTTTCATTTTAAATTTTAATTTCGTTTTTATTTTGTCATTTTTTCAGATGGGGGGAAAAAAGACCCCCTCCTATTTGTGACTTTTGTTTACTTTAACCCAATCTAAACGGTCTAACTCTTGTCATATATTATGCAAAACACCCTGTACATACCTTATTTTATTATTGTTTAGTTAAAGTGCTATTAAAAAAACAAATATCTTACAAACACGACTCATTCGAATACTTGAAATTAATTTTTACTGCAACTTCCCCATTAGTCTCACGACACATTATTCCGCTTTAATTTATTGGCAATGTCGCCAAAAACAAAAAAACCAAAAAAAAAACGATAACAACACACCTACATCCTACATTCTGCCACTTGTTATCTTCGCCAAATGTTTATTTTCTTTGACTGTTTATTTTTATTACTTCTAACCCGATTTTTATTTTAGAATTCTTCATTCAAGAATTTATTTGTTTTGTCTGAATTGTTTTTATAGGTTGATAAAAAAAAAACTATATAAAGATCAAACTGCAAATAATGTTCCCAAAAAGTGATGTGAAGATTGACAATCTTTTGACGACGACATTGGCACCCATTTTCACTATCACAAAATAAAATCAATCAAATTTCCTGTGAATGATTAATAAAATAATTTAAATTCTCACACTTAAAAAAATTTCTGTTATCAAAGTACCGCATGATATGGAACAATATTTCAACAAAAAAAAATTGCCTTAATTAAATGGAGGGGTTCTGTGTATTGCAATCGTTCTATTGATAACAACAAAAAATTCCCCTTATCATTACGCCCTCCTAAAAGAATTTTTTTAAATATTTTCAGCAGTACCTCATAAAATGCGAGTGCGCGATCTCTTACTTTAACGAATTTTTTTTTCCGCGAGTGTGTGAATTTATTTTTCCATAAAATTAAAAACGAAAACAAAAAGTAAATGGAAAAATAAACATTTTTCAAAATTTTATTTTTTCAAAAGTAAAATAAAAACGAAAAGTAATCGACAAAAAAAAACTCCCCGGAAAGCTTGTTTTTTTTTTTCAATTTGTTGACGTTTCACAGGTGCGTTGTTGCTCAATATTTTCAAAAGTTTTTCCACTAAATGGAAATGAAATTTCGCAAAAATTTCTGAATGCGCGCGCAACTTCATTTTAATGATAAATTTATCCTCGATCTTTATGAGAGAGAATTTATACAGAAAAAAAAATTAAATAAAAACAAAACATTTGTTTTTATTTTGAAATCTAAAATTAGAATCTTGTCTGCTTGAAGTGAACCAGAGCAAATTTAGTTGGCACATGGATTTTGTGTTTTTTGATGTACGAAATGTTTTTTGTATTTATTTTTTTTTTTGAAAGAGGGGAAGACAGCGCATGGGGATTGTTTTAATCAGGAGATCAGTTTTTAAAGATTTCTAGACATTCATAAAATTAGAAAAAAAAATATAAATTAAAATCAAAATAAAAATAAAAATTAAAATAACAAAAATAAATTTATAGCTTGTGACAAAAAATTGAAAGTGTGATGAAATGTGACGCACCAGCTTATTGTTAAATGATTGGGGTGGGCCAGGTTGATTTAAATTGTATTATTTAAAAAAATTGAGTGATCAAGTAGGAAGGATGTGTTGCATGTGACTGAATACAAAAGGTCTTTTGAAATGAGATCAGTTCATTCTTATTGACATAGTGACAATGAAGCTGTGTGACTTGAACCTACAAAAATTTCTTTGCGACAACAAAGTGGTTAAAAAACACAAAATAAAATCACAAAAAAAAAAAGATATTTGTAGATTGTTTTATTTACATATCTAAAATTAAATTTTGTGAGTTCTTTGTGTTTGATTGATTAAAATAAATCATCTTGTTGACACAATTTTGGTTGTCTTTGTCACCCTTTTTTTATTAGTTTGTGTTTTTAACTTTTTTTGTTGAAATCAAAATGAAAAACTTCCTTTTCTACAATCAGGAAATAAGTATACGTTTTCAGAAAAACTAATTCAAGTTTTAGTGCAGGCTTTTAATTCTGTTAAATATACTGAACGAATGTTTCCAGCAACATTGTTTTGACATCGGTAAAAAAAATTTTCGCGTCAAATATAAAAACACATTTTTTGTATTTTTTTCCATAGAATGCAATGGTATCATTGTTTTTGTATTTTTCAAAAATGTTAAACAATTTATCAAAAATTATTAAAAATTTACTTTTTGCCGTTGTCAAATTAACTTTCTGCTTTTTCGCATTTCTGACCGTGGTTACTAAGTATATGTTATCGCTATTCACTGAAAGAACATTTTTCATTTGAAGAAAAGTGTTTTTTCGAACAAAATTGAATATCTCAAAAGGTACTCCTTGATTTACTTGTGGTATTTAAAGACACAATAAGATATATTTTAACAAAGTTTCATTTAAATTGAATTATTTTTGGGGGTATGAAAAATAAATATCAAAAGCAAAAAAAACAACAGTATTTCGGCATAATCTCGGAAATTTTGAAGTTATGTTATAAAAGTTGTGGATTTTTGGCTGATCTACAACTTTTCTATTGATCACTTTTCATTTTGATGTCTACGGAAACGGCAGAAATAAAATCTCCCCCCTTGTTGCTACCCCCAAAAACTCCCTCCGACTCCCAAAGTGCTTATCTTTTCACCAATTTCAAAAAATAAACTGCTGTTAACAATATTCCATTTTTTTTAATATAAATGTGTTAATAAGCCTGCAGTATTTGTCTTCGATAAGAAAATAAAGCTAAACAAAATAAATGATTGTCCGAAACTGCATAATAGCCGTGTTTTGTTGAGAATTTGCTAGCCTGCCAGTTGAAATTTTACACGCAGTGCAACAACAATCACCAGCAGCTGCCAATAACTTTACCTTTTTTCTGCAGTCAAATGTGACTAGCAAACTGTGCTTTGGAACAGTTTGGAACTATGGAATTCTCATACAAAAGGATCTTTATTAACCAGTTTGTTCCTACCCGTTATGTTGAAAAGTTTTTGCCTGACTGTGTATAGTTTTCAACAAAACGCGGCTAATATTAAAAGCCTGCTGTTGATGATTTTTGAGTCATGTTATGAAATTTAGTCCATCATCGAAAAAAGTCAGCTGTTTTAATGTAATTATTTGTATACTTTAATGAACCTTATTAGTTCGTCTTGACTACCATGAACTTGAATTTTAGATAATCAAAAATCAAGTCACGCTTCGTAAGTGAACAATATCGCTGAAACTCTTCAAATAAAACCTCTTAATTGACTTTTTTAACTCCACCTATTGTGTATCATATGAAGTTACTTCCGTCTGGGTCTGCGTTTTCTCTGCTAACCAGAGCCTGTATTGAGAATCTTTACTTCAACAACTATGCATTTTCCTTGAGACCCCTTGAAATTACAAGGTCGATTTCGATCCATGCAGTCTTAACTTGAGACACAAAAAGCTTTTCACTTTCAACAATCCTAATCCAGCTGCTTTTAGTCATAAGGATTTTGTGCGTTTAGTTTGTTTTAAACTTGAAAAACTTTGTTTTGTAAAACCAAAAATTAATTTTTCATCAGATTTCGTTTAAGGGATCATTTTTGGAGTAGATGTTTCCCTACTTAAGCTGCGTTAAAGTAAACTTTCTCCAAGCAGCAGACTAACTACCTTAAGGCAGCTGTTCTCACATTTTGTAATTGATGCTTGCATCTATCAATAGACGTTATGGTAGGCGAATGTTTATTCAAGGCATACTTGGCAATCGTCCTTTATTACTTTAAAACCAACAAGTTTCGCATGCTCCTTAAACACTGCGACGGACTCTATAACGTCCCGTTGGGTTTGTTCAAAATAGTGTCCTCCCCGTTAACGCACTGTCTACTCCAGATGGAGATTAAGAAAATCGCATGAAAGAGCTCTACGAGTATTTTACGAGATTCTGTGTATGTTTGGAATTTCTCGTTGCGACACACATGATGATCAGTTTTCTCGGAATCTCCAGTCCGACTATCACCATTCAAGAGGGTGAATAATATCATATTTGGCTTTGAACTCGGTGAAAAAGTAATAAGTTTGGACTTAAAAAATATTGCAAGATTAGCTTTAGTGACGGTTTGGTCTATAGTCGATCTGCCGGAAACGACTCTGGTACTTGCCGATTACAGTATTGCAGCACACCCTAAGATGCTATCACTGTACGTTCAATAGGATCCACATGCGTTATACAGGAATATAATGTCCTTTCCTTTGATAGTTCTTGCACGGGGAATATTAAACTGATAGTTGGCACTTCGGGCACTCTTCCTTTCTATACTTGATTGATGGTTTGATACAGGCCTTATCAACTAATAGCTTATAGATACAAAGCTCCAATGCGGTTTTAATGCATCTACTAATTCCTGTGCCTCTACTGTTTCGAAGAGCCTACGTTTCGGTTTTGGATAAAACAGCTAGTTTCTTGACTTGTTTATAAAATCCTCAGGTGTTGTTTCTATCGTGCGACTTCTTGACATCCTTGAGCTTTTTTCCACACCAAATTTGGGCGATTCAAAATGTTTGACAGTTTGGCTCTAAATTGTGTTGCAACAAAGAAATAATCATATAAGAAGTTTGCCATTCGAAATAAACGCATGTCTTACATGTTAGATATGGATATGTTTTCTGCGTCGCTAAGCACATACTTAGTCAATTTGGTTTGTGGTGCGACAGTCTGGAGAATTGGGGATTCCTGTCTTCATCTTGAACTTCTAAAATCTACATTTTTAACTGTCCGTGCCGGCTTTGCAATTTACCAGAAACGGCTTTCTTTCCTAATTTAATTTTATCATTGAATTCCTCGAGCACAAACAAATTTGACAACCAATGTAGGTACTCAACACTGGCTCCGCAAGGTTCATGCATACTACAAATCATAAAACTTAACCTTGATAGGCTAGGAGGTTTATATAAAACATATCTTATAGCTGTAACAGCTAAATAGAAGAAAGAAATTATTAATTTCTATATTTCATTTCAACTTTTTTTTTCAATTACACGTTATACTTGTAAGTAATTGAACTTCTTCCATTTCAACTACCTTTACATAATTGTAATTGAAGGAAACATATATGGTATATACAAAACGATGATCTTCACAGGGATCTCGGGATTCCTACGGTCTGGGACGAAATAAAATTTTTCGCGCGAAAACATAGAAATCGACTATTAGAAAACGCTAATTCAACGGTTATTGACATTCTTGACGAGTCGCATTTAGTACGTCGTCTGCGGTGAAAAGAAACCCGCTTTAAAATCGGGGATTAAGCAGGAACTTTCACCGGAAAGTAACCTGCAACACGTTACTTAACTTCGTTAAAAATAAATTGCTAGATAAGTTTCAACTTAGTTGCAATCGGGAAGTGGAGGTGGTTTTAGTGTAGTAAGAATCTCACACTTCGCACGCGTTTTTCGGTCCTCATATAGCCATGCAGATTTTGCACCTACCCACGGAAAAAAAACTATTCTACTGGTTAATTTTGAATGACAACTGTCATCAATTGGCGACCAGTCATGTGAAAGAAATGTCAAAATTCGCCACCATTCATAATTCGCAGTTCGCTATTCGCAGCTTATGTGAAAGGCACTTAACTGTAATTGAATTTGTTTTGTTATTATTTCACCTAATCACTAGAGGGCGTGTCAACTTAAACATATGTAGGTACCTAGGGCTTTTTTGGTAAAGTGGTTTTAATTCAGATCACAGCGAAGCACTAATTGATTGGGTTAACAATCCAGTAATCAATAAAGCAGTAGGAGCACTTATAAAAAAAAATCTATACAAAAAATCTTGCAAAATGTTTCGCAATCCAGAGCCGATGTAGTATAAGTCCTAAGCAACTTGTTAAATTCACAATAAATTTCAGTGTCACAATTTTAATTTCTTAAAAAAAAAAATATGACGTTCATATTTGATTTCACATAATAATATGATACAAATTTGATTAAAACAAACAACAAACCCTACACCTTACACGGATCATTGTGTTATCAATGCAGTTTTGAATAACCTACGTATGCAATATAGTAAACACTCAACTGATGACTTGAGCAAATAAACCCCTTTAGCTCCATTATTATCAATTCATTCGAGATTAGCAAACAAATGAAAACACCTTAGAGAGCAGAGAGATTAGATTAGCATCAACAATACCCTTAAGCAACAAATAGAATTAATTTCCATGTACAACCAACAAATTTATAATCAAATATTATTTGTGTGTGAAATAATGTAGATCGGAAAATTAAGAAAGCATTTGTAAACCATCTTTAACGACTACAAGGCCTTATTTTCTATTCGTTAAAAAAATTCTATCTTTTTAAGTGATAGAAACTTTTAACACACAAACCCCCCTTTAATAATTATTTTCTTTGTTTTGAATTGGCAACTGATTTTGTGTTAAATGCATCTACCCCTTTTTCAAATATTTAAACAAAAAAAGTGTTGAGAATTACTTAATTATAACTCACAGCATTAACTACCTATTTAAGTGTTTATTCTAATATTAATTTCAAGTGCTTTGAAATGAAAATTTGAAAACTTTATCAACTTGGTGATTAAAGAAGTTCTCGCTATGGAAATATACCAATTAAAGTTGTTCTGTAGAAAAAAATGTATATCTAAAGAATAATTCTTGAAAACTTGAAAATAGTAAAACTTGAAAATTTTCTTGAAGAATACATACCGACATAAGTACACAACAGACAACAAGAGTGTCTGATAAAAGTTTTGTAGACTTTATGATGTTTTTGAACTTTAAAGTGCACGATGGTTGGTTGTTTTGAGAGAAATTTTATCACACTGTATCTATGAGCTCACAAATAAGTAGGTAGGAATATGCACGGAATATTTTAAGCATCTCGAACAAAAATTTATTTTAGATTGTGAAAAATTATTCTGGGATTTCTTCATCATTAGAAGTTCTGTAACGCCCTTGCATTGACTTTTGTAGTGTAAAGCTTGACTTACATCATCATAAACGTGGTCTTAGAGATTTGTTATTAATTAAGGCAAGTATCTGGGTCCAGGATTCTAGCAAACGAAAATGATGCCATCTAATTGATCAGTAATTGGTCATAAATATTCAACTACTTTCAGAAAGAAGATAATAGTTGATTTTTTTGTGTTTAAGTTTTTTCCCATGTCACAGTATGAAGTGTTATAAATCTATAGGTACTATGGCATTTAAGTCCAAATCTAAATCTACCGCTGACTAATTACTGCCACTTGTTATCCTTTTATTACGATGTAACGCTCTTGCAGATGGTATCTTTTTTTCTTGCAAATATCCTACTATCATCAAACCATTGATCAATTCAAAATGTCTGAAAAATTTCCGAAATTATTTGACTTCTATGATTTTACTGACCTTTTAGATGACATTATTGTTTTATGGAATTACCCACATATAAGGTTTTAAATTACCAGAGCTTTTTTTGTTTAACAACTTCCCTTCCTCTCTACCAGAGTGGATACAAGGAGTACACTGTACATATGGTTGGCAGATTAGGCTTTTTATCGCAAATTGGGTTATCTCTTTCCTAAAATTTGTCGTTATAAAATATATATTGAAAATCAAGAAGCAATTTGTAAATTGGTCTACACAAGTTTTTTAGGACCTGGCAGCCCTTCACTTCATTGCCGAAACAGCATTTCTGCATTTTCGCTCGTTTTTGTTCTTCATTAGGAGGCTGATCACGGAAACTATCATCAGTAGCAAAGCTTCTCGTAAGCTCAAAGGTATTCCAACTTAGGGCCAGTTTTTTTTCAGTTCAGGGTTAATTTTGAGTTAAATCAGAGTTAGCTTATCCTAGAAATATGAACCCCGAGTTAAATCGGGAACAGTTTTTCAGAGGATAAACTTTATTTTTCAGTTGTCTTAAATCTAGGGTCACCGATGTGAACCACCCTTCTACCCCTTTCACGCATCAGAATAGAGATGGCACCACAACGGAATTGCACTGGCAATAACTTTCACTTTCAAAATCGAGATGGCGCCTCAACTGAAAAACAACTCAATATTCTACCTGAGTAAATTCGACAAATTAAGTGAGTTAACTCGGAGTTAACTTAGAATTTCAATTGACTGAAAAACAAATTTCTGGAGTAAACTTAGGATCGACCCCGAGACAAGGATGATTTCGCACTGAAAAACTGGCCCTTAGAAAATCTGTATGCTTCCATTGAGTGAGCTTAAGGCCTCGTTTAATATACTAAGGACCAGTTTTTAGTGCTATGGATATGGTTCTTTGACAGCTAAAGGATAAAGTTAGCTCAACTGAAAAACTGTTTCTGAGTTAACTCGGAATTAATTTATTTTCAGGGTTAGCTTACTCTATTTTAACTAAGAGTTGACCCTGAACTGAAAAACTGGCCCTTAGAGAGACGCAGTTTGCTATCGATATGGTTCTTTGCATCATTAGTTGCTTAGAAGGTACATTAAGTCGATTGCAACCAAATTAATTTATTTGCAAAATGTAACCTTTAGGCCATCACTTAGCTAAATTGTAAGATAATTTGGCACTTGCAGCTATTTCGTAAGAATTGTTTGCTAATTGACAACCAAACATATTGCTTATTCGCACTAACTCTAAGAAAATTTATCAATTGAAGCTGAATGAGAACCCATTTCGCTATCGCTTTTCTGCTTATAATTGACTAATAATTTTTTCAATATGAGACACATTTTTTTATTCACGTTTTCTACGTCAACAAGCGAAATTGCCGTATTTAGAGCTCAAACAAACTACACTTAGTCACAGAGAAGCAATTCATTTGTTTGCATATGATTGTTTGGGGAGTGCCATCAATATTGGCCCAAATATTTTCCAAGACCACTGTGGGATAAATGTTACAATCAATGAAAAACACTACGGAAGTGGGATAACTGATTTTTGTTTATAGCCACAATTTGAAGACTTTGAGCTTGGGTGACTTACGTTATCAGCATTGCGTGGTGATGAGCCACACAAACCATCAAAGAATCATCAATTTATTGCACTTTGATCCAGTCATTTTGGTGATGTTGCTTGACAAGCACTCAGCTGTTATTTGATGACATTGGATCAAATATCAATGCTATGCGAACAATTCAAAAACAATTAGGTACTTAGGATTATTATTAGTTAAGCTATCCATCAAAAAGGAGTAAAGACCACGAAAACGTATTGAAGATTTGGGTTGATAAGATGTCGTACCGCCAAGCCAGTGAAGGCAGTTATTTGACTCTGGAATTTTAAGAACCCCCATTTTTGGGATTATCACAAAAAAGGATTAGGTTCTTGGCCGTGATTGGACAAAGAAGTTACAATGGTTTTAGATATTGATAAGCCATAGATAATTTTTAATCATTAGTTTAAGATTTTCAAGGTCAACTTGTTTCAGTAGTTGGACAACGATAGAATGTTTTAATGTATTTTTAAAGACTTTTTCAAGGTCACAGAAAAAATTGTTGGTAAAGCGTTCGGGAAGGCAATTAAAAAAAAAACAAGGATGCCATTTGAAAGGTCACTAAAAGGTTACCTAGATTCAGCAATTAGTCAGCCATCAATTTTTAATTATGAATTTCTAAGAAAAAAATTCAAGGTCATAGTTTAAATTTTTAAACCAATTACTGATTAATATAAGAGCAAACAACTGCAACTTCATCTGTGAATTAATTTTTTTTAATTTATGCCCATATTTGCTTAAAATAATGTTTTAGTTCAAATAAATCTGAAATTATATTTAACATTTGGATAAGGATTTTGTGTATTAATTGAATTTTTATAAATAGTAGTAGATCAACCCATAGGAAAGAGACAACGCTGGTCATACTAACTTAATAATCAAATTAATGCCTTTGTTTTAAGAATTTAAATTGATTGATCATGAAAAAACCACTCCCTATTGTTTAATTTTTTAATTTATGTAAGAATTGTGTTTTCTATTCATTGCGAAACTATGACTTCCGATAGTATGCAATTATACTATTTTACGTATGACAGAGCTATGACTAAAGTCGAACTTCCACCTAAAACACCTTTATAAAATCATTTCAGCCATGACTCGGCTACAAAATGCACTCTTAATGCAAACAAAAAATATGAAAGAAATTGGCATCTGTATTTCGTCTCTTTCAAGAGTATCTATCTGAATTTCTGAACTAAGATAAACAAAAAAAAAAAACATCCAAGAGAAATATATCTACCGCGTCGTCCATGTTTGTATCTATAGAGTGAGGTGCACGCGTTCCAAAACAAAAACCCCATCACGATGTTGGTGATGATGATGATGAGAGTCCATCACCCCTTGGAGTCTCTAACGTGCCTTGCTCCCATTTATTGAAGAAGAGCAACAAAAAAAAAGTCACATACTCGTGCTTTTCGAGACGAAACACTGGTGTATACCCGATTCCAAAACATCAGCCCTGGAGAGAAGCTCTTTAAGTTGATCACACAGTCTCGCCCAGAGACGATTTCGATTCGAGTACCTACTATAAAATAATGAAATGATCGCCACAACTATAAATTTTTTTATATAAATTTTATCTAACTTCGACCCGATCGACGGTGACGGTCGGATGCGACTTTTATTATAACGACAGCGACGCCGACACGACGCCGACGTGTTAGATATACACTTTTCTCTCAAATAAATAAAACATAATAAACAAGGTCTATATGGCTTTTTAAATTAAACTTTTAACATAATTAAATCTTAAGTGATAATTAAGTATTTGTTTTTTGTTGTTTGAGTCTTTTGACGATTACTTATTTTCTTTTTATTTTTTTTCTTTCAGAAAGTGCCGGCTTCGTTGCATCTTATCGGTGCCTTGAACTTGAAAAAAAATAAACTTTCAATTGAATAAAGTGGTGTCGTGTTTATGTTACTATTTATTTTCTTAAACAATATCTAAACGTCAAAATTGACACATCAATGTTAACTACAGTGAGACGGTTAATAAACTTAACGAAAGAGAAAGTATAGAGTGATTAGGTGTGCATAATCTTCTGTGTTGGAGAGGTCAAGCCAAAATATGGAACACCTAGACTTGGCTGGAGTCATAACGACTCCATCATCAAATTGGCATTTACCAGCATTTGAGCCAACACCATTCGATCAACAAGGTGAGTTATTCGTTAAGTTAGAAATAAATTATAATATTTTTTGTTTACTACATTTTGTGTTACACAAAGTAACAAAAAGTTATTTTTCCATCTGAAAAGTTTTCTTTAAATTTTCTTCATGCCGCGCCGCCGAAAGAAAAACAAATAAGTAATAATTTTTCAATTCAATTTATGGACGACCATGAATCATGAATTTTATTAGTGAATTACTCACAATTGCGCAATTATGAAACAAAACATTTAAAATTTTCTTTATTTGTTTTGTTTTATTGATCAAGATATAAACAAATTGATCGAGTTGGTTTATTTTAAATCTTTGTATGTACCAACTATACTTCTAGATACTACCCACACGATTATAGTTTGTTAGGAAGGTATTTTTGTTTTTGTATATCGCAGAAGCCTTGTTTAGATAAGGCAAATTTTATTTTTATTAATAGGTAGTACCTCTACTATATGTTAACGATTAACCTTGAGCTTGGAGAAACAGACGTGTGTGCTACAATTACAGGGTTGATAAGATAAGAAGTGGCAACATTGTTTTTTTCTTGAGAATGAAATTTAAGTTGTGTAAGTCCTTTAATCAGCTTTGTATACCTACATTTATTTGTGTAAATAAATCAAGCTCCGAAGACAAGGTTTTTGGTGATTTCAAAAAATTTAAATCGAGAAACGTCTATAGCCCGATATTTTACAAGGCATTTGACGTGTTTAAGGTTGTGTTTATTTAATTTAACAATTTTTTGATTCTTGCACGACTTTCCTTTTGTTAATATTTTTGTTTGTAATATTGATCCCGACGAATTGAATTTGCCTTGGGGATCTTGTTTTCTATTAACCAACACTACTCAAATTAAGGGACATCTGTAGGTATGTACTGTACATACATATAAAATTTGACTTTTCAACTTTTGTTGATGCTACAATGGGAAACAATCTCTAAAATTTTATCGGAGAATTTTGAAGCGTAACCTTAAACCTTTTTCGTTAAACGTGGCATTCGTTTATTTTTAAGTTTTTTTTTTCTTTTGCTCCAGAAATTCCTTATCCTATGTGCAAGAGATCACCACTATTTCTGACCACCTCGTATTAAAACAAAATTAACGACTGGATTACACGTTCTTACTTTTATGTTCAAGTTGCTTAGAACTTAAGAACTTTTAAAACATGCCAGTAATTATAAAAGCAAACATATAAAAAGCATTATAGATCATTAGAGTTTTTTCCCGATATGATTTTTTCTTAAAATATAACCAAAATCATTGCCTAAAATATTATTGGTGAATTACCGTACAACCATTTTAATTAAAAATACGTTTGATTACAATTTCTCCACCTTACAAAATAAAAACTAAAACTTCAAAATTTGAAGTAAATCCTTTCGGTGGTTTTATTCTGTAGTACAGACAGACCGAACGCACAGTAGTCCGTTAAGAATTAAGATCAGAACATGGTCCCAAATTCCAAAATTTTAAATAAACTATTGAAGTCAGGAACCCTACTCTATATTTGAAATGTCCTTTAATATGCGCCTGAATATATGCTTTCATACAAAAATAACTCCAATACCGATGTGTTCAAAATTTGAAGAAGATGACCCAAAATGTTGAAAGAAAAACGTTCCCAAGGGATAAGAACTAATTTACATAAGTGCTGGTTTTTTTTTCATTAGAAATTATTTTTAAAACTTATCTGAGAATCAAATTTTAAGTCAACCGTCAACTCGAAAAACTCAAAAATAATCTAAAGTTATACTTTTAATTCCGCTTATATTTTGTTCTGGCTGCATTATTCAAATCTGACTTCTGAACAAGAATTCTGATAGTTGACAGGTAGAAAAAAAACCGTTATTTTTAAAATATAAGAACATTTAAATTTCTCCATAAATTATGGCAGTTTAACGGCTTCTTCAACTGTCAACTATTAACAAATAATACAACTAGAGAAAATATCAGCCTTATTAGATTATTTTCGATTTTTGATTTTGTTTTTAACTGCCCCAAAATTTGACTCACAACTTCCAGCCGTAAAATTTGTCAAATCGATCAGATTAGGTGAAATAAGGACATTTCAAACATGAACTTGACTCAGTTCCTGACTTAGACAATACTTTATTTAAAATCTGGAATCTGGAAAATGGAACCAGCCATGTTCAAACCTAGATTATGAAGTCCCTGTTTGGAATAAAAATAAATAGGCAACCCTATGAATTCAGCATCCCCATATCACTAAGTGTACAAACTTTCATTAATTTTTTTTATTCATAAACTCCACAAAAATTAAGAAATAAATGGCTTAATTTTTTCTAATCAAAGTCTAGACTAAAAATATATTTCCAATTTATTTTCTTAAAAACACATTTACTTAATTAATTTTTGTTAACAAATATTAACGTGGAAAATGACTTTTGTCGACGAAATTCAACAAACGGACCACTGCGTGACTGACAGAACTGTACCACTCTCCTTTTTCGTGATCTGAATCAACGTAATGTCATGTTTGATAGCTTCCAGGATGCCATGCCTTTGTAATGACACGTTCAGAAGACATATACGGTGGGTCATTGAACGATTGGTTTTGAGATGAGATGTCCGTCCTGCCATAGCCTATAGTAAATTTCCAAGATCCTAATTCCATTGAGAACTTGTAGAGTGAGCTTAAGAAAAAATTAGTTAGTTGGAATTTTTCAAACAGGGAGCAATTTTGATAAACCGTTTAAAAAGGTCACAATTCATATATTTTACAACATGTCAGCTGTTGGTGGACTCGATAATAATAGAGGAAACTCACGCTATGAGAGTAAGTAAACCGTGGTTATTTTGGTTGATCTTAAAAAAAAAGTTAGTGCAACCGATGTTCAGTTGCTAAGAACTTCCGCGAGATGTATTCTCGAGGTACAAGTGTAATATTCTCCGTCGAGTGCACAGGTTAAACATGGAAATATATATAAGCTTACCCTGAGGCCACGCGTGCGAGTAATCGCTAGCTAGTTACTAATACGCCGAAAAATTTCGTTTCGCTCGTGTGGCCCCCGGGTTAGCAATCAGCCAACTAGTCTCACGTATATTTTAACAAACTTGCGTTCAGCAGCTATTCAAAATTCGATCTGTTGCGGCAACACATAATCTGCTAAATACTGTATGTTTTCATTATTCCGAACTGCGAAGTTTTAAAACTTGTTTCTGTCAATTTATGCTCAGCATAAGAACTGTTTGTTTCAAAATTGAATTGATTTCGATTTTTTGCTAACTAAAAATCTAAAAATATAGATGCTGAGAGTTTTTAGAATAGCTTTACTGCCTGACCAAAATAGAGTGCTGCAACTGGAGCTGCAGCTGCAACTAGAATAGCTGTCAAAAAATGCTGTACGTGGTTTTTTGTACTCACCCACAATGTGCTGTACAGTTTTCTGATATTTTGGGCATTTGAAGTCAGCTGTGCGAATTTAATTCAACACAAAAATAGAAAATAAAACAAAAGTAAAAATGGATAATGATGAAATGGAAGCTAAAATTACTTTACTCTTTATCAGAAATATAAAAGAGTTTGAAATTCTCTTCAAACCCCATGTAAAGACTTGGTTGCGCTCACAATTTTGAAACGTCATGCAAAAGTTAAAAGTTGGCCAACTTGCCCAGCCGCGTATGCAGCTCCGTCTGCAGCTGCGTCATGTTCTGATCGTATCTATGGATTTGTATGTATTCTACATTTTGACAGCTATTCCAATTGCAGCTCCGTCTCCATTCTTATGATGTAAGATTTTTTAAAACAACCTTATCGGTTATTTTTAGGCTGTTATTGTCGAATAACAAAAACAATGTTTAGTTTTGTTACAATTAACACTTTTATTTGTTAGACTTTTTACTGTTTTTATTGATTTTTTGTTTTGTATAAAATGTAAAAAATAAAAAACTAATTTTGTATAAAATGTAAAAAATAAAAAAACTAATTTTGTATAAAATGTAAAAAAAAACGATAAGTTTCGTTTAAAAAGTTAATCTTGGGTTCTATTTATTGGATGGTTAAGATTAAGGTGTTTATGCTTAGGGAATATGCTAAAACATCGTTTCCTGGTTTTTTCTTTTCAAATTGAAGTGGCTACAGGCCCAAATTAAAATTAAAATTAGTAAAATCACTATTTTTAAGCAAGTAAGTTGTTGACTTTATTTTATCTTCATTTGAAATATGCAAACAAATAAAGATATCATTTTCGGTAGCCTATATAAATGTGGTTGATACTACCAAATAATTGCGATAAATATGATAAATTATTCAATTGAAAACCAAACTGGTCCAACTGAAGAAGTTATCGTAATTGGGAACTTTCTAATCTTAATAACATATAGAAAGGTCAAGGTTTAATCAATGTGAAAAGTTTCAACCTGTTAGTGCTTCGTTGATTGTCATCGTTTATTGTTTGATAGATGCAATACTTCTGATTGCTTGAGTTTTTACCAACTACGTTTTGGTATTTGGTGTTAGAAACCAGTATAATAAAGAATTGGAAGTATGTTTTATTTTTTTCCGGAAACTAGAATTGTGATAGTACCTCCTGCTAATGCTATTCGACATTAAGCTTTTTATATCTTTAATCTTGAAAAATAAAGCAGGGATTGAGGTTATTCGATGGTGAACTGACAAGGATTCAAGAATATGATTTAGAAATTAGTTTATTTACTATTTACAAAGTATCGGTCATTTGGTAAAATACTGGTCATTTGAATCTCTTGTGTGTGATGATCTTTTCCTTAAATTTTAGTTTTGTTATATGAGAACCAACATGGCCTTCTTATGAAAACAAATCTTTTAATTTATTACAATCTGCAATATTTTGAAAATAAACAGTAAATAAAATTCCAAACTTACGCTTCAGTAAATTGTTCGGCATTTTTGATCACAAAGAATGTCCTTTAGGTTAAATAAAAGAAAATTGTTCATAATTATAATTGAACTGCGTGTGGATTCCTTGGAATAAGAAATAGTGTTATATTCAAAATTGACCACTAAAATCAATTTAAAGACCTGTTGTACCTCAGAGGAGTTACCTTGATGCATTTAAGGCTGGCTACGATACCAAACCAAATGGTACTCTTTTAAGGATCGTCTCGGTATCGTCAAAATCGAAAAATGTCTGTATCGTCTCGGTATCGATATCGATCTCGTATAACTCAGACTCGATTAGTCTCGTATAACAAAGTTTCGTCTGAGTGTCGGTATCGGTCTCGTCTAGTGTCAGTCTGGTCTTAGTCACAAACAAAAATAAAATGCGACTTGGTTACATGTTCTTGATCTTGAAGTAGCTCTAATTTAAATAATTTTGCTTAAACCTTCTCCCTACCAAAGAGGAAAAACTGTGAAAATGTCATTCAAACGAGTTAGAGTCGTTTCCGAGAAACTAATTACAAGAATTATTTATTTGTACTGCAATAAATTATTTATAATATTTAAAAATTTATCTTTTCTGTCGAAATCAAACTTAATTTCGGTCCCAAAAGTACGGTCTCGTATAACTCGGTCTCGTATAACTCAGTCTCGTTTGGTCTAGTATAACAAATACTCGTCTCGGTATCGTTTCGGATGTTTTGGAGCTGGGATCGTCTCACTTTCGGTTCAGTTTCCAATACCGATACCAAACGATATCGAGACTTTTCTGGTATCGTCGCCAGCCCTAGATGCATTGTTTTTTGTTTTCATTCCTGAATGACATCTCTTCTGGGTCAGTTGATGAGCTTAACTCTTTTATTGACACTAGATGCGTATTATCCTAATGCTCAGTTTTGAGTGAGTCTGCTCCCCCCCCCCCCCCCCCTTCTGGATCGGCATCCTGCGAATGCCTTTGCCTGTTTTGGCATAACGTCGGCCTTCCGTCAAAACCTCGTCCTTAGAGTCCTTAACGATATGTAAAAAAAACATTCTCTGAATTCAAATATCAATGTCTAGTGACAGACGCTTCAACCAGTTTTGAATGATTTTAGGATTTAATTTTTTAATTATAACTTCTTTTTGAAAGTTATTGTAAGTGGTCAGATTTGTCGAATCGAAAATTTTTACATATCTTCACGTTTCGAGCTCCCTAGAATCGGAATCCACAATTTTTAGAGAGATGTCTTTGTACATTTCTTCGCTTTTTTTCCTTTACCGTATCTCAGGAACGAATGAAGATTTCGACTTCGAATAGATTTTACTTTATAGATAGTAGCTTCAATAGAAGATTTTGAATTGGCGATTTCTTAATAATAAAATAACATCGAGGCTCTAGCTTTCGAATGCACCAATGGGAAGTTACCAGTGTAGGTGGCACCCAGCCTCTTTTTTAAACCTGGTTTTTGTGTCTACTAAGCAAATTTTTATAAATATTTGACTTACTTCGAATTTAACAAAAATGTTTTATATGGGAGATAACGCTTGTATTGTAAATGCAACTTACATATCAGTTGAAAAATTTCAGCGTTTATAAATTTATTTAAATTTGAATTTATATTTTCAAAAATTATTTCAAAATTTGTATCAAAAATTGCGGCTTTTTTACCGCTGAACAATGGTGGCAGTTTCAAAAATGTTGTGTTTTTTTTTTTTTGTATGGAATTTGTTTAAGCAATTATCGTAATATGTTTTGCCAAAATATAATTTGTCGCACCATTTTTCTATAAAAAAACCCTTGAATATGACAAAAAGCCCCAAAATCGATTTTTTGTTTCAATAACTTTTTTTTCCAGCACTAGTAGTGCTGCCATATTCAAAGAATTTTTAAGGAAAAAATGCGCGACGAAGTATTTTTTGACACAAATTATTTAAAAAAAAATAGTACTACAATTGTTTTAACAAATTCCATACCAAAAAACACTTAGAATAAAAAAATGTCAAATGGTAATGCTGGAACGCTATACAAAATCAAACGAAATTCTTTCCACTAAATACCATACAAAAAATATCTATAACCTGTAATGAAACTTACTTTTTTGAAGGGTTAAAATTAAATTCCTTTATTAATATGTTTATATCTTTCAGATGCCATCTATTTATCATCATCGCGTCCAATGCTCGAACCAATTATGGAAGAAACATCTGAAGATGAAGAAAGCATTCACAATAGTTGGTCACAATTCGAAAACAATAGTACATGGAGTTCTGAGTCTGAAACTGGTTCTGTAATTCGAATCGAATTAAATAGAGGTAAGAGCTCTTTTTTTTATAAAAACACCCCTTTGGCAACCTTTTTGTGCAAACAAATCATAAATACTTAAGTTCTTCCTATTTTTAGTTCTACTTTTGTGTGAAACTTAAGTATTTACGATTTTGTTTTAGTAAACAGGTCTCAAAGCATACTAGAAAATATTCCTAACCGATTTTCTTCTCTTTTAGATCCCGATTCAATTTCTGAGCGTGATTTTGCCTGCCCACCAAAACGTCCTAGACGCGAGGAATTCCTCATAGGCGGTCTACTAACATGTCAACCCATTTTGGATGACACTCAACTCCTACGAAAATTCCAACGAAACGACCTTCTCAGCTCCGCAATCGATAAAATTAACTCCATCGAAGCCAATTCACTGACAAATTCTCTTAATGGCGTCAGTGGTGGTGGTAGCGGCAGTGGAGGAGGACACCGAAAACGCTTCGATGAGTTCTACTGCGACATGGATAGTCCATCGTGCAATTCTCTAAGTCGCTCCTCATCGCTGATTCAATTTGAAAGCCTTGAAAGGCAACTCCTTAATGAACAAGGTTTATGTTCATCGTTGGGGAACTCTTCCCCGTCGCTGTTAAGCTTTGAAGGTGGATGCATCGAAAGTGGCTCTGGAAGTGGTTCGAATTCGAATCGAGGTTCAACGGGTTGTTTAAAGAGATACGAAAGTTCCGATAGTCGACTTCATCAAACCTACTTTGATCTGGACAAAATCGATTTTGGAACAAATCTTCATTTCACTTCGACTGCGGCAAGCAAGAGCGACTCAGAATCGTCCAGTGACACAAGTGTGGCTTCACATAAGGTCCTAGGTGCTACCGGTGCAGCTCACGCCAGAGGTTTTCTGAAGGGTGGAAAAAGTTCAGCGGAGAACCTCAGTGAAGACAGTGGCTATTGTGAACATATTCACTCTGTGATGAGAGCCAAATCCAAAAGTATTCCGAATTTTGAAAAATTCTGCGAAGAAGATGAATTTTACGATCACCCAGTTGTGGTTGCTTCTGTGGCTAACACGAAATCACATTCCAAAATCCAAACAGAAGATGCTCCCAAAATAGCCCAAGCGAAAGTGAATAGCAACGGCAGTACATCAGTGAAGGAGCCGCGAGATGATGATGCCGATGATGACGATGCCAACGACGACGACGACGAAGAGCATGGGGAACTAGTCGGCAACGACGACGAAGACGAAGGGAGCAGCAACGGCGGCGATTGCTGGTATAGTGGCGATAAAAATAGCCGCCGGTCACCGTCCTCTTCATCGCCGATTTCCTCCGACGAATCATCATCGGCTACATCGGCTCTTACCAACACATCGAAATCTACATCGCCATCGTCTTGCGCATCTGCCTCATCGTTCACATGGCGGCCAGCAGTTTCAGTTGTATCGCCACCGTCGGCAATGGCCACAAGCAAAGAGCGCACTATGGCAGTACCACTACTACATCGATCACCAAACCGATCATCCAGTTTGCCAGACATTCGCGGCGAAGAAACAGCTGCTGTCGGTCATCATCATCATCAGCAGCAGCAACAGTACCAGGAGCAGGAGTCGTTCGATCGCTCCAATAGCACTGAGTGCGTCGCAAGTGTTCCAAATGATCTTGATCGTATCGAAGATCATCATCCGAGTCATAGTCATAATCATTTGAATCAGGCGAGCAATCAGCATCATCATTCTCATCGCCAGCGCAGATCTGCGGCACAGCGTCGCCAACGTACCGCCCTAAGTGCCTCGAGTTCGTCTGATCTTGATGAAGATCAATTGCCACCACGTTCGCCATCGTTCTCGTCGTCGGGTTTTGTCGTTATTCGCAGTAATAGCTGGAAACGTTCACGTAACTCCAACGAACGTTTAGAAGCCTCCACGGTCTCTCAAAGTGCTCGATCCCTTCAATCGATCGGTTCGGGTAGCGGTGTCGGTTATATGAATGCCAGCTACAGCAATCTAACTTTACTCGACTACTCCGGTCGTCCACGTTCGAATCGAAACAGTTTGTCTTTGGTCAGTGAAGAGTGCAATTCAAAGAGGAGTTCCCGTTGCGACATGGCCACCGTGATTAGTGATCAAGAAACCGGAGATTCATCTGCCAGGGACACAGACGAAATTCATCATGTCCAATTGACAATTCGCAAACCTCCACCACGAAGAACAAATTCAAAGTCTTCCAAGTCTAACAAAACCTTCGATCAAGATCCAACTTCACTAAAGACCAGCTATGCTCAAAGTCTTGAAAAGTGCAACTTTGACCCCAAGGAACTCTCCAACAGCGATCTAACAAGAGTTCCACCTAAGCGTCGTTTCCATGCAGGCAACAAAAAACAAAGAGTAGGCATAGTCTCATCGACACCCAACTTGAATGCCTTCACCCATGAGGAAACCGATGACGACATGTTCGTGTCATCGACTCACACCTCAATGCAACAACTTCCAACCACCGAGAAACGAATGGGCATTCTCCTACCCTCCGGATCGAGGGCTTCGGTCGGCAGCAAAGGTGTCAGCTTCTATCCAGTTGTGTCCAAATATACCTGGCAGGAGCAAAGTTCCGAAGAGTGCAATGACACCCTTGTGGCCCCAACACCAGATCCAGATGAAGATGCCGACGCTACTGTCATTAAAGAGAGTCAGCACCCTGTCGAAGAGAACACACCCAAAGAGACAGACAGTAAAGAGATCAACAGCAACGAAGAGAAACAAAACATCGCAAAAACATCGCACTCAAACGAACAAAACGAAGAGACTGCCATCAAAGAGAAAATTACGATCACTATCAATTCTGTTGTTGCTGCAATTCCAACGACAAATCCACCACCATCGGCATCGGTATCGCCTGCACATAACATCAGTCTTAAATCCGCTATCGTCGAGCGAGGTAGTGACTGTTATCGATTGCCTGGAAATAATGTCAAACCAACAACGCCGCGTCTGATTCTTTCTGCGTCGAACAAATTAATTAGTGACAAATTAGATAACCCCCGACCGGCTACACCAGTGCCTCATATTTTAGTGCAACAACCAAGTGTGTCGTCAGTGGACAGTGTAGTGAGTGCGACGCCATCGTCGTCATTGTCAAAAATGTCAAACTACCCAGTGAAGTGTTCGGCGGCAAGTGGCCAATCCAATTCGCTCAATAATAACAATGAACTCATGACATCGAAATTCAAAGCCGACGAGAAGCATCCCCAGCACAAGGGGTTCTTGTCACGTTTCGCCAACGGCTTTCGGTTCTCTTTGCGTCGCAATAAGAAGAAGCAGCAGCAACAATTGAAAGACGCCCAGGCTCAGCTTCCACCGATTGGCCCTCCGACGTCTAAGAAACCAGTGGCCCAGAATCAGCAGAAATCACCAGATTTCATCTACATCCCTCTAAAAGGACCCATCCAACATCCGGGAGCCATATCGAATGGAACACCCTGCAATAACAATGGTAGAGCCCCATCGTCGCCCTCGCCTTCCAACACCAGCAGCAGTAACAGTTGTAGTAACCACGTGTTGCTGGCAAATAACAATAAACAGACATCGGCTCCGTTCCAGAAGCCACCCCGTGTTGTAGGGGTATGCGAGAAGCGCGCAAGGCAACATGCGCTACTAAACGCCGCTCCACAATCCGGAGCCCAATCGATTGATGAGGCATTCTTGGACAATGAGCGTAGTTATTATGATTTCAAAAATCAGTTGAACGGTGTTACGAACGGTTACGGTTGTAATACGCAGCAAAACGGTCCATCAGCTATGAATAACAGTAGCAGTCATCATATTGGAGCTACTATGGTGCCACCAAGTGGTGCTGCTGGTGGTCTATATCACTATCAATCTCCACAACAACAACAACAACAATTGAATCATTGCAAAATCGGTTTGATTGAGACAAATCTCGATACGCACGAGACGAAAATTTCGGGTAAAACACGAAGTCTGATGGAATTGGGACCCCAAGTGAAATATAATTTTTCATCAAAAAGGAATACTTCGACATCGTCGTCGGGCGGTGGTGGCGGTGGCTATGGGGATGTTGATTTAGATGACGATGGGGATGCAGATGATGATGAAGATGGGTTGCTGGGTGAAGATAGTGGGGTTATGGGTAGTGGTGGTGGTGGTAATAAGAAGAAGTCTGGGGGAGTGATAAGTGGCGGCGGACATGGAGCAGTGGCAGCAAGGAGACCACACAAGAGTATGGAATTTTTATTGGATAAAGAGAATCAGAAAAATGTTTTGGTGAGTTCTTCTTTTTTTTTTTTTCTTTTAACTTAGTTTTATTTTTTCTTAAGTTTTTGTGTTTTTTTTTTGCCTTACTTTACTTTTGAAAAAGTCATAAATTGGATGGAAAATAACGTTGAAGAAGAAGAAAGGATGGATTTTATTTTTTTATTCTTGGAATTTTTCAAGTTATTTATTTGAAACTATTCCTGATTCAGGAAAAATAAAGGGGGAGGATTGGGGGTGGAAGAAAGCAGGATTCTTGATAGCTTCGATAGGAAACTTGAAATTTATTCGAGATTCTAGAGTATAGGGACCTTTAGGAATTTATTACTTCTTGTTATTGACTAATAGACAGAAATTCCTAGGAAAAAAACGAAGAAGTTTCTGAAATTTATAAAAGGCCTTCGTTAAGAATGAGAATTTGTTCTTGAATTCCTATAAAGAACTTATTGAAGACCTTTAAGAGATTTTTGTTTTTTGTATGATTTAGTTATTTCTTTTGTCAAAAAGTTGGTGTTATGCAAATAAATTTCCTCTAACATAGATAATTTGGACTTTTCATAGATCAATACTTTATTAACAATGCAAGCAAAAAGTACAGGATGTCTTTGAGAGATTTGTTTTGGTTTAGTGAAATTCTTGAAGACGACAGACCAATTCATTTCACAAATTCAAATTTTATGAAATAAATCAACTAAGTTGTTCAAATGGAATAAAACAGTTAATTTGAAACACAATTCAAATATTAAGGTGCACCTAAAGGCATTAATTCAACCAAATTACTTTCAAAAAATTTTAAAATGTGTTCAATATGATATGCAACTCATTCGGGCAATAATTAAAAGCAGTAAGACCGGATCAAGAGCTTAAGCCATGAGGTAATAAATAATGATAATATTCTGTATAGCGGCTTATGCAAACATGTTCGACCTGAAAAAAATATGATAGAATTGATATTTTATAAATTTATTCAAAATTGCAAAAAAAAAACTGATTGATTGGCCAATTAATGCAAAAACGCACACATGACAATTTTATGACAGTACCTAAAAAGTTATATCTACTTAAATACGTTTTTATAACTATTGTAATAAAACTTGTCACAATTCACATAAATAGCTATTAGAAGAAAGAAAACAAATATGAAAGCTTTAATGTTTTCTCACGGCACTTTTAATAGCAGAGAGAATATTTTCTCAACGAAATTAAATTTTCTAGTAGTTTTTTGTGTTGTTTGTTTTTTTTTTTTGCACTCAGTGATCTCATATTTTGCATTAATTTATTTCATTTACATACTTAATTAACAGGTATTTTTCTTTTTGTTTTTAAATGTTTATTAGTCATTTATAATGGCATGTATGAGGAGTGAAATAAGTAGAGTTAACTAGACGATTAGACTGTGTAGGTTTTTAAATTAATTTCACCTAGGGATATTATGTTGTGGTTTTTTCTTAGGTTCAGAAAGTACACGTTTACTCGATTAAGCTAGATTTGTCATTAGGAGTTTTCTCCTCATTTTAGCTAATCAAAAGTATTTATCTTTCTTCGTAAAGAGTAAACAAAAAAAGAAGGTAATAACGGGGAAGATAGAGATAACCCGGCGGGATCTTTGCTATGAGCGTTGCGTCAGTCGGGTGAGATGCCAATCATAGAACAGCATTTACTGTAGAACGAAAATGTGTTCGTCTATGATTTCGTTATTTCGTCATTTTTGTATACAAACTAGGCAATCATTTACCAACATTTGACCTGTTTAGTGTAAGGCCAACATTTTGAACTCTAAATTTCTTGAAGAATCAAAAAAATCGTTTGTGTAACCACTGTTAAATATTTTCCAAATTTTTTTTATGGCAACTATTTAAAAAATTCGCCCATTGCCCTTAAATTAAAACTTATGACTAGTTACCCGTTTTGGGTTGATAAAAATATCGTGAAACTAAAATACTAAATTTTTGTATAGGAGATCTGACAAGTAGAAATTATTTTTTTTTTGTCTACAATTCCTCTCTATATGTCCAGCAAAACAATACAAAATTTACAAAAAGAATTACTTTTTTATAGCAACTATCAAACAAAAAACCTTTGAATGAAAACTGGGATATTAGTGTCAAATGGTTTCGTTTGTCCAGAAACTATTTATTGGTTTCTATAAACAAAACCCGTTTTTTTTGCACGCAGTTTAAAAATATTGTATATTTATTTTTTTATAGTACCACTAATTAAATCATCCCCAAATGAAATTTGACGTGGATATGGAAGAATTCGTTTTTTCACTGTTAGTTCATGTCCGCCTGACACACAAAAATTAAATCGGACCATATTCAATATTTCGCACTTATAGCAACTATTAAAAAAGCCTTCGAGCACCCTTAAATGGAAACTTAGGGCGGTGAGACTAGTAAAATAACTTACATAGCTAAAAAAATATCTCTAGCATCTTTTAAAAACAAAAAAATTATTCCTAAATTTTCTTTTTAATTTTTTAATCAGAAATCTTTAAACTTAAAAATGTAAATGATTTTGGAATGTTGATGAGTAATTATTTTAGTTTTAGCTTAGTCTACAGTTGCCGCGTGCAAAAAAAAATTCTATGCAAATATTCCCGCATGTCAAAACTCAAAAATAATTGAGGTGAAATGCAAAATTAGTTTCTTGCACTCTTGGTTTTCAGTTTCTTGCAAACAAAACCATTGCTGTCATGAAATGCCATGCAAAACAATGGGCCGGCAATTGTTTTGCATGTAAAAAATAGTGTGGTGAATACAATTTTTTTTTTTTTGGGTGGTCGGCTTACACTTCCAAAAATAAAAAAAATTACCTCAAAGCATTATTTGCATGGTTTTTGCATCCACAAAATATTAATTTCCATTTTTAGGCTTAAAGTTAACTAATTTAGGGTAAATTAATGACTCAATAGGTGTTTTAGGTGAAGGAAAACAGTTTTTGTCTTGAATATTATACAATTTGGTGCACAGGTGGATAATTGTTTTCATCATTATGATTTTTTTTCGCATGGGATCTGTTAACTAGGCTTTTACCAAAAATTTGGGGCTAATGGGTGATTTTCGTAACTTGAGAGTTGAGAGTTGATAGAAGAATTTCAAATTCGCGTTAACAGTCAGTAAATAAACGAACTCTAATGGACGATGGACCCACCATCCTTGGTTTTAATTGAGGGGAACTAGTGAGTTAAAATGAATTGTTTAATATTTTCTTATCGTGGATGGATAAATGAAACGTTTGTTTTTTGTTTTTTTTTTTTTTATTACACAAACGTGATCACTCTGTAGTCATACGAGCTCTATCTCCCTAAATATTAGGCCAGATCCACACTATTGTGCTGATACCGATACACTCTCGCTACGAATAAATATTTTTACGTAAGAAACAATGAGAGTATTAAAATTGTATCATGTACCGATGATGTGAATACACTCATCTTGTGTAAGAATATTTTATCGTATCGAGACTTTATTGATATTAGAACTATAATGTAAATCTGGCTTTAAACTACCAGTGCTGTTATAAGTTAAGTATTTGTTTAACAAACCACGGATTAAATATTTGTGCAACTGGCCCATAGTTTGGCGAAGTAAAAATATTTGATCCGTGGTTCAGCAATTTTAATTCACTGACTTCGCCGAACTTACTAAGCCTCAACGATGGTTCAGGCATTAAATTTACTACTTTAACTTTAACATACTTGAACCATCATTGAATCTAAGTAATTCCGACGAAACAAGCCAGTGAACAATTTTGAACCACGGATTAAAATTTGACCAACGTTTATCAAACTGGTCCTAAGACAACTAACTTCTAATGACTTTTCTCAGTTGCATGTCGGGCCAAAGGTCCGGGCTCGATTCCCAGCCGCTGCCACCTAAAAACAGAAATGCTTTTTCATTTTTCATTCGTGCCGATAACACGCGCACAGGAATGGTTGAGAGTTGTAAGTCACTAGGCCCTGGTTCTGCATGAGCTGTTGCGCCACCAAATTTATTTTATATCGGGTTTTCTCTTAGTCCTTGAGGAAACTAGGATAATCGAAAGATATTCAAGAGAAGAAAGCAGAAACCAACGCAATTTATTTTTGATATTAAATGATGTTATTAATTTCTATTCGAATGATGAAACGAAAAATATCACTAAATCACTTTTTTAAGAAAATGTAAATTAATATCACAAACTCATACAAGATTCTGGATGTTTTTGTTCTTAAAATTCTTAAGCAAAAAAAAAAAGTTTCCATTTTTACTCCCTTCAGTTTTTTTTTTTAATTAGTCCCTCTTTTTAAATCAATCTAGTGATTACTACGGTCATTGGGCAACCCAATGTGTGTGAAAATAGCACCGCCATTTCGATTTTTTTAAAAAGGTTGAAATTGTGCTGCCATGTACTGTATTTAAAATAAAATACACGACTGGATTGTTCTTGTGTTCAAGTTGCTTGGAACTTAAGGACTTTTGAAATATGCAAGCAATAATAAAAAAGCAAACAAAAAAAAAATGTTTGAATAACTGAAAAACATGTATGCCAGTCTTAAAATCTCGCAAAAACACGTAACCCATTTCATTACTTGGAAAAATATGAATATTTGCAAACAAAAATTTTAAATCGTTGGAGCGGTTAAAAAAAATTTATTTAAAATGTTGCTAACACTAAAACAAATTTTGGTATTTTAGTTTTGAGTATTTTTTAATTATCTACATTTATAAACCTTGTTTAAAAAATTCATCGACTCGTTTTTGAATAGGTATTTCAAAACCGAGAATTTTCAAAAAAAAATATATTTTTTTTTAATATAAAATTTATTTTTCAAAATGTTGATACAATTAACATTTTAAAAGAGCTTTTTCATACAAATTTTGATTGGTATCGGTTAAGCCATTTTTGAGAAAATCGAAAATCAAAAAAGCAGTTTTATTTCAAGTACCCTTAATAATTGTTTTTTTGTCAATTTTGTTCTTACAAAAAAAAAACTCCATGCCTACAACAATCGACTATTTTTTTTATGAAAATCGTTTGAGTCATTTTCGATCGTGAAGTAAGCACCGCCATTTTCGATTTTAAAAATAATAGTTTTTTATGTTTTGATCTCAAAACCATTGAATCAAAAAAGGCCGTTTAAATTTTATTTCTAAATGAAACAAAACTTTCCAATTTAACAAGTAAGAATCATTGTTTTTTGTATAATTTGAAAGAAAATGCATCTGAAAGAAAATCTTAAAAAAAAAGACATTAAACATACATATTTACGTAACGTTCACCTACACTTCATGATGACCTCTAACTTGGTAATACCACCTCCAATTACGACCGTCATATCTGTTTATTTTGTTTACATAGCCCTACTATAAAAACTTACTATAAAGTGCTATTTCTTTCAAGATTTTTCATTAAAAAACTTGGAAAATACTAGGTACACAAAATCGACTCAAAAGCTTTTTATAAAATAGTTGAAATGGCAATTTTTGATATACATACATACATATAATTATTTTTTCCCTGAAAATTGGTTTAAATTTAGTATTTTTCTTATTTCTACTCTTCAATATATGTAGTTGGTAGGTAATGTACATAAAAAACATATTTATGTTCGACATTTTTAATGTTTTACATTTAACCTCTCAATTTAGGGCAAAGTTTCCTATGTCTGACAGTTAGTTGACCAAGCTAAAAAATGAAACACATTGTAGAAATCATGAAAGTCTAAACAAAATTATTGAAATCAGCTAAATTACTGTCTGCAGCTACCTATGTATGTATGTATGAATGTAGGGTGCTTAAAAATAAATTACAATACAAAATTGTCATTGTGACGAAGCGTCGCGTCATATTTGTTGTGAAAAGTTTGCTGTAGGTTTATGAACTGTAAGTCAGGGTTCTTCAATGAACTGACCTACAGCCGATAAAACCAACACAAAATATAATAAGCCAAAATAGTCATAAGACAGTCAAAAAACATTTTTTTTATTAAAATCTTGTTTCAAAACTTTTAACTTCTAGTTCTACAATACAATTGTCTTCTATGTGATAGCTATCACTTCCAAGGTTCCATATTATGATACCTTTTGTTTGGTTTTTAAAAATTTTAAAGTTCCTCATGTTTAATTATGGGGCTTAGGTACTACCATTATTTAAAAAGCCATTTTTCAGACTCTGAACCATTTGTTCTTATGTGGTTAAGAGTGGTCTTTAGAAAAAAGATCACCTTGAATGGGCCTAAATTGGCTCTAAGGAAGAACAAAATTCCCTAATTTTTTCAGATTTTTATTTTCATCCCCCATTGGCGCTGTAGGAGCTAGTTACATTTCCCTTTTTTTGGATTTTTCGGGAATCACTTAGTATGCAAAAAAAGGGAAATTTAATTACCCCTACAGTGACTATAGGTGATGAAAATAAGAATCTGAAAAATTTGGACAATTTTCGTTCTTCATTTGGAACTGATTTAGGCCTATCCAAATATTTAAAAAAAAAAACTCAAAAACACCCATGTAACGACCACCCAAATGAACATAGCGTCACCTGATTGCAGGAACTAGGTAACTAAGTCTTATACATTTTGGAGATAGCAGCCTTTATAGAAAAGCCTAGCTACAGGAGGACGACGGAAAGTTAAATTTGTATGTTCCGGAAACTCCGCAAATATCCTATATTTGTCTATGGTAGAAGAAGATTGGACAAAAATTTTGTAAAACAGCATTTTATCGATTATCATAAAAATAGAAAATTTAGTTTTAAAGTTCTTGCAATCAGGGGAAGATGTTATCATGACAAACAATACCGTGATCAGGACCACGATGAATTTTTTTGGAACCCTCCCAGAGCAACTCATCATTGACCCTCAAAAATAAACCATTTTATTTGATCCCTTCTAAAAAGAAACCATGCATCACAACATTCCCCTTCAACAATTGCATTATTAAGACAAAAATATGACATTCTTAAATTGTTAAAAATAAATAAAATCAGAAACTCACATCATTTCGAGGGCGTATTGAAATAACTTCCGTATCCGAAAATATTGTAGGTTTTCTTAAAAAAAAAAAAAAACATAAATTAAAAAAACAAATGTAACCGCCTATAAAAAGAATGACTAAGATCGGAACTTCTTAAAAAAAAAAAAAAATAAGTGGATTGCCTTCACGACTTTTATTAAAATAATTTGTTTATATCTGTCTATCAATTAGAGCATCATTGGCTCTCAAATCGAAGACGACAAGAGTTTAAAATATAAACAAAAACAAAACACAATAATTTATCATCCAACTTAGACCAAAACATAATCCCCACCTTTGCGTATGTTTGTTTGATCGTAAAATTCTTCATTCATTCACAAATTCAAACAACAACAAAAAAAAACATTGAATGAAATTTTACAAAACATAGAATTATGTTTTATTTTTTTGGAGTAAATTAAGAGAGTATGATTGAACTTTGAAAATAAAGGAAAGAGCAATTATTATTTTTCAAAGAAATCTATTCAGTTCTCTCTTAATTCATATTTTAAAGATTACCACTTTGTTATTTTTGTTCATATCAACCTTGGGAAATTTTCAAAGTTATTAATGTTTATATGAACCTTGGGAAATTTTTAAAGTTATTATTTTTTAATTTGTTTTACTTTAAGTGTCCGAAGACTTACTTTAGCCTTTTTGGTTGCCAAAGTAGTACACCGAATGCAGAAGGATTTTCTCTTCTTTTCTTTAATTTAACAATTGTCAGTTTCTTCAAATGTAGGGCCATTTTTACTTGCGATAAATAGGTATTACACATGGCAAGTTATGCATTCGAGATTTCAACAGAGTTGTCATTTCGACGGTAGGCAAGACGAAAAAAGTGGGTCTCACAATTCTGTCTGTCTATTCAGTTATAGCGTAAACGGCTGCATCGATTTTCTTAAAACTTGGTACATAGTGGTTTTTGGTGATGCTGCCCATACACTTTTACTTTTTCTTAGAACTAAAAAAACCATAACTGCCCTACGATTTTTTTAACAATTTTACAAACATTTTTTTTACTCGAAAATGGCTCCTCAACTTAAAAAAAAATAAATAAATTTCTTTTGGTGGAAGCTTCTTTTGGACGGGAAACTATTTTTCAAAAAATGGTTATCAATAGTACCTCCCAAAGAACCATTTTTTATTTTCGATTTTCTTCAAAACGGTTACTTTGATTTCAATAATTCTGTTATACAGAAGCTTTTAAATAACACAAATAGTTTTTCTTACCAAATTTTTCATAAAAATCTTCTTATTCGATTTTTAAAATATGTTCAATTTTTACTTGTGATATATGTAGGTACTATAGGGTAAGTTTTGGATTCGTGCAAAAAAAAATTTCGAGGAAACAATCAAACATGACATTACGATGATAGAGAACATCAAAAAAGTGGGTGGAATAATTCTGTCTGTCTGTCCGTATATTGACCTACAGCCTTAACTACTGAAGCAATTTTCTTCAAGTTTTAAACTTAAGGTTTTTTTGTAACTCTCCAGAGGAGAAATTGAAATTTGTTTTTAGCACCAAAAATAACGGTGCTTGCCCTACAACCATAAATGAAAAGTTTAACTATCTCAAAAACGGCTCTAACGATTTTGATTAAAAAAAATCAGTGAATTATTGTAGATATGGTGTACTTTTTGATAAAATAAAATTTACCAAAAACCGTTATTAACGGTACCTGCCATATAACGGTTTTTTCAATTTTCTCATTAACGGCTCTATTTTTATGCAAAAGCTCTTTTTAATTGTTACTAATATTGCATATCAAAATTTTGAAAAAATAAATTTTGGAATTTTAAAGAAATATTTAATTTTTTTTCAAAATTCAATATTCAAAAATGAGTTGAATAATTTTTTTTGAAACTAGGTTTAAATATTTATTTTAATACATACTCAAAATTGGAATACAAAAACTTTTTATAAAAAATGTTTCTAAAATTTTATACATAAGAAAATTATTTCTAAAAAAACCGCACCAACAATTTTAAATTTTTTTGTGCAGATATTTTTTCAGGTAAACAAATGGCATACTTGTTTTTGAGCTCAAAGTATTTTAACTAGTTGTTTATATAATTAAAAGAACGATTTAAATGTTTTTTTTTTTATATTTTTATAACTTTTTTTCATAATTACTTTCATATTTTAAAAAATCTAAATTCCAAGCAACTTGAACATAAGAGCAAGAACGTGCGATCCAGTCATACATTTTATTTTTTTTTGAAAATCAAATATTTGTTAAGCTCCATTGTCGATGTTTATTAATCTCAATATTTAATAGTTTTTTAACACTATAAAGTATTTTAAGACAAAAACTTATTTTTATGAAAAAATAACGATATCTTCCATACAAATGTTAAAAAATTGTTAGGTGAATATTTGTTTTCTTAAAAATGGCTGGTACGATTTTTGTAAAACTTTTTCTGCTAAAATTAGTGCAATATACTTCCAGAAGTTATAAAATTTAAATATAGCAACTTTTAATTGGCCTCTCATAGAACGTTTTCTGTTTTTTTTTTATTTCGAATTTTCTCATTATTGGCTTAACAGATTTAAAATAATTTCTGTATTCTAATGTCAAATAAGATTGAAAAATTTAACATCAAAATTTTCAAGAAAAAAAGTTTTTGAATTTTTAAAAATATATTTTTTTTGTGAAAATTCGATATCTCGAAAAGGGGCTAACAATATTTTTTTAATTTTATTTTTTTATGCACATAAATAAATACTTAAGATTTGCATACCTTAGAAATGTTTAACCGAATTTGATACATAAAAAGTTGTTTAAAAAAAAAGACGCTCCAAAGATTTTAAATTTGTTTCCATAAATTCATATTCAGTTTTTTTGCTCATCTCAAACTCTCAAAGAAGTGTTTTAGCTATTTTAAAAATCGTATTTCATGCTTTTGAATATTTTTTTATACAATTTCCATATTTTTACATACAATTTTCTTGTACTCTCAGCGTCTTGAACTTAAGAGCAAGTACGTGCGTAGTCGTGCATTTTATTTTGTATGAGTTCTAACAAGAATTTGGAACTAAAATTGGTATATGAACAGTTTTTAAAAAGAAAACTAAGAGAGGTAATAACATACAAGGAACCTACAGAAAATTTGTTTTCTCAAGTAACCGTGCATGATTCAGTCAACTCAACTGACAGACTACATTTTTCAGTGTATATAGCTTTTCAAAATTGAAGGATATTAAATCTTGATTGTAAATAGTACAAATTTAAGCAAACTTCAACTTTTTTTTTGCTACAAGTACAGCAACAGTAGGGTACAGTTATATTATTATGCTTAGGAAGCAAATTTTAAAGAGAATACATTTAACTTTTTTTTTTGTTATTTTATAGGAAACTAAATTCCACTCTCTTTAATTAACTGAACTGATTTTGCATAGTTTTATTCTCCTTCTCTCTTTCGTTTCTTCTGCTACTCGAACACAGTTCTAGCAAATTGCAGCGCCAGCAATAAAAAGCTAAAAAACCTATGTTTATGTCTTTGATTTAGTTAAAAATAAATTTATTTTATAAATAATTTGATCAACGCTATAAAAAAAAACTCCAATAAAATAATTCCATAAGGAGATAAATACAAAAAAATCTACCTCTCTACTCACCCAATCAAAATTCCAATTGAAATTTCTCAATTAGATAAGTGTTTTGTTTTTCTTCAATTAATTAGCTGGCATTTGTTGCTTTGTTCTTTGAAATTATATCCCACTTCAATTGAGTAGGTAAATAAAACAATTTTTAAAAAATGAAGAAATGAAAAATGGGGTCTGGTTCACAGTGCAGAGAATAAATGCTTGCAAATTGCGTCTTATAAAAAGCGTGGATGCTGTAGCAGCAAGAAATATTCTAAAAGCATGAAATTCAACTTCCATGTAAGGATTGAGTCTCATTTCTGACTACCTTAGCTCTTTTTAAATAAGTGCAACTTTAGTAAAATAGAATGCCGTTTTATTTATGGAAAAGAAATTCTTAAATGTGAGCAGTTACAGAGTTTTTAACTAAGAGTGCGCACTCAAAGTTTCAAGATTCCAATCAAGAGAGACAGTTGAGATCTGCTTAGCTTAAGTAAGTACTTTGTTTTTTCCTTAGAGATATCTGGCCAGATTCCTTCAAACCCAACAGGTCTTTATCGTTGACTATCTGTCGTTGGCGGCCTCAAGGAAGCTCTGGTGAATTTTGTTTTCCTTTGTTCCAGTGGCATAAGTACCCAGGGTACAATTTGGATCGGTTCAAGTGATAACCCTATTTGGCCATCTGCCATTTCATTGCCGTAAAAGCTACTGTGTCCCGTGACCCACCGAAGGGTGACAGCAACGATCAGCCAGATTTGACTTCGTGGCGATTGACAAAATGGCTTTGATTGCCGCCTGGCTGTCTATGAAGATGTCAATGTTTTTATTTATCAGTTCACATGTGGAAAGATATTTTGCGGCCTCATAAATTGCAAGCACTTTCGCTTGGAAGACTCTGCAAAAGTTTGGGAGCTTTATTGATCTGTTTATGAGTGGGTTAACTGAGAAGACCTGACCCCTTCCCCTGCTTCCATTTTGGAACCGTCTGTAAAGACCGATACATGATTTAAGACCCGGTTTTCCTTTCAGAGATCCCTCGTTGGAAAGTCTGTCAGTGCGACTGGGTTAAAATCTAAGTTCGGGGAAATATAGTCCGTTTTAACGTCTCTGTCTATGAAATTCGTTATGGTTCTGTGACCCCAGTGGGGCCCAGTTTCTAGTTCCTACACTCTGTAAGTCGTAGAGCACTTTTGGCCGCCATCTCCTATTTTATACGACGACTTTTGAGTCATGACTTTTTTTCAAAATTCAATTAGAGCGAATGAAAAAAACATCGGATCTCAATTTCGCACTCATTAATCTTGAATAAAGTCATGACTCAAAAGTCAACGTGTAATAGGGCATTAAGACACCCATTTTTCGCAAACCAAAAAACCTCGCAAAATAATTAGGAATAATTAGGAATCATGTGATTTTTTGTGATAAGAATTTTCTAAAGTGTCCTGCTTACTTCATACATACACCATAAACTACATACCACCAACCTGGCAGCATTACAACGAACGAATAAGACAAATCAATTCAGGACAGGAGGCTACATCCACACTTATATACAGGGTGTCCGCCGGAAAGGCATAATACTTTGTTTTGCCGCCATTTTGGTAAACATTAGTCTTGACAGTTCATATTTGACAGTCGTGAAGTAGACTCGTGGCAAATTTATTATGGAAAATCTTTTAATCGTTAAAATATTTTAACAAAATCAATCATCGATTACTGTGATGATGAGAAAGTTAAAAATTTTGGGAGAAACAACGTTCCAACAAAACGAACTATTTATCGTGTAGTAATTGATTTCGAAGAAAGAGGGTCGGTAGGTGATAGACCCAAGCATGGACCACAATGTACTGCAAGATTGGCTGAAAACATTACTGCTGCTCAAGGAAGTGTTCAAAACAATCCATCAACCTCAAATGAAAACGGCGTAACGGTAACTATAAATGGGGAGCGATATCGTGATATGATTGAAAACTTTTTAACGCCACAACTGCATTCTTTGGGCTTTATTATCATGTGGTATCAACAAGACGGAGCCACACCGCATACGGCCAGGATTACAATGGAATTACTGCGAGCAGTATACCTTCCCAGCGGACACCCTGTATTTCTAACAATTATAACTTTTCTAAGATATTAATTAGAAATATGTTCGCATTTCATTGTCTCTCTTTAATTTTTTTAATAATGTGTCGCATAAAGTATTACAAACTGACTTGTCAACTTGTAAATAAAGAATTTTCAAGCTTATCATTTTTCGGGATTTCACAATATGCTCCCGCAGGAAAAAAAGTCTCTTTTATCATCCCGCGTTATCATGGAAAAAAATTCTTTGTCAATTCAAATCACGTCATCTCCATCTCATTGTAACACAATAAAAAAAAACTTTTCTCAAAGCCAAAATAAATTAATGAGCGCGACAATCAATTTTGAATTTATAATCTCATCACAATGACATCATTTTGATGAAATTTTCTCTAATCATGATTTTTTTTTTTATAAAATTTCTTACACGTTACGTCAATTAAATGTTTACAATGCCTTCGCACAATAATGTCAAGAATTAATTTGCATAATCTTTGACAACTCGCACCGCAAGTAATATTTTCCAGATTATTGTTGTATGAGTGGAGACTTTACAACTTTTGTGTTGGTGTTTTGACTTTTAGATTTTCTTTACACACAGACTGTGCGAGGTAAGCGGAATGAACTGTTTGTCAAAAATCTTTTTCTTAAAAAAAAACAAAAACAAAATGAAAAGAAAAACTATTTTCAAATAAATTTTTCTATCAACCACCAAGCACCAACCTATAAAATTTAAGATAAGCGTCTCTATAGTCTGTCTGTCTGTGACTTCTGCGATAAATGGAAGGAAGGATGGAAGCAATTTAAGTGTCACGTTATTATGTTTGTCGGTTGTTTGAGAGTTGTTAGTGAACGAGCTTTAGATTACCATTTTGACTACGACGACGACCTAAATTAGTCTTATTGCGTTCATGGTGTGAGTGGAAATTTGGTTGTCGAGGTCGGGAGACAAATTTTTGAAGAGAAAAAAAAAAGTACAAAATGATTGATAAAGTATGACTAATGCAGGAGACACACATAAGATGGATGATTTGGTTCAGATAGAAATGTATACCTGAGTTGTTATCAATGACTTCCTCACTTCCGTCAGTCATTGTTTAAATTAATTTGAATACAAAATTTTTAGAAAATGTCACAGCAAGAAGCGATTGTATGAAGAAATGAACAGGTGATGTTTATAACTTTTTCCAGACATTTGAATTTTGTTGTGATCTGAAATTCTGAATTTCTGGGTATTTACGAAGTATATTTACGAAGGTGCTGTGAATTGGTTACCGAGATTTTGCAATATGAATTATGGCCCCTTTTGACTCTTCTTGCGGGTTTTCTGAAGTCATTGGTCAGTGCCAATAAGCCGCAATTAACCGACATCCTCAAAGTCAAGACAACTTAGTTTATCGCTCAAATGTGGCCTGGTTCGATGCAGCAAAGTCATTGAAAATTGAACCTCTCTCTGATCTGTGCAACCATGTAAACGCCCATATTATTTACTCGTTTAATCCAGATTTAAACTTAAATCCAGATTAAAAGTAATTTAAATCCAAAAGTTAAATCCAATTCCATATTCCACACTTACATCCATTTTTTTAAAATCCAATCCCGATTAATCTAATTGGATTTAAACTGCCCTCCGGAAGTCAGTTTAAGTTGTAAAACCAGATTAAAACTGAATTTTGTATTATTCACTTTTTTTTGACATTTTAAAACCGAAAATTTTCCAAACCTAGTTGAAGCAAATTGCGATACGATTCATACGTTGTTTTTCCAAATCGAGTTGGCTAACTCAATTTGAAATAAAAACGACTGCGACGACGACTCATTGTCTCGGTGTAATCTTGTTGATCCCTCTCCGCGCCTTGGTCGTTCAAACGTACTTTTCAGTACCATATGGTCTTTTAGATCATCCGCTGTGGTCTCGCCATGCCCATTTACACGGAAATCTGTGCCATGGTTTTCTCGCTATGGTCTCGCTTGGGTCTGTCCGCGACATTTACACATGTTTTTTGGCATTGCACATGTTTTGCCGTTGTCTCGCTTTGGTCTCGCTATAGTCTCGGCAAACATTCTTACAAAATTAAAATTTTTAAAATGGTTAAAAAGTCCAAACGTGGTTTTCAGTATCGTGGTCCTTGAATTCGTCTTATTGGACCTCACTGTGCCCATTTACACGGCTATCTGAGGCGTGGCTTTCTCGCTTTAGTCTCACTTTGGGCTCTCCATGACATCTACACGTTGTTTTTGTCATTGTGCAAGTTTTATCATCCTCTCGCTTTAGTATAGCTGTAGTCTCAGACCAGACCACGTGCTAATTGAAAGTGCATGAGATGCTGAGACAGTAGGCATTTCACAAGATCGCGTGGGTCCTGCAGGAAATTTTGGGCATGAGAAAGCAAGATGGGTGCCGCGTTTGCTCACTCTGGACAGCAAGCAAAGCCATGAGACCACTTCAGAGCAGTGTTTGACGCTCTTTAAGCGCAATCCGAAGGAATTTCTGCGTCGTTTCCTGAAAGTCAACGAAACATGTATCTACTGGTTCACACCAGAGACTAAAGAGCAGCCGAAACAGTAGACTTCACTCGGCGAACGTGCTTTGAAGAAGGTGAAGACTGTCCCATCGGCCGGAAAGGTGATGGCCAAGCGTTTTCTGGGAATCACAAAGTGTGATCCACATTGGCTATTTGGAGAAGGGCAAAAGGATCACAGGGCTGTACTATGCCTATTATTGGGCCGGCTCGACGCTGAATTAAAGAAAAAACGGCCCCACTTGGCGAAGAAGAAAGTGCTCACACCTCCGTTTTTGCCAAGGCCAAATTGGTCGACTTGCGCTACGAGTGACTTGTTTTTGTTTCCAAACTTGAATGAAAAAGTCACTCGCCAGGCAAAAATTTCAGTCAAATGAGGAGATCATAGCCGCCACGGAGGCCTACTTTGCCTGCCTTGAGAAAACGAATTTTTCAGACGGGTCAAAGAAGGTGGAGCATCGATGGGTCAAGTGTATCGAGCTAAAAGGAGACTACTTTTCCAAAATTTTTGTTTTTCTTTTGTAGGCTAAGTACTTATCGGACCACCTGACGTAGAACCCAGTGCAAGTAAGATTACATCAACTTGATTATTTACGGAATGAGGGTGCTCTGACCCCCTCTGTCGAAAGGGGGCCCTAGGCCTAGTTAATGGCAAATGTGTGCCTAACATAGAAAACAAATCGTTAATACATCACCCACGCCACAGCTTCTTTTATTTGATTTCAATAAGGACCCACCCTTATTAGACACTATTTAATAGGCATATGCGTTTAACTTCTTAATAATTCTTTTTTGTTAACGTTTTTGTACATTTTACTTAAATATAAATAAAAAATTGATATTTATAATAAATGTTTAAACTTTCAAACCACTTAAACACATTCCCAGACAATTTTATGGTCTCTCATTTACCGGTTTTTCCGGCAAAAATAATCACATTTAAATTATTATTTACCTTTTTTTTCTGGAAAAGAATATAATTACATTTTTATACTCCCTTGCGTTGTTATTAAAGTTGTGCTAATAATTTTTAATTTTACTCTTTTGCATTTCAATTAAATCTTATTTTTATTTTTTTTTTTATATCAACCAACGAACGCAATGTGTGCTGCAGTTGGAAGCTTATTTCACTCAGCCAGCAACACAAAAAAACTACGATCGATAAAAAAAAAATTCTGCCTCGAGCTGATGAGAGTAGGTTTTTTAAACTCCTCTACTATGACACAGTAGCGCGGAATATGCAGTGGGTGTTGGGTTTGCATTCTGCACCACAGAGAAAACATACACCCGTGGCACCGCGTTGAATGAAATGAAAACAAATCCCACCTCCTTCTGCATTGATGGGGAGGAATGGAAAAAAAGATTGAGGTTGAGTAGCCTCCTACCGCGCCTTCAATCAAAATTGTGTAAAAAAAAATGCCCTGCAACCTGGAAAAACAATGTAAATAATCCTTTTCGTCCTCGTGTCATTTTTTTTTGTTTGCATGGTGCATCTGGTTTGAATACATTTTGTGGGACATGATAGACTTAAGTGTCGCTAACACAGTGAGTTATTATTCTTGTTAAGGAGAGAGACTTTGACAGTGCTCTAGGTCGTGAAGGAAGGAAATGTAAAACTTACAAAAAAGAACTCGAACGTCGATATTTGCTCTTAGGGCTGCCAAGAGTTAAATTTAGTTTAAAGTATTTCATTAATGCGTATGTTACAATACTACTTCTGATCTGGTCAAAAAGTTTAACAGGAACAACACATCATTTACAAGCAATCAACGCCGTAGCAAGGAGGGGAGCACAGGGGTTTGACCCCCCTGAAAATTTTGAGAAAAGCATTGGAAAATCATATGTATCCGTTTAAGTATGAAATTTATACTCAAATTTTTGCGACAGCTATAAATTATTTTCAAAACTATCTGAATATAATATCAAGCTCACGTAGTACAAAATTTTTAATGAAAATTTGTGTGCATTCTGATTCCCTGAATGCTTGGAGTGGCTATTCCACTTATTCTGTGCACCGAATTGTATAATATTCAAGGCAAAAAATGTTTGCCTTGAAATAGAAAATAAGTATTTTTCGATGCAAAAACCATTTGCACGCAAATAATGCCTTGAGGTGAATATAATTATTTTTTTTAATGTGAAAACCAACCACCAAAAGTTTTTTATTCACCACATTTTTGTTCGCATGCAAATCAATTGCCGGTCCATTGTTCTGCATAACATTTCATGACAGCAATGGTTTTTTTTTAATGAAACTGTAAACCAATCATGCAAACAATTAATTTTGCATGGATTTTATTTTGCGGCGCACGGGAACTGTAAACTATGCTTTAGTAGACATAATGCCATGAGCAACTAGATACACAAACTTCTTAAATTTTTGGTGACTCTAGCGGTTTCAACATGCCCACCGGAAAGAAGTGAATGAGTTTTGTATAAAAAAAAATATTTCACGTTTAAGCAAAAAAAATGTTTCAAAACTCCTAAAAATTTTACTAATCACCGCACTTTTTTTTCTCACGGAAAAAAATTTGCGGTCAATTGCTTTGAAATTCCATGTCAACAAATTTTTTTTGCATTACACTGCAAACCAATAATAGAAAAAAGTAGTTTTGTATTTCACTCAATAATTTTTTGACATGCGAAAATATTTGCATTGATTTTTTTCGCATCTGTAAGCTAGGTTTATAGGCGAGTTAACAGTTCCCATGCAAAAAAAAAAAACTATCCAAATATTTTCGCATGTCAAAAATTTTTTAAGTGATATATGTACATGATGGACCGGCACTTATTTGCATGCGAATAAGATGTGGTGAGTAAAGTATATATTTTTAGATGCTCGGGTAACACACTCATATATTATATTCACCTCAAGGAATAGTTTGGCTGCAAACGGTTTTTGCTTCCAAAATAATTGTTTTCCATTTTAAGACTTGGCCTAGGAGAACGCAAACATTTTTCGCATTGAATATAAAGGTTCACAGTGTAGGTAGAAAATTGTTTTGAAAATTTGGATTTTTTTTCGGATTGGAACTTAAATTATCTATACTTTTTGTCTAGTTTACAGTTCTCGTGCGCAAAAAAAAATCTATGCCAATATTCTCGCATGTCAAACATAGTTGAAGTGAAATTCAAAATTAATTGTATTCATGATTGGTTTACAGTTTCAAGCAAAACAAAAACCAATGCTGTCATGAAATGTCATGCAAAACAATAGACCGGCAGTTGTTTTGCATGCGAAAAAAGGATAGTGAATAAAATAAAAAAAAAATTTTGTGGTTCGTTTACATTTCCAAAAAACAAATATATATTTACTTCAAGGCATTTTTTGCATGCAAATGGTTTTTGCTTCCAAAAATAATTATATTCCATTTTAAGGCCTATAGTTTATTAATTTAGGGTAAATTAATGACTCAATGGGTGGTTTAGGCACAAAGCAATCACTTTTTGCCTTGAATGTTATACAATATGGAGCGCAAGAAAGGTGGAAAATTGTTTTGAAATTTTTTTTTTTGTTTGCATGGGAACTGTAAACTAGGCTTTAACGTTGAATTTTATGCTCGGAAAACAGTGCTACTGATATTTGCAAAGAACAATTTTCTTGCAAAAGGTAGGGAAGCTGAAGAGGAATACAAACAAATTTGTTTACATCACAGATTTTTTTCTTACCACCACGATTTTTTTTACTCAAGAGAACTGTATTCTTAGCTTTAATGGTGAAACTTTTAAGAAAATTATGTACTCCCCCTTGATAAGGGCAAATTACTTGATGTGGTGGTTTCAGGCTTAGCCACAGAGCAATGAAAAGTTAACTAACAATGGAACTTATTAACTCGACAAAAATGAAATAGTTCCTTTAGTTAAATCCAATTATCTGAAATACCTATGTTGGTATGTATGTATCTAAAAAGAAAAATTTAACGGGAGTTTCAACTTCCATAATCTAAACTACGCGTTCAATATTTAAAGCGAGACAGAAACTTGATTTTAATACTCATAAATAGAATAAAATTAATATACAAACATTATGTTCGTCACGGGCTAGAAATCGAAATTGACACTGAAAATATGAGGCGCCACTTAAAGGAGGACAAAATAGGTAGGTAGGTATAGATACTGGCGCAAATAATGACTTGGCATGCAATGCAGGCTGAATGTCAGTGTTTAGCGTTAAGAAATTAAGTAGAGCAAATCAATTCGAAAAATATCAAAACAATACATAAGATATAGGTAGCTCGACATGAATTAAGCTTACGTTTGAATAACTCATTTGTTTAGTGTGACAACTTTGTGTATAAGAGCAAATTGTAATATAAAATTTTACATATGAACACTCGACTGCATGTAGTAGTTGTTAGATTTTGTTTTGCATCGTTAAGAACCATAGTTGTACAAACATGGTTCATCATCGGAATCGGATCAAAATTTAAACCCACTGATTTCGGTTAACTAACTAGGGTTCAACTTTATGGTTCAAATGCTTGTTAGGGCTGGCCACAATACGAGACGATACCATCTCCAAAGAATCCGAAACGATACCAAACCGAGACTTTGTTTTACGAGACCAAACGAGACTGAGTTATACGAGACCGAGTTATAAGAGACCATACTATTGAGACCAAAATATAACGATACTTTCGGTACTATCGTTTGGTATCGGCAAAAAAAAAATGTTTGAATTATATAATTAATTTATTACAAATAATTCTTGTGACTGGTTCAACTACAAGATCAAGAATATGTTACACGTATTTTTGTTTGTGATTGAAACCAGACCGAAACCAAACGAGGCCGATACCGAGACGATACTGAATTTTTTCAATTTTGACGATCCCGAGACGATACTTATTAAAGTGTCGTTTGGTTTGGTATCGTGGCCAGCCCTAGTGCTTGTACAAGCTCCGATGAACGAAGTCATTCATAATGACAAAACCAACAACTTCTGGAGGTAAAATGGCTTTCTTAGGGCCAGTTTTTCACTACGAGATTATCCTAGTCTTTTGGGGGTTTAAATCTTGAAACGTAAAATCTAAATTACCTCCGATTCAACTCACCTTATTTGGTGAGCTAACTCAGAGACTGCGTGCTAATAATCTATTAAAATCTATGGAAAGGGTGATTTCCATTGTATCACCATCTGGATTTGAAAAGTGAAAGACTTGAAAGGTTAGTTTTGATATCCATATCCATCGATTTTGACAACTTAAAGATAAGGTTAATCCCCTCTAGAAGAACTGTTTCAAAGTAAACTTGAGGTTAATTTATTATGAGGATGAAGCTAACTCTTATTTAATTCAGACTTAAGACTGCACTGAAAAACTGGCCCTTAGAGTTTTTGCAGATGTTCATTTAAAATGAAATTGAAATGAGTTATTAAATCAAAGTAGTACCTCGTGACATAATGGTTAGTGCGTTGGACTGTCATGCCGATGGTCTGGGTTCGAGTCCCAGCCACTGCCACTTAAAAACAAAATGTTTTCCCAAGGGCAGTACCTTGCGAGAAACTGACAAATCTTCCAAGAGTATACTTGTCATGAATAAGTGCTTCTCATCTAGCCGTTTGGACTCAACAAAAAATTGTAGGTCGCCTCCATTCCTGCTATCAACACGCACACGGGAATAGTTGAGAGTTGTAAGTCACTAGACCCTGGTTCTCCACGAGTTGTTGCGCCACCAAATTTATTTATTTTTATTTTTGATTTAATAAAAACTTAATGAAAATGGTGTCCTTTCCTGAATCCCTTTACCGGAATTACTTGTTATTAAAATGAGGATAGGAAGGTACCCAACTACAAATCCCAAAAATGAAATTCAAAGAAAAATTTTGTACTAAAATTACTAATTATTTTATCAAGTTCTGGCACGTTTTTATCGAAATCTATTGCGATTGTTTGAAAAAATATATAATTTTTGCATATTTTATGTATAATTTCTTGTAATTTATTTGTTGAATTTCTTGAAATTTATTGAATTTCTTCGCATGTCCATAAAAATAATTACTTTCCAGAAATAAATATCAAAATTGGATTTTACCCCTTTCCCTACAAATACTTGAACCCTTATTCAAAATAATGGTGCTGTTTAGGAAATGATTAAGCCGTCCAAACAAAGCTCTCCATTTTCTTGTGTAATTTTCCTGGTTTAGTAAGCCCACCTCTCGAAAAAAATGTGGCTTTTTTGCTTTAATTGAAAAATGGATGAGTACAAAATCTCGCACTACGAAATCTCGCATTTAAAAGTTTCATAATCTCGAAATTAAAAAACTCGATTTTGAAAATCTCGTTTTACAAAATCTTGCAAAATTTTATTGAATTTTACGAGATTTCCTTACATCTGCCAAATATATCGAGTACCTGCCTGTATTTAAATTATTATTTTAAGAGAACAAGGAAGGGAAGAGAACGTACCCAGTTTTAATGACCTAATTTTTTTTAATTGTTAGAAATACGTTTTGAAAAACAAAAAAATTCAAATAAGAAATTGGTGGTTTCCGAGTTTTTTTTATGATTCACAGGATTCTTATTTTTCAATGCAAAACCGCGAGATTTGAATTTGCAAGTTCTTAAATTGAATTGATTTGGTGCGAAATGTAAATGCAAATTTTGCGGAATTTAAATATTTGAAGTTTTAAATTTCGAGATTTCGGTAAATATTTGCGAGATTTTCTAATGCAATATGCAAATGATAGTTAGAAGCGAGATTTTCTTATTCCGGGATTATAAAAAACGATATTATTAATTTGCGAGATTTAGTTTTTTTGCGATTTTGTAATAAATTCGGGATTTCGTTATTCGAGATTTTGGTTCGTGGGATTTCGTACGAGAAAAGACAAAAGAGGTTTCCAAAAAATCACTGCAAATGTCTAAATACACAATTCGGGTGATTTTTTTTTGTTATATTGCGAGGTAGCATTATTTTAGCTCTTTTTCAAAAAGACAGAAAAAACAACCTACACAAAATTTTAGGAAAAATTTGAAACTGTTAGAACTAATTAACATCTAATTATTGGCATGCCATCTAGCTCTTCTTACTTACTTGACTTTCGTTACCTGAAAATGTCTTTTAATATTAAACATGCTGTTTTTTCTAAGTTTTGTTTTGCACAAGAAAATTAAACAATTCTTTGAATAATTCAAAAATATAATTTTCAGAAAGTTAATAAGATCAAATCTGATACCTTTTAACCTTTATACCATGTAAGAAATCCTTCAAAATTAAATAAGCCCTTTACGATAAACACAGAGAAGAAGACAAAAAAAAACACTTATAAATTAATTAATAAGCTTTCAGATAATTTTCCAGACATTACAGGAAAATACACATAATTTTCTCAAGTCTAATATTATCTTTTAACTCCCTCTTTTCATTTCAAAAATAAACAGCTTACTTAACGTCTTATATAAGATTAGAAAAAAAAAAAAAAAACATGCAAAGATTTATTACCCTCTAGAATTAAGATATAAGTTGTGGAAGGTAACTTTAACTCTTATTTAACTCTCTGCTCAATCTAATTTATGTTCCTGGTCCTTCTCGCTGGTATATGGCTTACATAAAACCAGTAAAGCCAACGCGTTTTTTTTTTATTTTGCTATACCCTCATATTTCCTAAAGCTTTTTTAGAGAGCCTGTTACATGCTACAAAAACAAGATAAAACAAAAACTATACGACCCCTTGTAAGGAAAAAGGGGGATGCTTTTGATATGATAAATGTACTGCAAAGGCTCAACCAAAGTTCGAAAAAGGACAAATTGTAGTGACCATATTTTTTTTTTAATTAAGCCTAGTTTTTACATCCATGCGAAGTGCAGTTTTCATTGTAAAAAAATGTTTTTCTTCCTAGGTGTGAAAAAATGTCAAAAACTAATTGCAATTATTTTGACGACAAGTAGGAATAAACTAGTTTCGAAACAAATGCAACTCAGTGGGCATTTCCAAACCAAATTATATGCCGAAAATTATTTTTGGAAAACCCTTTGGTGCATTAGTTATTGATGTTTCATTTTAAATTTTATTTCACTTCGCTTTAAAGTATAAACTAGAATTTAAAATAAATAGATATAACGAATGGAATTAAATACCCACTAGAACTCTTGAAACCCGGGTTCCCGAAGAACTGCCTTGTTACCCGAATATTCGAGTACTCGAACTATTTTTTGAATAAAGATAATGAGGATTTATACTCGAGTGCAGCCGGACCTCAAGTCCCCGAAACACATGGGTAGGTACCAGAGTACAAAAATGTCAATCAATGAATGTATGGGTTGATTTATTAACAATCAATTTCGCTGATCAATCGATTTTTGTTATTTAGCCATGACTTCAGATTATTAGTCATGACTTCAGATTCAATTCACTCTGAAAAACTATCCCCAAGTCGATTAAACTAACTTATCACTAGATACAAGTCTCCACTCTTTTTACCTCAAAATGAGTCCGAGAAATTATTATTACTAACTTTAATTCAGTATGTTGTATTTGAAAACTTGTTTAACTCTCCATTTTTTTATGAAGTTGAGACAATTGAAAATTTTCAATCATTTTTAGCTCGATTGTTCCAACAACAGGATAGGTAAGATTATGTTTGAAATTTCGAAAATCTCATAAGGTAAGATTAAAAAAACCTAGGTCCAAACTCTCCATTTACCTATAACGAGAAAAAAAACCAAGAGAAAATGGTCACCGCAAAAGAACTTAGCATAAACAAAAAAGTAAGGGACTTCATATACATTCAACAAAAACTCAACCCCTTAAAGTGGTTTCTTCTTCTCTAACCACACATACCATCCCTCAGCTTCAACTCTTTTGTTTTTCATTTTCTCCATAGAAAGAAGTCTCCACATAAATTATATGACCTATTTTACATGATTCACTTAACCACGACGACACAACGACGACGACGATGATGGTAAATTGTGGTTTCTCTTCCGCATAAAATATGTACCTACCTATCTATATGGAAGATGAAACTCCCCTAGGAGTTGAAGTTATGTTGATGCCCTCAGTTTTGTTTTAAGCATTTTATTTTTTTTTTGTATGTTCTCTATGATTTTTCCAAAAGGCGGAAATGAACAAAAATTAACGCTCGGACACTAAAGCAACTCACACACTGACTATTGACTGTCTCTTCTTTGCCATTTAGCTAGCGAAAATATAAAAATAAATTTATGTCTCTCTGCAGATCTGAAATTGGGCATAGCGAGAAATATTTCTGCGGTTGTTGGTAATGGCTGGCAATAGAGCGACCGTGATCCGCGACGCGTCTCCAAAACTGACGCATGGTTCGAATTACAAGAACCCTCTTCCCCCCTCTTTTTATTTATTTTGTTTGTGTTTTGAAACGACCGACTGACAGTTATGATGCCCCAAATTTGGAGTTCGCAAAGCACCATTTTGGCATTGGATGTGTTGTGTGTGCGGTTGGTACGTGTGCGGTGTATCTAACATCCGCTGGATAATAAATTAAATACACTTTACGTCTCTCAAGCCTGCTCTCCATATGTATTGGCCGCTCCTAAAGCTTGTCTCATGTATACTATCATGTGTGTCTGGCTGGGCTTCACAAAACGATGAATCAAAGTGTTATGCTCGTACAAGGGATTGAGTGCCGTTGATTAAAACGCTTTCATTCATTAAATTTAACTAAAGTTGTGCATTTTCTTAAAGGTCAATCCACGCTAGAATTATAGAAATCTTTCTAAGTAAAAATTAAAATATTTTAGTTTTTAAATGAAAATATGTCCATTTGAAGATTTTGGAGTTTAATACTGGGCTTAAGCCACTGTAACGAAGTCCCACCATACCCTGCAATGAAGACCCGACCCGTCAGCGATATTTGCGTTGTCAGATTCAAATAATAACATACGGACATGCAGACCATTGTCACAAGATATGCCTACATTTATGTTGGATGAGTTTTTCTACAATTCTTACTATTGACATCTTTTTGTTGCCAAGATTTCTATAAGGAAAGGTAAAATTCGCATGGAAATGGCCTTTGAGCTTTGACTTATGATCATACTTTTTTCATGTGTGAAAAAAAAGAGCACCCAGAGAAACGCTGCTGGGTATACGAGATACGAATTTTGGGATTTTCCACGCTCACTCACATTAGATTTGTGCCTTAAGCCTTGTACTTACCTCTTGGGAAGTGAAAATTTTAGACAGGTTCGAAATACACGTGAATTGACATTATGAAAATATCATTGTTTTTCACGTGAATTTTTAATACTCAGTTTGGAATTTTTTAATACTCACTTTGAATGGAAAAAATAAATTCATTTTTATGAAAATTATTTAACTGAATTTTGAAATATTTTTGGGAGAATATTCATTTTTATTTCGTATTTTGTTGTATTTTCGTGTATTGTGTTATTTCTGTATTTTCGGTAGCAATAAAAATAAACTATTTGACAAATGTTAGACTTTTCCACATCTACTTATTTTTTCCTAGTGGTCGTACATTGGGAAATGAAAATCATTTCATGAAATATATATCGAACCGGTTCATTTTTCATTCCATCGCTGTGAATTAACTGGCATTTTTGTATGGAAATTTCATTTTCACACGAACTGAGTACTAGGCTTTAGTTTCAACTTAGGACGGGAACTTTACTCTAACTATTTGTTTGCTAAAGTTTTTGGCTCTACCCCAGTCATATTGTTTACCATAATTTCGCAGAGTCCCGGGGACTCTATACTAATTTTGTTTTTGACTAAATTTCGCCTAATGGCGGGGATGCTATCCCAAACTTATTTTTGACTTAGTTTCGGCCAATGCCAGGATTCTACCACTACCAACCATGTTTTTTCTAATGTTTCGACCAGGGACAGTCACTCCATCGCGACAATAGGGTTTGGGCTTTATTTCTATTAATACCTTTAAGGCTCTCCCAAACAAACGCGAATGCGGAGCGTTTCGAATTTCGGAGCAGCGAATCATTCACAAGAGTAAGGAATATGACAAATACACAATGCTAAACAACAAAAATTCGTTGCAGCTCCGCATTTGCGTTGGATAGCGTCTTACCAACCGTATTTGTTCCATAGTTTTGGCCGGGCGGGGCTAGGATCGGTAAAATAAAATTAATTTTTATTTAATTTGACTTGTTTTAATTCAATTTATTTTATTTTATTTTAAAAATTGATAATTTTCGATTGAATGAAATTAAAATAAATTAAATTAAAGTTAAATTAAAATGAATTAAAATAAATTTAATAAATTAAATTAAATTAAATTGAATTGAATAAAATTGAATAGAACTAAATTGAACTAAATAGAATTGAATTAAATTTAATTAAATTAAATTTAATTTAATCAAATTCAATTAAATTAAATTAAATTATATTGAATTAAATTAAATTAAATTGAATTAAACATTTAAGAAAAAAGACTTTTTATCTATGAACTTTTATTTTTCACTTGAACTAGATAGATATGTTATGAAAAGGCGTTATATGTCCAATTTGGGTTTGGACTGTTAATCCTGGAAATTTCAAGTTGGCCGTAACTTCTGGGTGAAAACTTTTATTTAAATTCGAAATTTCAATCAGCAGTAAATATGTCCGTTTCAAGATTTCTCACCAAAATTTTCAATTTTTTAAGTGCTTAGCCAAGTTTTTACATCAATGCAAAGTGAAATGCCTAATCAAAGTCAAAAATCAACAAATCTTCCACCTAAAATGTTCGAAACAAAAAAATATAAAATTTTGTTCAATGTTAACTTGTTTTGTCACCAAAACAATTTCCTTTTAATTTATTTCCACGTCTGGGTAAAAAAAAAAATTGTCTGCATACAAATTTCACTTTAAGAAAATTTAACTTTTGAAAAAAAAGAACAATAATTGATAAATAAATAGAAACAATATGGTGTGAAATGAGAAGTCGTGAATTCCACGACGTCACTTTTATATGAAGATTTCATTTTCATTTGATCTTTAAAGGAACTCCATATGAAACAATTTTTGGAGCCTTGAATGAACTTTAAGTGAACTTTAACCTCATCTGTCTTCATTTCTTTTGAATGTCAAAGTTATTTTTCCTCTCTTAGCCATTTGTTTTATAAAAACTATATTTCTTATGTTAAATGACAGTTATTTATATTTTATTAAAGTGTCTTTTTTCCAGATAATTAGTTTCGAACTTAGAAAGTCTTTTGAAACTTTTCTTTCTTTAATGTTTTTTTTTTTTTTTGTATGGTGCGGAATGATATTACAAACAAAATAAACACTGCTTCCTATAAATAACCATCAAAATTATGCCTCAAGGCTTAAAAACATACAAAATACACTTTCAAGAGTGTTATTGTTGTTTAAATAAAAAAAAAGTATACACTTTGCGGATGTACGAGTATCTCTGTTATAATAGCCAAGTATTTTTTTTTTTTATTAATTTTTGTGCTGCAGGATAGTTTGAAATTGTGATGGATTATGATGGAAAAGGATTTTTTTTAGTTGTTGTTGTTTCTTGTTTTCTCTGATGTTCATTCATAATAAAAATAATAATACCTTCGGTTGTTCATCCTAGGTCGTGTATGGGGTTTGTTTATTTTTTTTTAATCCCAGTTGTGAAAAGTGTTGGCTTGTTTTGTAGTTTTCTAATAATTCTTCAGGCGGAAGATAAAACAAGAATATATAGAAACCGTGTTATAGGTACTCATATCATCTATAACTATACGTAGGTAGACGTTGGTACAAGTATGTACAATGTACTTATTTGCGAAAAAATGTCTGACACTGACATTTGATTTTTGTTTGTTTTTTCCTTGTCGTTGTAGAATAGTTGTTGAATATTCAAGATTTAATTAAATGATAAGGAATTTAAGAGCTGTTTTTATTTAGACAAAACGTGTTAACGTGTGTTTTCAACTGATAAATAAATAGGTTCCACAATTTTCACTTAAGATTGTGTAAAAAGCGAGAAAAAGGTGAATTTCATTAAGATTTTGAAAAAAGCGAAGAAAAAAAAACAAAAGCGACAATTCGAAATCAATAAATTTCCCATGAAAATAAAAATAAGTTCCAGAACCTTTTCACTGCATATAGTGTCAGTTTTGAAACGTACGACCACTCAAAGCGAAAAAGTGGAAAACTCAAACAAACAAATTTAACTTTTTCATACTTTGTTTGCTTTTTCTCTAGAAATTCTATACTTACAAGTAGAAATAATTTCCATTAGAAGATTGTGGAATGCATTTCATTTTTGATTCCACACGAAAGTAAAAGGTATACTAGACAAAATTTCTCATCGACCCTGTTCCATGAAATAAACAAACAAATTTTAAAGATAAAGATACTAAAATGGAGTGAAGTGAAAAACTATTGATTTCCACAATCTTTTCAGGGGGTGTTGTTTAATATTTTCACTTCTAAGAAAAAAAAAGTGAAGCACATGAAAAAGATACATTTGTTTGATTTATTTCGACTTAGAAGCTGTGAAAACCTATAGTGAAATGAAAACTTAATACATTCCACTATCCCCTTACGGCAATATTTTTTTTTAAATTTTTGATGATGGCATATCAAGGGAAAAATTCCAAGCAATGTGGAATGAGCTATGATTTAAGACGCTGTAGAATGTAGGATATAAAATTTCACCGTGAGAAATTTCATTTCCTCTCGTACTACGGTACGGTTCATTACACTTTAAGAGGATTTTAAATGTAGAACAACATTTTAATCACTATAATTCAAGCGGGGAATCTTAATCCCCAAAAAATTTTAAAACTGACAATAAGGTTTTGTTTGAAAAAATATCCTTAAATGAAACAAAGCTCTCCTTCCCTGGCATCAACATCCCATGTTCTAATCGTTTTGCTCTGCAGATTCTGTATTCCTTCCTCCTCAGCACCGCAAACAAATCCCATAATTCTTATTCACAGCTATGTATAGAAGTACACAACGCACTTATAAATTACCATAACAGAGCAACACACACCAATAGCCCTGGCAGCAAAACCATTGGTTTTCTTCCTTGGCGCAAAATTCTCAATTCCAAGAGTATAATCAGCAATTCAAGACAATCATCCTCCTCGTCCACCCACTTGAAATACACAATGAAATTTAATAGTGCTGACGGTGACGGTGATGGTAATGGCGGAGCGGTGGGCTTCAACATGATTCGTTTATATTCAAAATAGGAACTGTTCTGATTTTTTTTTTGTTTTCTGTTCAAGACTCTTTGGAAGTGGAATGCGAATTAGCATCGCCTCCCCTCTCGACTCGACAAGAATCATAAAGATCAAGATAAACCATCCGGTGTTGCTGATATGGCTGGTAAGAACATAGGGGCTCCAAAGACCAATTCCACTTCAGTTTACCATAAATGAATTCTTGTCGACGAAGTGGTAGAGGAGGTTTAGTGAAACTGTTGTTTTTGGGTTTGGTTCGCGAATTGGCAGAAGTTTTGCTGTTTTTATTTATTTTTATTTATTTTTTTTATTGAAGCCTTCTGGTGTTTCTCTGCAGTCAGTCCAGTATTGAGTTTATTGCTCTATTTTGCAATATCAGCGGAATTGGATTTGTTTTTATTAAAATATAATACGGATTTTCTTGTTTTTATTGTATTTTTTTTTTTTGTGCAAACCTGGATGTATACTTTTTGTTTTTTGTTTTTTTTTTTGAAATTTCAATGATAGATCGATATTTTATGTATTTATTATTGCTGTCTTTAAATTTGAGTTACTATTCGGTCAAAATTTTGCCGATGTAAACAGTATTTTAATTTCTTTTTCTTTTTGTATAAATAATGAACTTGAGAACTATGTAAATATTTGATGTACTTACGATTTTTAAATTTCTGTTAGTGAATACGTTCCACAATCTCTTAAAATTTGTATTTATGAAATGTATGGGAATCGTTTTTGCAAACAAAATTAGTCTTTTTTAAATTTTTAAAATTGTAAAAGTTTTTTGTTATTCTTTCCCAAAAAAAACTAAGAAACAACTACCAATTTTAACATTTCTACATCGTAGAATTATAATAGAAGCCTTACAGAAAGTCTATAGAAGAAAATGATTCATTTCATCATCAGAAACATAAATGTGTTTTTTTTAAACCGTGGTCAAATTAGAAATTTTTTGAATTAATCCTCTTATTCAGTTAAAGTTTAATGAAAAGTAAATAAATAATTATTATTCAAAGTAACCAATCCGGCTTAAATTTTAAAATTGTACATTTCACAGCATTCTTTAGATTCAAAGAAAAACTGGTAAATTTCATGAAATATTTTGTTTTCACTAAAATTTTTCACTGCACTTTAAAGCTGGTAAATACCTATGTAGTTCTATTGTGGAAGTAAGGATTTAAAAGAAAAATGGAATTTTGAACTATACTTACATTCCACAACATATAATAAAAAATATTTGACACCTGCTCGCTTTTCCACACTTTCAAATAGAAACATAAATTTTATACTCCACAACAGTTTAATGTTCCAAATCCAGAATCTGCAGGTTTGGAATAGAAGGTTCAATATTTTACTTGGACAATTTCGGATCACTTTCACCCACGCTAAGCAGTAGCATGTATTTCAAAGTTAGACCATTGTTCAAGCTTATGTGAAATCTTCACAAAAAAAGTGAAATTTTTAGCTGTAGGTACATACAGCATCTGATTTGAAATGAAAAATTGTTTCAAGATTCAATCAAACTTTATTTTAAATTAAATGGAAAATTGTACATTTCTCGGCAGTTTTAGATTCCAAAAAAAAAAACAGAAGCTAGGAAAAGCAAAGTTGAAAAATGTTCACTGATGAATTTCGATATAAACTGCATTTTCATTCCATTCAAGACTCTATTTTTTCACTTTGTTATCAAAGCCAATATAAGGTGCGTTTTATTGGTATTTATAGATAGCGCAGCGAAGCAAACACCAATAAAACGCTATACCCACTTTTATATTCAACCCAAGGCCGGCGCACATAAGTTTTAACTTAACGAAACATTATCTCAACTTTTATATTCACTTTTTACTGACTTATTTATCGACACTTTTGGGTTTGTTGTTGTTTACCGAGGGAAATTTTACTGTGCCAGCTATAACCTTTTCAATAAAACACGCCTAAATCAAGCGAAAGTAAAATGAAAAAATTATTGCATTCCGGAATCGACGAAGGAAAAGAGCAAATGTTGTATGGAAACGTTTAACTTTGGACAGTAGAAGCTCTGGAACGCAAATATTATAAATTTTTAAATTACTTCACATTACTCAAATTTTAATTTGAAAAGGATACTTTCCGGCTGATAACTTTCCTTCTTCTTTTCGCACCAGCTTTATTTTTGTATGGTCACAAATCAATATAAGTCTATGGAACATATTTAATTTTCATTCCACATAAAGTCAAGAACAAAGCTTATTGGCTTTTTCATCTCTGAAAGTTCAAACTTTTTGTTCTGCTTATATAAATTATCTCACAAAAGGCTATCCCCTTAAGAGTAGGTACTTCCTTCTCTTATCCTTCTTAAGTTTTGCCCACACTCAGAATCTAAGGAGCAAACCTAATTTTGTCTAAACTTGTGGCACATTGACCCAACATCATTAATCTTAGTGACTGGAAGCAATTTCTTTGTAGCAATCTTCACGTCATCAAGTCGTCGTTGGTTGGCGTCGTTGTTTTCTTCACCGCCGTCTTCTTCTTCTTCATCGCAGTCGGCTTGTCTACAAAGCGAATTCAATTAACGATGAAAAATTAGGAATCCAATCTAAACATTTAGCTTGATTAGCCCTAAGACTTGCCCGATCGATCCAACCGAGCCGCACATCCAGAGTATAATATAGCCAAGCCCGCATAGTTTCTTTTATTCATGTCCGACAATTTGATTCCAGAACGAGGAGTATCTATCTGGGAATTGCACACGATGACGTGTGAGACGAAATGGGTGTAGGGTGAATATGGCACGTACAGACAATATGCGCCCATAATGTGGAATCTCTATATGGGCAAACGGGGAGGGGAAACTATAAGTTGTTTTGAGTTTTGAGTAACACAGGATGCATTCATAAATCCATTATAGAATTTATCTACACCATTCCCCTCAATGCGGTGCATTCGACTGGGGTGGCTAAAAACAAAAATGGCGTTGTTTCAATGTAATAATAACGGTCACTTGGCATGCAACATTCCGGTACTTCGTGTAGACATACATACATGCTCGTTATATTATTATTTTTATTATTGTTAGGCCCTGAGACAGTTAAAACCATTCAGACGGACGAACGCCAACACCAACCCTCCCTCACTTTTTTTTCATTTCTGACAACAACAACAAAGACAAAAAAATACATGCAACTAGTTGGGAAGTTTTAATGGGCATTCATTTGTTTCATGCGCGCACTGCATTATACGGGAGAGAGCCAAAAGAATAAAAGTTGCATGCAGCAAGCAAAGGAGGGCGTGTTGAAGCAATGGAATGAAAACTTATTATAAATTGTTTGAATCAACGCGGGTGTTGAATAAATAATTGATCAGATGATTGGAATGCAAACATCAGTTGGATTGTTTTGAGTTGAGTTTTTGTTTTTTTTTATTTTTCCTTCGTTTGAATTTTATTTATATCCATTATTCAATTCTATTCGCATCGGAATTAGATCCGTTTAAGGGGTTTTGCGTTGTTGAAAATTAGATCAGATTTATATGAAAGCAAAAAAAAATACGCACATACAAGTCGAGTGAAAATGAAAAGTTCATAGAAAATTGGGAGAATTTTACATTCGAAAGCTTTGATTTTGAAAAATCATTTTTTAGCCTTTTCGGTCAAACTCTCAAGAATCATTGTAAAATAGCTTTTCACAGATTGTGGAACGTATTCATATTTTCATTTCACGAACAACATTTCACCCGAAAAGATTGATATTTCACTTTTCGATGAAAAATGTTGATCCCCGAAAATTGTTCAATATTCAAAAATTCCCTTTATTGTCAATGTGTTAAAAATAACTTTTTAATGTTTGACAGCTCAGAATTTTTTTACTTTGTTGTTGTGAAATGTCAAATTATCATTAGGTATACCTTGTGTCATTTTCTATTTAATAAATTGAAACAGAGTTTGTATAAATGAAAGCTAAGGTCACATGAATTTTTTTAGATTTCTAAGAAAAAAAATGTCCCAAATGCCTTACAATCTTGTGAAGTTACAATTTTTACTTACATCATGTGAATTTCGTATGATTGGAAAATCTAAAAATTTAAGTTTATTTGCTCATCCGAAAAAGTTTAAGCTGAAAATATTAATTGAACAATATTTCTTATTCATTTAATTTTCTTTAGTTCAGATTTACTCGTATCAAAGTTTTACACAAGCTTTGCTTCGATAATAGAGAAAAAGAAATAAGACGAAGTTTAAAGGAGTAAGTTAGTAACGTTACTTAGTGGCACCAGCTTTCTCAGACTCTATTTAAGTGTTAATTTAATTTTTTTTCAATTCAGGTAATAGAATTTTTACACAAGCTTTGCTTTCATAACAGAGAAAAGAAACTGGAAGACGAGGTTTAAAGAAGAAAGTTAGTTACGTGACTTAGTGGTACCTGCCTCCTAAGACTCTATATAAGTGACGTCTGCAATCTCAGACAGTGAGAGTATAGTAACTTCTGATATATCTGACTGTAATTTGTTGATGTCTGCGATCTTAACATACAAAAGAAGTCTACAAAAATTCAATTTCGGTAAAGGGTAAGACACAATCATAATAAATAAAAATAACTTCGTTAACGAAACTTCTTGCCTTCAAAACATTCATTCACTCTACTATTCCACTTTTCATTTGAGAAGTTATTAATGTTAAAAGGAAAACTACCGAAACTTTCGCTTTAAAAAGTTTCCATACAAAATTTCTTGACTTATTGAAACTAAATTATTAGTTACCAAAATACTTTAATCCTTAATTTTAAAGATGACTTGGACATTTTTTTTTACGTCTGAGTTAAGTTAAGTGGTCAATATAGAGAACCTTTGTGCCACTTGTTCAGGATAGTTTGAACTGTGAAAGTGGGACTTAAGTCTCAGTTTACAAACTATTCTTTGATTGGGTATCCCTCTTATCTTCATTTGAATTTATATTTTTGACAAAAAAAAGAACAATTTTAGTATAATTTGGATTAAATTCAGCATTAAAGACTATAAACCTTTACAAAACTCAAATAATTTCCTGTACCTACCTAGGATATAAATTCTTCGGAACTTACAAAAGAATAATCACTCTAAAAACAATATTTAATAATGCCAACGTACCCGTACATCCCCCCTTTATCATTTTCTCACTCAACGCTAATAATTCTAACCATATCCCCTTCACATCCATATCCATCCATCCATCCATCCATCAGTCAGTGTCTCACAACAAAACGGGACAATAAATATTCTCTTCCTGTTTTTCGAACGTTATATAGTTCCCTTTTATAATTATATGGTTCTAGCTGTATTTAGCAGTTAAGACATAATACCGCTTCCTTCCTCTTTTTTTATTCATACAAAAAATGCCATACAATCATCAACCATAGCGCCATCGTCGGCATCTCCGCCACCACCGTTGCCACCGGCCATGCCAATCCCAAACGTTCACTCGCATAATCATTGTTCCATAATAATTGCCCCTAATTACGAGACAAATGCTCTATCATGGACTACGTATATAGGCGACTAGGTTTTACACTGTCTAGCTTTTAATTTTGCCCCCTCACTTTCAACCCTTATATTTCTTGGAAATGCAAAATGCAAATTATAACCTGCCGCTACTCTATGCTAACTGTTTTACACTGCTCCTTGTACACTTGTGATTTTCGCATGCAAAATAGAAAATTGAAGCAACCATGTTTTATATCCCCATTCACATATCTAACCTCATGCACAAAGCACACGTTTTTGCCCTTTCTCATAATTTATATTGATTTTCTAGAGAAGCATTGGAATTCGATGGGTGGACTCAATTTTCTAAACAGTGTAGGTTTTCCAGTATCTGCGCCTATATGCAAAAGTTAAATGAAAAAAGCTTCCGCAGTCATTTTGAAAAACTTGTTTTAACCAATATCTTGAGAACTACTCATCCAACTTGAACTTTGTAACGACTTATTCAAGAGGAAATTTAAATATCTTTCTATTTGTTTTTTTTTTTTTTGTTGAATCTGTTGTCTAAGATTCAGAGAGCTCCAAACTTTATTTTTAGTTCTTGCTTATTAGCTCCGTCTTCTAAAATAAAGAAAAATACTCAAAATATCATTTTCTGCCATACAAAAATTATGTATGATGCAAAAACATAAGGTATTTAAATTTCTGACATGAAATATACTCACAATTCGATGATACCCAGAGCCGTTCTTGAGATATTGGTTAAAATATGTTTTTCGACATGGCGCCCTTCCACTTCATCAACTTTCGTCGGCATATTTAAAAAAATCTCGTTTCTCTCTGCCAACTGAGCTTTCAATTGAATTTGGTTTGACAAAATTTCACGTTCAAAAAGAATATACAAAAGAATTTTCAGAAAGGCCCCTCAATATTCAGCGCCCTAAATCAACAATTCATTCGCTGCTGTGAGAGTAAAACGCAGAACGCAGTGCTACGCTGCAACTTCTTAGGGTTTTTTTTGTTTTGTTTTTTTGTGTAATAGAGGTCGCACTTTCTTTACAATAAACTATACTGGAGGTCTTTGGTAATTGAAGTGGTAATGATATTGGCTTAGAGCCCTCATTTTTCTACTTTCTGCCCTGAAAATAATATCTAGAGTGTGACACAGATTCATTTTACTGATGGTTGTGACTTTCAATCGAAAGAAGAAGCACTCACTTATTATGTTAGGTTGAAGGTTGTCGCATGCAGTATATTTTCTATGACAACCTCTTTTTAGTTTCAAAAGGGTGGGTTGAAGTACAATATATAAAAAAAAAACAAATCGAAAAGTGAAGCCCCATATGGATAGTGAGAAGTGATACAAACCGCACACACCTGCTACCGCATTTAGCTTTCTACTTTGTATTTCTGTTTAAATCAAATCATTTAATTGGACTCTTTTAGTTTTCTATAGTTGTGTATTTGTGTGAGACTCTGTCTATAATGTGTTTGCTTTTATTGAAATAAAACAATTTGTTTTTATTTTTTGTATAAAGTAGTTGATGAAGGGTTGAAATATACTCAGTGTCTCTTGATTGAGGTAAAATATTTTATTTAAATTCTTTTTTGGCTGAATCTATACTTGATGAAAATTTTCATAGGTAACTTTTCAAACACTTATACCCGAATGTTCAGTAAAATTTTTCTGAACTTTTACTTGATGAAAATTTTCCACGATAACTTTTCAAACACTTAGGCCCGAATGTTCAATAAAAACATAGTTTATAAATGGGATTGCCTTAGTAAGTTCTTAAAATGTCTTACTTTACTTGGTCTATTTTATGTTCCTGTCATTGCTTATTAAATTTTATTTTTGTTGGTAAACTTTCACATTTATGAGTTAAGCTTTAGGCCCACTTGCACACTAAAGTTTTGTTTGTCTGATTTCAACTCAAAAATTTTAGGCAAATGCAGGTATCGTTAAAAATAAAATAGTTAAAATTTGTATAAGAATCAATCAAAAGACGCAAGTGTATCAAAAATGGAATTCTAGAAATTTTTATCGATCGACTAAAAAAAAATTTATAATTTTCTTGTTAAATATTAGATGCTTACTTATACAAGTACCAAATGAAATATGATTTTCTTTAACAATCATATTGAAAGCTAACGTAAATATTTTTTCTTTTCTTTGCAGGTATGTACAAACAATGATATTGAAAGTGTTACTGGTTATATGAAAATATTTGTAAGTAAACTATTTTAAAAAAATCTGTCTTATTTATTAGATTTTTTAAGCGGTTGACTAGTAAGACATTTTAGTTAAATAAAATGTCAAGTTTGGCAGATCTTATACAACCGATGACGTTGTCCAAGTAAGACAACTTTAGGACAACAGTAAACAAAGTTTATTAATAAGTTTTTAGAGTAGGACGGCTGCCTAAAGTCAGACGAAGTTTATAAATACGATTGAATATAAACATATAATTATGACTACCAGGTTTTTCGGCTTTTTGCGTACAATACCTAAGTAATGGTCAATTTAGATTTTTTAAATTTAACAATTTTATTCAAAACAAAGATAAAATAAGCAATGATTGGTGGGCTCTGGACCTTTGGCACCTCATAAATGGGAAATTTGATATTTGAGAATGCCATCTAGTTGGTCAGTAAGTGGTCAGAAAAGATCAACAAGTCCTAGAAATTGGTCAGCCCTAGATAACTTGTCATAAAGGCTTAAAGTTTCTCAAATTCACGCGCGATTTCTGGCACCTCATTTAAAGGAAACAAAAAAAAGTATACCATCCGAAAAATTTCTAGATCGTGATAAAAGGTCAACAATTTTCAGTAATTGGTCAACCATACATATCTTTTAATGAATTTTTAATTAATTTAAAAAAAAAACACTCCAGGTAATTGCGATTTTCGGCACCTCATTTATGGAAAATTTGCAAAAATTGTTTACAATCTGAAAGATCTCTAGGTCCTTATAAAAGGTCAGCTAGTTTTAGTAATTGGTCAGCCATAGATTTGTTGTTATGAATTTTTATCATTATGCCAAAAAACGTTCGTGACCTTGAACAAAAAAACTTTAAAAAATTGTAAAAAAGAATCTATAGCTGACCAATTACTGAAACTAGCTGACCTTTTATATAGATCTTAGGGTGTTTCAGGTGGTATTAATTATTTTCAAATTTCCCTTAAATGAGGTGCCAAATATCGCGCGGGACCTTGAGTGACGTTGAGAATCTATAAGCCTTTATTGCAAGATATATAGGGCTGACCATTTTCTCGGACTAGTTGACCTTTTCTGACTAATTAATGCCAGTTAGTTGGCATTCTCAAATATCAAATTTCCCATACATGAAGTGCCAAAGGTCCAGACTCTGATTGGTGGTTACCATTTTCATAAGATGTCAATTGCCTGCCGGATGATTTTAAAATTCGTATAAAAGTTTTTTTACATGAAAATAAAAATCGAAAACGTTTTTCAAGTGCCAAATCGGAGCCATATGTCAGACGTTTTAAAAAAAATCAACTACTTTATTTTTAGACACGTCAACAAATTTTTAAATACAAGTTGGACTATTTTATAAGTCTCGAATTTTTATTTCCAATTTTTTAAAGCATTTATTTTGTTTCGTTGTTTCGACTTCGTTTCTTCGTTTGGTCAAAATAGAAAATGATGGTAAGTCAGAAATATGCATTCATTTACAGTACACCTTCGGTAAAAAGAACCCTCGAAAAATGCAATATCTCGGTTAAGAAATCACCCAAATTTGTACCATTTTGAAAAGTTGCGATTAAGAATTTTAAACACCTTTAGGTCACAGGTTATTGAATTTTCGTTTTGATTTACTATTGTTCATCTAATTTTCTAAGACAGTGCTTAACTTTTTTGTGACTCGGTTATTGCAACAAGCTCAATTAACGCGTAACCGTCCGAATTTTCACTAGTATTTTATTCTCTAGTTGAAAAAAATTACTTTGCGAAAACAAAATTAATTACAAACGTTTGGCACACTTTTCCACAACACCCTAGATTTTTTTTCTAGCTATGAAATGTAAATTAAAGCATGAAATCCATTCTTATTTCACTTTTGGGTCCTGACTATGGGTCCTGAATTAATTGTCACTTAAACATTTTATTTTCACTTGTACTGACTACTCAGCTTTAAAGTGATCAACGTGATTCAAATCAATTATAAGTACCTAAAGCCTAGTTTATACTTCAAAGCGAAATGAAATGAAATTTTGCCATACAATTTGGTTGGGAAAAGCCCATTGAGTTGCATTTGTCTAGAGACAAATTTGTTCCTTTTTGTCGCCAAAATATAGTTTTGACCGTTTTTCACGCCTAGGAAAAAAAGGATTTTTTATATGAAAACTGCGCTTCGCATCGACGTATAAACTAGGCTTAAAATTTGATTGAACTATGCAACATGCTACCGATCACTTCAATATTCCATAGGAAATGCATTATAGCCTAGGAAAATTAGACATTCACTCCAAAAAAATCCGGCAAAACTGAATTTTGGTGGAGAGCTTTGTTGTGGCGTCTTAAGCATTTCCTAAAAAGTTCTGTTAATTCGTGCCGGGGTTTAATTTTTTTGGAGAGATTAAAGGGAATACATTTAGTTTTGTCTTAATATTTTGAAAAAAATGTGAAGTTATACAAAGTGTAGCTTTTGTTATTCATCACAAAAAAAGATCAAATATACTTTTTTCATACAATCAATATCTTCTGAGAAAATCATGCAAGAACTTCACGGTGGAGCAAGTTTTTTGCGGTACCCGGGGTTAGTTCACAAAAGCCATCTTGAAAAAGAATGTGGTTTGGTTTTTATTCAACGATCGAATTTAATTTTACAACAAAATCATGAATAAATAAAAAAGTGTCACAATTCAATTTTAAGCAAAATACAATTCGTACAAAATTTTGGTTATCTCAGAATTTATTGGTTGTATGCAAAAAGTATGTTAATATTTTTTGTGTAGAATTATATATTGTGTAGGCTACAATTTGTACCTAATATCACATTTTTCCAAAAAAAACTGACAGCTTTCGAGAAATTAAGAAAAAAACTACATTTAACCCCCTTTAACCCGCCCTAAAAAATTTATCCTGGTACAAATAAACGGAACTTTTATGGAAATGCTTAAAACGTCAAAACAAAACTCTCCATCAAAATTCAAATTTTTCGGCATTTTTTGTCTAATTTTCCTGGGCTGTTAAGTCTTTTACTTAAAAAACATTCAACAAAATCATTCAAATATGTTTTGAACGACTACCAACTAAAGAAAAAAATAATCGTAGTTTTTTTTATTGAAAATAAGGCCATTTGTTCAAATTAATTTCACAAAAAATCCAAAAATGTATATTTTGCTTCAAAGAAAAATTACAGCTTGCTTGAGACCCTAAAATATCCGTTCTTATTAAATGGCATCAAAACAGAATATTTGTGTCGAAGATGAAAATAGGCTATGTGAAAAAATGTTCGAAGTTATAGGTCTCTTTTATCGAAGGAAAAATTAAAACAGAAATAATATTAAATTTATTTTAACTGTTTGTGGACTGTTGAATGTCTACAAAAACAAAAAAAATTCTATTATTTACTTTTTATTCTTCATTCTCCTACTAGCCATACCTAGGGCTTTACGTTTCTTTTCGGTAAGTCGGTATTAACTTGACCGAATCTTTCCAGTACGATTTTTCCGAAAGTCGGGTGAAATATTTACATGAAACGATCTTTCCAGTCCGATTTCTGTTTCTGTCCTCTTCATACTTAATTGCTGTCCTTTTCATTTTGGATTCAGAGGAAGATGGCACATTAACACCAGCATTTCCGCAATTGCAGTAGATCTATTGCATTTTATTTCGCAAATAAAATCGACTTTTAAATAAAATATTTTTTTTACGAAAGCTTTGAATAGCAAACTACAAACTGCGAACATTTTTTTTACAAGAGTTATTAGCTTGGTCACCGAATGAAGTGAATTGTCATAAAAAGTAAACTACAAAAGTTTAAATTCTACTGAATTTTTCATTTTCTGCTTTGCGGAATGCATCCTGATGTTGTGGATTGTGATTGATAGTTCTTAAAGTGTCTTTCACATGAGCTGCGAATTGCGAATGGTCGCCAACAGAGGCGAATTGTCTTACAAAATAAACCAGTGAACAGGTGCTAAGAAAAATTGAGGTTAAATTCGAGTGAATTTTTCATTCGCGGATTTGTGGAATGCGTTCTGATGTTGTGGATTGCGAATAAGTGTTTGACAATCCGCAGAAAATATTAAAAATGCTAAATTTAACAATTTAAATTAATTTTAGGCCGTGTTTTCTTTCGAAAACGATAGATAGGATCGTTTATACAGTTTTTTTTTTAAGTAAAAACAAGAATTTTTTGATATTTGAGCTTGGAATTGAATAAAGAAATTTTCGAATTCACAGGTCGTAGAAAAATGGAAAAAGAGAACTCAAATACAAAAAAAATCGTGTAAGTTTGCGAGGAAGGGACGATTTGATCCCTACCCCTCACTTTATGCTCCCTTGACCTATGAACAAAATATAGTCGGTGGAAAAATTGGGTCATGTAAATGCCAACTAACCATCGACTAAAATTATGAGATTTAGAAGAGTACAACAACATCTAACTGATGAGCCCAATTGTTGTAATTGAGCGAAACGCATTTGGACACATGTTTAAGTGGGGTCTCTTTTATCTTCACATTCTTTTAAAACTTTTTTCGATAGGCGGTTTAGTTTTGCCAAAAATGAAAAAAAAATATTTTACAGATAATTAATTCACTATTTCAAAAAACGACACATTTATGTTAAAATGTGTTAAAAGATTTTCGAAACCTTATTATTTGGCGTATCCAGCAAAATTTAGTTCTAAAATCTTTTCTTTTTTTTTTAATGTAAATCCAATGGCCTTGTTCTGTCTCTAAAAATTAATCAACAAATATAAAAATCCAAACAAAAATCACAAAATAGAGCAACACAAAGGACTTACGTTTCCGCTCGTTAGCTTTAATGGCATTTATCTACAAAGGTTTTATCGTATTTCAAATATCTGTCATCATCAATATAATAAAAGTACATATATGTACATCAAATTGTGTATATTCTTAAGTTCAAAAGTCATAGGAGATTGGAAAAAATATTAAAGAATAACAAAATACAGAATACAACAGTTTCTTCTTTGGGTTAGTAAAAATGGATTAACGTGAACAAGGACATTGAGAAAGGAGTCAAGTCAGTATAGGATATTTGTCTTTTATTTTATTTGCACTTATGTAGGGTTTTAGATAGAAAATTACATACAAAAAAGAGTCCTTATCCTAGATAGAGAGTGAGATTGGATGTGTGTGTGCTGGAATATGAATTGATGTTGTTTTTGTTATTACTATCGTTCCGAAACGAACCACTGTCACACACACTCACATCTTATATATTGTGCAGAATTAAATGAGGTATACGTCCTGGAAAAAGGTCCTTTGTTTGCGTTTGTGCTATTTTTATATATTAACAGTAGTTTGGTAAAGTATTGCAATTAGTTTGAAATGCTGTGTGTTTGTGTGGTTTAAGATAACGATGATGAAGATTATGAGCCAGTATATACCTACCCCATTATAATAAAAAGGGTTTAAAAAGTCGAAAAGCCATCATAATATAAATTTGAACAAGCTTTTCGTAATATTTAAAGGAGCAAAAACTCATCTACATGGATACCTACCTACAATTTTGGAACGTTTTTGATTAAGTTTTATTTTTAATGAAATTTATATGAGTTTTAGGTCTAGAATTCTGGTTGTTTGTAGATTTTATCAGTTTATATGTTGAAGACGACATTCAATTTATCAATCAAAGATTTAAAATTTTGTAGAGTCTAATCTTCCAAGGTTAATCATTGCCTGAATGTTTAATAAGAAAAAATACAAATTGCTATTCAAATTCATTTAATAGAAGCTCCAGTTTCGGTTAAATTTCCAATAGAGAAGTTGCAGCTTGTCTTTAATTTTAAAACCTCCTTATTAATGTTGAATACCAAGTAGAGAAAGGAAGAAAGGATTTACGAAAAATATTTGTTTACTTTTTACTTTAACTACGATTCGAACGAAGCAGTATGTAGTAAAGAAGTCATCAAAGTACATATTCAAATTTTTTAACTGGCTCATAATTTGGATTAGTCAAACTTATTAATTTTCTTTGTCTTCGATAGACTGTAAAGAATTTAAGCAATTGTACCAAAAACGGTAAGATAACCAAGTTAAAGGCTCTATAAAGCTTCCAGTGAATTGAAAATGAATTTTAGTTAGTTGATATTAGAGTTGAAGTTGCTAAAAGAGGGCAGAAATAAATCCCAATCTGTCGTGATGTTTATTTCTCTCTTGACCAATGAAATGCTACGATGTGATGGCGTCTTTGGTGCTAGTAAGAGGACTATGGCTTTCTAGTTCTGACGCGGCTAAGCTTATAGGATTGGGATTGGTTTCTACCCACCCATGGGCAGCTCAACCTATTGCAACAACAGTTAATTTCGATTAAAGCTTTATAGAGCTGCAATTTTATTTAATGGAAGCTTTATAACGCTGCAAATGTATTAACTTAAATAATCTATCAATCTGTATCATAATTGCTTTAAAAAAAAACTTAACAAGTTATTATTTTGAAAAAGAATTCATCTCTAATGAAAAGCTCAACATAAACTAATTTAAAAAATCCTGAAATTTATTAACATATCAACTTTTATTCCGTAAGCGCTCATAAATCTTTCATATTCAAAAAGAACTGTTTTTCGGTGATAATGCTTAGGAATATTTATCGCAACCAATGGGTAAGAGTCGTAATATCTTACCTTTCTAATTTTCGTATCTCAGCACTCATTCGAAAAAATTGTTTTTATGGAAGTTTAATAGAAACTCAATTAGAACTTTTTTCTCTACTTTTTATTTGGGTTACCCGACTGAAAATGATGAAAAATTGAACACAGCGAGTTTTCTAGGGGGAACAAGTGATAAAAAAGAGGGACAAAACATGTTTTTGAAAATATAACACCGGAAATAAAATTAAGTAAAAAAGTTGCATTAGATTTTTAATTATATAAAGCAACCACATCAAAAATTATGACCTTAAAGTTTTTACTTAATATGGGAGACAAACAGTATTTGTGTATGAAGAAGAGGGACGTCTAGTAACCCTATATTCTATACCCTTATCACTTTAATAAATAGAAGTTGGTTGTCAAACAGAATTAATTTCAAGTGGAAATCTTATAGAAGCTCAATAGAAACTAATGTCAAAAAGGAGTGAAATTTTGTTCTCTTCTTCCATTTGTTAGACCCTGTAAAGATTGTGTGTTTTCACTACGCAGTGAAAAGTCATGCCGTGTATAAGCTTGTAGTTTTCACTGGATGCTTATGGAATATTTGCAAATAAGAACATTTGACAAGGGCTTATGCTCACCATATTATACAACTACATATCTAGATAGAATTTATTAGAAATCTGTAATATGGACAAACTAAAATAAACAAAATGGACTATTTTGGTTATGAAATGTGACTGCCCAATTAAATTTTTTTATTTTCTTGGCAAACCTCTCCTAAACACACAATCTAAACAGGGTCCTAGGGACGCATGAATACCTACTCAAAAAATATTATTTCAATTGGAAGTCTTATAGAAGTTCAATAGAAGTTCAAGCCAAAAAGTATTCTTCTTTCTTCTAATTCTTATAAGATAACAAATTATGCACAACCTATCAATTTCAGAATTTATAAAGCATTAGTCTCCTATGGAAAGTCTTATAGAAGCTCAATGCAAACAAATGTGTGTTAAAAAATGAATATTTAGCCTGGAAGAAGCTTATTTCATAGTTGTGTACAATTAGCAGTTCATGTCTTATAAGACAAGCACTTTAATGCCTTTTGAACAAAGTTCTACCACAAAGTTTTCAAATCTACGGAATAACTTGGCAAATTTGTGCTTTCCTTCCAAAAACTGCCAGAAGGATTCTTCTTCGTCTTACATAAATGTGACTATAAACTTCAATCTCCTACTGTGCTTCCGATGTACTCTTCCTCTACCCCAAGACTTCAAATTCGATGATGATTTGAAAATCTTCTCATTTTGCTGGATGCACATCTATCCAACCGGAATTAAATGTAATTTGCTTTCTCTTCTGAGTATATCCTTTGAAAATGGTACAAACATGCACACTGCACACACACCCTTTGTGGGAAGAAAGCACAACGACAACGACCATGACGATGTGATGCGACGAACATCAGCGGCAGGAAGACACACACACACACACACAACGAGATTCTGAGAAAAGGGATTTATGCGCCAGACACTTTGTCTGCACACGAATGAGCTACCTATTCTGTTGGAATAAGAACTAGGTAGACATCGTCGACGATGTCCTGGTCGGGGATAGCTACGACTATGGAAGTTAAAACAAAAAATAACTAAAAACGGATAGATTCTCCAGAGTTGGTTGAAAAGAAAAACATAGTTTTGTTGGATTCTCGGGCTTCCCATATTTGCAGATGCAACTCCTTTTATCCTTCCGGGACATTATAAATCTGTTTGTGTGTGAGTTTGAATATGTGTCTATATGTGTGTGTTTGTGTGTTTGTGCTAATTTTATATTTTGCTGAATATCTCCAGTGAATTCACAATTGTGTTGACGGTGAACAAAGGATGAAAATGAAAACGAACAAAAAATTGTAAGGAACCAAAACGGAAAAGAACACGTGGAGGCGTGATGTCAAGTGGAATAGGGATTTGCACCCCAACACTCCCTTCAATCTTCCCAAATATGATGACAGGAATCAGAGGTATACAAATACTAGTGTTTAAGTATATGGAACAAGCACAATCCTTTAGTACCCACTTGCCACCATTTTTGTTTCCTTTTCTTTTCGTTTTTTATTCGAGCCTTTAGAGCACCTATGGCTTTCACTTTTTTTTCTGTGCTGGGTGGCGAAGAAGTAAACAATAGCGACAGGATGGCAAATTGCCAGAGATGCGGAAATCTATCATAGGCACCATTTTTTTTAAGTGATGTTTTGTAGGGTTTTAAGGCTTTACTCTAGGATATGGGTTGAATAGGGCGTTTCCTTTTTGGCAGTTTGTTTTGAGGGCGAATTGGCATTGATTTCGTTCTCAATTCATATAGACAAGTGTGTGCGGGTGTGGTTTGAAGGGATTGCATTTTTATGAGGTTGAGGGTTTTCGTGAGATTTTTACTCCGTCGATTTGGAGAAGCGAACTTTATTGGTTCTGATACTCTTTTATGGAACTCTGGGATCTAGTACGTGAGATGCTTCAATAATGAGGTTGAAGAAACTCAGTTTACAAAGGGCGATGATTGCCTGATGGATGTGGTCTCTGAGTTTTGGCAAAAGATATTACTTCCTAGAGGAAGAAGATTTATTTCAAAGCCAGCCAAGTAGGTATTTGATCATACGAAGTATAAACTTGAATGGGAATTTCAAATACAAAAAAAATCACATCCGCCTTAAATTTAAATATTCCTTTCCTTAGTTCCGCTAGGAATAAATTTTCTTCCCTTATATTTTTTGAAAGAAAAAGAAGAAAAAAATCCTTCACATCCCCGTGTGTTTTAAATTTGCGTTCATTTTCCTTAATACTTTGATCATATTTGCATCAAGGATGTACACAGATTCTAACATGACATGAGTTGATTCCTTAAAGATGGGGCGTGTATAAAAAACGTGACTAACGGTGTGTTAAATTGTCTTGAAATCTGTTTTCATAGAGATTTTAATGTTTATACAGTACATCAACTCAAAAACCCTTTAACAGGAGCTTTAAAGTAATTTTTATTGCACAAGTTTAAGTGTGAAAGGGGACGAGTTTATGATGGGATATACATTAAACCCATTACTGTCAGTCAGAAGTGGGATGAATCTAATGGGAATATTTTGAGACATAGTGTTGTTTCATTTTAGTGGGAACTGGAAATAGTGTTTAAGTGCTTTTGTCTTTATTTGTTTCTAAATTAAGTTCATAAAAATGTTGTTAGAAATTTAATTTTGATTCTGATACGACTACTAGTGACAATTTAATGGTTTCGCAGATGTAAAATTGCTTTAGGTATTTCTTGAGGGCATTTCAATGCAGATGTTTAATATACTCGGCACATTGTTGTTTGAAATCAATAGTTTTCTTATTAGAAATTCTTTAGTTCGTGACATTTCAAAAGGCTTGGAGCATTGCTAAAGGCTTTAACGACTTAATTTTTTAAGAATGACATATTTTTGCATTTGATTATTTTTTTTAACATTCAATGTATTAATAATTCGATGATAGACAAAAAAAACCACAGGTATCAGGTTTTGAAAAAGAAACAAAAGGTTTAAAAACTTCTGAAGGTTAAAAGGCCTGAAACGAAGCCTGGCTGCAAAGATGATGGCAGAATCTACGTCGATGTTGAGGATACGGAAAACTCTTTTCAGAAATCTATTGTATAACAACTAAATTAAATAAATGAGGTGGCGCAACAGCTCGTGGAGAACTCGGGCCTAGTGACTTACAACTCTCAATCATTCCTATGTGCGTGTTGTCTGCAGGAATGGGTGGACCGAAAATATTTTGCCGAGTCCGAACAGCTTGATGAGAAGCACTTATTCATGACGAGTATACTCTTGGAAGATTTGTCAGTTCCTTGGAACAGGCAGAACCTCAAGAAAAACATTTATGTTTTTAGGTGGCAGCGGCTGGGAATCAAATCCAGACTTTCGGAATGACAGTCCAACGCACTAATGATCATGCCACGAGGTACTACTCCATTATTGGTAAACCGTTTATAAATAACTGAGTTACCCAATGGGTTCCAAAACCAGCGAGTTTATTTACGAAGAAGACGGTCTCTTCTGAACTGAGTAGAATAAATGAAATAAATAGTGAAAAAATTGCTTCGCGCTTCCAATCACTAGCGATTGTTTTGGAAGAGTTACTCTAGGATTCCTAGAAGAAACTTTTTCTCAATTTTGGATCTTGATTTGGGTTCTGAGCCTCGGCTATTGAGATTCGGCAAGTTTTAAAAAAGGCATCCAACAACTGAATCATTGAATTTTAGTAAGAGTCATGTTTCAAAGAGTTTTGACAATGGAGGAACGGAGGTTTTCAAGGAGAGCACGTAGCTTTCCAGAAGCCGTAATCCCATTACTGAAGATCTCGAAAATGATTGGCTGGTTGTATGAATATGTGTGCTGGAATGGTCGAGGTAAACAATAGGTTTAGCATGGGCATTTTACTCTTTGGAGTAAACTTTTTGCAAGCAAATAGTTGTTATTTTTTTTTTTATTCAAAAAAGCTTGGAAGAAGTTAAAATTGAGGAAAAGTAATTTTAGCTATGTGGTATAAATCGAAGAAAAAGTTTTTAAAAAAGCTGAAAGGAAAACTATTGATTCGAGGCGAAGAAGAAATACGCAGGAGGCAAACATATCTAATCAAGGTGATAGAAGGATAAGCGGACAGGTGATCCGCAGACAGATTTTTTTTTACTTCAATGACCCTCGTGATCTAATAACCATAGATATAGGTAATCTGTTGCGCTTCATAAGAAGCTAATGGTTCACCTAGTAAGGAATAGGGTTTCCTAGGTTCATGTGGTGTCACAGTGGACCAAAGTGTGTCAGTCTTCACGACTGGCAGCCACTTTAACCTAACCTAACCTAAGGCTGTGTATTACAACATCTTCAAAGATCAAATATTATATAGCAATGTCTGGTATTGACATCTCTGCCAAAGTGTGTTTATTTGAGACTATTGGTGATTGGGAACACACTCTGCTAAATCAAGATCAGCAAAGACCTCACCGATACCTTGATGGCAAAATAAGATCTTAAACAAGCCAAAACGTTGTCATATGTCTTCTTTGAGATGGATCTGTAGCCCTAAATTTTGGCCAGTGCTAAATTGTTTAAGCGGGAGGTGATACCGACTATCAGTTCAGTTTTTATTTTGTTTAATGTAAAGAGAAAAATTTGCTCACCCTAAAAATTCTTGAACGTTTTTTTCCAAGACTCTTTATTAAATGAAAAAAATATGCTTATATTTTTGGGTAGAATCTTCAATTTTTACAAAAGGAACTGATAGTTATTTGGAAAGGCTTACGACGCCTAGCTTTGTCGGTTTTACGAAGTGATAGCCTAATTTATCTGGGCTAGTAGAGGCACATTCTTTTGAAAAAACCTGGTGTTGTGATATTCTGATGAGCACTACGGCATTTCTGTAAGAATTGATAGAACATTGGCTAACTTTAACTTTGTACTTGAAGTAGTAAGAGATTTCGTCTTTCTGAATTTCCCTCTATCCTCAGAAAACAAAAGATACCAGCCCTTAAATCAAATGAAGAATAGTTCTTCCCAATCTCTGTTTTTTTGGGCTAATAAAGCTATTGAGTAACATTCCAGTTCCGCTATGTGGTCATAAACATGTTCGTTGATTCAAAGGAGTTTTAAACTACAAAAAATTTACTCTACAAAAACTTGACATTTTGTCCCGGCGATCTCAATTGGACTTGAAATTTTCAAAAGTTGATTAGCGCTTTGGGCTGATATGAGAAGAAAGTTCCTAAGTTGAATTCTAATCCCATATCTGCAGTGAGTTGGACAGTGAGCTTTGGAGAAGATACAACAACAAAATGTAGAGTCTGCAAAGCAATACTAATCTAACCCGATTAGTTTTGTGACTAAGTCATGTAGGTACTTTCATACTTGAGGCTAGTTGGCAGAGCCCAAAAAGAACCTTAGAACCCTACTGATAAAATTTTTTGACTGGGGGCTGTAAGAGTTGTGCATCAGCCGGCATTTTGAAAGACGTGTTTTAGCCATTAAATCCAGAAGGGTTCAAACGGTTCGAATAGTACAAAAATACATATAATCAATTAATTATCTCTTGTAAACCAGACTTTTTTAAGTCTACACTGTCAGAGTTAAAGTACCTTTAACTAGAGTTGACACGAAGGCTTCAGTTTTGTAAATGTCTGAGTCAAACTCTTAAAGATAATGCAGTAAGGGAAGACCGCGATTCAGGTGGTGCTGGTAAGTCGAACAAAATATCAACGAACTTGGCGTGAGAAACTAAAGACAGATAGCTAGAACCGAGCTAGCTTGCACAAGCGTGTTGGTTAAAGGGCGCTCATAATTTAGCACAATTTATATAGAGTTGGATCGTTTTCTGTTGCATTATCCATCAGGGTTATATTGATTTCCGTACGTTTTAAGGCTCTTTTAGCCATCTTGGCCGTTGTAAACTTCTTGACTTAATGTCAATTTTAGCTTGTGCTACTCGTCTTTGAATTTTTTCTTCCATACTTCTCCGAAACAAGATGCAACGACTTTCACTGGAATAATCTTTTTCTCAAGTCAAGTCAACTTGTTTTTATTAAAACCTAGGAAAGGTCATACAGCAGGAGTATCACGAAGATTGAAGGACTTGTGCAAGCTCCTTACAGTTTACTGGGAGCAAACATTTATGACTTTTCTTAGTCTATAAAATTCAGTGATTTGCAGAACCAAAAAACGATGACACCACACAGCTTTTGAATCAATCGCTCATAACTATAGTATTTACATATGACGCAGCTTGTTGGGCAATCCTATTTTTAGATCTTTGTCGAAGAGCTCTATACAGCTAGCAACCAAAGATCTGCTCCCACAAAATACTGTGCACTTACTCATTATTACAACATCTATATAGTTTAATTGTTTAAAACCATAAAACGGATGAATAACTTCGATATCACAATCTAGAAAAAATACAAAATTTTAGTTACTGGAATCTGAAATATTTGAAGTTAAAAAACTCAAATACTAAAGAAACAAAAATGTTTTGTCGTCGTCGTCGTCATCCACCTGGATTGAAGTTTTTAGTTCCAAATTCATTGCATACACAAAATTTTATTTGAATTCCCTGTTTACCAGATGTTTGCCATTTGCCTGGCGTCGTCGGGTGTCCATCCGCATACGTTGTCAAGTAGGTATGTAGGTAAAGTTAGGTCACCCCAAAGAAGAACGGTGGTGATTTCAGAAAACATTTCTTCCTTTTTGGCATTTTCAATTCCTGTCGTGTTTTTATTTTTTGTTATTGTTTTTTTTTTTTTGATTGTGTGATCATGTTTACAGCCACATAACTACATATTTTTTAAGGAATGCTCACCCTATTGTGGGACATGATAACAATGGTGACCATATTTAAAAAAAAAATCAAATCAATATTTTTGTTTTAATTCTTCATGAAGAAGATCACAACATTTGTTGAGGTAATAATTATTTTAAAGAAGAAAATAAATATTTAAGTTATTTTTGTAATATCTTATCACGCAGAGAGCATCCAAAAATTAAAAAAAAAAATTAACTAGGACGAGCATTTTTACTTTTTCTTAATGCTGTAACAAAACCTTCCCCGGGCGCCATTTAACTGTGTTGCATTCATACCGCTTCGAAGGGAATTTAATTTTTTTTTAAATCTTCTTCATCTTACCTTAAGCAAGCCATAACGACAGAACCAAAGAGAAAATGGCCCCGTGCTGATCTAAAATCGATCGTGTGTGGGGGGTGAATTGGCCACTGATCCATTTGGATTTAAAATCCAATCGAGCCAAATGGATCTTATGCCTCTGCTTATGTCTAAGTAAACATTGAAACAGAAGAATTTTCTTCATATTCAATTACAAACAAAATATATAATTTAGTTAGAAAAATAAAAGCTCATTTAAACGAGTGACAAACTGGCATTGTTGTGGCAGTTATCTGTCAAAATATTGAAAAAGAAATGGACAAATTAATTATTTTTATCATTTTACAGTCGTGCGCATGTGAGATTACATCGGCCTATCGATGAGTGTAAAAATGGTATTTTGAATTCTAAACTGAATCGAATTATAACAGTCATAAAAGGAATTAAAAAATAAATAAGTATACCATCAAAAAAAAGTACAGATGGTCACCCTTATTATAGTATTCATTCACATACAGCACCACAAAAAATATAAAAACTATGCTGCACCCTTGTAAGTTGTTGTAAAATAGCAACCAGCAGAGTAGTTTTATGTTAATGGAATTGGAAAAATAGTTTTCTATGTATTGAAATCATGTGACCGGAAATAGGAAGTCATCTTTCACTAAATATCAACGAACTTGGCGTGAGAAACTAAAGACAGATAGCTAGAACCGAGCTAGCTTGCACAAGCGTGTTGGTTAAAGGGCGCTCATAATTTAGCACAATTTATATAGAGTTGGATCGTTTTCTGTTGCATTATCCATCAGGGTTATATTGATTTCCGTACGTTTTAAGGCTCTTTTAGCCATCTTGGCCGTTGTAAACTTCTTGACTTAATGTCAATTTTAGCTTGTGCTACTCGTCTTTGAATTTTTTCTTCCATACTTCTCCGAAACAAGATGCAACGACTTTCACTGGAATAATCTTTTTCTCAAGTCAAGTCAACTTGTTTTTATTAAAACCTAGGAAAGGTCATACAGCAGGAGTATCACGAAGATTGAAGGACTTGTGCAAGCTCCTTACAGTTTACTGGGAGCAAACATTTATGACTTTTCTTAGTCTATAAAATTCAGTGATTTGCAGAACCAAAAAACGATGACACCACACAGCTTTTGAATCAATCGCTCATAACTATAGTATTTACATATGACGCAGCTTGTTGGGCAATCCTATTTTTAGATCTTTGTCGAAGAGCTCTATACAGCTAGCAACCAAAGATCTGCTCCCACAAAATACTGTGCACTTACTCATTATTACAACATCTATATAGTTTAATTGTTTAAAACCATAAAACGGATGAATAACTTCGATATCACAATCTAGAAAAAATACAAAATTTTAGTTACTGGAATCTGAAATATTTGAAGTTAAAAAACTCAAATACTAAAGAAACAAAAATGTTTTGTCGTCGTCGTCGTCATCCACCTGGATTGAAGTTTTTAGTTCCAAATTCATTGCATACACAAAATTTTATTTGAATTCCCTGTTTACCAGATGTTTGCCATTTGCCTGGCGTCGTCGGGTGTCCATCCGCATACGTTGTCAAGTAGGTATGTAGGTAAAGTTAGGTCACCCCAAAGAAGAACGGTGGTGATTTCAGAAAACATTTCTTCCTTTTTGGCATTTTCAATTCCTGTCGTGTTTTTATTTTTTGTTATTGTTTTTTTTTTTTTGATTGTGTGATCATGTTTACAGCCACATAACTACATATTTTTTAAGGAATGCTCACCCTATTGTGGGACATGATAACAATGGTGACCATATTTAAAAAAAAAATCAAATCAATATTTTTGTTTTAATTCTTCATGAAGAAGATCACAACATTTGTTGAGGTAATAATTATTTTAAAGAAGAAAATAAATATTTAAGTTATTTTTGTAATATCTTATCACGCAGAGAGCATCCAAAAATTAAAAAAAAAAATTAACTAGGACGAGCATTTTTACTTTTTCTTAATGCTGTAACAAAACCTTCCCCGGGCGCCATTTAACTGTGTTGCATTCATACCGCTTCGAAGGGAATTTAATTTTTTTTTAAATCTTCTTCATCTTACCTTAAGCAAGCCATAACGACAGAACCAAAGAGAAAATGGCCCCGTGCTGATCTAAAATCGATCGTGTGTGGGGGGTGAATTGGCCACTGATCCATTTGGATTTAAAATCCAATCGAGCCAAATGGATCTTATGCCTCTGCTTATGTCTAAGTAAACATTGAAACAGAAGAATTTTCTTCATATTCAATTACAAACAAAATATATAATTTAGTTAGAAAAATAAAAGCTCATTTAAACGAGTGACAAACTGGCATTGTTGTGGCAGTTATCTGTCAAAATATTGAAAAAGAAATGGACAAATTAATTATTTTTATCATTTTACAGTCGTGCGCATGTGAGATTACATCGGCCTATCGATGAGTGTAAAAATGGTATTTTGAATTCTAAACTGAATCGAATTATAACAGTCATAAAAGGAATTAAAAAATAAATAAGTATACCATCAAAAAAAAGTACAGATGGTCACCCTTATTATAGTATTCATTCACATACAGCACCACAAAAAATATAAAAACTATGCTGCACCCTTGTAAGTTGTTGTAAAATAGCAACCAGCAGAGTAGTTTTATGTTAATGGAATTGGAAAAATAGTTTTCTATGTATTGAAATCATGTGACCGGAAATAGGAAGTCATCTTTCACTAAACAGGTGATTGCTTGAGAAGATGTGCATGTGCGCAATGTGCATACTCTACTATGAATTTTTGTGTTATGAAATTGATAACGTTTTGAATTACTCATCCAATATTGTATTTTATCAAGTGAGATGGTTTATTAATTTTTTTTGTATTAAATTGAATTGCATGAATGCGTTTTTGAGTTGGTACTTGACACTTGATGTTTTTGTGATGGATGATGGAACAAAATTATAAGAACGGAACTGAGAAATTAAAACCAACCATTGCATTAACTTAACCGACTTTTGGAATATAAAATTTATAAATATTGTTTTGCAAGTATAATAATGAAAGAAATATTAGAAAACAAATGTGGGATAACATTACACGCAAAAAAATTATTTTTAACTGAGTGGCTTTGCCGGTGGATTAAAAAGTAATGTGTTAAATATTACGTAGTCCCGGGTAAAAAGTACATAACCATTAGATCCAAATTAACATAGTCGTCACCTCAATTAATTGAAATTGTTTTAAGTAAACTACAAAGAAGATTAAAGATTTTTCTGCATATATCCCCCTAAGACTTAAGTGCCCTTTCACATGAGCTGCGAATTGCGAATGGTCGCAAATTTTGACATTTCTTTCGCATGACTGGTCGCCAACAGACGAGAATTGTCATACGAAATAAACCAGTAATATAGATGCTAAGAAAATTGAGATTAAATTCGAGCGGATTTTTTCATTCGCAGATTTGTGGAATGCGTCCTAATGTTGTGGATGCGAATAAGTGTTTGAAAATTCGCAGAAAATATCTCGTTGGTCGTGTAGAAAATATAAAAATGTTAAATTTAACAATTTAAATTAATTTTAGGTCGTGTTTTCCTTTAAAGATAGGATCGTTTTCTCATTTTGTCGAAAAGTAAAAACAGGAATTTGTTGATATTTGAGCTTGGAATTGCCTAAACAAATTTATTCGCGTTCGCAGTTCGCGGCTCATGTGAAAGGCACTTTAGAGTTACAGGGATAAAAATAATCAATTGAATGGAGAGAAACCGACCTATGTATTTACCAATTAAAAAAATAAAACAAAATTTTTTCCCACACTTTCAAAGCGCCATCTATTTCATTTAATTCATTGATTGACTTGTACATTTTACCTCAATGTTTTCTCTTGTGGCCAAAGACTGTGAAATAAGGATATGACCTGGGAAAAATTGGGAAACTCATTAAATTTTCAGTATAATAGAAAATACTAGTTCAAAATAAAGGTATTATTTTTAGAGTGATACATTCATTTCATTTCACTTCACTTGGATGAAAAAAATAACAAATTGATAAGACAAATGTTCACGTAATTTAAGCCTGTTTCCTTAAAGTCAGATATTCAAACTGTTATTGTGGAATGTAATTAGGTTTCTTTCACGAGAAGTTAAAATATCTGTCATATACAGTTTGAAGAAAAATATTTTTTTTAGAAAAAAATATGACACTTGAAGTAACGTTCGAACGAAATAAAAATGTTTACTTTAACTAAAACAAAATATGATCGACTTAAAATAAGGCTAAGATACAAAAGAATGTGGAACGTGCTCGGAGAATGAGTAGGTACCAATGAATACACATTCATTGAAGATCAATTTTTTTGAAATTGACTTTATTTAATTTAGAATAATTTCACATTTCTTTGATGTTTCTAAATTTCCTGAGAACAAACTCTTTGAAAATTATTTTAGCGCTACCTTCAACATTTTCACTTATTTCGCTGCAAAATTAAATAATTGAAGTGAAAAAAGTGTAGAATGCCCTGATATATCATTTAAGGAGAATTAGATATCTAAATTGAATTTTGCAGAAGTTACAAAGTTAATAACCTTTAATAAAATTCAAAATAAATAGGTTCCACAAATTTTCACATCTACAATTATTTTAATTGTAGTGTGGAAAAGTTTGAAGGGGAATAGGTCATGAAATTTATTATGTCTCAAGATACATACTAGCTGTGGAATGTAAATTTCAAGCCATATTCAAATTTTCACCAGTTGGGAATGCATAGGAAAAGCCTACACCAGCATTGAAAAGTTCGAAATTTTTTAAGAAATTTATAAAATAGAGAGGCGTTTTTATCTTATTTTTGGTTTTCACCTTTGCAGCATATAAATGTAGGAGCAAAATCAAAAGTCACACTGAATCGTTTGAATTTTGAATACTAGCCGTGGAATTTAAGTTTCCTGAAATATTTCAATATTCGCCGTTCACGTGAACGCAAGAGAAAAGGCTGAAAAAAGTTAATTGTGCCTTGAGGTATTAGCTGTGGAATTTAAAATTTCAAGACATATTGCTGGCCTTGACAGCATGTAAATACAAGAGAAAAGCCACTGTAGTATAAAAACTTTACAGTAAATTAAATAAGTCTTAAAATATTATCTAGCTGTGGAATGTAAGTTTCATGTATTTTTCTTTTTCATTTATGCAGTACACAAATGCAAGGAAAAACTATCGTGGAAAAGTAAGCAATTTGCCATCAAATTAATTATGTCTCAAGATGGACCCCTTTTTACGAAATTCATAAAGCCGTATTGAATCAATACAACATAACTTCATTCGTTTCGCCTTGAAAGGACGCCCTGGGGCTAATCCGTACAACCTGCCTCCTTAAGAACACAGAATTAAGCTTATGCAACTTCAAACTTTATATGAAAGACGTGTTAATGATGAATTAATATTTTTCCAACAACTTATCACTGGTGAAATTGATGCAGCTGACTTGCTAGCCTGTGTAGGCATTAACTTCTGCGGAGGAGCTCACCATCTACGAAGATTTGAACTTTTGCACGTTCCTTTTCATAGAACTAACTGCAGACTTTTTAATTTAAACGCTTCCTCTGTTCATTTTAACTTAAGTAAAGTTCGATTAAAAACATTGTTGCGCACCAGTGCTCTACTCTCGTGAATTTTTAACTTTGTTTACTTAAATGTTTTATATTATGTTTCTAATATTGTATGTTTTTTAATTGTTTAATTTTTTTAATGTTTATTTATTTATTTATGTGCTTGTGTTAGCTTATTTAATCTACTTACTACTAACACTTGCACTCATGATGAGCCTCTGATTGTAGAATGCAGCTTGCTTTAAGCTCACTACAATAAAGAATTCTGAAGTGTAATAAAAAAAAGATATTGGCTGTGGAATTTAAGTTCCATGTCATAGTAGACATCTTTAGAGGATGTCTTAACATCACCTACATTCCTTCTAGTTGGAGAGAAGTCAATGTCATCTTCATCCCGAAGGCTGGCAAGCCCACGCACACTGAACCAAAAGACATCAGGCCAATAAGTCTGTCATCCTTTCTTCTTAAGACCCTCGAAAGGCTAATTGAAACCCATATTCGCCTGAAACTAAATGATGGTGTGCTCTCGCAGGCCCAACATGCATACATGAAGGGCAAATCTGTTGAGACAGCACTTCATGAAGTGGTCGGCACAATTGAAAATTCAATGCAGTTCAAAGAACTTACACTAGCAGCATTCTTGGATATAGAGGGGGCCTTCAATAATGTTAACAACGATTATGCTTCAAACAAGACTTATAAATGCAGAACTAGGTGACAGCAAACTAAAAGCCAGGACGTGCAGAGGTACTCCACAAGGTGGAGTCTTATCTCCTCTGCTCTGGCTTCTTGTAGTTAATCAGATTTTAGTTAAGTTAAGTCCGAGTGGTGTCAAGGTCATTGCTTATGCCGATGACATCGTATTAATGGCCTCGGGTAAATTTGTACCTACGCTGGGCGAACTCTTACAAACAGCCCTTGACAAGCTCAGTAACTGGGCCAGCAGCTGCGGACTTAACGTTAACCCACTTAAGACAGAACTGGTGTTGTTTACAAGAAAACGTAACGTTCCCATCTTAAACCCGCCAACCATTAACGGAATTCCGCTACAGATTTCGGGACCTGCCAAATATCTTGGCATTGTGCTTGACCGTAAACTAAACTGGAAAGAAAATATTAAAGAAAGAGAGAAAAAAACCTCAATTGCATTCTACACTTGCAGTAGAATCTTTGGTTAAAGATGGGGTCCCAGCCCCAGAACCATTCACTGGATGTACTCAGCCATAATTAGGCCTATTCTTACGTACGGATGCTTGGTCTGGTGGCCAGCCTTAGACAAGGATACCAATCTAAAAATCACGACAAAAATTCAGAGGCTAGCGTGTATCGGCACAACAAGTGCTATCAGAACCACACCAACGGCTGCCCTTGAAACTTTTCTTTCACTAGCCCCACTCGATTTGTTTACAAAAGAGTTGGCGGCCAAAAGTGCTTTAAGACTTCAACAGTGTAATAACTGGAAAAGGGGTCACTACGGTCATAAAACTATTATGAATTTCACAGACATAGACCTTCAAACAGACTATATCACACCGCGCATTGATTTCAACCCAGTGGCCATAACAGATATTCCGACAAGGGAATCATGGAATGAAAACCGGGTCATTAACGAGAATCATGTTTCGGTGTTTACGGACGGTTCCAAGACATGTGAGGGGGTAGTGTCAGGAATCTTCTCAGTTAACCCACCTATTAGCAGATCAGTAAAGCTTCCAAATCACTGTAGTGTATTCGAAGCGGAAATACTTGCAGTTTGTGAAGCCGCAAAACATCTTGCCTTACGTGAAATAGTTGGTAGTAATATCGACATCTTCATAGACAGTCAGGCGGCAATAAAAGCCATTTCTGCAATCACTATAAAGTCTAAACTGGTAGATAGTTGCCGAAATATACTGAGGATTCTCAACGCAACGAACACAGTTACCCTTAAATGGGTCCCAGGACACCGTGATATATACGGGAATGAAATGGCAGATAAATTGGCCAAAAACGGGTCATCCCTTGATCCGAGCCAAACCGATCACTCGGTACTTATACCACTGGAGCAAGAGAAAAGTAGAATTCACCAAAGTTTCCTCGAGGATGCGGATGTCAGATGGTCAACCATCGACACCTGCAGAGTTTCAAGAAATCTATGGCCGAATATTTCAAGAAAAAAGACAGAATATTTACTTAAGATCAGTAGGCCTCAACTATCCACCCTCATTGGAATCCTAACGGGTCACAACTCTATGGGTACCCACATGCACAGAATGGGCATAAGCTCGTCCGACTTGTGTAGAGGGTGTCAAGATGAAGAGGTGGATGAGGATTCATATCACTTTCTTTGTGAATGCCCCAGCCTAGCCAGAACCAGAAAGGCAGCCCTCGGAGAATACTTTTTCGACGAACTGGGCGACATCTCAAACTTGCCACTAAAGAACATCCTAAAATTCATCCAGAATTCAGGGTGGTTCAGGGAGGCGCAAAATACCAATACCAACACCTAAACTCCACCCAATCCACCTTCTCCTTCTCCTCACACCTACCTTAACCAATTCCTTTGGGGAGCGCAATGGATCCATTGAGATCCGAGTGAGGTGGTACGCCTTGTCGTATCATCACCCCTTCAAACCTAACCTAACCTATGTCATATTTTAGTTTTTACCCCATGCGAATTCTACAGAAAGAAAGTTTTTTATTTCACGTCGTTATTTTCTATGATGAAATCTGGTTTCGCTTCCAATAGTGTATGAAAAAAGTAGGTAGTTATGAAAATCAGAAATTTTTTCGCGTGAAAAGACCAAAGACCACATTATTTCTCACTTTGTATTTTTGATTTGTCACGCCAATCAGTGTCTTTCTAGGGTGCATTGCATTTTAAAACCTTGTTTTTTTACACCAATGCGAAGTGAAATTGAAATCAAAGTGAAACGTCAATAGATCTCGTATACAAAGACTTACACAAAAAATTTTGCACGCAAGAAGTACCATTGAAACCCAGCATTTGGTGCATTAAATATAGACGGTGGAGTCTTGAAAAATTGTCGGCTACGCTCGTAGGACGGGATGGTTCTTGTCTAAATCAATTCACCTTCACCAATTCACAATCTCGTTGATGATATTTTGAAGAAAATAAATAAATACAAATAATTTTATTCGATATTTAACGACTTGGAAAAAAATATTTTTAAACAAAAATTGTAGAATGCAATTTTTTTTTTAATTTTAAACTGCAGATGTTCATTGGGTATTGGATTTTTCTTTAGACTTTTAATTTTACTAAAGAAGAAAATGAATTTATCGGGTCAGGTCTTTTTTGTCGTAATTCTATCAAAAAACTACCTCAAGTTCTACGATGTCCGACAACTTTAAACGATAAACAAGACATAAAAAACTTGGAAAAGAGTTGGAAGAAAACAATCATAAAGTTCATGACATTTTCCGTGACAATTTATCTACATAAAAACTATCTTCTACCGGAATCTAAGCCCAACAAAGCGGATCATTATACCTCAAAAAAAGAAAAGAACAGAAATTACAAAACTATCAAACTGTGACTGAAAGACGTCTCAAAGAAATGTTAAAAGGCGCCATAAGTAGATGGAGGAAGAAAGGCTAAATAACCATTCAACTGTCACTGAAGATTCATTCCTTTGATGCCGCCAACCGACGACGACGCACGGCGAGAACAACTGCCGACAGTATAAAGAGCTAAGAATAGAAAATTCCAGATGTGGGCTAAAAATCAAATTCCAAACATCTGCCTAAAAGGCTGACGACGCGACGATGATGATGATGATGATGCCAATGATGGGGCATTTATTTCGGTTTCAAAATAAGGATGATCGAGGGTCCTATATATTTTAATCGAGTCATTTATATGGGAATAGAATATATTGATGGATTGGGGTAGGAAATAATCAGATTTATAGAAAGTTATTGGGTTTTATGGCAATTTAGAATGTTAAAATGGTGGATATACATGGATTATTCCAAACGACCGAACTGACATTCAAAATAGGTCGTTTGTGCAGAGAGGATTGACATTTTGGGTTGAAAAGGGTTGTTTGTGATTTTTGCCGATTTTTTGTAGAAAAAGTTGTTATTAAATAAGTAATCTTAGACAAAAAGGCCTTTACTCCTCAACAAAAAAATCTATATTAACTTAATATTTGATTTGGAATTTACTGTTTGAACTTTTTAGAAGATATCAGAGAGATTTAAGAGCTTCAAAAACATTCAGAAATATAAACTGATTCAATGCGAATCAGGGACAGACAATTAGATTACGAGTTGAACGAAGCTTGAAATATAAAATAAAATGATTTAAATGGGTTCATTTTTTCAAAAAAAAAAATAAAATTTTTTTGCTTAAGACAAACCAAAGCAAAGTTTGAGAAAATCCACGTTGTTTCAGCTAAGGCCATATGCAGAATTTTTTATTAGGGTTTGCAAATTTATTCCAAAAATAATTTTGGAACAGAAATCTAACTTTGATAAGAACTCAAAAGAAAACAAATTGCAAAAAAAAAAACCATTTGATCTGTGTGTTAAGTTGAGCAAACTTCAACTTTTTCCTACAGTTGCATGCACCATTATGGTGCAGTAGGCCTCAAACCAAAACATCCCATATTAGAAAACATTCTTTCAAAACGAAGAGAGCCAAGCACGTGTCACTCAACCATTCCCTTCATTTCTCTTCTATGCGCATGATAATATGAGAAAGGAATTCGCATTCAAGTGAATGATTAATTAACAAACAAGTACAAGACAAAGCCAATAATTGTCATCACTCATGAGGAATTTACTTGCAGGAATCTTCTCTCTTGTGAAATAATAACAACTAAGAGCCTTGTTGGGTTCTGGAAACTATATAAATAAGAAAAAGCAGACTTGTTGTGGTATGCCTATAAATTCTAGAAAAGAGACCTAAAAATAGTAAAAAAAAAAATATTAAAATGTTTCCTTATGATACATTTACTCAGTGAAATGTGTGTGCACAAGATGCGGTTTTCATTTTCGATTAAAAATTTGTAATTATAAATCTTTGATAAAATGAAAAGAACACTGAAAGATGTGTGTGGGTATAATTAAACCAAATAAATCTTTAAGAAGCATGTGTAATAAATTATTTCTAGGAAATTTTGATTTGGAATTTCATGTATGTGAAGGATACCTATATTTTGTTTGTTGCGCTTGAATTCAAAGTAAAAAAGCCAAGTAAAGGGTGCTTTTTTTATAGGTATAGAACTTTGAAATGGAATAAAATAAAGATGATTTGTTTTAAATTGACATTAAATTTTACTTTATTTGAAAGATAGTCTCCTGGCATTATAATTTAAATATGATCTCTGGCTTATGACCACAACGGCTGGTTCAGGCGTAGTCTCATCTGGAGGTCCAATTTTCGATGACTTTTTTCAACATTTGTGACCGTATATGGGCAATAACGCGATATATAATAATAACAAAAAATAATCAATCGGCATTAAAGCGCTCGACATTGGAGGCCAGGAGTTTCTGTAGCGTCAAACTATGCGGTTACCAAAAGTCTCCTTCAATAAATCAATTGTGGCACGAGCTGTGTGACATGTTCCGCCGGCTTGTTGAAACCACAGTTCCTGCACATCATGGTTGTTCAATTAATGAACGAAAAAGTCAGTAGTCATGGCTCTTTAGCTGTCACCATCGACGTTAACGTTCTGGCCAGTATCGTTTTTAAAGAAGTGCGGACCAGTTTTTCCATCAACCCATAAGGCCCACCAATCAGTTTTTGTGGATGTAAAGGTGTCTCAACATACACTTGTGGATTATTATATGGCAGTTTTGTTTATTGGCTTATCCATTCAACCAAAAGTGATCTACATCGCTAAAAAAAATTTGTATATTTACGTATTTCGAATAAAGCCATAATTTCCAAAATAACTGCACTATTTGCAAGCATTCTTCAGGAGTCAGTATATTCATGTTGAAATGCCAAACCAAACCAAAAATAAATCACTTGACAGCTGACATAATGGCCGCCAATTAAAATAGTGTAGGCAACTTAAAGTTTTATACCTCTCTAAAAAAAAACCCTATATATCAAATTTGATATTTGCCTCAATCATACACAGTTCCTAAAGGAGTGGAAAGAAATATTTAGTTGAATGACCAACTTTTCCAACAAAATTTTGCATCACGTTTTACTGATATTTTACTTTGGTTCATAAATTGTTAGTGGAGCATTGACTTATTGCAAAGCCTTCATGCTTTTTCACTTTTCCTTCACATGAAATAGTAGACAATACTGATTAACTGGAAAAGTATTATTTGGTTGAATTTAAACTGCCACGCCCGCCATCGCCATAACCACAGTTGCACCCATCCTTTGATCATTCTTTATTAAATCTTTCAACCCACTTTACCCGATTTCAACCAACTCGGTAAAGTTATTTATTCACCAGGCAACACGTGACCAGGGGTTTTGGTACTTGTTGATCCAGCATGCTTTGACATTGCTTACAATAGCCACTAGGGGCGTAGTACCAACTGATTTGAAAGCCACCATAGGCATTTTACCAGACATCTGAGGACACCACGGCCAGAATAATAGTCAATCTAAAGTCAGCAGGGGAATTAAACCTGTTGACTTATAGTGCCAAATCCTTACGACCGTTTCGAAAGCCACCAGGGGCATAGAAACATTTTTTCACACCTGTTTGGCATGTTGGGACGAACTAACGACATGCAGTTAACTGACTCAGACGTCCACAACATTGATTTATGTAAAGTTGAGTTGAAAAGTTCCAATTCCTGATGAGAGGTTGTCTCGAAATGCACCTGGGCTGCACTTTCACTTACGAGCCTAGAAGCAATATTTTCGTTGTACCTTTCCAGACGAACATAACTAATTTGCCCCAGATTATCAGCCAAACGCAGCGCCAAGTACCATGGCATCAAATTCAACGAGCTTCTGAGACTCAACCCACATTCACATTCTGAACTCAAAAAAGCCAACTTTGCTTTCCATTGCCCCTACCCGCTGATGAAAAAAATAGAACTGCGCTAAGCCAGCCCACAAAAGTTTTAATCTACACAAGCAACTTTTGAGACCAGTTATCAGTTACAGTTTGGTTCACCATCTCCAAAACAGCTATGACGGAATTGTAAATATTCGAGAGAAAAATCCTGAGGATCTGGACTTTATTTCGATCATCAGTGGCGTAACCACTTCAAGAACGAGTAACTCTACAAATTTAACGATTACATTCAATCGAAGTGGTACAAAAACGAAATCGAATAAACCAAAATTGCGGAGAAAGGAATATCGCTTTTAAAAATCTGGCATTGTGGGGCCATGTCCTTCATTAAAACACAATACATTTTTTCTTTTATTTCATTCCACGTGACAAATTACTTTCGTCTTTCAACTTCCTTGGGAAGTAAAAGGCCGCGCCAAAAACCTAAATCTCCAAAATGAAAATCTCGTATTTTTTATTTTTATTTCTAAAAAACGAAATTTCACAAAATTAATAATCCCGCTTTTTATAATCTCGCAAAATAATATGGCTTTTAAAAATCTATAATCAAACACAAAAATCTCGCAAATATCAACCGAAATCTCGCATATCAGAATCTCGCACATCAAAATCTCGCAAACCGTAATTTCGCAAATTCAAATCTCATAACTCTCAGTTTCAAACTTGAAAACATAAATCAGGCAAATCAAAAAAAGAAAATAATAACAACAAAGCACACGATTAATTTAACAGGAACTAAAAAATCTCTCCACATTTATGAAAATGCATTGCAGTAAATACAAATTTCACTCTAGATTGAAATTTTAGCTGGATTTTGTAATTTTGAAATTATGAAAAGCGAGATTTTGTAACTGCCAGATCTCGTAATGTGTGATTTCAAGCAAGAAATCTTAATTTGCATTGCAGCAGACTATTGCATGGTCTTCCAGAAAAGGATCTCATTTAAAATTTCTTGCATTTTCTTAGTTGTCAACAATCAACTGTCAAAATGGTGAAAATATTGCAAAAACGTTGAACGTAAAGTTCCTACGTACTGATTTCGTCTCGCAGAAAAATGTTTTAGACATTTAAAATGAAACCTCTTATTGGAAGATCCTGTATTCTGATTCATCTATAATAAAGCCTAGTAAGCTGCTCATGCAAATTGAAATTTTAAGTTGGTCTCCAAAACGATAACGAAATCTCCCCGAAATCAAAGCGAAAAATGAGAATGGAGTGTTCTAAAAAAAAAACTGCAAACACAAGACTGTCATCCTGTACTGAAACAACAAAAAAGAACAAGAAAAAACTTAAATGTCATTTTTCACATATAATTCCGGGCAATCAATTCCGTGTGAAAGAAGAGTGGAGACTTCTTCAAATAAAAAGCTTCAATTATCATTTCACTCGTCGTGGAACAGCGAAAGATCAAAAAGCAATTGGAAATTTTTCGTTTATGATTTGGTTGTATTTGTTTTGTTTTTTAATGTAATTTTTTATTTCGATTCAAAATCAAATGAATTCAAAATCGATATCAAAAGCTTTAAGGATTCCTTTTGGCAAAAAAAAACACTTTTTGTGTTGTTTAACTTCTCAATTAGTTTCGGCTTCAATGAAAATAAATCGCTTTTCTTTTCTTTAAGCACATTAAAGGTTTCAATCAAAGAGCCCTATTGTATCAAACAAAATACTTTTATTTCCCAAATGTTTATCAATAAACTTTTCCAGGTACTTATACCTAATAAAAAAAAAAAAAACTAATTTCAAACCTCCCCCAAATAAATATCTACAAATTCATTCATTCCTTTACAAAAAAAAGCTATAAAAGTCAACTTCCCATGACGCCGGCTGACGACGGACAGTTGGGTGCCGCCATACAAATTGCCAAGCCTTGTTCAAATGATGAAACAATATCCTAGCACCCACTTCCCCCTCCCTCCGGAAAAATCTTCAATATGTCGAAGCAACAAAAGGAAGTTCCATGTATGCCAGACATCATCATGTCGTCCATGGGTTCGGTTCGGTCTTGTGGAACCTTAATCAACCAAATGACACCACAACACACATTCCCAATATACTGGACGACTGTCACTGAGAACACATACTCAATTCTCTAATGAATTGTCAAGGAGAGTGAGGCAACGCTTAGAACAATACGTGCCACATTATCCTTTCGCAATTGCTTTGACAACATAAACGTGGATATAGAAGGACATTTATACGCCTTCAAACACGAAACAAAAGCTTATGTCCTCAACCTTCCTGGGATATAAGTGAGCAGAGAATTCAATATGTCCTTTGGTCAAGCAAAATCAATGTCCCTAGCTTGAACTCTGTTATTATCTCTTTCAGACCGGATAAGAGTTCTTCGGACACAAAAAGGCGAGGTGTGTGTGTGTGAGTAATAGGGCGCAGCAAAATCACCAACCATGAATAAAAGGATTACCGTACTTAACCTCATGTTACTTTCACCATGTCACACAAAATCCCCATCGTGGCTGGCCCAGTAGCATGAGGTTCCCTCGGGATAATGTTATATCCTTGCACAACTGATGGGCAGAACTGAATGTTTTTTAAAGTCGCCCCCTGGGCGCCACTTTTTATAAATTGTTCCCTCTCTCTATTGATGGTTTTCCTAGCTTCAGAGGTTTGAGTCAATGACCGCATCGTTGCATGTTTGCATTTTGCATATATTTTCCCTCTGAGGACAAAGGATATCTATAAAAATATTAAGGACGACCACTGAGCAATATCGTTTTCAATTCATATTTGCATAATTCTGTTGCCGACGACTTTGATGTGCTAAAATCTGTCTAGATTTTCAGGTATTTGTGTCACCATCATCATCGGTCGTAGGTAGGACGCAGAAAGTAAAGGAAAGGACCTATGATTCTGTGCGGCGAATTGTCCTAAAACCTTATTCTACCTTCAAAGAAGCTTAAAAATGGAACACGATACCTAGGTAAACCAAAATTATGCATTCAAAGCTGCTTTTGTTCGGTTCGTTTATTCGTCTATGTTTATAAAACCGAGAGGAAATTTTCTAGAATTTGTCATAAGAAAAAGCCTTTTCAGAAAAAGTCTGTAAACGAGTAAGAATAATAAACCAAGAAAAAGAAAGAAAAAAAAAATCGATTATATACAAAATGAAGAAAACCAATCTAATTTTTTTTTCGCTAGCTTTTGTCGATTATTCGATGACAACGCCTAAAGAAATGTCCTTGAAGCATCGTTTTGCTTTCATTTAATTTATTACTTTGTCGTCTTCGTCTTTGTCGTTGGAAAGATTTAGGTAAAGCAAACAATTGGTTGCAAGTGCGGACGGACATTTTTCTCATTAAGCTAAATGTCGTTCGAGTGTGCAAGGGCCAAGGATGTCATAAAGAGAGAACACTTTCGATTTTTTTTTTTTTTTATATTTTCGGAAGAATTTTATGTTAAGCTACTTACATACGTGATGAATACAATAGAAACAATATCTAGGAAAATGCTTCAATATGTACATACCTGCAAAATAAAAAAAAGAAAATGTTAAATTTACTGTTAAAGGAAGGATATTTCAAAAAAGGATAAAAACAAGAATAAAAAGACTTGTGAAGCTTGAAAGAAATAACATCACCGTTTTATTTGCGTTGTTTTGAAAAGTTATCGTTCTTAAAATCTGAAGAACAATAATTGGGAGTAAAAAAATTCATCGATTTAAAAATACAAATTTAGAAAAGAATCTGATTTTCAGGAATGCGGTTAGTGGGAGCATTAAGATACTTCTTTCAATACTTGATACTCTTCCTTTGCTCTTGAAATTTTTATTTTCCCCATGAAATAAATAATGGTATTTTTTGGGTTGCCAAACCCTTTACAAGTCCCACACATTTTTAAATGAATTTTAATGTCTGTCAGACGCTTTTTAAATTCAATTTTCTTTTTTGCGGTAAAATAAATTTCTACAATAGGCAGCAATTTTTCAATGATATTGATTGCCATGTATTATTTTTAAGATAGTATAAGGCACTTCTACAATTTTATAATTTTTAGCATTTTTGACATCTATTGCAGCTCCGTCTCCTATTCTGTTCAGGCAGTAACCCACCGTGTCATCCGTGTCAAAAAGAAAAAGAAAAATAGTTTTGAGTGCCATTAACTAAAATTTTCTGCACAAGTTTGTTAGACTATTGTGTTTTTACTTCTAAACTTATCTTTAACCAAAGCATGTTTGAATATGCAATCCTTAGTGTAGATAACTATTGTTAATTTAAATTGATAATATATTTTTTTAGTAAAAAGTGATAAGTAAAAGAATACAATACCGGGCACCTCAGACAGGCTGCCAGATTACAAGCTGAATATTTCTTCAATGCACACTTATTCCTTCCGACCAATTGGCATTGCAATAAATTGATGTAAGAATCGTTCGTCAAATTTTACACTTGTCCGATAAGTGCTTATGTAGGCAGACAAACAGTTATTGGGTCAACACCTCACAGACTTTTAATTTTATCGAAAAACGTACCAATGATGAACACCACGGAAGCGTTTGAAATGCATTCACCTTAAATGTTCCTTTTACTGTTTAATTAATTTGACTTCAGTGTTTTGTGTGTGAAACAATAAGATGTTAAAACAAATTGACTTTGAAATTTAGTTTTTCAAAAACGTTTCATTTCCTCTGAGGCCACAGGAGCCAATACTGGTTAGCCAGTCGCAATACACTCATATTTTTTTTACTAACACATACAAACCGGAACAACTGGCTCGTTAACTGGCTTGCTTTTTTCGTAGCCAGTTGGGAAGCCAGTGGAGCAGCCAGTAACATGGTTCGGCAATACTTTTTCGGAGCAGATTTGAAAAAATTGGTCTATACTCACATTTTTTTTCATAAAATATTAAAAAATCGGGGCGTCCATAATGTCCAGTCCCAAGGAACTCTCAAAGTTTTATAAATTTGCTAACTACCATATTATTCACTCGTTTTATGCGATTAATCCAATTGGATTTCAACTGCATTCCGGAGATCAGTTTAAGTTGTTTAATCCAGTATTAAACTAAATTTCATGTTATTCACTTTTTCTTGACATTTCAATTTCAAGTTGTGATATGGAACCGAACACTTTTCAACCGATTTTAAGCAAAAATTCGTTATAACTTTCTTGTGTTGTTTTTGGAAATCGAGTTGGCTTACTCGGTTTGACACGAAAACGACGATGACGACTCATTTCTCTCACCGTGGTCGTCCAAACGTAGTTTCCAGTATCGTCTCTCCATCATGCCGATTCACACGGGAATCTATTCATGGTTTTATCGCAATAGTCTCGCTTTGGTATCGCCATAACATTTGCACGTGATTTTTGGCATTGAGTCTGTTTTGCCATCATCTCGTTTTGATTTCGCCAGTCTCGCCAAAGTTTTTTTTTTTTTAATTGATATTTTCAAAGTGATTATAATAAGTTTAAACCGTAGTGGTTTAAAGTCAAAACGTCGTGGTTTTCAATGTTGTGGTCATTGTGTCCGTCTCGTGTGGTATGTTGTTGGATAATTTTGCCGTTCGAGAAGAGAACCAAAAAACTGGTGAATGAATTGATTTCCCAAACCATCAATGTGAACAAGTAATATTCTAGTGAATTCAAATCGCTTCAGTGTCGTTGCTCTCATTTAGCGCCATGTAAACTAATTCTGCCACTTAAAATTTTCGTTTTCTTTCTGAATGAATTTCACGTTGGCTTGGAAGAGCTTTTACAGAAATAAGTAAAGGCTCTCCAGAACCAATGCCAAACATTCATAACGTTCTGTTTTTTTGATAGTTTTGTCGCGTGATGTCTGTGTGTTTTTAGAGAAGAAGTTATATTTCTTTCCCAAAGTTCGGAGTTCATTTACTCCATTTGAAGTAACATCCGAACACTGACCAGTAAATAAGCCAGCATAGCATGCTGCCTACGTCACAGCAAATACACGAATATGGAATTTGACAGTCAATGTATGTAGTCAACTGGCTAACCAGTACTGGCTCGTGTGGCCGCAGGATTAAACAACTTTATTTAGAAAACATTCAAAAGAATAAAATATTTTCTTAAAAAAAAATTATAGCACATCCTTTTATGTACTTTCGTTGATTCTTTTACAATTTGTTTCTATTTTACGACAGTTCTTGAGAAATCACCCTTCGTGACACAGAAAGGGGCATAAAAATTCAAATTCCCCCTTCACAATTTCTTTTTCTTTAAATGAAATAAACTATCATTCCCGAAAATATTGAGCACAAGTAAGGGGACACCCTACATACACGAATTTTTGTTTAAGGAATTTCCTTGTAAAACTTAGTAAACGTAGGAGGTTGAAATTTTGGGCTAATAAAGCTCCACTTATTGACGAATTATGATTATATTATTCATATATTTACTTTTTAGTAAAAAGTTCACTAAAAAAAATTAACATAATGAATATTGTTTCTTGTTCTCTTCCCAAAAAAATTATGATTTTTGCAATTACCTTAACTTTCAAAAATGTGGAGTTGTCTGGTTTTCGCACCGGATGCTTCAATAATGGAGGTAAAAAAAGTATGTTGTAGGACGATTATAAAATATCGATATCTTTTTTTTTCTTGATCACCCTATTGAACATTTATGCAAGGGTGAATTTAGTAGCAATTTCTGGCATGCTTTTATGCCCCAAACTTATATTTAATTTAAATAAATCAGAAAATTCAAATACAGTGAAAGCTCTACTTGCGGATAGCTCCAATAAGCGGAAATTCCCTTTTAAACGATCACTGACAATTGTTCTTACTCATTTCAATTAAACAACGTTCTACATAACCTATTCAATAGACCAAAAAAAACGATTACGTAAAACAGTTTTTATTATTGGTAGGCCTAGAAGCATTTAAAAAGAGCCGGAAAACACATTCAGAAGTTATATTCTTTTAAATAATTCTTTATATTCGTTATGTCATATTTCATCACAGAATATTTTAACGAATGTGAAATTTGTCATATTGAACCAAGAAAAGGGCATTCAGGCCAAAACTGCCAAAAATTATAGTAAATGGTAAAGTTTGAATGGGTATATCTCTGGGAATTTTGAATAAAAATTAGTTTTTAATCATGCCATATTATAGTCTTTAGTCTCTACTTTATTTTGGCCATGCATGGCTTGACCCAATCTTTGCTTAAAAAAAAATTATGTGTGATTTAAAAACAAATTTAAAAACCTTTGATTTTTAATTTATTTAGGTATGTTGGTTTTTGTTAACTTTTCCTGCATAAATTTTCGTATGCAATTTTTCAATTCATCCATTACCATAAAACAATTAATTTTAAACCCATAATCTTAAGTGTAAAATTGTCAAATTTGGCTTAGTTTCCGATTTATACCAAAAATATTGAAAAGCGTCCAATTTGACAATTATTCTCTCAGAAATGAATGGCTGAGTTTAGTAGTATTTTCGGTCTTAAGCACGCTTATGGGCCAAACAAACATATTCCGTAATAAATACCCTTGAACGTAGTTGTTGGTTATTAAAAGGTCCATTCAATAGCCTATTAGGGTTCATTTTTTGTACTCGTATCAACAAATGGAACAGAAAAAAGCTAATAATTCGTTTTAAGAATGGTTTGTAAAACATAAGCAAATCAATAGAAAATCATCGTTAAACCGTTTAACGGCTGCGAAGCTCTAATAATATTTCGTCGAGAACTTATTAGGGTATTTTTCGGGTAACAAACTTTCCGTTGAAAAGTGTTTGATTAAATGGTTTCTATTTCCCATCGCTCTCCAGCGGCGTTATAACGATAGCAAGAATAAGATGAAAAAGAATGTTCTCGAAATTGTCAATGTTTTGGACAAAAAGAATCTATAGCACTTTAGAGCAGTAGACTCCCTCTTAATAGATTCCATTTAAGGTTAAATGATTTTTATTTCTGAGTGGTGTCCATTTTAATTTTAGTATTATTTTAATAAATAATTTTTTTTTATGAAATTAATACAAAAACGATTTATCCTTGTTTTTCTCTGAACCGGATTTCTTAACCGGACAAAAATTGGGGGACGATGAGTTGCCACTGTTTAGAGCTTTCACTGTAAGGTATAGTTTTTGGAACCGAACATTAATAAATCGAAATGTAACATTGCTTAGCCTATTACGCATATTAAAAAAAAATGTATGCCACATTTTGCGCACTTTTTGAATCGTGATTAACAAATATTGAAGTAAAAAACCAATATATACTCGTACTTATGTATGTGCAAAACAACAAAAAACAAGATATTTTGTATTTTTTTTTATTCTATAAATTTTAAAGACTTTTTTTTTGTTAAGTTCTCAATGAAAAAAAAATAATTCTTTGGCGTGGTTGAGTGCGGGAGTGTCGACATGACATTCGATTTGCATTTTAAGTGAACAATAAATTTAATATCTCACACCAATTGGCACTTGGTATAGGAAAAGGAATGTTAAATTGAGAATTTATCTCTTTTTCTGTTTTAACATATATTTGAATTTAAATAAATTGTATTCTTAGTCTTTTTTTATTTGAAAACATCCATTTAGGTATGTCATCTATTTATATTTTTTCATTCGTAAGCTTGATGTTGAGTCACTGAAGAAACTTAACCTTTTTTATTTTTATAAAAAAAATTGTATTTCATAGGATTTTGGATAAACAAAAATTTAAATTAAATAAATGGATAGATCTCTGGATTAATACTGGTATAATTTCCCTTACAACTCAAGTGAGTTTTTGTTGGAGTTATTTTGTTTCATTTCGAAGTTTTTTTTTTTTTCTTCGGAACTTTATATTCCAGGGGCCGATTCACCGCATCAGTTATCGTGTAATACGTGACTGAATTATGTGAGTTTGGCATTACCGCTCAGGTTTTGAGCAATCAAGTATACCAAAATTTGAAGTGGTTACTCGTTCATTCGATCACTGATGGCACACACTCGTTCACTGAAGCGGTAGTTCCACCCCAGAACTCTGTCTCTTCGAAACTTTGTTTTTCTAAACTTTATTTTTCGAAGCACTCATATTTTGTGTGGGGGTTAATCCCACGACATATACTCCAAATTCAAAGGGCCAAGTCGTTTGTCAACCCTAGGATAGCCGACAAGATAGTTCTATGCATGTTACCCATTACGATGGACAAAGCGTTCAAACCATTATTTACCTATCTAGTCCTGGAAGAACCATATACTAGTCCCAGTTGCCAGCACTAAGTATTTCAGAGTTGCCAACGTATATTCACAAGTACATACATAGTTCAATCTAACTGTGGAGGCACTCTGATTCTAACTACAATTTATTCCCAACACAATTCTTCGGCTTATATCTTTTAGAGAGTGCTTTTGTGGGAACACCCGACAACACTGGCTTTAGGGTCATTAGTACCAGTAGTGACATTCTACTCTTCTCTTCCACCATCGCATAGCTCTTGGTTTCATCAAAGTAATCAAAGTAAGTGATCCCACCCCGCTGCGTCAAAGGTTACCCTATAGTTATATGTAATGATTCCCCATGATACTACTCGTATAACAATACATGCATTTGCTACAATTAAAACCAACAAAAACTAAAAGTCAAGTTCAACTGTCATAACTCAAATTACAAATGACTTGTAATTACAGTCTTCTATCGCATCCATTAGATGTTTTTGTTTGCTGTGTTTAACTTTATGATATCATCTTTATACAAAAAAGAAATTGGTCAATTTATATCACCCAACCATAACTGATTTTACAACAATAATAATTTTTGTTTTTTAACAACAACAACAACAAAAAAAAACCTAAAAGCCAATGACAGAACATGTTCAGAATAAAATTACAAATATCCAAATGACTTGCTTTGATAAAAAAAACAAGATAAATTAAATAGAATTTATAAAAAAAACTATTAGTTATTCATGGGTTCTGTCATCTAAGTGACATTATGTTAATATTTTTCTATATTATTTTCATCAATAGCTTGATTAACAAAAATAATCAAACCGACAACTATGTCGAGCGAACTTGCTCGCGCAGTTTCTTTTAAATGAAATAAATGTCTGAATTGAGATCTTTGAAAATTAAAAAGAAGAAACAGCAAGCTACATAGATCAAAGGCAGTGATGCCAGATGAGATTTCTAGAATCTCACCGAATTCCAAAAATAATCTTACCATTTTTCTACTGAAATGAAAAAAAAACACCATAACTTTTTCCAAGACATAACATAAAAAGTTGACTTTGCACTCTTGGCACTTCATATTCACAAACAAAAAGTTTGTCATCTAATTGGTCAGTACCTAATTGGTTAAGAAAAAATAGTCATAGAAATTGGTCAGCCCTAGAAAACTTGAAATCAAGACATAAAGTTTCTTTGATTTTTGCCACCTCATTTGTAGGATATTCGCAAAAACAAAATTGATAAAAGTAAAAAAAGTATGCTATTCGGAAGGTTCCATAACTGACGTAAAAGGTCAGCTAGTTTCAGTAATGTGTCAGCCATAAATTTTTTTAAATAACTTTTTAAAGTTTTTGTTATTTTCCAGGTCAGGAATGATTTTTGTGCCAAATCATAATCATAAAATTCGAAGCTAGGCTAGTAAGGTAATTTGCAGTTATGGAAATAATAATTTTTCCCTCCAAAAAAAAGACTACTCAAATATTTTCCCAGCATAAATCACATCACTATCAATATTTTCCCACCATTTTTTCTACCAAAGGATTTTTTTTTACCAATCTGGCAAGACTAGTCAAAATATACAGTGCTTAAGTTAGCTCTAGTCTCAATCAAAAAATTTGTTCATTTAGGTAGTGAATAACTATGATGTTTATTTGAATAAATTCTAAGGGCCACATTTTTCGTGCTGAGTTAATTTCGATTTAAATCAAAGTGGTTCATATTTAACTGCGCAATATATTTCGCTAGTTGTTTCGGAGTAAGGACCGCGTTAACTCCTGAATTTAAGGACTAGTATTTTAATATTGAGTTAAAAATAAATAAATTTGGTGGCGCAACACCTTGTGGAGAACTAGGGCCTAATGACTTACAATTCTCAACCATTCCTGTGTGCGTTTTGTTGGCAGGAATGGAGGGGACCTTAAATTTTTTTGTCGAGTCCGAACGGCTAGATGAGAAGCACTTATTCTTGACAAGTATACTCTCGGAGGATTTGTCAGTTCCTCGCAAGAGGCAGTACCTCGCGAAAAACATTTCTGCTTTTAGGTGGCAGCGGTTGGGAATCGAACCCAGACCTTCGGCATGACAGTAAACTCAGTTAAATCAGAGTTAGCTAGTCCTGAAAGTAAATTTTACCCAGAGTTAACACAGAAATAGTTTTTGCAGTGAAAGATTAATATTATCTTTCAACTGTCAAAAATTGATTAAAATCGATGTGCGACATTATGGATATTGCTCTTTAAAGCCTTTCACTTTTAAAATTAAAAAGAACTATCCAAAAATGTCCACATCTTTCACTATTAAAATTAAGATGATGATATAACGGAAATTATCATTATACTACGTTTTCATTAGGCCAAATGAGGTAATTTTATTGAATTATTTTTCCTATATTAAGTCTCATTTCGAAATTAGATAGTTTCAACCAAATTTGCACGAAATCAGGTTGGAAATTAAGTCAAAAACCTATTGAACACACCCAATTCGCCACAGTTTAAAGAGCTCTGAAAAGATTTCTTAGGAAAATGTCAAAGCTGAATGGAAGTAGAAAAAAAACAACAAAAAGCGATTAATAGCCAGCTGAAACTCAAAAATGAAATGAGCTGTCAAACGAAATTACCAAACTACAAATGAAAACACTTTTTCTGTGATTTGCGAAACTAACTCGTTTCGGCTGTAATGAAAACGTAGTATTAGTTATAACTCACCAAATAAGCTAAGTTAGTTCGAATTTAACTTAATATTTAAATTTACTGAAGAACACGTTTCTGGAGTTAAATCAGATTTAACCCCGAGACTTTGCTGAACACTCACAAGGAGAAGTTCAGCTATGCACAAATAGCACAACAAACTTGGATTGTAACTGTCAAATCTTCAAAGTTAATGTCTTTAAAGAATGATTAAATATTAGGCTACATTTTTGTGTTATAGTTTTTGAAAAAAAAAAATATAAATAAGGCAGATTGAGCCCCACATCAATTTGATTTTCTCTTCTAAGAAATTCAAAATTTGATGAAAAATGTCACAATTTTAAAGACAAGAAATTATGCCAAAGCCCTCCATCGCCGGCCGTTTTCGAAAACGGCATCTCTGTTAATAGTGCAATTGCAGAAAATTCTAAAATACAAACTGCAAAAGTTTTCTGCTCGAAAACGCCAATACAAATTTTACTGCATTAACAGTGTATTCGATGATGCAGCTTGCTGAAGTCACATGTTCGAAAACATCACCTGCAGTCCTGCTGTGCAGTAAAAATATCGGGTTGACGAACAAACTATTGAAATGTCTGAGAGCTTGTTCGTAAACGATGAATGCGTTTGCAAGTAAATTAACTACCGTTGATCAAACCGATTTTGTGCCAGCAGGACGATTGCATATTTAACGATCGCAGTATTTACGCCAAAAAATAACGATCATTTGACGATCGAATTGACTTTGATTTGAATTTTCGAAAACGGCCGCCTGCTATGTTTGTGTTTGTTTTTTTTGGAATTAGGTGTGGGTTAATTTAAAAACAGAGATGATAAAGACGCTTAATTAAGTTTACACTTAAAAAAAAAAAAACTTGTTTCAAATCAAGATCTAGTTTTTTCTCGAATCCACAATATGCCCTAAGAAACACTACCGTAAGTGAGGTTAAAACATGTTTTTTTTATTTTTCGTAATGACCAGCAGTAGTAAGTTTCACTCAGGATACATGAACAATGGAATATGGAATTTTTAAATAAAAACAAACTCATTGAAGGTCAAAATACACTCCGAAAGCAGAAATTGTTTTTTTATGGATTTGATAAAAATAATGATGATAAAATTATTTTAATAATTTTTTTTTTTATAATAATTTCCATAAATACTAATTAAATAACTATTTTGCAATAAAAACAACACTTAAATAGCTTGCATGTGAATGTCAAATTATATGGAGACCAAACAAAAATCACAAAATTAAAACGCGCATTAAGTTTTGTCATCAATTTCACAAAAAAGGTTGGCTTCCATAAATGACAGATTACGAAAACCATATCGTCCGTTGGTTGTAGCTTGGTTGGACATGACGGAATCTACCCCCAGCTGAATGTTTAATAAAGTAAATCATTTCTAAAGGGTGATATTCTGATATTACTCGTACTAGCATGTGCATTATCACATCAATCAGATAATAGGCATTACGTACATAGTGAGACTTTATGGGAGTTTATTTATGAATACAAATAATAACAACGATGGTGATGCATTCTTTTATGAGCGATGATGTCAAAGTATGAGGGGCAGTATGAGTATAATAATTGCATGGATGACATTCATATACTCGTTTTAAATGTAAACTTCTGGGTCATATACAGTGAAAACGCTGAATTCATAACCAGAGGAGTGATTGTTTAATCAACTGTCGACATCAGAAGATTAGTTGAAGGACAATCTGTCAAACAAACGAAGATAGATGAAAATGTCATTCATAATGCTTTCTTGTGTTATATACACAGCTAACAGCTAAGAAGTCAATATCTAAAGTAGGAAAAAGTTTATTGAGATACATTTTTTCCAGAAAGACTTTCCAAAGTTAATATTGAAACACTGCCGCAGGATGAATGGATATCAACTGAAAGCGGTTTTGTTTCGATAAACTTTGTGTAGCAAAATGCTATTGGCAGGGGAATAACATTTAGTCATTTGTTTTAAACAAAAATAAATCTCTTTTAATGTCAACGAAACTATAAAACCGAAGACGATAATTAAAAATTTTCCATTATGGATTTCTAAATGTCACAGCCGGAATATTATCGTTTGTAATTTATTTGAAATTAAAAATACAGCGTTTTAGAATTGATATTTGTTGCAAGAAAGCAGAATACCTAATAAAAAAAAAAACTAGAAAAACTAAATTTACCTATAGAAAAAACTGGACAAACCTTTTTTTATCTACCAACATGAGAATTAAACAAAAGAGGGTGAAAAGTGCGTCTTTTAAGTGAAAATTATCTAACTACAATGCAGGTAGATATGTGTAAAATTTTTTACTCTTTTTTTTTTTGATGAGAAGTCAAAACTAAAACGATGGAAGAACCTATGAATAAAGTTGTAGTAATTTTAATATGAAGATGAATTTATTTTTTCTGTGATTATTTTGTGGAAGAAGGAGCAATCTGGATGAAATATTTATCACCACTATAACCTGCCTGGAAAAATGGTATATTTTAATGAAGTTCAGTCAAGGGCCTACAAATTTTTCCGTAAAACTTGTCAAAAACTCGTTAGGTTCTTGTCAGTAAGAACTTTTTGGTCAGGTTTTGCTATCCCCAACTGGAAAAATAAACTGGTTTTTAACTAGGCCCTAGAAAGTTTAACTTTAATGCCTAGCAAGTGTTACTTTCGATTTTTTCTAGGGCATTGTCCGTTAGGTAACCTTTTGCCTAGGGAGAGAGCAAACAAAAATAAAAAGTTGTCTCAACTGGGATCTGGGATCGATCCTGCGATTTTGTTATTAGCAGTCCAACATGCTTTTTTTTAAATTAATTTTTATTTTTCCATTTTCTAAGAACTATCTTATAGCTACACAAAAATTCATAAAAACTAGCCTACTTATTAATATCTTAAAACTAACTTACTGGCCCCAATCGGGCGCTCTAAGTTAAACTATATTAACTTAATGCTAATGCCTTTCGGCCTAGGAACTATCTTAAGACTAAAATTCAGATCGGTTTTAAGTCCAACATGCTAGCCACAGAGCTATATCGTAATACAGTTGTGTAATGTTGAAAGTGAAAAACTGTACACCTACCTTAATTCTTCTTACTATTGTACGAAGGGTATAAAATATTTGGGTTTGGTTTTGTTACTTATGTGGTATTTGTGATGGGATAAAAAGACGTATCCATTAATTTTTTTTTCCTAACAAGGGCCTCACTTGTATTTGACAAGTTTTCCTTATCTAGATTGCCCCTTCGGAAGCCTTTTCAGGGCCTTGACTAAACTTATCAAAAACTTGGCATTTTTCCAGGTAGGATCTAATCACATTTTTATCAATCATGTAATGAACAATTAAAGAATTAGTTTATTCCTTTTTGAATATTAAGAGCTGTGTTGCGAGGAAGTCTAGAAGTTAGCGTATTGGGCTGGTAAACAGGAGATCCCAGGATTGAATCCCAAATAGAAAAAAATCCCGTCTCGATAAATGACATGTTTTGGACAACCTGGTCGAGGAAAACTCTTAAGGCTCTTATCAGAAATAACTTGTTGATTAAGTTTTGCTATCGTATCACATTTTCTACCCGAAATATAATGGAATACAAAATTAAAACGTTTGCTTATTCCTTTTTCAACATTTAGAGTTGTGAATAAGCCTAGAAGAAGGAGATCCCAGAATTGAATCCAATTAGAAAAAAATTTCGCATGGAAAAATGGCGATTTTTTTGTTAAGTTTAGTCAAGGCCCTGAAAAGGCTCGGTAAAGACAATCTAGAGAAGTAAGCGTAATGGTAATCAGAAGATCGCAGGATCAAATTCTAATTTAGACAACTTTTTTATTGTTTTGTTGTCTCTCGAAGCAAATGGTTACTTAACGGGCGAGGGTCGACATGCCTTTCACAACTAAATAATTTTCAATATGATTTGATTGAAATTGCTTTGACAAATTTCCCGCTGAAAGCTAACAAACAGTTTACGTCTTCCAAAATAGCTCCGTCAAATCGGAGTGAAGTTGAATTATTTTGCGAAAGCTAAAAAGGTTAAGATTCAGACAAAAATAGTTTTGCCAATAATAAGGATTAATGGGTCAAAATTCTTCCAAGATTAATTCTTTCACATATTTATGCAATTCAGTGTCCTGATTAATTTTTGAAGAAATTAAATAAAAACTCTACCTTAGGAAGCTGCAATAAGAAATATTCAATTATAGATAAACGAGTGCAACGAACTTCGTCAGAATTCCAAGGCCCCAAGGGCTATTAGTTCAATAGTTCTATGAATCATTGCGATATAATTCTTAAGCGATAAAAAAGAATTTAAAAAAAAAACAAAAAAAATTCACTAGCTATTTATATCTAAAAATAAAATAATTTTTGCGGATAAAACAGAAACTCACTTAAATTGAGATACAATCGTATAAAATTACGACTGATGCAGAGAATGTAATTTTCATGATCCTATAAGATACCTTCGCTATGCTATTTCTGTCTCTCTCTCTCTCTCTCTCTCTCTCTCTCTCTCTCTCTTTACAGCAATGGCAATTGGCCAAAAAACGAATCTGTAATTAACTTTAACTCAAAGAGCAATTTGCAACAACAAAATAAAAAAACACAAAAAAAACCCTAAAGAATGTCACTTTCAATTTGAGTTAATCGAACTCGAATGCAGTTGCAACGACGACGATGACACTATGCGAAGTAATGTACTAGTAGTAGCTAGGTATTCGTTAAATGTATTTTTAATCCTTCATTTATATTCAGGTTGGCATACTTCGGTGGCGGTCCAGATAGTATATTCTATCAGATACTTGACTTATAGGCATCTATATAATATGAGTCAATAGAGTGTATGGAACCTCATTTTAAGACCTAAAAGAGATGGAAAGGAGACGGCTTTTGTGCTTATCGAAGTGTGATCCCTTTACCAATTCCCTATACATATATTCCGTATAACTATCTCAATATCAGAGAGGAGCCCTTTTTTATTCATCGTTTACTTTGAGATTCATCGTCAGTTCTCGAGGGCTCTTTATTATAAAATTATTTTTTGTTCCTTTTTTTTGAAAATTGATTTTCTTTCACACGATAAGGAGATTGAATGTTTTTTGCTTTTTTTTTTTGTTGTTGAGTAAGAATTCAATCGATTGGAATTTAAATATAAAAGGATTCAATTTACTCATCAGTGCTTTTCTATAACTTAGCTATAAAACGTCAACTTCAACAACGCAGAAATGTCGAAGACAGGATAATGCTTTTTTTAAAAGGCGAAGGTTCATAAATATCGACGATGATGATGATGATAGCTTTCACTTTGTAAATCCATAAGTTTAAAGAAGATTAGGATAATTTTTTTTCTGTCAATTTAAGACGTTGTTAGATGGGATCTAAGGAAATTACATGGATTTGAAATGGAAAGTGATTTAAAATTGGCTTCAAATTCGAGGAGTTGTCTATACTCCTCGGACAGCTTTGAAAAATTGCCTTTGAAATGTCCAACATTTTATGATTGCATTTGGTGAATTTAAAGCTGTAATCTAGATATAAAATAAATTGCCTTTTAGAGGCAGAAGAAATAATTGTTCTTGTTGATTCTCACTTCTTTCAATCACCACCTTAAATATCATCAGATTAATGAATTCTCTCCAAACTTGTTGGATCTTTATCTAGTATTTGAATCAAAATACAATTCTTTCGTCAAAATGTAGTTTACCTCCAATCTGTCAAGCCATCAGCTGTCAAATTCTATACGGAAGGTTGGCTACGATGTCGATGGATTAAAACACCTTTAAAAAATCGGAAATTATCACTATTTTTATTGCTCTGAAAAATGTTTAAGGCCAGTTGGGAGACATTAAGATTAAAATTTAAAAAAAAATTTTAAAATACTGAAGCCGAAAAATAATTATGAGAATTACATTTTTATCTTTCGTATTTGACCTAATCTTGAATAAATTTCAATATCTTTCGTGAAATAAATTCGAGAAAGAACCATATTTTACAGATTCTAGCTGATCGTATCCGATCGTAGAAACAAATTTTAGTTTTAAGGGAACCAAAAAATAAGATTCACACAAATTCTCTTTGGAATTCTTCACGACAGAATGAATCACATTTTAGCGTTCTAGCTTAGAACTAGTAGGCAGATCAAGCAAAGACAAATTTTTTCACTACATTTTGTTTCTCAAGACAAATTCTGAAGGTGTAGAGATAAAACCAAAGTCAAATGAGAACAGTAGTGAAAGTAGAAATGTCCCCCATCTGTCAAACCATTACTTGTCAAATTCCATTAAAGGATGGCTACGATGTCGTTTGATTAAAAAGCCTCTAAAAATTCCGAATGTTTTGCATTTGTTTGCAATTTGGATCAAAGTAAACTAATTCCGTCAAAATGTAGTTATTTCCCTATCTGTCCAGCTATCAACTTTAAAATTCCATTGAAGGATCGATATGATGTTGATGGATTAAGAAAAAAAAAATCAATTGAATTTACCAGCTCAGTTTGCTCATTCCAACTCGGTTTGCAAATCTTTTTTATTGAAAAAATATTTTCCGCATCTGTAATGTGTCCCTTTTGTACACTTTCCCATTAGCTCCACCACTGACTGATTTAAAACAGCTGTTCTATTTATTTTATTCTCAACCATAGAATCCGTACGTCCGTTGCGGCGACGCATGGATTCGTTGATGTTTGCCGGATGCGATGGATTGAGATGTGTAGACATTCACATTACAACCATTTGAAATTCAAACACACACAATTTGCTGTCAACGTATCTGCCGGAGTGGAAAAGTTAAAAGTTTGGCTACTTTGTTCGTTGCGGCTTACGCATACAACGCTTATGGCCTTCTTCCCTTAAGAAAACATGTATTTAATCGATCTGTCAGTTGAGTGCGTCTCTACAACGGACGCAACGGATTCTATGACGGTGTTCACATTGGACTGGAAAACTGGATTTTTTTTTTTGACGTTTCAGTATTCACATCTCCCTCTCACTTCTTCAGTAAAGGAAGATGTAAATACTGAAACGTCAAAGAAAATCCAGTTTTTCAGTCCAATGTGAACACCGTCTATGATGGCGTTCATACGAGCTTCACGTGAGGCGACTCAATTTGACGTCTCTTACTTGTATATCTCACTCTCATGTCTTGAATAGAAAGTGAGCTAGAAGTTTTTAAATTCTTTAAAAATTTCTGCCTCACCGCGCCTATCTCTTTCTTTTCACGAAGTAGAAAAGATATGATATAAGAGATACATAAAAATGAGTCGCCTTACGTGAAGCTTGTATGAACACCGTCTATGGGTTGGGGCCTTCATTCTAATGTCATTATTTTCTTTACGCATTTTATATTTTATTTCAGTCCTAAGTCCTCACAATGGTCCTAATAATGGAATGAATGAGACACAGAGATGATTTTAGTTTATTAAAAGCGAATAATATATAAAACGTCACAATTTTTCAATTAAGTGGAGACTTTTATTTATATCTTCACGTACGGCGGTTACTATACTGTCAAATTTTGCACTGAAGCTGCGAACTGCTTGAAAAAAAATCCGAGAAAAGGTTTGTCCTGAGAAAAATCACAATTTGTCCGGAAAAAAATGTTTCGAGCATTCTTTTTCCACTCAAAATTAAGTGGAGACTTTTATTTATATCTTCACATACAGCGGTTACAAATGTCAAATTTTGGGCTGGAGCTGAGTACTGCTTGAAACAAAAAAAAAAAAACGAGGCAAAGTTTGTCTTGGGAAAACATTCATGCAGTGAAATGAACATTTTAAAAAGTTTTCTCAAGTGTGTTGTGTCTAATAACAACATGCAGATCCTACTGGTTGGTTAAAGTTTATCTTCCATTCCAAGCCAGCACTTACAAACTTTGCGTAGCATTTCATGAAAGGATGTCTTGTTAAACTCAATTAAAACAAAAGTCATAGTAATAATTATTTTTATTTACATATACAAAAAAAAGTTTGTTTCTGTTTAATGCCACCCAGCTACACGTCTATACACAGCGGAAATTCAGTTGAAAAGAATGTCAAAAGTAACTTTTGATGTAGTTTTATCCTTCGGGAAAGGGAATACGAAACAAAAAAAAAATAAAAATAGGAACACAGCCTTGACTCTGTTGTAACTTTATCCACTTTTTATTATCAACTTTCTATTTTCTGTACTCAATTGTGCACTTTAACTATACTGTGGCTCATCATAAAAGGAAATTAAATTGAATTTCAAAAAGGAAGACAAAAAAACAGGAACCAACTACATTGTACCTACTCTACATGCAAATGGAACTATTGCGTTGCACTATTTTTATTATTTTTCTTCTTTTTTTTCAGTGAGTCTAAAAGTTTAGTTCGTTATTGTTGTCGCCGTAGCTTCATACATATGTACTTAATAATTGTGTTCCATTTATCTGTAAAAAGGAAAAGATATTAAAAAAAAATAATACAAAAAGCAATTTGTTTTTAATCCGTTGTGAAATTCAATGTCACTACTTTTTCTATTTGTTTGTAAATAGAAGTTCATCTTTAAATTGGAAAAAAGGATATTTAAGACTAACAGCTGCGCTAGAACGTCGTTTAGGGTGACAAGTCAGGTCTGTAATCTTCCTTGACTCAGTGTTCTTTCATTTATTTTCAATTTTAATACAATAAATGTGGATTTAGTTCGAATCTCTTACAAATTATTTTATTAGTTTTGAATTGGAAATCTCAACCCTTTTCCAACTTTGCCTCTTAAAGGAAAAATGTAGGTTAATGGCTTTCAAGAATTCAAAAGAATATGATTATAAAAAGGACACAGCATTAGCAGTTAAAGGGGACCTGGACCCCCTTGCATAACAAACATATCATAATTTGATTGAATTTGACCTGTCAGCATTGATTTTACGCGGGTAATGCCTGGTTTAACAACCAGTGTAGACAAACCCCTTCCCTCTTTTCTATTTCAAAAACTTAAAAATCTACAAGAGCGTCTCTAGATGCAAGAATAAGAATTAATTCAAATAAAAATTATTACCAAAACCAAGCCAGACATTTTCCCCAAATGAAAGCAGTACTCATAAAAGGGATCTTGGCCCCCTTGAACCTGATTTACTTTTGGTAGATTTTTTATTGAACATGAAAAATGATTAATTCAGACATCAAGTCCATTAACTGTTGATTTATTTTTGTCTTCAAACAACATATTTTTCAAGAACACCACATTACCCCCTCCCTGTTCTTCTACAAAACTTCATTTCTTTTCATTTTTTTAATTTAAAATAACCCGGTGTTTAGGGCGTCAGCATTCTTGCATGAAATATTGTTACATTTCAGTGTGCTCAAAATAGACGTTTTTTTTACTTGTCATAGTCATCGTCAGCAGTTCAGCAATCAAGTCGGCGCAGAAAGTGAAACTCAACGCCATGCAAATGTCATGTGTGTCAGACTTAAAAGAGTATTTACTCCTGTCATTTCATCGCACACTGTGCGATTAGTCTTCGCCTTACATGACAGCCAAACCCAAGAACTGTCACTTTTTCAACAACAACAATAATAACAAAACCATCACACCACCACCGCAAACACCAAATGTCAACTGATTGCACAAAATAACACACCAAAATGTAAAAAAAGAATGCAAACTTTCGCTGTGTACCACCAGAATAAAACAAAAAACAAAGTGAATTGACTTTGTTAACAAATTTTTGCTGTGTAAATTATTCCTCCGCCTTCTATTTTGTACCTACATACAAAAATGCTTGAAGAGCTAATTTAACACCCACATTTTGTATAAACCGTTAGTCAGAGACTTTTGCTTAATTTGTTTGCGATTCAAATGAAGTTTCTCTCTGTACAAAGTAATTGCTACCAACAACAACAAAAACGACAGAATAGGCGACTCGAATAAATGAATCACTCGTCGTGGTGATGGCGGTTCTGTCGGTGGCGTATAATGAACCCTCGGGATTTATTTTTTTTTTTTTTTTCATTTTCTTCTATTAATAAATTACTTTTTTAATCGATTTAGATAGCTCCCGCCTTTCATTTCATCTTATAATACTGTTGGGATAGTTTTTTTTTTTTTTTTGTTAATTTTATGGTAATTTGTCGAAATGCTTCATTAAGGAACCGCTCACATCAGTGATCGATGAAGATAATTATTGTTTTTTTTTTCGTTGTTTTATGTCCTGAAGAAAAAAATATGTTAATGTTATTTCGAATGTGTTAACACACATGTTTAACACATTTTAAGTGCATGAGCTAGATGAAACATCTATCACAAAGCCGCTTATCACTTTTCTTATTAGTTAAACTTTGACATTTCATTTCCATTGACATTTGACGTTTAATTTTTCTTATCAGTCAATTGTGAGGAAAGATTCTTTTGACAAATCCGACAAGAATTACTCAATGGATTTGTTTATTTGTGTTATTTATTAATAGAATGACAATCGAAGGAAGATTCAATGATGAAATATATTTCCTAACAGATGTGTAAAGAGCTTACAGTGTTGGATTTGTCTTAGTAGTTTACGAGTTTGAAGAAATGAGCGAATCTTTTGATTTGCTATGTTTTCGTAATAAAATCTTCAAAATGTCTGAATCCACAGGTAAACAAACTTCGGTTATTGATAACTCATCAGTTGTCAAATTGGCCACCATTTTGAAAATACATTTACGTAGGTCTGTTCCAAACAAGGACCAAAACTGCCAATTGTCACCAATTTTCCCAATTCATGTTCCACACTTCAAAATTTGGCTTGTTTCAGGGAGAAGAGAGAAATTCTGCCCCTTAAAAATTTAACTGGGCAAAAATTATTTGATTTGGCAAATGTCGAGATGACGTGAGTCAGATGACAGATAAATACAAAAATCAAATTGTGGGAAACAACTGATACCAAAAGCTGTCACCAAACCATTCCACAATTTTTCGTATAGAAAATACATTTGAATTTGATGAACGAATCGATGACAGAAAGGTTCTTGGTGACAATTAAAAAACCTGAGGATAGTCTTATGACAGCAATGACAGCTACCAAATTTTATTTTTTCGTACTGCAAACAGTTCTTTAAAATGGTATGAAATATAAGGTGTGTTTGCTAACGTGAAATTTTTTGCTGATTTTTAAAAATTTTCGAAATTTGCTTGTCAAAAGCCATAAGATAAAATAACAGTTTTCGGACCAAAGACAAAATTTTCAAGTTACTAAACACGGAATATCCTTGAAGCTTACTTCAATGTATTCTACTTAAAGATTGATGAGGCACTGATGGGCTTTGTATAGCTTAAAGGCCTCTTACTTGATACCCTTCAGGCCGGCCTTGAGTAAAAAACAAATTTCATATTCACAATGGCTATAAAAACTACCTAATATTTTTTTTTTTTTCATTTTGTTTAGAAAAAGCTGCTGTTCTTTCATTTTTATAAAATGATGAAAACGGGTCTACATATATGGGACTGTGGTGATTTCAAATATTTTATTAATCTTTTGAATTTCAAAAAAAATAATAAGAATAGAAACAAGATCAATGGTTTTATTAAATAGGACGGGAAGGGGCCATTTTTTTTTTGTTGAATTAAACCAAACAATATGTTGATTTATTATGAAATCAACCACTCGCGCTGACTTAGGTATACATTTTGATGAATGATTTGATTTATATTTTGGTGGTTGTTTAGGCAAATTATTGGTATGAGAGAAGTGAGGGACTTTGGATTTGAAATATTGTTTGGAAGCTTAACAAACGTGAGAAATTGTGTTTCTTTTTTTTTTATTAGGTGGTTTATGAACAGATTTTTAAATTGGTTTAGGGAAATTCTATGTAGATATGTATGTATATGGTTGTAGGCATTGTAGTTTTATTGTTGTACAAAAGTTCCGCTTTATAAATCGTCAATGATGTTTCTTTATTTTATTTTATTTTTATAAAGTCATAAACAATTAAAAACTTTTATACAATGTTAACAGCCAATGACAAGTAGGCGACGCATAGAGAAAATAACTTGCAAATTTGACAAGTCAACAGTGCTGCCAAATTGACGAGTATTAATCGTTCATTTTAATTTATTCACCGAAAAATATAACTTCAAAAAGGAGTGGTTTTTAGATGGGATTCTAAATATCGAAAAATGTAACTTAAATAAAAAAAATTCCCAATTTTTCGAAGTTCACGCAAGTTTACTTGAGAAAAATTAGAGCTTTTCAGCTAAATGCGTCATTGCCTTAAAACTAGTATTAATTTCCACTGTTTTTTGACAGCAGACGTCGCTTTCTACATGCTGCTTACAACGACAGAAATTTGAAATCCAAGCATCTCCCAAACCAAGACGAAACATTCGCTGAAAACTATTCTTTTGTTACCAAGCAGTGTGTGTCTATCTTTTTTGTTTGAGCGCAAAATTGATGAATACATCAACAAACCTGGAGTGTTTTAAGCTCAGAATCTTTGGTTTGTATCCTTCTACCTCGCAATTTCAATATTTTTTATTCATGACACTTTTGATTTAATAGTCATTGGTATATACCTCACGTTGGGCGCCAAACAGAAGGATTTAAAATAACTCAAATTATAATGGTTTTGCAATTTTTTTTTCGGGCGACAAGAGTTCAAAGGTAAAAAAACCATAAAATGTATACACCTGGCCTTTCTAAAAAGTAACAATATTTGTTTTTGGTAAAAGATTTTGGTTAAAAATGTTAGCCATTTTTTTTGTTCAAAAAAATGGCTGTGAACTTATGTAATATTTTGAAAATAAAATATTGTTCTAAAAATATCTCTAATGTAATGAATTGGAAAATATTTACACTGCCCATATTCAAAAATGTATTATGTCTATTTTTATGTTAATTCTAAATGTTCATCATTTCAAAACAGACAAAACCAAGCACATATTTCAAAATATTTAATGTAAACATTCCAGAATTTTGTTTCAGTTTTGTAAAAGCTCAAACAATCTCTAGATGTCTATTCGCAAACTTACACTTCTGTTGAATTTTCCAGTACCTTAGTTTTTAAAAATGAATGAAAACATATGTATGTACGTACTTGTATGTTTTAATTAAAGTCCTTGAAAATTTTCTATAACGAAGAATTTATGTCTACATTTTTGGTCTAAGAAACAATTTTCGGAATGAAAAAGTAAAATTCAAACATTACATTGCAATAGCGAATGATTTTCTTACTAAAATAAACACAAAATATGTAGCTAGGTACCAACAAGTGAAAAATGTATCTACTTCCTTTGTGTCTATGAATAGAAAAATAATTCTTCTTTTCGAATTCAGTTTGGAAAAACTCTTTTAGAGAACATCAGACCCAGTGCCCGGCTGATGACGATGCAAGGCCCCCGCATGAGGATTTTTTAATTTTGAAATGTAAACAATTCGCAGCTCCAATTCCAACATTTGGAAAACTAATTTTTATTCGTTCAGTTCATACTGAGGGGAAACTAGAGAGGGCCACACAAGGAAATACGTTTTTCATATTTATTTTACGAAGCTAAAAAGTTACAAATATGCCATAAAAAACTTTTGAATAAAATTCATCACAAACATTTGAAATGTTTTCATAACATTTTTTTACTTTTTTACATAAATGAACAGGGCTATTATGGTTTGTATCGAAAACTATTATCATGTGTGTATATAGTAATCATTACATGGATTTTCATTAAACAAAAGCAGCCACATTGATTTAATACTCGAAATAAGTCATACAGGGTACATGCAGCTGATAACAAATTTGATATAATCATTCATTATTTGTGCATACATGTCTAGGAAGTTATTGTTTTATTTAGCATAGTTTAGTTGAAGGTAAAATTGTGTAAGAACCATAGTGATTTTTGAGCTAGAATATTTTCTCAGAAATAATAATCAACTTTGTACAGATGATCTTGAGATAATGACTATTTGGCCCTGCGTTGGGCGCCATTTTACTAATTTATCGACTGAGCATGTGGACTTTAGAGTTGTCTCTCTCTTCGAAGCCTTTTCTGATGTTTTATTGAGGAGACTTATCTCGACGACATTGGTGTATGCCCACGTTGGGCGCCAGTCTGAATAATTTATCTTTAGAACCTGCGGATTTTAACCTCAACGTCTTAAAATTGTGTCTATCTTAAAATGCCATTCCTGATATTTTATTTAGGAGGCTTTTTATCTCACCGTCTTTGGTTAATGCACTATTGCCACGTTGGGCGCCAATCAAATTAATTTATCGAAAGAACCTGCGTCTTAGAATTGTGCAATTTATGATATTTTATTTTGGAGGCCTATCATCGCAACGACTAAGAGAAGAACGTATTTTAAATAGCAATAATGTACTAGAATACCAGTAAAATTAAATTTTGAAGCAAAAACAGAAATTCACTGAATTGCTTTTTTGTTCTTGTCCTAAATCAAGTTCAAGATTTTTCGTTCTTAACAAACTCATAATTTCTAACACATGAAGTTAAAATTTAAAGCCAACATTAAAATGTCATTTGGATATCTCTCTATTCAATCATAATTTGTTTATTTCTCTGAAAGAACAAAAATTTCCTTTTTGCGGTACAAAGCCGAAGCCATCACTATTTATAATAGTAGTGTGAATTTATGTTGATTGATTTATTCGTTGAGGCAATTTAATTTGGATTAATGTTTTATTTATTTATTTTTGGTTGCTGTTGTTGTGGGTTGTATTTGAATAAATAAAAAAAAATATATATAACCAAAAACCTCACATGCACACAGAGTACTTGTATTTTTATGCTAATTTAATTACGCAGTTTATTTGATTACGGTTTTGGTGGTAATGTATTTATTATTACTATACATGAACACATATTTTCCTAAATAAAATTGAGAATTTCGGAATGTTGCCTCTAGTTAAAATATGTATTTAAACTAATTTTGTGGTTTTTAAATGTTATTTTGTTTTAACAATTGATAGTGTGGAAAATCTGTTTAAAAGAGTGCCAAAATAGTAATAGTGAAAGAAGTTTATGGTTTTGAAAGAGAAAACGTACTTAAACTGGTGAAAATTGTGAATTGAAAAATATTAAACCTGGTTGAGACCTTCAAATTTGTTGAACAATGTAAAAAAAAACCTCGCCGACGGGTTCAAACTAAAGTCAAATTGTATTTATTGTTTTTTTAATTATTGTTAATTTTATATTCATATGATATGAAAAATAAAACTACCTTACTAAAAAAAACTATAAAATATGAAAAAAAAAGTCTGAAAAATGTAAAACTGGCCATTCACGGTGGCGTGGCTTGGTAGTGAATAGCCAGTTTTAACACTTTTCAGTTCAGAATGTTAAAATTGATAAGTTGCAAATTGATTAGTTGTTGTTGGGGCAATATAGCCCTGGTTACTATTTTGTATTTATATTTCATACTGCAACTCGTATATGAAAATATTTATGAATGCAGTTAACTTTAAAGTTGATTGGACATTTTTGATGACAACCAGGATGGCAAGGCCCTCTGGTGGTGGAAATACTTCGAGTGGCCATAGTTTTTCAAAGCCAAACAAAGTGCCTTGAATACTTCATACTTTTTGGGGCGAAAAACTGTAAATTGTCATAAATAAGCATGTCTCTTTTTTATTTGCTCAAGAAAGTGTATTTATGAAAATCTAGTCATTTATATCTTAAATGAGGAAGTTAGAGAAATACAACAGTCAATTTCTTCATAGAATAATTGTGTTTTACCGGGCCTGTTTTTCAGTGCGAGATCAGCCTAGTTTCGGGGTTAAACCTAAGTTTACTTCACAAACGTGTTTTCTTATCTATTTGAGTCCTAAGTTGGTTCTCCCAATTTGGTGAATAAACTCTGGGACCTAACTGAGGGCAAATTCCCATTTGGCACCATCTTGATTTCAGTAGTGAAAATTTGGAAAAGTGCAACGGTGCCATCTTGATTTCGATAGTGAAATCGTAAAAGTGTTTTATCCATAGAGTTGTACATCGATTTCAACTAAAAGATAAATTGAATCTTGAACTGAAATCTGCTTCTGAGTTATTTCAGGGTTAATTTAAGTTCTGAGTTAACTCTGCACTAAAAAAAATGTCCCTTAAAGTTGGAACAAAAATTGATATTTTTATTATATTTTCGGTACAGTACAGTGCAGTGAGAAAATACTTACTTAACCAGCAAGAGTCTTTAACTGATACAACAAAAATACTTGTCAAACTTATTTCTATTTTAATTAAACAAATGTTTATTATATTCAAGCCTTACAAATCTTATGCTTTTATTAAAAAAAAAAACAATTTTACTAATAAATATTCATTTTGTTTTACTTTCAGGTATGTACCGATTATACTCATATAAAAATATTCAACCTACTGCCTTTGTGTAAGTACACATTATTAAAACCCTTTAATTTTCTCTTAATAAATTATTTAAAGACATTATTGACATGGGCAAGCGTTCATATACGAATATAATCAACCCTAACCTTCGAACAATGTTAAAGTAAATATAATTAGTGTTTGATTTTATTATTCAATCACCAATTACACATTCCATGCAAACCATATTCATGATTTAACTTCAGTCAGAAAATTAACACATTAGCTCATGAGGTTAAGGTAGCTGCTACATTGCTGCATCTGCTGGTGTATTTTTAATTATCATCAACAATACTTCAGAGAGAATAATTAACAACCATTTGGTATGTTATAATTTAACATTTAGAGTATATAAGAGTTTTTTTGACACACAATAATGATATAATACCCTTAAAACTGCATTTAACTCCATTTGACCTAGAAGGTCATATTTTCTTGTCGTCGTTATCACGATTGAACTTAAGTAAAAAAAAAAAACTTCGTTAAATTGATTTTATTTAAAACTATATTGTCCCATGTGGACAATTTTTAATTGATTTAATTGTTATTTAAGTACCCTCATAAGAAATTAGTGTGTACCCTCTTTATATCTTTTAAATAAAGTACATAAACGTCCAATAAAAGCTATTTCGAAACAATGCACTTTATATAGTCATGTAGCAGATACGACCCGACGACCGACTGCGACGTCAACAAAACAGAGAGAGAAGGTCCCCACCTCTGCACAAACTCTGCTTTGGCAGTTGTTCCCTCTTAATTGCTTAGATAATCCCGTTTATCGATATAAGAGATGGCTTCAGCCACTGCACAGTAAACCCAATTATTGTGATCACTCCCGTTGGGACGACAATAATATTAAAGTGGGCGACAGCGAGGAGAAGCATCAGGGACAGATTTATTTATTTAATATGTTATACAGTACTTGATATTTGAAGAGGGCCTTGAGAGAATATAAGAAATAATGAATTTGAAATATCTCGGGCATCCCCTTCGACAGTAATAGTTCTGCCATTAAGTGTTTGACAAGTTCAAGATTTCTTGTAGTAAAAGTCTCCACAAAATTTGTTTTACATAGGATTTTATATTTCCACTAAGTTAATTTTCAATTTTTATTGGCACCACCTTAAACTTAAAAACGGTTTTAAGCTAAATTTATGTTTGTGTCTTTTTTTCATAAAATTCCAAATATTGTTTGTGAAGTTCTAAAATTTTGGAGACTTAAACAATCCAATAGCTTTTTGAAGTTTTGTTTTAAAGAAAGTAAAATTTGGAGACTAAAAAATTACATAACGTTAAATTTGTATTACTTTCTATTCCACGAGATATTTTTTGGCATCAAAGTGAATTTCGTAAGTTTTTTTTTTTGTAAAATTAAAATTAAAGTGATTTTTGGAGAACAAAACAAAATTGGTATGTACTCGTAGTTTCAAAACAACACAATCAAAACACAATGAAAATTATTCGAGGAGAGTTTCACCACTTTTTTTGTTAATTTTGAAATTCATAAAATGTGTGGAACTGTGAATGCTCATAGTATATGAAGAAAAACTTTGTTGAGGAACCGTCACTGCATGGCAAATCTTGTAAGTATCTTTGACGAGCCGTTTTATATGCAGAAAATCTTTATTTTGACAACAATGTTGGAGACATAGCCGAAGCCATGTTCTTATAATTTATTCATCACATACCTTTTTTTGAGCCTCCCATTAAAAAATCCATAATTTTATAAAAAAAAAACAAAATCTAAGCATAATTTGGAGATTTTAAATTTTGTAAGTCAAATTGCACTAAGATTTATTTTTAGAAAATTTATTTTTAGAAAATTTTTAAGCAAATTAATATTTGGGACTTATATATTTTTTCACTCTAAAATCACTATAACTTGGTTTTAAGCCAAAAACCTGGACAAAAAAGAAGAATTTTTAGAGAATGTGAAATTGGTACGTTTGATTGCTTTTTAAACATTCTTAAAAGAAGTTTACATATTAAAAAAAAAAAGAGTTATTTTCAAGACTTTGAAATTGTAAAATAGAAAATTCAGCTAAATAAGGATGATCTGAAAAACCAAAAGTTTAAAATAACTAAAAAAAAAAAACAGTTTTTGGAGATTTTAAATCTATTTTGTGCCTTTCCCTCTAAATAAATAAATATTTAACATGAATTTAATCAAATTGATGTTAAATTTTGAGATACAAAATCTTTCTTAAGCAAGTGAATAATAATTATAATTGGAGACTTGCACATTTTTTACGTCAAAAATATTAAAAATTAAATTTAAATCAAAAATATTGTTCACAAAACTGGAATTAATCATATTTTGTCTTAAGATTGATTTTTAAATACTTTTTTCAAGAAGTTAATTTGTTTTTAAGAAATAAAAATGTATAAAGACTTAAAAAAAAATAAACTTTGTTACTTTAAAAAACAAAAGCTTTGAAGCAACATTTAGACTTAATTTTTTTTTTTGAAGTTTTTAAACGTTTTTTTAATCAAATGTTTGAATAAATTCTTAAGCCTTGTACGCTGCTAAGGTGAAACGAAAATTTTCTCTGGCCTCCAACATGAGAACGAAAACAGAAACGAAATAATTACAAAAAAAAATATGTAGTTTTATCAGAAATGTGACAAAATAAATAAAAAAAAAAAATCAAAATCAAAATTTTAAGTCAATTTTTGTTCTCGTTTGATGTTAATTCTTATATTTTTTTTATATCGTCAAATGTGATTGTTTTAAGTTTTCCAAATAATTTTTCTTAATTTGCTTCTTCGTTCATATTCCATTTAAAAATAAAATCCAACTGCAAGATAAGACAAACTATCAAAACTTTCGTCAAGAATATTGTGTTGGACAATTAATTGTGTGTGAAAAATAAGTGGAGACTTGGTTTAAGGAATCTACTACCGTTTTCTTTTTGATTGACATTTCACTATCGAACTCCGTTCTACCAAAGTTTTTCGTTTTCGATTCGCTTTAGCTGCTTACTAGACTTTAATGAGTATAAATATATAAACTTATTTGCAGACACTTACATTTTTTGAAAGTTAAATCAAATTTGGTGACTTAAAACTGATAAATAGGTTCTTTTTCTACCGAAATATATTATTATATTATTATTTTTTTAATATCAAAGTTATGTTTGGAGGCTTCAGTTTGATTTTTAAATTAGTTTACTGAAATTGTATAAAAATGTATTAAAAAAAATTAAAAGTTTGCAGACAGCAGTTAAAGTGACTAACAAGGTTATATTTAACGACAAGCTTTTCGTGGAGAAAATAATTTTTCCTGTTATAAATAAATATTTGGAGACTTTATTGGCTTAATTTTCAATCGATTTCTAGTTTTAATTTTAAAAAAAGAAGTAGTGGAGACTTACATATTTTGATGTTTATTAGGAATTTGTTTCTGTTTTAAGACTTGAGGGTCTATAAACAATGCAATATAAAGGGACTCGTATTTGGTAGCCTATTTATTTGTACTACAAGACAGAAGAAATATTATTTTTTTCTCTTTTTGTCATTTCACTCGAAATTTTAAAATATTTTCTTCGAATTGAATAAATTGAACTACTCGAACTACATAAATCGAATATTCTGATCAAATTGCAAATTCAGGGCACTGATTTTGATTTATTTAAAATTAAAGTAAACTTAAAAATATTTATATGAAAATCGAAAATAATTCACCAGATCCACCCCTGCACACAAATGAAGTTAGATTGACTGCCCATTTGTGTTTGTCTTTTTTAACAAACCCGAGGCCTCTTGTTTCAATTGTTTTAAATTATCTCTGGCTCGTCAGTTTCAGACAACAAGACTTACTCATTCTTTCGTTGATTTTTGTTTATCTTTTTTTTAAAGCAATTTAGGCAGGTTTATTTGAGAACTCCTATTCCATTCAGTCAACCACTCTCAGAAATTCAACTGTATTAAAGTATCTTCTGGGATTAACCTCTTACTGAGGTTAATCCGAGAAAGTTTAGAGGTTTTTTTTATACTTATCTACATGTTTTTCTTTCATGTTGTTTATTTAGCTTTGAATTAAAATGGTCGCGAAGAATATTAGCAATCTGTACTTAGACTTACTTGTACAGAAATGTATATTGGGGCATATTCATAGTTGTTATTTAAGCTGTTGCTTAGCTAATCTGGAGTTTATCTTACTGAAACTTCATGATCTGCTTAACTCCAGTTTTACTTAAAGCTTGAATAATGTCCATGAATACGCCAAAATGTGTCTAAACAAACACACTGTCAACAATTTTGTTTGTTTAGACACATTTTGGCGTATTCATGGACATTATTCAAGCTTTAAGTAAAACTGGAGTTAAGCAGATCATGAAGTTTCAGTAAGATAAACTCCAGATGATTTAGACTTTTGGTCTAAAAGTCAACTCAAAAAGAAATACAAATTTCATAAGCTCAGTTTTTGAATAGGATTTAAAATTCCAAAATTGTCAAGAAAATTTTGGAATTTCAAATCCTATTCAAAAACTGGGCTTATGAAATGTTAATTTATTTTTGTGTTGGCCTTAAGACCACTGTCAACCATTTTGTTTGTTTAGTTCGACCGTTTAAATTATTTATCAAAAACTTCGTAGTCTCAACACTCGTAAGCCCAGCTCATGATGAACTGCCATCGTTTTCAAATAAAATGCAAATGCTTGTTGTTTTCAAAGTATAAATCTCACTTTTTAGTTTCTTTTTATGAAAACTAATGAAAGATCTAAAATAAAAGACAGAATTTAATATATTATAATCACTTTATAAAGTTTAATAATTTTTTCTTATTTCGTGCTTATCATTTGATACAAATTTTGTATTATTTCTTATTCGTTTTCGTTTTTTCTTTTTGCAAAGATTTAATTTCTGCCAATTATGATTTACTTATTTTTTGTTGTTGACTCACTTAGTTACTCCTCTGCAGTCTTGTTGAAAGAAAAATGCCCAGAAATACACACAGATCCAAAGACATCATGATTGCATTAAAGTCACGATTTTTATTTTTTGCAAAGATGAAGCCATCTGCCTGCACTATGCCATTGCAAGTCTTATTTCTTCTCAGGAAGTTGAAAATTAATTAGAAGAAATGACGTTTCTTTTTTTTTTTGTATTTATATTTAGAGTGGATTTAGCTTGTTTGTCTTAAGAAAGTGACCTTTTGTCTTTGCAGTTTAGCTAGCTGCAATTTTTATTTTTATTTTCAATTCGTGGAAAATTGACTATAACAAGATATTCTTAAAAGATATATATAAATGGGTCTATAAATACGACTCAAATGAAATTCAAATTAAGTTGAAGGTTCTAAGAATCGCACTTTGATGATGGTTTTGAAAATATAAAAATATACAAAGCTGGATTAAGTATTCTACTTTTTCAAATCCTTTTTTATAACTTTATTACCTAGACAGTAATCAACCCTTTATTAAAGGTATGAATATTTGTTCATGTTTAACCCTTTCATTAAAACGGGTGTGTCCTTGTATTATAATTTATTATGGTTTTTCTGTTAGGTGACTTGAACACTGTGTGTGTATTATACCTGGTACAATGGAAGGGTATATGGTCTACCTAATCTTTCCTTCTGCGGTGTTTGGAAGTAACATGATAACTCCATAAAATAATTTGCGTCTTAACATTTACTTAACATCTCAATTGATGTTCACCGGTTTTTCTAAAATTTGGAATGTTTATGAACATTTTCTTTGAAAAACTATGAACCAAATTTTTGGAAATCCGTTTAGGATTTATCTCGATGTTTGCCAAACAAAACCAAAAGAAATCGACCCAGTCGTTTAAACTGAAGACAAATAGGCAGATAGTAGATATTATCTCAATCAAGAGTTTGATCAGAATCTCTACACTAATGCACTAAGTCTTTGGTAATTTAAACTTTAATTCTTTTTCTTTCTTTGATTTATCTGACCTTATCGAAGCCTTATGTTTACATCAATAATGTAATGTAATGTTGTAATAGACAAACCCTTTTTTTGAGAAGTCATGAGAAGTCATATTTCATAAAAAACCTAATATTTCTTTACAAGCAGACTACGCAAACATAATTTGAGAAAATTTTGTCGAACAATCCTGATATTCGTTATCCTTTCCTTGACCCTTAACTTGTTGAAACAACCTTTTCATCATTGACCAAGGGTAAAAAAGGACACCTTAGGTCTTAAGACGAAGACATCAAGTAACCATAGTTTAGTATATAACCTTCCCAAAAATTATATAGAGACAAAAAAAATAAATAAAAAATATAAATCTTTGTAAAGGATCACAATAACCTCTTTATTACACCTCAGACAGAAAAAAGGGATTAACGATGGGTCCCTTTTCTATTTTATTAAAAATTTGCTTTCCCTTTTTGTATCATATCAGTATCAAAATCAACGCATCATTAATTTTAATATTTTTTCATCGTAGACAAATATCATAGTAGATACAGTAAAAGTCCCCTAAGGCAAATTTTCAAGACAAAAATTCTTAACAATGGACTCAGACCTGTAATCTTTCAAGTACAAGTACCAGTTAAGTATCTAGTACCTTGAACTAGTACTTGTACTTGAAAAAACAAGTACCATGTGCTTGGTACTTGGAAAATACCAAATAGAAGTGCTTTGGGAAGGACTTTGTTCCAGGTGCATGTACTTGGTACTTCAAGTACCAGTCCATTTCAAGAACTTTTCAAGTACAATTCGATGAGTAGTCTGGTTAAGTTATCGAATAGATTAACAAGTCGCTTACTTACAAGTCGTTACTCTCAACACGTTTTATTTGTTTGCGATTATAATATACTCCCGCAAAAAATAACCTCAAGTGAGTGCATGTCAATAGCTACTTTTTAATCGCAATGGCAAAATTCGAAAAGTCTTTCCTAGTCTAAGATATGTAGGCATTATTAAACGTTGCGATTGTTTTAATGCATAGGCAGGCGGGCATTTGCATTAAAAAATCATGGGACAGAATGCGCAACATGCGTGAGTACATGGCAATAATGATTAATAATTTATTTTGCAGTCGCAGTGATTGAAAATTTCAAGTTGCAGTCATATAAGTCTAAAAACGCACTTGCGATTTTATTTCGCAACGATTATAAGAAATGATCGCAGCTTTGTTGCATTTTTCGTTGTCATGTACGTTCATTCTCAATCCAACACATGTGTTTCTATTTTTTTGCAACTGAGTGACATAAAATCACATGTGTGTTCCAAGGCTAAGTTGAAACACATTCGCCTCATAGAGTTTTGACTGTATTTTTGTTTACAACATTTTCAAAATCAAGCCTTAATCGATTATTAATTGCTTTTTAAGCTTTCTTTTTAAATGATAAAATTAAAGCAACTCCCATCGGTGTTGAAAAATTTCAAGTCCTAGAAAAAAGTTCCTTGTAAAAATCCATTTTATTGTGCAATAAATTCTAAGGCTAATCCTTCGAGAATCCAAAAGAAGCAACACCCACAGTTTAAAATAAAATTAATTTCCAAGGAATTTAAATTGCGAGGTAATTAATATCCCTTTCAGGTACTTAACGACCTCCGGATAAGGATACGCATTGTATGTGAGTCAAACCTAGAAATTCCGCGACAGATTAGGGTGCAACAGGTAGTACCAGTTTTATGGCACGGGCCAGCTTATCGTCTTGCTTGACGCCACAGGTAGGTACATACATTTTGGTGACATTATCATCATGGTGGACTATGTTTACCTATAAAATGGAAAGGTATTTGTAAATAATTTATCAGTCGTCAATTGTCATTAGACAGTGAAAGTAACAATTCGCACCACTCACAAATAAATAAAATTTTCAAAGTAATTTAAAAACAAATAAAAATGGAACCAATTTATTCAAGAACCATACCACCATGCAATTACATCCGCACTTCAGACTTTAGTTTAAGCGATTTGAGTATTTTCGTTGATTCAATGGAAACAATCGCCAGAATCGAACGTGAACGCCATGAACGTCGCCAGCGCCGAAGGAACAACAAACTTCTTAAAATTAAGTCAGTAGCTGAGGTACATCCGGCTCCAAGTGCCATTAACATCCAAGAAGACAGCAGTGAAGAAGAACTCACAAAGCCATCGCTGTGCCCCAAGCAATTGCGAGTAAAACTTTTCGGCAATAAGACCAAACTCAGTCCAGTTGCATCGAGTTCAGATGAGAACTACTTCAGTGGAGCTAGTGAGTCTTCAGAGGGCAAAAACGATCAACAGAATTCTATCGACAACACCACCGATGGAATCGCCATCCTCCCGCCAGACAGTGGTACTGAATCGGAAAGTGGCAATTTCAAACTTCGTCCAAGGTCCTTTGCCATGACCAATCCCAAATATCGCACAACCAGAGCTCGTATTATTGGGTTAGTCCTCAAAAGGGAGTACACCAATGGCGGCAGTCAAGATGAACTGGACCAACAGGAACGACGTGAACGAGTCCTCGAAGGACTATTGCGTGATAAGAAGAACAAAACAAAGAACAAGCATAAGTGTGAAAGTTTACGTTTGCCCTCAATGACAAAGGAACCCATCCGAACACCACTTCCGTGTAAAGCTCAAAAACAGCCATCGGCAGAGATGAGGTTTATTGACAAGGCATTGCGTTATTTGACTTTGTAAATTTAATTTAAATCAAGAAAAAGAGAAGGGCAAGGAGGAGGAGAGAAAAAACGAAAAACTATTTGTGAAGGAGTTAAACCCCTGCTTCTTCTTCTTTTTGAATTGTAAAGTTTTATATTTAATTTACAACACAACCAGCAGCTATCCAGTTCCAGTTCAAAATTTGTATTCTAAGAACATTTTGTAATACTCGTAGTATATAATTCATTTACTCGTAACTTAGCTTTAATTTATTATTATTTTTTGCACAAATAAACTTTTATAATTGAATTTGAATTTGTATACTTTTAATTTTTGTTCAAACAAAAGACTCTCGAAATAGCAAACAAAAGGGTAGAATTTTGCTAAAATCTCGATACCAAAGAATAGATTCGCTTTTTGTTTGGCTTTTTTTTGTCAAGCTCTCTGGGAAGGAAAAGTTTGTATTTCATCGAAAACTTTGTTCGCTAAATATTGTCAACTTTGCATGATTGTTTTTGATTAGAGGGTTAATATAAAGGGAAAGAAGTGCTAGATTTAAGTTAAAGTAATCTGACAACAGGCTTACTGAAGGTCCGATGTCCCATTATATTTGCGTCAAAGGTTTTCAAGGTTATATGTGGAAAATCTTGGAACATGCGATGGCCCAGAAAAAAAAATTAAGCATTTTATTTCCTACGACTGATTTTAGAAGAAATTTTTCGTAAAAAAAATTTAACACAAAATTTTTATAAAACTTATCTCTGTTTGTCAAACAATGATTGAGTTGTTGGTCTCACAATCCTATCTGTCTTTTAAGCTAAAGTCTAAGTGACTGGATCGATATTCCTTAAACTTTGTACATTGCCAAAATCTCTTGAATACCAACATTTTTGGTTTGTGAGTTTTTGTTTCTTCACTGCAAATCAATTGTTTCCCCTAGAAAAATTAAAGTTGATGCCATTCCAACAGGTTTAAACAAATCTCTTCACAAAATTTCCACGATACCATTCTTTTCAAACCAAAAAAATAGTTTTCCTCATTTTTTCACATCTTGGGTTCAGTTAAATCTGCAGCTGGCCATCAGTATCGAGTTCTGTTCAGAGCGAGTGTGTTCAAACATATTTATGCATTATCTGGAGTACCTCAGGGAAGCTACTTGGGACCTCTTATCTTTGTTTTGATTGCAAAAGTGGTGTAACCACATTTTGGAAAAATTGGTACTTTTGACATTTATGCATCAAAAATCAGCAAAGCAAAAATTCTAAACTCTTAAATATATAAGCTTTCCAAAAATGTGACTTATCCTTTGAATATCAAATTTAAATCAATAAAAAATAAGAAATATCCCCTCACGGCTTCACTTATGAGTTAGATATTCCTTTCATTCTGGATCGCAGAATTGAACGCTGAGAGAGGAAACGCTGAATTATGTACCAAATGAACATATGAGCACTGAAAGCAAAACAAAACTAAAAGTTGGAAAAAAAATCTTTTTTTGTTAAAATTTGGCTATCCAGGGGGTTTCTAAATTTTTCTGGGAGGAGAATTTTTATATCTGGCAGCACTGCACTCAAAACTCAACCCAATTTTTGCTCCCGCTAAGATAGCATCATAAGTAAGGAAAGTTCAGCTCTTGGTTTTGTAAAATATTGGTCAAAATAATTTTCACGTCCCCTGTTCCTTTTTTACACAAATCTCTGTGTATGACTTTTGTAAGACCTCATATATACAGTTCTGCCTCCCTCCAAGTCCGTGATCATAGTTCTGCCTCCCTCCCTATACGGCTCTTATACAGATTCATTGTCCAATACCAAATCCCATTTATTTCTAACTTCTCATAAACTGGCAATTTGCCCCGCACAATCAAAAAATGTCAAGTTTAAGTTTATTTAAAAATGTCCACTAAAAATCTTTTCCAGACTCAACAAATATATTTGAAATATACCTGACCTTTAAAATGAAAATGTAGGCCTTAGAAAAAATCCAATAAACTGTTGCTTTGAGACTATCTGGCAATGCTCCCAACAAAAATAACCGTTTAAGCTTTTCTATGGCTGCATGTTGCACATATTACCATGTGATTTCATAAAACTCAACACACAACACAATCTCCGATGCATTTCCAATACCATGCGCACTTGAAAAAAGCTCTCCTCATTTCCCATTAAATTTACAATTTCCCCCTAAATTTTCTTTATCCGACTTTCTTTGAATCTATTTCCTTGCAACATATTCCCTATTTTCAGAGAAAAGCATTTTCAACTCACCACACACACGACACACCACACAAAAAAGAGCATTCATATTGCAAAAAAGCTTACGTTTTAAGGTCATTCGTCATTCCTTGAAATAATACAAAAAAATGTATAAAAAAATTATACACAGCAGCTAGCGTGAAGAGTCCTTTTTCTTTACTCGCGCGTCCCGTGAGAAAATTGTGTCTTGTTTATATTCAATAAAAAATTACGAAGAAGACTCACAAAGATCCAACAACAACACCACAGTAGAAAAACCCTCTCTTTTGTAGGCTGAATAAAAATTTTCCTTCAAAAAAAAAAAGAATTAAAAAGAAAAATATCCTTTTTCCCGTTGTTGGGTGTGTACGTCCTGTTTCTGCCATCAGTAGAGCTGGTTTTATAGCCAAACGCAGTTTGTGGCCATATCGAACATGGCGCAATATAAATATTCAGTTTTTTCATCATAGGGAAAATGTGAAGTGGAGTTTTTTTTTCTTAGTAAATTTAATGAAATCTTATAGAAAGGTTGAGTTGTGTTTGCATTAAATGAAGGACCTTTTATGATATAGTGAAACATATTTTTCCATTTGTATCCTTTGAAAAAAAAAGAAAACCAATTTCTTCGACTATTTCCTGTGTATCCAGTTTTTTGCTTCCCTATTTTTTTTAAATCCGGAAAGGTGTGTGTTTTATTTCGATTTCAATTTCCACAAGGATACGATGAAATAACATGACAGGGTTAGGGTAACAGTGCTCGTTTAAGTGATTTGACCTCTGTTGGCACCGGAGAACACACAATAGCTACCAAATAGAAGAGACTTTCACTCTGAAAAAGAGATCTACACATATCTGGAGGACAAAGTCGAGAAAAAAATTCGTCCTTTCATCCGGTTTTTCTCGTCATTTGCATCAAAGGACAGTCATCTTCATCTATCAAAACGAAGACGACCCAGGAAATGACAAACGAAGTGACTATGACAGTCCTTCTCTCCTTATGAGTGGTGGAAATTCGTCGTTGTCGTCGTCGTAATAACAGCAAGAGGAAGGACAGAAAAAAAATTAATTATAAAACAAAAGCCTATAAATGTGGCATAGTAGGCCCTGTTAAGAGGGACTTGTCTATATCTGTCTCGTTCTATTTATTCATATCTAGATTCAGCCCGGTTTTTCAATTTTTTTTTCTTCAATTTTGTATTCTAGCTTCCCCCATTTTTATATCACAAAAAGGATATCAGATTTTGTAATGTAGGTCGGGTGCTGTGAATTGTGCAAAAAAGGATATTAAATAAAAAATAGTCCAAACAAAATAATGTGCTGCTTATTATGTGGTGAAAATTGTGTCGTTTGAGTATCTGTTGAGTTGAATTGAATATTTATAAATTGAAAAGAAAAAGAGTTGCAAAATATACCTACAGAAATTAAGGTAACAAAAAAAATTATAAGGACTTTGTCATAAAAAAAAAACGAGTTTAATAAATTAAAAAGAAGAAAAAAATAGACAACCCTTTTAACCGGTGTGATGCGCAGTTATTATTTATGGCTGAGTCGAAAGAATTTAATAACTTTTTCTTTGATTTTTTATTTTTTCTACGAGACTATGAAATTCCGGTGATTTTAGAAAAAGTGCAAAAATTACTTCCCGAGCGAAAATTACAATTAGCTTCTGGCAACAATATTGAGGAAAATAAAAATAAAGAATAGTTAACATTTTTATGACGAAAAACAAAGGATTTTCCACGAATTTTTAAATGCAACATCATGTACGAATCAAATTTGGTAAGAATTTTATTAAATTTTTACTTTTCATTCAAATAAACATTAAGAAGTCAGTTCCATTTTGACCGTTAAAATTTAGGTTTCCAGTACAAAAGCCGAAATTGATATTTATTTATTTTTTTAAGTAAAATGGAGGATTTATAATCAATTTCTCCTAATTTTAAAAGGTGTTTTTTTTAGACGTGTGGCTTCCAATCTGGCAATACTTTCTTCGCAGTTGTTTTTTTCTTACAGCTGTCACTTGATTTATGCTCAGTTTAGTTTGTCATTTCAAAATGAATAGTCTTACTCCTGAAAAACGTTTGCAAATCGTGTAAATTATTACCAAAATAATGATTCGGTTCGCACGACGGATCGCGAAGCAATCAATTCATTGAAGGAAACTTTTGGTGAGACGCCGAATATTCTCTTCCAAGGCGTCAATCGTATCAGGCTTATCTGCGTAGACAAGCGACTTAACATTACCCCACAAAAAATAACCAGGATAGTGGGCTCACCAAAAGTTTCCTTCAGTAAATTGATTGTTTCCCGATGCGTCGCGCGAACCGAACTATTATTTTGGTAATAAATTTACATCACAAATTTTGCAAACATTGTTTAGAAGTAAGTCTATTCATTATGAAATGGTAAATCAAACTGTGCATAAATCAAGTGACAGCTTTCAAAAAGATCAACTCCGAAAAAAGGATTGCCACCTCTAAAAAAACACCCTCTTTATGTGCGCCACGTAGAAAAGATGTCACAAACATAGCACTGTTCGTTTATTTCCTGAAAATGCCCAGCTTAACCAATTTTTTGTTAAAAGTTCAGCCAAATACTAGCCGCACACATTCAATATATGGAAATGAATGTCATACAGCTGAACCTAATTTAATAGGGCTTTAATTCACACTCATCTACTAAAAACGAAAGGCAACGTAAACATTAAACAACAGTATTGATTATAAATACCAATTATATCACAAAAAATGAGTATATGCTGCTTTTGTACTCGTAATACAAAAATGTTCCAGATGTTCTGAAAAAACATTTAAGGGCCAATTTTTCAACAGTCAGTTAAACCTCAGGCAAGAATGCATTTGCAAAATATTCATAATCGCAAGCTGCCAATTTTTTTAAATAGAGCCCAAACTAGTTCCTTTTTATTCCTGTGATAGTTTAATGATGGTATAATTTTATATTGAGCTGTGAGAACTTTAGTGGCCTTACCGCATTTGTTTTTATTTTCAGAAGAGTGAAATTAAGGAACAGATTATTTTTGAACACATTAGTCTTCAATGTTTCTATTTGGAATATCGTCGGCTTAGAATGTAAAGCAGGTAACTCCTATTTTGCATTACTTAAATAAAACCAAAATTACATATAGTATTTTTCAACACTTTTTATTACTTAATTCAGTTGAAAAGATTTGATAGATTTGTGTATTTTTTTTGCAATTTTTCAAGTGGTCAACAATGGTCAACAAAATATGGAGCTAGTCGCTTTACACTCTAAGCCGACGAAATGATAAAAAATATCAATGAATCAATGATCTTTCAAAATACCGATATAACTGATCAGATCAATCTTTAAATTTTTTTGTGATTAGTCTCTAAATACAAAAAGTCCAATAAGTATGGGACTTGGAGCTATCAATTCAAAAACTTTAAAAATGTTGTGTTCTTCTTCTCAATACATGCCGATAAATATCGAAGGTTAAAAGTCGAAAATTTGTTCCATTTTTCGGGCGATGCGATTGTCGGAAGCTAAAATACCCAATTAGATATTTGTGCTTACACTTGCGATTTAAAATAGTGCGACTAAAAAATTGTAGTCACAACTTAAAAAATCGTGATATATACATATGATTATTTAGCCACAATAAATGAAATGAGAAATGAGACACATGGTTTTAAATGTGAAAGCGCATATATGCGACTTTTAAATCGCAGCGATTAAATAAATTGAGCCAAATCTATATTTTGGGAGTTTTTTCAGTCGCAAAGTTAAATAGTTCGCATATGTGCGTGCATTCACATCAAAAGCTGTATGTTTTATTTTCGACAGCAACTACTGAAAATCGCAAGTGCGGTTCTAGCCACTATGGTTCTCATGCACTCAATTTACCAGATACTCTGAAAATAAGTCGTTGGAATCGTTTCTAAAATTAAAATACTGATTAAATAAACTCAAGTAAGGCTAGGAATACACTTTCAATTTTCTGTCATGCGATCATTCAGTCGCTAAACATAGAACACATGATATTAAATGAGAATGAACGCGCATAATATCAAGAAATCATACTGATGGGTTGCGATGAAATTTTTTTTGTCGCAACCACAGAAAATCCCAAGTGAGGTCCTAGCCTTAGGTCTTGAGGTGCCAAATATCTACCATACAAGTTCAGAGAATGCAATAATTTTGAATTTGTATCATTGCTGTTTAAATATGAATGTTTCATTACAATCTTGTAACTATTAATTTTTGGTGTCGTTTGTTGACCAAAAAAATTAAAAACATCTGCTCACTGACCGCCTGACTTAAAAAATTACCTAATAAAGGTTAACTGCCCCAAAGTCAAAGCAAAATTTTCCGCCATTTTTGCGGTCAAGTGCTGTTGGCAGCTCTAAAGAAAATACAATACGACAGCTGACAGTTAAGAGAAAGTAAAAATGAAGCATTATACGAAAGAAGAACGTGTTTTCATTGTTGGAACAATAATTTAAAAATAATGAAAAAATTAAATTGTAATACTCCATTTTTACTGACCCTAAACTACTGTCAGCTGTCAAATTGTGTTTTTTATGGGTTGCAAACACTTTACTACACAAATGGCGGCAAATTCAAATCTTGCGTTAAATTTGGGACAGCCTTTATTCTCTAAAAAGATTATTTTCAGTTAATTTGAATTCATTTTTTAAAGTGACTTTTAATAAAAATCTAAAACTAGTTTACTTTATCAATTTATTAATAAAAAATTAACGTAGAAAATCAATCTTCATCGCAAAATTTCCCAGATAATCAATATTGATTTAATTCTAATCAATCTCTCCTCACAAAAAAAGCTAGGCAGGTCTCTTTGAAAAGTTTTTCGTTTTTGATCCATTAAATTTATATCAGAAATGTTTAAGGACAACTTTCGAGGTAAACGGTTCCTTAAAATATGTTTTTTTTTTCTTTTAAATTATTCTGAAAAATACCTTCTTTTTACAGCTTCAAGTTTTTTCGTTGAGTATACTATACTTCCTGATTCTTCTACTAATTAAGTTGAGTTCGTGTGGTTTTTTTATTGAGGCTATTTTATTGCTCATTAAAAGAAAAGTAATTTAAAAGTCACCCTGCGTTAAATTTTGTCCCATAGAGTTTCTTAAGGCTATCCCCTTTTTGTCACACCCACTTAATGCTCCACTCCTCAAAATAAAACATTCCCATAAGTAAATACCGAAGAAAGTATAGTCCTGATGAGATTCGTAAAAGCATATAAACAGCATAAAAAACCAATCCTTTTTTTGTTTTCCTGAAAATTTATCATAAAATTATAATTTTTTTAGAATCAGGAAAGTTTTTTTTTATCCTCTTTGGGTCTTCTCGAATGTGTCCAAAAAGGAGCTTCTTATACAAAATGTTTAAATTAACAAAATAAAACACAATATCTGAAACAATATTCGTTTGGATGTCGATGTGGATACTCAAAAACAAAATACGCTCGATGGTGGCTGATGACAGACACGCATCATGTAATGAATATCTCAAATTAAGTATTCTTGCAAAAGTATAACTAACATGCCTACATACACCTACATCTCTTAGACTAAAAAGCCATTTGTAGGTTATTCTATAAAAGCTTTCAACATGTTCTGTTATTTATAGAACTTCACTTAGAATGAAATTTTGACATTGACAGGAAAATTTCTTAGTCTAGCCCTGACCCTAAAGGTCATCGATTTAAAATTCACCTACCTATGTACGTCAACATGAAAATGAAATAAAACCGGCTTTCTAAAAACAGGCAAAAACATTGTTGCATGTGTAAAAAAAAAACACTTTCTGTAGATACTTCAACCAAACAAAAAAAAAAACAGTCTTCAACATGGATCCAAAACTTAAAAAGCAATCCTTTCTACATGAAAGTGAATAAAACTTAAACTTGGAACATCAACAAAGAAAAAGTCAACATGTAGCAGGTACATTAAAAATAGAGCTCCTAAAAGTATGCATCACTCATGCAATATGATGTCTTATAAAACTTCAAAAACTAGTCAAAAGGAAAACAAGACTGAATTGATGTGGAAGTTGGTAGATGGGGGAAGGTACATTAATTATATCATGAATAATAAAAGCCTTGTCTCGATTCATCCCCAACCCAATAATAGTTCCTGCCAGTGCAAAAAATTCAGGTCACCATCATCCATAATACAATATTGTCATCGTCGACGTATATTCGAAGTCGATGTCGTTGGTTGGTCGGAAATGACGTCAACGTAATGCCGTCATCACAGGCAGACCCAACCTGCACCCCCATTTAACACCTTTTAGAAATGAAGAAATAAATATTCATTCCAGCATGCCTCCTCCTCATTAGAGTGTCATAATGACAAGCCACGACTGACTTACATATGTACATACATGTCTACATGTATGATATTAATTTAATGTGGTTCTTTCCTTTCCAGCTCTAGCAGAAAATCATAAACGACAACAACAACAACTGTCAAAGTCCAATTCAGCGGAATGTAAGCGTGCTCGTTAGGCAAACAATGGCGGTTAAGTAGTGAAAGATATAAAGTAGTAGGTGGAAGCACAAAAATGTATGCCTATCTTCTATATATTTTCACCTCTTCCTCCCCCTCCCTCTCTGAACACTCTCAAAGGTAGAAAAATAAGGGGCGAAAAACACATATGAAAAAACTGAATGCCTTACAAACGGATGAACAAAAGTGTCAAGTGAGAAAAAGTTAAGGGTCTGATGACATAACCGATGCTTTCTATTCAAATTGTGTGGTGCAAATTTAACCCTCCCCCCATTTATAATTTTGTAGGTTATGTATATGTATATATTTGTGTATCTAAGTTAGTCTTTTCTGTCTGTTATTGTTGGTTTGTTTGTTTGTTTAAATTGATGACATTTAATGATGGTGTCCTTGAAGTAATTGACACATGTCAAACCAACTAGACATATTGCTTAATTTAGTAGAACTAGAAAAATAGTGACAGTTATTATTATCATTCGTTTTTGATGACAAAAAATAGTCCTTAGGTGTGTTTACTTTCATTTACTGAGAAAATGTTGAAAAGAAAATGTGAAGTAATAAAGTGTGGTTTGCTGGGTGGATCGTTGTTGGGGAGTTTATTTGTTGTTGTCTTCCTTTCTGAGTTCTGTTTCTTCAAGAATAAACCTCGGGTTTCTTTAGAAATTGCTTCTGACCAAGAAGTAAAATGAATGAATTTAATTTGGTTACGTGTCTGAGGAGTATTAGTTCTTGAAACTTCCATGCCATGTCATGCCATGATGGTGTGTCGTCGTTTTCCCGGGTGAAAATCAACTCATAGAATTTATGAAAATTACTTTAGACGGAAATTGGCTGAGCGAGATTTTTGTGTTCTTTTTTATTTTGGGTTTGAAGAGATTTGAAACACGAAAATTTGCACATAGCCATTTCAATTAGGTTTTTTTTTTCATTGTGACGGAAAGAAGAAATTTTAGGAAAAAGGTTCATAAAAAGCTAAAAATCATTGAAAGAGGTGGAGGAAATTATAATTGAGTTTAAAAAGCATTCTTGAGTTTTTTTCTTTATATTTTTTTATTATCTTCTGAATAAATTAATTAGGTGCCTGCTAAACATGTATTTCTAAGTTTTATTCGAGGTTGCCCCTTTATTTAATAAAACATTGATATTCGTGACAAACAATAGTCATTTGAACTTTTGGGCTTATCGATAAAAGGTTATAAGAGCGCAGGAAGTCATTCTGTTCAAATTTAAATGTGTGTTACTTAACTTCAAATTTCTGTGATTTTTAGTCCAAATTTATGTCAAAAATTGTTTGTCCTTTGTTATTTTGGCAGAACTTTGGACTTAAATGGGCAGGAATTCAAAGTAAAGGAACAGACCTTAAATTTTCTATTGAAATAAATGGTTTAAAAAATTGTACCTGATCAGGAAAATTTAACAAAAACAAACAGAAAAAAATCCAAAAATCTAAATTGCGCATACATTTTTTCTAATGAACAAATTTAATTTTGAACAAAAAGTTTTAAGAGTAAAATTGTCAAATTCGGCTTAATTTCTGGGTTTTGACAGAAATCCGATGGTATGTAATGTCACTCTCTCATAAATTCAGGGCATTTTATATTTTTGTAATAACTTTCTTCTTGCATCATTAAATAAAAAAAAATTAACCTGTTAACGCCTCCGCAGACATCCTGGCAGCAACACTAATGACTTTCTCTTATTTTTCCAAAGTTCCAAAGAATCCGTTAGAAGTTTCTTGAATATTACCGAAAAAATATAAAAGTCCTTTATTATCCTTCCTGATTTTCTCTCATCGTGTGAAAATCCAAAAACTAAAACTCCACACAACACCAATTTTATTCCTTTAATTATTTCTAAGAATTTTATAGAACACCTTTTGCAAGCGATCGTGAGCGATCATCATAAAGGATCATATCAGCGACAGGTATGCAAATTCCTTAATTACTTTTCGCGGATTAACACTAGTATCTCACATCGCATGCTTAAAAAAGATAAACTACCTGAGTTGTTGGACATTTAAATTATGTGTGCGATCCTATATAAATTGAAGGATCGTGCAAAATGAAATTAGTTACAAAGTAATATTCACCAGTAGAGAACCAAACCAGTCATTCAAAGATATATAATATCGAAAACTAATCGATACCGAAAACTTTTAATTCAATCAGTGAAATTTGGGATTTTTAGAAGAAGTATTGTTTTTAATATGGCTGCTTCTTCGATCGTAGTTAATACCAATTCATTTTGCCAAGAAGATCTTACGACTTTTTTGGAATGTTCGGAAAGAATTAAGAAGTGCGAACAACGCAAAAGAAATGAATGGTTAAAGAAAGCTGTTTTAACTAATGAAGAAATCTTCGAAACCAGTACAATTGTGACCGATGATGATTTGATGAAGCGAAACGAAGGTGAAGAATCATTCTTGTCCAAATCGGCTAGCATGGAAAATCTCCTGAAATACTTTGAAGAAGATGTCCAAGTCGATAGTGACCAAGATGTGAAGATGTTGGAAAGAAATGACGAAGGCGACGAAGAATTACCGATTCTTCTACCAAGTACTGGAGCCGTCAAGAAAATCAAAAACCCATCAGTCATAAATCCTTTGATTGATCAAACATCTCCAAACATCAAACCGAGTGATGTTAAGGCTATTCGTTGGCAGTCAAGTGCTCCAAGTGGCAGCTATTCCAAGCCTCTGAATGCTCAGCTGGATCCGATGAGAAAATTCGTCAAGTTAAGTGATCTGGATTTGATCGACCAGGGTTCGAACAGTAAAAATTCTCCTAGGTGTTTTTCATCAGCAAATGGTCTTTTACCATGTTGTCCTGTTACGAAGTCAAATGATTTTAAGTCATACTGTGATATGAAAAAGCCTTCTAGACGCCCCAAACCAAGTGATCTTCAAACCAGCGATCTCAATGAATACGATTTCAAGTCCAGCAATCTGAGATCAATTCTGAATGGCAAAGCAGCTCGTGCAAATCATCAACACCTCAAGCCTAGTGATCTTAATCTTACTATGAAAGAATGGGAAGAGAGGTATTTCCAGATCATTCGCAAGGACCTCAAGCCGAAAGATCTTAATCTCACTCAAAAGGAATGGGATGAAAGATACTTCCAGATAATTCGAAATGATCTCAAGCCCGTTGATCCAATTCCATCATCAAGAGTCAGGCAGTTCCCCGCAAAACCTGAAGATAAACCAAGCAAATGGGAAAAAGCTCTCAGACCCAAGAAGGCCGTCAAGTCAAAGGTTCAAAAAATAGCCGAGATGTTTAATGGAATGATCTCACAAGTAATGAAAAATGACCAAGCGGTGAGTAGGTATCAGCGCTTTACTAATGAGCTCTCTCCAGAACCCACTAAGCCACCTCAGCCAAAGGTCCGTACAAAGTTGCCACCAGCTCAACGTCAAGTTGTAGTAGCTCCACGAATCAGCCCAAAACCAACTCCAAGGTCAAGCCCAAAACTAAATAAGCGTCCTGTCAAACAAACTGGCTGTCTAATCCCAGAAGATGTTTTCAACAAGTTATCCGTCAAGGATAAAGCATTACTCTTCAGCAAGTTTATGAGGGAGATGTCCCGCCAAAATCCAGATTTTTCCATCGATCTTGAAGAATTTAAACCTGCAATAGAGAGAAAAGAGAACACAGAACCAGCTGAGGCTAAGGTGCTCACTGAGAAGCAAGAAACCGTGATGAATCTAGCACGAGAGCTTGAAGCAAAAATAATCTTCCCAAAACAGACTATTTCGCAAGCAGCGTCGGGTAAACCAATTCACATTCCATCAAAGAAAGGACCAGCACCACAACCTCCAATGCAAGAGGACAACAAAAAAGTAGAAGAAGATCCTATTCATGTCAGCAAACTTACTGTGATTCTTAAACCATCACCAAACAAAACTGATTCAGCATCGAAAGCTCCAGTTCTCAGAAGAAGAATAGCCTCTCCAACTGTGGTTGTCTGTCCATCCATGAAACGCACTAACCATCAAATTTGCTCTTCAATCCCAATAGAAGTCTATGCTCCTCCAAGAAAAATCCGTCGGACCCGCCCGGAACGAAGCAATTCCAAAAAGTTCGCCCAGAATCCAAATCTGGAGCAACTTTTCTATGACTGGATGAAGGATCGTCATGGTCTCAGCTTTTCCATACAAGCTCAAGCTGAAAATACTTCACAAGATGAAAAAAACCAAACTACTCCAGCAGTCAGCAATGTAGAACCTGAAGATAATGATAAGACAATTGAAACTGATACGACACTGAAGAACGATGAACTCGAAATCGAAGCAGAACCAGTCTTAAAAGAGGAAACCTTGGAACAGCCATCTAATCCAGTCTTCAAGAGTGATCCCTCGGAAAGTGACAGTAGCCTTCAGACCATGCCCAGCTCCAAAATTAACACTGATGAATCGCAAACTGATCAAGCTAAGGAATCTCCTGACATTGAATTCGAATTTGTCAAGCCTGTTCGACCACCACGCAAGAAGAAGATCAGGCGTGCAACACTCACCTGGAAGAAGGATGCATCGATTGTTGAGAAACTTCCGTTGTCAACCACCGATTCTGATTCTGATTTCAAGCAACTTGGAAACCAACTACAACAAAAGCCTAAGAAGTCTACTAGTTTGGTGGCTGATCCAGCTAAAGGCAAGAAACTTATCTTCAAAGACTCACCCTCGCCATCAGATCAAAATAGCTTTGAAGTCGATGATACCTTCTTGGATTTTATGAATTCACCCAGGAAGATCCGAAACGCATACACTCTAACGGTGATGTCTTCACCATCAGAGAAAACCAATAGCATTTTGAGTAGCAAGAGTGAAGCTCCAGCTAAGCCCCCGCGACAGGGAAAAATAACTCCCCAGCTTCCACTTGACATCGATGAGTCCAAATTTGAAAATGAGGACCAAGGATTTGAAACTGGATCAACTGGCTATAGCCCTGCTCGAATTAGTCACAAGACATGTGCAACATTCTCAGTAAGCCCTGTACAAGAAAAGTCTCCACTTTTCATCAAGTTGAATGCAGAACTAGAACGCAAAATGTCTGAATCCAACCAAACACCATCAGCCTACTCGACACCTGTTAAGAACAACTTGAACCCCAGTGGAAGCAAAATAACACCAGTGAAGAAACAATCTTGGCATACCGTCTTCAGCCCAATCCAATCGGCTGGAAGTCGTCGTAAGTCTTTGACTGATTCCGAAAGCCGACGCAGTTCAATTGTGATGGATGTCATCCGCGAAGAACAACAGCAACAATCAAAGAAAATAGATTCACCAGATGCAAATAATGATGTCTTCCTATCGACATCAAGCCCCTTGACAAACATCCGCCATGACAGGAAGTCTTCATTTTGGATATCAATCGATGATCTCACTCTCTCCATGGATATTTTTGAAAACCCAAAAGATCGCTTAAGTCTCCTCTCGGATATCTTCGGCCAGAAGAGTGGAGAGTCCAAAACAATGCACTTTGGAATCGATGACTTAAAGTACTCACCAAAAGAGGGCGCGGTCACCCAAGACATCAGCCAGAACCTACCCAAGATTGAAGGTATTTCACATTACTGGTTTGCCAGTGGAGACTTGGCCGTTCCATTCCAGGGCAAATATATCACTCCCGACAGAGTCAAAGAAATCTTCATTTTCATCCGTAATTCCAGTAACGAGGAAGGACAAATTTCATTTGGAGTTGATAACATTGAATTCTCCAAAATACCCGAGCCAGAAAGTCCCGGCCCGAAATTCTCCATTGAAAGCAGTTACAGCATGCTTATCGGTTTGAATGGCAAAAGTAATGAACATCGCAGCAAATTTACCTGGCCATCTAGTTCCCGCAATTCAACTCCCCTGAAAACAAGTGACTTTGATCCTTCAGAATTCGACTCGGATAGCTTTGAAGTAAGTGAAATTGGCCGACTATCATTCAGCCCTTATGGAAGCAACTACTTTGATATGGCTTCGATGCAAAGTGGAGAAAGAACATCAACTGCTTCGTTTGCCTCAATAGGAAGTCCCGAAATGTTCACCTTCGAGTATGAAAACGAGCCCTTGGACAAAATGTTCGGCAAGAAGAAAACCAACCCATCATCATCGTCATCCCCACCAAACAGTGAGACTTTCGTTTTTGGAAAGACACCTGACAAATCAATAAAGATGCCAAAGCCTCTGCCATCAACAGACTCAATGACTGTTGATAAAATGATCGAAACTATCCGACGTCAACAGCATAAACTTCAAAACATCGAAACTGACATGAAGACCTACACTAATCCTGCTGGATTTACTAGCAGTGTGCTAGATAAATACCATGGAAGGCCCTATGTGAGGAAACTTCACAACATTGTCAGATCAATTCAGATCATCGCTAAGACTGGCTTCGAGAATTGTACCGCCCAGCAGTTGGAAAGCTTCTTGTACTTCTTGTCACTGTATGCCGAAACTTGCCTATCATCATGCAGCAATCAAATGAATGTCATACTGGAACAACTAAGAAAAGATAAAAGTGTCACAATTCAAGCTTGAGAGGGGTCTGCAGGAGGACTTGAAATTTAAAGTTGATTTTGTAAAAATTTTCTTAGATTTTGAGATCGTGTAAATAAAATTAATTTTTTTTTGTAAAAAGGAAAAAATTTGTTTTGTTGTTTTTATTTTACTTTTATCGCTCATCAAATTTTAGCATTGTTTACTTTGTAGTTGTTTTCTCTGCCACTCTCATCGACAGGCGTATACACAGTTAAACAAAAATTGGTGCTAGAAAATAGGCCTACCTACATTTTAACATAGAAATTTTAACTCTCTTTTCTCAAAGGTATTTCGTTTTTCGAACCGATATCAGATTTTGTGCAAAAAAAATCACTTTCAAAGAATTCAGAAAAAAAAAATCGTCTACTCATTTCAAAACAATTAGAGATAAATAACCTGATTTTTCGTTTCGTTTTATATAGTCTGAGTAGTGGAGTTGCAAATTGTTTTTGTAGGTTTTTTTTTCTTTTCAAGTACATACCTACATACGTTCAGCATAGCATACCCATAAAAACAAAAAAAATAGCACCTTAAGGTAAGCTACAAAATGCTTCTTCCCACTTATTAAAATCAGTATCCAAAATGCCACCCTCCTTCTCTAACTATTTATCACTTAAACTAAAAACAACATTATTAAACAAGAAACACCCTAAAATTTGTCAATTAAATTGTGTTACTCGCCTAATTCTTAAAAAAAAAACTTTTTAAGTTTCATGATATCATTATCTGATAAGGTTGGAAATTTTTGTCAACCATAACTTTATATGAAAAAGAAATAAATTATTTAAAAATGAATCAAGGAAATAAAAACTAGTACCTCTTTTCATTTCTCAAGTGAAAGACTGCCAGTACGTAAAATCATTAAAATGGTTTTCTAAATGGTGGAATTTATAAAAAAGAAATAAGTTATGAAGAAGATGGAGAGATCCGCTATCGCAACGAAATAAATCTATTTAAAGATTATCTCCAAATAATGGTAAAATTATTTTTAAAAAATACAACAAATTGTGTAAAACTACTTTCTAGTTAAGAAAAAAAAACTCAAAGCAAAATAAAATCGCAAATGTCAATAAATAATATTTTTGAAAAAGTCAATAATTATTCAAACAATTCAACATTTGAAAACTTAAACGAAAGATAAGTGATCGCATTGTAATAGCCTAACAAGAAAAATATCTATAATTTTTAAGAAACTTCATTAAAAAGAAAGATATGCTTACATTAAGGCAGATTTGTTATTTTCTTCTATCAAAATATGTACAAATTAAAATTTTATAAAATTTATTTTAAATAATTTGTATCTATTTTCTTCTCATTACAGCCACCTGAAAATGAACTTCAAAAATCACACGACAATACAACACGTCTTAGTGAACATCAACTGCGAGTACAAGCTTCCCTGCAACGTCTCAACATACCCGATTGGTTCCGTCAGTACAATCTTAGTTCACCCAAATCCCCATCAGATGTCAATAAGTCAGTCGGCATAAATAGTAATTTCAGTCGCAAACGTGCATCCGACTCTGGACGATGGACTGGTCTAAATTCCAAAACAACATCACTAAGTTCATTGGGCTCACAACGATCTGATCGTAGTCCATTACTATTGAGTCCATCAGCGCACAGTCATCATGGAGGTCAGACTACCCTAAGTAGTGTTGCAAGTTCAACACCTGGAACGAATTTTAGTGGGGGTTCATTAAGATGGTCAACATCGATTCTAAATTCAACACAAACTTCACCGAGTGTATCGACGCGGGGCTCGTTTTCTCGTGGTGGTCCGATTAATTCAAGTTTCATATCGGCGACTAGTAGTGCGGGAGCAACGAGGAGTTCATTTAGACAACCGTATTTAGGTTGGAGAAGTCAAGAGAAGCTATCACAGCCTAGAACTCCGCATGAAAGGTAAGATTAATCAATAGATATGTAAATATTTAATGATTGTGATATTTTTAAATGCATACTATTAGGCTGGCATCATCGTTACTAGCACAGAAATCGGCAAAACCAGAACAACCTGTTACACCAGAAATCCAGACGTCCATCAAAGAAGTCACATCGGCCATCGTTCATTATGTTAACGATCAAACGAATCGAACAAATCAAAGAAGTCGATCGGCGAGTCCCAACTCGAGGTGAATTTATATGAAATAAAATTTTAATTATTGGAATCTTCCTTTTTTTCGTTTTAATTATTTATTTTTGGTGGTTTATTCTTTTATTTTTATTTTTATTTTATTTTAAACGTAGAATGTGAGCACAAGAGTCCATAATTAGATTATGAGATTTTATTAGATTTATAGGTAAGCAGTTGAAATATTTTTCTATTTAATGCATTATGGGATGTGTATCCTAATTCTCAATAACCTATATCTAAATTTACTAACTTCAGCATGGGAAACTTGCAGTAAAGACTAACATTATTTGGCGTGTTCAGGAAAATGAGATCTCGGAGGGCTAAGCAAATTTTATCCGTCGAAAAGTGAGCAACCGAATCTAATATTTTTTTCCTCTGCAATTTGACAGAAATTTTTCTGAGGAATCCTGTTCACGAGACTAAGATTGCTGAGGGCTCTGAGATCTCATTTTCCTGAACATGCCTATTGCCTTAAGCTTATACTTGAAGAATAAAATTCTTTAAAATATAAAAGTCGAATGTGAATCAAATGGTTAGATCCGAAAGGAGTGCAAAGAGTTGCCAAAGCTATAATTTATTATTATTATGGGGGTATTACAACAAAAAAAAAAATTGAAAAAAGAACATCACTTGTTCTTTTCGTGTACTATCCAAAAACTAAAGATTGGGCTTATTTTTCCGACATCTAAAGCAATTTTTAACGAATTTCCTCAAAAATCGATTGCAATTAAGAAAATTAGTAATAGAAATGCGAAAAGAATACCAAATTGAATTTTCTGCGTTCCACCATGCTGTCATGAAATTTCAGTTTCAAAATAGCACGATCGTGCTACTTCTGGCGCCCTGGGGCCTATTTCATAAAACTACAAGCTTAATAATTATTTGTAAATTATTGTTCGAGAGGCGACTGTAAGATTTCCTATCTCATTGCGGATGCGGATTTAAAAAAAAAAAAAACAGGATTCCAGCTGACAGCATTGTTTCAAACAAAGATAAGATTTCGTGGTTGATTATGTTAAGAAAGTAACTTTCCAGGTTGCATTTTTTACTTGGTATACTTATCACATAAGGAACTTCTCTAAATTGGATATAAAATGAAAGCAAACATGCCGGCTCCACTAGACATTGTCATGCTCGGACTATGAAACTGTTGAGAAAAAAACCAATGGAGGCAGAAAAATCCATATCTTGTCGACAACATGTCGAAGAAAACCACTTTTGACCACAACATGAACGCTGTTCAAGCCTTGGCCATGAGATTTGAGATTTCACGTGCGTGTGAGTTTTTTTCGTTCTGGAGGTAAATATTGTTGCAAAAGTTGTTATTTACTACCGTGAACTTTTTTCCTATAATTTGAGTTGAATATTGTTGCAAAAGATAGAAGTAGTGGTGTGAGAGAAATGAAACGACATGACATAATTTGCCCAGCGAGAACAGACTTTTGTTGGTTGTTGCTACGAGTTCGGTCGCCTCCCAGACTATATAGTTTACAAATAATTATTAATCTTGTAATTTTATGATGCCAGTAGTTCATTATGCCAAGCCGCCTTAAATTTTTATTTTTACGAAACAAAAAATCCCATATCTACAAAAATGACACAACGAAAAACTTAGTTCTACTTTTCTTTTTGCGGTACGCTGTTTGATAAGTAGATTATTGGAGAAGTCTACACTCTTTTTCTGAATACAATTTCGCATCAGCTAAGTACTAGGTTTTATAGACAAAACCATTATTATGAATAAGCCAGTTGTATTGGAAATATTGAGCTACAGTATTTGCAGTTCATTTACCTAAAGGTCAACTTTTTCATAAAAATTTAATTCCCGTGTGGGTTGTAAAAGAATGCAATCTTTTTTTTTTTCATTTCATTTATTTATTTAAGTAGCAATATACATTATTTCTTTTACATTTTGTAAGAACATGCTATTTTTAGAGATTTAGGATAATCATTTTCCTTTTCAACTATAGATTTAAACTAATATATAATAATAATAAGTTGTATAATGAATTTTAATATTAATTATTCAAGGGAAAGCTACAATTAAAACCCTTATTCAACTCTTAAAAACTAATATTGCAAAACTCCCACGTTAAGTTTATGAATTATACATTTTCAAATACATTTTTTGGCAAATTCATTTAGCCCAATTTCAAAGACTCTATCGAAAACATATAATATAGTACAAAATACATAATATGTATATATAAATTTATGGTGGAGATAAACATTTAATCAGTTCATTATCAGAGAAGGAACAATTTACATAAAATTTGTGTGTCAAATTTTCGATAAGGGAGTCCAAAAGATTGACATTGCTTTGTTCATGAAGCCTGTAAGTTAAATAGCACCATGGTAAATCAAGCATCATTTTAAGAACTTTGTTTTGAAATGTTTGAAGTGAAGCTTAAGTTTGTGAGTTTTGGAACAATCGTACCAAACAGGAGCACCGTATAGGAGAGGATAGATTGGAAAATTGATTTGTACATTAAAATTTTATTTTCTTTGCTAAGTTTAGAACTTCTACATATTAATGGGTAAAAAATTCTTTTGTATAGATTTATCTTGCCAATAGTTGTAGATATATGTTTGTGAAAATTGAATTTTTTGTCTATTATAACCCCAAGATATCGACAATGTTCGGACCAGTCAATATTAACAGAACCCATTCGAAGTTGTACATTATTTGGGAGAAAACAAGATTTTCGACGCCTCGTAAACCAAATAGCTTGCGTTTTCAAAGGATTTACTTTAATTTTCCATTTAAAAAAGTATTTTTCTATTGAAGAAAGACTCACTTGCAACGTGTTGCGGACGTCCTAAAAATAAGTGCCCGATGTAAAAATAGCCGTGTCATCAGCAAACTTTGCAATACCAATATTATTTCCAAGATTTGGTAAATCGGAGACAAATATATTAAAGAGGATGGGACCAAGTACTGTGCCTTGAGGAATTCCATATGGAATATTATGTACTGAAGATAAATTGTCATGTACTTTTACTAAAAATTTTCTCCCACTTAAAAAGCTTTGAATAATTTTTACTGTCGCCATTGGAAAGTTAAATTTAACAAGTTTGTGAATCAATGCGTCGTGCCAGACCGAATGTCGTGCCTTTTCAATATCCAAAAGTACTAAGGCAGTCGACTCTTTTCTACAAAATTTTTCTTTTACATGGTTTTTGATTCTCAAAATTTGGTGATTGGTGCTATGGAAGGGTCTGAAACCAAATTGATAATCAGGCAGAATATTATTCGCAGTGAGGTGATTATCAAGATTTTCCTTGATTATTTTTTCAACTTACTTGCTTATAGAGCTCAGTAAGCTTATAGGCCTATAGCTGCCAGCATCATCTCTTAGTTTACCAGGCTTTGCAATTGGTATCACCATGGCAGTTTTCCAGCAATCTGGAAAGTAACTTAATTTAAGACAAGCATTGAATGCAATCTTCTCTGAATGCAATCATAAATAATCATTTATTGAAATCAATTGAAAGATTGGATTCATTGACTGCTGTTTGAGACTGCGGCCTCAAATTCTGCTATCTTTAACCTTAAAATAATTGTAATCACTCTTTCCTCCATTCATCTTATAATAAATCAATTTAATCAATTGAAAGTAATCATTTGAGAATGCATGCATTTTTTGCATTCTTTGCATTCATTTTAAAATCTTTGCATTCATTTGCATTTTTTTTGTGGGGTGAACAACAACATTAACGCGTTTACGAGTTTTGTTCGATTTTCTATAATTGGATTTGCTGATAGTAATTTTTAAATATTTTTATAGAACATATTTTTCGAATGCATATTATGAATTATGACATTTTTGGATGTAAAAATAAATTCGAAACAAACTTGATTTCTTATATTAAAAATATTTTCTTTCCAAACCACTTGATGCGGCTAATATGGGCCACCATTTTTCCCTACTAACGTTTTTGGTTCATACTATTACCCGGCATACAAATAAATATTTGAAACAAATTGCTCTTTTTTATTCGATGCCTTTTCGATTCATGGCATCAGTGTTTAAAAATGCAATATTTGTTTGTAGTTTTTGAAGTTCTTAAAAAAGTCGTGTAATCTGTACTGAATGGTCCAATTTACCCGATACTTTTTCAAGTGATATTTTTTTTGGGCTGATGCTTAGAGTTAACAGTTCGCTGGGGAAAAAAAAAAACTATGCAAAAAATGTCATGTGAAAAATGGCAAAAATAATTGAGGTAAAATGCAAAATTAATTGTTTGCATGATTGGTTTACAGTTTCATGCAAAAAAAAGCATTGTTGTCATGAAATTGTTCTGCATGCGAAAAAAAATGTGGCGGATGTTTTTTTTTATGGTCGGTTTACACTCACAAATATATTCACCTCAAGGCATGCAATGGTTTTCACATCCAAAAATAATTATTTTTCATTTTTAGGCCTATAGTTTATTAATTAAAGGGAAAAATAATATTAATCGGTGGCTTAGGCCAAGACAAACATTGAATACAGTTTTGTGCACAGAATATGTTGACATTTTTTTTTCAAAATTTCGATTTTTTATTGCATGGGAACTGTAAACTTAAACTTTAATTTAAATCACAATTTTTTGTATGAATTTAATTTTTTTGTACGAATCATGTCCTCACAATATGTATTTAGTACAAACACAATATCGCAAGTACAAATTAACCACTGAACACAACGAATGTAGCTTGTAGCGCCAATTGTATTTTGTTTAACTTTTAAATGGAGTTGAAACAGCGCCAATTAGCATTTTAATTGTTTTAGACTGAAAATGTTTGAAAACCTAAAATTTATTTCGCAAAACTGCCTATTAAAATACAATAGACAGACACTAACTAATTCATACGAAATAAATGCACTAATTCATGAAATTAACGAAAAATTATGTCTTTCAATCCAGGCCGGACTTTTCTCTGGACGACCCTGTTCACAAAAGATGCATACGCATCTCAATATTTTTGGTTTCAACTTCCGTAGAGAAATATTTGGCAGCACTGAATACAATTGCTGTCATGTTATTCCAATGTTATTTAACAATGTACATATATAGTTGGTGCAAAATTAGGGTTACCAGACGTCCCCCTTTAGAGAGAACAGTCCACCCTTTTTCATACCAAAATGCTGTTTGTCCTGGTGTTTTCTTTTGGTAAATTCAGATTTTGGTCTGAAAATTGATTTTTTTCGTCGCGAATGGTATACGATCACAGATTGATTTTTTGTTTTTATTGTATTGGTGTACAACTTGTGTCTGTGACTGTGGCGATCCAAGCTTGTCAAACTGACGGCTGTCAATTGTGTAATGGTGTCAGTAAAAGAGGGGTAAATCTGCCGAAAATTCCAGATCTGCAAAATTGATTTTCGATAAAAAAAATTGATTTTTTCACCATTGGAAGGCTTTTGTTACCAAAGTCTGTGGTTTGACAAATTAGGAGGGGAAAAAATCAATTTTTGTTACCAAAAGAAAACCCCATAAGTAAAAATTGAAAAAGAGTAAACATTCGATTGAAAACTGTAAAAATATTTTTAAAAGAAAGATTAATTTTGTAGGTCGTTTATTTTTGTTGATTTTGTTTACCATTCATTTATTTAAGTTGATAAGTCATAATTTTTGAGTTTTGTTATATTTGTTTAATAAAAAACTAAAAAAAAAACTTTTTACTTAACTTTTCTTACTCAGAGGTCGGTGTGATTATTGATAATAGACAGTCACAACGATATAGCATTTCTATTGTGCTTTGACTGTCAACTATCACAAATGACCTTAGCCGATTCGACTCCTGGTGTTTTATTTTTCAAAAACATGTTTTGTCCGCCTTTTTTAATATTTTCAATCTGGTAACCCTGTGCACAGTAAGGAAGGCAACCACCTTTTTTGGGAATCAGATTGAGGTTTCGCTCATCGGTCAAAACTTCTCCAGTCATATTTTGTAGATAAGTTTGAATAAAATGCTCCTTAGTCCCTATATGCTTATACCAAATCATCTCCAATGTGTCTTCGCTCTTAGTCTACCACCACCACCTATAGCTTGTTATAATTAAGCCTTGGGTCTATTTTTGATCAAATTATGAAAACCCTTCATCCAATTGCCAGTACTCATCCTTGTGTAAGATTGTCATTTTAGTAATTACATCATGTACAAAAAGTAATTGTACATGACCTAATTTACCTATATCCTCTCTCTTCTCCTCTTAAATATGTAAGCTGGCCCAAAATACTTCAATTCCTTAGCAAATTTAACATGATTCAATTGGTATAAAAATTAACATCTGCATAACTAGACATAGACAAACATGTACAATTACAATGTACCTACGGTAATACACGTACATTTACATTGTACAGTGCGAAGGTATTATACATACATTTGAGGTTATCCAAAAACCAAATGACCCAAATAGTGTGGAAGAATATCGGAAAATAATATTATCATATACCTATTTACATAAATGAATATATTATTCGAAAAACCGAAAATCCTTTATGAATACTTAATTATTCTACTTGGAAAGATGCCAATGTTTTGACAATAACCACACTATCCTAGACTTACCTTACAAAAGAAAAACAAATCTGATTAAACTTTTACGTCATGAATCATGAAACCTCCTTTTTATTTAAATAAATTTAGTGATATTGCGTTTATTGCCAACCAGCTATCCAATACCTACCCACCTACTCCAGCGGAAGTAGTTAAAATCAAAGAACATATTTTAAAAAGATTTATGGCTATAGCAAATTTGCCAAGTATATAGTTTAGAGTTTTTAAAAGCTGCTACCTGCTTCTACCCCCAGTAAAACCACCTTAATAGCTAACCGGAACAAAATTCTATAAACAGGAAATAATCTACAAATGCATAGCTCTGAGCTCGTTCCTATTTGTTCCCTCATACCCATTCCTTACAAAAGCTACACACAAGAGGAACTCTACAACCTTCAGGTAGGTAGGTAATCTAAACCTCCAAAAACTTTTCCAAACTTCTGTTCAATTGTAACTTTTAACTTCTGGTTGGTTACCCCCTCAAACGAGTTTTCAATTTATTTAATATTCTCATCCTCATCTCGAATTCTCTCAACTACCACGTTCAACGTACGCTTTTGTTCAAACTTTTTCATTGAACTCTCTGCAAAAAACTCTCACCTCTCGCTATATAAGCTCAATATTTGTTCTAATTAACCCACTAACCTGCTTCTGATACTACTCTTGCACATACAGCATTCATTCGCAATTTATTCGCCACGCCAAACCCCCAATCTCTCTCGTGATTTTTGACTCGCACAAATCGTGTGGCGACTTTAAAATTCTGTTTTAAAGTTCTCTATAGATATGTATGTAGATGTTTTTTTTTATAGCTGTCAATTTTTTTTTTCAAGCCATTTGCAGTTTGTAGTCAGTGATCCTGAAAATTTCCTTTAAAAACCATGCATGAAGTGGAGAGAGTAAAAACAAATCTCCTGTGTCGTCTCTTCATTCTATATTCACCCGAATGAAACAGGATGCAACCGCATCATCCCTTTTATGCAAATCTCTGTACCTTTGCCTTTCCCTGTGGATTTTTCTTTTGCAACTCTCCTTACACAAAATCAATAGTACTTTGGGAACTTTTGCTTTTTTTTCTTCTCAAATTTAACATACATACTCGTGCATTCAGCTGGAATGCAGAGAAAGATTTACAAAAAAAAAACCGTCTTCCTTCCTTGCTTCCTTCCGGTTTAATGCAACTTCTACGATGCTCTAACAAGATGGCAGAACGAGTAACAAATCCTTGTTTGTGTAATAAAGCACGATTTACGTAATTGCATCGTTCTTTGCTGTCGACCGTATCGTCATCGTCGTTCTCTCGATTAAAGGTATTTTTTCCCAGGGTTGTCAAAGTGAGTTTCTGATAATATAATACATAGTGAGTTTTTTTTAAAGTTTAAGTTTTGAAATGTAGGGTTTAACAATTTAAACAGAGGGATTTTTAATACAACTATAAAAATGAGGTGGAGAGAATATATATACTATAGAGAACAGAGCACAGAGTACAGAGTACAGAGAACAGAGTACAGAATACAGAACACAGAGTACCGAGTACAGAGAACAGAGTACAGAATACAGAACACAGAGTACAGAATACAGAGCACACAGTACAGAGTACAGAGCACAGAGTACAGAGTACAGAGTACAGAGTACAGAGTACATAGTACAGAGTACAGAGTACAGAGTACAGAGTACAGAGTACAGAGTACAGAGTACAGAGTACAGAGTACAGAGTACAGAGTACAGAGTACAGAGTACAGAGTACAGAGTACAGAGTACAGAGTACAGAGTACAGAGTACAGAGTACAGAGAACAGAGTACAGAGTACAGAGTACAGAGTACAGAGGACAGAGGACAGAGTACATAATACAGAGTACAGAGTACAGAGTACAGAGTACAAAGAAGAGAATATAAGCCAATATGAAACCTTAAACTATAAAAAACACGAAATGAGCGCAAGACTCTTTTAAGAAAAGAAGTTTTAATCCAATAAACTTAGTGCGCTATTGAGGCCAAACAAAAATCCAGGACAAAAATTACAATTATAAATCATCAGCGGAATGCTAAGAGCAGATGAGTCATTATGACCACAATGAAAACAAGATTGCTGAGTATTAATTTTGAATTTTTAAAAAAATTATACAAAAAGTTTTTTTAATTTCACAAAAATCTCATTTTTGCACTTATTCCCTTCTTCAAACTGCCGATTCAATTACCTACAGAATGTGACACAGAATGTGATTTGTTTCGCGTCATGGCTCTCCGTGAATTAATTAATTCATTAATAGATCATCTTTCTAGAATTCCCAGAAATTAAATTCGACAGCCCTGCTCTCAGCCTACGGTCGTTGGTCGCATGCCCTGATTTAAAAAAGTAGGTTCGTTTTGAAGCTTTTTTTTGTATGGTTTGGTTTGGTGTGGTTTTGTGGGTGGTAGATAGTGAGGCGTGGTGAAATGTTTGATGATAAAATTTATTTTTGAGCTCATCTTGCAGCCACTTAAATTCAGATAGTTTTAAACCTTTGTCGAGTGCAGTTGTTGTGGGAATTTTATTTTGTCATTGTTGTTGTATGTTATTGTTCGTTGAAAAGTAATAACTCTTTGAATGAAGAAAGAAATAAAGCTTTTCTTAAACCATTCAAACAACAACATAAAAGCAAAAAAGTTTTAATCTATTTATTTGGCTCTAAAGGGAAAAGTTACAAACTGTAAGAAAACGCTTTGGGGGGATATACGAGTGTGTATGTTGTTTACCTATATCTAATTGTATAGTTTTCTTGAAATTCACTGGAAAAAAATCCTTATTGAAGAATCCGGAAGTAAGTTTTTGAAATAAGTTTCACGATAGCATTTCCGTGTTTATTTTTTTCTTGTGAACACCTAAAGCTAACACCTACGATGTAATTGTGAAGAAAAAAAAAATAAAAAGAAAAAATAGTTGTGTAATTAAATGTTTCTGAATTGCAGACTTCCTTGTGTAGTTCCTTTTTTATAGCTAATTCAAAACTTTGTAAAATGAGTAAAAAGTAAATTTAATTTTTTTTGTTTTAATTTAAATCATTTTGTGAATACTGCAGTTTGTTTTTTTTTTTTGTATAGACTGTTATCTCATGAGTTTTTTTAAACAAAAAAGAAGGGTTATGAAGCTCTTTTAAGTACAGTTGTGAATTTAAAATTGAAAGGGAAAAGTATTTCATTTATTGAGTCGATTTCAATTCAATTATTTCAACTATCTTAAACATGATTGATTGAATTTATGTTGAAGTTAAAGTTAAGTTTAAGCTTAAAGCATTTATAATTGTGATTCCATTTATTGAAATTTGGTCGCATATTAGTCCGTTCTTTTAACTATGGCCACACAAATTATTTCCCACGCCGCCAATTCTCCATAAATATTTATAAATAAAATTTTGTACATTTTATGATTTGGGAATGTTAAATTCATATACTGGTTCTTTTTCTTTAAAACGAGAGCTTCACAATTTAGTATTTTGGTATTTTTTAACAAATATTGACCTATGGAAAACTAATTCGTAACAATTCAAAACTGTACAAGAAATAACCAGAGAATTCCGAATTTGAATGCTTACTTTTGCTTTTAACTAAGAAATAAACTTCATTTACTAATAAAATTAACTGACAACTAAATTCCTTCTTTTTTTCTATACATCTCTTTAGCTTTGATTAATATGTTTTTTTCTGTCTCTTTCTATCTAGAAAATGCTGGCTTGAATCCTCCTTTGTTGGCATCCGACCTGTCGAATCCCCACAAACTCCAATTATTGAAAATTCTACATTTAGCAACGCATCAACTGCTGTATTAAATAATAGTTTTCACAATAATACAACATCAGCAACATCATCAATCCACTCCAGTATTGGTATAAATAATGTGACAACAACCGAAGGTTTAAGAATTAATGGAGTTGGTGGTGAGTCAGCGATACTTATATAATAAAAACAAAATGAAAATAAAAATATATATAATTTTAGTTTAAAAAAAAAAACTAAAAAAATTAGAAAGTAGAATTTTTATTTTTAATAAATAAATATATTTTTGTTTAAATAATCAAATATTTATACAATTACAAAATAAACAAAAATATAAATATAATTATTATGACTATATTAAAATTATTATTATAATTATTATTAATTAATCTCACACCATCCTCCCATATCGCTGTCACTTAAATAATTTTGTTTTTCTTAATTTCTATTTAATATCCTTTCATATTGTGTTTTATATAAATGTTATCATATTATTTAAAAATTTTATTTAAAAATAAAATTTTCTTTTAAATGTAGTTTTAATTATCATTGATTTTTTAATTTTTAATAGAAGAAAAATATTATAATATATTTTCATTTTTTTTTTTATTTTGTAAAATAGCTTTTAAGTTTTTCATTAAAATCCTGACAAAATAAATTATAATCTACTTTCATTTTATACACAAAAAAAAATATAATATAAATATATACATAGTAGAAAAAAAATCAAGCTTCATGTGCTTTAATTTGTAGATTTGCTTTAAATTTGTATTTAAACAAAAAAAAAATTGTAAAAACTTGTCTTTCTAATAATATTATAATGTTTGTATTTGTATTTTTGATAGAAATTAAATTAATTCTTTTACACAAATATTTTTTTCAGTGAATGTGGAATGCAATTTTGCACTTGTTGTGCTTCTTTTAATTATTTTGCGATTATTGTTCTTTATATGAAATATTTTTGTTTTTGGTTTTATAAAAAAAATAAGGTCTTCGTCCTCTCGATTTCAGAAAAAATAGTTACGGTGTAACCATAACCTTAAAAACGAGAATCATTAAAAATCTTTTGTATACGAATATTAAAAAAAAAAAATATATTCTTATCCTCTTTCCACAAAGTTACGGATTCTTGTAAATTTTTATTTACTTTTTTTCTTTATTTTTATTTTTTTGGTTAATTTATTTTTTGACAAATAAAAGTTTTTCAAAGAACCCGTCGACTTCAATCGAAGAATGATTTTCGTTTCCAAACATTTATATGTGCATTGCAATCATTAAATTTGGCTTTAAAATCCTATACAATTTACCATCCATTAAAACTAAATTTAATTTTAAAATAAAAATTTAAATAAAAGATGAATTTTCTAATTTGCGAGCGCGATGGTAAATTAGAGGAATTCGTCGAGAAAATTAAATCCTGAGCTCATTTATTTATTAAAAAAGTTGTGTTTCGAAGACGAAGTTGCGAGTAGAGGTTTATTAGAAGATGTTTTTTTTTTTTGTAAAACAAAAAATCACCAAAGCTGCCTTAACATTTTTTCGAGAAGACAAACAATTAATTAAAAAATGATCGACGAGTATAAGATTGTGTTTTGTTTTTCTTCTTCAAATCTAATCAAAAGGAAAATTACTGTTTTATGCAACACATACGAGCATACAATGAGAGGATAGCTAAAATTAATTAAATAAAAAAAACCTGTCAATCTATTATTCTTATTATTTATATTATAAATTTTTATAAAAATTTATTATTATTTATTAGTTTTAATAATATTATTATTGATTTTTAAAAATAATTAAAACAAATGAACGAATGTTAATATAGCGACATAATTTTTTTTTGATAATTTTATTTGAAAAATAAATAAATGTAAATGTTTCAATTATGTATACAAAAATTGTTTATTTTCAGTTTTATTTTTGGTCTTTGGTTTTAATTATTTTCTTAATCGAAATAAATTTGAATAGATTTGTTTAGATTTTGCGACCAATTTGTGTTAAACTAAGTTTTAACAGCTCTACAATAAATTGTTCTCTCCAAACGTCATTGCACAGGTTTCAGAACCTGTTTTGTATGTTGTTCAAAAATAATTGTATTTGAGAAAACTCACACAACAATAGACATAGTTTTTAGTGAAATAAAATCGTTAGTTAAACTATTCATCATGCTTCAAGTACCTATCTATTGCATACGCTTCACGCTTTTTTGTTCAAATTATTTTCACTGCATCGATTGCAAAGGTTCTGTACCGAACAAATAGATGAAGAAGTGGACATTTGGCCCCTCATATACGGGGAATAACTGACCTTATATGACCATGAAGTGATCTTTCAAACAGAGTTAGGAAGTAATAATAAAAAAAAGTTCAATTTCAATTACTTGTAATTGAATTCTCCGAACACTTTTTCGATTATTTTTGAATGTAATTGAAGAAATTCAATTACTAATTACAAGTAATTGAAAAGTGTCAATTACTTGTAATTCAATTACATCAATGTAATTGAAGTAATCATCGAAAAATATGTAATGATTTTTTTTTCAGGAATCATTACACAAAATTACTTGTTTTGTCAGTTAAATTTTTCCCTTCAGTATTAAGACTCTGTACGTGTGTTGTACAGTATGTTATTAACATATATTTTATTTACTTTCATCAGGTTTTATAATTACTGCCGTCTTTATATCCTTTAAAAAAAAATTAAATTAATAATACAAAACGGGCAAATTTCTCGTTTTGTTTTTGTCTATTTATACTAGCTAAGCAGTTAAAATAGCTTTTTATTTGTATTATTATAATGTTTGAATAGTAAAACATGTAATTAAATACAGCCCAAGTAATCAATTACCTAAAATGTAATTAACACATTGCTTTCCTTCAATTACTTCCAAAAACCTATTACTATTTTTAATTACATGTAATTTTTAAGTAATTTTTTTCAATTACAATGACAAGTAATGGGAATGTGTGTTTTTTCAATTACAATTAAGTGTAATTGTAGTTGAGGAAAGTTCAATACTATTTACATGTAATTGAAATAAATTACAAAAAGTAATCATTATTTCCCAACTCTGCTTTCAAATGGCATACTTAATTTTTTGGAATGACCAAATGGGGTGGCAAAAGTTTTTTTTTTGTGACCTTGAAACGAATTTTGAAAACTCATAGAAAAAAAAACTATGACTGGCCAATACTGTAAATACTACTTATTTATCCGGGTCCCGATCCATGGAGGGTCTCTGCCTGAGATATTGCGGTTTTCCATCGGTTGCGGTCCCTCGCACGCTCCCTCCAGTCATCGAGGCCAAGCGTTCTTGCGTCGGTCTTCCTGGGCGTCTCGAAGCTGGGAGCTGGGATTCGAAGATTTTTTTTTGCTAGAGCGTTGTTGTCCATTCGCTCTATGTGGCCGAGCCAGTGTAGTCGACGTGTTTTGGCTCTTTGGACTACATCCATACCTTGGTACAGCTCGTATAATTCACGATTGAATCTTCTCCTCCAATCACCCTCCTCGCACATTGCACCAAATATCCACCGAAGAATTTTTCTCTCGAAAGTGCCCAGTATCAATTCCCCTTTGTTACTTATAGTCCAGCACTCGGCGCCCTAAAGTAGAACTGGTAAAGTTAGCGTTTTGTATAGCATGCACTTTGTCTTTGGGGAAAGGAGTTTTGAACCCATTTGTTTGGCCGAAGCGAAGTAGCAGCGATTCGCTAGGGTGATTCTTCGTCGGATTTCCACTAAGGTGTCTTGCGTGGGGTTGATGTTTGATCCGAGGTAGGTGAACTCCTTGACTACCTCGAAATTACTGCTACCAACATTGACGGTTTGTCCTAGGCGATGGACAGATGAAGCTTTGTTTGTTGATAGCATATACTTTGTTTAGTCCTAATTCACTTCAAGACCAATGAGTTTCGCCTGTTCATCAATAGTTGTGAATGCTTCTAGAACAGCTAGTTTGGAGCGACCGATGATGTCGCATAGTCAAGCAGTTCCGAAGACCTGTTGAAGATAGTGCCTTCACTCAATTACTGTAAACAGTTGACCTTTTTTCACGATCTAGAAATCTTTCGGATGGTATACTTTTTTTAAATTACCCTCAAATGAGGTGCCAGAAATCGCGCGTCACCTTGAGAAATTTTAAGCCATTATTACAAGTTATCTAGGGCTGACCAATTTCTAGGTCTAGTTGACCTTTTCTGACCAATTAGATGGCATCCTCAAATGTCAAATTTCCCATATATGAGGTGCCAAAGGTTCAGAGCCGAAAAAGTGAGTTCTTAAAACCCTGTTTACATCGCAGTAATATCATATATGACATTTTGTAATTAAGAAATTCTGATAAAATATTGCCACGTTTCCATGAGGGGATCGTTTCATGAAAGTGATATTTTTTCTTCTATTTTGATAAATTTGAACTAGCAAAAATAAACATAATAAATAGTAGATTCGAGCCTGCCTAGCTTTCGGTTGACGCAAGAGCTAAAATAAGTTCGAAAATTATTGAACAATGAATTCAAGTTAAATAATTATTATTATCCAACAAAGAATACTTAACTTCGGTTTTAAACCTTTTTCTACACTTGATTTAAAAACCTTGTGATAATGTCAGCTTTTACCCTAAAAGTATAGCTTTCGATTGACAATATTAACTGAATACAAATTTTAGCTTAATCAGACCAATGGTCATTACCCGAGCAACCAAAAATCAAAATTCAAATTCAAAAGCGGTGGGTGAAAGTTTAAAGCGCCGCTCATTCAAGAAATCGGGATTTGGCAGAAAAATTTACAGTCACTTCCAAAATTATTCGGAAAGAAGTTTTTTTTTAAACATGACGTGTTTTATTATGCATATTTTTTGTGATTTCTGATCTGATGACTTTTTTATTATAAAGATTCTTTTATGAAACAGAAACTTGAAATTAGATTAACTGTAAGTGTTTCTCACCCCCAGTTTCACAGTCTGGTTTAAACCTTGAACTGCGTTCAATTGTTCTGCTGAACTGAAGTTTAAAACAAAAGGGGAGCTTAAACTCTTACTGTGAAACTGGGGGTAATATTTAAAAATAAGAACATAAGAAAACAGATTAAGTTTATATGATTTAAAGTTGTCGTTCACAAAAAAATAGTTATAATAAAAAACTTGTTAAATAAAACTTTTTACTCCGAATAATTTTTTGAGTGACTGTAGATCCGCTTCATTCCTATGAACACGAAAGAAATATTCGGTTTCGTTACTTCTATCAATATTGTATTAAAATTCAGATACCTACTACATTAATCCTTACAGTAAATATTTTGAAAATTTAAAAATTGGAATAAGAATTGTTAAAAAAAAAGATTCAAATTGTATTAAATTTTGGAACTTTTAGAAACCAAAACAAATTTTAAATTTAGCTATCAAGAAGAGAGGGATCACCAACCAGGCTAAATTTTCTTTTACAGCTTTTTGTTAAACTTTCTTTTTTTTAGTTTCAATATTATATTTAATTTTTAAAAAGATTTAAAACCAAGCATGGCTCCGTAGTCAAAATTAAAAAAAAAAAAACCATTTTAAATGCCTTCGATAGCAAAAACGCTTTGGCTTTTTTATTAATACAAAAACTTAAATATAACAAAACACTCAAATTTATACTCTACACCCATCCTACAATAATAATAATTGTAATTGCGTCTTCAGCACATAGAAAAAATTTTACACTAAAATTAAGACACATAAGCCTAAAACTATATAAAATTTAAAATATTTTTACAAAATTGAACCAAGAAAATCATAGAAAAAAAACTACTATTGAGGGCCTAATATGAGAATAATTAGAAACAGGTAATGTATTTTTAATGTTTATTAACACACCATTTAGTTGAAAGGCCAAATCCAAAATACTTTACACTTAAAACAAAGCTTTTTCTACACAATTATGCTGAGTTAAAAAAAAAATAAAACGTTTCCGCTTTAAATTTTTGCAAAAAAAAAATGGTTTGGCTTTTATGTGTTTATATTTTGTTTCCTTAATTTTGTGATTTTTATTGTTAAATGTAAAAAAAGATATTTCAGTTTGTTAAAGTTCATATTTTAAACAAAAGAGTTCATACAGTTAATAGCATTTTTTCTTATAGAAACTTGTTTTTTCTAATTGTCATTAAAAAAAATTGGTAAAACTGCTCATTTTATATACGAGTAGCTATCTACTTCTACATTAACCGGTACAACCATAGATCATAGAATTCGTCAGATCCTACATTGCAAACAAGGGCAGCTGCGATTTCAGACGAAAAATACTCAAATATCGTTGAATCAATCTTCGCAAAATGCACGAAACATACCTTTGAACTTTGCACTTTTATCTGAGATTCAGTAAGATTTGCCCCAAATCTTCTTCAAATCTCGAAGATTTAACATACAAATTTATTTCGTAAATCTTGAAAATTAGAAATTTAATCCTAGGACAAATTCATTTACAAGTCGAACTTATCTCTTCTTATACGGCGCTGAAGGATTCATTAAAGGCTAAATTCAGTTTTATTGTTTGACACAAATGAAACATTCTACCACACTTTCACTTCATAACAAAAAACGTCACACCAGGTTAGTTCCACAAAGGGTTTGAAACAGTTTCAGACCGCCAGATTTAATGCAAGCCCGTTCCACGGTGATTCCACCGCACAAAAAGATTGAAAGAAGATTTACTTTGACAGCTCCTTTCAAATTGCAAATGGTACCTCTGTTCTATAATTTTTTTTTTCAAACTGTTTCAAATGGTTTCGGACCGCCAGATTTAGTTCGGGCCAGTACAATATTTCACTTGTGGAACTGTTTTGCACTAAATCAGGCGGTCTTAAACTTTTTAAAACTCGGTGCGGAACACACCAAATTTTTGGTAGTAAACGAACAGGCCTAAAGCCTGATTACAAGATTTGTTTTTTCGTTAGTTTCGTCTTTTTAAGAGATACGTACTTTCGTAATTACTCAAAATTGAAAAAAACGATAATAATAGTTAAAAATATATTTTAAAATCACTTCTTGTTCATTTAAATTATAAAAGTCAATACTGAGCTAGCTTATAAGCATCTTATAAGCATCTTATAGCCTCGATTCATTTATCAGACTATAAACGTCAAAGTTCAAGCGAAAGCAATCTTAAAATATTTATACGTGTTTTTGTTTTTTCGTTTCGCCAACATTTCTGCTCTACTCATTCAATGAGCCAGAAAGACGAAACACGAAATAACCGAAAAAACGAATCGTGTAATCAGGCTTCTAAAGCGGCGTTTAGACCTTCGGTAGGTGTTTATAATATCGAACACGAAAAACGAAGAAATTCATTGCCTTTGAATATTGGATGAACTTTGTTCCTTGTTTGTGGAAAAACGTTCACCGAATTAAGAATGAAGCCCTAAATGCAGCTTAATTTACAATCTCGGATGACAATTCAGTTCAAGGAATGTAGGTATGTGATTGAAACAGGGATGTTAAATTCGGTCTACCACGAATCGGATGAACTTTTATAATCAGAACTGTTGATTCATAATCCTGGTATTAGCGGAACAAAATTTCTAAAAGAAGACTACAAAATACTTCAAGGAAAATCACTCAACCAATAACTCAAGATATGATTTCCGAGCTTGACTTGACTGAAATGACGTATATATATTTAGATCTGTCATATTGACATTCTTTGTGCCTTTAACTGTGAAAGTAAATTTTGTCATTTGTCCAGTTTATATTTCTTGAGCGCTCAGTATTTTTCCTCAATTTTTTGACAGAGCAGGAGAATAAAATATAAACAGTATTCCTCACATAGAAGTCAAAACAACTCTCTTTTTCTTTTCTTCTTATAGAATTTACTGAGACAAAAAATAATTGAGCAAGGGAATCCAAAAAATTTCAGTCCCAGTTTTTAAGGGGAAAAGTGAGGAATTTTTGAGAGGAATCCTGTTTATATTTCTGAGCGCTCTGAGTCCTCTGAGATCTCAGAAATATAAACTGGCTAATTGTGTGCATGATCTTTGTTAATCAGATTAGTACAAACTTCATTCAAGGTAAAAAACAGTTCTGACATTTGCAACAAAATAATAGCTGTCAGTTTTAACGTTAACATAAACTTATTCCGTTTGTTATGGCGGACAAAAAACCAAATGAAATGTAAACCAATTCTAAATATAAAACACAGGGATATTTTTGACAATTCTTCAACAGTTGTACAACAAAACTATTAAACTTTTGTTTACATTGAAATTTGTAAATTATTTATGTGTATTAACAAGGTATGTTTGTTTGCAATTATGTGTCATTTAATTTGTATTTTCATCACATCTGTCTATAAAAACGCCACAAAAAAATACATAAAACCTACAAAATTTTTGGAACATTTTTTTTCTATTTTTAAAACCGATTGTTGCTCTTTTTCCTATAATAAAAAATATTAACATTAAAAATAAATATTTATTATGCTCGAATAAAAAAAAAAACATTAACTAACTATAATCTTCCAGTTCACATCTATTTTCATTGCTTCTAAGCTGCTCATACGTTCTCAGTGCTTCCATTTTTTGTATATGTTCTATCAATAATTAAAAAAAAATGTAAACTTTGTTAAAGTTAAAAAATATTAAGTTTTTGCTTTAGTCTGAGATAGCCCATTCTACTTAAAAAAAAAAGACAAAAACCCATCCATTTGCATTTTGTTTTTCTTTTTTTTTCTGTTCCAATTCCTTAGCGCCAGAACGTACGATGAGCTCAGCATCGCTAGAAGATGTATTAGCCTCGCTATTGGGATTACCAACGACGCAGGTGCCGGCCACCAATGAAACATTCAGGTCCACAGGTATGAACCTGTAAGTTTTGTTCCAAAAAACAGACAACAAGAAAACTATTATTTTAACATTTTTTGTTTAGTTTTTAATTTTATTGTTAAAAAAAAAAAACTATAAATACAACATTAAAAGACGACATGTTTTTCTATGTGTATCTATGTGTGTGTATTTTTGTTTGAGTTCATCTGTGTGTTAGATGGGGGCAAAAGTTAAAATCGATCGAACATCTAACTCCATCTATTGGAAACGAAATGAGGATGATTATTAGCTCTGCCCCGCCCACAAGCAAGCTTTTCTTGTCCAGCTTTACAAATTCAAAGAAGACGCAATTACAACAAATTATTTTTTGTTTTCAACATTTTTTAGTTTATTTTAATTTTGCAATGATTTTTTTATTTGCGTGTGAAATTCAGGTGTGTGCAATAGAGGGCGCTGGCCGCATGATCAGCCGATTTTAAGTTTTAGTTTTCTTTTCTCTTGCTCTCTCTTTTCATCGCATATCCAATTATAATCCTTATTTTATTTTGAATGGTCTCCGCGCTTGTTTTCGGAAACTCTTTCTCTTTTCTTATTGCAGGCGATTCAGCTAGTGAGGCTGCCCATACACGCACGACAACTTCCGCTTCGCCAAGCAGCTTACAAGTAGTCGATCAGCAGGCTCGCTTCCGTCGTCGCAGTGAAGGAGACGCCCAGCGTCAGAAGGAACAGCAACAGCAGCAACTGCAAAAGCACCAGCAGGTTTTGGAATTAATTAAAAATCAAAAGCCCCAATCGGCGGCAGCATCCTCATCCAACAACTGCCATACAGAGCCACCCCGCAGAATCAGTCTGGACTCGAGCGAGTCAAAAACCACGTCAGAGCTGCAGATTAAATGCCGCAACACCAAATGTGACCAGGCTGCCACTCCAGTCGACGCCAAAAAATTTTACAAGAGTTGTCACAACTGCTCCCATCTCTATTGCTCCCGCGAATGTCGACGCATCCACTGGGAAAAGCATCGCAAGGCCTGTCTTCATTCTCGAGCGTCCAACTTATGTCGGCAGGTTCTGTCCACCTGCAAAGATGACGTCGATACTCAGCGACACCTTAGCCTCCTCGCTCGCAAAGGCTACCTCTCCCAGGGCCGCGGTGTGGTCCGAGCGCTATTTCGCAGCGCTGAATCGGCTGAAGGCTTTATCAAAAATGGCTTCCAGTGCATGGGAGAGGCGTCATACGTTCGTTGGCCTGACCTAATGCCAGCCGAGATGGGACTGGAACTGTATTCGGAACTTCTCAAACTCAGTACCGAATACAAACCCGACTCAAAGATGCTTATATACGTGGCAATTTGTGTGGTGTCCGAAGCTCCAGGCAGTTCCACAGCAGCTGTCAAATGGGAACGTCAGCTGGTGTCACGCTGTGCCAAATTGAAGTTGTGCAAATCCATCCTTACGGAATTAGAGAATTCACAACAGCAGATTGTTATGGTGCCCGAACCAGCAACCGAGATACTCATTCTGACATTTAACCCTTCAAAATGTTCCAATCCATCTCAGCGCGAGGTCATCCTAACGAATATTTTGACGATTCTCAGTCGACGTGGTGTCATGCTGAAGAAACACTACCCCGAAATCCATTTGCGATTGCAGACTTATGCTGATGGACAAACGGATCGTTTTAATGCGGTGACTTTGCATCCTAGAGACTCACAAACTGGACAGGGCTTCGTTTGCATTATAATGCCATTGCAGAGTGATGGCGAAATTATTAAGATGCCATGCTCAGATGGTGGAAATAAGGTCAGTACGATTGATGTGGGTGAGGAGCTAATGGAGAGTTGATTAAACTTGTAAGGTGCTTTTTTGTTCTCAACAACAACAAAAAAAGCACCTCTTCTTCGATATTCTTTAAGAAACAATAATTTGAGATTATATACATAAATATGTATGTAGGATATAAGATTTTGTATTTGTTAGTCGTGTGTCTTCCAGATGCATTCCGCATTTTTTGACATCTCTCTACCAATATATCTACTTATAGATTCATAAAATTAATTAGGACATTTTCATTAGTAACGTCATCCATTTTTATAACGATTCAAGATCGTATATCTTTTTCTTCAAGGGAAAATGCTTTTTTAAGCTTAGCACGCTCCTGATGTGAAATTAAATTTTTCTGTAGTCTCAAACATGGGGAGAAAAAAGTTTTGAGACTTTTTGATGATCCGATAAATAGGACTTAATGATGATGATTTAATCTTTTTAGGCAAACCTTATCCACGCGACATTTTTGTGGAGACTTTATTTGTAGATTTTTTGTTTTGCTATAAATTCCCAAAAAATAAGTGATAGGGTTCACGTAAAATGCTTATATCTTGAGTTTTATTTAAAGGACCATCAAGATTGTGGTGTTTATGATTAGAAAAACTGACAGAGCATCATATCCGATTTTGAAAAATAAATTAAAAAAGGTTATAACCCTGAAAATAAGAAAGGGGATCTATCACTTTTTACTCTCCCCACCCCTGCTGGAAAAAAACCTGCCAGACTTTGTTATTCGATATCACGATGTAGCGATAACCCTCATTCTTCGATTTTGGTTAGACATCAACTCCCAAAGTTGGTTGTCGGCGCTTAGACTATCATTTTTCCACACACATGCAGTTAATGTCTTTTGAAAAAAGAATGGAGACCTCTTCAAATAATTTTGTTTAAGACTAGTACGCTGCTAATGCTAAACAAAAAGTCCCCTAATTGGTGAGAGTCAGTTTCGTTAAGTGTTGTCTCATTTATAATGACTTGGGCTCTGTTTACACTCGAACATGGTGCTAGTGATTTTTAATAAATAAAAGAAAATATTTTGCATAACCTAAAAAAAAACTTACAGGTGATGGAAGCATAGCTTCCGAAATGCATTTAAGTTATTCAAAATAATTTCTTTTATTTATTTCATGAAAAAACACGTTAAAAATCTCCAATATCAAATCAATTTATTTTATTTGCCAAAAATTTGGTCTCATCAAAATTAAATGTACTACACAGAAGATTATTTCTATTTTCCGTTTCATCTCTTGTTGGGATGTCAGAGATGTCTCTCCGCGATTATATCTTGACAGAGATCTCTGACATGAATTTTGACAGATAAAGATGTTTTTGCTCATTTTCTCTCATTATTTTGTATCCTTATGCCAGTGTTGAAGTTAATCTCTGCATTTACGTGTGGCAATTAAGTTTTTGTATGTTATTTGGTGTAATTTTGGGTTTCGTGATTTGAAATAGCATAATATGATTTTCGCCCAGCGCAGATAAAGACAATGTTCGATAAAAATATCTAATATTTATTTGGAGAGAAATTATCTCCTTTGGAGCCGAGGTGTTATGAATGTTCAAGAGCAAAGCTATACAAGCGAATTTTTACGAATTTTCAAATATTGGATATTTAAATTTTTTCAACTAAAAAGGTCTTTTCAAGATGCGAAAATTTGAAGTTTAAGTGAATCAAAACAAACTTAACGAAACTTAATTTTCCACCACAAATCGAAAAAAGATAATTTTAGATTTTTTTATTTAGTAAGAAAGCTGTCAAATCAATGGTGGTAGAAATCCAGCTGCAATTGATGCTATCAAGTTAAAGATTTTGTTGTAATTCAAGTTCTTTTTTCATCTGTCAAACTTAAGGTCGTACGAAATCAAATCACGTATATTTGGGTTTTTTTAAATTTTCGTCAAGTTTCGCTTACTCTTGCTTTTCCTAGTGAGGAGGACCGAGAACTAAGCTCTAATTCATTCAGTAGTTAAGGCACCTGTTATGACTTGCGATTCGCCAAGTCAAACAGTCAAATGTGACTATGTGAAATTACCGATTGCGACTCGCCTGAATTAAGTTCGCCTTAATTGACAAAAAATTAGAAAACTTGAATTTCACACAGTACTTCTAGCAAACATTCGCCTACATCGTCGATTTCTAACTTAAATTAAGTAAATTAAATAATTAATTAAATTAAATTTCGTAATTCTTGGTGACTTCGAACAAACTCGAAGTTTTTACTTTGAAAAGTCGAACGTTCGAGTTGAAGGTTAGACTCGGCGAATCGCAAGTCATAATAAGGGCCTAAATGAAAGTAGCAATAAAGTGAATATAAAATAATTTTATTCTTGTTTTAGAATTATCAAAAAATCAAAAGTTTTTCATAAAAACTACCCTAAACTAAGACCAAAGTGTAGAACTAATATCATCAAAGTATAAACTATATTCCTTTCATCTTATCTTTGAACTTGTAAACTAAAATGACAAAATATAAACAAAATTGTAAAAATTATTTATCATCTTAAAGAATATCGACAGCTACATAACTACATCAATAATTATAAAAAAAAATTAAAACCAATACAAAACAAAATATAAAGATAATCTATAAAGCTTCATAAAAACAAACATTTTAAATAAAATCTATAACTCAACATGTCCTTCTGTGTATAATCGGCTAAGAGAAAATAAAAACAAAAACAATATTATTCATTAAATATTAAGTAATTTGTACTAAAAACAAAAAAAAATAAAATTTTGAATAATTTCATAATGCCTTATTAAATTTATATTAAAAAAAATATTTTATGTTTATATTTTTAACTTATTTATTGATATTGTTAAAACAATATCAAACAAAAATTATCCTAAAATATTAAAGATACATATATTTAAAAATAAAACGTACAATATGAAACATCTCATTTCTCCTAAAACTATTTAACAATAAAAATTATTTAAATTAAATGCTTTAATCTTTTTTGTTATAGCGAAAAAAATATTAAAATAAATAAAATTACATATTACTCTGTATGTGAGCGAATTTTTTGTCTTATTAAGCTTAAATTTTAAATCAAATTTATATAATAATTTCTATTTACAAAAGAAAAAAATTTAAGATTAAATACATTTTATATAGGTAAAATATTTATTTAAAATTTATTTGATATATTAAATACAAAATATTTAAGTAAATTAAAAATTTTAAATAAAATGCTTAGCAAAATTTTAGGAAAATCGAATGAATATACACTATTATTGTCAGCCAATGATCAAAATACATCAAATTCCTGAATAAATATATAAACTAAATAATTCTTAAATATTTAAAACTAACTTAAATAAAAGAATTGTAATAACTTTAAATATAAAAATATTGCTTAAGATATAAGAATATAAAAAAAGAAACTAAATTGATGAAAAGATGAATAAGTTTAAGTAAATACCTATATTTTTTTTGTATAAGTTTAGTTCTTAAAGATAAAATATATAAAATTTAACACAATGCATTATTTATGATAGTAAATGAAGGGCTGGCTGGCGGGGAAGAACGATCAAAGTCAATTTAAGTCGAAAATTGAGATTCATTCATACCATCTTCAGGTCTCTTAAAAAACAAATCGAAACGTGGAACGATTTTGAAAAGAATGATAACGGTTAGAATTAAAATACAGAGGTAAAGATCATAAGTGCCGCGAAAAAACGATCAAGGTCCATGTCTTGACAGCTTAAAACAAATAATCAAGGTCACACACCTGTATTTATTGTATATTTACCTCTCAATAGGAGCATTGGAATTATTTTGTTTTTAACTGGTTGTTAAGAATGATTATTATTATTTTGCCTGAGTTAATAATTTTTGACTAGGGAATTTTAAATTTAAGTTCTGCAAATTCGGAAAAATTTGACTCTAATCGTTATTCCCCGCTGACTTTCAAATATATAAATATAGAATATATTGTAAAAAAAAACTAACAAACAATAATTATTTCTATGTAGTTAAAATAAAATAAAGCTATTCGCGCTAAACTCATGATCATCCAAATTATATTTATTATAAGTTTGACTTATTTATATTTAATTACTTATGTATGAAAAATAAAATTAATTTACTAAATATATAAGTTTATAACTATGAATAGAAAAACAGAGTTTAATTTATACTCATAAAGAATACCAAATAATATAAAAATAATAATCTTTTTATTAAATGAAGATGATAAGAAAAACAAATATGAAGGTGTTTTAAATAAAATTGTATGTATGATAAAATTGGCGGATTTTTTATTGGGAAAATCATTTGAAGACCATTGATTGATCTAGTTTAATATTTCGAGAGTTTCAATTCCCCAAAAATTTAATTTTAACGGATCGTAAGTATTGATATTGTGTAGGTGATTAATCAAAATCAGATCAAAACAAAAATTGTTGTGTTTATTCATACTACGTGAAAATCTGAGCGAAGCTACATTCTTGATACGAGACACTAACCTATTCTTTTGTCAAACTCTTAGTAGTATATATATATGTATAAAACTCTATAAATTTCATAAACTTTTTTTTTATTACTTGGGTTGGAAACACGAAATTTTGAAACGAGTCTTTATAATATTTCTTATTCCTTTGACCCCTGTCAAATTTTAAATAATATTCTGAACGAATTTTAACGAAACTCTCCGGGAATATTATAACGATTCTCACACTTGTACCATAAGGACTCTCGAATGAACTATAATGACTCTTGAAAGAAAAAGCGCCATCTTCCGGACTATAAACTTCTAGAAGCAGATACTAGAACCTTTAAGCTATTTCGGGAAACTGTGTGATGGGTATAAAAGGACATGTTTGAACGGCAGTAGACGCAGTTTTATTTAAATCGTGAATTAGTAAAGTTGGTTGCAATAAAAGTGAAGAGTAAAAATGGTAATTTAATTTCTGAATAGTTGGTTGCAATAAAAGTATAGACTAAAAATGGTGATTTAATTTCAGAATAGTTGAGTGGTGAATAATAATTTGTTTTGTAGTAAGAAAGCAAAATATTTTGATTTACGAAATAAATAAGTGGAAGACTAAAGTAAATAAGTTTTATTAACGAACCTGAGCAAATAAAACAATATTATAAAAATTCAATACATCTGAAATATTAGACAACCGTGAAACTCTAAACGAGGCCTTATGACATTCTTGCTAAGCGACTATAAACTAGTTTCCTGATGTCAACATCAAACCTAATTCTGAACGAATTTTAACGAAACTCTTCATGAATTTTATAAAAACTCTCTTGAATACTTCCGAAATATTAGACAGCAGCGAAACTCTGAACGAGTCTTTATAATATTCTTGCTGAGAAACTATAAAATAATCTGCCGATTCTACCATAAAACCCATTAGTTTGTAATTCTTAACGAACTTTTACAAGACTCTACGACTTTCTTATTATTCTCTTGTATTCCTTGGTAACACTAGACAGCTACGAAACTTTGGACGAGTCTTAATAATATTTCTTACTCGAGACTAAATCCACCAAAAAACCTAATCTTTTTTCAAGTTCTGATGGGTCTTAAATGTTATTCTGAATGAATTTCAACGAAACTTTCCCTGCGTTTCATTCAAATTTTCTTAAATACCTCCAAAATATTAGACAACCAACCGTTTAACTCTGAACGAGTCTTTATAATATTTTGGCTGAGAGACTATGATCTAGCCTTCCGATACCGCCATAAAACCTATCTAATCGTGATTTTGAACATATTTTAACGAAACTCCACGAACTTCATACAAATTCTTTTAAATTATACCGAAACCCTTCAAAACCGTGAAACTCTGAACGAGCTCTTATGATATTCTTGCTGAGAGACTCTGCAACAAATCTTACGATTCCACCGAAAACCTATTCTTTGGTAATCTGAATGAATTTTATAAAAATTCAATTAATGTTCCCCTAGTCGAAATTTAGAATCAGACATTTGAGCAAGATTATATTAACTAACCGAAATCAGAAGAGAGCTGAAATGAAATGAAGGCCTTAGCTCAAATTCATATTCGAAGGGTCACCCGCTGATCACGACTTAAGGGCCAGCAAGGACGGTATCAACGTAAGTTTTTTCAGCAAAATTCCATCAAGTCAATAAGCACTTGGGATAGGCTTTAGGTCATCAGAAAAGTTGCATGCTTACTTTTACGCTGTCCAAGGAAGCGCTGCGACGGCATGCCCAAAGCGTCAATACGGCTCCAAGCCAAACTCTTCATATTTCTTCAGCCCTCCCTTAATAACCTTAGTAAGCTTTCTGACTTAAAAATTCACTTATATTCCTCGGAAATACTAAGCGACAGCGAAATTCTGAACTATGATATATTCTTACCAAGAGATTTTGAATGAGAGTTACGATTTTTGATTTTTAATTCAGAACGGATTTTTACGAGTGTTCACGAATTTCCTACAAATTTTAGTATATTCCTTAGAAATACTAGACAACCGTGAAATTCTGAACGAGTTCTTTGATATTTTAACTAAGAGAGTCTGCAAGAGTTCAGCTATACCGCCCAAAAACCTATTACTTTGTATATCAAACGAATTTTAACGAAAATCCCTACGAATTTCATACAAATTCTCTTACATATTTACATATGTTTCTCCATAATACTAGACAAGCCCAGAACTCTAGGCGATCTTAAATGATATTCTGTAAATGAAACCCTGAACGAGATTTACGATTCCACACATAAAACCTATTTATTTTGTTTGGCAAACTCTGAACGAGTTTTAAATTCGATTATCCTGAACGAACTTAACGAAACTGTTCACAAATATACTAAAAAGTCACAGAAATATTAAGACCTATAGTAAAAATTGTATTTTTTTTTTAACATAACCCCGATTTTCACAAAAACCCTTTCTTTTGTAAAACTCTAAATGAGTTTGAATTCAATTATGAGCGAATTTTGACGAAACTCTCCGTATTTGTTGTTGACTTTTTATACACTCAATTAAATAATAGGATTTTTTGTACATACTGTAAAATTCTCTCAAGTTCGTTAATAAAACTTATTTACTTTATTTAAACTTCCACTTACTTATTTCGCAAATCAAAACACTTCCTTACTACAAAACAATTTATTATTCAGCACTGAAATTAACTCACCAGATTTGCTTCTCACTTTACTTTTATTATAACCAACTTTATTCATTCACGATTAAAAATAAACTGTGTCTGCAGTTGATTAAATATGTCCTTTTATACTTGTCCACACAGGTTCCCGAACTAGCTTGAAGGTTCTAGTAATTGCTTCAAGAGCCTTCCATAGGGGAAACTTCCCATACATTTACCTTTGTCGAGCTTTCATTTTATCATTTAGTTCCAAAAATTTCAGAAGTTCACCAAAGCTCTCCGTAGATGGGTTTGTACCATGTATAATCCGGAAGATGACGCTTCTTGATTCCAGAGTCGTTATAGTTCATTCGTGGAAAGCGTTACAATAAATGTATCAAAAGCTGTCTTTTATTATCTTCTATCGGGATCAAGATCTGGATTAACTTGCAACACGTAGTACAAAAACAAAAAAAATGGACATTTTCAAAATGTTTTAGTTGCAGGTGGTATAAATGGGAGAAAAATATGGAAGTTTAAATAGATTTAATAAGTTTAACTAACGAACGAAAATACTAAGCAAATTTTAAACCTAGCGCAGTAAAGTTTCCCTCGGTAAACAACAAAAACTCCCAGAAAGAGTCGATAAATAAGCCAGAAATTAAGTGGCGTTTGCTGTTGTTTACTGAGGGAAATTTTACTGCGCTAGCTATAGATTTCCCAATGAAACACACCTATTATAAAACTAGTGCATTAAAATTTCCCTCGGTAAACGACAAACAAAAATAAGGAAAATGTCGATAAATAAGCCAGCAATAAAGTGGATTTGTTGTTGCTTACCGAGGGAAATTTGACTGCCTAGCTATGCTAACATGACGTTATAAGAACAAGTACAGAGGAACAGACACGTACGACCCAGTAGTTCATTTTATTTAGGTATTTATGTAAATGGTGAAATATTTATTTATTATTTATTTATATTAATATTAAGAATATACAAAAAAAAATTAAGAAATCACTTACCATTTGCGTAATTTTAAAAAAAACTTCAGCCAACCTGCAAATGGCTTACTTTTTTTCCCTCGCTGGCCGGCACTCTTTTTTAGCACTAAAACACTATTTTTTATAATAAAAAATACAAGTCACACACAAAATACACCATATATTTTACAACAAAACGTTTAAATGCAAAAAATTACAAAGAAAAAAATATTTGTTTTAATAAACCGATAAACCGAAAATTTCGCGATCCAAAAACAGTAAATTTTTCTTTATAAAAACAAATATTCTATTTCGAAACCAGGTTAATCTACCGCTACAAAAACGACGACGACGCCATTATCACAAACAAACATTTAAGCAAGCACTTTTTTCAATTATTTTAGGTTTTTTTAACACTTCACATTAATATTTAATATTCTTTACTTAAATCGCGGAACAAACAATAAACTGAAACGCACTTGTTGAACTGAACTCATCACAATTTAATTTTAATCAACTTTAACTGAGTACTGGACTCCGATCTGAATCTTTTTCTGCTCACGTCTACACTGTACACTCTTCAAAGTTAAAATAAAAAATGAAATGATCGACTGATGGATGATCCTCTAAGTGTGTTTGAAAGGGAAGAATGTGTGTGCGTGGTTGTGTTGTAATTGGGAGAGCTTTGTTTGAGTGGTTGATGCTTATTGCCTTTGCCAGGCTTTGGCTTTTTGTTGGTAACATCATTTTGTCCTTTGAGAGAAATGCTTTCTTGTTAATTGCAGTTGACAACAGTTGGCAATAAGAGAAATTGTGTGGCTTGGCGAGAGAACTTTGTTTGATGACAAATTGAAATTAAAAGTAGGTTTTTTGTTGTTCTATGAATATTTTGCAAGGAAAACACTGGATATAATATGTATTTTAAATGCAAAATACATATAAATTTGACCGGGTTTATTATTATTATGACCAACAGTGAAAAACGGTGGAGGTTCCGTGATGGCGTGGGGTTGTTTTTCGGCAGCAGGAGTGGGTAATTTAGAAATCATTAACGGAATAATGAACCAGGATGTCTACATTGATATTCTAAAAAAAAATCTGAAGGAAAGCGCCATCCGACTTGGCATCGAAAACAACTTTTTTTTTACCAAGACAATGACCCCAAGCACACTGCTTTAAAGGCGCGTACCTGGTGTCTATACAACTGCCCCAAAGTGATGCAAACACCACCATAATCACCAGACATAAATCTCATAGAGAATCTGTGGGATCATTTGAACAAAAGAATAAGAAAGTTTCAAGTTACAGGCAAAAGAGAGCTGGAACAAAAACTTCTCCAAGAATGGCATGCAATCGAGCCGGATTACACCCTTAAATTGGTGGAATCAATGCCAAAAAGGCTTAATGAAGTCATTAAAAGCAAAGGGTATGCCATTAATTATTAAAAATATATGTTTTAATACGATTTTTAAAAAAAGAAGAATGTGATACTAAAGTCTTATATAATTTGTTAAAAAAAAATAGTTTTGTTTGTTATTACCAGGAATAAATTGTTTTTGTTAAGTTTATTATGGAGTTCGAAGTTTATTTAAACCCAATAAATTTTATTTTTCAATTCCACTTCGTTAATTCACTTTTTTGGGTACTATTTAGTTTAAAAGGCGAGGTGTACGAATATGACTGAGACTGACTGTATTTAATATAGGTAATTATTATCGTACGTAAGTAGGTACCTATTTTGTAAGGCATTATTAGGTTTGCTCGTTGAGCCCTGAAGTAACCCTGAGGTCGGTCACCCAAAGCATTTTTTTGAAAACCTGACGAGCCAATTCTATGTTTTTTGAAACCTAGGGTCCCTGAATTCTCCCTGAAGTAGAACTAGGATTTTAGCCAGGTGAGTTGATGTAAAGAATAAAATGTCAAAGTGACAGGAGCTGTGATGCATTTTTTTTTTTTTTGTTCAATTTTCTAAAATAATGATAAATAGAAATATTAATGCTTTTCAATACAAAATTTGCCCTTTTTTCCTTTTCAATATGGAAATAAACGTACTGTAAGTACTGTTCATTACCCCAAGTGGTTTCTTATAGGGACTCTACGAAGGAGTTTAAATCCCTTAAGGCTTAAACCCTCTTAGCATGCCAGCCAGGTATTCTTTGTCAAAATCTAGTAATTAATTGGCATAGTTAAATTGTTGTTTACTGTAAATATTACAGCTAGCTATAATTATAAAAACAATCTTTGGTAGGAAAGCATTTGCCTTTACTTTCAAGAAAATTTGGTCTCATTTCGTTGGGCATTACATTTCGTGACAAATTTCTTGGGAATTCTGGTATTTCTGGAAATTTAGATTTTAATATGTAGCGTGCCATTGAACACCGTTAGATTTTTTTCTTTAGCTTTATGTCAAAGATCAATGCTTTATACATTTAAGGGACAAATAAGATCATTTATTAGCAGAAAAAAATTGCAGTGTTTTAATTAGTTTCGATGAACGCAATTTGACTAAAGGTCATAAAAATCATAAATTTTATATATTGATCACAAAAAAAAAATACGAAAGTGATAATTCTCTTATTGTTTGTGTTTTCTTTGCTTAAGAAAAAAAGAATAACCATAATGTAGGCAGACCCGAGGCGCGGTCGTTTGGCTGATTTTGTATTCCATTAACTGATAAGTCTGTACTTAGATATAAAGAAAAATATCTCCACTTTTCAGAACTTTTTTAGATGATTTTTAATAAAATCTTTTGTTGAAACACCCTATACAATTGATTTGATAGTGGAGATTTTCAAAAATTTTAAAACTTATAAAAAAAAAAAATATAAACTTAATTTTTTTATTTTATATTAACACAGTAACTAAACCAATTATTTTGTATGAACATGAATACATTTTGTATCTTTTATTTAAAGCACCACTAAATCACTTTTATTTCTGATCACATTTATACCACCTTCCACCTTCTTTTATCCCTCCCTACTTTCTCTTTTTATGATGCGCCTTTATATGTGAAATTTTATGTCCTGAAGTTCGAAAAGTCTTCTTACATACACCACATTGAAAAGGTCTCTCACCTGTATGAATTCGTAAATGTACTGTCAAAACTTTCTGCGATGAATACTTCTTGCCACACACCTGACAGTCGAATGTCTTTCTCTGCGCGTCATGTGTCTGCATATGATTCACCAAGGTCGACATTAATGCAAATTGCCTCGAACAGATACTGCACTGATAAGGCTTTTCTTTTGTATGAGTTCGAATATGACGTTTAAAATCACTGGCTTTGAAGAAAATCTTCCCACATTCAGAGCATTTGTGTCCAGCTTGACTTATCTGTCTGACCGATCGTTCTAGGGATTTCTTGGACGTAGAAGATGTTTTCTTTGAGGTTGTAAGTGTTTCGATAGTCAAATTCTTGTGCTTATGCTTTTTACATTTTCTGACCAATTCGAGTTGAAGGAACTTTGGCGAGAGATTCTTCTCGGGACTTTCAACAACGGCAATATATTGCTTTATCATGGAATTTACAGAGGGTTTTTCTGAAATTTCATCAACATCCATGACGTATTCATCTAGTGGCGGCGGTGGAGGATCAGGACTTGCCAATAAACTCCGGGCGTGAGTTAAAATATGATTCTTGCAATTTTCGTTCGTTTTGAAACGTTCATCGCAGTAGGGACAGGCAAAGTTCCGTTCATTATTGTGCGATATCATGTGTCGAAGGAGCAAGGATTGTGTGAAGAACTTCGCATTGCACACTTGGCAGATGTGGGTTTTCTCAGCTGTATGGATTTTCATATGAAGATTGAGAGAACTTTGAGTTGTGTAGGACCTGGAAAGATCACATAAATTTTCAAAATTAAATTTATCAACAAATCTGTTTCACTTTAGTTTAATTTTACCGAAAACAGATTTCACATTGAAATGGTTTCACTCCCGTATGAGTGGCTTCATGCTGCCGAAGATGAGATAACTTTTGCATTTTCAAACCACACACAAAACACTGGTGGCTTCTTTTCAAATACTCTTCGGCCTTGTAAGCTTCTTCGGCCTTATTTGTTTCAATTTTTACAGGTGACTTTAACAAGTCACGAATACTATCGAGTTCTTGATCTTTTGTATGATGTTTGTGCGAAGAAAATCCTGCTTTGGATGTGAAGATTTTCGAACAAATTGGACAAATATACGATATGGAATTTGAGTGGGTTCTGCGGGAGAAATGTTAAACAAATCAAAATTAGAAAAAAAGATCTGAAGTGAGATTTGTTCTATTCGTACTTTGTGTGAATATCTAAGGCACGCAACGATGCAAAACGTTTATGACACTCATCTGCCGCACATTCATAAGCTCTAGCTGGCTTTGCTTCAGATGAGGTATGAGTGTTGAGATGTATCTTAAGGCCACTATTTGAGGAGAAATTTTTAGTGCAAATATTACACTGGAATGGCTTTTCTTTGGTGTGAGTTCGATGGTGTCTGGAAAGATTGATTGTTTTGTAAAATCTTATAAAAACACAAGAAGAATATAGTCTCACCTCAATAGATCATACTGCCTTTTAAATTGTTTATCACAATAAACACAAGCAATTGTACGTTCTCCTTTGTAGATGATTTCCTTGACTTTCTTAAACGTTTTCTCTTTTTTTGGATTGATTGTATCAACAATGGTAACTGTATTGACTATCGGTCCAGGTGATGGTGGTTTCATAAGCGAAAGTTCCAATGCGGGTGGTTTCATATCCATAATTCCCATGGATTCTTGAAAACTTTTTAACTGTTCCATAACTCTAGCAACTGTCACATTATCATCGTCTTCATCCTCGTCATTTGCTTTGAACACATCCTGACCGGTTGAGTTCTCCTTTTCTGGATGCACCATTGCTCGGTGACGATTTACACTGCTTAATTTTGTGAACACACACGAACAAAATTCACAAGCAAACATATTTTCGACAGTAGCGTTAGTAGGATGTGTTCTTTGTATGTGAACAATCAAATTGTTCTTTTGAGAGGAGCTGCAAAAAGAAACTCATATAAAGTATTTTCAAATCAAACATTGTGTAGATATTTTACCTATAGCTGCACATGGGACATTTGAAATCTTTTACACCCTGATGCAGAAGCATATGCCTTTCGAGGGAGGACTTTTGTGTAAATCCCTGATCGCACTGGGTACATTGGAATGGTTTAGCTCCCGTATGACAAACTTCATGTCGTTTCAACAAACAAGGTTTGGCAAATTTCTTCTCACAATATTGACACCGATATTTGCCATTGACTTTCTTTGATGTTCTTCGACATTTTGTGTTATTTGCCTGTGAATAAAAGTATTCCTAAATTAAAATAATTTCAATGCAATGAAGTAAAACAAAATTATCACCAAGGTTGAAATTTTTTCAAAATACGAGTAGATGACAGATTCAGTCTCACACAAATTTGGACTAAGCTTTAAAGTTAAAGACAAGACAAGAAATCGACAATTTTTGGTTAAATTTCTTGTAGTTTTTTCGCTTTAAAAAACTGTTTATTCAATATTTTTACAAATTTTATAAATTATTTTTTATTAACGAATGTATGGAATAAAATAACCCCAAAGCCAATATTATTGTATGTTCTTAAGATATTGGAGTCGAAAACTTTTTTTCAACAATTTTCAGCAGTTTTTTTATTAAAAAAAACGGGAAGTTGATATGTTTTCATATTTTAAACAATTTTTATTATTATTACTTTAATAAGCGTAAAATAAAATTAACTCGAAGTCGATAGCACATATGTAAAAAATTATCTAAAAAAAATTACTTTTTAGGAAGAATTAGAAAAAAAATGTCAACCAATACAACTATTAAAGTTTATAATACTATGATAAAGCCACACTTTGAATATTGTTCAAGTATTTTGTTTATGTGTAATAATCTCATGATGAATAGATTGCAAAAACTTCAAAATAGGGCTATGAGAATTGTTTTGTTATGTAATGGATTTACTCCAATAAGAGAAATGTTGTTAAAATTGTCTTGGATGAGTGTGAATCAAAGAATTATGTATAATGCAATTGTATTTGTGTTTAAAATTAAATTCAATATACTTCCGAATTACTTAAATGAATATATAACGTATGTAAGTGATGCACAACCTTTTGCATTACGAAATGCTAGAGATTTTAGGTTACCTATGTATAGAAATGCAAAAACAACAAATATGGTTCTTCACAGAGGTTTAGATATTTATAATAACTTAACGAATGAACTAAAAATGGAAAATAATTTATTAAGATTCAAAAAACTTTTAATTGAGTATGTTAAAAATAGATTTATTTAGTTTATAGAAAATAATATACTTTGTAATGAATTTTTAAATGGCAAATTTTTGCCAAATAAATATACAAAAAAAAAAAAAAAAAAAAAAAAAGCATTATTTGTTCTTAAGATATTCGGACTAAGGACATTTAACAACTTTTTTTATTGCTATAGTAACGAAACCACACATTGAATTTTTTTTAAAGTCCTTTCTGCACGTATTAAAACTTATATTTATAAAATAAAATCGATCCGAAGTCAATATTTTCATTCGTTTTTGAGATATGGTGAACAAAAAAAAGCGAAAGAAAGTTCGAACGTACGTACAAAAACACAGACATCTCTCTAAAAATTATGGATTCCGATTCTGGGGATTCGATTCGACAAATCGGACTATAACACGACAATAACTTCCAAAGGACAATAACTTCCAAAGGGAAGTAAAAAGTGAATTAAAGTGTTAATGATCCTAACACGTAGACCACCGACTGAGAAAAAAATCTGCCGTATTTTTGTATTTGATATCAAGAAACATGCATGTACCGATAAACCCTTATACTAAGATTTTGGTTATACATCTACTTGCAGAATTCGCTGTTAACAGTATTTTAGTGCTGTTAATTTATTCATCCACTAAATATTATGCGTCTTAGAACTTAGAAAGGTACAACAACATCGGACTGATGAGCCCAATTGTTGTTCATGGGCAGACCACAATAAACTTTAAATTTGAATGTGGGTGTTTGACATAAAAAAGAAGTTTTATTTGCGTATAGCTTTTGTTATCTGATAGAACATAAAAGAAAAAATTCCTTGAACTATAAAAAAAACTTACCACTTTCAACAGAATTTCTTCGATAGTACCATCAGCACCTGGTTTGTGTGCTTTCGCCAGATGCTTTTCATAGTAGCCCTTCAGTTCGAATTCCCTATCACAACGACTGCACTTGAATCTATCGCTAGTTTGATGCGTCTTTAAATGTCCCTTGAAGCTGGAGATGCGTTTGAACACCATTTTACACTCAGGACATTGCTTATTCGTACTACAACTCGAAACATGCGATGCCAAATGAAGAAGAAGATTTGATTCAAAGTTATACGATGACGGACACTTTCGACAGCGAAATTCTTTAACCGAGATATGTTGAATTCGCCTGTGAAGACGAAGAGCCTGAGTGGAGAAGAAATTCTCTTCGCATAGATCACATGAAAGTTGTTTGGCTGCTCTCGCTGGTAGCTTTTCTTGATCCAAACTTGATTTGGGAACTGATGGAGACAATAGACCCGGAACTGTAGATGGTTCTACAGGAGAAAACAGCATAGGTTCCAAATGATGTACCATCAACGGACAACTTGTTTCTTCTGGAATTGGACTCAAACCAACGATGGGAGGTGGAATATCGTTCATTTCAGGCACAGTAAAACAATCCATTTCGAAGGTATAGAAATCATGTTTAAGAAATTTCTCCTCGGTGAATTGATAAAGGAGTCCATTGGGAGTGGATAACTCCACTGGTAGTGGAGTAAACAAATCGGTGTTGTTTTGCATTTTCTCAATAGAAATCCAAGGATGATTGGGAAAATAAGAAAGAGATTTTTCTAAGAGAACTGTTTTGAATGTTTCTAAACTTATTTACGAGTTTGTTTAGTGTAAATTGTTAAATAAATAGAAATTAGAGCTTCCGTGTCCATTTCTTATATTTCAACTTTTATTTTGCTGTCACTTTGACATGAGATTGAAGTGTGTCCAGCAAGAAAAAGCGATTAAAATCCCTGCGTTCAAGGATCCAGAAATCTGAATTTTTGGGGCTTCTGATTGGTCAGCTGTCAAAAAAAATCAGAAAATTCAGATGACTTTTCGTTACGTTTGCTTACGTTTTTCAGATAAAAATTTTCATCTGAAAATTCAGATGACAGCTAATCAACAGGACAAAAAATAAGAATCTGCACATAGAAGCTGAACTTAATAGTAGATGCAGCTATTTTGTGTTCTGTTGTCGGTTTGGTACGACTTGTTGGTTTTTTTTTAAGTTTTGTTTTTTTGTAAGTGAATAAAATAAAAAAATAAGACTGAGAAGTAGTTTTTCCATGGCATTTTGGCTTTAGTTTTTCTTTAACAAGAAGTGAAAGTTATCCCCATTTTTATTTAAAATAATTACATTTGGTGGAAAAACGCCGAAAAGACGTGCATTTGGGAGTAATAACTGTTAAGATTTTTTGGTTGCCAGTGAAAAGTGTGGCTTCAACTATTTTCTTAAGTATTATAATCCAAGAAAAAAAACGAACAAGCTTTTTCCAGTCAACTTACATAGTAACTTCCTCGTCAGAGTCACTTATTATGCGACAAAAAAATTCTTCCTTATATGACTTTCAGTAAAATCAGCAGGTTAACACAAGATTATGGCAGAAAAAAAATATATGACATTTGGCTGAAATTTCAGATTTTTTGTGCGTTCAACGTTACGTTTCAGTACTGAATATTCAGATTTCTGCCGATGAACGCACCCAATGAAAGAGTTCAGTGTGTTTTTGAAGGGTGGGTATTTTTCACCGTAACCCCGAGGCCACACGCGCAAGTACTGGCAAGCAAATTGGCTACATAGACTGCCTGTCAAATTCGAAGTTTGCATTTATTCCACTTGCCTTCCACTTGCTTCCCACTTGCATTCCACTTGCTTTTCTTGCAACTTGCTTCTCAACTTGCTTCACTATTGGCTTCAAAAATTCCATGCCAGTTGACGAACAAGTTGCTTGGGTTTGTATGTGTTAGTGATCAAATGTGTTTGCATTGCACCTTGCTTGCCAGTACTTTTGCCCGTGTGGCGTCGGGGTTGAGGACGGACGACTGAAATAATTTATAAAATGCGTGCAGAAAATGAGAATAGAATAAATAGAACATTTATTTTAAATCAGTCAGTGGTGTAGACAAATGGGAATAGATACGAAAGAGCCACATACAGATACGGAATTTTTTTTCAATAAAAGAATTAAATTGATTTCGAAACTGAGTTGAAATCAGCAAATTGAGTTGTTAAATTTAATTGGACTTCTGGAGCAGTAGAAAACTGTGAACATTTCTGATTTTTGACAGGGTTTTTTTTAATTCATCAACATCATACTCATCCTCAATGGAATTTTATAGTTGATAGCTTGGCAGATAGGGAAAGAACTTTATTTTGACGGAAAAAGTTTTTTTTATTCAAGTTTCAACCAATTGCCCTAAAATCACTTTTTTTCCGGAGAAGTAAAGAACTTCAGAAATTTTGAAAATTTTAGAGGCTCTTCAATATAAAGCCATCGTAGCCACCCTTCAGTGGAATTTGACACTTAATGGCTTGATGGGAGACTAACTGTATTTTGATGACAATTGTGTATTTCGATCCAAATTTAACCAATTTTTTTGCAAGAGAATTAAAAAAATTAAAATTTCAGACTACTTAGAAGATTGCAAGTGATCTTGCTCTTCAAATACTTAAAAAGAATCTGGATCCATGTTCTGTAACTATCGTTTCGATAAAATTCGTCGAGAAACGTTGAAAAATGAAACAAAACTCACGCAATTAGTTTCAGTTTCCATCGTTTCTCGACGAATTTTATCGATACGATAGTTACAGAACATGAGTCATTTCTGTAATTAAAATCTTCAAATTTATGTGAATTGAAGGAACATTTATAATATTTTAAATTTCTTGCTACGCTACTATTCTCATTTGACTTTGGTTTTTATCTCTACACCTTCAGAATGTCTTGAGAAAAAAAATATTGAGATAAAATTTGTCTTTGCTCGATCTGCGTACTAGGCTTAAACGAAAAATCCCAAAAATGAACAACGAAATCATAAACAGTTCATTTAATTTTTGATTTGCACGAAAAAACACATATGTCATTTTTTCGAACACAATAAATGGCCTGAGTAATTAATTGTGTGCAAATAAAAGAGTGTTGACTTCTCCAAAAAATGCTGTACTCGCTTGGTTTTGCGTTCTGTTCCATTCCTATGGCTTATGGGAAAATTGGAGTAGTAGGAGTGAAAAAGGAGTACTCCATACATCTAATCGAAAACGACATAAGACTTAATTTTTCGTTTATGATTTCGTTGTCATTTTTGTATGGGATTTTTCATTTCGCATCAGCAGCGTACTAAGCTTAAAGATACAGATTTAAAGTGGCCTCACAGGACCAGGTCGTCAGCGTTGCTGATGTGTCACGATCGTGCTTTTTTGAAACGGCATTTTCATGGCAGCACGGTGGAACTCAAATATTCAATATGCTATTTTCTTTTCGTTCTGCAGTAAGCTGTTCGATGAACGAAATTGATAATTGTTGCATATTTTTTGGAGAAGTCTACACTCTTTTTTTCGCACATAATTTATTACCCAGGCCATTTATTGTGTGGGAAAAAATAATATTTGTGTTTTTGTGTGTTTAATTTTGCTGTTTCTTTCATTACAGATATGCTGCCTGTTTTTTTTTTTTATTTTCATGTTTTGATTTTTTGAATTCGTGTAACTTGCAATGAATATTTTTTCGCTGCGTTTTCTCAAGCATTTCGTTGTCTTTGTTGGACACCAACTAAAAATTTCATTTTGTAACAGCAGCCTACTAGGCTTTATAACGACACGTTGATTACTCATTGATGTTTGATATTTTGACTGCAATATAAACACGGTGAGGCTATTTTTATGTGACAAAAAAACGTTAATTTTAGTGACATATCAAACGAAATTAGCTTTAAAAAACTCTACCAGCTTGTAGAAATCAGTTAAGACTTAACTTAATCTCCGGGGAGCTATCTCATCTTGTGACTCAATACACAATTTTGTAAATTTACATTGAAAAAAGTGCCAAAACAGTTAATTTTAATAATAAATATAAGTGAGGCTATCCAAATGTTACTTACTGTATGTTCGCAGAATTAAGGACTTTGGGCAAAACAAAATGATTTATTTCTTTCATTAATTTTACTTTGCATTTTTTTTAGTAATAAAATGAAAATTGCTTTTTCTTGAAATCCATCCAAGTGGACTTGAGCTGCTTTTCCCCTGGATCCTTTAGATTTAAAACCTCTGTAAAACTGTTATGGTAAAAATCTGGTTATTTTACAAAACAATAAGAAAAAAGCATTTTCATCTGTACAGTAAACAATTGTATTTATAAATTCTTATTCAAGCATAATAATAATAGTTTATTGGATTGGATTACAAATTGCATTCATTTGTTGTTCTAACTTGCTTTCTTCAATACATAAAATATTGAATTCTTAAAACTTCTTAAAATATAAATTTTAATGTAAAAAAATTACAAATTGAGTCTCATTAGTGAAGCACCTTGGAAGTAGATCTCCTTGACACATGCTTGTGTTATTTTGTTTTTATTTCATGATTCAAGTATGAAATCCCGGAGATAATCCATAGGTAAATTGAGCCTCATGACTTCTTGCCAACTCATTTAGCTTCTGACGCTTATCGGCAATCAAGAAATCATCAATTTCATCAATCATTTCTGAATCACCTCGTTTGCGAAGTCTTTCTGTGCTGCTGTTAATTGTTGCAGTGCTAGACTCTTCTTCAACTTCATTGGGTTGATATTGCATATAGTTTGGGTGAATTTTTTTGCTTGACCTTAAAGAAAAATTTGTGTTTAAATAAAATAGTGATGATTTTTTTGTTTTACTAACATTTTTAATAGATACGGATCAAAAGGGAAAAATGTATCCAAGATTTCTTCTGGGGTGGCTTTTTCATTGGCATACACCGTTGCCAGTTTACGTCGGGCGTTTCGTTCTAATATCGCATGGCAGTAAGCCAATTGATAGGCTCTTGTTACACCAGCAAAAGCTGTAGCTACTGCCGGCAAACACACGCGTAGAGGGTTGAAATTACTCGTTACCAATGCGGAAAGTTGTAGAGACTGCAAAAAGAGCAGACCTAAGCAACGGAAAAGATCTTGATTAGGTTTTTTTTGTAAAAAAGTTTGTAACGCAAAAAACGAATCAACATTTACATTCTCAATGAACAATTTGAGCATTATACCACCAGGTTTCTTCCTTTCTTACCTTTTTTATCCACCGTTAAATCTTTGCTGCGAAAAGCTATCACATAAAAAATTGATTGACAAACCGAAAAGAATACCAAATTGGCCTTGAGTGAGCCATTGGAACGGTATTGATCACTGCGATGAATATACTGATGTGCCCATTCACAGAGATCTTTAAGATAGTTCTTTACTACCCTTTAAGGAGAAAAAATATAATATATGTAACTAATTTCAATCGAAATAAAGCTCATAATTTTATTACTCACTCTAGAGATAATGTCTTTGATCTAGCTAAAAAGCTAGCAATGTATCCTACGGCTGCTTGGCGTATCACTGCTGATTCGTTAGGATTATTCATTTTACTCCACAGAAATTCAAGGAATTTTTCTCCAAATACTTTCTAAAGGGATGTCAAATTTAATATTTTTTCATATGAATCCAACAATTATTGTTAAAACTTACCTTAAAGCTACAAAAATAAAATAAAATAAATTGTACATGATGCGTGTTATGAATCGGCAATATCACATTATTGAAAGTCGTTTGAAGGATTTCTAAAAACTCCATTCCTTGGAGTAGTGCTGTCGGCTTCCCTCCATCGCCATCCGAATCTTTATTCGGATTGAACCGATCCAAGAATGATAATATCTGTGCCATGCACATATCCAAGGAATGAGCAATCGGGTGGGACATAGGCAGAATTTCACTTGCTTCCTGTGCCAAGGTCGTCGCTGTTGTATCATCCATTTTGAAAATTTCCTCGTCGTTCTCTTCATCTTCCATATCGTCTTCGTTTTCATCTTCGCATTCAGCTTCTTCGATTTCATTGCGTGGAGCATGCACGTCCAGGATAACCAATTTATGCACTAACACTTTCATTACGCATTCAGTAAGGGCTGGTTGGTATTCCAAAAGCCACAGCACGTTATGTATGTATCCAGCCAACACGTGTGCCGGCTTCTTATAGTACGGAAATGTACGTTCCACCTTATCCAAAATCACATCCAACGTTATCGGAATGATGGAAAGCATTCTCGCAAGCAGTTTATGAACTGCTTGTAATTCAGCTTTCAAATCCTCAGCGGGAGTTCCATTTCGCCATAGATCAATGTCGTTATCTTTGGGAATCCAAAGAATAATCAGCTTGGAAATAGCGAATTCAATGTATTTTACTTGAGCTACCAGAAGATCCACAAAGAAATCATGATATTTTTGGATTGATTCAGTGCTGCGATTTGCCCATGGCAATGAGAGTAAAATTTCAACTATGGCACCGAATTTCGGGGTAAGCAGATGTACCATAGAATGGGCCTCTTTTATGACGCGGATGAATTCAGCTTCCTGTGAATGGAAAATAAGTTATTGTTTTGATAAAAAAAAACAAACTTAAAATTGTTATTGATCTTATTTTTAATTGTTGAATAAAATAAACACCGTTTTATTTACTTAAAAGGTGAATCTGAAAAATCAGTAGAAAAGGTAGTATACGTTGTGTTTATGCATTTCCGGAGCAATAAGAACTCAACGTACAGCAGCAACAATTGAGGTCATCCTTCACTACACCTAGTCATAGAAAGTGTTGAAAAAGGAAGTTATCATGATATTCGCCAAGGAGCAAACTAGGACGGGAAAAGCATAGTTCTAGGGAAAAGAGATTCGATTTTCAGGTACACACAAATATTCCAAGAGATAACATTATTAAAAGTTATAACGTTAAGAAGAATGTTCAAACGTAGTTAGGTTACAAGAAAGTGTGGATAGGAAAAGGGATGAACTAAGCTCTCAAACTAAATGCTACAGAGTGAAATATTGATGGAACGGCTGGATTGACATGTGCAAGTACACAAAAACAACCGTAGCCAAAATAATGCCATCGGTCGGTGGGCGAGTACCCATATTGGCAGGTCTATGTTTACATTATGACAATAGTTTTGTGGTTGAAATCGGTGAAACCGATCTCACCCACAAAAACCGGCGAACTGAAAAAAAAAACAAAATTTCCCATACTCATTTCTGGCAAAATGTTTTGTAATTCAGAGCCTAAATTTTCAATTATTTTTGATGGCGAATGAAATAAAAACAGAGGGTGTTCTGATGCTCTTCGGGTTTTTTGTTCATTTCATTTGAAATTCTGGAGAACACAAATTTTTTGGGTGAAATATTTTGTATGTGAAACTCATAATAAGGCTGATAATCTAAATAAGATGCAGGGCCAAAAAGGAGCTTCCTTAACTGAGTCAGAGCCTTATTGGTCATTGCGGCATAACAGAAAACTTGATAAAGAATACAATTAACACAGAAGGGATGTCGAAGATCAAAAATCTAGAATGAACATCCTATGTTGAGGCAAGCCAAAGTATTACTTAAGAGATTACAACCAAGGATGTTTCACATCGTGCAGGAGGCAAAGTACATAGAAACAATCGCAATAAGCAAAGAAGACACCTTCATATTCTTGGCGTAGTAGGCACTACCCTTTGTAGATGCTGCAACGTTTATGAGGAGAGGAGACACCGGAACACATGTATGGCACTTGTGCATCAAAAACAAAGGCATCTGTGATATCCCCAAAAAGAAGAGAGTGAATTATTTATGTATCTTCACAAGTACTCAAAATACTCAATCATCTTAAGATGATGATACAGGGCCAGGTAAAGCATTTCACATTCGGGTAGTGCGACTAAGAAAAGAATTTCTATATGCAAAAAAGAAGTTAGCAAACGACTGGTTTTGTTCACTCCAGAACTCTTAAAGGAACTAACTTGAAGAAAGAGATTTAGAATGAGCAGTTTCATGCATGTCTAACTGGGGCATAATTGATCTCAAGATCACTGTCCAAACGAGTGGAAAAAGTAAATGCAAAAAGTTTAGACCATGATAAAATTTTCATAATGGAACTGCTGATTCTTCAAATCTTATTTGCATTCTCGTTATTTTCCAATCTATTCCTTGCACAAAATAAAATATTGTCACATGAAGGCTGTGAACGTGTTAATTATTAAAGAGGTGATTTAAAGTTAATTTTTGATGAGGAAATTAAAGGTTTTACTGTACAGTCAGCAAAAATATGGGCACTTAATAAAAGCCATAAGGTTAGCTAAACGTTTTGAGACATCCCCCCTTTCACATTAAACAAACATTTTACTATTATACGTTTACCACATGTGCAACTTTACCAAAAAGAAACTTTTAAACTTACACTTAAAGAACACTCTTTCAAATAAGCGGCATATTCGTTCAAAACGGAGAAATTGTCATGCTCTAGTGCTTCATTGATTCCGTCTTTCAAGTTCCTGGGCTCCTGGAATCGGACTTTATTTATGATAGCGGTTTTGACCCTTTCCCTTTCGGTCGGCATATATTGTTTAAGAATTGATGCCAATCCTGTCTTTGAACTGTACACAGACATTTTTTAATTGTGATTTATTTTATTAAAATATAATCGATGTTGCACTTCTTTTTTAGGTTACAACTTCGTGGTTGTAGACAAAAAACAAGTTAAATTGTAGGTGTTTGAACTATTTTTAATTCAGTATAACTTTATAAATATCTTGTGGCACAAATTTTGTTTTTATTTTTGTAATAACATTTCATGGATTACAAATACTACATTGGAAATTAAATTATATTTTCTTTTGATACGCAGTACGCAAAATAAGCACGTTGCATATGAAAATTTTAACCAGGATGGGTGCGAGTGCGAAAGTGAGTTGAGAAATGTCATTTAATCTTTTTTTTTTGTTAAGTTGCTTCGTTGTATTATAGCTTGTCTACAAGGTGTGTTTGGTTACTTTTATAACCCAAAGTTAAAAAACTGTAAAATTCATTGACTTACTATATATGGACTGCCAGGAGCCAACTTCACTTCTGTTCAGTCTATAACTATACGCCACTAGCGCTGTCGTCGGCGGCAGACATGGTGTAACCTTTGACAAATGAATTGAGTGTTTCTTCTATTTTTATTTTATTTTGAAAAACAATAACAACAAACAAATGTATTAAGTTTTTAAGAAAGTGTCGAAAACCATTTATTAAAAGATTAATCGACTTATGTAAGTACCTATGTACATATTTCGTATCTATTTTTTCTTCTCTGAATCATCATTTATTGCAGCATTGGTGACTTGACACTTGTTTAGTTTTATTTTGAAATTCGCCTTTTCTTTGGCGAAAAAAAACTTAAGAAGAGCTTTCTTTATCAGCGGAAATTTGTTCCTTTTTTATTGGATTTGCCAGTCAGTCGCCACCCCTCTGAACTCTGAAGAAGAACAAGATAATTTCAAGGGCTTTTTATTTATCTATTACTTGGTTTTGAGTTCGTTTTTGACTTACCATTTTGCAATTCCTTGTATCATGTTGATAATTGGTGATTGATATTAGTAGGAAGGTCAAATACCTATTCTGTATGTTTGAAATGCTCCACTGTTGTTTTTTAAGTAATTTTTTTAATTAAATGAAATGACAACGACTTTTTCAGTAAAAATAATAATAAATTTTGACTTTGATTGACAAGAATGATAGAGTGATCGACATACAGAGACGTTAGGATAGTTGTTTTGTTCGCCGCATGTTCGACGGAAGCTCTTATGTTGCTAAGGAGAAGCTGAACCCTTTTCAAGTGAGCTTTTGTATGGAAAAAACAAACAACTGGCAGTCCATATATAATAAGTCAATGGTAAAATTCATGATTTTTTGAGTCCTTTTTGAACTTACCATTTTGCAATTGATTGTATCATGCTTTGATGATTGCGTGATGATATTTCCGGTGATTGATAAAAAAACGATACGATCGTAAGAAGGTGGAATTCCCTTTTTTTAGGTATTTTTTAAATAAAATAAAATAATCTACGGCTTTTTCAACAAAATAATAATAAATATTTGACTTTGATAGAAAACATACGACTAGCAGTCCATATATAATAAGTCAATGATAGTAGGTCAATGTTGTGAATTGATTTTTTTTATTTCTAACTACGCTACTCATTGAGTTATTATAAGAATAAAGTTGAATAATAATAGATGGTCTTAGTTTCTATATCAAAAAAGCTTCTTTAGGCCAAGAGTGGCAAGAGATGGCATTAAAATAACTCTTTTTGCCGCTTTGCTCCAATAAGCAGCTATGTCGCTTAAAGATTTGAACACTTTTTAATACAGCTTTTGTATGGAAATGAAACTTCACTAGCAGTTCATATATAGTATGTCAATGACGCTACTGTTCTGTAAAAATACGAGACGAGGACCCCTTTCACAAGAGCAAGTTGAGTTCCTAGCAACGTTCTGTTCCTAGGTGAGAAGGGCGGAGGAAAAAGGCGTAAGCAAAAGGTGTGTTCCTTTACTTTGAATTTCTGTGATTTTCGGGACATTTTAGTCCAAAGCTCTGTCAAAATTCATATAAAAACAATTTTTGACATAAGTTTGAACTTAAGCCTTAACTACATTGGCCACTTTTTGCAAAATTACTAAAGATAAAATATTTTTTCCCGCTAGAGCAGTTGTTTTGTGAAGATGAATATACAATTTTTTTCTTAAAGCAAAATTTAAGCTTTCTGCATCATTTTTACGTGCCGGCTCTACTAGACATGAACCATCCTCGGACTATGAACCTGTCGAGAAAAAAACCAATGGAAGCAGAAAAATCCATGTCTTATCGACGACATGTCTAAGAAAGCCAACTTTTGAACAGCACATTGACGCAGTTCAAAGCTTGGCCATGAGATTTGAGATTTCACGTGTGTGTGTTTTTTGTCTGATTTTCGTTGTATTTGGAGGTAAATATTGCTGCAAAAGTTGTTATTTACTTACGTGACCTTTGTTTCTATAATTTGAGTTGAATATTGTTGCCAAAACATAGAAGTAGTGGTGAGAGAGAAATGAAACGACATGACATAATCGGCCCAGCGAGAAATAATCTGCTGTTTGTCGATTGGATTGTGGTTGCGATGTTGGGCATCTGTATGTCATGTGGAGTTGGGGTGTTATAAGTTTTCCATTGAGAAACACTATTTCAAAATGATTTTGAAAATTTTCTCTTTTGTACTTTTTCACTTTTTTGGCTTATGTAGTTAGGGCTTAAGAGCATTGACTTATTATATATGGACTGCTAGTCGTATGTTTTTTCCATACAAAAGCTCAATAGAAGAGGGTTCAGCTTCTCCTTAGCAACATTAGAGCTTCCGTCGAACATACGGCGAATAAAACAACTATCCTAACGTCTCTGTATGTCGATCACTCTATCATTCTTGTCAATCAAAGTCAAAATTTATTATTGTTTTGATTGAAAACGTTTGTGTCGTTTTATTTAACTAAAAAAAAAAAATATAACTTAACAACAATCATGAAGCATTTTGAACTTAGAGGATAGGTATTTAACCTTCCTACTAATATCAAGCACCAAGCATCAACATGATACAAGGAATTGCAAAATGGTAAGTCAAAAACAAACTCGAAAATCAAGTTATATAAAAATAAAACGCCCTTCAAACTATCTTGTTTTTCTTCAGAATTCAGAGGGGTGGCAACTGACTAGCAAATCAAATAAAAAGAAACAAATTTCCGCGGATAAAGGAAGCCCTTCTTTGTTTTTTTTTTCTTCGCCAAAGAAAAGGCGAATTTCTAAAAAAAAAACATTACAAGTGTCAAGTCACCGAAGTTGCAATAAATCAAAATCATGGTTCATAGAAGAAAAGAGAGAAATCAAATATGTACTTAAGTCGATTAATGTTCTAATAAATGTTTTTCAACACTTTTTAAAAATTTGATTTATTTGTTTATTGTTATTGTTTTTCAAAATAAAATAAAAACACAAAAGAAACACTCCATTCATTTGTCAAAAGTTACTCGATCCATGTCTGCCGCCTTTTCGACTAACCAGAAGAGAAGTTGGCGCCTGGCTGTCCATATATAGTAGGTCAATGCTTAAGAGTCATAGAAATTCAAAGAACCTCATAATCACGAAAGTTCGTACCTGTCAAAAAGATGAAAAACGAAACGAACGAAAACACGAATCGTGTAATCAACCTCATACTCTCTTTTTGCCTACTTGACGTTGGAGTGAAAGATCTTAATTTTTATCAGAAAGTGGTTCACTTTTCTATGGTGAAAGCAGAAAGAAGAGTTCGCATCGTTTCTAGATTTCATTGAGATGTCAACGAAATTTTGTATTTCGAAATCTTAAAACTGTGTGGGGAAATGTGAAGAATTGCACTGAAATCTCTGAAAGCCGAGTTTTTGGTCCAGTGGAAGCATTGTATTATGCATGAAATTGGAAATCAATCATGCAAATAATTAATTCAGCATTTCACTTCAATTATTTCTGATATGTGAAAATATTTGCATAGATTTTGTTTTGGAATCTAGGCTTAAGGGGACAAGAGCATTGACATACTATATATGGACTGCTAGTCGAGTTTCATTTCCATACAAAAGCTGTATTAAAAGGTGTTCAAATCTTTTTACCGACATAGCTGCTTGTTGGAGCACACTGGCAAAAAGAGTTATTATTACTTATGCCATCTCTTGACAATCTTTAACTAAACAAGCTTTGTTGACATAGAAACTGAGGCCATCTATTATTATATTCAACTTTATTCTTTGACGCCTGACGTTTATTAGTTTTTTTTTTATTTAATTATAATAATCACTTCAGCGTGTTATAAATTTTATATATTTTTTAGTTCATTAAATTAAATTAAATTTATTTATGTATTTTTTAGTTTTTTCTTTCACTGTTTTTCTTGTTGTTGATGGAAGTGGGTGAGTGCAAACTTTCATTCCTTCACAGTACTTACTTGATGCACAACAGTGCAGAAGTATGTTTCTTAAAATTTGTGTGAAGTGATTTAGTTATCATGGACGTAATATATTGCTTCAGAACTCATGCCACTCGAAAGTTTATTCTTCACCTCAACTTGCTCCAGCATAAAACCTAGATCTTCTTTAGGGCGACAGTTTGATGGCCAATAATCGGCTCCAAGAATGAGATAAACTTCATACCACTCATCGAAAAACTAAAAAAAATTGAAAGACTTAAAATGAACGTAAGTTTTTGCTACTATTAATTGTTTTGTTTTTTCCTTAATATCCCGAATCCACAGAGCATACAGATGTCCAACATCGCAACCACAACCCAATCAACAAGCAGTTTTTTGCTCGCTGGGCAAATCATGTACCGTCGTTTCATTCCTTTCTCACCACTCCTTCAACAATATCCAACCCAAATTATAGAAAAAAAGGTCATGTAAATAAATAACAACTTTTGCAACAATATTTACCTCCAGGCACAAAGAAAACCCGAAACAAATTAAAAAAAAACTCACACGCACGTGAAATCTCAAATCTCACTTTCTTCGACATGTCGTCAGCAAGACATGGATTTTTCTGGCTCTATTGGTTTTTTTTTCGCCATGTTCCTAGTCCAAGCATTACTCATGTCAAGTGGAGCCGGCGTGCAATAAACTCTTTCAGATTCATCAGTTGCCCGAATCAGTTATAGAGTAGTTAACTACAAAAATGTTTGTAATCTCAATATTCAGTTTTGTATAACGAATCTATGCAAATTAAAACAATCAATGCTCGATGTAACAAGGAACCAATTACAAACCAGCACCTTAGACAGATAAAAGTGAAGAGCTCATTGCTCAAAAAAAGGTTCGCAGTGAAATGATCCAAATGGAGGACGCATTGGCCCAGATTCGGAAGAATATTAAACATTTAGGATCGAATTTGAGCAGAATATAGCTGCCAATGAGCAAACAGCACAAATTATCTGAGAAATGCGGCATTTGATAATTCCTTTACAGAATCACAACGGACAGGTGAAAGGCGAAGTGCAGTGTTACAAACGTAAATATAAAGATACATCTGCCGATAGCTTAGAGGTAATATTGTTTAATTGAAAGGGAAGACCGATTAATTTTTTTTTTTTTTTGCAGATAAGGAAAGACCTTGAAGATATGGTTATTAAGTTAGAGAAGGCAGTCAAAATCAATCATCATTAAATTACGAATTTAAGCAAAAAGGATCAATTAAAGAAGAAATTAATGCCGATGCAATGCTGTCTGTCAAGGAGGAAAGCACTGAGGCACATATTAAAGGTATGCTCGTCTCTGATTTTATTTGTTAATTGGAATTTTAATTGTCGTATGGGCAAAATGTATTTGTAAATTTGTGAATGGAAATGTGAAAATGTTTCTCGTATTTTCTTTGAAATCAACATTATTTGTTGTTTTATTTTGGAAATATATTTAGTATGAAGCCAGATTAGCAAAGAATAATTTAACAAGGGGATGCAAGGGACACTTGAGTGAGCTGCTTGCGCCGTGTGGCCTCGTCGGTGTCGTAGGTCATAGCAAACAGCAGAAAAACCTTTCTGCACAGATTTTTTTGTAGATGATGAGAATGAGAAACGTAGGTATAACTACAGGTATATTTTCTCATATTATTATTGAGGGTAGGCATTGTTTTTATGGCTGATTTAAAATGTTCGAGGATATCTTTTCGTATATTTATTTAGATATAAATTTTCTCGTATAACTTCGATGGCAGGATACCTATAACTTTTGGTGGGTATTTTAATAAATTCGAATTGTAATCTTTATTTTGCGAGGGTAGGTTTATGTATAGTTAGGTATATATTTTGGTAATCATTTTTTGTATTATTAATTGTTTCGAGGATATGTTTTTTTGGTAGGTGTTTAAATAAAATATGTAGGTATTCTTTTGAAAATTCAGAGTTAGGCAAAGATACTTATTATCTTTTGGAAAGGTACTAAGATATTTTTGTTGAAGATGGGGTGGGTTTTTGTAAACCTAGGTACATAGGTATTTCTTTTGCTAGGTAAGTAGGTATTTTAATTAAAGTTTTGCTAAATTCTAGGGTAGGTAGGTACTTAGTAATTTAAAAAAAAAGGAGAGTAATAAAAAAGATTTTAGTGAAGTGTTTTTATTTCTTCAATGTCTGTACGTAAGTGTGAGTGCATATGCTAAACTTCTTATCTAAATAAAACTTTTAATCTAATAAAACTTTTTATAAATATATTTTTTATAAGTTTATAAGTTGGTATTTAGGTACCTCGTTATTCAAAATACATTTCTAAAAATAGTAACAGATACCTATGACCAATAGCAATACTTATGAAAATGATTGCTGGACATGTCTGTATGTGCAAAACTCTGTTTTCCCAAATTCTGTCTAAAAAAAATCTCTTAACACAAATATTTGTTTTTATGATTCTATTATGACCCAGAGCACACAACAAATTTTGGATGTCAGTGATATTAAAAAATGAAGTATAGCCGTACAAAACATGAGTTAAGGCTATTCAAAAAATCAAAAGTCTTGGAGTTCATTGCCAGTTTTGGACTGCAAGACTTTTATTTTGGGAATAATCTTGACTGAAACTTTCGACATCTACCTATACTTTATATTTTGCTAAGTATCCCTCACACAAAACATATTTACGAAGCTTAAAGTTTTATTACGTTTACGTCGCGTTTTTCAAAATTCAATAAAGCATAACACTCAATAATGCATTTAATTTTACTTTTTTACTTACATAGGTAGGTACTTTACTATATGGCAAGTTCTGCATTCGTAAACAAAATTAAATCGAGATTTTGATCAGACTTGTCATTACGATGATAAGGAAGATAAAAACGTAGGTCTCACAATTCTCTTTGTCTGTTCGGCTACAGCCTTAACGACTGGATTGGTTTTCTAAAAACTTGGTACATAGTGTTTTTTTTAGTGACTCCCAACATTTTTTTCTCATTTTTCTTAGAACTAAAAATAACGGTCCTGCCAATACAATTTTTTTTAAGCAATTTAACAATATCTTATTTCCCTAAGAAACGGGTCCAAAACTTTTTTTAAGTAAAGTAAAGGCTACCTTTAGATAGGTAACCGTATATCAAAAAATGGTTATTAATGCTACCTCTAAAAGAATAATTTTTTTAATTTTCTTCCAAACGATATTATGATTCTAAGAAATGTAAATAGTTTTTAACAAAATTTTCCAAAAAATAATATATGGATTTTTTCCTTTTTGAAAATCTAATATTTTGAAAACCACATGGTAGATTTTTTTAAACTCAGTATTGAACGGTTTTTAACACTCTAGAATATTTTAAGAAAAAATGTTACTCTTATGAAAAAATTAATCACAACTTACACATGTTGTTGCCTGGGCCTTTGGATTGGAAATGATCAGCTCAATCAATGCATAGTGAAGACTTTATTGTTTACCTTTTTATTGGATGACTTTGTCCTAACGTTTTGACAGTGGTTGCCATTTTATTTAGAGGAAAAAGATAAAAAACAAATACCGCATTTCAAATTACTCAATAACATTTATTTATTTACTTGTATTCAATATAATAAGTTTATAGATATTTAAAAAAAAATAAAAACAAACAAATTTCTTATTATATATTAATAATTCTTATACTTATTTGTTGCAGAATATTCTACTTCACGAAGATCGAATCGAGCCAGAAAATCACCTTCGTATTTGTATAATCCATAGTAAAAGAAATCGCAGTGTATAGTAAAATAAGAGTACAAGTGGTTTTAAGGTAATTTATCATATTTTAAATAACATAAATTATCTATAATTAATTAATATTTTAGCTCAAGATCGATATTCTTAACTCTTAACAACCAAAAAATCAATGAGCACATTAGTGACGGAGATGAGGATGACGATCAAGAAGCCAATGACCACCACTACCATGATTATTATTCAAGCGAAGCAGTTGTTAATTATTATTAATATTATTGTATTAAAGATGAAATGAGAGATCAAGATTGTATGACAAAATTGCAGCTTGATGCCACGAAATGTTTTTGGCTATAACTTGATTGTACCTATTATTATTATTAATTTTTCAACTTTGATTTATGTTTATTTTGAATTTATCAAATTTATTATTTTGTATTATTTTTTCAATTGCTCTAAAAATCTATGATAAAAATAATAAAATGTAAAATAAAAACAAAAATATGTCCATTTTTGTTTTAATTTAAAAACAATAAAGAAAGTGCTTATTTGTGTGCATATGTTTGCAAGACAATACAAATAAATGTAAACTTACTTTCTAAAAATAGCCGGGGTGCGACCCAAATTGGTAACTTCCCATTGGTGCGGTCGGAAGCAAGAGGCCCGATATTATTTTATTTTCAAAACATCGCCTGTTAAAGCTCTTCGAAAAAGTTCTTAGATATTCAATATGAAATCAATTGAAGATTAGTGAGAAGAATAAAATTAGCCCAATGCCAATATCATTGGTTGTTCACAAGTTATTTGAAAAGAAATAAGTTTAATAATTTTTGGTAAGGTAGTATTTTTTTACTTTAAAAAAACAATAGGGGTATTCATGGAACAGCGTAAAGTCGTCGTAAACGTAGTAAAATTGTAAATTTCGTAAATCTGTCAATTTTTCCATAAAAACTGACAGAAATTACGAAGTTTAAAACTTAACAACATTTACGATGAGTTTACGCTGTTGTATGAATACCCTTAATGTTTGTTGAAATATTTTATAAAACCAATCAAATATCAATTAGGAACTAGTGTACAGAATTTAATTCATTTAAAAATTTCAACGATTTTGGTACAGTTTCTTGTTTTTTTTTTAACTATGTATTTGGCGAATTCATTATTGCAAAGCCTATAAATTATTAATTTAAAGCAAGTCTGTAAAATTAAATTAACCCAAAGCCAACATCATTGTTTGTTGTCAAGATATTTAAAACGAAAAACAATTATCTACAATTATTGGTAAAGTTGCGTGTAGATTTTTTCGTTTAAAAAAAACTGTTGAATTTTTTAAAAACCCTATCAAATATCAATTACTAACTAGTATATAGGATGAAATCAACCGGGAGCCAATATCGTTGTCTGTTCTCAAGATATTTGAGGCAAACAAATTTCAACATTGGTAAAATTACTTACAGTTTTTTAGCTTAAAAAAAACTATTGATTTTATATTTTTAAAAATTTTACCAATTTTTATTAGTAAACTTGTGCATAAAATACAATTATCGGCAATCTACATAGATCATAACGAAGAATCTGCTCTGCGTTATTTCGATCCGAGAACCTCATTCTTAGTTCCAGCTTTTCCTTGGTCGACTAGATTTTGGAATGCATCTGGGCGACTTTGGCTATTGGTTTCAAAAGACAAAACAACTGGGATGTTGATCTCGTCAGTGGGGATTGAAGCTCCGGATCGATATGGAGTTTGTGTTGTGGCCAATGATCCCGCTGATGCTTGGCGGAGCAATAGTTGATGCTGTGCATAGCGGACACACTAAATTACCTCGACAACCACAAATGGAGCAAACTCTGCAAGGTGGTTCAACAGCAGCCTGAAAGTAATGATTTGTCATTAAGAGTAAAAACTGTTTGAATTGATGTTCTTACTAATTCCTCATCATCGTTTGGGTGAACTGCTGAGTTGAATTGATTTTGTTGAGATTGAAATGCTGAGAAGTTTCTATCTTTTATAGAGAACAATACAATCAAATTAAAAATATATGAGAAAATATCCAGATACCTACTCTGCTGAGTTCTGAGCAGAACAACTAGGTTCACCGCAAATGAAGATGTAAATCGTTCTATGGAAACACTCGGACTTTTGTTCTATGGGTGCATAGATCTATTATAGAAAAGAAGTTTAATTGTTGACCAAAAGTTTACCTGACACAGAAAAGATTGTGGAGCACCACATTTTCTGCATTTCAAATCTTCGGTAGCTGGATTTTTTTCCAAATCCATCCAAGCTGGTTTTCCACCAATTTTACTGGAAAATAAACATTTCGCCCAAGTTGGACTCACATTCCCCGCAAATCTTAGATTTATTTGTTGTTCATTGCCTGAAGCCATTTGTTTTTTTTTTTCAATATTGAGCTTTTCCTTAGAACTTTTGAATGTAAAATCATCATACATTATCAAATGGAAACGAAAACCGGCCAGGAACAAAGAAAGCTGATGAATAGATTGTTAGCAGAATGGTTGTAGTTTATTGCTTGGAGATTTCTGTGGCGATTGATTACAAACTAGATGTGGCTGTGTGATAGACTACGTCGTAAACTCCTGTATTGCAATGAAATTGGTCCAGGTCCATTGGATGTTGATAGTGCAGGATGGGACAGCGTCGTTTAGATCCTTTTTTTAGTTTTTCCAACGCTATTTTTTTAATGAAAACTGAAAAATTCTTAAAATAAAAACTAATTAATTTTAAAAAGAAAAGTTATGGCTTTTTAAACAATTGTTTTAAACTATTATCACTATTTTCTAAAAAAGTAAATAAACAAATAATGACAGCACAACCGTCAAACCAAATTGTCAAAAGTTTCACCATTTTTCTGTTTTGCTCCAACTAGCAGTGCTGGCGCTTAGTTGCTGAGAAGGAACTATCGTGAAGTTGGCTCCTGGCAGTCCATATATAATAAGTCAATGGACAAGAGTATCAATTTTGCCAAAAAATGGGCTTACACCACTTGACACTGTTTAAATTGGAAAGAATGAGACCGGTCCCACGGTAGTTTCCGGAGAAGAGAAGTGGGGCCTTAGGACGCTGTTTAGGTTGGGAAGATTGAGACCGGTCTCATGGTAGTTTCTGGACAAAGAGAAGTGGGGGTCAGCAGTGTCATGAGGCATGAAAAAAATATAAACACCGACCTCATGAGACTCTTTTTTTGGTGTGTAAAGCGTTGAAGTTTTTGTTGTTTCTATGTGTTTTGAGGCGCCTCAATTAGTCGAATGTAGATACGATGATACTCACGCGTCCGGACTCAATTTTCCCAATCTAAGCAATCTAAGCACTCACGGCCTCAAAAGTGACCATTCTCTTATGTCGTTTTCGATTGGATTTTCGGACTATTCTACTCCTTTTTAATTCCAATCGAATATGAAAACATCGTGTTGTCAAATTTAAGCACACACACTGCTGAATGACGCCATTTTACAAAATGGCTTCTTCAAGCTTTTATCACTTTTGACAAGTAGTCCGACAAAAACTGTATATGTATGCGTGTGTTCCAAATCTACTCCTTCTTGAAATCGGGAACAGAAAAAGACTCCGAAAACATTACTCGGAACAGCCAATCGAAGACTTTTGGAGTAGAAGGAGTCAAAAAGGAGTGGAAAAGGAGTACGCCGAACGTCCAAACGAAAACGACATTAATTTTGAATTTTGTTTGGCAAAAATGTATTTTCTTTTCACCACTTGGTGTCGTCTGTACAATGATTTCTTGGCATCACTGAAGGTAACGATACTCGCAAAAAATTGACAACTTGCTTGTTTGATATGATTCTGGTGGTCCTAACTTTTAAGAGGGTTTACTTCAAATAAAATTTTGTTTCATTTTTAATTAAAAGTTTAATTAATAAAGACACCTTTATTCAATGCTAATTGATTGACATAAACTATTTTCTATATACAATTTACAATGTCACGTTTCAGTGGAGCCTTACAACTCACAGATTTGGATGATTTCATCACCCCATCACAGGTAGGATTTTCTTTTGTATTTACATTTTACCTTTCTGAAGCAAGAGAACTCCATCACCTTCAGGAATGCATCAAACCAGTCACAATTGAAAAGACAAAATCAAAAACTGGTGCTAAAATAACAATTCAAGATGATGGTTACTACGAGGAGACCTCGACGGGAAAGCAGAAACTACAAAAAGTCGAAATTACCCTTCAGGATTGTCTGGCATGTTCGGGATGCATAACATCTGCCGAAGGAGTACTTATAACTCAACAAAGTCAAGAAGAACTCTTGAAAGTTCTCAATGAGAACCAAAATCACAAGTTACAGGGAAATCTGGAGAAAGTCAAGATCGTTGTCTTCACAGTGTCACAGCAACCCATCCTTAGCTTAGCTCAGCGATATGAACTAACTCCAGAAGACTGTAGCAAGCATTTGGCTGGCTATTTTAAGTCGCTGGGTGCTGATTTCGTTCTTAACACAAAGATCGCCGACGATTTGGCTTTGATTGAGAGTCGAGCTGAGTTTGTTGAACGTTTCCGCAATCAACAGCTACCAATGCTGTCGTCTTCTTGTCCTGGGTGGGTATGCTATGCAGAAAAAACCCATGGAAACTTTATCCTTCCATTTATATCGAGCACAAGGTCACCACAGCAAATAATGGGAATGCTAGTGAAGCAGCTTCTTGCTCAGAAGCTCAATGTTCCGACGGAGAAGATCTATCATGTTACTGTGATGCCGTGCTATGATAAGAAACTAGAAGCTTCGCGTGAAGATTTCTTCAGCGAAGCTAGTAACTCTAGAGACGTCGATTGCGTCATCACGTCTAGTGGGTGTTGAGAATTAATAACTGTTCTTTAAGATCCTCTTAATGTGTTTTTTTGATTTAAGTTGAAATTGAGCAAATGCTGAGCATGCGAGATACTGATTTACTGAGTTCATACACATCAGTTGAGCTCGATTGGCCTTGGAGCGGACAGAAACCTGAAGGAGGCAATGTGTGGGCACATGAGTTTTCTGGTTCTGGTGGATATTCCGATCATATATTCAAGTTTGCTGCAAAAGAGCTCTTTGGTGATGAAGTCGAACGATTGGAGTACAAAAATTTGAGGTAATTTTCCTCTTATCTTTGAACTCTTTTTTTCTATCTCCTTACTTCCCTCATAATTTAACTAGAAACCCTGATTTCCGAGAACTAAGTCTAGAAAAAGATGGAAAAGTCCTTCTTAAGTTCGCCATCGCCAATGGATTTCGCAATATTCAAAATCTTGTCCAGAAGCTTAAAAGAGGCAAGACTCAGTATCATTTCGTCGAGGTGATGGCGTGTCCCTCTGGTAAGTTTAATTTTCGTTTTTTATAAGTAGTTGATAGAGAGATGGATTTCTTAAGGCTGTCTTAATGGCGGTGCACAAGTTCGTCCGCCAATTGGAACTCCAGTGCGTGAGCTGACGTTGCAGCTTGAGGAACTTTACAAACAATTACCAAAGTCAGTACCGGATAATTCTGAAACACGAGGAATTTATTCGAGTTTCTTTGATGGACAACACACGGATAAGGCAAAGGTGTTGTTGCATACTTCATACCATGCGGTTGAAAAGATAAACACGGCTTTAAATATCAAATGGTGATTGATATTGGAATTTGAGTTAAGCCTTTTGTTGTGTATATTTTAATAAAAAAACAAAATCAGCATCCAATGCTGAAAGAATGTGCGAGGGGATTCAAGCACAATATTGTATTTCTTAATTATTTTCGCTATAAGCTTTGGTTACAAGTATTTCAGCATCACACCTTATAGAAGCTCTGTGAACAAGTGAAACGTCCTACGTAGACTTCTGTTTAGCTAGACTCGGTTTTAATTCAATTGTTTTCTTGTATAATAGTATCTGCATCACATATCACCTTTTGTGGAATGTCCAAATATTTAATGTCTACAAAAATGCTGTTGAGTATCAAGGATCTTTTTGATGACTTAAGAGTTGGCTGTCATCTAGAGAAGCTTTTATTCATGTGACACTGGAATACAAATTCTGAATATTTTTTAACTGAGGATGAAGAAAAGTAAAAACAACCTAACGTTAATTAATAAACCAAGTCCATGAATCTCAAAAGGCAGAAATTGAAACTTTTACATTTTTGGTTTATTTTCATAGAATTTTTTCTCAACTTTTTGGCAATAACCAATAAATGTTTGACCCATGAGAAAAAACATTCAAAATTCCAATTGATAACGTTTTTTTCTACAAAACTTTTCTCTACGATTAATAGAATTCCATTTTGTACAATATTTTATAGCATTTAAAATAGTCCAAAGACCCTCTGTAACCTTTAATAGACATACTTTTTACCAAAAATTCTATTAAATAATTCCGATTCTTCTTTTGGTGAAGGTTTTTCAAATACTAAAGATGTAGTAGATAAAGATTTGTTCATATCATTTGGTGATACAACTTCTGATTTCAATGTTAATGATGCATTATTTCCTGACATGGGCTCTAAGCTAGAATCATCATTGAACTCCTTATCCCTGTCATTTGGTATACTAATCTCTGCTTTTCTTGCCGTCCTATAAAAATAACACCGACAAATACAAAATACATATCAGAAAACTTCAAACAATTGTCCTTCACTTACAAAGCTTTCAATTCTCTCAATTTAGGAATTTTTGCTTTTGATATGTTCTTTTTACCAGCTGCTTCCTGTGCCGCCAATTCGACAGGATGGTTTTTTTTCTTGTGACTACGACAATTAGAACCACTGGCGAAAGTTCTGTCGCAAAAATCACAGGAATACGGTTTCAGACCAGTATGAAGAATGAGATGATTTTTTAAATCCTTAGCCCGTTTGAACTCGTTTCCACAGTGGTCGCATTTGTGTTTTTTCTTATCAGAATGCACGACCATGTGCGCTCTTAGGGTTCTTTGCGTATTCAACTTGAGTCCACAAACAACGCAGATGTAATTGGTTTCATTGTGTGTATCTTCATGAGCCTAAAAATACAGACGACAATATTAGCCATACTTAAAGCAAACAAATACAAAACCTACTCTCAGGGAAAGAATGCCCTTGAATGTCTTCTCGCAGTATTTGCATTTAAGTGTTCTCTCTTCAGTGTGCGAGTGCTCATGCTCCTTCAAGGCTGAAATCGATTTATACTCCTTTCCGCAATTCTCACAGATAAACAGCGGAGGCTTGAGTTCGATTGTGATTTCATGTGCACTTTGCATATGCCGCCTATAATTATGAAGTTTCAGAAAACCCTTATGACACTCTGAGCAATAATGGGGTTTAGTCTTGTTTTCAGCCTGTCGGTCTTTCCTGGATTTGTATTTCTTTTTTGCCTTTTGTATATCTTTTTGATTCGTCTTTTTTCTATGCGAGACTGAATGATCATAGTTATCCATTTCTTCTACTTCCATTTCAATGATAGGATTCGAATCATTGGTTTTGTTGCAATGCATCAACTCCTGATCGATCATTTGCTCATCTCTTTCCGAAATACTTCTTGGTGAAAACAAGTCATTTGTTTTTTCCAAAGGATTGATGTCAACAACTTTGAAGTCACAATCCAGATTGAATCGAACTTTAATTGAATATGCATCAAGTTGCTTTTCACTTTTAACTTGCAACTCTGCGAACATGGCATTGGCTATAGCTATTCTCTGATTGAAGCTAATAATTGATCTAATAAGGCGATAGCAATCGGTACAGATCACATTGGGTAAGTTGTTAAAATTGTTCATCTAAAATAATAAAAGCATAATTTCTGAATCAATTAAGATTAGATGAATATTCTACTCATTTAAGAGCCTAGACTAGACTAACATGAATTGAAAAGCATTGGGCTATTGTTTCGGTGAGTGGTAGGCATTCTTCTTCCTTAAGGAGTACATTTATGTGTGAGTTTTTAGGGTCTTCCCGAGCGCAAAGGCGACACCAACGCATCCAATCCTGGACCATTTTTTAATATTTTGTTTGATACGCAAACAGGAATCGTTGTCCGCTGTCTACTTTGCAACTTTGAAGTCAGAATTTAAAAGGATAAAGCTATGTATTTATATTCTATTCAAATAATCTATGGTCAGATTTTAATTAAAGTTTTGTATAAATACTTTTAATTTTATAAATATTTTGAAATGTTTGTAATTTTTTGACAAGATAAGGAAAATGCGAAAAACGTTTTATTTCGTGGTGAATATGTGGTGTGAATATACAGGGTGTTTTTCCTTTTGGGTGTAGAGTTAACCAAACAATTTATCGAGGTGACTATTTTTGTGTGATTGGTAATATACCATAATATGCTTGGGATGTTAAGGCCACTTTACACGATTATAGATGTCATATGATTTCTCAAATGAGCTGCCAAACAAATCAAACCAAACCGTCTGAACACACTCATAGATCTCATATGACTTCTCAAAAGCAAAAAGCATATGACTTTTTTGACATTAGAACTGCAGCTAATTCCATTTGAGAAGTCAAACAGGAATTGTTGTTTTCATGGAAAATAGTGAATTCAGAGTATTGAAAATAAAAATTTTTCTACAAAAAAATTAGAATTTTGAATGAAAACAATAATGGATAGTTCCAAGAAAGTAATTTTGCTTTACAAGAATGTATTTGTTTACGAGTTTTTTTTTTATTTTGGTTTTGACAGATAACCATAGAGAAAATCAAATGCGAAGTAAAGACGTGTAAACATAAAAAAATGATAACCGTATGATTTGACTTGAAATGACAGCTCATATGAGAAATCATACAGAAAAAATAATAGACAGGTCATATGACTTCTATTATAGGGTAAAGTACACTTTAGTCCCCTTTCACATGAAGAAGTAAGTTGCTGGGGATTTTTTGACGTTTTCTTTAAATTTCTTTTAAAATCTCTTGTACCTTTCACACAAAGTAACAAAATCTAGGCAATTTTGGGATTTCCTGAAATTCTATTGGTTAAACGCACCTTAACCTTAGATCTGAAAAAAAAATGTCAAAAAAATCTCTTCAAATCCTCGGCCGAGCGCGAGGAGATTTTATATATCCCTCTTTTCTCCTGTCTTTCTCACTCTGGAACTGAAAGCTGCTAGTAACTCAGTTTTCTCATCTGAAAGGGGATTTATGAATTCATAATAGCTGCTTGTTTTTGTATATCCATATGGACTTTGGCGAAAATAACTACATCGGACACTTAAAATTTAAATATTTTTCCTTTGTCTTGGTCTGCCATTTTTTATTGCCAACAAACATTTTACATTTTTCTATATAAATAATCAATAGCACAATGACAATGGTAGTTTGGTTATAGGCGTGTTTTATTAGAAAAATTATACCTAGCACAGTAAAATTTGCCTCAGTGAACACCAACAAACCCAAATTTTTCTATAAATAAGGCAGTCAAAAAGTGGATATAAAAGTTGAGGCAAAGTTTCGTAAAGTTAAAACTAAGGTGGCGCTGAAATAGTTTTACGAAAATATTCATTACTTGAAGGTTGGCAGCCTTTGCTTTTCTGTAAAATTTTTTTGAATTTTGAATGGCGAATACTTATGACATTAAGTTTGTTCGTTGAGCCCTGAAGTCACTCTGGGGTCGCCCCAAAACTTTTTTTTGAAAACCCTGAACTCACTAAATTCTGTGTTTTTATTACCTGAACTTGCCCTGAAGGTTTTTTGCTAGGGCGTGTTGAGGTAAAGAATAAATTTTCATAGTGGCATGAGAGCTGAATAATTTTTTGTTGTGGATTTAAGGTAAGACTGCACTCGGCGGAACTGCACTTCAGCGGAACTGCACCGTAACTGAACTTCAAAACATTTTTTTATGAGCTTTATTGCACTAATAGCCATTCCACACTATCACATTGAGTATTAACACACGTAAAAAAAGTGTGAAGAAAATCATGTATAATAGAAGCAAAATATGAAATTTCATCACACACAACTTGGCAGCGCATCCGACACGATTTGACATATGTTAATACATGCAAATATTTAGGAACGGTTCTAAAACCATCACACTTTCTATCCCACTTGGAGGTTTGAGGTGAAACTACTTTGTTTGGATACCAAGTGTGGAAGCAAAATATGAAAATCATTTTCAGCACACAAATTTGGCAGTCGTATGAAATTCTTTCCCACTTTATTTCTGACATGTGTTTATTCTTTGTGAGATAGTGTGGAGGCGCTTTAAGCGACAACTGAAGTTCCGTAAGTTCCACTTACCCTTGCGGAATAGGCGTATTCAAGGCAAAAAATGTTTGCCTTGGCTCAAACCACCCATTGAGTCATTAAATATCCTAAATTAATAAAATGTTGGTTTAAAACAAATGCAAATTTTGCCTTGAGGTGAATATATTTTTTTTTTTGGAAGTGTAAACTGACCATAAAACAAAAATATTTTATGCACCATACTTTTTTCGCATGTCCTCTTCACACGAAGAAAAGTTGCTGGAGATTTTTTTGACGTTTTCCTTTAATTTTCGTAAAAATCTATTGTCCCTTTCATAGACGGTGTTCACATCATAAATAAATAATATAAAGATGGGAATCCTCGGCTGTCAAACTGATTTGCCTACAAGCTCAGACCGTGGTGAATGTCATAAAGTTGCACTAGTAACCTTTACCACACTAACACTAATGCAACTTAATGATTTTCACCACAAATCGTCGGTTTTTTTTAAATTTGTCAGTTATTTTAAAAACCCAATGGACATGTTCATAAAGTATAAAAGCAGGTGAAGTGAATTTTTAAGTGCTCACTTCCCTTTATATAATTTTATTTTAAAATTGCATTGGCTACCTAAATTCAAAGCGTTCTAAGATAATAAAAGACATATTGGTAGTAATAAATAATTGAATAAATAAATGTATGTTAATTGAACCATAGTGGGAGAAAATTTGTTTGTGAAATATGAAATTTCATAGTAAATATGTTAGCCTTTTTACACCGAACTCAAACGCGGTTTTCGCGAAAATATTGGCTTTGGAGAAAAACCTAATCGAAAACACAAGGTTTCACATAAATTTTTTTGAGCTTCAGGTTTTCGTAAAACACAAGTTTAATATAAAACCAGTCGAAAACTTGTTGGAATTCAGAGATGAACAAAACAAACCTACCTTTTAAAAAGTTCAGTGCCTAGTAAAATGTCAAAAAAGAAACTGATTGGATGCTTTTATATGGATCATATTTATATAAATAATCACCATTTTACATCCATACAAGTGAAGAAAACAACAAAATGAAAAGATAATTGTAAGTGGTTGGTGAAAGAAAAACTTTAATGTCAAACGAAAACGTATAGTGTAATGTTTGGTGTGAATGTTTTTTGAAAAGTTTTTGCCGAAAACTGGTTTTGGGGTTTGTTGTGAAAATCCTATTATTCCTTAAATTTGTATTTCTTACTGGAATACTTCCACAGATTTATGATCTCCACAGAAACGAACTATCAAAATTAGTCTGGATATTAATAGCTACGTTTTTTGCATGCGCATATGGACTTTGGGGAAAAAAACGACATCGGGACATTTTAACATTTGCCTTGGTCTGCCATTTTATATAACCAGCAAACATTTTACATTTAATTATTATTTGTTCAATGTAATTTGTTTTTACTTATTTACAGCACAGTGATTTAAGATTTTGTTTCACTCATACATTGAACAAAAAAAAAAAAGACTGGAAAACTATGCACCAAGCATCAAATTCTTTTAGTTCGCTTCCACCATGGTGAGCACTCTCCCGTCTGACAGGAGAAGTTAACGAAAACTAAACGAAGAGTACCACTTCGCAATTATGTGCGCGTCATATGGATTACTTGTTTTCGCCCGGTTTCCTACGACCACTACGTTGGCTATTCTAGTTCTACCTTAATTTTGTTGTATTTGACTAGTAAATTGCTTTGTTTTGTTGTCGTTTTTTTTAGACAGAATTATTTTGAGTTACAAAAAACACAACTAATACTATAATATGTATTGAATTTTCTTTTTGCTTAAAAGTTCTCCCAAACCAACGCGAATGCGGAGTGATTCGCAGCGAATCATTCACAACAGCAATTCGCGTTGGTTTGGGAGAGCCTTAATTATGTAACTAGGTAAACAAAATTGCACATTTTATCAAAATATGTTCAAATTTTAATCAATGGTTCATTAAATTTAATTCACCAAATCGGTGAATTAAAATTGGATTAACTTAGGTTAAATGATGGTTAAGGCCAAGTAAGTGATAGTGGAGAATTAGGGCCAGTTTGTTCACATTAGATTAAATTTGAAGTAAGTAAGTCACAGAATCTGGTTAAATGCATCTAACTTAGCAATATTGGCCAATTAGCGATTTCTATAATTAACAACTCAATTTAATTGGAACGGCAAACCATTTGGCTGCAATGCGTTTTAAAAAATTATATTTAGGTAAACATATCGATGGTGCAGTCGTACCTTTCAATAATATTCCATTAAAAAAAGTGTGTTTGCACCCTCAAAACAAGAATTTTTAGAACACATCCCCTGAGGTGAATTCAGAAATGTCACGAAGTTTATGAATTCTTGAATTCAATGGAAAGTTGGTTGCCGGAAATTTTTGATACAATTAAAAATATTACTTAAAATTTCTGGCACAACTAAATATTTGTTGTTATTATTTAACAAAAAACGAAAAAATTAATAACAAATATAAAAAGATAAATAAAACAACGATGCAGAATGGCAGACGCACTAAAATAAAAAAAAACATGATATCAAAAGTTTGGTCTGTCAAAACAAATCAAATTCACCGCGTTAAGTTGTTGCATTTCACATCTATTCATCGACACGGAGTCGGATTTCAAAAACAACAATGTAAACAAATGGGTTTTGGAGGGTGAAACGTACGAAAGTTTCCCATCTTTACATTGTTTATTTATGAATGTCATTTAATCTTTTTTTTGTTAAGTTGCTTCGTTGTATTATAGCTTGTCTACATTAGGTGTGTTTGGTTACTTTTATAACACAAAGTTTAAAAACTGTAAAATTATTCAAGGATAGGAAAAAATCTTTCATCGAGGGGAATAGCTACTTGCTACAAAGTAAACAAACGCGTGGAACCAGTTTTGTATTTAGAAAAAAACACACAGACGTGTTTTGACAGTTGTTTACTTGCATTTAGAAATTTGTTTAGCAGAAATTTGCAAGCTTTTTCATAAAGGAATTTTCTTGCTCTCTCATTTGGCTCTCTCGTTGCTACACTTTGGAGTTAACAAACAAGAATTTGTGAAATGTACTGCGACATCGTACGAATTCGTACCAATTTTTAGTATCCAAACAGACCTATTAAGTCTTGTTCGTGTTATCCCCAAAACTACCAAATTCTACCCAAATTACTTAATTTAGCAACTGCAATTCTCGTTGTGTTTTCGATATTTATACAGAAATGTCAAATGTTTGTTGGTAGGCTAGTATATACTTCCTCGTGAAGTGTGGTGTCAACGTTTGGCGTTTAAGGGCCCTATTCTTGTAAACCTCAGTGATACCTCACAAGCTACAACAACCTCATATGTTGAGGTTAACTTGGTTTTGCGAGGTTTTCGCATGTATAACTTGATTTTAACTTACCTATTATTGAAGCTAAGTATACAGTTTCTTGACAAAAAATAATAAATAACAGACAAAAAATGTTTGACGTTTAAATTTTTCTATCAAACTGTGAACTAGCCCAAAGGAAATAAATTTTATATTCACCATGATTTTTTTTCGCGCAAAACAATGCCCTGGCATTCTTTATGTGTTAACATGTTACCGAATTATCAACTATTCACCTAGAGTTCCCGTACATTTTACACGGGAATCAGTCGTGAACGAAAACGTTCCACACAGCTTCACGAACACGTTCAAGGGTGAATAAAAATGCAAATTTCATATGGATCACCACGTGATTCAAATGTATGTACTAGGCTTAAAAGCCTATTACGCAAATTGAGACAAAATGTATCTCAAATATAAAAATTTCCCAATCAGTACGCAGCTCCAGCGCAAAACTTGACGTTTGTAACAGCTGTACATGAAAGGCAAAAGAAAGTCTCCACTTCATTTTACGCGGAAAAAGAATGCTCGAAGCAAAATTGTGACGTTTTATGTTTATTTCGCTTTATAAATTAAAATCATCTCCACGCCCTGTTTCATTTTTCTATTATTAAGGCGTTTTGAGGACGTATGACTGAAATAAAATATAAAACGTGAAGCTCGTATGAACACCGTTTTATTTTATTTTTTTCTTTAAGGTTCTCCCAAACCAACGCGAATGCGGAGCGACGACGAATTTTTGTTGTTGCTTAGCGTTAAGGCTCTCCCAAACCAAAGCGAATTCGCAGCGACGACGAATTTTTGTTGTTGTTTAGCGTTGTGTATTTGTCACATTTTTTTCTATTGTGAATGATTCGCTGCGAATCGCTCCGCATTCGCGTTGGTTTGGGGGAGACTTTAAGGCTCTCCCAAACCAACGCGAATTCGCAGCGACGACGAATTTTTGTTGTTGTTTAGCGTTGTGTATTTGTCATATCTTTTTCTATTGTGAATGATTCGCTGCGAATCGCTCCGCATTCGCGTTGGTTTGGGTCAGCCTTTATGTATTTGTCATATTTTTTACTATTGTGAATGATTCACTGCGAATCGCTCCGCATTCGCGTTGGTTTGGTAGAACCTTAAAGAACATAATAAAATAAGACGGTGTTCATACGAGCTTCACATGAGGCAACTCATTTGACGCCTCTCTTCTTCATCTCATTTCTACTTCTTGAAAAGAAAGAGATGGCGCAGTGAGGCAGAAATTTTCAAAAATTTTTAAAAACTTCTGCTTCTTTTCTTTTCAAAAGTGAGTACCAATAAGAGACGTCAAAATGAGTTGCCTCACGTGAAGCTCGTATGAACACCATTTAAGAATTGAAAATAGAATAGGCGTAGCTACTGAGAAAGGGTACAACAAAGGCCACATACAGATTCGGAAAATATTTTCTTCTACTCAAAACTATGTTTTGACGGAAAAAGTTAATTTTAATACAAATGTCAACCAATCGCTCAAAATGACGTCAAAATGAGTTGCCTCACGTGAAGCTCGTATGAACACCATTTAAGAATTGAAAATAGAATAGGCGTAGCTACTGAGAAAGGGTACAACAAAGGCCACATACAGATTCGGAAAATATTTTCTTCTACTCAAAACTATGTTTTGACGGAAAAAGTTAATTTTAATACAAATGTCAACCAATTGCTCTGAAATCATTTTTTGCAGAGATATACAAAATTCAAATCCTGAAATTTTTAGAGTTTCTTAGTCCATCGACATCGCAGCCATCTGTCAATGGAATCTGATGGTTGATAGCTTGAAAGATGGAGGACAAACCATATTTTTACGAAAAAAGTTTATTTCGGTCCAAATATCAACCAATTGCCCTTAAGGCTCTCCCAAACCAACGCGAATGCGGACCAATTCGCAGCGAATCATTCACAATAGTACAAAATATGACAAATATACAACGCTAAACAACAACAAAAATTCGCCGTCGCTGCGAATTCGCGTCTGTTTGGGAGAGGCTTTAAAGGTTCTCCCAAACCAACGCGAATGCGGAGCGATTCGCAGCGAATCATTCACAATAGAAAAAAATATGACAAATACACAACGCTAAACAACAACAAAAATTCGTCGTCGCTGCGCATTCGCGTTGGTTTGGGAGAGCCTTAAATGGAATTTTCCAGAGTAGTAAAGAAATGGCAATATCAGACTTTTTAGAGGTATTTTCATCCATCCGCATTATAGTGTTCCCCATCAAACACCAGGTGTTCAATTTTCTTGTTCTACAAATACTTTGAAAGAATCTGATATCTGTATATAAAATGTTCAAGGTTGTGAATTGATTTTTTTTTTATTTCTAACTACGCTTCTCATTGATTTATTATAAGAATAAAGTTGAATAATAGTAGATGGCCTTAGTTTCTATGTCAAAAAAGCTTGTTTAGGCCAAGAGACATTTTAGGACATTTTAGTCCAAAGATGAATATACAATTTTTTTCTTAAAGCAAAATTTAAGCTTTCTGCATCATTTTTACGTGCCGTGTACCATCCTCGGACTATGAACCTGTCGAGAAAAAAAACCAATGGAAGCAGAAAAATCCATGTCTTATCGACGACATGTCTAAGAAAGCCAACTTTTGAACAGCACATTGACGCAGTTCAAAGCTTGGCCATGAGATTTGAGATTTCACGTGTGTGTGTTTTTTGTCTGATTTTCGTTGTATTTGGAGGTAAATATTGCTGCAAAAGTTGTTATTTACTTACGTGACCTTTGTTTCTATAATTTGAGTTGAATATTGTTGCCAAAACATAGAAGTAGTGGTGAGAGAGAAATGAAACTACATGACATAATCGGCCCAGCGAGAAATAATCTGCTGTTTGTCGATTGGATTGTGGTTGCGATGTTGGGCATCTGTATGTCATGTGGAGTTGGGGTGTTATAAGTTTTCCATTGAGAAACACTATTTCAAAATGATTTTGAAAATTTTCTCTTTTGTACTTTTTCACTTTTTTGGCTTATGTAGTTAGGGCTTAAGAGTCATAGAAATTCAAAGAACCTCATAATCACGAAGGTTCGTACCTGTCAAAAAGATGAAAAACGAAACGAACGAAAACACGAATCGTGTAATCAACCTCATACTCTCTCTTTTTGCCTACTTGGACGTTGGAGTGAAAGATCTTAATTTTTATCAAAAAGTGGTTCACTTTTCTATGGTGAAAGCAGAAAGAAGAGTTTGCATCGTTTCTAGATTTCATTGAGATGTCAACGAAATTTTGCATTTCGAAATCTTAAAACTGTGTGGGGAAATGTGAAGAATTGGATTGAAATTTCTGAAAGCCGAGTTTTTGCTCCAGTGGAAACATTGTATTATGCATGAAATTGGAAATCAATCATGCAAGTAATTAATTCAGCATTTCACTTCAATTATTTCTGATATGTGAAAATATTTGCATAGATTTTGTTTTGGAATCTAGGCTTAAGGGGACAAAAGTATCAATTTGGCAAAAAATGGGCTTACTCTACTTGACGCTGTTTAAATTGGAAAGAATGAGACCGGTCCCACGGTAGTTTCCGGAGAAGAGAAGTGGGGCCTTAGGACGCTGTTTAGATTGGGAAGATTGAGACCGGTCTCACGGTAGTTTCTGGACAAAGAGAAGTGGGGTCAGGAATGTCATGAGGCATGAACAAAATATAAACACCGACCTCATGAGACTCTTTTTTTGGTGTTTTGGTGTGTAAAGCGTTGAAGTTGTTGTTGATTCTATGTGTTTGAGGCGCCTCATATGATCGAATGTAGGCACGATTAGACTTACGTGTCCGGGCTCAAATTTCCCAATCTAAACAGGCTTTAGGGATGTCGTGAGGCATGAACAAAATATAAACACCAACCTCATGAGACTCACTTCTTGTTGCTTCAATGTGCCAAGCATTGAAGTTGTTGTTGTTTCTATGTGTTTCAATCTAAGCAGGCTCCTTTGCACTCACGGCCTCAGAAGTGACAATTCTCTATATTTGAATTTTGTTTAGCAAAAATGAATTTTCTTTTCACCACTTGGTGTCGTCTGTACAATGATTTCTTGGCATCACTGAAGGTAACGATACTCGCAGAAAATTGACAACTTGCTTGTTTGATATGATTCTGGTGGTCCTAACTTTTAAAAAAGGGCTTACATCTAATAAAATTGTTTTATTTTTAATCAAAAGTTTAATTAATAAAGACACCTTTATTCAATGCTAATTGATTGACATAAATTTTTTTCTATATACAACTTGCAATGTCACGTTACAGTGGAGCCTTACAACTCACAGATTTGGATGATTTCATTACCCCATCACAGGGAGGATTTTCTTTTCTATTTACATTTTACTTTTCTGAAGCAAGAGAACTCCACCACCATCAAGAATGCATCAAACCAGTCACAATTGAAAAGACAAAATCAAAAACTGGTGCTAAAATAACAATTCAAGATGATGGTTACTACGAGGAGACCTCAACGGGAAAGCAGAAACTACAAAAAGTCGAAATTACCCTTCAGGATTGTCTGGCATGTTCGGGATGCATAACATCTGCCGAAGGAGTACTTATAACTCAACAAAGTCAAGAAGAACTCTTGAAAGTTCTCAATGAGTTCTCAACCAAAATCAAAAGTTACAGGGAAATCTGGAGAAAGTCAAGATCGTTGTCTTCACAGTGTCACAGCAACCCATCCTTAGCTTAGCTCAGCGATATGGACTAACTCCAGAAGACTGTAGCAAGCATTTGGCTGGCTATTTTAAGTCGCTGGGTGCTGATTTCGTTCTTAACACAAAGATCGCCGACGATTTGGCTTTGATTGAGAGTCGAGCTGAGTTTGTTGAACGTTTCCGCAATCAACAGCTACCAATGCTGTCGTCTTCTTGTCCTGGGTGGGTATGCTATGCAGAAAAAACCCATGGAAACTTTATCCTTCCATTTATATCGAGCACAAGGTCACCACAGCAAATAATGGGAATGCTAGTGAAGCAGCTTCTTGCTCAGAAGCTCAATGTTCCGACGGAGAAGATCTATCATGTTACTGTGATGCCGTGCTATGATAAGAAACTAGAAGCTTCGCGTGAAGATTTCTTCAGCGAAGCTAGTAACTCTAGAGACGTCGATTGCGTCATCACGTCTAGTGGGTGTTGAGAATTAATAACTGTTCTTTAAGATCCTCTTAATGTGTTTTTTTGATTTAAGTTGAAATTGAGCAAATGCTGAGCATGCGAGATACTGATTTACTGAGTTCATACACATCAGTTGAGCTCGATTGGCCTTGGAGCGGACAGAAACCTGAAGGAGGCAATGTGTGGGCACATGAGTTTTCTGGTTCTGGTGGATATTCCGATCATATATTCAAGTTTGCTGCAAAAGAGCTCTTTGGTGATGAAGTCGAACGATTGGAGTACAAAAATTTGAGGTAATTTTCCTCTTATCTTTGAACTCTTTTTTTCTATCTAATTACTTCCCTCATAATTTAACTAGAAACCCTGATTTCCGAGAACTAAGTCTAGAAAAAGATGGAAAAGTCCTTCTTAAGTTCGCCATCGCCAATGGATTTCGCAATATTCAAAATCTTGTCCAGAAGCTTAAAAGAGGCAAGACTCAGTATCATTTCGTCGAGGTGATGGCGTGTCCCTCTGGTAAGTTTAATTTTCGTTTTTTATAAGTAGTTGATAGAGAGATGGATTTCTTAAGGCTGTCTTAATGGCGGTGCACAAGTTCGTCCGCCAATTGGAACTCCAGTGCGTGAGCTGACGTTGCAGCTTGAGGAACTTTACAAACAATTACCAAAGTCAGTACCGGATAATTCTGAAACACGAGGAATTTATTCGAGTTTCTTTGATGGACAACACACGGATAAGGCAAAGGTGTTGTTGCATACTTTATACCATGCGGTTGAAAAGATAAACACGGCTTTAAATATCAAATGGTGATTGATATTGGAATTTGAGTTAAGCCTTTTGTTGTGTATATTTTAATAAAAAACAAAATCAGCATCTAATGCTGAAAGAATGTGCGAGGGGATTCAAGCACAATATTGTATTTTTTAATTATTTTCGCTATAAGCTTTGGTTACAAGTATTTCAGCATCACACCTTATAGAAGCTCTGTGGACAAGTGAAACTTTATAGCGAACGTCCTAACCTACGTAGACTTCTGTTTAGATAGACTCAGTTTTAATTCAATTTGAATTAGTTTTACTATTTTTTTTTGCCGTTAGCTCGTCCTAAAAAAAAAATGTCGCATATAAAAATTCAGTTTTCTCGCACGATTGTTTTCTTGTATAATAGTATCTGCATCACATATCACCTTTTGTGGAATTTAATGTCTTCAAAAGCTGTTGAGTATCAAGGATCTTTTTGATGTTTTAAGAGTTGGCTGTCATCTAGAGAAGCTTTTATTCGTCTGACACTGGAATACAAATTCTGAATATTTTTTAACTGAGGATAAAGAAAAGTAAAAACAACCTGAAACGTTAATTAATAAACCAAGTCCATGAATCTCAAAAGGCAGAAATTGAAACTTTTACATTTTTGGTTCATTTTCATAGAATTTTTTCTCAACTTTTTGGCAATAACCAACAAATGTTTGACCCATGAGAAAAAACATTCAAAATTCCAATTGATAACTTTTTTTTCCACAAAAATTTTCTCTACGATTAATAGAATTCCATTTTGTACAATATTTTATAGCATTTAAAATAGTCCAAAGACTATTAGCCTAGCCTTTAATAGACATACTTTTTACCAAAAATTCCATTAAATAATTCCGATTCTTCTTTTGGCGAAGGTTTTTCAAATACTAAAGATGTAGTAGATAAAGATTTGGTCATATCGTTTGGTGATACAACTTCTGATTTCAATGTTAATGATGCATTATTTCCTGACATGGGCTCTAAACTAGAATCATCATTGAACTCCTTATCCCTGTCATTTGGTATACTAATCTCTGCTTTTCTTGCCGTCCTATAAAAATAACACCGACAAATAAAAAATACATATCAGAAAACTTCAAGCAATTGTCCTTCACTTACACAGCTTTTAATTCTCTCAATTTAGGAATTTTTGCTTTTGATATGTTCTTTTTACCAGCTGCTTCCTGTGCCGCCAATTCGACAGGATGGTTTTTTTTCTTGTGACTACGACAATTAGCACCACTGGCGAAAGTTCTGTCGCAAAAATCACAGGAATACGGTTTCAGACCAGTATGAAGAATGAGATGATTTTTTAAAGCCTTAGCCCGTTTGAACTCGTTTCCACAGTGGTCGCATTTGTGTTTTTTCTTATCAGAATGCACGACCATGTGCATTCTTAGGGTTCTTTGCGTATTCAACTTGAGTCCACAAACAACGCAGATGTAATTGGTTTCATTGTGTGTATCTTCATGAGCCTAAAAATACAGACGACAATATTAGCCATCCTTAAAGCAAACAAATACAAAACCTACTCTCAGGGAAGGAATACCCTTGAATGTCTTCTCGCAGTATTTGCATTTAAGTGTTCTCTCTTCAGTGTGCGAGTGCTCATGCTCCTTCAAGGCTGAAATCGATTTATACTCCTTTCCGCAATTCTCACAGATAAACAGCGGAGGCTTGAGTTCGATTGTGATTTCATGTGCACTTTGCATATGTCGCCTATAATTATGAAGTTTCATAAAACCCTTATGACAATCTGAGCAATAATGGGGTTTATTCTTGTTTTCAGCCTGTCGGTCTTTCCTGGATTTATATTTCTTTTTTGCCTTTTGTATATCTTTTTGATTCGTCTTTTTTTCGGCACTGCCATTGGAACTCTCTTCGCTATGCGAGACTGAAGGATCATAGTTATCCATTTCTTCTACTTCCATTTTAATGTTGATAGGATTCGAGTCATTGGTTTTGTTGCAATGCATCAACTCCTGATCGATCATTTGCTCATCTCTTTCCGAAATACTTCTTGGTGAAAACAAGTCATTTGTTTTTTCCAAAGGATTTATGTCAACAACTTTGAAGTCACAATCCAGATTGTATCGAACTTTAATTGAATATGCATCAAGTTGCTTTTCACTTTTAACTTGTAACTCTGCGAACATGGCATTGGCTATGGCTATTCTCTGATTGAAGCTAATAATTGATCTAATAAGGCGATAGCAATCGGTACAGATCACATTGGGTAAGTTGTTAAAATTGTTCATCTAAAATAATAAAAGCACAATTTCTGAATCAATTAAAATGAATATTCTACTCATTTTAGAGTCTAGATGAGACTTACATGAATTGAAAAGCATTGGGCTATTGTTTCGGTGAGTGGTAGGCATTCTTCTTCCTTAAGGAGTACATTTATGTGTGAGTTTTTAGGATCTTCCCGAGCGCAAAGGCGACACCAACGCATCCAATCCTGGACCATTTTTTAATATTTTGTTTGATACGCAAACAGGAATCGTTGTCCGCTGTCTACTTTGCAACTTTGAAGTCAGAATTTAAAAGGATAAAGCTATGTATTTATATTCTATTCAAATAATCTATGGTCAGATTTTAATTAAAGTTTTGTATAAATACTTTTAATTTTATAAATATTTTGAAATGTTTGTAATTTTTTGACAAGATAAGGAAAATGCGAAAAACTTTTTATTTCGTGGTGAATATGTGGTGTGAATATACAGGGTGTTTTTCCTTTTGGGTGTAGAGTTAACCAAACAATTTATCGAGGTGACTATTTTTGTGTGATTGGTAATATACCATAATCTGCTTGGGATGTTAAGGCCACTTTACACGATTATAGATGTCATATGATTTCTCAAATGAGCTGCCAAACAAATCAAACCAAACCGTCTGAACACACTCATAGATCTCATATGACTTCTCAAAAGCAAAAAGCATATGACTTTTTTGACATTAGAACTGCAGCTAATTCCATTTGAGAAGTCAAACAGGAATTGATGTTTTCATGGAAAATAGTGAATTCAGAGTATTGAAAATAAAAATTTTTCTACAAAAAAATTAGAATTTTGAATGAAAACAATAATGGATAGTTCCAAGAAAGTAATTTTGCTTTACAAGAATGTATTTGTTTACGAGTTTTTTTTTTATTTTGGTTTTGACAGATAACCATAGAGAAAATCAAATGCGAAGTAAAGACGTGTAAACATAAAAAAATGATAACCGTATGATTTGACTTGAAATGACAGCTCATATGAGAAATCATACAGAAAAAATAATAGACAGGTCATATGACTTCTATTATAGGGTAAAGTACACTTTAGTCCCCTTTCACATGAAGAAGTAAGTTGCTGGGGATTTTTTGACGTTTTCTTTAAATTTCTTTTAAAATCTCTTGTACCTTTCACACAAAGTAACAAAATCTAGGCAATTTTGAGATTTCCTGAAATTCTATTGGTTAAACGCACCTTAACCTTAGATCTGAAAAAAAAATGTCAAAAAAATCTCTTCAAATCCTCGGCCGAGCGCGAGGAGATTTTTTATATCCCTCTTTCCTCCTGTCTTTCTCACTCTGGAACTGAAAGCTGCTAGTAACTCAGTTTTCTCATCTGAAAGGGGATTTATGAATTCATAATAGCTGCTTGTTTTTGTATATCCATATGGACTTTGGCGAAAATAACTACATCGGACACTTAAAATTTAAATATTTTTCCTTTGTCTTGGTCTGCCATTTTTTATTGCCAACAAACATTTTACATTTTTCTATATAAATAATCAATAGCACAATGACAATGGTAGTTTGGTTATAGGCGTGTTTTATTAGAAAAATTATACCTAGCACAGTAAAATTTGCCTCAGTGAACACCAACAAACCCAAATTTTTCTATAAATAAGGCAGTCAAAAAGTGGATATAAAAGTTGAGGCAAAGTTTCGTAAAGTTAAAACTAAGGTGGCGCTGAAATAGTTTTACGAAAATATTCATTACTTGAAGGTTGGCAGCCTTTGCTTTTCTGTAAAATTTTTTTGAATTTTGAATGGCGAATACTTATGACATTAAGTTTGTTCGTTGAGCCCTGAAGTCACTCTGGGGTCGCCCCAAAACTTTTTTTTGAAAACCCTGAACTCACTAAATTCTGTGTTTTTATTACCTGAACTTGCCCTGAAGGTTTTTTGCTAGGGCGTGTTGAGGTAAAGAATAAATTTCCATAGTGGCATGAGAGCTGAATAATTTTTTGTTGTGGATTTAAGGTAAGACTGCACTCGGCGGAACTGCACTTCAGCGGAACTGCACCGTAACTGAACTTCAAAACATTTTTTTATGAGCTTTATTGCACTAATAGCCATTCCACACTATCACATTGAGTATTAACACACGTAAAAAAAGTGTGAAGAAAATCATGTATAATAGAAGCAAAATATGAAATTTCATCACACACAACTTGGCAGCGCATCCGACACGATTTGACATATGTTAATACATGCAAATATTTAGGAACGGTTCTAAAACCATCACACTTTCTATCCCACTTGGAGGTTTGAGGTGAAACTACTTTGTTGGGATACCAAGTGTGGAAGCAAAATATGAAAATCATTTTCAGCACACAAATTTGGCAGTCGTATGAAATTCTTTCCCACTTTATTTCTGACATGTGTTTATTCTTTGTGAGATAGTGTGGAGGCGCTTTAAGCGACAACTGAAGTTCCGTAAGTTCCACTTACCCTTGCGGAATAGGCGTATTCAAGGCAAAAAATGTTTGCCTTGGCTCAAACCACCCATTGAGTCATTAAATATCCTAAATTAATAAAATGTTGGTTTAAAACAAATGCAAATTTTGCCTTGAGGTGAATATATTTTTTTTTTTGGAAGTGTAAACTGACCATAAAACAAAAATATTTTATGCACCATACTTTTTTCGCATGTCCTCTTCACACGAAGAAAAGTTGCTGGAGATTTTTTTGACGTTTTCCTTTAATTTTCGTAAAAATCTATTGTCCCTTTCATAGACGGTGTTCACATCATAAATAAATAATATAAAGATGGGAATCCTCGGCTGTCAAACTGATTTGCCTACAAGCTCAGACCGTGGTGAATGTCATAAAGTTGCACTAGTAACCTTTACCACACTAACACTAATGCAACTTAATGATTTTCACCACAAATCGTCGGTTTTTTTTAAATTTGTCAGTTATTTTAAAAACCCAATGGACATGTTCATAAAGTATAAAAGCAGGTGAAGTGAATTTTTAAGTGCTCACTTCCCTTTATATAATTTTATTTTAAAATTGCATTGGCTACCTAAATTCAAAGCGTTCTAAGATAATAAAAGACATATTGGTAGTAATAAATAATTGAATAAATAAATGTATGTTAATTGAACCATAGTGGGAGAAAATTTGTTTGTGAAATATGAAATTTCATAGTAAATATGTTAGCCTTTTTACACCGAACTCAAACGCGGTTTTCGCGAAAATATTGGCTTTGGAGAAAAACCTAATCGAAAACACAAGGTTTCACATAAATTTTTTTGAGCTTCAGGTTTTCGTAAAACACAAGTTTAATATAAAACCAGTCGAAAACTTGTTGGAATTCAGAGATGAACAAAACAAACCTACCTTTTAAAAAGTTCAGTGCCTAGTAAAACGTCAAAAAAGAAACTGATTGGATGCTTTTATATGGATCATATTTATATAAATAATCACCATTTTACATCCATAAAAGTGAAGAAAACAACAAAATGAAAAGATAATTGTAAGTGGTTGGTGAAAGAAAAACTTTAATGTCAAACGAAAACGTATAGTGTAATGTTTGGTGTGAATGTTTTTTGAAAAGTTTTTGCCGAAAACTGGTTTTGGGGTTTGTTGTGAAAATCCTATTATTCCTTAAATTTGTATTTCTTACTGGAATACTTCCACAGATTTATGATCTCCACAGAAACGAACTATCAAAATTAGTCTGGATATTAATAGCTACGTTTTTTGCATGCGCATATGGACTTTGGGGAAAAAAACGACATCGGGACATTTTAACATTTGCCTTGGTCTGCCATTTTATATAACCAGCAAACATTTTACATTTAATTATTATTTGTTCAATGTAATTTGTTTTTACTTATTTACAGCACAGTGATTTAAGATTTTGTTTCACTCATACATTGAACAAAAAAAAAAGACTGGAAAACTATGCACCAAGCATCAAATTCTTTTAGTTCGCTTCCACCATGGTGAGCACTCTCCCGTCTGACAGGAGAAGTTAACGAAAACTAAACGAAGAGTACCACTTCGCAATTATGTGCGCGTCATATGGATTACTTGTTTTCGCCCGGTTTCCTACGACCACTACGTTGGCTATTCTAGTTCTACCTTAATTTTGTTGTATTTGACTAGTAAATTGCTTTGTTTTGTTGTCGTTTTTTTTAGACAGAATTATTTTGAGTTACAAAAAACACAACTAATACTATAATATGTATTGAATTTTCTTTTTGCTTAAAAGTTCTCCCAAACCAACGCGAATGCGGAGTGATTCGCAGCGAATCATTCACAACAGCAATTCGCGTTGGTTTGGGAGAGCCTTAATTATGTAACTAGGTAAAAAAAATTGCACATTTTATCAAAATATGTTCAAATTTTAATCAATGGTTCATTAAATTTAATCCACCAAATCGGTGAATTAAAATTGGATTAACTTAGGTTAAATGATGGTTAAGGCCAAGTAAGTGATAGTGGAGAATTAGGGCCAGTTTGTTCACATTAGATTAAATTTGAAGTAAGTAAGTCACAGAATCTGGTTAAATGCATCTAACTTAGCAATATTGGCCAATTAGCGATTTCTATAATTAACAACTCAATTTAATTGGAACGGCAAACCATTTGGCTGCAATGCGTTTTAAAAAATTATATTTAGGTAAACATATCGATGGTGCAGTCGTACCTTTCAATAATATTCACCCTCAAAACAAGAATTTTTAGAACACATCCCCTGAGGTGAATTCAGAAATGTCACGAAGTTTATGAATTCTTGAATTCAATGGAAAGTTGGTTGCCGGAAATTTTTGATACAATTAAAAATATTACTTAAAATTTCTGGCACAACTAAATATTTGTTGTTATTATTTAACAAAAAACGAAAAAATTAATAACAAATATAAAAAGATAAATAAAACAACGATGCAGAATGGCAGACGCACTAAAATAAAAAAAAACATGATATCAAAAGTTTGGTCTGTCAAAACAAATCAAATTCACCGCGTTAAGTTGTTGCATTTCACATCTATTCATCGACACGGAGTCGGATTTCAAAAACAACAATGTAAACAAATGGGTTTTGGAGGGTGAAACGTACGAAAGTTTCCCATCTTTACATTGTTTATTTATGAATGTCATTTAATCTTTTTTTTGTTAAGTTGCTTCGTTGTATTATAGCTTGTCTACATTAGGTGTGTTTGGTTACTTTTATAACACAAAGTTTAAAAACTGTAAAATTATTCAAGGATAGGAAAAAATCTTTCATCGAGGGGAATAGCTACTTGCTACAAAGTAAACAAACGCGTGGAACCAGTTTTGTATTTAGAAAAAAACACACAGACGTGTTTTGACAGTTGTTTACTTGCATTTAGAAATTTGTTTAGCAGAAATTTGCAAGCTTTTTCATAAAGGAATTTTCTTGCTCTCTCATTTGGCTCTCTCGTTGCTACACTTTGGAGTTAACAAACAAGAATTTGTGAAATGTACTGCGACATCGTACGAATTCGTACCAATTTTTAGTATCCAAACAGACCTATTAAGTCTTGTTCGTGTTATCCCCAAAACTACCAAATTCTACCCAAATTACTTAATTTAGCAACTGCAATTCTCGTTGTGTTTTCGATATTTATACAGAAATGTCAAATGTTTGTTGGTAGGCTAGTATATACTTCCTCGTGAAGTGTGGTGTCAACGTTTGGCGTTTAAGGGCCCTATTCTTGTAAACCTCAGTGATACCTCACAAGCTACAACAACCTCATATGTTGAGGTTAACTTGGTTTTGCGAGGTTTTCGCATGTATAACTTGATTTTAACTTACCTATTATTGAAGCTAAGTATACAGTTTCTTGACAAAAAATAATAAATAACAGACAAAAAATGTTTGACGTTTAAATTTTTCTATCAAACTGTGAACTAGCCCAAAGAAAATAAATTTTATATTCACCATGATTTTTTTTCGCGCAAAACAATGCCCTGGCATTCTTTATGTGTTAACATGTTACCGAATTATCAACTATTCACCTAGAGTTCCCGTACATTTTACACGGGAATCAGTCGTGAACGAAAACTCTCCACACAGCTTCACGAACACGTTCAAGGGTGAATAAAAATGCAAATTTCATATGGATCACCACGTGATTCAAATGTATGTACTAGGCTTAAAAGCCTATTACGCAAATTGAGACAAAATGTATCTCAAATATAAAAATTTCCCAATCAGTACGCAGCTCCAGCGCAAAACTTGACGTTTGTAACAGCTGTACATGAAAGGCAAAAGAAAGTCTCCACTTCATTTTACGCGGAAAAAGAATGCTCGAAGCAAAATTGTGACGTTTTATGTTTATTTCGCTTTATAAATTAAAATCATCTCCACGCCCTGTTTCATTTTTCTATTATTAAGGCGTTTTGAGGACGTATGACTGAAATAAAATATAAAACGTGAAGCTCGTATGAACACCGTTTTATTTTATTTTTTTTCTTTAAGGTTCTCCCAAACCAACGCGAATGCGGAGCGACGACGAATTTTTGTTGTTGCTTAGCGTTAAGGCTCTCCCAAACCAAAGCGAATTCGCAGCGACGACGAATTTTTGTTGTTGTTTAGCGTTGTGTATTTGTCACATTTTTTTCTATTGTGAATGATTCGCTGCGAATCGCTCCGCGTTCGCGTTGGTTTGGGGGAGACTTTAAGGCTCTCCCAAACCAACGCGAATTCGCAGCGACGACGAATTTTTGTTGTTGTTTAGCGTTGTGTATTTGTCATATCTTTTTCTATTGTGAATGATTCGCTGCGAATCGCTCCGCATTCGCGTTGGTTTGGGTCAGCCTTTATGTATTTGTCATATTTTTTACTATTGTGAATGATTCACTGCGAATCGCTCCGCATTCGCGTTGGTTTGGTAGAACCTTAAAGAACATAATAAAATAAGACGGTGTTCATACGAGCTTCACGTGAGGCAACTCATTTGACGCCTCTCTTCTTCATCTCATTTCTACTTCTTGAAAAGAAAGAGATGGCGCAGTGAGGCAGAAATTTTCAAAAATTTTTAAAAACTTCTGCTTCTTTTCTTTTCAAAAGTGAGTACCAATAAGAGACGTCAAAATGAGTTGCCTCACGTGAAGCTCGTATGAACACCATTTAAGAATTGAAAATAGAATAGGCGTAGCTACTGAGAAAGGGTACAACAAAGGCCACATACAGATTCGGAAAATATTTTCTTCTACTCAAAACTATGTTTTGACGGAAAAAGTTAATTTTAATACAAATGTCAACCAATTGCTCTGAAATCATTTTTTGCAGAGAAATACAAAATTCAAATCCTGAAATTTTTAGAGTTTCTTAGTCCATCGACATCGCAGCCATCTGTCAATGGAATCTGATGGTTGATAGCTTGAAAGATGGAGGACAAACCATATTTTTACGAAAAAAGTTTATTTCGGTCCAAATATCAACCAATTGCCCTTAAGGCTCTCCCAAACCAACGCGAATGCGGACCAATTCGCAGCGAATCATTCACAATAGTACAAAATATGACAAATATACAACGCTAAACAACAACAAAAATTCGCCGTCGCTGCGAATTCGCGTCTGTTTGGGAGAGGCCTTAAAGGTTCTCCCAAACCAACGCGAATGCGGAGCGATTCGCAGCGAATCATTCACAATAGAAAAAAATATGACAAATACACAACGCTAAACAACAACAAAAATTCGTCGTCGCTGCGCATTCGCGTTGGTTTGGGAGAGCCTTAAATGGAATTTTCCAGAGTAGTAAAGGATTTATTATAAGAATAAAGTTGAATAATAGTAGATGGCCTTAGTTTCTATGTCAAAAAAGCTTGTTTAGGCCAAGAGACATTTTAGGACATTTTAGTCCAAAGATGAATATACAATTTTTTTCTTAAAGCAAAATTTAAGCTTTCTGCATCATTTTTACGTGCCGTGTACCATCCTCGGACTATGAACCTGTCGAGAAAAAAAACCAATGGAAGCAGAAAAATCCATGTCTTATCGACGACATGTCGAAGAAAGCCAACTTTTGAACAGCACATTGAAGCAGTTCAAAGCTTGGCCATGAGATTTGAGATTTCACGTGTGTGTGTTTTTTGTCTGATTTTCGTTGTATTTGGAGGTAAATATTGCTGCAAAAGTTGTTATTTACTTACGTGACCTTTGTTTCTATAATTTGAGTTGAATATTGTTGCCAAAACATAGAAGTAGTGGTGAGAGAGAAATGAAACGACATGACATAATCGGCCCAGCGAGAAATAATCTGCTGTTTGTCGATTGGATTGTGGTTGCGATGTTGGGCATCTGTATGTCATGTGGAGTTGGGGTGTTATAAGTTTTCCATTGAGAAACACTATTTCAAAATGATTTTGAAAATTTTCTCTTTTGTACTTTTTCACTTTTTTGGCTTATGTAGTAAGGGCTTAAGAGTCATAGAAATTCAAAGAACCTCATAATCACGAAGGTTCGTACCTGTCAAAAAGATGAAAAACGAAACGAACGAAAACACGAATCGTGTAATCAACCTCATACTCTCTCTTTTTGCCTACTTGGACGTTGGAGTGAAAGATCTTAATTTTTATCAAAAAGTGGTTCACTTTTCTATGGTGAAAGCAGAAAGAAGAGTTTGCATCGTTTCTAGATTTCATTGAGATGTCAACGAAATTTTGCATTTCGAAATCTTAAAACTGTGTGGGGAAATGTGAAGAATTGGATTGAAATTTCTGAAAGCCGAGTTTTTGCTCCAGTGGAAACATTGTATTATGCATGAAATTGGAAATCAATCATGCAAGTAATTAATTCAGCATTTCACTTCAATTATTTCTGATATGTGAAAATATTTGCATAGATTTTGTTTTGGAATCTAGGCTTAAGGGGACAAAAGTATCAATTTGGCAAAAAATGGGCTTACTCTACTTGACGCTGTTTAAATTGGAAAGAATGAGACCGGTCCCACGGTAGTTTCCGGAGAAGAGAAGTGGGGCCTTAGGACGCTGTTTAGATTGGGAAGATTGAGACCGGTCTCACGGTAGTTTCTGGACAAAGAGAAGTGGGGTCAGGAATGTCATGAGGCATGAACAAAATATAAACACCGACCTCATGAGACTCTTTTTTTGGTGTTTTGGTGTGTAAAGCGTTGAAGTTGTTGTTGATTCTATGTGTTTGAGGCGCCTCATATGATCGAATGTAGACACGATTAGACTTACGTGTCCGGGCTCAAATTTCCCAATCTAAACAGGCTTTAGGGATGTCGTGAGGCATGAACAAAATATAAACACCAACCTCATGAGACTCACTTCTTGTTGTTTCAATGTGCCAAGCATTGAAGTTGTTGTTGTTTCTATGTGTTTCAATCTAAGCAGGCTCCTTTGCACTCACGGCCTCAGAAGTGACAATTCTCTATATTTGAATTTTGTTTGGCAAAAATGAATTTTCTTTTCACCACTTGGTGTCGTCTGTACAATGATTTCTTGGCATCACTGAAGGTAACGATACTCGCAGAAAATTGACAACTTGCTTGTTTGATATGATTCTGGTGGTCCTAACTTTTAAAAAAGGGCTTACATCTAATAAAATTGTTTTATTTTTAATCAAAAGTTTAATTAATAAAGACACCTTTATTCAATGCTAATTGATTGACATACATTTTTTTCTATATACAACTTGCAATGTCACGTTACAGTGGAGCCTTACAACTCACAGATTTGGATGATTTCATTACCCCATCACAGGGAGGATTTTCTTTTCTATTTACATTTTACTTTTCTGAAGCAAGAGAACTCCACCACCATCAAGAATGCATCAAACCAGTCACAATTGAAAAGACAAAATCAAAAACTGGTGCTAAAATAACAATTCAAGATGATGGTTACTACGAGGAGACCTCAACGGGAAAGCAGAAACTACAAAAAGTCGAAATTACCCTTCAGGATTGTCTGGCATGTTCGGGATGCATAACATCTGCCGAAGGAGTACTTATAACTCAACAAAGTCAAGAAGAACTCTTGAAAGTTCTCAATGAGTTCTCAACCAAAATCACAAGTTACAGGGAAATCTGGAGAAAGTCAAGATCGTTGTCTTCACAGTGTCACAGCAACCCATCCTTAGCTTAGCTCAGCGATATGGACTAACTCCAGAAGACTGTAGCAAGCATTTGGCTGGCTATTTTAAGTCGCTTGGTGCTGATTTCGTTCTTAACACAAAGATCGCCGACGATTTGGCTTTGATTGAGAGTCGAGCTGAGTTTGTTGAACGTTTCCGCAATCAACAGCTACCAATGCTGTCGTCTTCTTGTCCTGGGTGGGTATGCTATGCAGAAAAAACCCATGGAAACTTTATCCTTCCATTTATATCGAGCACAAGGTCACCACAGCAAATAATGGGAATGCTAGTGAAGCAGCTTCTTGCTCAGAAGCTCAATGTTCCGACGGAGAAGATCTATCATGTTACTGTGATGCCGTGCTATGATAAGAAACTAGAAGCTTCGCGTGAAGATTTCTTCAGCGAAGCTAGTAACTCTAGAGACGTCGATTGCGTCATCACGTCTAGTGGGTGTTGAGAATTAATAACTGTTCTTTAAGATCCTCTTAATGTGTTTTTTTGATTTAAGTTGAAATTGAGCAAATGCTGAGCATGCGAGATACTGATTTACTGAGTTCATACACATCAGTTGAGCTCGATTGGCCTTGGAGCGGACAGAAACCTGAAGGAGGCAATGTGTGGGCACATGAGTTTTCTGGTTCTGGTGGATATTCCGATCATATATTCAAGTTTGCTGCAAAAGAGCTCTTTGGTGATGAAGTCGAACGATTGGAGTACAAAAATTTGAGGTAATTTTCCTCTTATCTTTGAACTCTTTTTTTCTATCTCCTTACTTCCCTCATAATTTAACTAGAAACCCTGATTTCCGAGAACTAAGTCTAGAAAAAGATGGAAAAGTCCTTCTTAAGTTCGCCATCGCCAATGGATTTCGCAATATTCAAAATCTTGTCCAGAAGCTTAAAAGAGGCAAGACTCAGTATCATTTCGTCGAGGTGATGGCGTGTCCCTCTGGTAAGTTTAATTTTCGTTTTTTATAAGTAGTTGATAGAGAGATGGATTTCTTAAGGCTGTCTTAATGGCGGTGCACAAGTTCGTCCGCCAATTGGAACTCCAGTGCGTGAGCTGACGTTGCAGCTTGAGGAACTTTACAAACAATTACCAAAGTCAGTACCGGATAATTCTGAAACACGAGGAATTTATTCGAGTTTCTTTGATGGACAACACACGGATAAGGCAAAGGTGTTGTTGCATACTTCATACCATGCGGTTGAAAAGATAAACACGGCTTTAAATATCAAATGGTGATTGATATTGGAATTTGAGTTAAGCCTTTTGTTGTGTATATTTTAATAAAAAAACAAAATCAGCATCCAATGCTGAAAGAATGTGCGAGGGGATTCAAGCACAATAATATATTTCCTAATTATTTTCGCTATAAGCTTTGGTTACAAGTATTTCAGCATCACACCTTATAGAAGCTCTGTGAACAAGTGAAACGTCCTAACCTACGTAGACTTCTGTTTAGCTAGACTCGGTTTTAATTCAATTGTTTTCTTGTATAATAGTAACTGCATCACATATCACCTTTTGTGGAATGTCCAAATATTTAATGTCTACAAAAATGTTGTTGAGTATCAAGGATCTTTTTGATGACTTAAGAGTTGGCTGTCATCTAGAGAAGCTTTTATTCGTGTGACACTGGAATACAAATTCTGAATATTTTTTAACTGAGGATGAGCAGAAATTGAAACTTTTACATTTTTGGTTCATTTTCATAGAATTTTTTCTCAACTTTTTGGCAATAACCAACAAATGTTTGACCCATGAGAAAAAACATTCAAAATTCGAATTGATAACTTTTTTTTCTACAAAACTTTTCTCTACGATTAATAGAATTCCATTTTGTACAATATTTTATAGCATTTAAAATAGTCCAAAGACCCTCTGTAACCTTTAATAGACATACTTTTTACCAAAAATTCCATTAAATAATTCCGATTCTTCTTTTGGCGAAGGTTTTTCAAATACTAAAGATGTTAATGATGCATTATTTCCTGACATGGGCTCTAAGCTAGAATCATCACTGAACTCCTTATCCCTGTCATTTGGTATACTTATCTCTGCTTTGCTTGCCGTCCTATAAAAATAACACCGACAAATACAAAATACATATCAGAAAACTTCAAACAATTGTCCTTCACTTACACAGCTTTCAATTCTCTCAATTTAGGAATTTTTGCTTTTGATATGTTCTTTTTACCAGCTGCTTCCTGTGCCGCCAATTCGACAGGATGGTTTTTTTTCTTGTGACTACGACAATTAGAACCACTGGCGAAAGTTCTGTCGCAAAAATCACAGGAATACGGTTTCAGACCAGTATGAAGAATGAGATGATTTTTTAAATCCTTAGCCCGTTTGAACTCGTTTCCACAGTGGTCGCATTTGTGTTTTTTCTTATCAGAATGCACGACCATGTGCGCTCTTAGGGTTCTTTGCGTATTCAACTTGAGTCCACAAACAACGCAGATGTAATTGGTTTCATTGTGTGTATCTTCATGAGCCTAAAAATACAGACGACAATATTAGCCATACTTAAAGCAAACAAATACAAAACCTACTCTCAGGGAAATAATGCCCTTGAATGTCTTCTCGCAGTATTTGCATTTAAGTGTTCTCTCTTCAGTGTGCGAGTGCTCATGCTCCTTCAAGGCTGAAATCGATTTATACTCCTTTCCGCAATTCTCACAGATAAACAGCGGAGGCTTGAGTTCGATTGTGATTTCATGTGCACTTTGCATATGTCGCCTATAATTATGAAGTTTCATAAAACCCTTATGACACTCTGAGCAATAATGGGGTTTATTCTTGTTTTCAGCCTGTCGGTCTTTCCTGGATTTGTATTTCTTTTTTGCCTTTTGTATATCTTTTTGAATCGTCTTTTTTTCGGCACCGCCATTGGAACTCTCTTCGCTATGCGAGACTGAAGGATCATAGTTATCCATTTCTTCTACTTCCATTTTAATGTTGATAGGATTCGAGTCATTGGTTTTGTTGCAATGCATCAACTCCTGATCGATCATTTGCTCATCTCTTTCCGAAATACTTCTTGGTGAAAACAAGTCATTTGTTTTTTCCAAAGGATTTATGTCAACAACTTTGAAGTCACAATCCAGATTGTATCGAACTTTAATTGAATATGCATCAAGTTGCTTTTCACTTTTAACTTGTAACTCTGCGAACATGGCATTGGCTATGGCTATTCTCTGATTGAAGCTAATAATTGATCTAATAAGGCGATAGCAATCGGTACAGATCACATTGGGTAAGTTGTTAAAATTGTTCATCTAAAATAATAAAAGCACAATTTCTGAATCAATTAAAATGAATATTCTACTCATTTTAGAGTCTAGACGAGACTTACATGAATTGAAAAGCATTGGGCTATTGTTTCGGTGAGTGGTAGGCATTCTTCTTCCTTAAGGAGTATATTTATGTGTGAGTTTTTAGGGTCTTCCCGAGCGCAAAGGCGACACCAACGCATCCAATCCTGGACCATTTTTTAATATTTTGTTTGATACGCAAACAGGAATCGTTGTCCGCTGTCTACTTTGCAACTTTGAAGTCAGAATTTAAAAGGATAAAGCTATGTATTTATATTTTATTCAAGCAATCTACGGTCAGATTTTAATAAAACTTTTGTATAAATACTTTTAATTTTATAAATATTTTGAAATGTTTGTAATTTTTTGACAAGATAAAGAAAATGCGAAAAACTTTTTATTTCGTGGTGAATAGGTGGTGTGAATATACAGGGTGTTTTTCCTTTTGGGTGTAGAGTTAACCAAACAATTTATCGAGGTGACTATTTTTGTGTGATTGGTAATATACTATAAACTGCTTGGCATGTAAGTCCCCTTTCACATGAAGAAACAAGTTGCTGGGGATTTTTTGACGTTTTCTTTAAATTTCCTTAAAAATCTCTTGTACCTTTCACACGAGGAAACAAAATCTAGGCAATTTTGAGATTTCCTGAAATTCTATTGGTTAAACGCACCTTAACCTTAGATCTGAAAAGAAATGTCAAAAAAATCTTTTTAAATCCTCGGCCGAGGGCGAGGAGATTTTGTATACCCCTCTTTCCTCCTGCCTTTCTCACTCTGGAACTGAAAGTTTTTTGCAACTCAGTTTTCTCTTCTGAAAGGGGATTTATGAATTCATAATAGCTGCTTGTTTTTGTATATCCTATGGACTTTGGCGAAAATAACTAAAATTTAAATATTTTTCCTTTGTCTTGGTCTGCCATTTTTTACTGCCAACAAACATTTTACATTTTTCTATATAAATTATCAATAGCACAATGACAATGGTAGTTTGGTTATACGCATGTTTTATTAGAAAAATTATACCTAGCACAGTAAAATTTGCCTCAGTGAACACCAACAAACCCAAATTTTTCTATAAATAAGGCAGTCAAAAAGTGGATATAAAAGTTGAGACAAAGTTTCGTAAAGTTGAAGCTAAGGTGGCGCTGAAATAGTTTTACAAAAATATTCATTACTTGAAGGTTGGTAGCCTTTGCTTTTCTGTAAAATTTGTTTGAATTTTGAATGGCGAATACTTATGACATTAAGTTTGTTCGTTGAGCCCTGAAGTCACTCTGGGGTCGCCCCAAAACTTTTTTTTGAAAACCCTGAACTCACCAAATTCTGTGTTTTTATTACCTGAACTTGCCCTGAAGGTTTTTGCTAGGGCGTGTTGAGGTAAAGAATAAATTTTCATAGTGGCATGAGAGCTGAATAATTTTTTTTTGTGGATTTAAGGTAAGACTGCACTCGGCGGAACTGCACTTCAGCGGAACTGCACCGTAACTGAACTTCAAAACATTTTTTTATGAGCTTTATTGCACTAATACCCATTCCACACTATCACATTGAGTATTAACACACGTAAAAAAAGTGTGAAGAAAATCATGTATAATAGAAGCAAAATATGAAATTTCATCACACACAACTTGGCAGCGCATACGACACGATTTGACATATGTTAATACATGCAAATATTTAGGAACGGTTCTAAAACCATCACACTTTCTATCCCACTTGGAGGTTTGAGGTGAAACTAATTTGTTTGGATACCAAGTGTGGAAGCAAATATGAAAATCATTTTCTGCACACAAATTTGGCAATCATATGAAATTCTTTCCCACTTTATTTCTGACATGTGTTAATTCTTTGTGAGATAGTGTGGAGGCAGTTTAAGCGACAACTGAAGTTCCGTAAGTTCCACTTACCCTTGCGGAATAGGCGTATTCAAGGCAAAAAATGTTTGCCTTGGTTCAAATCACCCATTGAGTCATTAAATATCCTAAATTAATAAAATGTTGGTTTAAAAAAACAAATGCAAATTTTGCCTTGAGGTGAATATATTTTTTTTTGGAAGTGTAAACTGACCATAAAACAAAAATATTTTATGCACCATACTTTTTTCGCATGTCCTCTTCACACGAAGAAAAGTTGCTGGAGATTTTTTGACGTTTTCCTTTAATTTTCTTAAAAATCTCTTGTCCCTTTCATAGACGGTGTTCACATTGGACTGTCTACCCTGTTTTATTTTGACATTCATCTAACTTCTTTTGTTCAGACCCCAACAAATGTGAACACTAAAAACTCACTTTGACGTTGAGAAGTCGTTGAAAGAAAACACATTGATGAATTAACTTATTTTGTTTTCATTCGAAAACTTAAATTTTATCAGCCTTATTTATTAGATTTTTTATGCGGTTGACTAGTTAGACAGTTTTTTAAAAGTTCTTAATAGTTGAACTTATTTAATTATATAAAATGTCAAGTTAGACAAATCTAAGACAACCGATGCCGTTGTCCAAATTAGACAACGTTAAGACAGTAAACAAAGTTTATCAATAACTTTTTGGAGTTGGACGGCTGTCTAAAGTTAGACAAAGTTTATAAATACAACTGTATTTGTTTAAAATGTTTTCAACTTAAATAACATTGAATTCTGTAGTATTTTTTTGCCAAGGAATAAGTACAGAGAGAGAAAGCATTTGTCACAAAAGAAAACGTCAAAGAAAATCCATAAATAAAAAAAAAAAAATAAAAAAATCCGGCTTGACTCAGCCATCCCTTTCTTACCATGAAGTGGGAGTGCGATGAAGTACAGAGACGTCAAAAAAAGTCGGAGAAGTCAGTCCCATGTGAACACCGTTATACGAGGAAACAAAGAGCTTGATTACATGATTCGTGTTTTCGTTCGTTTCATTTTTTGTCTTTTTGACAGGTACGTACCTTCGTGATTACACACAACCAAAAAAGTCCATTCGTTGTTCTGACGTTCAAAAAATATGAGGTTAATTTATTGGAAAACAGACAGTAATAATATTTAAAAATATTTTTAAATCACTTCTTTTTCAATCTTATGTCTATTTAATCACGAAAAATAATTTTAAAGCTCATTATTAAAAGTTTATATGCATCCCCGGCCTCAACTCGTTTGTCAAATCATAGACGTCAAAGTTCAACCAGAAAAAAATCTTAAAACTTTCATACATGCTTTCGTTTTTTCATTCCCCTACATTTCTATACCCCTCACCCAATGTGTCAAAAAAACGAAATACGAAACGTCCGAAAAAAACGAATCGTGTAATCAGGTTCAAAATCTTGGCAATTTTGAGATTTCCTGAAATTCTATTGGTTGAACGCACCTTAAATCTTACTGCCTGAACAGAATGGGCGACTGAACTGGAATAGATGTCAAAAATGCTGCAGCCGCAAAGAGTTGAACAAATTTCAACTTTCATTGCAGCATTCTTGACATCTATCTCCCATTCTGTTCAGGCAGTTAGATGCCAAATGAAATGTCAAAAAAATCTCTTCAAATACCCGACTGGGGAGATTTTGTTCACCCCTCTTTCCTCCTGCCCTTCTCACAGAGGAACTGCAACTGATAGCTAGCAACCAGACAATATAAATGATCAAGAAGCCAATCTTAGTACGTTTTATCCTCCAAACCCCATTTGTTTATATTTTTGTATGTGTAATTTCACTTCGTGTCGATGAATAGATGTCAATTACAACAACAAAAGACCTGTGCTGAAATGATGTGCTGAACATAGATAAACAATATGAAGATGTCAATGCTCAGTTGTCAATTTGATTTACCTACAAGCTGAAGCGAACAGCTGATGTATTAGATTTGCAAAGTATTAGTGAAAAACGCACACATAGAATTAACTCGTCCATTCAACACATCATTCAGCACAGGTCTTGTTATTGTTGCTGCAATTTACATCTATTCATCGTAACTAAAAATTTACAAATTACAAATTACAAATACAACAATGTAAACAAATGGGTTTTGGAGGGTGAAACGTACGAAAGATTGGTTTCTTGATAATTGATATTCTCTGGTGCTGAATGGACGAGTTGATTCTATGTGTGCGTTTTTCACTAATACTTTGCAAATCTAATACAAACCTAATATTAATTGAAGCTGAGGATCGCCATCTTTATATTAGGTGTGTTTGTTAACGTGAAATTTCTTGCAAATTTTCACAAATTTTCACAATTTTCTGTCATTAACCATAGAAAAAAACAAGTTTGAGAAAATTGGTGAAAATTTCACGTTACAAAACACGCATATTGTTTATCTATGCTAGTAACTCAGTTGCCTTGTGTGAACAATTGCCGGTCCAATGTTAGTGTTGTACCACACTGAGTTTCATACAGTTTCATCATTTTGGAGAAGTGGGGGCTAAAAAGTGCTAGGTTTCCTTTTTTATTTTCAGGGTTATAACCTCCTTCATTTTTTTTTTTTTTAAATCGGATATGGATGCTCTGTCATTTTTTCTAGGCATAAGGACCACATTCTTGAAAGTCCGATTAATAGAACTGAAGATATATCCATTTTATGGGAACCTTATTATGCCTTTTTTGAAGATTTCCGGCAAAACAAAAATCAACATATCAAGTCTCCACAAAAACGCCCAAACACAAACAATTTCATCTTGAACGAAAGCAGTATAAATAATCAAATTCAAATCTAAACCGGAAGCATTTAATTCAAGTGGGACTAGTGCTGCTGAGTAATCATACAATGCGCTGATTTCTATCATACCAGGGTAAAAATTATCATACGCAAAATAAAACAAAAAGGATTTAATAATTCCAAAAATTTCCCTAAAAAAATCAAAAAAACTAATTTATTGAAAATTAAAAATTAATTATTAACTTTATTAAATTTTATGTAAGTAAATATAAGGAACACATTTTATTAAATTTAGGGTATTAGTGAAGGAAAACTAGATCTTCTAGAGCAATCCAAAGCATTTTTTGGGCGGGCAAACTTTTTTATTTTAGTAAAATGTAACAATTATCATACATTTTGCGTATGATAATGAACTTTAATCATACATCATACAGAACCACAAATTATGCTACATGTAGCATAATTATTCTGTGGTTCTCAGCACTGAGTAGGACAAAGCATTTTTCTAGTCGTAAACAAAGTAATGACTAACAGCCGGTGACGCCATCTTCTTTGTATTTGTTGGTTGGTTATGGCGCCGCTTTTTTCTTGACATAATTGTTGTGCTGAAGCTTTTTCTCGGTTATTAGGCATGTTCAGGAAAATGAGATTGTAAAAAAGTGAACGAGCAGATCAAATTTTGTTTCCCTCAGTAATTTCACAACAACACTGAGGAATTTTGCCAAGAAATCCTGTTCACGAGACGGAGACTGAGATTGTGGAGGGCTCTGAACATGCCTTTTGTTATCGATTACTGTGGTTAATTCGGGTTTGGAGGTTTCTTTTCGAAATGTTTTTATAAATCATTTTGGTTGCTTGTGTTTTCATTAAATAGGTTGAAAAAGTATTGCGATCCAATTTCTGTTTTATATCTACCCCAGTTTATTTCAATGTTTTATTTTAAGCCTAGCTTAAAAATCCATGAGAATTGTAGCATTCATATAAAAAAATCCTTCTTTTCCTAGGCGTGAAAAACTGTCAATACTAAATGTAATTATTGTCTCGAAATAAATGCAACGCAATGGGCTTTTCAAACCAAATTTTATGACGATTTTTTTTTTTGAAAACCTTTCGGTGCATAAGTTATTGATGTTTCATTTCAAATTTGATTTCACTTTGCTTCAATCTATAAACTAGGTTTTAAAGTGTTTTTGCTAATTTTTTTGTCACATTTCTAAATTATTGTAAGTGATTGTGTTCCCGGAACACCTTAATAAATTTTTTAATTAAAACAAATAATAGGATTGAATAGACTTTCAAGGGTTCTCATTCTCAAATATGTTTGATGCATTAAATTCATTTGCGTTTTCATTTATCAAACAAAATTTCAAAAAGAAACAAAAATTTTAATATAATAGGCCTGTTTGGTTACTAAAAATTCGTACGAATTCGTACGATGTCGCACTACATTTCACAAATTCATGTTTGTTAACTCTAAAGTGTAGCAACGAGAGAGCCAAATGAGAGAGCATGAAACTTACCCTCCATGAAAAAGCTTTCAAATTTTCTGCTACACAATATTCTGGGTGCAGGAAGTAAGCAACTGTTAAATAAAGTCCGTTCGTTTTTTTGTGTGTATTTTGAGATTTTTATGTTATGTATGATAGTGTGTGTCACGTTTGACGTTTTTTAAACAAAATTGCTACAAAACTGGTTCAACGCGTTTGTTTACTTTGAAGCAAGTATTCCCCTCTATGAAAGATTTTTCCCCTTCTTTCAATAATTTGACAGTTTTTGAACTTCTTGCTGCAAAAGTAGCCAAACACACCTAATATTGACAAGCGGGGAATGTAAATTATCTTGCATTCAGTAAAAAAAAGATAATATGTGTGCACACGTATTATTAATAGATCTGTTCCTTTACTTTGAATTTCTGTGATTTTCTGTGCATTTCTGCACATGTTAGTTCAAAGTTCTGTCAGAATTCATATAAAAAATGTATATTTATATATATACAAAATTTTTCACATAAGCTTGGACTAAAAATCATGGAAATTCAAATTCAAATTCCGAGTTTCAAACAGTTTGAGACCGCCAGATTTAGTGGAAACCCGTTCCACAAGTGAAATATTGTACTGGCCCACACTAAATCTGGCGGTCTGGTACTAAAAGTAAAAACACAATCAATTTTATTAAAAAAATAGTTTGTATTTTATTAAAGATTGATTTAATTCGTTTACTGTTATAAATTATACCTAAATATTCTATTATATAGATCCCAGCCTTAAAAATGAATTTTAAGCCATAACTGCGAAGATACGAACATTTATGTATTAAATTTTCAATTTTTACCCAAAAAACTCTCGTTCTTATATTTTCTAAAATATAAATATGAAATCTCAAAAACAGATTTCATCCCATACATCCAACACCAAAGATTTTTCATAGATTTATCTTCTTATAATATTTTCTATCATCATGTACAATCGTTCGCCCTTTGTCCTGATATACCACGCAATTCTTGATTCATTGTTCTCAGCAATGGATGCTTTCCACAGCCACATCTTCCACGGAAATCATCTAAATCTAGCGCCCATACCATTCCACCACCAAGCCCCAAATTCTTAACGAATTGGGATTTCCTTCGAATTTCTCCAACATCATCATAGGATACCCATTGATTGCCACGGTAAGCATAGGGCCCAATTCGTCCTTGTTGATCTCGAACAACAGTCCATCCCCCGCTGTTGACATTTTCGCAGATTTCGTAGTAAGCCAAGAATCCACCAGCACGAGTAAATTTACCAGCTTCTCCAGGTCCATAGGTCTTCTCGTTCAATCCACGGGATGTTGTGTCGGCCAGGGAAAATGATTGTCCATACAAAGGCATTCCCATGATGAGTTTCTTTGGCGGTGTTCCTTTTTCGATCCAGTAGTTCATACTGAAGTTAGCATTGAAGTAATCATAGGAGTCTCCTTCTACGTAATATAGAGGAGCAACGTGTCCCGTTTGCTTGTCCCAATGTCCATGGAAGTCATAAGTCATGACAGCGATCCAATCGAAGTAGCGTGCGAGTGTTGGAACATCATAGCCTGCATCGATAACTTTTTTACTTGGGGACACTGCTGAAGACAGAAGGAGCCCACGAGGCTTAAATTCTTCTGAAAGCTCACGAACCAGAGCTGCAAATCCAGCCTTTTCATCGGGAGAACCCATCTTACAGTCAACCTGCCAACAAACTGGATATTCCCAGTCTAAGTCCAGACCTTCAAAACCATATTTCTCCACAAAGTCAAGAACACTCCTGATAAACCTGGCTCTTGCCTGTGGATCAAGAACCAATCGAGCGTATTTGTTGCCCAAAGAATCATTCCATCCACCAATTGCCACAGTCACACGGATACCCTTCTCTTTGTAGGCAACTACCCGTTCGTAGAATTTATTATCGATATCTGCCCAAGAATCATGAGTTTTGATGGTCAAACTTTCTCTATTCAGAACTGCAAATCCGTAGACGATATGTGTGCAGAGATTTTCGTCAATATCCTCTGGAACATACTTGCCCTCGCCCTGTCGATACCAAGCCCAGTTTGTGAAATAACAAACAACTTTGTATTGTTCATCGCCTGAAGGTTTTACTGGTGGACGTCTTTTGTCAGGTTTCTTGGTAGGTGATAAGGTTGGTTTCTTTGTTGTTTCGGGAACTGGCTTCTTCGAAGGCTTAGTTGCGGGTTTTGGCCTTGGTGTTGTCGTAGTTCTTGAATCTGTTATGCTACATTGGGCGTTGTGTGGCCAATCACAATAGTTTTCATTCCAATAAAGACCATCAGGACACCTAGAATTAAATAAACAAACAAAGCTTGAGTAGGTCTTCGACAAAAAAAAATGCTTTGTCACCTTTGCTCAATTAGTCCTCCAAATTGACAAATGTAGTATTTGTTACAGTCCCTCTTGTGGGCCACAAAGTTCCGCCCATGACAACTCATATCTTCTGATTCCTCAGGCTCTTCGAATTCTTGAGGTTCGTTGGGTTCACTGGTTTCAGTGTAGACTGTAGGCTTCAACGATGTTTCTCGGACAATAACTGGAGTTTGTTTAGTGGTGACTTCAACTGATGGGGCCACGAATCTGTCTGTATCGATGCTAAGGTTTGCAACTAAAAAAAAAAATATTTAAGATAAAGTTGGGTATTAAGGATTTTTTGAAAAGAAAACTTACTTTCTGACTTATCCTCAAGCTTGCATTGCGGCTGAGGTCCTGGATATTTCCTCAAGACCCTGTTAATGGTCTTCAACAATGGATATGACTCACAGTTACATTTGTTTTTGAAATCATCCAAATCCAGAGCCCAGATCATAGCACCACCAAGTCCCATAGCCTTAACATACTCACTCTTGTGCTGAATCATTGGTACATCATCAAATGATACCCATTGATCCCGAAGATATGCATAGGGGCCCATTCGCCCACGGGGATCTCTCACCACTTGCCATTTCTTATTTCGAATATTGCTACAAATTTCATAGTAGGAAAGGAATCCTCGAGCTCTAGTAGCTTCTCCTGCTTCTCCTCCGCCATAGGTTGGTGCATTCAAATCATGACCACTAGCTTGAGCCAGTGAGAAAGATTGTCCATACATTGGCATACCCATTATGATCTTTCTTCTATCAGCACCTTGACTTATCCAATAACTGATTGAGAAGTTCGAATTAAATGTTGGATCATCATCGGGATGACCATACATGGGAGCTACATGACCTGTTTTCTTGTCCCATTGTCCATGGAAATCATAAGTCATAACGGCAATCCAGTCGAAGTATTTTGAAAGTACTGGCACATCATAACCAGCATCGATGACTTTCTTGTTAGGAGACACAGCTGAGGATAAAAGAAGCCCACGAGGCTTGAATTCTTCAGAGATCTCACGAACCAAGGCAGCAAAACCTTCTTTCTCATCGATTGATCCCTTATTACAGTCCACTTGCCAGCAAACTGGATACTCCCAATCCAAGTCCAAACCATCAAAGTTATACTTCTCAATGAATTCGACAACATGTTTGATGAATTTTGATCGAGCTCTGGCGTCCTTGACCAAACGAGCATATTTGTCTCCTGCCGAATCATTCCAGCCTCCAATGGCAACTGTGACCTTAACTTTCTTGGCTTTGAAAGTTGTCACTCGTTCATAGAACTTATTGTCCATGTCAGCCCAAGAGTCATGTGGTTGAATGGTCAAAGTTTCACGGTTCAAAACAGCAAAGCCATAGACAATATGCGTACAGAGTTCAGCATCGATATCTTCGGGAACGAATTTTCCTCCTCCCTGACGATACCAGGCCCAATTAGTGAAGTAACAAACAACCTTAAAGTCCATATCAGTTTCAGGTGAGATCTCATAAGATCCCTCTTCTCCTGCCTCAACATCGCCATTAGGATCGTAGGGAAGTTCATTATCGATGTTATCGATAGTTTCGATATTTGCTGGAACTTGCTCATTAGATTGAATATCTTCGATTGTTTCCATATTCGATGGAGGTTTATCATTGGGTTGATTTCCGTCAACAGGTTCTATATGATCTACTGGTACCTCTGGTTCATCTGAGTTTGTCAATCCGGCTGAAAAGAAATTTGAGGTTGAGTAATCGAGCAGTATAACCTGACCCTAGTCCAACTTACGTGTTGGTTCATAATCACTTGGTGGAGCCTTGAGAACATCATGGATTTGTGTCAAAAGAGGATGAACACCATCACCACAACGGTTCTTAAAATCATCCAAATCCAAAGCCCATACCATTCCTCCTCCAAGATTTAAGGCTCGAACTAATTGAGACTTCTTGCGGATCATAGCTGGATCATCAAATGACACCCATTGGTTATCCTTGTAAGCATAAGGTCCCATGCGTCCTTTTTCATCTTGTACAACTTTCCAGCCTTGATTTTTCACGCGATCACAGATCTAGGAACATAGACGTTTTTTAAGAAAAAAAAGTAATTTTCGACTCAAGAATCTATACAAACCTCATAGTAAGCCAAGAATCCAGCTGCTCTGGTAAATTCTCCAGCTTGCCCTGGTCCCGGAGCCTGGGCATTAAGTCCATTCTCTTTAGAATTTGCGAGAGTAAATGACTGTCCATACAGGGGCATTCCCATGACTATCTTTCTCGATGGAGCTCCTTTTTCGATCCAGTAGTTTAGTGAGAAGTTCTAAAAAATATGGTTTTTCTTCACTAAAGGCCTTGGCACACAAAAATCTGCACTTACCGCATTGAAATAATCATAATCATCTTCAGGATGATAGTAAAGAGGAGCAACATGCCCTGTCTTCTTGTCCCATTGTCCATGGAAATCATAGGTCATCACGGCAATCCAATCGAAGTAACGTGCTAACTCAGCAACGTCATAACCAGCATCGATGATTTTTTTACTGGGAGATACTGCCGTTGACAATAAGAGACCCCTTGGTTTGAAAGCGTCTGAGAGTTCTCGTACCCAAGCAGTAAATCCTTCCTTTTCATCAGCAATGCCCTTGCTACATTCAGTCTGCCAGCAAACTGGATACTCCCAGTCCAAGTCGAGACCTTCGAAGCCGTATTTCTCCAAAAAGTCAATAGCTTGTTTGACAAACTTAGCTCGAGCTGATGGATTCCTTACCAAGCGACTGTACTTGTCACCTTGGGAATCATTCCAGCCACCCAAAGCTAGGGTAACCTTGACGCCCTTTGCCTTGAGGTCAGAAACTCGAGTATAGAACTTATTATCCAAATCAGCCCAAGAGTCATGGGTCCTTATAGTTAGCTCTGAGTAGTCAAGAACTGCGAAGCCATAAACAATGTGAGTGCAAAGGTCTGTGTTAATATCATCGGGAGTGTAACGACCAAGCCCCTTACGGTACCAAGCCCAGTTAGTGAAGTAACATACAACTTTGTAGTGACCATCAAGAGGTTCAAGTTGTGGTCTATCTGTTGGATAAGTTGGTCTGGTAGTTGTGGTCGGTCGAGCAGTGGTTGTAGAAGGTGGACTGGGATCCAATGGATCCAAATTATTGTCACCACCATTGTCAATAGAGTTACTGCCTTCATCTAGGCCGATTTCTCCTTGAACACAGTTAGCATTCGATGGCCAATCACAAATATCCAGATTGGCATTCCAATGTAGACCTGGACCACAATCGGCTGCTTCCAAACGGTCCCAGTTGCAGCGTAGGTATTTTCCGCAATTACCGGGATAAGGAACGAAATTCTTTCCTTCACAGGGGTCACTCTCAGAGGCCTTAGAATTGATAAGTCGAAGGTATTTTTTTGTTGAGACACACTTAACATTACTTGGCCAGTCACATATCTTTTTCTCATGATTCCATTGAAGATCATTCCCACAGTTATTCGGAATGAGGACCTCATTGACACAAACATAATACTGTCCGCAGTTTCTATGTGGCCAGTACTGACCTGATTTACACTTTCTGGGTCGCTGAGGACGTGGAGCTGTTGGGGGCTTCGATGGTTTGACTGCTGCAACTGGCTTAGCTGTCGTTTGATAGGTTGTCTGAACTGGACGGCTAGAAGTTGTTGCTGTTGTTTGATAACTTGTTGTCTGAATTGGACGTCTTGATGACTTCGGTGGCCTTGAAGGCCTTGATGTTGTGTGGTAGTCGTCTTGAACTGGTTGGGCTGTTGTTTTGCGAGGAGTAGTCTGCGGCTTACTATTTAAGACCTGAATTGGATTCTTTGTTGTATGTGGTGTTGTCTTACAATTTGCTGTTGCTGGCCAATCACAGTAGCTATTCTTCCCGTTCCAGTGAAGACCACCAGCACAAAACTGCTGAGTAAGTTCTCCATCAGCCACACAGTGGTAGTAGGCGTTACAATTATTTGGATGTGGCAGGAACTCACCAGCACGGCAGTTAGATGAAACCATAACCGGTTGGATCAGAGCTGGTGCTGGAATCGTTGTGCTGTCCCAACTTGGCTGTATTGTCGTGGATCGCCTGGTGGTTTTGACAGTCGTGGGTTTTCTTGTTGTTGTAGTTGTTGAAGTTGAAGTTGTTGTTGAAGTTGGGGTAGTAGTTGTGGAATGGACATGAATAGGAGCAGCGGTTGTAGTTGTTGATGCTTGCCATGAAGGCCATGTGGTTGAATCGTAGCTTCCAACATTTCCGCTACCCCCATCAGAACTAACTGTTGTCATAACTGGAGGAAGTGGTGTCGCAGGCTGAGGTGGACGAACACAATTACTTCCAGGTGATGGAGGAGGACTCTCCAATCGACCTAAAGCTCGATTGATAGCTTTCAAAAGCGGATAAGCTTCGGAGCAACATCTATTTTGAAAATCATCAAGATCCACAGTCCAAGCAGCAATACCCCCAAAGCCAGCATTTGCTGCATATCTAGCCTTAGCCTCGACTGATGAGGGATCTTCATAGCCAACCCATTGATTACGAAGCATAGCATATGGCCCAGACTTTCTTTCTGTGTCCCGGCCCACTTGCCATTTATTCTTACGAATCCTCTGGCAAATTTCATAGTATGCTAGCATTCCTGGTTGTTTGGTGAGTTCTCCTGGTTCGCCGGGGCCCGTTGATGGAGCTCCTTCTCCCACAAGACGGTTGCTCTCGTCTTCCAAAGTAAAGCTCTGGCCATAGAATGGGATTCCCATGATGAGTTTTTCAGGCGCTGCGCCATTTCTCACCAGCAATTGCATAGCGTAATCAGTGTTGTATTGAGGATATTTGTCACCTTTGCGGCCATAAAGTGGACTCACATGTCCTGTTTGCATTTCCCAAGCTCCATGGTAGTCATAAGACATAACAGTCAAATAATTCACATGTTTTGAGAGTTCTGCGAGATCGTATGCCTCAGCGATGATTTCTTGATACCCCGAAATGGCTACTCCCAGTTGCAAGTTCTTGTCCACACGATTAAATTCAGTTCTTAAAGCTTTTACGAGTTTGGTGAAATTAGGCCTGTCACTAGCTGGACCACTCTTACAATCACTCTGCCAGCATTTAGGATAGTTCCATTCTAGATGTAAACCTTTGAAGCCATGTCTCTGCAAGAAACCAGTCACACTCGATGCAAATACGTTACGTTTGATCTCGTCGGCTGCAAGACGGGAATACTTATCTCCAGTCGAGTCAGTCCATCCACCCAGAGCTATCAAAACTGGCACGTCAATCGAGGTAACTCTCTTATAATATCCATTTTCAACATCAACCCATGGATCGAACTCTTTTATCGTCAAGAGATCAGGGTCTAATGAGGCGAAGGAATAAATTACAGCGGTACACAAGGAACCATCTACGTTTTCTGGCACGAATTTGCCATCACCTTGTCTATAGAAAGCCCAGTTGGTGAAATAACAGAGAACTTGAGGTGTTCGATTTAAGTTCTTCTTGTTTGTTGGAGGTACTTTTCTGAGAAGTGCGAAACGTGCCTCATCGTCCCTTTCTATTTGTAGCTCTTCGGCTGTTACAAGTTGCTGATAAGGTGAATCACTTCGATAGGGTTCAGGTTTAAGGTCGTTGTCGTAACTAGGTTCTACATAAGCTGAGTATTCGTCAGCTGCAGGAAAGACTGGAAACCTTTCCACATCATTTACTGTGGACGCCTTGAGTTTCTCAGGCTTGGCTTGCTCATTTTTTTCTACTTCTTCTTCTTCCTCTATTAGGTCCTCAAGTGTTGAGTCGAATTCAGGGGCTGATTCGACTGACGCACGAACAAAAGATTTACCTGAGAAACTATCATCGGAGCGGATTGTTGGAACACTTTCGACAGCACTCCGCAGTGGTAAGAAAATCTCTCCATAAGTAGGTCGTAAGGAATACCGTCCTGAGTGGTTTTCAGGTTCATTTTGGGGAACACTTTCCACGGCAGATCTTACAAAAGCTGGTTCTCCCGCTTCTGGTTCATGACGAAGTGTCGAAGAGTTAGCTAAAGTCGTCAGCTAGGCACACATAAAAAAAAAACAGAAAAAAGAAAGTAAATTTAAACCGAATGGAAAGCAATTTATAGCTAACTCACCAGAAGCAGACACACTGCCCCGCTAAGGAAAGTCATATTTTCAGTTTCAGTGGGTTAACGGGTGGTGGCCCACAATTTTGGCGACGTTATCTTTGTTCACTCCGGTCCGAGAGTGTTAATAGTCTGATTTGTTGTGTCCCGTGGTACTGCCGGTGTTTGTCTATCTTGAAGTCTAAAAAAAAACAAAAGAAGAAACTTCGTCAACAAGACTTCTCCAATCCATTGACACTGAAATGCAAAAAACAAAAACTCATAAAAAGCGGCACGTCTCGTCGCCAGTCAGCCAGTCAGCGAGCGCGCTAAGAAAGTTCTACCCGAGGTTTTGACCGCTGATGGCTAAGAATATTAATTAGACTTGGCCAACAACCCACTCAAGACTCAAGTGAATCACTAATATACCTCTACGTATGTTTATACATTTGGTTATCATAATAATGTGGCTTTGGGATGATATATTAACTTGGCATGTAATCATGGTCAATTTGAATTGATTTCCTGCTTCCTAGAAGAGGAACTTTATAGACATATCGTAACCCCATCATCACCACCCGGTGAAATATAAAACCTCAAACGTGTCTTTCTTAACAATACAGGCCTACAAATCCTACAAAATACCCTCGGGCATAACAGAAAGATAACTTCATTTGTTTCGATACAAATTCTGAGAATATTGTATTTTCTTCTGTGTGTCATAGAATTAGTATGCAAAGGATGTGGTTGGATTAATAACGACCATCATTGATAATCGGACTTGGTGAGGTGCTTGTCAGCAGTTTGTAAGATGATTATTTTTGTTTGTTGTTGTTCACTGTTTGCTGGTTCATTTAATTTGCCTCTGAGGAGGTATTTAAATTGAAAAGTGGATTCAAAAAAGTTTTTTATTGATTGTTTTAAAAAGATTTTTTTACAACCTAAGTTAACTGCTATCGACTGCAGCTTAAGATGCTTAATACAAGGTCAAACAGTTGTATGCAATTTAGATGGGTATTGCTCCAAAATCAGTAGATGATTGTGTGTTTTATGTTTTTTTTGGAAAAAAATAAAATGATGAAATGATGGATAATTTGTGTTGCCTTTTGTTTAGATTTTCCATGAAACTTTCAATAATAAGCTAATTTTTAATATTTATAGACATTCTAAACGGTGTAACTTCACCCATGTTGGTTACTTTGAATTAACGTGTAAGGAAGCTTTTACGAGTCTTCGATCTTTTTCTTTCTAATGAACATTAAATAGTTGATTTATTAAAAGTTTAAGAAAGGCTTCAGCTTTATAAAGAATCTATTATAAATATTAGCGAAACAAACGTCAGTTTATATAAACCAAAATGTGTTCCAATGCATACATAATGCATTTTAAGATAATCAATATTTCTGTATGTCTTTTTTCGTGTATTAATCGAAGCACTTCCGAAGCTATTCTATCTAAAGAACCAGATTATTGTATTTAAGTTTTTAAAGTCACTTTTAAGTTTCACAAAATTTTATAGAGCTTTTCGAAGCTTTATAAAACTGCGTCAATTTCTTCTGAAGGAAATATATGTTGAAAGTTAGATAAGATTTAAAAAAAATTTCCATTGAAACTTCAAGTTATAGTTTTTCAAGACAAACATTTTTCACAAAAGTGGGTACTTTTCTTTAAAATAATTTAAAAAGTTAGGTTCTTTTAGGTACATTTAATCCGTATAATTTTTGCAGGAAACTATATTTCAATTACTTAAGTTGAAATTTTAATTAAAAGCTTGAGTATGAGAAGGAGCATTAGACTAACCAAGAACGTTAATTGAAAGTGGTTTCGTTTCCCTTGATATTTTAGCAATTTTAGGATGACGTTAATAAAATAGTGTAGAAAAATAGGGTGTGAAGCAGATACTAACGATAAAATATGTACTGTTAAAAAATTCCACCAGCCAAAAAAATGTTTGAATCAAAAATTAGGCATATTTATAATGGGTGTCCCAAAATTTACGCTGAAGCAAGATATGAATTTTCCGCCATTTGAAATATTATTCAACAATGAAAACAAACTGTTTTCTTGTGTAATGCTACAACTTTACTTACTTACTAAGAATTGCCAACATTTTACCACATAAATGGCGGCAAATAATAATAAAAATATTTTGCGTTAATTTTGTGACACACTTTATGTCATTTATTTTTTTTTTTACTTTATTCCCAAAACTCAAAATATCCAGGAAAATCTGTTGTGATTTATGGTGAATCATTACCCAAGCATCTATTTTGTATTTTTTTTCTTCCAACCGTTCAAATCTGCAGTAGGTACGTAGTTTCAATTTTTCATTTCAAACAAATTCTATTTTCTACCGCTTTAGAAAATTAGAATCTGGAACTTCATCCTTGTGCTCCAGAGTAAAAATATAGAAATTTCGAATTTCAAAATTTTGAATAGTATGTATTTTGTTTGTGCTTATAAGACTTATAATCTCGGTCAGATAAACTAATCGTTAGGTGTACTTTTGCAATAAGCCAGCAATCGTATAAAAATATTAAACAATATTTTTGTATAGCTTTTTCAGATGGCCAACATTTAATTAACTTTATTACGACAAAATATTCATTCTTAGCTGGAGCATACTCGTAGTATGACGATTAAAAAAAATACTTTCCCATTTGTTGTAGAGTTTGTTAATTATCGTAAAATAAATCATTTACAACGTTCTATATGGTTCTACTTAGTTGCATAAGTATTGCTTAATTCGCTTTAATATTATTTGTGTAGCACAAAAAACTGCTACAGAGTTACATTTTTAAAGTAAAAAAAAAGAAATCTTATAAAAATTTGCATAACGGTTCTTAAAATAACTCCCATGATGACATAGAAATTAAATTTATGCAAACTTCGTTGCAATTTTAAAAATATGTCAATATAGTAAACAGAAATATCCACGAAAGTTCTCACATAAATCAATCAAGTCTTCTATCTATACAAATGCATGTATATTCGAACAAATTTAGCAACAAATATATAAATCTTTCTATTTATTTTATTTGCATAACATTTTTGTGCAAAGAAAAAGCCGTTAAATTCGATTCATTTTGCATTGAAATTGTAATAAATCTTATGCGGTTCCTTGTTGTTTATAACTTCGAAATGTTAAAATCTACTGCTATTTATCGCTGCTGATTTATATTTTTCTTAGAAAAAATGTCATTTGTTAAATAGTCGGGGATAAAGAGTTTTGGTTTAAGATTTCCTAAGGTAGAGGTAGCTTCTTAGAACTAATAATTTTGTAATAAAACTTGAATTCCAAACAAAAACAACAGTTATTGTAGTAAATATAAAAAAAAAAAACAAAAATACAAAGAACTAAAATGATCTTTTTTTAAATCATCTATGTAAAATGTAGATATTTTTGCTTAAATGGTCAAGCATAGGCTTTTCATAAAATTTAACAAATTTGAACTTGTAGGCATTCTGAGGTATAGGACTTCCAAAAATGTTTAAAGCCGTAACTCACTCATTTTCACTCACTCACTCTGTCTGACAGATCATCAAAATTATGGAGCACTAACCGACGTTGTTAAATCCTGTAATTTCGCACATTGGGAAATTTTGTAGTGTATAGAAAGGAAAGTCCCAAAAACTTGACGTTTTTTTCAAAAGGCATGGTATTCACCCTTTTTCACTGAACTTGAACACACCTACCTAAAGGTACCCACAAAATTATTCGGAATAAAAAGTTTTTTTCAAGCATCAGTTTTTTTATTGTAAAGCCTAGCCTATAAATCCATGTGAAATGTAGTTTTCATATGATAACGTGAAAAACTGTCAAAAACTAAATGCGATTATTATGGTGACAAGGAGGAACAAATTTGTCTCGAAACAAATGCAACTCAATGGGCTTTTCCAAAACAAATTTTATGACGAAAACTATCGTTTTAAAAACCTTTAGTGCATTAATTTTGATGTTTTACTTCAAATTTGATTTCACTTCGCTTTGAAGTATAAACAAGGCTTAACGATTCTTTTAAGAAAAAAGAAAAAAATGCGTCGTTGTATGATGAGATTTGGTAGATCATCAATTTGTAGTACATTTACATATATTCACAGTAAAAATCATAATTTTTTTCAATTTTTTCTTGGAAAAATAGTGAAATCACATCAAACAAATAAATAATAAAAAATGAGTTGAGTTTTTCTATACAAAGGACCTGTGTGTAACAAGTCAGTCGTGACCATAAGCTCGTTCATTGTGATACAAGTTCAACTTCAAATCAAGTTGTCGTCGACTTTCTGTCAAAACATCGTAAGCCTGTTTTAAAAAAACTGCTTAAAATAAATAAATTTCGCAGCAGCTCGTGGAGAACCAGGGCCTAGTGACTTACAACTCTCAACCATTCCTGTGTGCGAGTTATTGGCAGGAATGGAGGGGACCTACAATTTTTTGCCTAGTCCAAACGGCTAGATGACAGTTATACTCTTGGAGGATTTGTCAGTTCCTCGCAAGAGGCAGTACCCCGAAAATTTTTTTTCTGTTTTTAGATGGCAGCGGCTGGAAATCGAACCCAGACCTTTGGCAGTCCAACGCACTACCCATCATGCCACGAGGTACTACAAAATAAAATTGCTTAGAATACACACAAAAAAAATATTTAAAAGGTTATTAAATGAAATTCTTAGAATGTAAAAGGATCTAAAACTGGTTGATAGAGCAAAAAGAAACCATGACACACTTGCGAGCAATTAATATTTGAGTTCAGTGGTTTGTTTTGATCTGAAATAAATTAAAATGGCATTTTAATACTTATACATACGAGGTTTTGACAGAAAGCTGACCATGAGGTTATGCATTCATAAAAAAAAAATCAAACTTGAGATTTTGATCCAACTTGTTAATGATAAAGAAGATGAAAATAGTGGATTTCGCAATTATGTTGGTCTGTCTGTTGTTAATAAGAAATTTTTAATTAATTAATTAATTTAAAACGAATTTTTTTATTAATAAGGAACCATTTATTGATTCACATTCTTTTTAGGAAATTTAATACTTCAGCCAAGGCATAATAGATTTTCTTGAAACTCGGTGCCTAAAGGTCTTTTGATACTTTTTTAGAATATTTTAAGTAAAAATTTACTTCTATCAAAAAATAACGGTACCTTTCATACAAGGTTCAAAAACTTTGAAGGAAACTAGTATTTTTATCAAAAATAACTCCTGTGATTTTAATAAATTTTTTTTTTCGGTGTAGAAAAAATAAGTGTTATCTACTACCAAATATTACAAAAATGTCCACTTAGTAACTAAAAAGACCTCAAATAAAATGTCCACTAAGTAACTATAAATAGGAGCCGTATTCTTTCTATTCTTTTCCGTTTTACTTTTTATATTTATTAATAAGACTTCCAATTATTTTTTTAATTTTGAATTTACTCATCATTCGGCTTAACAGATTTAAATTATTTTTCATACATACATTTCAAATAAGTTGAAATAATTCTCTTCATGTACTTTCGAAAACTATGAATTTAATTTTCTTATATGAGTTTTGACAGAACTTTGGGCCAAATTCGTAGTTTTGGGAATAATAAAAATATTATATTAATATTCAAAAACGAAATTTTTGAATGAAAATAATAAAATAAAATTCATAGTTTTTTGAAAATTCGATTTCTTAAAAACGGACAGACATTATTTTTAAATTTCATTTGCACAATTTAAATACCAAAATGTTTCATCAAAAATATTTTAAGAAATTAATTTTAAAAAAACCGCTCCAAAGATGAAACTCTTTTTTTTAACTGAAACTATTAAATGAATTGTTTTAACGAATTTAAATATCCATTTTCACGGTTTTAAATATTTTTTGCTCAATTTCCATGTCTTTATAAAAAATTTCAAACCCCTAGCCTTAAATTTTCTTGAATATAAGAGCAATTACACTGACCCAGTCATGCATTTTATTTTAACTCTATTAAAACTTAATTTTCGGAAAAGAAATTTCACAAGCTTATAGCAATTTTCTGCCAAATTTTAGAAATATTCTTGAGAAATTTGAATAACCTTCTCGAAAACGATAATTCCTCTCAAAAACAGACCTTTAGTCTGACTGTCCAACGCATTTACCATCAAGCAAAGGGGCACAAAGAGGTATAAAAAGTACAAAATGTCTAACTGTTTTCACAACCAATTGACTTTTGCTCTTATATTTAAGTATAATTCGAAATCCCTAAAACTATGTTTCCTGACGAAATCACGTGAAAAGATTTTCTGTACATTTTCTAAAAATAAATTTGTATCATTTTTCAAACAGTCGTTCTTTTTTTTCGTGCGTTAAAAACCTGTATTTTATAAAAGATAACAATTTAAATTTTAAGGTGTCCAAATCTTTCATTGCTTTATTTTTATACAAAAAGTTCCTTAAGCAGACATTTTTTTTAAAACTCTTGTCATGATAGAAACCCATCAAAAATGTAGATGTCGCAAAATTATAAAAAAATTATTCAATAAAAAGTTATATTTACAATTAAGTTTTAAAACTATTGGCACCTGGAATTTTTTTTGACAAAGGAAAGCCGTTTTTTTAAATTTAAAACAACTATTTGAGGATAAAGCATCATCGTTCAATATAAATTCCTTAAGGGCCACTTACACGAAAAATTTTTTGGCAGTAGTAACCCCTGATTAAAAAATAATTTAAATCATATCAAGTTGCAACAAAATATTTTTTCTATATTCGTTAAAAAAATATCCTCTCATATTAAGGCTCTGAAGAGCATCCATGTAATTTCTTACTCCTAAAATATACAGCCAAAGCGTTTATTGCTCAATGAGTTTTTGTTGCAACCTGAAATAACATTCTTTTTCGATAGTTAATTCTTTATTTTCTTATAAAAACGAAAAGTGTTCAATTATGTATCTAAACAAGAAAAGATTTCTTCAATAATCCTCTTGTTTGGTGTAAATGGCCCCAATGGAGGAATGTTTTAAAAATTTCTTCCACTTTTTTTCTTTTTGGATGAAAATGTTTCGGTTCAGTTTTTTAGGCTTAAATGTACTTAATATAACGAATTTCACAACAAATTGGGCAGAAATATTTAAAAATTTTAATTTAGAATGTATTGAATTATCAGAATTGTGTAAAAAAATATTATTTTTTATTTTTAAAAGAATATTTTTGATATCATAACTTATTTATTTTAAAACGATTAATTTAAAAAGAAAAACATTTAAGTTTGAAATAAGACACCTCGAAATATTATATTTTTTTCCAAATTTACACATAAGCAAATCTCAAATTTATTTAATAAATATGTATTTCAATCAGTTTTATTCAAAATTGTAAAGTTATTTCACAATACATACTTCCAAATTACTGAAAATAGCTTTGTTAATCTCAACGACGGAAGTTGGCCACTTATTTATTGTCTTTATTTTTCAATCATTTTTAATCTAACGTAATAATTAAAAATCTTTCAATTTTATTAATCAATTGAAAATTTAAAATAATAGCTTCAACTCCACAGCCTACAAAAAAAAATTAGTTCACTGAGATTGTTGTTGTTGCAATCATACTTTCAAAATATTCGCAAATTTATTTTTATATCTAAGTGACTATTAAGTTTAATTCCACCGGATATCCACTTGTGTCTTAATTTTTCTTTTTTACTATCGAAAAATTTAAATAAAGTTTTTTTGTCAGGTCTTTTGTTTGAATATAAGCAAATTTTAAACTAGAAAAAAAAATAGTTTTCAATTGAATTATGTTAACTATTTATTACACAAGCAAACAAATTTCTGATCCATAATCACTAACTTATTTTATTTTTTGTTCAATCACCTTGTGTATTAAAAATTAGTTAAATTCCACCATCACTTCTCACAAACTAAACGAGTCCAGAATAAATTAAATAAATAATATTCTTTTTTGTGCAAGAATACAAAATATCTATTAGCCCGTACAAATATATAATAATTAAAGAAAGTCCAAAGAAAACGCGATGTTTATAATTCCAACCGTCGACTAGAACTGATTCTTAATATTCTCCTGATCCCTGTATTTATACAACACGCACTCTTTAGAGTATTCCCATTCTCATAAAGTTAAACAATAAGAACAAGACACAAAAAAAAAACTTACTGAATTTCTTCTTTAAAATTTAACTTTAAAGATGAACAAAACAAAACTGATAAAACATTGAATGCAAACAACAACAAAAAACCAGGAGGCGAATCACATATAAGTATACTCATATATATGAAGTAGCTGGAAGCTCTTCTCTGGTCATCAGGTTCTTTCTCTTGGTGATATCGTTTTTTCTCTTTGTCAATATTCAGGAATTGACTCTCGTTAAACTGATCAGATTATTGAACCTTATTATGTGATGTGATGCATTGATGTTTTTTATGATCATTAGGCTCTTAACATAAAGTCGTTAACAGTAATTAAAATTATAGATCAAGTTTTAGAAAACATGTTGTATTTATATTTAAGTGATTTATTAGATTTTGATTTTTTTTAGTTCGTGATTTATAAAAGATCAGAAAATGCTTGAGGATTTAAACAAAAGATGGCATATCAGTGGGTTACGCTGATTTTTATGAAAAAATTACCCATTATTAGATAAAGTTTCTAAATTGAGCCTGTTAAACTGGAAGGGATCGCCGCAAACTAAAATTGGCTTTTATTTTGTCCTTTTTTGGGCATATAAAGTTCATATCTTTATCTTTGAGCCCGGAATATAGTTTTTTTTTTATCAAAACCTGTTCCATCGTTTGAAAAAAAGCCTACAAAATTAACTTTTAATCAAAAAGAAATCCATCCCGGTCCATTTTTTGCTTTCATGTAAAAAAAATGTATGAGGAGTTCTTCGTACGATGAAGTATTCATATCCATCAAAAGTTTCACTAAGCTTAATTTGAAATTTGATATTGTAGGTATATTTTATAATTCAATTGAGAATACACACATGCTTTTAACGCTTTCCTATCATATTTTTAAAATCTCCAAAAGGATTAAAAATCCCAAAACAAAATTCTAAAATTTCTCTTCTAATTGGAAAAAAATATGTGACCTTCGCTTAACATCGCAATACCCAAATAAAATGACCCACTTTTTATCCAACGTAAAAAGCTGTCACTTTTCAAATAACATGGCCTAGAAAATTTTGAATAAATTCATAATGATCTCCTGTTTCACATCCCACATAAGCCACTTATCTGATTTTGGTGTCAAATGTCTAACCATCATCATCAGATCGAACCAAATAGAATAAAATAGATCAATAGCCTAAACAAAAGAGCTGAGCAGCGAACTTTAAATTGATTAATATTAATTCCCAACGGTAAATAAGTTGTTTGGCTATCGAAAAACAAAAACATTCATCTTATGGAGTCAGTTCAAAATTTATTCATGTAGAAATGTATGTTAATCCGATCAGCTGATGTTAAGAAAATGAAATACAATGATGTTGTGGCGGCATTTCGCCTTCAATCTTTATACTTTCGATAGTTTTGTTTTGATTATACGCATCCTTTGGCATAAACAAGAAAAAAGCCCTTTGAGGGATTAAATTCCATATATGTAAACTTAAATATCTTGATAAGAGTTCCTAAACTGGTTTTCATCATCGTCTTCCAGTTCAGTCCATTTCGCACAGAAAGTAAATAATATGAACCTACATCAATGCGGTAGATCGGGGAAGTACCCTTCCTCTTTTCATCCATCGACCATCTGTGATAATGGGGCTCGTCTTCTTCTTCATCTTCACTTATTCGTGCGCAGTTGTTTTGTTTATTTTTATTAATTTTCTTCCTCTTGGATGACGACCACGCAAACGCAATGTCTCTATACAAGCTAATTGATTGAGATTAACGTTGTTGCATGATGCGACACAAAGTCAAGTACAGGGTGGGTCAAATAACACCTACCGGACCAAATAAGACCTACCGCAATGTCCGTTGACAATTGTTGACAAGAAAAGAAAAATTGATAGTTTTAACTCGTTGTTGTGCTCATAATGGATATATATTCAGTTGAAAAAAAAACACGTTAGAATTATCGATTTTATCTACTCGTTGTCAACAGACATTGGTAGATCTTCTTCGGCCCACCCTGTAAATCAATTGAAAAACCATTATTAATTATTTATTATGCCTCTATACTGGATGCTTGTTTGCATAAACTGGTTCAAGAGATAACCTGACACGGACACACCTATAAAATATGATCCATAATAATAATTAAAGCTATTTGCGAGTTCATTGATCTGCTTTCTTTTTGCGATAAGAATAATACTGTCAACATTTTAGTCAAAAAAGCCTTATATTAAAAAGAAATATGTAGGTATATGTTGATAAAAAATGCCTAATCGTTCACGCATTAATTTGAAAAGAGTGGCATTGGAATTGGTAATTTTATGGACTAAGCTTGTTGTCCTGATTTTTGTTTTGTTGTTTTGATTTTATTTGACATTTAAAAAAAGTTCATTGGCAAGAGCTTGTGGATTATTTGTTAGTCAAGAAATAAATTTTGTCTTGAAAGCAGCTTTTTATATTAAAAAAGAAACAAAATAAGCAAATAAAAAAAAAATAGTCTATTAATACAATCAAACTAGGATTTTAAAATTAAAAGAATTTATAACAGGCTAGGCTTTGAATTGTATAAGACCTCAATGGCAAAAGTACAAATAAATAAAATGATGATTCCACCCCCCTCCCCACCACACCCCATTGATCTCGTTAAAAAAAAGATTCATTTGTATTCCTAACTGTCACACAGAAACAACTTTTCTGTTTCTCTTTTCTTTTTAGGACTTTCTGAACATTTCTTGTCCTAGATTATTCTCTCTGTATAGTAGCACCAATAAGAAAACATAAAAGATGGCACAAAATGGTTTCCAAAAATCACTTTTTTATGTTTGGTCAAAGCTAGTTCTCTTAGCTGCCATACAGTTTTTGACACTGCCTACAAAGAGCCTGACTTTCGAAAGTAAATGTTGGGAATCCCAAAAATTTTTCATATTTTTTCGCCTTTTTTAAATATTTATTATTTTGCAGATTAAAAATTTTAAAAAAATCATCAACTCGTTTTTAAAAAAATGATTTCTTTAAAAAATTTTCAATTTTTTGTTTTTGCAAATTTAAATATGCTTTTAACACTAGTTAATCCAGTAGTGAAAAAGTCAAAAATCATTTAATCAAAGTTGTTGAAAGCAATAATTTTTCCCCCGATTGTAATATAATTCTTTAATTAGAGGAAATTTTTTTTGAATATTTTGGTGGAAGCTTCTTGTGGTGACGTGAAATAAGGCCAAACGAAATAAAGTCAAAAATACAAAATTTGGCCTCATTTGGTTTTCAATATGGAAATAACGCCAAATTTTCGATTCGGCTTTATTTCGCTTTTGAAAACGAAATTAGACCAATTTGGCTTCATTTCTTTTTCATGTTTTATTTGCCGGCTGATGGTGCTTTTGAGCAAAAAAAATGCTACCATAGCCTCAAAAGAAACTGGTTTTTCGAGATCTTCTTTACACTTGCCTTGTTTTACAATTATGGCGTATAAACAGTGCGCCTCCTACTTGGGCTCACTACAGGGTTTGGGGTATTTGCGAGGCTGGGTGTATGCAAAGCCTTGAAAATTTTGAAAGGAAATCATTTGGCTTTATTTCCAAACGAAATTTGGCCTTAATTCGGTTTTGAAATGGAAATAAAACCAATTTGGCCTTATTTCCATTTTCAAACTGAAATTAGGCCAAATTCGAGATTTGGTCTTATTTCGTTTGGCCTTATTTCACGTCACCGCTTCTTGCATACATTTAGTTTAGAAATTTATTGAAATTTTTATACAAATCTGTAGAGCAGTGAATCATGTATATATGTATGAGATACGGGTAATACAAACTGGGGCCGAATTACCGCATCAGTTATCGAGTAATACGTGACTGAATTATATGAGTTTGACAATCTGATCATGTGGCTTCGGAAGCGTGATATTTACTTCATCGGCTTCTGATATGCTTGGTGCACATGGTTAACTTCCAGTTGACGGCAAAGAGTTTTTCAATTAAAAATTGTCACACTAAAAGGAGTCTGCTGATCGAATTGGCACTCGAACAGTACTCAAATTGTTGTTCATTCAAAATTGTGAACGTTGATATAATGATTTCCATTCACATACAAAATCTCCTTTATATTGTTTTAATACGTAGCAGTTACCGGTATTTTTTGTCCTAAGCAAGTATAATTAAAACAAACGACTGGATCGCGTGCGCTTGGCTCCTATGTATGCTCAAGAGGCTTAGGGTTTTGAAACTTCTATATAAAGACACGGAAACCTTGAGAGACAAATAGTTCAATGCATACAATTCGATATTTAAATTCGTTGAAACAAATTCTTTAATACTCGTAGTTTGAGGTAAAAAAACAGAGCGATTCGAAATTCTGGCTTCAAGTACTGCTTTTAAAAATTCTCCTTTTCATAATTCTGTCATTTAAAATTTTAAACGCAAAAATGTATGGAAGCTGGCATGTGGCATGTACAATACTCACTATTGCAGCTTTTTTCAAATCACAGTGTGAAAAAAGCTATTCGCTAAACAAGGTTTTGTGTTTGTGCATTTCAGTTTGGAAAAAATCTATGGAATTTGGTCTAACAAATACCAATAAAAGGTATATCGTTGAAAGGGTATTTTTATGAGCAATAATATTTGCTATAACAACTTACTTAAAATCACTGTATGGAAAAGTTATTCTCTCTTTTGGTGAATTAAACAAAAATTAGTGTGACGTGGGTAATAATAAGGGAATAACTTTTTTCACACAGTGATTTGAAATAAACTGCACTAACAACTATTATAGTACATAAACATACCTTTCCAAAGACATAAGTCTCGTTGTTATTGGTTGAGCTATAACACAAAAAACCCTCCAACGACATATGTCTCATTGCTATTGGTCTTGTAGACCATTTTGTCCTATTCTCCTATGACTTTAAAATATTCTCGTCCTGCGTTAAAAATGAATAAAATATACAAATGTTAATTTCTTCTATTTGATATTATTTTTTGAAGAGCTGTATCTCTGTGATAAGTGCGTCGTAATGAGTTGATACAAAAAGCATTCTGTAGCTTTATGTTTTTTTCGAGATTTGTCTGCAAATAATTTTTCTTACAATACCGTTATTGTAAGAAATCACACGCAACAAGAATGTATTGTCTTTATTTGTATGTATTTTGTCTATGGGTAATTCTTTTTATAGTCAGATAACTTGTTGATTCCGCTTTAATCTAATTTTTTGTTGTTGTACAATTAAGTTTTGGATGGTTTATCGGACTTTTAATAAAAAATGATTTTTTTGGTTTTGATTACCAAAATCTCAGTTAGTAGAATGACATCATAAAAAATTCAATGGCAGTTTTGAAAATTTGAATAAGTTCTCTACAAGATTATTTTAAGATTTTGTAGATTTTTGTTTTGTTGAGACTATCACCGTTAGTTTAAAAAAAAGTAGGTACTAAAAACACGACTTTTGTCTTTTGTTTCTTTGCAAATTTTGATTGCATGACTTGCATTGATATGCAGATTTGAAGACTAAAAGTAGCATCAATTTTGCATTATAAATTTTCATTTCGGGGGATATCGTGAGTAAAATTTCCCACGGAATTTTTCCCATCGTCGAAAACTGGGAACGGGAAATTTTGTCGCAGAAATCTGTTGGAATCGAAAATTAATATTCCATGGCTACTGGGCTACCATTTTGATCGCCCAAATTTGAACCTGCAAGGTACAGTAAAAAGTTGGTGGCATTTCCATTTTAAGTGGATGGGAGAAATTCCGTGGGAAATTTTATTCACGATATCCCCCAATGTTTGGGAACACCACAATTTGTTCCTTTGATTTGGTGAAGAAAATTTAATTTAAAACAACAATCCCGGTCGACTTTTTTTGCATTTATACTTTTTTGACTTGGAATTGAATAAAAAGTACATACATTTTTCCAAAAAAAAAAAAATTTACAAAACTTTTTTGTTTTGTTAGAAAAAAAAATTACTTATTTTTAAAATTTTGTTGGAAAAATGAAGCTGCTTTAAATTTTTTTAAAACGGTCATACCTTTGGTATCAATAGTATCCATTTTGAAAAATGTTTTTCCACCCAAAGATAGCCTTTACTGAATTTTTTTAAAGAAAAGTCGTGTAGCCGTGCATGAGAAAAAACGATTATGTAAAGTTGTTAAAGAAAAGTATGGCTGGTGCAGTTATTTTTGGTTCTAAAAAAATGAATGAAGTTTGAAGAAAATCAAGAACTTAAATGACTAAAAAACGCTGTTCACCAAGTTTAAAGAACATCGATTCAAATCAGCCTTATGCCTTAAGCCTTAGGCTAGGCTGAAGCCCATCGAAGACAGACAGAATTGTTGTCTTCTCTATCATCATCATAACAAGTTTGATCAAATCTCTAGCTCGATTTCTACGAATGCATGACTTGCCATAAAAATATCTATAAGTCTGCAGGCAGAATAAATACAAATTTTAAGCACCAAGTTTAAAGAAAACTGACAAGACTTAAGACAGAACTGTGATTGAATCTATTTTTTTTACATTTTGGGCAAATTAACTTTGTGCTGCTTTTCTATGGTTCTCAACAACAGATTGATAGTTGGTTAACTACATACAAAGCGTGCAGCAGAAAACAGTTTAAGTGCGTGTGTGAATAAAACTGTGGATTGTTGATTTTTCCAGGACATGTTTGCCAATAGTATATAGTCTTCCCATACAAGTTTGTATGAGAAGTCTTACACTTTTTGCGTTTTATTTTTTTTTCTCTCGAGCTACAGCAGCTATCCAATTTGTTGGGTTGATTTTGTTTATTAATTAAAAAAAATATTTTTTGAAAATGTTTAAGTAAAACAAAAACATTTAAAAATCGAATTATTTAATATAAAATTTGTGGGCATAATTTTCTGAATAAAGTTTTTGAAAGTGATCCTTCTTATAGAATAAAATTAAAAAAAAAAAAATAGAACAGCAATTGTAGTTTGAGGCCAAAAACTAGTGGAAAATACCTATACAAAATTATTTGGGAAAAGTATGGCCTAAGAGACATGGGGCGGAATTTCATTAAAATAGACCTAAATTTTACTCGTAAGTTTTGAATGGAGTAGATATTTTTTGAGATATGTATAAACATGAGAACGCAACACCATTTTGTATGAAAAACTGAACATTTTCATGCGTCACCTGAAAATATTATTTCATCGGCACAGCTCATGTACATTGTTATAAATAAAAAACGACTGTCAATAGTTTCGCAAATTTTTAAAATATTTTTTTAACTAATTACAGATTTCGGCATATCTGGTTCAATACCATCAGACATTACTAAATAGTCTTACGATTTTGATAAAACAATAGTTAACTGGATATGAACATTAAGGTATCGGAAAGTGTTTTGAATAAATTTATTTTTTTTCAAACTTGTATTTTAAACTTTTTTAAAATATTCCATTCCGTGTTGCCAATAAATAAAAGCAAATATGCGTGCAAAGTACCAAAAATTCGTGAACTTATTTCTTATTTCTCCGCTCACGACTTTTTCTTACATCATACAAAAAAAAAAACATTTCACAATTCAACAAAACTTAAAATCTCTGCTTCACAAATCAAAATAATTCATTGATGTCACACACGTTCGAAAAAAAATCTTTTCTTCAACAATCAATTAAATTAAAATAAATACAATGAACAAAAAAAACGTTCTTTCTATATCTGCAATTTTTGCATAATCACTTAAAGTTCGAACTCTATTCACCTTTTATTTAAATTCTATTCCACATCTCTTTAACATCAGCAACAATAGGTTAGTAGTAGGTGTCCTAACTTAATTCCACTATAGGCATTTTAATTTTATCCAACTAAAGAAATGGGTCTCGTTTTTATAGATATCCACTCTTTTACTATTCAAAGAAAAAAATAACGTTTATTATATCAACCGACCGAAAGAACTAACTCCAGACTTAACCAAGTCCTTCTATTTATACCATCTTTTCTTCGAAATTCCTCATCAGGTTAAGATTCATATGAAAAAAAAACTGTCTAGAGAACGGGGTAAGAAAGGTTCCAAGAAAGTATAAAAGAAACTAAAAGAGTTCTTGGTCAGAACTCTCTATTAATGGTCTTCTTCTTTTAGCCATCTGCAATAATTTCTCTTGAATTGACCATAGGTTCTCTCTTCTTTAAGGTTCTCTGTTCTTTTTCTGGTTCTAGAATCTAGATTTGTTTTATGAATAATTCTCCCCCACAATAACATATTTTTTTTATAAATAAAAAAAGTGTTGTTATAAGCTGGTAAGTCATCTTTCAAGAAACATACTTTATCAAAAATTTGCAATACAAATTCTTGGCTTCTATTCAAATGCTAATATTGAAATCATATTTTTTTATCATTAAGTCAACATAACTTAAAAATATAGGCTTCAAGTTTTTTTCTTACTAAGAGTCTTTGAGTGCTTTTTTTGTTTTATTTTGTTTAAAGATAACCGTTCAATTTATAGGCGCAATTTAGACCAGATTGTTCATTCAATTCATTAAAATATGCAAATTGCCGTTTTTATGTTAATCTTTTGTATTTAGGCTGCCGCTTCAACTAGAAACAGACAAATTTTAATAAATGATTCGTTTGAAGATGCGTGACGCTAATTGTGTTAAATAAGGAATTAATTACAAATCACTTTTCCAGTAAATTTTTAGTCTATATTATTTTTAATTTATACAAAATTGTAGTCCAGTAATCATTGAATAAAGGATCAATAAAAAATGTAAAAATAGATAAGAAGTATCACAATAGCCAAGTTATTTCCTCTTAAATTCCTCGAGCAGTGGCCGCTTTCCTGCATTTTATAATTGTATGAATGAAGTCAATTATCTCGGTGAATATTGGTTTCACGTGAAAAAAACACAAAAACCGCTCTCAATTGTGTTGTTGAGATAAGCAAAAAACAAAATTTGATTTAAAAATAAAAAAATGCAACCACACTTTCCATTTTCTATTTCTATTTGTTATTATTTAAGTAAATTGGTGTATTCCTTGAATTTCCATTTCAAAAACAAAAGAATAACCTGCAGCACGTGAATCCACAACAAAAAAAAAAATGCATCAGAGCTCCTGTCACTTTGACATTTTATTCTTTACCTCAACTCGCCCCAGCAAAAAACCTAGTTCTACTTCAGGACGACCTTAGGTTTGAAAAAAACATAAAATTGGCTCATCGGGGATAGTTCAGGTTTTCAAAAAACGCTTTGGGGCGACCCAGGGTTACTTAAGGGCTCATCGAACAAGCCTAGAGTTGAATAGGCTGAACACAAGTATGACAGCTGATGTCGTTTTTTATTGTTAAAATGATTTGATCTTTTTCGAAAAGATTTGCACGTATTTCATTTCTTCATGTTTTATTCAAAACCAGATGATCTGAAGTCGAAAGATGCGATATTTTTTAGTTTGGGAGATTTGATCTGCATTTTATATAATTTGTTTTGACATAAATCTTATTAAATCTCAGATAAGTGTTAGTTGAAAATGTAGTATAAATTGCTTCTTCACTGATATTACACAACAATCTGCCGAGATGTTTCTTTCAATAGAACAATTCTGGATTTTGAGATCAAATCCCTTAAACTTCAATAAAAAATGGCATACATAAGTGCTCAACAGGATCGGACTTTGTTCAGAGCTCTATTCTGACCTAAAAAAGAAAAACACGCCTTGCGCCCAATTTTCTCAAAAAACGTCAAATTTTTTTTTATGTGCATTTTTCGTCCAAAACCAAAAATTTTATTTGGTAACAATCATCTTCCTCAGATAGAAATTTTAACGATACTCATACAACCATTAAGAAAAAGTTTATTCATCTCAAAAATAGCTCCACCAATAAAAAAAAAATCTGTGCATTTTTGTAAACAAGGTGTACACTTGTAAAAAATTTACTTGTTCGTGTTGTGTTGAAGTTTTTACGAAGAACTAGACCATAATACCCAAAGTTACCGTAACTGAAACAAAATATCCGTTTTTCGGTGATATTTTGGCCCCAATTTGTGGAAGTCATTCATCCTACTCAATTTCCAAAACTTAAAAATAAAAATGGTAAGTCAACGGACAAATTGATAGACCTCCATTATAAACCTTGTGTATATATTCCATCCACGTTTTTCAAAGGTTAAAGGAATGACATTTTTGACAGTTGATTTTTTTCAATGTAAAATACTTCGAAATTTATTGCGTCCGATTATGACTGTTGTCCATGTCTTTTTTTCAAAATTAGTCTTAATGACAAATCCTTTCGTCACGTTTTCACAAAAAAAAAAAAAAGAAAGAAGATTGAAGTGACAGCCGGCTGTGACTTCTTTCAAATCTTATAACCTTGACACTGAAGTCGACCGGCAGTGATGGCGGTGACTTCTTCTGGCTATCATTGATTACATACGGCCATTTTATAGATTCACAATGATGCAGCGGTCTGTCAACAAAGCGCATTGAGTGCGACCAAAGAAGGTGTTAAATAGTTTTATTTGCATTCTATCTGTCTTTCATGTATGCACAATATCTTGTGAAAGTCCATTGAACTAATCATCATGGGTTGTGGCTTATATTGCTCTGGACGGTGCGGCGTGCGGCGGCATACCATCAATCCATCAAATACTGGTTTTATGTGACCATTCGGTATAACTTTATAACATGCCGATATCTGCCTTATGTCAACTTTGGATTACTTACAATCTGTGCTGAAGATGTTTGTGGTTTTGTCAGTTAAAACTTAAGGCGCTCTTAACGTTTGTAAAGTTTCATCATCAGGCAATGTACACAATAGATATAGAATAATAAGATGAGTGTGCTCCCGATTATTTACTTTAATAAACCCAGATTGAATGGTAAGAGATTCATTGTAAGCTTTTGTGTGTATAAAAAATTCCATAAGGAACTATCAGCGTGTCTCATTAAATGCGGTTTTATAATCGCAGTGGGTAAAGCATTATAAATTATTATTTTGTGTATCATCATTTCCTTCTAAAAGATAAGCTAATGACATTTTATATCTTGAGGGTCAAGGCACGCACTTGAACATTGGAAAAATGGTCAATGCATTGCGTGCTGGCGCCTGAATAATATCGTCGTTGAATTGAAATGTGTCATAGCTCATAGATAACAAATCCTAATATAATTTGTCTGTGAACAATTGTGGGTCATACAATAATTTCCAATTGGAATAATATTTTATGTTTTTGGCTACTGAATCTTAGCGTTGAAGTTTTAACTATTGTCGGAGGAAAAAGATATTGTTACTTTTTTCATGTAGTTTTGTTCACTTTAGCTTTCGTAAGTGAGAATCGCTCTGAAAAAAATTAAACTGACAAAAATGTATACATAGGCCGTGTTTTATTATCTTCTCCGGATCTGGATCTGGATAAACTTTAACACGTAATACAAAAACAAAAAAGTGGGAAATTTTCAAAATTGTTTTTGTAGTACGTGTTAAAAGTTAATCCAGATCCGGATTCCGATTATAATAAAACACGCCTATAGATGATTTGTTTCACTTAAGTGCATTATGGACACTTTTTATATTTGTTCATATATGTTATTCAAAAAAAGACGACTTCTCATGATGAGAAATTTGATCTGCATTCACCCAAATATGCAAACATCTCTTTCTTACTAAAAAATAAGAGTGAGATATAAAAGTAGATGTCAACTTTGTATATAAAATCTATAGTATTATTATGAAAAGACTTTTCGTAGTAGTCTTGATATCTGCTGTGGCGCTGCGGCGACTCCACTCATATTTCTAATGTAATTTCTTAGTTGTCTTAATGTGTAACAGATGTCGCCGCTATCAATTGCCATCATAATAATACTATGGATTCTATATATATAATGATGTCAAAATAATTCGCCACACGTGAAGTTTGTCTTAATGAATAAGGACAGCCTGTGTGTATTACCAGCTATATGACAAGTGCCTCCTTCTCCTTGATCTTCATACGCTTTTAGTGGTGCTTAGACTGGTTTTTGCTCGTATCAAAACTCTTTGCCGTCCTCTGGAAGCGAACCATAAACCAAACGATTCAGAAGCCGATGCACTACACAGATATTACCTTTAATATTGGCCCTTTTGATTGTCAGTCCAGAATACTGCTAGTTTCAGACCGCCAAATGTAGTGCAAACCCCACAAGTGACCTCGCGTCCACTTAATATGTCGGTCGAAACTGTTTGAAACTAAGTAAGGAACAGGGGTAGTTATTGTGCTTTGTGACGTTTCGTTTAGTTTCGTTCAATTTCACTTTCGTAAATCCGCAATTAGACCTTCGGTGTTATCGTTCGTGTACTTTGTCTGTTTTTGCAGGTACGTGGAACAACGAAGATGTAAGTAAAACATTGTACTGGCCCGCACTAAATCTGGCGGTCTGAAACTGTTTGAAAAAAATTTAGGAACAGAGGTAAGAATACAGAGAAGAGAGTAATTGAAGTGTTCCTTTTCTGACAAAACAGTAAGCCGCTTTTCTTTGGATGTAGTCCAACAACGCTCGAATCTGTACCACAAGTTTAATATTGTACTGGCCCGCACTAAATCTGGCGGTCTGAAATCTGTTTGAAACTGTTCTGAAAAAAAACTAAGAAACAAAGGTATAAGCGCCTGTACACTTCCCACAGATATAGCTTTAATTTTGCTTACTATCGAAATCCGCAATGTGATGATTAAAATAAGTACAATCTAAGTTAAAGATGACCAAAATAAGTTAAGTCGAAAATAGTTTTTGAAAACGCATAATGAATTCATCCCACTTTTATACTCACATATTTTTTAATAATAAATAAATAACTAAAAGAGCTACAAAACAACCTCACAAAGTACCTTCCTAATAAATGTATGTAATTGAGATTGTGAAAGAACTGTTCACATTAAAGATGAAACAAATCAACATAAATAAATAAAAATGACGAAACATCACTGGTCCACAAAATTGAACTCAAGCAAAGATAATATAACTTGTTATATTATCTTTGGTCTAAGCTTTGTTTTTTCGTAGGTTTAATATTTCGGTATGAACATATGAACATAACCTCAAACACATCGAACAAAAATTAACATTTTTGGGTTGGAACGTCTTGAAAAATTGATGTGCACCAAAAACATTTGGAAACCACATTTTGGCTTCCGTTAAAAAATGGTTCTAACCACAGTGGATTACTTAAATTTAAATTACAAAAGTGTATTTAATTTTTAAGAACATCAAAAGCAAAGTCAAGTTTTGCTTTCTTCATTTCTTAAGCATATTTTACAGAACCCATGCCGAATAAATAAATAAAACAAAATAAAAATTATTAAATAAAATCCAAGCCGAAAAACATTTGCCTTTGCCTAAGCCACCCATTATGTCATTAGTTTAACCTAAATTATTTTTGGATGCAAAAACCATTTAAATGCAAATAATGCCTTAAGGTGAATATATAGTTTTTTTTGGAAATGTAAACCGACTATCCCAAACAAATTTGTATTCACCACGCAAACCAATTGCCGGTCCTTGTTTTGCATGACATTCCACGACAGCAATGGTTTTTTTGCATGAAAGTAAGCCAATCATGCAAACAATTAATTTTGCATTTCACTTCAATTATTTTTAACATTCAAGAATATTTGCATAGATTTTTTTTGCGCACGGGAACTGTAAACTAGACTTTACCTACAATTTGTTGTTTTTTTTCAGATTCAAATAAACGATTCCACCTCGTACCGAAACTCACCACCATATCCGGAGGTACCCATAAAATCAATCCCTACAAATGCTACTTCATCTGAAGTGTCATATTTCCTATAAAACAAACGTCATCAATCGAGTCTCGAAATTAGAAATGTCAGAAAACCCCTATCTGTCAGTGGTAAATTTTGTTTTAATTCAATTTTCCTCGTGTATTTTCTTTTTATTTCCACTTTCTTTTCGCTCTCTCATTTTTCTGTTTTTGGAGAAGAAGAAAATTCCCAGAAAATTTTCTTCGCCTGACAGTTCATCTCTTATCACCGTCGTGGAAAGTTACGTATCGGAACGAAAGTTTACATCGCTGGTCGTTGTGCGTGCGTCGCGTCCCCAATAAAGAAAAGTGAATACAAAAAAATTCCATTGGAAAATTCGTCCTGTTGATCATCCACCCCTAAGTTTCTCATCTTTTCAAGTGAAAATAATCCCTCAATGTCCTAAAAGTTAACCCCAGAATCCATTTTACTTGACCAAACAAAACAAAGGCCCAAAACCAGTAAGAAATAAATAAATCCATATCCCCATTGAAAAATGAATCACCACAGAATCGTGATGAGTAAATTACTCCAAAGAACTTGCCTGGCTCTAAATTATAGCTCGGATATTCATACAAATGTCTCTAGTCAGCGGTGGTGTTTGTCTAAAAAACAACCGACTGCATCGAGGAATGTCGATCCCATGACAACAGCACTCGCCGAATGGCACGCTTCCAAGAGATTCTATTCGAAATTCTCATCCCAGCAACATCCAACCACGTCTCTAGGAGCAGCACCTCCACTGTGCGAGGAGAAGGCCTACGAATTGGTGCTGGCTCTGAAAGATGCCGAACGTTCATCACTGAAGATGGCTCTGGACAAGTATGATGCCCTGAAACTCAAGGAGGGCTTCGAGGGTAAGTTTACGCTTGCTAATCCCCCCTGCATGCCCAAAGGGGAATTTATTTACATGTTTTGTTTTTGTCGCGTCGTCGTGGTGTTTCTTGGTGTGTCTCTATTTTTCTTTATAGTTTTCCTCACCTTTGCCTATTTAGCGCACTAATAATTATTCTTTTTGCGAACGTGCTTCTGGAATGATTCACTTTCTCTAGATGTATAGATACTTCTTTTGGAATAAAATGAAATCATGTCTAAATTTTAGAATTACTCACGAAATAGGAAGGTGATGAGAGGTGGCAGATGGGTGGGTAAACATTCTCCCTCAATTTTTGGTTTATTTCTTGTTTTCATATCTCTTCTTACCAGGAACTGGGATTCAGGATTCCAGTTTCTTTTTTATTTTTTTTGAAGGGATACATAGGTTCTGTTAAAATATTTACATTCACTGGAGTTTTCTTTTACACCTGCGTTTCTCTCTCTCCAAAATCTACTCCAGCTTCTCCCTTTCGTCTTGTCTTCCCTGTCACTTTTCCTGGAGTTGTTATCTACATGTACGAGCACGCAACAGTGTGTAGTAGTCTGTCGGTATCAGGAAATGGGTTTGAAATGAGGAGGAAGTTAAGGACTCACGATTCGATGGTGGCGTTGGTGGTGGTGGAAGCGACAGTGAAGGTGAAGTTTGGCGTTGGCGGAATTGCCGCTAAAATGAATGTGCTTTCGAATTCAATTATCGTCGTCGTTGTCTTTTCCTTTGTGAGGACATAAAACATCTGCTGCGAGGGAAGGGTGTTTTTTATGCTTCGAGAAAACTTCTTCATCTGGAGCAAGAGACTCATCTCATCATATATGAATGATTTTGTTTGATGAAGAAATTTGTTTTAACTGTTTTGGAAGAGGGAGGAGGCGGGAGAGAGTTAAACCAAACGAGGTGAATCTGATATGTGTTGCTTTCAATAGCAGCCCCCTCCTTGTAGGAGAAGAAGGAAAAAGCTCGTAACTTTTTGAATGATGCTTCATTAACCGAATTTAAGGTATTTCTTGAAAATTATATGGTTGGCTACGGAGGTTGGGGATGTAAGTGGAAATTACCTATGTCGTCTTAAATGATCATAAATGTGCTTTATTTTGAAAATCTTAGAAAAAGATAAAGTTTTAAACCAAGTTTTAAGTCAAGGTTATCTATTTAGCAGCTAGGCAAAAATGTAGACTTTGGGGTGGAGTGCACATTGCATATGAATTGATTTAATCGCTTCAGAAACGATGAAAATAAATAGATTGTTCAAATAAATAGTGACACGAAAAGGCAAACGAGTGGGTGACTTGGCGCCGGCGGCGCATTTATGTAATTTCCCATTAGTCCTCAACCTCATCATTAGAGAGTTTAAATAAATAGAGCTTAGTCGTTGAAAATTATGTCCAAATATTAACGTCATTTGAAGACGCTAACATTGAGAAGTAGGATTTTACTAGGTTGAATTGTGCTTAGTGATAAAGTTTTTATCCGGTAGTAATCGTTAAAAGACAATTTAATCGTCAATAAATTTTTCTAAAGCTTAGTTAGTACATAATTGTGAGGTGAAATCGAAATCAAAGGATCTTGCGTGGAAAAATTAACACAAAAATTAAGTTTAGTCGTATGTTACGCTGTATAAAACCATTGATTAACACTTATTTCGAAGCAAAATCGTTCTTGCTTATCGCGAAATAATTGCATTTTATTTAATTCAATATTTCTATGCTGGCAAAAAAAATAAAAATAATTTTTCATATGAAAATTTAACTTTCACTTGGAAGTATAAACTAGGCTTTAGTTAAATATCACATTGGGGGAGGTTTTAAGTTTTAATGCTTTCCCATAGCTTTTAGACCATCAGTTTATCAGAATTTTTTCCTATACATTTAATAGTGTGTGCATTTTGGAGTTGGTATTACGTTGCAGTCGATGCTTTTGGATGACATCTAACGGGTTTCAGAATTTATGAAACATTAAATTATTTTGGATAAATAGGATAGATTTTTTTTCTAGTAACCAGTACATTTTTCTGAATTTGAAGTTCAATTCTTTTCTTATCTTTTTGATAGGCTTCTCTCATTTCATTTTTGCATCCAAAGTTATTCCAAGGTCTTTACCATCATGGGCGTAAGGTTAAGGTTGTTAAGTTTATAATACCACCAATTTGTGTTGTTTGATTTGATACACTTACGTCCAGTCAATTTTTAATTTTTGTGTAACCTTCGTAACAAGTTTATCTGGTACCAATATTGCAGTTTCAAAATGGCCATAATAGTGTTGATGGCTACTGGAAAATCAAGAAATAAGGTTGATCCTTGCAAACACTTTTTGGTACACTGGTTTTAATTTTTTAATTCAAGCAATTCTGGTGGAAGCGTATACTCTAAAAAGTCAGTCAGTAAAATAGGATTTCAATATTTCATAGAAGGTTGAATAGAGCTGAACATGCTTATTTCTTTTCCAATTTCATAAGTAATTCAATGCACTTGGTCTATTGTGGAATGTTTATTTCTAAAACAAAACTGATGGTTCACAATTAATTTTCTTCCTTCTATTATTTTAGTAGGCCTTTTCAAGAGCGGTTTTTCGAAAACTTTTTTTGGTATATAGGCGATATTGGTTTGTGAAATGTTACTTCTGTTGGTTGGTTACCTTGTTTAGGGTTTTTGTAATTTTTAAAAATGTGGCACATAATGTATCTTATGTCGTTTTTAATTGGACATCCGGAAGTCTTACCAGTTCTTTTCTCGAATATATATCTTCTTTGGAGGCAAACAAAAAGTATATGTCTTTGTAGGTTTCGATCAGATCAGTTCTTAGCCCGGACAATAAAATCAGCATTTGTTTTCAAATTTCTTATAGACCGATAGCCAACGACAAAAAAGTTTGACCCGTGACAACCATTTTTCAAAATTGCTAGATGAAAATTTCTTTTATAGACAGTTTTTTCTCCGACCAAAAGACATATATTTATAATATAAATAAATTTATGTAAAAATTTTACGTCAAATTTTAGAAAAAACGGTTATTGGTTCAACACCTCAAAGGCTATTATTGATATGACTTACAATGTTACGCAAATTACTAAACTTTTTATGTCGTTGGCTCTTAGACTATTAGAATTATTGGAGGTAAGCCTGACTCCACATGAATAGGATAACTAGGAGTATTAATAGGCAACTTAAAACTGAGCTTACTTACTGTATTAAATCCATTCCATCTATATGCTGGAAACCCATAAACTTCACTTCCAGGAAGAATAGGTAGAGTTGTACTACTTTTAGCGAGTTCTTCGGTGAATGTTAATGTCATCTACAAAGAGATGTATGACATTTAGGGCGGTTAAAAAGTTAGTAGACACCGAATCGAGTCAAGAGCTTTGTTAGTTGTTTGACTATCTGAGAAGATGGGGATATCTGTGGTTTATTTCAGGTTTTCTTTCAGCTTTTTCAATTGCCATAAGCTTCACGTTGAAACACGCTAAAATGTTTAAGAAGACTGGACCTTACAACATATATAGGGTGACCGCCGGGAAGGTATACTACCTTGTTTTGCCGCCATTTTGGTAAACATTAGTCTTGACAGTTCATATTTGGCAGTCGTATGGAAAATCTTTTAATCGTTTAAATTTTTTTATCAAAATCAATCATCCATTACTGTGACGATGAGAAAGTTACGTGAAATTTTTGGGAGAAACAACGTGCCAAAAATACGCATTATTTATCGTGTAGTGAATGATTTCAAAGAAAGAGGGTCTGTAGGTGATAGGCCCAAGCATTGACCACAACGTACTGCAATATCGGCTGAAAACCTTACTGCTGCTCAAGGAAGTGTTCAAAACAATCCAACCTCAAATGAAAACGGCGTAACGGTAACTGGTGAATGGGGAGCGATATCGTGATATGATTGAAAACTTTTTAACGCCACAACTGCATGCTTTGGGCTTAATTAACAGGTGATATCAACAAGACGGTGTCACATCGCATACAGCCAAGATTACAATGGAATAACTGCGAGTAGTATAATAATTTTGTGAATGTATTAACCGTAGACCTACGTTTACAAAAATCGACTAATCTTACGTGGATCGTTTTCGACCCTCATACATTTTGTATGAAAAGAAATACAGAAATAAACATTTTTCGATAAAAAAAACTTTATTTTTCGGTAGAATTCATTAATATTATTCAAAATAAGTGATCATTTGGAATCATTGATGTTATTAAAACGTTTTAAAAATATTTCACATACATATTCCGGTGACCTTAGTTCTTGTGAACATCTTTTCCGCACAAACAACAAGATGTTATAGCCTTATAACGCCAGATAAATAGCTCATCTGGCAAGTTTTTTGGGTTGTGACTTGTGACGCCACAAATCTTGATAGAACGTTGGCAATATTTTGTTCTGGTGCCACTTATAACTGAAGTGGATGGTCGGGTAATATTAGTATTTGGTCAATTCGACACAATTCGTTCATGGAAAAATTTCTAACCACTTTGGTTGCCTCTCGGAGTCTGATTATTTGGATAAATATTCATGTTTAAAGCACTCGAAGCAAAAATATCATTATGTCGTTCCAATCATTGTAGTTGTAGAAGTAATTTTTTACCCAATCAGTATGACGAAAAAAACTTTGTTCATGGCGACGATCAACAATAAATCGGGACCTCGCTTTTACCTTTGTTTGCTTCACCCAAAGCTTCAATTTTTTCCCAAATACCCACGCTTGAATATTCCAAATGAACAAAGTTCGTTCAACCTATTTGTCCCATAAGTTTCGAATTGGAATCGAAATATGCGCGTAGTTTTGTCAATTTCCTTTGTGTCTGTCGCGGAATTTTGTGCAGATTTATCATATTTTGAATTACTTATAATTTTTCGAGTGACTTCTTCTTTTTTTGTTATGCCTAATATTTTCGGATCGGGCTCGAGTGACTAAAAGCACAAACTTGAGCCATAAGGAAACCAACTTCTAAATTGTAAAGCGTCTTTTCATAGTGATTTAATAGTGTCGAATTAGTTTTGTGTTGTCGTTAGATATGAAAAACTCAGAACCCGGTGAGCCCACAGGTAGGTACCTCTCCACTCTTACGTTCGGATGTATTGAATCGCTTTTTCATAATTCGACATTCGACTTGATATGCTATCAAAATAAGTTTGACAATTAGGGAAAAAATTAATTTCACTTCTGTATGCAATACGATATCTCCATACAAAACACATAATATAAGAATATAGTGCGGGTCGAAAACAACCCAATCTGAAGAAAAGTCCCAAAATCAAATAAAAGTGGTGCTATCTAGGAAGAAAACGAAAAAATAGCTGATTTCAGGAGATTAGGGTTCAAGTAACAAAGTCATGAAAGTTCAGCCAAATATTGATAATAGTTTTTAAAATACTTAAGTTTAAAAAAACAATTGAGTCGAAAACGACCCCAACGAGGTCTACGGTTAATGTGTTATGTACCATAAGCTTTAAAATTAAGTGGGCATTGAATGTTTCTGATGTTTCAATTATTTTTTTTTTTGAACAAAATCTTATGAAAAAGCAAACGAGTGAAAATATTTCAGTGAAAATAACTCCCAGGGAACCAGCTCCCAAATTTTCTATTAACCTTGTATCTTAAACTTGACCATTTTTTCTTTATTCAAACCTCAAAGGTATAGAAATATGCGTCTCATTCATCATAAAAAAATTAAAATCAATGTATGCCAAGCCCAAGCAATACATAGATACATATAACTGAAATCCCTCACGTTAACCGCAATAGTTCGTGTCCAAATGTCGATTTGCTTTCCTGTTAAAACAATCTTTCTCATAATTTATTTTCTTACATTTTCTTTTATCAAATGCTACGTGCTGCAATAAACGTAAGTAGAATCTAAGTCTACTTGTTGGGTATTATACGGACGAAATATCTCATCTCCGATGACGATCCATTGCTTTTTTTTAGCATTTTTCTGTTGAAATTATCTGCTGGTAATGGTCTTAAAGGGTCATTTTTCTTTTTGTTCTTATTCTATTTTCTATTATTTTTATTTAAAAGATCTTTGAAGCAAAACATCCCAATTATACTATGCGCACAAAGGAAAATCTGATAAAGCTATACAAGGGTATTTCCTCCTTCCTATAATTGAGAATCTAGGTTAACCAAGTTTTCTTTTTTCAATCAAACAAGGATACTGGTTTAAGTATATATAGAACCTTAGCATCATCGAGATGGCCAGGTATATGGTCGTAGGGAAAACTTTCCAACAAGCCACTTCCTTTGAGCGTGATTTTTCGTTTGCCTTAATATCACAAGCAACAGTTTGAAGGAGGAATTTTCAAATACCCAACCAGATGGAAGGCTCGATTTTAAAATGCCATAAGAACAGAAAGTGGGATAGAAAACATAAAACTGAAAAGAGAGGGTAAAATAAAAAAAACAGTATAAAACCTTTAGGAGACCATAGGATTTGGTAGTTAAATGTATATTATAGGAAAAGGATTTCTTGCTTAATATGACCAAACAGAGTAATACGATTGAATAGATAAAGAAGGAGTTCTCAAACTTTATTCAAAACAGTTATATTGATTTGTTTTTACTGTCGAATGAAAGAGTTTTATATTTTTCCTTTATCAAAATTTAATTTTATTCTAAGATATAAATTAGATACAAACTTGTTTTTATGAAAAATCCTCGAATTCAATAAATAGATACATAATTTCTTGTTGGTTTTTAATTACATTCATGAGCTTCAAGCTTTGTGCAGGGCATGTAAATAGATTTTTTTTTTTAAATAGGTACCTATTTTAATTTGCCTTATACAAATAATAGATAATTCTAAATATTGGTTCATATATGCGTGTACACATTGATGTAGGTATACTACATTTGGAATACATTTAAGACCGACTTCTCAATTATTCTGTGTTTTATTTAAATATATACACTATTTATTCAAATATACAATTGTTATGCCCTCATTGTACACCCCTTTAGATAGATTATAAGTTAACCCATATTGATTTTTACACTCAAATTCAATTCTTGGAACGTAACCTTTGACAAAATCAAACTTAAAGAAGCAAATTAAAGAAAAACAAAGACAAATACATTCATATATTCATAAGTTTATTTTGTTTTCCTTTGTAACCCTCCTAAAATGAAACAAACATCTTTAATATGGGGTAGCTGTGTAGTGTTTACATTTTCCCAGATGTGACATAGTTGTGTATATTTTAAATTTTCTCTCAACCCACAATGTTTTTGTTGAAAAAAAAAACAAACAAACCTTAATACACATACAAACAAACTTATTTTCATAAATAAACAAATGTGTGTATTTCCGCTTCCGTCTGTGAAAAATGTTCTTAAACAAAATATTCACAACATTTTAAAGAGGATGTTATTTAAAAATCGATAGCTTTTAAATATTAAACTATTTAAAATTCTGAAATAAAAGAAAAAAATTAATTCTAAGCACAGCTGTGTTGATATTCGGTCGAATTGAATCCGTGTGTATTGAAATCAAAAATAAAAAAAATACCCCGTTTTGCTGAACATCTATGAATAGGTTGGTTCGTTGAAGTTTACCCAGGGTTGACCCAGGTTTTCTTGACAACCTCAATAATTGTCAAAAAACTGGGTTTTTCGGTTCCTAAAAAACACCAAACGGCTCTCAAATGTGTTGTTGAGATAAGCAAGAAACAAAATTTGATTTAAAAATGAAAAAAAGAAACCACACTTTCCATTTTCTATTTGTTATTATTCAAGTAAATTTGTGTATTCTTTGAATTTCCATTCCAAAAACAAAAGAATTACCTGCAGTGCGTGGATCCACAGAAAAAAAAGAAATACTTCAGAGTCCTGCCACTTTGACATTTTATTCTTAACCTCAACTCACCCCAGCAAAAAACCTAGTTTTACTTCAGAGCGAGTTCAGGGCGACTCCAGGTTTCAAAAAACACAGAATTGGCTCATCAGGGTTAGTTCAGGATTTACAACGGATTTTAAAGGCAAGGAGATTCTTGTTTTTAAGTAATACAAATTCTTATTTGCAAAATTTGGAAACTGAGGTATTTTTTATTTGTTTTAATATCTCTCAAAGACATACTCTTACTCTTTTAATTGAGAAACCTAAAAATTGTTCGAACCAAGTTCACTTATAGCATAAAGTGGGTCACCCTAAGCAGGTTTTTGAGTTTGTATTGAATTTCGTTCTTTGTTCCTGTCACTTTTGACAGGCATAACATTTAATAAATATACACCTGGGCTTCATATACTCAACAGTTATAGTGCCCAGTGAATATCACTGTTATACGTGCTAGGTTTCTACTTGTCTGTGAATTGACACCGTTCACGACCAGTTCACTTTCAGTTGTATCTTTTATTGACAAAAAATCGATAAACACAAGTAAATGTTGAAAAATGCCCCAGGGTTACCAACAGTGATATTTTAACCCGGAAACTCCGGGAATACACTCTGATCTCCGGACTCCCTTGAAATTCAAATATACCCAAAAAAGTTGCTGTCAACGCATCTGCCGGAGTTGAAAGTTAAAAGTTCGGCTACTTTGTCCGTTGCGACTGACCCATACGTTGCTTATGGGCCGGTTCCCATAAAAAACATGCATTTAATCGATCTGTCAGTTGAGTGAGTCGCCTCAAAGAACGCAACAGATTCTGTGGGTTGTGGCCTCAATGGCTGATTTAAAATCTACTTATTTTTGAAAAAATGTCCCATTTTTTTTTATAGTTTTGTAGCTAGTTAGTAGAATAATACTCAAGTTATTTAAGAAAATAATCGCTTCATGACAATGGATGAAAAGAACGAAGAAAATTTTGGAAACCTCCGGGTCTAGACTCTTCCGGAGTTGGTTACCTGCGCCTGTGTCAGTTCAGTGACAACGATTTCCTATTGTTAATCAACAAGTTTTCATAGCTATCAGTTATTTTCGATGAAATGTGTGTTGTGTAGTGAAATTAGTGCGAAAAAACTAATTTTGTTCTTCATATTTCTGAAATAAAAGAAATTTGAGCTGCAGAAAAAAAAAGAAGAAAAAAGTAAAAACCTGACTTATGCATTGTTTACTCTACGCAAACTTGTATAATATCGAAAAAGGAAATGCAGATGTCCAAAGTTGTCTTCTTATAGCAAATCAAAACAGCTTCATGCCAGCAGCAATTGGACTAACTAAAAAAATACCTATTTGACATTTTTTGTATGAAGAATTGGTTCATCTCCAATGGTACATTTGGTACAACTCGGAAAATAAGTGGAATTTGAAAATTTTACACCTAAGACTTTTTGGTCAAAATTAAATTTCCTTTCGAATTGGATGATTTTACGAAAACAGTTTAAAACCAAATGGAAAAAAATCGATTTCACATAAATTGGTTCTGAGCAAAGATAGGCTCAAGACATGCTGACACAAAATAAAGTACCTAACCCTAAATTCTCAAGGCATGATATAAAAGACATGTTTATTCAAATGTTTATTCAAAAATATATTAATTGAAACTTTAACATTTGTTATTATTTTTAGATTTTTTGACCCGAAGCCTCTTTTTCGGTAGTGCATGGCAAATTTCACATTCGTAAAAATATTCGTAGTAATATTTTGATCAAATATGACATTACGATCTTAGAGAATATTTAACCCGCAATTTTGTTTTCGGGACTGATGCTTTTAAATGCAAACCCACAGACTGAATAGCTGGATCGATTAATATAAGACTTGGTGCTGAGTACAAGGAATTTCAAATTTGTCACGTAGTATCTAAAAATAGGCTTTCGGGAAAAAACTGAAAAAATTATAAAAAATGCTAAAGTTTCAATGCGGCTATAACTCTGTCAGTTTTTCATTTTAATGGCTTTTTGAACATGTCAATCTCTTCTTTATTTTGTTTGGACATGTCTTTAGCGTACTTATGTTCAGAAAAAAGGTATGCGCAGTTTAGTAAAAATAAATTAACTTTAACTCTTTCTGCTAAAATATTTGTGATACATTTTTTTTTAAATCTTTTATTTCGATAGGAAATTTTAATTTTGAACAAAAAGTTGCGAGTGTAAGATTCTCAAATTCTGCCTAGTTTCCGAGTTATACCAAACATATTGAAATATGTGGTTCTCTCAGAAACGCAAGTGTTTATTTAGAAGCAGGGACTTACTGGTATTTTTTTGAATGAAAATAAGTTTTATAATGAAACACCCTATAAACAACAGAGTTCGCTACACATCTTCCATGTCTTTAAAAATTAAGTGTTCATAAGCTTTTTCGTGTTCAGGTTTTCATTTTTATTTTTATTTTTAAATCGATATTCATTTCTCATACATTCCACCAAATTCCTTGGCAAAATTGCTAAACTAAAAATGAAAATGTTACACCATTTGACATCCTGTCAGGATGTTTCATTATTTTGTTTTCACTTCAAACGGATTTTTTTGTGTTGTTTCAAGTCTTTTGGGGTGAAAAATAATTAACATTAATTTTATTGTGTTGGTCTACAATTATATTTTATTACTGCTTTTATGCTTAATGTCTTGAAGTCTTGTTGTTGTGGTTATTTAATAAGCTATTAGAATGTTAAGTACTGTGAACCGAGAAGTGATGAATATTAAATGTGAAGTAAAAAGAATAAATTAAATGTCACATGAAAAGTGCCAAATAATGACATCTTAAATCAAATAAACAGTAGGTAGTTAATAAGTTTCAAGTGTTCCTAGCAAAGGTTTTAATTAACCTAAGTGCTTATTTGAAAATTTAATTCTATTGTGAAGGAATCATACCGTAAAGGCACCGAAGGCAATTTCACTTTGAGCTTTGAAAATACACAAAATAATATTAATAATAAATCGACAGGAAAATTGTTTTTTAAAAGCTTTCTTTTAGAGGAATTTAGAATATCGTCGGCTTTCTGTCAAAACCTCTCAAGTCTTTATGAATGACATTTTAATATTTTTACGATTAAAGAAAATAACTGAATCCCAATGCCCTCGCAATCGTTTTAAATAATATAAACAAGTTTTTAAACATAGATATATATGTAGTATCAAAAAACTCCATTTTATTCATTTTTAAAGAGGTTTTCTTGTGTCTCCTAGTCGATTTTACAATTTGACTTTAAGGGGTTTTGACAGAAAGCCGAAAATATGATTCTAGAACTTTCTGTTACTAGAAAATATTTTATGGCAATCATATAGGGTATTTGTGATGGGATAAAAAGACTAATTAAACAAGTTTTGTTGTCACTAGTATTTGACAAGTTTTCCTTGTCTAGATTGCCCCTACCGAAGCCTTTTCAGGGCCTTGACTAAACTTTTTCTAAAACTTGCAATTTGTCCAGGGCCGATTAAAGTCAAACATATAAGTTCTAACGCATTTACAAAATTTGCAGTTTGAGTTCAAGTTTTAAACAAAAATTAAATAGTTTTCTTTTATTTTCGTGTTCGGATGCTATGTTTTATGGTGGATCGATTCTGATAAGCATACGGCAACGTATTTTTCCATGATATAAATAAACGTCCCTCGAAATTGGTGTAGATGATATCGAGTAGCAGAAATTTGGCATCAGTTTGGCGCAAAAAAATGGTCACTACCGTGGTGCTCGTTATTTCAAATACCATTTACATTAGGGTGGTCCTTATATTGTCTTTTTTTTAATTTCGAGATGGATAGGTAGTTTCAAATGGCTCCACATGGAAACAAATTTTCCTAATTTTTCAGATTTTTATTTCACCTCCTGGTCTCCCTATTTTCACTGAAAGGTACCTACTAATTATTAGGTAATGGTGATTCATATAAAACGCGAAAAAAAACCATCTGAGGGTACCTATAGATTAGATTTAGACGAGAAAAAAATCGTATGGGAGGTAATTTTTTAAAAATTTGGCTCAAAACAGAAAAAAATTATTTAAAAACACGGTAATACTAACAATGCTACGCCTTAGGTTTCTTAAAGCATCGATTCCAGTCTATAATATCTATAATATGCTTCTTAAATAAAGTTTTTATTTTAAATAGTTTTTGAAAAATAGTTTTAACCTAAAAAAATTATATTTAAAAAAAAATTCAAAATTATTTTTTTTAAAACTATTTGCAATAAATTCATTTTTTTTATTTTCGGTTTTAACTGTCAAAAAAATATTTTATGGACCATTTTTTTTTTTTTTTGTAAACTCAATTCATATTTTGAAAACAAATTTCTTTTTTTAACACTTTTCAGAATATTTTACTTTTATGCAAAAATAAAGGTACCTTCCATACAAATGTTAAAAAACTGTAGAAGTATTTTTTTTTCACAAAAAAACGACTCTTACGATTTTGATATTTTTTCTGAGCTGAAATTAAATAAAAAAAGCCGCTGCTAGAACGTTATTTTTAATGTTTATTATTTAATTATTCATTTTTAAATAACTTAAAATATATCAAAATTTTCAAAATAACATTTTGTGAATTAAAAAAAGAAATTTTTTTTTTTGAAAATTCGATACACATTTCAAAATCAGGTAAATTTTTTTTTTTTTTAATTTTGCAAAACTTAAGATCTGCCCTAAAAACGTTTTCAAATTCTTATATAATAAAATCCAACGATTTTCAAAATTTTAAACGTATAAACATTTATTTAAGAACTCAGATGGATTACCTTTTTTCAGCTTCAATATACGAGTATGTTTAAATTGAATTTTGCCTTCCCTTTTTCTTTTATTTTAAATCATTAAATAAAAAGAATTGTCATACATACATATATCTCATTTTATTTCTGTTTTCCGGATTTTGGCAGTCAAGTTGATTAATTTGACAATCAAACTACCTCTGTAAGACAATAAAGTTCCCAAATACAGCCAGAACCCGAAATAATATTAGATATATTTTTTTACGAGGGACAGGATTAGACAGTTGGTGATCTATATTACTGTTTTTATCTATAAGACGAAATCCAGGGTGGTTTTGATCCAAAATGACTATTTGAATTTAAAAAATACTCAAACATTTGTCTAAGAAAAAAATGATTTTTGTAATTTTCAATTTTCTCGAAAACTATAAGACTATAACAATCAATTGGTTTTCAAAATTCAACCCATAATTGAAAAGAGCATTGAAAAATAAAAGATTGATTTTTATACAATAACATAAAAGTAAAAAAAATCAATAAATCCATTTTTTTCAATTTTTTTTCAAAACTTTGAGTTTGAAATAAATTTTTTCGAAAACTATTTGCTAAAATAACTTAATTTAAAAACAAAATTTAAGAATGGTATTTTAGCTTTAAAAATGGTATAGAAAAATATTGTGAGTGTTGCCGTTTTTTTTAAACAATTTTTTTTTTCCATTTAGTCATTTTCAAAACAAAATTGCCGCCCACCTAAATAGGTGGAGATACGAAGTGGCCCAATATCCTAAAATCATTCTTTGATAATGTACTAAAAATGAATAAAATTGTTTGCTTTTATCACAAAGTGCACAATCATGCTTCATATGGGAGCTAAGCCGCCCCACTACTGGGTCTATAGAATCATAAAAAAAATGTATTGTGTAAATGAGAATCTTTTTTAAAAAGTATTTTAGTTTTCATATGCAGAATTTGGGAAAACAGAATTTTGACCAGACAGAATTTTGATATACAGAATTTTGATATACAGAATTTTGCATCGATGCTGCCAACTATTATTCGTGATTTAGGAATTCAATCGGTTCAGTAGTTTCTTCGTTAACTTTCAGGAAAGTATAGAAGTAGGAGTTGCCAAATACTAGTTTCCTACGTACATGATCGAAAGGTTTCGTTGATTTTTAATATATTTTTTTTGCATTGCTCTAAAATACTATATATGTATATTTTTTTTGATAGCTCGATAAATTTTATTATATTTATACGAAAAATTATTTTTATAAAAAAACTGACCCAAAAATTGTTTTTAATTTTTTTTGCCTAAGGCGCCAGTTATAGCTATCATTGAAACTTATAATTGAAAATTTTAATGATTGATTTTGAGACATTTAGAGAGCAAAATCATTTATTATTTTGATGGGCAAATGAAGCTCAAGACTTAATTAATATTTCTAGTCAAAAAAAAAAAAATGTCAAATAGGCCCAACTTTCCACATAAAATGACTTTAAAGATTCCAATGATCATTGGTAAGGTAGTTCAATCATTGAAAAAAGAAAAGTCTTTTTATGTGGAAATTTGGGGCTACTTGAAATACTAACTAAGTCCTGAGTTTTATTTGTTCATCAAAAAAATAAATGACTTTGCTTTCGAAATATCTGAAAATCAATCATTAAAGTTTTCAATGGTAGCTATAACTATAGCGCCTAAATTTGAAATTTTCAAAAATTCAGATGACTTAAGTTCAAATTGTAAAAAAATATAAAATAAAATTTTAGTGGATATGTATCAGATACTTGTTTCTTAAGAAATTAATTAACAAGTCCTTCCATGCAGAAATGCCATTTTCATTGAAAGATGAAAAAAACTCATGTTTAATTAAAAGTCAGAACGATAACATTTTACATTCACTCTGTTATTGCTTTCAATAGATGAAACAATTTCCTTGCACTAGAAAAGTATTCTAAATTTTTCATAGCAATTTCAACTTTCAACAACGACAACAACAGCAATAGAAACTATCTTCATGTTAAAATACAATTGACTTAAATTAGTCCTTGCAGTTCTCAATTTCACATCAATTGTATATGAACATCATCGGGATCAGCAGCAGGATAACATGCAACGTGCCACATGCTATCTAAATTACTGACAAAAAGTTCATACTCAATTTATTATTCAAAATATACCCGAGTATAGCATCTGTTTTTGTTTATCTTTTTTTTAAAACTTCTGTATGTAAATTGCAGAATGGAAAACAATACGTGCTATGCATTATTTTATTCCCATAGAAAAATGTACAAATAATTCAGTTGTCGATGCTGAGATAGATGCATCAAACAAGTTATGCATAAAATATTTATGAAAAAACCATTCTACATCTAAATTCTAAAATCATAAAGAATCAAAAATTCGTTTTGTTTTCATCAAACAAAATAAATGAAAAGAAAATAAAGAATTCGTTGAATACGTAAAATTTAAATATTTATTGGAAACTTTTCAAGAAAGACAAACGAGTATATCCATGGATTGAACTTTTTTTAGAAATATTTTTCTGTATAATAATTCTTATGCTAAGCAAAATTTTTTTGTATTGAAAAGTTTTTCAAAACTTTCTTTTACTTTTTTCCATACAAAAATTTGGAATTTCTTTTTTTTTCGTTTTCTAAATTGCAAATAACAATCTGAAACTAGATTCTTATACAGTCGACTCTGTTTAACTGAAAGCGGAACATTTTGAAAATAATTTAAAACGGTATTTTCTCTTGAAAATAATTTAAAACGGTATTTTCTCTTAAGGGACTACCTTTGTATATTAAATCAATTTTGAGGAGGTTCAAGCCATGAAAAACTTGAATCTTAACATTCGACTTCGTGCAATTAAAAGTTGAACAGTTAAAAAACAATTTTATCTTCATAAATAAACTACGTGCAAGGAGTTCAAGCCTACCAAAACTTGATTCTTATACAGTCGCCTCCTTTCGACTGAAAGCGCAAAACTTTTTATATTTTTTTTAACGGTGTTTCCTCTTAAGGAACTAAGAATAGGTAATTGAAAGATGTAGAGGGGGTTCAATGCCACCATGACATTTTCTGCTCATATCAATGAGAACTATACAGCAAAATCCGGCTACATTTATGAAAAACTGTTTTGGTGGTTTTGGACCCCCAGTGAAATTATAAGCAACGCCCATTTCTATGCAAAAAATTTACCTTTTACATCAAAAACATCATAAGTAAGCAGTTAGTAAACAATAAAAAAAAATTGCCCTAAGATTTTTCCAATTTTCCAAGAATGCTCCAAAATCAATTTTAAAAGTCCATTGTAGATTTTTCGCCCGAAAATGTTTGACCTTGTGTGAAGGAAAATAGCGCCCGCAATTTCATTAATGTCTTTCATAACTTTGCATAACTTTGTGTTTTCAAAACCTTGCATTTTCGGAAGATTGTCTTTTGAAAACTTATTTTTTTAGAGCTTTGTTATTCCGAATATAGTCATTCAAAACTTTTGTACGTGCAGAACTAAGATAGTTTCCCAGATATATTTCCTGTTTCAATTTTTGTTTTCATTAAAGCGGAGTTAACTGTTGACCTAAATAACAGCAGTAAAATACCCAATTTTCAATATAATTTGATCAACATTAACAAAAACTTCTATATATAAATACAAAACCTTGAATAATTTATGCACATCCTTTGACCTGTTAAATCAAATTGTACAATAGTTCAAAAAGCTCTTTGCTTTTATCCTTCCGTAATTTTAATTCATTTTCCTTTTCATTGGAAATTCAGGAACAGCAGCAAATAGCAGTAGCAGCACCCAGCTACAATAAGGACTATGTCAAGAAAGTTCTTCAGAAAAAAAAAAAAAAAAAAAAAAATTAGCATAAAATTACAAAAAAATCGTTTTCTCATTTCATTATTTTGCTTCAAACGTTTTCATAGAACTTGCTTCTCTAATGTTTGCAATAAAATTACATTTTAATTAGGATAACCTTTTTTGACGCAAGGATGCGATGCATAAATTAAGATTATATAGAAAGAGGGATATTCGTCTGGTTTTTGCTTTATATTGAGAATGGAAACTAATTGCAAGCAATTGTTGAAGAAGTTTTTGGGGATGATGTGGAGGAAACTAAAGAAGATGTTAAATATATGAGTATGTTCAGCTCATATAGAAGAAAACAGAAGTTTTGAAAAGGAAATTTTCAAAGTTCAGGAGTTTACTTAAGGAATGTGATTTTTCGCCTGAAGAAAGTTTGAGTGAAAAGAGTCAAAGAATGAACTTTCATTACACAAGCAACAAGCTGGAGAATGGTAATCTTTTTAAAAGTTAAATGTTGAAGAAGGTTAACGTATAGCTCAAGGCATCTCGTATGTGTGTGTGTTTCTTTTTTGTGAATTCGTTAGGATGTGTTTTCAGCTAAGAAAATATTTCTTCGACGTGGAATGCATACAAAGTGCAACAAATAAAATTACATCTCCTTCACGCCAAGCATGATGTATCCATGAACTTTACAATTAGCAACTAAGAAATCATGATGTAGACTTCCTCATAATATTCACTACCGAAACTGTTACGAAGCTGCATCAGGTTAACGAAACAGTTTTCAATTTTATAGGTACAAGGTTAGGTTATGTTAGAAGGGGTGATGGTACGGCAAGCCGCATCGTCTCACTCGGATATCCGCGCGTGGATCCATGTACCTATGTTTATTACAGAAAAAAAAAGAAGTTTGAGAAGGTCTTAAAATTATTAACGGTGGCGCTAATATCGATAGCTTTTTAAAAAAACACCACAAGAAGGCTTTAAACTACAATCCAGCTTTCCGGGTGTTTCTCAGCAAACTATGGTTCTTTTTTCGAAAATTTTCAAAAACAAAAAATATCCCGCCTGGAAAATGGCAAGTTTTGTCAAGTCTAATCAAGGACCTGAAAAGGCTTTGGTAAGGGCAATCTTGAAAGGGAAAACTTGTCAAGTGAGGCCCTCACTAGAAATAACTTTTTGCATAAGTCTTTTTATCCCTTCAAAAATAGCGTATCAGACTGATAATAATCAGAAGACCGTAGTATTAAATCCTAACCAAAACAACTCTTTATTTTTTTGTCTTTCGAGGCAAAAGGTTACTTAATGGGTGAGGTTCAAACTAAAATCGGGAGTTACCCTTGCTAGGCCCATGTTAGGGTCAATGTAAAACTTTTTAGTGCCCCATTAAAAACTAGATTGTTTTTCCAGGTGGGATGTTATAACGTTTTTAGCACATACTACGTAGGTATTGACAAATTTGTGATAGGTACACTTTCTTCGAATGAAAATAAATCACGTTCACAAAATAAATTGACTATTGTTAACTATAAATAAATAGTGTTTCTTTTAGAAAACCACAATAAAAAATGTCTAAAAACACAATAGCGGTTCAGTGGAAAATATTTTGAATTCAAAAATTAAACTAAATTCTCGGACAACATTTATTCGTAATTACGAATTTTATTCAAGAACAAATATTTTGAGTTGATTCTGGCAAAATGTTGTCAAACAAGTAGGTATTGCACTCAAACTTCTTTAGGAACAACATTTCTATTCAATAAAGTGTTTTACTAGAAAAAAGTAGATTCAGTTGAAAAAAATAAGGAAGGAACATCTAATTCATTCATTCATTCATAAGTACTCGTATGTAAATTATAGTAAATAGGACTTTTATCATATTCAAACTAGAAATGTATAAGAAAATCTTGCATCAAGCTGTGATAAAACAAAAATTTTTTAATTTGTAACGGCAAACAATTTCGGATTTCTCAGACCTTATAACAAAATGTTAGTATCCACCAGAGTTGGGAAGTAATTATTACATTTTGTAATTGATTACAGGGTCGACAACAATTTCATGTAATCAGTAATTGACTTTTTCTAATTACAATTACATATATTTAATTTGAAATTTTCAACTACAATTACAAATAAGTTCTTATTTAAAATGTTCCATTAATAATAACATGTAATTGGAAAAAAGTAGTTGAAGAATAAAAAGTAACTAAAAAAACCTGTAATGATTCCTTATTTTGTAATCATTACACACAAATGTAATTGATTACACAAAATATCAATTACATATAAAAACAAAAATGTTATTGATATTTTTTTGTGATCAATTACATTTTTGTGTAATGATTACAAAAAAAAGTTATCGTTACAGTTTTTTTTAATTACTTTTTTTATTCCCTTACTTTTTTTCAATCGTAATCGTAATCGTAATTGACTTTTTTGTAATGTTACCTAATGTTACCCACCTACTCTCAAAAGCAGTTAACAATTATGATGAAAAAATCACCACAAGTAGTAAAAAATTGTTTGTGTTTTTGTTTCTTAAAAATCTGAGCTTCAAAAACTATTTCTTAAGAAGGAAGTTTACTTGAACGTATCAAAGATCGTGCTTTGTGTAATTATTGTATACTTATCATAAAGAAAATACTGAAACATGGATAGACAAAATGCAGGACTGGGTCACATGTACTTGTTCTTATGTTCAAGATTCTGAGGGTTTAAGAACATGTAATGTAAAGACATGAAAATTAGAAGAGAAAAAAGTTTAAAAGCATGAAATACAATATTTAAATTAGCTAAAATAACTTCTTTGAGAGTTCTAAATGAAAAAAAAATAACGCCATATTAATTCTTGATTGAATATGATTACAGTGGTGGTTAACGAATGATAAAATGTCCGAGGTCCATTCGTTATATCGAAAATTCGTTATATTTAATGCATTTTACCTATAAAGAAGTGGGTTTTTTCAATTCCTATCTTATATCATTTTCCAATTCAACCCAAGTTAATCTTCAAACCCGTGACACCTAATAAAAATTTAAGCATTTTCATAGTTCTAATAAGTAAAGATGAAAGATTTAATTGAACACAACAAAACAAATTTCATGTTATAAGGATCACAATAATTCATCCAAAATCAAGAGTTAATTTACACAAATTAAATTTCTTAATTCAGGAAAAATTATTCTTAAAAAAATGGGTTTATTTTGTGAAAATCGTTATTTATTCGTTATATAGAATACCAAATGGACTTGAAAAAATTGTTCGTATTGATCATTCGTTATATCGGCTTTCGTTATACTGGACCTCCACTGTATATGGAAAAAAATGTTTTAAATCGTTGGTGCGGTTTTCTTGAAAAATAAAATTCTTATATGTATATTAAATTCTTAAAGCATTTCTAAGGAAAATCTTTTTTATGCAAATCGTATGAGTATTTATTTATGTGCATATAGAAATAAAATTTCCAAAAAAATTGTCAACCCATTTTTGAGATTTCAAATTTTCAAACAAAATTTGAAACTTTTTTTTTTAAATCCAAAAACTTTTTTCTTTTTTGAAATTTGTGTATAAAAGAAAAATTGTTATAAATCTGTTCAGCCCATAGGACAAAATTCAAAATAAAAAAGTTCTAGGTATGAGAAGTATAATATTAATACTTGCTATTTCTAAATTTGTATAATTTTTGGAAATATATCGCACTAATTTTATCATATAGAAAAAGTTTAATAATTACAGAGTGTAAAAAAAACCCTTAAATTCCTAGTTTAATAAAAATCTACCATTTAGTTTTCATATACATATTTGATTTCAAAAAAAGTTTTTGAAAAAAATTAAGTAAGAACAATTATTTGCATTGTTTAGAAGCTTTTGTATAAAAAAATCATAAAAATCATATTAACCGCTTTGAAGAATATCGAAAATTAAAAAATGGTTCTTTCGGAAGGTACCATCAATAACAATTTTTTGAAAAACAGTTTATCATCCAAAGGTAGCTTTTACTAAACGAAATTTATTGATTTTTTTTTTTAGAACAATTGTGGAGCTGTTTTTGAGAAAAATAAGATTTTGTAAAATTGCTTAGAATAATTGAATGGCAGGTCCCGTTATTTTTAATTCGTAAAAAAAATGTGTGAGCAGAATCACCTAAAACCAGAAGTTTTAAGAAAATCGATCCAGCCGCTTAGGCTGTAGCCGAATAGAAAGACAGTTAGAATTTTACCACCCCACTTATTTGGTGTTCTCTAGCATCGCAATGTCATGTTTGATTGTTATCTCGAATTTTTTTATTTAGCACGAATCCAAAACTTGCATCATAGTACCTGTATTGCAAGTAAAAAGAACAAGATAATAATACGATGTTTTTCTTTTTATTTCCTTTAACTTAAAGCGATGATAAAAGACAATCAATAATTCATAGATAAAATGACTCCAATAAACTTTATTACGTAAAATGTTTCTAAATAAAACAAACGAACATCTATTACTAAGATTTTATCGTAGAATGCCAGATACAAAGAAAAGTACATTAAATAAAAATAGCCGCGTTTATTATCCTAATAATCTGACCCTGGAACAAACAGAATTACAGTATAACCACAGTGTTAAGAAATGGGCTCTCTGCTTTTCTTGTTTGTTTACTTTTTGTGCATTTTTTGTTTTTTTTTTGCTTAACGCTTTATTTTTATTTACAGAGAAAAATATCCATTTAACCGACAAAGCATAAAGTTATTTTTGGATCAATAAAACAGATTCAAATAAATAAATTGGTAGGTGATCTATTCCACAGATCAGATCATTTGATAGCCAGCATTTTTCATTATGTCAAAATTGTGAGACATTTTTCAGCTGATAATTACTGTGATAACAGGTGTCATCTTTTTTTTTAAATAATTTTCGATTACAGCACGAGTGACTGAAAAAAAAAATTGAAAAAAAATCTTATCAACATACTTCTTATCTTTGCCACACTCTCATACTTGATTCTGATTAGAAACTTTGTTTTATTTAAGATTAAGTTGATTTTGACATATGTACGTTAAGATACTAGATTAATTTATATCTTAATGTAATTGAGAACAAGGTGAAATTTGTTTAAAATGGTGTTTTTTTTAGAGCAGCTGTTTTTACTGTCAGTGAAATTAAAATGGAAATCTTGGCTAGCGTGTACATGGAGTTTCAATTTTCACACTTTTTTTCGAAGTACGGTGGTTCGTAGGTGTATTTCGGCAATAACGTGTTAGATTGAAAAGTCGCAAATTTCTTACAGACAAGGTGGGCAGTCCGTTTCGTAAGATTAGATAATCGTTTGTCAAATGTTTCTTTCAGTAAATAAATTGGCATGCATGAAGCATGTCGTGCCGGCCGTTCTGCTCAAATGACATGTCTTCTGCAATAATGCCTGCCAATTGAAGCACGAATAAGTTATGAATCAAGTCTCAGATTTTCAAGCTGTACTACGTTCAATAGAACTTAGAAAAAATATAAGTTGGTTACGAAATCTCCTAACTTGAAATTTCGTAACTTAAAATCTCGCGCTCGAGATTTACCATTAAAAAATCTCGCAATCAAAAAATCTTGCTTTTTATATGTCGCAATTAGAAAATCCCACTTTTAAAAATCTCGCAATTATACAACTACAAACTCAAATATCAAAAATTAAAATCTCACAAAATTTAATTGCATTTGCAATGCTTGTATGAGATTCGAATTTGCGAGATTTTGATGAAACAACATTCTTCGTTGTAGTGAAATGAAATTTTAGGAGACATCCTAACTTCTCCATGATAAACCGAGTGCGTACCTTCCTACTTTTGAACCATATTCTTATTCACAATAATTGTTGTTGCTTATTTCAATTTTTATTAAGAACAAGAAAGAGAACATAGAATTTTTATTTCCAGAATACATTTTTGTTTGTCAAAAATACGGTTTTGAAAACAATAAAAGCCAAAGAAAAAGTTTTTCGTTTTCGAGTTTCTGTTTTTGTTTTACCGGAATTTAATTTTTCAGTGCGAAACTGAGAGCAATGTTTCCTATTAGTTATAAATTAACAAATAAAACACAGAGAAATGTTGTAAATTTTTGTTTAAATTTTTAATTTTTTAAAAAAGTTATGAAAATTATTTGAAAATTTAAAATTTAAACAAAAATTAACAAAATTTGTTTGTGTTATGTTATGTTATGTTATATGTGAAATTTCGATTTGCGAGAGTTTGATATGTGTGATGTGAAATTGTGACATTTCGTTTGATATTTGCTCGATTTTCTGCTGCAAGATGTTTATAAATGCAAGGTTGCTTAAAGTGAGATTTTGTAATTGCTAGGTTATGAAAAGCAGGATAAGACTAAGATCGCATTTGCGATTTTCTGTCCTTGGGACTTAAAAATTTGATCTCAACCCAGTATGATTTCGTGGTATTATGTGCGTTCATTCTCATTCAATCTTATGTATTCTATTCTTTGCGACTGAATGATTGCACGACAGAAAATCGCAAGTGCGTTCCAAGCCTTAGTAATTTGGGAGATTTCGTTTTTTCGAGATTAAAAAAAAAACGAGATTTTGGTTTGCGAGATCTCGTACCGCTCTCTAATTTTGTATCTGATTGTTCTTGAAAATTTTTCGAGTATAGAAGACATTTTTGTAAATAAGCAAACACACAATTTTTCTCTTTGCAAAACACAATTAGAAATGTTAAGTGTTTTTTGTTTAAATTGGTGGAACACTTGCACTTTTCAAAAAAGCCTGAATATACGCACATGTGATCTATTTGATTTTGCGACTGCAAAAACGCTCAAAAAAAAGATCTGGTTTCATTTTTTCAACCGCTGCGATTTTAAAATCGCATATGTGTGCATTCACATTTAAAACCATGTGTCTCATTGCTTGCGGCTAAATAATCGTACGATTCAAAACCACAAGTGCGTGTATGATTTTTTCTAGTTGTGATTACGATTTTTTAGTCGCGCTATTTTAAATCATTTAAACTTTCGACAATCGAAGGAACGAATTTTCGACTCTTAATCGCCGCGTTTTCTCGGTAGCATGTGCGATCATTCTCATTTAAACGCATGTGCGCTGTTTCTGGCGACTAAATAGTCGCGCGATTGAAACCGCAAGTACGGTCCTAGCCTAAAGTCCTGGCAATATATTTGTTGGCGAAATATGTTTTTGTAGAGCATAAACTTGTCATTTAGGGGGTGTCTGCTATTTAAAAACGGTTTTGGGAAATAACGGACACCCTAATGTTTATGTACATTGAGGTTTTATATTAGTGTTTTTTTGAAATTCGGGGCTGAATAGGCATCAAATGGCTCTAGGTAGAAAAAATTCATATTTTTATATCACCCCCACCCCCTCGGTCTCTTTCTTTTTATCGGGTTTTTCAATAAGAGCGCTACAAACTTTTTTTTTTAAATAAAACAAAAACTTGGATATCAATTAAATTCTTTATTCTTGTGAAAATACGTCTCTGTTGAAAAACCCTTTACTTTAAGGTACTAATTATGGGGTAAGGTTGGTTCCTGAAATCGGAATGCATAAACTAGATTCAGACAAGAAAAAAAATCCTATAGGAGGAGGGTCTATTTCCCCCGTTCAGGCGGCGTAATTTTCAAGAAATTTTACTCAAAACAAAAAAATTATTTAAACAAAACGGGAGCCCTTACAATGCTGCCACGCTATAGTTCTTTTTAAAATTACAAACTCAATCTATAAAACTCTTTTTGAATAAAGTTTTTATTGTAAATAGTTTTTGAAAAAATGATTTTCAAACTTAAATTAAAAAAAAAAAAATTTTAAGTTTGAAAATTATTTTTTTGCAAAAACTATTAACAATACAAACTTTATTAAGAAAGCATATTTTAGACTGAATTCTTGGCTTTCAAATAGCTGTAGCGTGGTATTGTAATCGTCTTCAATTTTTAAAATAATTTTTTCTGTTGAGACTGAAACTTTTAGAAAATTGCCCCTCCCGCCTGAAGGGGGGAAATAGACCCCCTTCGATACATTTTTTTACTAGTCGGGATCTAGTCTATACGTTCTGTTTTCTTTTTCACATGTCTTCTGAAGATTTCCATCGAAAAAAAAAATGTTATAAAAATCAACCTTACCTCATAATAATTACCTTAAGCCTAGTACATACTTGTGAATCAAGTTGTGAATCCATAAAAATTATGCATTTGTATTCACCCATGAACGTGTTTGTGAAGCTGTGTGGAGAGTTTTCGTTCACGAGTAATTCCCGTGGAAAATGTACGGGAACTCTTGGTGAAAAGTTGACTGTTCGATTATTAGTCATTTGAGCTTGGTAGTTTTAAACGTCAAACAACAGACGTCTGTACCAATTAGAAATGTCAAAAAATCACTTTCTCTACTGGCGATTGTTCACTTCACGAGGAAGTATGTACTAGGCTTTAAAGTGAAAAGAGGAAGACCAAGAGGGAGAATAAGAATCTGAAAAATAATTAGGGAAATTGTTTTTCAATATTTTGAATCGAATGAGGGCTATCCAAGACTATGTCCAATTTACGGACCACCCTATGTATGTATGTTTATATGAACCTGTTATAATACCACTGTAATTGAACCTTAATTAATCCGCTGAAATGAGTGTGTTAAAAGCTTGATCTGCATATCATATCGTTGAACCATGTTTGTGCAACATAAAATCACATTTGTTTAATTTGGAATCACTTTAGTCCTGAGGCCACACGAGCGCGTAATCGTTAGCGAGTTACTAATACATCAAAACTTTTCCCACTCGCTAGGCAACTAGCTTGCCTTTTTCGAAACCAGTTGAGAAAGCAAGTAGAGTGGCGAGTGATTTGACAATTATTGTATGTATGTACCCACAACACTTGCTCGTGTGGCCTTTGGGTAACAGTGTTTATTTTAAAAAATAGTTCATCCCCAAACTCTTTTTTTAAATGATACACGTTAATCAAAAGTAAAATATTCTTCCCCTACAAACGGTCCTCTAAACATCTACAAATCTACAGTTCATCGCACATTTAATACCAATTGTACTTCAAGGTACAAGAATTTACATACATCACATGCATTTCTATTTAGCATCATTTTCTCAAGTCGCAGAACCGACCATCTGTGGTTACATCTCAAACATTTAAAAACAAAACTTCTTGCGTCATTCTATCGTTTACTATTTGAAAAAAAAAAAACAATATATTTTATCCCCATGGCAAATCCTTTAACAAGAATAAAATACCAATTTAATGTCGATACTGTGTACGTACTTTGAAATTCGAATTGAACAACCTTGATATATAGTTGAGCACCTCCTTTGTCTATATACAAAGTAGTCGAGCATACCCTGAAGTGCACTCTACTTCTCTCTTCTACACAATTGAATTTCATAGATGCTTTTGTGGAACATTAAATTCAATTAGCATTCCACTTTCCAATCCTCTCTCATCTCATCTCAATAAAATTTAAATTTAATAAAAAGTAAACTCCTTACACCACAAAACACTAACATGAATTAATTACAAGAGTTTATGCTCATTTTTGATTGAAGTCGTTACTTTCGACATGTTGTTTGTTATGTTCGCACTCTACTCGTGTTGGGTTGCATGTAATTTAACCAACTCTCCACTCGGTGTTATTTAACATCATCACTCTCTCCTGATCCTAACTGTCGTTTGGGTTGTTCTTGTCATTGTATAATTTATGACCACAAAAACAAGGCTTTTTAGTCATTGTTGACAAAATAATCAAATTTGTAAACAACAACTGAAAATTGTTTTAATTATGCACGAAGAGGAATGGAGTTTTTTTTTTTCTTCAATTCGAAACGAAATGGAGTCAACTTCCTGCTCCAAAAACAACAGGATATTCAAACTAATGAGTTTTTTTTTTGCAAATTAATTTCAGTTTAAAGAATTTTTAATAAAAAAATTCATGGAAATCCAGAATAAATTGAGTCAGACAGGATATTTTATTGATTTTAAGGCGCGCGCTCGAATTTGTTGTTTTTTTGTTTTTGGGTTTGTGTTGAAATACAATTTACGAAATGGTTTGCACTTTAAATCTCATTCGAGCGTAATATTGAATTTATTTTGTATGTTTGTATAAAAATGTGTATTTTATCACGCAAATATCACATCAGCTGGATGCAAAGTAGGATGGTTGTTTTTATTTTTAAACTTTTTTTTTTTAATCAATATATTTGCCAACCATATTTACGAGTTTGAAAGGTAAGCAGTCTTTCCCTAGGTAAAAAAGGTTGCCCATCTTTGGTATAACCAAGAGATAAAGAATTTCCTATAATCTGAAAGCTATGTCAATAGCATTAGGGCGAGGAAATTTTTCAGTTGAGCGGATGAATCCACAGAAGTTGGGTTAAATAAGAAAAGTTTTATGCAAAAACATCAGTTTCCATATAACAACTTAAAAACCCACCACTGCTGGATCTTATCTTTCTATGAGGCAGGTAAATGCTATAGTGGGTGTTCTTAATTTATTTATGGGGGTCTCTCACGTTTAAGCCAAATTTATTGCGAAGAAACAACCATGATAATTATAGAAATGGTTGAAGTGTGGTTTTGATGGATCTAGACCAACCTATCGGGTGCGTTCAAGGTCCAGGGGCGGTTTGAAATTTTACTAGGCCTTCTTATAATCGTTCGGTTGTTTGAAACCGTACCAAGATCTTGGGTAGTTGTTTGGGTCTAGATCGCTCAAAAACATTTCATTCATTCTTCAGCTTTCAAAATATAAACTTGTGAAAAAAAAGTTTTCACTCTTGGGAATTTGGAAAAATCCTCGTCAGCTATTTTTATTAAATATTCAGACAAGTACATACGATGTTACTAACAGAAATACTTTCCCCGCTCACAGACACGCCCACTTTTAAAAAGGTCTTATCTACCTAGCTGTATAATTTGATAAAAATAGTAAAGTTGTAAATAATATGATTTCTAATAATTCTTCCAAACAAAATATTTTGCCACACCCACCCATCATTGGGGGTGTTTTTTTCATTTTTTTTTTACTAAAATGTTGTTTTTTTAAATCAATTTGTAACAAAAAAAATAGATTTCTCCCTACAATTTCTTACAAAGATTTTTGTCATGCCAACTTTTTTAAGCGTGTACGTGTGGTTATATTGGACACATACCAGAAGTCAGAGATCAAACCTTTTGAAACGTTCTTCGATAACTCTTAATTGTTGTCATTTTCAATAAAAGTCACTGAATAACCTTTATTAAAAAAAATCATTTTTTCGGCCAAGGTCTGAGAGAAACCTTTATTTTGATTTTTGTTTATATTTCGGTGTTCGGTCAACTAGGGAAATTTATCACAGAGAGAAATCATCATTTAGAATATTCGTTAGTATCAGAGTTATAAAGTTCTACATTTGTGTTCTTAAAATAATCGCCAAGTTGGTTTACACTGGACTCTCTTTCGTGGTTTTCTCGCTATAGACTCGCTTTGATCTCGCCGTGATATTTACACTTAGTTTTTGGCATTTAGAATGTTTTTCCATCATCTCGCTTTGGTCTCGCTATAGTCTTGTCAAAGTGATTTTGAGCAATATACAGTGAAAACCATTTTTGATTTATTTTTAGCGAAAAAGGTTAAAGGTTGACCTTTTCCATTTATTTTCTCGTGAAAAACTCAACCATTGAGAGATATTTATAAAATAAAAAATAAATCTCAACCGATAACCGACATTTTGATTTTTTTTAAATAAATCTCAAACCCAAACCGAAATCTTTTTAAACGAATGTAGTTACTCTCAGAAAAGAAAAACGATTAAAAATTAAAGGTTGACAGTTATTTCTGATCTCTGACACATAGGTACACATTCTCCAACTTTGTATATTTTTTTTATAGAATCTAATTTCTTTGGTGTCTACTCCGGTCATGAGCAAATAAATGTTAACCACGTAAGCACAAAGTGTGCCATATAGCTAAAAGGTTAAAGAATACTACTTTACATGTGCTTACACTTTTATTCACCGCTTAAAGCTTAAAAGGTGAGTAAGTATATCGCATGTGTTTTGGGTATCAAAAATAGGTATCCTAGGAACGTGGATTGTGTTTATCTGTCAAAAAATGCGATAACATATATGTACGTGTGTGACTTCAAAGGGAAAAGTGTAGGTGCGGTAACATTAACAATAATGTGTGGTCTTTTGGGAGTTCTATAACTAGGAAAATATTTATAATATATCAGACAATGGTGCTTGTGGTAAAAACCCACATTCACTTAAGGATAATAAACAAAACATTATAGTAATTTTTTTTATATTCAATTTTTTTATTGAAATATTGTTATTTTTTATTCAAGGCCACAATTTAATAGAACAAATGCGATGAAGTGAATTTTCAAGAAAGGATATAATCGCTGTTGAACATTTCTCAGAAAATCGAAAAAATAAGAATTACAAAAAGCGAAATTTGTGGAGTTCCATATAATTTCAGGTAAGAGTCTGTTCTTGACGTCTAATTTCTAGGGATTAGTTTGTGTTTCAACTCAATTGAAAATACTTACATATTTGAGAGTATCAGATTATGAAGGTTTTTGAATAGTATCTAAACAAAATATTTCAGATATTTAACACTTAAACCTATTGATGTCGATATCGAAAACGGTAAACAATTAGGTTCCAGGTAAAATGGTCGGGTGTTCGAAGCGATTAATAATTTTATCACTTCGTGTATCTTTTAAATATTTATAGTTATTTAGCCATTTACTAAGCTTTTCCAAATTTATTTAATTTGTTTTGCTAACTAGTATCACAGTAATTCCATTTTAATAAAAACCTTTGTAGGGTTTTAATCACTTTTGTGCGGTTTGAAAAACCTTTGTAGGGTTTTCATTTCATGAACATTGGTTCGGTGCTAAAAAAAAAAGAAAAAAAAGTTGGGTACCTTCAAGATTCGAACCCTGAACCCTTTGATCAGAAAATTTCAATCCCCGCAAATGTTTGCACGAGACTTTTCTTTTTTAGATATTTACACTAAAACCTATTGATGTCGATATGATATGAAAATGATATGAGCCTTACACGATAAGGACCCAGGACAAATTGTCGGGTGTTCAAAGCGATAAATAATTTTGTCACTTCGTGCATTAATAAAACTGTATTAATCCATTAGAATTTTTCCATTTAATTTATACAATATAATTCAATTCAACTCTGAGACACAATTGCCTTAGATTATTTTTGAAGAAAATGACAGATAGATCGTGGATTTAGCACACGATACTAAAAAGTTAATATATATATCCGTTTGGTGATTTTAACTTTAGTAAAATGTTAAGAGATGCTTAAATCGTTTAAAATTAGCAAAATGCTCTTTTTACCTTAGTATCTTGTTAAAATTGCTTTTGCATCGCGACTATATTTAAACTTGGTATACATCCCGACACTTTTTCTTAATTTTTTTTTAACAATTTAAGAAAATGTTATTTTTTCCTCAAAATGACTCCACAGATTTTTATTAAAAAAATATACTTTCAGAAAAAACGTATCCCTTTTCGTGATCCTTAGAGTTGTATTATTATGTAGATACCTACAAATATTGTAATTTTGTCTTTATTTTTAATGAAATTGTGACATTTCTTGAGACATTATTTATAAATAACTGGTATATTTATTGCTTTTGCTATCTTATAATTTTTTTTTAAAAAACTCTTAAAAGACAATTAAGAAAAATGTTAAATTAATTTGAATATTAAAAATAAAAAAAAAAAAATGCTTAAAAACATTTTAAATCAAGAATGAAAAAAATGTCAAATCAGTTAAGTGATGATACGATCTATGCATAAATAGCAGTAGCCTTAAAAGCCAATGGTGGCAACACTAAAAGCATCATATTTGTATACGTTTTTACTTCATATTTAAAATATTGATTGAACAGTTTTTAAATTGCCCTCTCAAAGATTTTCAAAAATTTATAAAATAGCAAAAGCAACTCGTCGTGAGTCGTTCAATGAATACTCCATTTTCTAAGAAACCGAGAAACCTCTTGTAAAAACGATATATCTAATATATTAAAACATTTTAGTTCTGTTGTCTCTAAATTAAAAAAAAATTATTTAAATCAAATATTTTCAAATTCTGGTCAGTACTAGAAAGTATAGATGTCTGAAAATAGAATTAAATGAAATTAAGGGGCTTTCATTGAACAACGACGAATGATTTTACAAGTTATTTGTGGATATATTTTTTTTTTTTTAATTTGATAAGTCAAAATTGATTTTAAAAAAATTATTAATATTTGTCGCACTTAAGAAATTGCATAAAAATACAATTTTTAGTGATTTCGATTTTTTTTAATTCAAATTTGTGTTGCTTTAAATTTGTTTTTATTTAATTGATTGTACACTTTATGTCAAATTATTTTAATTAGTAAAATCAGCTCAGATTAACCATATCCGAGCAATGGACGGAAAAAGTACTAAAAAACACACAGTTTTCGAAAATTAACTTAGTTTTTTAGCGAGCCAAAGAAGCATTTATTCTAATGCAACTTTTGGAAAGTATTAAGTTTTAAATCTAAACAGTATTTTTTCGCCATACTAAAGTGACCCACCCTAGTTTATAAAAGCTTGTGATATCAAATCCAAAATCTGGAAAGTTTTTTTCTCTGCTTGTAACGCTTCTTGTACAATCACATAGGTATCTATAGTTTTAGTAAAGACTACCCTTAAGATGGGAGATGGATACAAAATACCGAAAATCCAGAATCCCGAAAACCCAGAATCCCGAAAAACCCAGAATCCCGAAAACCTAGAATCCTGAAAGCCCAGAATCCCGGAAAACCCAGTATCCCGAAAACCCAAAATCCTAAAAACCCGAAAGCCCAAAATAAGAAAGGCCAAAATCCTGAAACTATATTTGAAAAACGAGTAAACTATAAAATTACACAAAAATTGAAAAAAAGGAGTTACTGTGACTTCTCTATCGATAAAGTCTCGATATAATAAAGTATTTAAATTAAATAATAAAAAAGTACAATTTGCGCAAATTTTTCATTATTATTCTTCGGGATTTCGATTTCGGAATTTTGGGTTTTCGAGATTCTGGGTTTCTAGTTTCGGGATTGTTGGTTTTCGAGATTGTACGTTTTCGGGATTGTGGTTTTTCGGGATTGCGGGTTTTCGGGATCCTGGATTTTTGAGATTTTGGGTTTTCGGGATTTCGGTTTTTGGAATTCTGGCCCCAACCCCGTTTAGGAGAAATGATAAAATTAATGAAACCCAAAAAATATCCATTTTTGATTTTCATTTTCTTGAAAAGATCTGATTTAGATTTTTTTTAAACAGAAGATTCTAAAAGAACAAATATTTACAACTACCCATGCATATTTTTTTAAAAATGTCGTATTTTTAATCTTGGTTCTTACTTAACAGTTTCTATTTTAATTTAAAAACAAATATTTTAATTTTCTACAAAAAAACGGCATACCTTGCAAATTTTTAAAAAGCGTTAGAGAAAATCTCATTTAAATTAAATTATTAAACGATTCTATTCGTTTGCGATTAATTAATTAAATGAACTCAAACTATTTTTTTTTTGAAATCCGATTCTTATTTCCACATTTAGAAATCCCTAAAATTAATAATACCAAAAAAATTATTAAAAAAAAATCCTCTGAAAAAATTTTTAAATTAATATTCATCCAAAAATTCAAATGAGAATCTTTATTTCCAGCTCAAACTATCAACATATTTTTTTTACCAATTTAATAAAAGAAGGTTTGCCATTTGAGTTCTTAAATAAAAATGAATTTATGCGAAAAAAATTTGATGTAGAGCGATTTGGCATCACTTTCAATCGGCTGAGTTTCCAATTTAAAATTCATCTCACAAGCATATTCCAAAATAGGTTAATACCTGAAACGTCAAATTAATATTGGAAATGATATAATTTACAGAGTTTGTGTGCTGTATAGATTTTGTTAGTGTCTTAGAAGAGTTGAATTAATGAACAAATGAATTAATTAGGAAAAAATGCAATGCGGCCTAAGATCTGTTGTACCTCATAAAAGAGCCGAATGAGGTTGCTCATTCTATTGCTCATTATTTCGGGTTAAAAGGGTTACGACCGTTTCTTACTTATGAGCTAACTGTCTTTCCTCTGGGAAAACGCACTTCGACTAAAGGTCATGTAAACTTAGCTCTGGACCTTTGGCATCTCATATATGGGAAATTTGATATTTGAGAATGCCATCTAATAGGTCAGTAATTAGTCAAAAATTGTCAACTAGTCCTGGAAATTGGTCAGCCCTGGATAACTTGTAATAAAGGCTTAAAGTTTCTCAAGGTCACGCTTGCTTTCTGGAACCTCTTTTAAGGGAAATTCACAAAAAAAAGTATACCCTCCGAAAGGTGAATGATAAAGCGATTTTAAGTAAGAAAATTGAAATGTTTAATTTGTGAATTAATTATACTATTCCGTGCGGCTGAGATTGATAAATAATAATAATTTTTATTAACGAACATGCCTTTAACTTAACAATATATTCAAAACCATGGCAGTACCTTTTTTCCTGTAACTTAAAAATCCTTTATCTTTCTATTTTCCTTTCTCTTTTCTTTCCCAACATAGTTGAATTATTATTATTCCTTTCACAGCAACCCCTTAAGGTGTCTTTTGTTTGCGGCAACTTCTCTTAAAGTTAAAATATTAAAAAAAAACGAAACCCAAGAAGAAAATTGCTTGTGTAAGCACACCGAAAACCCTCATTTTCAATTGTTGTTTTTGACGCCTCCGGAAAAATACAAAACGATATAGTCGCATATACATAAGTAGGTCTTTTCATCCTCTTAATTCCACACAAAAAAAAATTGGAGAAAGAGAAAAAAAGTATCTTTATAACAAAACATTTTTTCGTGAGTAAAAGTTCTATGAAATTTACTGAGAAATAAATTCGTGACATTCAAATTAAGGATAATTCCAAGGATATACATCACGAAAAAGGTTTCCCTCCTTACATTAAGGTCTACCTACCATTCATCATGGTCATGCTATCTGTCAACAAAAAGGCCTATCTCTTACAGAAGTATTACAAATGTGTGGGGATGTAAAAGTTTATTCTTTTTAATAATTTCAGCGTACGTGGTTCAATTTCATGGAGTTTAACATCCTTAAATCCCATTATGTCCCTGATTGCAATTGAGAATTCTTTTGATTTGTGTCTATATTATGTGGGAGAAACTTTCGGCAAAAAAACCCTATATATCAATTCATTCACTTTGGACATCGAATAATTCATACAACATCCATCAAATCCTTGCAATTTATCGTCATCGCACTATCGAAGCGGAGTACTTGTGGAAGATATTTCACTGATTTCTTTTTTCTTACTTTTTTTTAAAAAGAAATCGATTGGCCTTCTCGCTATAAAACAGATAAAAGTCCTGATATCCTTCCATTGTGAGTTTGAAACTCGCTTAAGCTCCAATTTCCTGTTGTGCACCGATACACGAAGATCCTCTCAAAAATAAATCAATATTCTCAATTTTGAGTAGATATCCTGTTGCCACAGCATCCGTGAACATATATTGCTGGCCATGTTGAATATACCATGGCCATGTTGTATATATGTATGAAGAGAACTTGCACCTATCATCAGTGTCCTCTTTTGGATTTCTTTTATTTCTGTTTTTTTTTTGTTAAAGTAAGCCAGCCAGAAGGCTATACTTACTATCAACTCAAAGGCATCCTTCCAACGTGTCACATCGTTTTATGTGTTGAAAGAGTTAAAAAAAGAACATGAAATAGCCGCCTTTTTAACTTCGTTTCTGGATGATAGGATATGTTCTTGTTCTTATATATAATCGTTAATATCTACACGTCTGTAGGTACACACATATATGCTATGGCTTCCGGTGGAAAATTGAACTGTTGCAAAAAAAGCAATAAAAAAAAATATCCTTGCAGATTACCCACCATAAAAAAAAATAACTTAAAGTCATAAAATCGGGTAATTACAGTACACATAATGGGTCCTTCTTTTGCACACAGATCAGGTTTGAGCTATATCTAATCGTATATCATCAAATCTATTAATATTAAAGCAATAAATTCCTTGGAATTAAAATAAATAAAAATTAATTGAACGAAGAGCATTTGCTTCTATACAAAAAATGTAGTTTCAGTGGCTTTGAAATGTTTAAAATTTAATTTAATATAATTAAACTTTTTGACCAAAAGAAAGCTTAGACGAAATCTAGAATTGTCATTACCAACTGACGTATGTTGTAGTTTTGCGTTACTTGACAATATGACAGGTTGAAAAATTGATTTGTCTTCGAACTGACATAACTCTGTTGGTCAATTAAAATAACGAATTTGAATGACAAGTGGAAATAGCTGAATTGTCAAACCAAAATGAGATATTGTCCTTGATTAAGGAAGGAAATATCTGTCCATCTTGCATTATCCTTTGTCAATTAAACAAGAAAAGACACTAATTTAACATAACGATTTGCCGATTTTTAAAATATGGATTTAAAAAAATCGACCGTAATAATGTCGATCCCAAATTGTGGCATCAAATTAAAATATGAAATGTACAGAATAGAAACTTTAAGTACATGGACTTAAAGCTCACATAACAATACATCAAAGAAGCATTACAAAACTGTATAATTATTTTATCTACGAGTATAACAGTGTTTCCCCACCTTTTTTGTGCTATGCTCCACCGAGACATTTCCAAAATCTGTATGTCCCCCAACATTATGTTTATTATTAACATTCAACATTTTGAAATGTTTACTTAAAAACTTGAATTATTAAAAATTAGGAAGATATTACCAGAATCAGAAAATTGTGTTTTTAAATCCAGCGATAAATATTGCAGATGGTAAACAATCACATCTTGTTCACATTTTCAAAAACATTGAAACCTGTCAAAATTTTGGTTGTAAATGATTGTCTGGAATATTAATAAGGGTAGCGAAGCCAAAGATCTTCGTTTTTGCTTTCGCAAGAGTAATATTTTGTTCCTTGAAGTTGCTTATTAAATGAGTCTGGTTTTTTCGAAAATATCGACTAAGACTTACAAATGAATTATAATCGACCATTTGCAAATTTTCGTTTCGAGTTTATTGCTTGAGAGAATCAAAAAGTTTGAAAAATATTTTAAAACAGTAAAAGTCAAGTCACTCATGCTCACCTTTTGTTCCTTACAGAATACCTGTAAAAGCGTTAACAATTAAGCACAAGCTAAAGTTTGAACAAGCCAAGATTGAGTCCAAACTCTTTTCGAAAATAAATTAGTGCGAAAGTGAGATTTTTTTTTCTTAGCACTCTTTTAATAGCCGTTTTCCTTTGGAGGTGGCAAAGTACTTATGAGTAGATGAAAACCATAATATAGTAATGCCAACTGCCTATGCTCTCATGTGCGAGTAGATACATTTTACATGGGAAAGTAGTTTGCTGTGTTTCATTGAAAAAAACAAGCAAAGTACTTCGCCACCTCCAAAGGAAAACGGCTTATATTGAAATCTTTTTTTGGACACGTGGATTTCAATCTGGCAATACTTTTTTCAGAGTTGATCTTTTTTTAAAGCTGTCACTTGATTCAGTGATTTGGTTCGCGATTTCATAATGAATAGACAACAACAATAGAACAACGTTTGCAAAGCGTGCAAATTTATTACCAAAATAATCGTTCGGTTCGTGCGACGCATGCGAAATAATCAATTTACTCAACGAAAATTTTCGTGACGTAGCAAATATTCTCTTTCAAGGCGTTAATCGTCTCGGGCTTATCTGCGTAGACTAACGACTTTACATAAGCTCACAAAAAATAACCCCACAACGCGTGATAATGCGCTCACTAAAAATTTTCTTCAATAAAAACCAAACCAAACTGAATCAAGTGACAGCTGTCAAAAATATCAACTCAGAAAATACTATTGCCAGATTGAATTCCACACGTCTATAAACAACACCCTTTATAAAAGTTAAATATTCACCCCGAAGAATACGACGAATGATCTGCGGAGGGACTGCGGTCAGACTCAATTTTAACATTTGGCTAATAGAAAACAATTTCAAAATTGAGTCTGATTCTTGCCGCTGCTCATTCGCCATATTATGTAATCGGGGTTATTATCTAAGTAGGTTTAAAATGTTTTGAAATAAATCAGCCAAGTAGCATTAAGGATTGGGCTTATTAAATTATTAGTTCGAGATTGCTTTATATTGCCTTTAGTACTACAAATCCACTTAGGTTACACTGAACTGAATAAAAATTGCGTATGACAAAGGTCCTCCCTATGTCGCTGGATGAGTCCAAGTGCGATTTCCGAATGCAGCTGCAATTTGTAGGACTTAAAGCCATAAAAAGCTATATTTGGAATCAATTATTCAACAAGTCCAATCCTTAAGCTAAGTAGTAGAGAATTTGTATTACCTATAAACAACCTTTTTATAGAAACTATGCATGTCCCTAGACAACAAAACTTACTGCTTATTGATTAGGAATTCTAATCTTGCTATGGATATTGTGTAAAATATTATCTGTTTCTAATATTTCTATTTTCATAAAGAATAATTTTGTTTACTAATTTTTGTGCATCAACATCTTTAATTTGGGTATAATTTCGGCTTTAAAATTTTTCGAATTGGGCTTTTCTTTTTCTAAAAAAAAACTGGGTAGTAGTAGGTCTGGGTTCGATTCCCAGCCGCTGCCACCTAAAACTACTGCCTCTTTCTGGAAACTGACAAATCCTCTAAGAGTATACTTGTCATGAATAAGTGCTTCTCGTCTTAAAAAAAACTGAAGGTTGAGAGCAAGAAAACATGAATGGTTGAGAGTTTTTAAGTCACTAGGCCTTAGTTCTTAGTCCACGAGTTGTTGCGCCACCAATTTTTTTTTACTTGCGATATAGGTAGATCATTGACCTACTATATATGGACTGCCAGGAGCCAACTTCACTTCTGTTCAGTCTATTACTATACGCCACTATCGCTGCCGTCGAATAGGCGGCAGATGTGGTGTAACTTTTGACAAATAAATGGAGTATTTCTTTTGTTTTGGTATTTTATTTTGAAAAACAATAACAACAAACAAATTAATTAAGCCTTTAAAAAAGTATTGAAAACCATTTATAAGAACATTAATCGAATTAAGTACATATTTGATTTCTCTTTTTTCTTCTATGAATCATGATTTATTGCAACTTCGGTGACTTTACACTTGCATAGTTTTTTTTTAGAAATTCACCTTTTCTCTGGCGAAGAAAAAAACTAAAGAAGAGCTTCCTTTATCAGCGAAAATTTGTTTCTTTTTATTGGATTTTCCAGTCAGTCGCTACTCCTCTGAATTCTGAAGAAGAACAAGATAGTTCGAAGGACTTATTTATATATCACTTGATTCTTGAGTTCGTTTTTGACTTACCATTTTGCAATCCCTTGTATTATTTTGAAGATTGGTGATTGATATTAGTAGGAAGGTTAAATACCTATCCTGTAAGTTCGCAATGCTCCATAATTGTTTTTAAGTTATTTTTTTTTTTAATTAAATTAAATGACAACGACTTTTTTAATTAAAAGAATAATATATTTTGACTTTGATTGACAAGTTTGATAGAGTGGTCGACATACAGAAACGTTAGGATAGTTGTTTTGTTCGCCGCATGTTCGACGAAAGCTCTTATGTTGCTAAGGAGAAGCTGAACCCTTTTCTATTGAGCTTTTGTTTAGAAAAAACATAAGATTAGCAGTCCATATATAATAAGTCAATGAGGTAGATACTATAGAACAAGTTTTGAATTCGTGCAAACAAAAATTCGAGATAACAATCAAACATGACATTACGATGATAGAAAACACGAAAAAAGTGGGTGGCACAATTCTGTCTGTCTGTCCGTATATTCACCTACAGCCTAAACCACTGAAGCAATTTTCTTAAAATTTTGAACTTAAGGTTTTTTTGTAACTCTCCAGAGGGTTAATTGAATTTTTTTTTAGCACCACCAAAAATAATGGTACATGCCCTGCAACCGTAAATGAAATGAATTGTAAGTATGTTTTACTTTCTGATAAGACAAACATTTACCGAACACCGTATTTAACGGTACCTGCCATATAACGGTTTTTTTAATTATCGATTTTATCATTAGAAGCTTAAACGATTTCAGCCAAAAACCGATTTAAAATTTTGTCTTACAAATATTTATATTTTTTCAAGTAACGAATGACATACTCGTTTTTGAGCTCTAGGTTTTTTAACTAGTTGTTTATACAATTAAAAGTACGACTTAAATGCTTTTTTTATATTTTTATATTTTTTTATAATTACTTTCATATTTTAAATGTTCTTAATTCCAAGCAACTTGAACATAAGAGCTAGTACGTGCGATTTTTATTAATTTTTATTCGAAACTTAAAATTTGCATACCAAAATTTGTCTTTAAAAATGTTTCAAAAATTTTATACCTGTAATAAATTATTTTTTTTTTTTTTTTAAACACCGCTCCAACGATTTTCAATTTTTTTTTCGCATAAATTCATAGTTGTTCAAAATGACAGTCAGCTGAAACTATTAAAAAAGTATTTTGAAAAATTAATTCCCTGCTTTTAAAATGTAAATATTTTTCTCTCATAATATCTATTTTCTTGTATGAAGAATAGTTGTCCTTAAATTGGACGTTGTCTTGGGTAGCCCTCATTCGATTCAAACATTAAAAAACAATTTCCCTAATTTTTTCAGATTTTTATTTCACCCCCTGGTCTCCCTATTTTCACTTTAAGGTACTAATTATGGGTTAAAGATTATTCTTATAAAACGCAAAAATAAATCAGAATGTGTAGTTTAGATTCAGACAAGAAAAAAATTTTCTGCAGGAAGGGTAATTTTTGTAGAAATTTGGCTAAAAACAGAAAGAAATTATTTAAAAAAGAAACGGGAACACTTACAATGCCACGCTTTAGCTTTTTTTAAAGCCACGATTCTATAATATAAGGTCAGGCACCTTGCCCTACCCAAAATACTAGGTAAATGCAATATTTCAATCGAAGCAATAATTTATTTGAAACAAAAAATCGATTTTTACTTGTTTTTTATTTATGAGCCTTATCGAGAATATAAGTGAACTGTTCATACCCTTATTTGTCTTCAATCAATAAACTTTTACTTAAAGCTAAATACAATAAGTAGATATAGAACAAACAAATTGACATGAAGTGTATTTTAGTTAATCTTAGTGTCAAATGACAATCATTTAAGTGTGCCAGAAGCTTAACAAATTCTTATTGATTGAACTCATAATGGCTCAATAGGAATCCAATGATAAGTTGAACCTATTTTGTTTCCCTCTATTTAACAATGGGGCTTTTATTTGGCTTGATTTTCTTAAGATATTTGGAAAAGGTGCGGGAAAATTGAATAAATATGTCTTTCAGAAAATGTTAGTTGTGAGTTTGAAATTTGTGAAGCTGCGTACACACTATGCCGATCAACATTGTTAGTTAACATTGTCGATGAACATGCTAGTATGTTCGTAGTCAGTGTTGTTGACTGTCATTTGTGTTGAACTGTTTTTATATTTTATTTATTTTAATAATCTGTGTATGTTGTTTTGCATCAAGAGTCAACATAAATGCAGTGGCCAGTTAAATTAAAGGTGCGCCCATACTTAAAGATTATTGTTGTGTTGTACAACTTAAACATGAGGGATTCAAATTATGAGAGCAAAATATATGAAATATGATATTTAAATGACCTAGCTAAAACAACTTCTTTAAGAGTTTGAGATAAGAAAAACAACGACATTATCAAATCTTTATTGAATACTCGTATGATTGTAATGATTGTATGGAAAACAAAATAAAATTGTTGAAGCGGTTTTTTTTTTAAATAATTTTTTTTAAATCAAATTCTTAAAACATTTGTAAGAAAACTTTTGGTATGCAAATGTTAAGTATTTATTTATGTGCATTTAAAATAAAATTTCAAAAACAAATTTGTCATCACGTTTTTAAGATATTAAAACCATAGAAGCCGTTTAAAAAAAAAATCCTTAAACAAATTTTAACATTAGTAGGAATGGTACCGTTATTTTTCATTAAAGTATTTTTTTTTTGTCTACAAAAATTCTCCAAGGAGTGTAAAAAACCCTTAAATACCAAGTTTAATAAAAATCGACCATGTAGTTTTCAAAATATTTGATTTTCAAACAATTTTTTCGACCATTTTTTAAAAATCCAAAAAAAACATTTTTTTGGGAAGTTTTGGTAAAAAACACCTACTTGTAAGGTTTAAAAGCTTAAGCCTAGTACGCAGATCGAGCAAAGTCAAATGAGAACAGTAACGTAGCTAGAAATTTAAAAAAAAATCAATTCACATAAGTTTGAAAATTTTACAAACATAAATCAGATGCCTTGAAAGCAGAGTAAAAAATTGAGCGCCTGTACTTGATTGGGAACATTAAAATGTGGATGGATGAAAATACCTCTAGGAAGTCTGAAATGTTATTTTTTGTTTACTTCTCTGGAAAATGCAATTTTAGGGCAATTGTTTGACATTTGCACCAAAATAAACTTTTTTGTAAAAATGAAGTTTGTTCTCCGTCTTTTAAACTATGATTGTCAGATTCCATTGACAGATAGATTTTCGATTTTTTTTACCTCTCTGTAAAAAAGTGATATTAGAGCAATTGTCATTTTAATAAAAAAAAACTCTTTCCGTCAAAACATAGTTTGTCCATTTGGATCAAAATCTAAATTTCCGTCAAATAGTTCTTTCCTTATCTGTGAAGCTATCAACTATAAAATTCCATTTAAGTATGGATGTGAAGTCGATGGACAGAAAAAAACCTGCCAAAATCAGAACTATTCAAAGTTTTCTACTGCTCCAGAAATCCAGTTTAATTTGCAAAATCAGTTTGCTGATCTTACCCTTTTCTATTAGCTACGCCACTTATTGATTTAAAACAGCTGTTCTAAATCTATTTCTTCATGTGTCCTCAAAATGTCTTAATAATGGAAAGAACGAAACAGGGAGCTGATTTAAGTTTATAAAAAGCGAAATATACCTAGATAAAACTTTACAATTTGTCCGGAAAAACAATGCTTCGAGAATTCTTTTTCCGCGCAAAACGAAGTGAAGACTTTCTTTTGCTCCTTCATGTACAGCAGTTACTAACGTCAAACTTTGCGCTGGGGCTGCGTACTGCTCGGAAAAAAATACGAGATGAAATTTGTCCTGGGAAATAAATTTTGTCTCGACCTGCGTACTAGGCTTTTTGTATAAAAAAGTATTTAAATCAGAATAATTGTTTTTAAGGAAATAAAAAATTAAAAAATTGTTCTCAAAGGGAAATACCATAAATAAGCACTATTTCAAAAATGGTTACTGATTTTTTTTTTTAAAGTTGGTTCTAAAAAAAAATGTGCGGACAGAATCACCAAAAACCACTATTTACCAAGTTTAAAGAAAATCGATCCAGCCGTTTAGGTTGCAGTCGAACGGACGAACAGAATTGTGAGACCCAATTTTTTCGTCTTCTTTATCATCGTAATGACAAGCCTGATCAAAATCTCGAGTTAAATTTTGTAAACCATTGCAAAACTTGCCATATACATACTACCCATGTACATAAGGGTGGTCCTTATATTGGACATAGTCTTAGATAGCCCTCATTCGATTCAAAACATTGAAAAAAAATCTATCTAGTTTTTTTTTTATTTTTATTTCACCCCCTGGGGCCTATAGCACAATACATAAAGTGCTTGTTGAACAAGTGGAATTCAACAAGTTTTTAAATTTTGTGAAAAAAAAAAGAAACAAGTCTAGGAGACCTAAAACAATTGTTTTGGCTTCTTTTAAAGTGGGAATTTTCATAAATCCACCCTTTCTGTAACTGAAAACAACAAGAGCTCAAAGAATAGAGAATAAACTTGTTGAATAGTTTATAAATTTCAACTGACGGTTGCGAACTTGTTCAAAGTCAACAACTAAGAAATTAACACTGGCAGTAGTGTTTATCAAGTGATGGAATCGGGAAGATGGTTTAGAATTTATTAAGTGATAAAAAATTTGGTTTATGAAGTGTTAAAGTTTTTATTCTGAATGGATATGGAACAATGATTGTGAGATTCAACAATAGACAAATAAATTTAAAAAAAAAACTTCGAAATAGAAGCAAGTGTGTTGTCCGTATGCAGTGTACAAAATGTTCATTATGTTACTGAAATTCTTTCCTACCCTAATGTACATATATTGCAAGTAAAAATAAGCCCAAAATATTTAAGAAGCATGAAAGTAATTCCAATGCAGATTTGTACCATTTTTAGATGAGCAAGTCCAAAAGCTTCCAAAAAAATAAAAACTAATTTGTATGCTTTTGTTAAGTTATTGAATTAGTTCAAATTATTTTTATAAATGAAAACCGATAAAATTTGAAGATTTTTGTCATTTGGAAGTCGTGACTCAAATTTAAGGTTATATACTCAAAAACTTGAATTATTTAATCCTAAATAATATATTTTTAGAAATTTTGTTAGTGTCTCTTTTTCCTTTATTTGAATCTAACATCCAATCAAGAATTCTGACAGAAGATAGCTACAGTTCTTTTTTTAACAGTTGAACAGTTGTGTTACTTTAAGCCTCTTTAAATGATGAGTTTAATACAATGAACAGAACTAACAGGACCTTCTTGGAGTAAGATGAACAAATTTTGCTCCAGGACGTAAACCCCCAAATTGGAAAGAAAGACTGCTTCGTTGGATAAGTTAGTTTGCAGAGCCTCAAGTAAGAAACAAATGATATCGGCCTCCGACTACTAGATTTTTTAGAAGCTCGTAATACGGTGAGGTTTTCACGACTAAGAATTTATAACAAGAAACCTAGAAACCTACGAGTCTATAACATCTTTGATGTTCGTACTTTTCGTGAATCAAACGTCGACTGTGACCATTTCCTTGTTGTTGCAGGTTAAGAGCTTGACAGTCTAAATGCTAACAAATACAAGACCAAATACATTCTATCTACAAACAATGAACGATCGGTCACCTGGCTAGGACAAAACGTCGCCTTTTTTTATATAGCAACAACTTCGAAGTTAGTTATGGAGTAATCATTAAAACCACGAACGAATTCTTAGTGGAGATCCGACGAAGAACTACCCAAGCAAACCGTTGCTACTTCAGTTTGACCTAACAAATGGATTCAAAACTTCAAAAAGGAAAATCGCTCGTAATTGAAAAAATATTGAGCCAAAAGCAAACCACATTGTTCTCATCTTTTGCGAACATTTTGGACTCACGTATGTATAAATTTGGTACAAGCCTGCATACTGCATTGTAAACGAAATTATATCCGTTCATGCTCATAAATTTGACTAAATTTAAGACCTACATAATCATCGTTTCTGTTTTAATTTCAAAGTTTTGTAACATATTCTGACTTAAATTTTGAAGTCCATTTTTCGATCATTTGAAAATATGTAATAAGACTCTAATCAGGCGGTATTCTTAGTTTTTTGAATTTTTAACTAGTTGCTTTTTTAATTTTCGGGAACAATTATTGGCATAGGAAATAGTTTTTGTCACCAAAATTCATCAAAAAGACCACTGTGTGGTACGAAATCATTATCCTCTCCGAAATTAATATCAAGGAAATGAGATTTCTTTTGAACTCTACCATCTGTTTGTACCAGATGCTTTTTTATATATGTGGCGGTCAGCATAACGAATATTGTCCATCATAAAGTAATTACAATAAACAAAAAACATATTAAGCAAATATTAAGAAAAAAGTTGCTCTCTGCTCTCTGAATTCAAATTTCTTTGTTCTCTTAAAATAAGAAATCAAGATTTAAAGAGGATAAGACCCCACTTAAAACTTAAATGATCTTTGACCATTATTATTCTTAACACCTCATAATTTCCTTCGCATAGAAACTTTTCTCACATCAAAAATCTTCTTTAATTAAAACTTTGAAGTCTTTAAAAAAATCTTTCGCATTATTGAGGGAGATAGTAAGCACACCGCATATAACAGCATAACACACCCAAAAAGAAAACATCATAAAAAAGAGATTATTGCCAACTTCTATGTTTATACTCAGGGTGAGCACTTTAATATTAAACTTTCTGTTCTGAGTGTATTTATTGTATCATGTGTTTAATTTCTTAAGCCACCTGGACCTGTGTTTTACTTATTATATAACGCTTAGATTGCTTTCGCCCCCCCCCCTCTCTCTCTCTCTCTCTCGCTCTCACTCTCCTCAACCACCATAATAATCTTCTAATTTTCATCACTTGTGCATCTTCAACAAAGAATAAAACAAAATTAATTTTGTGTGTGCCGGAAATGAAATTGTTATGAAGAACGTTTTCCTCTTGCATTAACATACACTGAAAAAAAAAATATTAAAATTAGTTTCAAAAACTATTTGTAAAGCCCAGTTTTTCAATGCGAAATTGTTCAAGTTGCCGTGTTAAGCCCGAGTTTATCCCGGAAACATATTTTTCAGCCAATTATGATCCGGATTTAGTTTAGAAATAACTCAACAAACAATTCCAGTAAATTAACTGGACTAAGTGTCTGAATTTAACCAAATTCCCTTAGAATAATAAAATTAGCAGTATCTCCAATGCTATGATTTTTATGTTAGTCGGTAATCGTCGATACAAATTTGCGTCTTAGAAGGGTATGATAGTCATCTAACTGATGAGCCCAACTATCATACCTGGTCGAAACGCAATGGAGTTGAGCTCATTTGAACTTTTAACTTGAATTATAAATTCGGTCACTCCACCCAAACAGAAGAATTTTCTTTTTAAATTTTCTTCATATTCAATTGTTTAAGTTAGTTAAATAAAAAAACATCATTGCAAACAAATTTGAAAAATAACGTTTTTTTTACTTATATGCCTTTTACCTTTTTACCAGCAGAGATAGGTATAGAAAACTTTGCTCCTTAAAAATAAAATAAATAAATAAATTTAGTGGCGCAACAGCTCATGGAGAACCAGGGCCTAGTGACTAACAACTCTCAACCATTCCTGTGTGCGTGTTGTTGGCAGGAATGGAGGGGACCTACAATTTTTTGCCGAGTCCGAGCGGCTAGGTGAGCAGCACTTATTATTGACAAGTATACTCTTGGAGGATTTGTCAGTCCCTCGCAAGAGGCAGTACCTCGGAAAAAACATTTCTGTTTTTAGGTGGCAGTGGCCGGGAATCGAACCCAGACCTTTGGCATGACAGTCCTACGCACTAACCATTATGCCACGAGGTTCTACGACTACGTTGCTCCTTATAAAAGAAAAATTATTGAATTTAATTTAAAGCTGCCCATACACGAACGAGCCATCCAATCCATTTGGCTCGGTTGGATATCAGATTGGCTGAAAATCCAAATGAATCGGCTGCCGATCCACCCCACACACGACCGGTTTTTGGATCGTCACGGGGCCATTTGGCTCTTTGGCTCTGTTGTGTATGGCCAGCTTAAACTGAGCTATTCACAAAAAGTTTTGTAGATTTTTGAACTAAAACTATCGGTTGGCATCCTCATTTTTCGTGGCCGCTATGAGATAGGTAATTTTACGGTCGGTTTTCGGACTCATAATATACAAATACATTTAAAAACTTAGTATCAAAAAAACTTTTCAAAACTTATTTATTTTTCCAAAATTAAATTTTGGTGCGCAATATTGTTAACATTTTGAAAGAGCTTTCGCATAAGTATTTGCTTGATTTTCTTTAAATCAGTCAAGTCGTTTTGAGAAAATTGAAAAAACGTTGTATGGCAGGTACCGTTAGTAATAGTTTTTGTTAAAAACAATTTTACCAAAAAGTACAATATGCATACAGTAATACACTGATTTTTTAAATCAATCGTTACAGTCGTTTTTGAGACAAAGAAGTTTTCCCTTATTAATTTATATAGGATACACCGTTATTTTTGGAGCTAAAAATATCTATTTCCACTCTTACGAAATCGACAAAAAAACTTAAGTTCAAAATTTTGAGGAAAGTAGTAAAAGAATCCTTTTAAAACGGTTTTTTAGCGAACAAAATATGACATATAAAAATTATATGCTATTGCAAAAGAAAAAAAACAGCCCGTGACCAGAAATTTGTACTGATCGTTTCACTGTGCGGTGGCCATTGAGATCGTGTGATTTGACGCCTTATAGCACATGTGAAATAGTACTTCAAAGACTAAAAAATAAAACAAAAAATTAGTACCATCAGGAAGCTTGGTGAAAATGTGTTATGAACTATCAGAATAAAGAATCAAAAAAGTCTAAAAATATTTGACATTGAAGGGTGTTTCTCTGAGGGGATGAGGGGGTGTATCAAACAGAAAAATTAATTTTGGTACAACCTAAGCATATGACACAGGTTTTCAAAATGACTTAAAACTAAATTTTCTGTATAAAATTTAAATATTACCGAAAACCAATTGAAAATTATACTTTGTTGATGAAACTTGCCATCGATAGTTCATTTATCATAAAAAGTAATAATCAGAAGAATCTATAAAAAAGTCTGTGGGTAAAGGGTGTTCTTTTGTTGGGGGGGGGGGGGGTTATGTAGGGTGGATTTATAACCATAAAACCTGTGACAAAATATCTTTGAAAAGGATAGTTAGCTCATGAAACTTGGCAAATATGTTTCATCCACTACGAGAATAAAGAGTAAAAAGTGTTTACAAAAATATTAAGGGTAAAAAAGTGTTTTTTTATTTCATAAAACTACAAGACTTATATTTATTTGTGAAATATAGTCTGGAAAGCGACCGTACTTATAGCAACAACAACTAAAAAAGGCCCCTGGTTAAAGGGTGTTATTGATTTGTGGAATCACTTTTTTTCTTTAGAATTTTTATACTTTTTAGACTCCAAGTTTCATGAGGGTAACATTTTTGTTAATGATGTATGGTAATCATCCCACCATAACTCAAACCATCCAAAGTAAAACCCTCTCCTCACAGATATTTTGATGGATTTTCTCTGATTTTTGCTTTTCAAGACAAAATGAACCATTAATGACAAGTTTTATTAAGGAACCATTATTTTCAATAGGTTTTCAGTAATACTTAATTTTAATAATGACTGCATTAAAAATGACAATAACTTTTTGTACTGAGACCATATACATTTGGTTATTATTACATCATTTGATTCAGCATTTAAAACTACCTAAAACACATGTGTCATATGCTAATTTTTCTGTTTCATACACCACAACTTTTCTCTCTCTCCCCCTAAAAAAACACCCTTCCATATCAAATATTTCAATTGACTCTCTAGTTTCTTCTTTCTAAAGGTACAAAAAACGGTTGGGTTGAAATTCTGGTTTAAAAATTTTGCTTTTCAAAATTCTGTTTTTAAACTGCTTTTCAAAATTCAGTTTTTTTCCAGTTTTGTCTGTAAAAATTCTGTTTTTTAAAAGCCTATTATGCTTTTTCTCAAATGATTTGTATTATAACGAAAATAAACAAAAAAAGTATTTTATCGTTAGACAACTGATGGCAGCACTACTTATTTTTCAAGCTGAAAGAGATTTTGTTTTTGATAGTATTTCCGTTGTTTGCTGCACCCTTCATATATTTTTCCACAACTCGAGGTTAGTAAGTGTTTTGGCCTGACTGTTTCTCCAATTATATGCATATAACTATTAGCTATTCAATTTCTTCACAACTATTCGTAAACCATTTGTCTTATATCTGGTTTGTATATGTCCAATTTTAATTTTAACATTGACTTATTTTTTTTTTTCAAAATAAAACAGCCAGCCATGCACAACTTATTCTTTCGCTCGTTTTATATTTTTACAGGTTTTTGAGACTGTAAGTTTAAGTGCATAAATGGTGTTTCTTATTTTTTTTTTTCAATTTTTAACCAAATCGATATTTTATAATAAGGGTATTCATGCAACGTCGTAAGTTTACAAATTGTGTAAAATGATAAGTTTACGCAAAGTTTGCATTAACGACCTTTTTTAAAAATTTGATTAAATGCTATGTAATTCAATCAGAATAAGAGTCACAATGACGTTTGGATAAGTTTAACCAGTTTGGTTAAATTTACGCAACAAAATCCTTTGATAAGTTTAACCAAATTGTGTAAATCATTTCCCATACAAAATTTGATAGTTCATTAACCAAAAGATAAACTTATCCAATTTGTAAACTTATCTAGGGTCTTACGAAATTGCATGAATACCCTTAATACTCGTATTGTGTTCACACTAACCAAAATCTGATTTTTCGCAAAATTTTAAAAATCTAGAGTTTTCATTGAGATTTCAAAAATCTAATTTCGTTTTGGTGGAAACATATTTTTGAAATATATAACAATTTACAATGATATCTTAGATTGATTTTGACGAAATAATGTAAAAATAGAAGACAGGAGAATCTAAAAAAAATTAGCAACACCACTTTTTTACACATAAATGAAATTTTTCCTTAAATTCTAGCTTATACAAGAAAATTGATTTATGAAATTCTGAAAACTGAATTTTAAAAATCAGAATTTTGAAAATCAGAATTTTGAATAGCAGAATTTTGGCAAGCAGAATTTTGACAAGCAGAATTTTGAAAAGCAGAATTTTGACAAGCAGAATTTTGAAAAGCAGAATTTTGACAAGCAGAATTTCGACCTCAACTCACAAAAAACACTTTCACCAAGTTTCTAGATTGATAGAATTATTTTTTTGTTATATTTATCCTATTTTACCTGTAAACTATTGAGGCTCTTCCCTTGAGAATTTCTTTAATCGCAGGTATCGATCTGCATGGGCAAATAAACGCAAATAATTAATGCTCTCCAAATCTAAATAAACGAATGCCTTCCAGGAAATTCATCCAAATTGAATTTGACGCATCGAAATCGTTCCAAAAAGCCAACTCGACTTTCATCACATCATTTTTCTTGCTTAATACTAACAAATATTTTCTCTAAAACTAAAAACAGTTAGGCCCAGTTTCAAGACTTACGGATACTTTCAAGACTCTCGGATAGCCTACCCGGAACTTTTTTGCCAGATAAACTTCAACTTTTGGTTTCAAACGCCTCGGGTAGCAATTTCTGAAAAAAATAAAGTCTCGAATAGCCTATTAAAGTGGCTGTTAATATTTCTGTTTCCGTCGTAATATTTTTAATTTTGCTTTGAATGGATCCGTGATGGTTCATTTAATATTAACAGCAGTGACATTTTTTATAAAAACGACAAGGAATTTTTGTTTTAGCAACTAAAATTTAATTTTTAGTTTTTTTTTTGATGTTTTATGTCGTTCTCAAACTGTAAATTTATCCACCGGTTAGTTTATCCGAGACCTTGATGATGAAACATAAATTAAATAACAGCAACTTGTATCTGCTAGGTAGCGTTATGTGTCGAATAACTATCCGAATAGTTTGTCACTAGACTAGACCAACACTAGAAACTAAAGTCACCTTTAAGCTGTCAACTTATTCGCTTCTTCGCTTCGGAATAAACCGTAAATTATTCCGGAACTAATTTTTAATTTTTTTTTTTTTTAAACTATTTAACGACTTATTCCAGGCAACAAAACAATTTTAGTTGGGTGAAATTGTGAAATCTCCAGGCCCTGAAATTTTACACTCAGGGCCTTTCGGGTACCTTTCTTTCCCTCTTTCTTTTCATTTTCCTTTTTGAAGAAAGATTTTGTGCTCGGATTAAGTTTCCTGATTTGTTTTTTGATATGAAAATATTAGAGAAAAAAACAGGCGTCTTTGAATATCTTGTAAGGGTATGCCCAAACTCGAAAATGTTAGCTTACTGCATTAAAAAATAATATTATTTCTCTACTTTCGTAGTAAAACTTGCTTTCATTTTTGATCTTAAAAACTAGAAACAGATACCGGACATCAGTAATTTGTCAGAATAAATTGAATAGAATTCAAAATATGTTCCTACTTATGTAATTATTTTAAGCACTCTTCTCGGTTAAAAATAAACAATTAAATACAAATTGAAATAATAATATACTTTTTCTCTGTGTACAACGCAAGTACGTGTTTTTCTCTGTGCCACAAAATTGTGATGTTAATCACACATCCGCAGCACGTGCCACGAACTAAAAGCTCAGGACATCAATTTCCCCGCATCAAACAGTGAGAGTGTGAGGCTTAGTTCAACAATAGACACAGACACATACAGTTGTTGTGAACGAGAGCAGGATAATGGAAAATTAGCTCAGTGATGATTCCATGGTGGATAATAATTAGATCTGAATTTTAGGCAATTTTGTGTGTGAAAATCTCTGTTTTGTCACTCCCTCGCTCTAAAAATTACTCTAAAATCCAGATGGTTCAATGTTCGTAGTACTTAATAAATGCTTGCTATATCACACCACAGTGCTTGAGGCTGGTTTTAAAAGCGATTAGGTATTGTAGCACTTAATTGAATTAATGCGCCTGTTGCCAAAATAGCGTGGAAATATTTACAAAATTATTCTGTTAAACGTCTGAAATAAATTTCCTTTTTCTCTCTTGGTATGAGTTGTGAAACACTTTTTTCTTTTTCAAAGGCTTCCTTTGAGGCATGTGTATGGAATGAATGTCGTCACTGTTAATGTTAAAATAGCTTCCGCTCCCAACAAAAAAAACTTTCAAGCCTAATTATATTTTCTTGGGTTTTTTTAATCCTATTTTCGTCTATTCAGACTTTTATGAATTTTTTGGTTTGTTTCAGCATAAATTATTTTTCCTTTCAAACTAATTAACTCACAGCACGCGTAAGGCATCATTTATAAAACAGAACTTCATCATTTTGGCTGTGACGTTATAGTTGGATCCGTGAAATTGGATAGCATTTGTATACTCGCAGCAGTAAATACTTAGGAAATATTATACAACCAATTAACATTTTACACACCACGTCACATTGAACTACTTGATATAATTTATATTCATGAGGACGAACAATATAAAATTCTAATACAAATATTACATGAAGGTGAATTGTGCCCAGTTATCATCCTTATACATTTTGTATCTTCAGAGTCCAGTCTCCGGAGCTGAATCTCCTTTTCCCTTTGTATAAGACATTTTTGTCGTCATTCTTTAAAAAAATGTATTCAAATTTTGTTAGATTTAAGCGTTATAAGATGCCCAAGTTAGGCTTAGGTTATGAAGAAGTGGCTACCAGCTTCTAGTCCTTGAAGATAAGATTTTCAAATACAAATGCCTTCTCCAGCTCTATTTTCACCTTCATTCTAAATTTCGGAGCTGGTTAAAATAATTTGCATCCTATTAAGCCAGACCTGCAAAGTACGCAAGCACATTTCTCAAAACTTTAGTGATTTAAACTTCAGGTACTCGGTACTGATACTTTTATCACATTGCCCTGGTACATGTACTTGAAAACAGAGCGGTAGAGTACTTTAGTATTTTTGTACTTAAATACTTTGTAAGTACCCAGTACCTTGAACTTGTACTTGTTTTTGACAAAAAAAACTACATTGTACTTGGAACTTGATAAACCCCAAGTACAAGCATTTTATCTTGTACTTTATTTCAAGTACATGCACTTGGTACTGTAATACTGCCCAGTACATTTTCAAGTACAAGTCCATTTCAAGTACTTTTCCAGTGCAATTCCATTTCAAGTACAAGTCAATTTCAAGTACTTTTTAGATACAATTTGTTGAGTAGTCTGTTTTAGCTAACGAATAAAGACGACCATGGAAAGACTTAAGCGAGATAATGCCAACGCAACGAGACGCCATCAGCCCTCGTGGTTTGTGTTTTTGAGTTGATATAGCCATTTTTCGAAAGCCAGACCACCGGACTAATCAACAAATTGTACCTGAAAAGTACTTAAAATTGACTAGTACTTGAAATGGAACTGTATTTGAAATGGAGTTGTACTTGAAAAGTACTTGAAAATGTACTGGGCAGAATTTCAGTACCAAGTACATGTACTTGAAACAAAAAGTCTTGAAAAAGTAGTTGTACTTGGTGTTTTTTAAGCACCAAGTACATTGTACTTGTTTTTTTTTCAAGTACAAGTACAAGTTCAAGATTTACTGGGTACTTGACCGGTACTTGTACTTAAAAGTTTACAGATCTCCTTGAACAAAAATGTAAGTGCTAGAATTTTCAAAGTACTCAAGTATCTTTTTCAGGACTAAGTCATCTCAAGTACAGGTACCAAGTATCAAGTACTTAAGTACCATAGTTATTGAGCAGTACTTTCAAGTTCTTGACCATCATTTCAGTACTTGACCAATGCTTCAAAAAAACTTTGAGGAACTTTTAAGTATGTACTTCAGTTTCATCAGAAAAATTAATTTTTTATCAGAAGACCACAAACCGTGGTACCAATTGTTGCTACCAATATATAATCTATTCAAAACTTTAAAATTATTGAACTTAAAACCATTGCAAAGCAAAGCTTACCCATTTCAGGTTCAAAACATTTTTTTTGGTGGCCGACCAAAGAGCTGGGCCGAATTACCGCATCAGTTATCGAGTAATACGTGACTGAATTATGTGAGTTTGGCATTACCGCAGTCACTCATTTGTTCACTGAAGCGGTAGTTCGACCCCTGATCAAGTACTTGAAAGTACTCAAATTTCTTAAAAGCTCTTAAAATTACTTGTTAATACCGAAAAAATACTTGAAAGTAGGTCCTGGACAAGTACTTAAAAGTACTGGTCAAGTACTTGATCAGTTCTTTCTTTCTTGGTAATTGCGACAAAGTACTTTAAAATTACTGGTATTAAGCTTTCTTTTTACTTCCAGTAACGAGTATGAAATACAAGTGCAAGTGTCGGTATTATGGTCCTAGATATGCTACTTGTACTTAAAATTTTAGATCTTGACCTTTTTTCCAATGTTCACACTGTGTTAATCATTTAAGGAGTTGTTAAAAGCAAATCCTCATTAAAATAGCAATTTATAGTGGAATCCATGAATAAATGTCACAGCAGCACTAACAAGTGCTAAGAAATCCCTAATCATTTTATTAAAAAACTTCCCACATGACTTGCCCACAAATAGAATCAAATCAAATTCCCATTCAACTAACATTAATTTAAAATTCCTGTTCACTAAATTTTTCGCAAAGTGAAATCTTTTTTCCTCAAAATACCTTTCAGCACCAAACTTTTTGCATTCATACAAATGCACATCTGGAAAATTTAGAACTTCAAGTCCTGAGGGTTTTCTTTTTTTTCTTTTTTTTTTTTTTTCAGTTCCATTTGCTTTCGGTTATGCTTTCAAGCCAAACAAGTTCATAGAAAATGCAAACTATAAGCATAACAGCAACAGCAAAAGAAAAAAAAAAGAAGAAAAAAGTTAACTCTAATGAAATATGCGGCCATGCACACCTGAATCAGCATAACCCGAAATTCCTGCACGTGAAGGTGTCGGGCTTTCATCGAGCCAACTGAATCTGGATGCCATCAGCATCAGCATTGCGAATAGAAACAAATATTTGCCTTCGCACAAAATAGCAAGAGAAATAAAGTTCCATTCCATTGGTAAGCCACAGAAATACATTCTTCGCTTGCGTTCGTTCGTTGTTGGGTGGATTAGTTTTTATTAACAGTTGCCACTGCTTTTCACCACAAAATCCTTCCTGCTATGTAAACTTATTTAGTTTTTGTCTTACTTGAGAAGATACACATAGAAAGTTCCATAACGGCAAGTTATTGCATTTATAAAAAAAATTACAGACCAATCATTATTCCTTACAAACCTTCCCGCATAGAAAAACAATCTAGTTTTTAACGAGGTCCTAGAAAGTTTTTAACATCGATCTAGGGCCTCGCCAGTTATGTAACTTTTGGCAAAAAATAAAAAAAACAACATCAAGAGTAAGTGAGGCCATCTCCCGTCTCGATTAAAAATTCTCTGCTCTAAAACCGAGAGGGATCAGATATTGATGTGTTTTACATGCAAATGCAAAATTTTCTTACTATTCTCCTGTGAACTTGACAAAACACGCCTTCATTGAACTCAGACTTAATTCGGCATTGAAAAAATGGTCCTAAACCTGTCTTCATTTTCTATTTTTGAATAATTTTTAAGAACAAGTACCTGCGACCGGTTTGTACCATTTGGTTTTGTATTAAAGCAAATCGCATACTAGGAGGAGGTTTATGAAATGCGAGAAGCAGGCTGAGAGTTGTTTAATATTCTAAGCCAGAGCTAGAGCACAGCAAATGCCAATGGATGCAACAATAAGGAAAATTGAATATCAACGCATATCGAAACCAGCAACGAGCAAAGACAAGCGTTGTCGTGAGAAAATCCTCGCACGGAGGGAAAGAGCAATCAGGTGACAACGATTAGTTAATAGAACCTGAATTTCTGTTTTCCTTCACAAAAAAGAAAACTTTAAAAGGGCAAGCTATAATAAAGAAGGATAGGTTCTGTTGAAAATAGGACATTCAGGGAAAAAGGAAGGTGAAAGAGGTTTAACCTAAGTCGACGGGTATTGATACGTACATAAAACATCAGAGAGAAGGGCCGTAGTTGGTTTTGCGATTGAGTGTGGAGTGATTAATGTTTTCTTTTTTTATTTTGAGGAATAAGATTTGTGTAGGTAAGGGCGTGTTTTGTAGTATTCGATTACCGTGAGCTGTAATTCAATGTGAAAGAAATGGATAACAGAAATCTGTTGAAAAGATATCAATTTTTGAAAATGCTGCAATCAATTAAGGAAATGACCTCTGAGTATATAGCTTTTGGTTGTATTTAGGCCAATAAATTTAAAATGTGATTTATTTGCGATTAAAGGCTTTGAAAAGCAAAATGAACGTTCGAACACATCGAACTTGAGACTTATGGGCTGATTTATACCTACCTCATCAGTAGTTGCCTCTAAGCTACCTCTGAGAATGGCTTTCGGATCTTTTACTGTCGTGGCTCAACACAGTTGTCCAGCTAGTCATTGTCTAGATAACATTAGTAGAGTAGTAATTAGTGACATAATAGATAGTGTGTTGGACTATCATGCCGAAGGTCCGGCCACGATTCCCAGCCGCTACCACCTAATAACAGAAATGTTTTCATCTAACCGTTGGGACCCGGTAAACAATTGTAGGCCTCCTCCACTCCTGCCAACAACACGTGCACAGGAATAATTGAGAGTTGTAAGTCAGAGGCCCGGGTTCTCCACGAGCTGTTGCGCCATCAAATTTTGTTCGTACTCAAAAGTGTTATGAAGTCCTCGAGTTGAACAGCTTGCTAAAGTTAAACACACTCTTTGGAATGGTTTTATAAACACGACTTTTGTTAGTCTTAAAAAATTATAAATATCGTCGGCTTAGAGTGTAAAGCAGCTAACTCCTTTTTTACATTTTTTCAAAAAAGGATTTTAAACAAATTGTTCGCATTACTTGAATAAAACCAAAATTACATTAAATATTTTTCAACACTCGTTATTGCCGAATTCAGTGAAATTGAAAAGATTTGATAGACTTTTGTATTTTTTAGCAATCTTTGAAGTGGTCTATAATGGTAAAAAAATGTGGAGTTAGCCGCTTTACACTCTAAGCCGACGATATGCTATATAACTTTTTTCAATTAAAGCAATTTTTGATGACCAGCTGCGAATGTCCTTTTGCTGTTTTATTCCATTAGTTTTGATAAAATACATAATTCGGTGCTAATATAGTTTATAAGCTTTAATTCACCTGCAATTTCAAAATAAGGTAGAAGTCATTCAAAATCTTAGAGAAACCATTTTAAAAAGAGCAAAAAGTTAAAATATCGGGTTTTTCTATAAGAGCGCTACAAAAGTTTTTTTTTAAATAAAACCAAAACGGGTTTGGATATCAATGAAATTCTTTATTCCTGTGAAAGTACGTTCCATGCCATTATGTATTGAACTCGATTTCTTTTGCATGGCCACCACAGACACGCTTGCAGAAGTCCAGACGCTGAACCCAATTTTCAACGGTTTTCAAGCATAAATCGGTCGATACTGATACGATACGTACGAAGTTCATCAATCGTCGCTGGCTTGTTGGCATAGTTCATAGACTAAACATAGCCTCACAGAAAACAGTCTAACGGCGTCAAATCGCACGACCGAGGCGGCCAAGCGACCGGACCATTTCGTGAGATAACACGTTCTCCAAACTTAGTTTCCAATAAATTGATTATGACATTCGCTGTGTGGCTTGTGGTACCGTCCTGTTAGAACCACATGTCCTCTTAATCCAGTTACGTCTCAGACGTCACACTGCACTCCAATCCCGTTACCCCGGACACTCCCCTTTGCCTAACGGCACTTTCATTAAAATCCATAACGGTATCCCACCATTTTTGCTGACCTGGCAAAACGTGTCTCATAAGACACACCCCCCCTTTTTCCCCTACACATAATAAATGAATAAAATAATATTCATATTTCATTTAAAGTGATATTCATATTTCATTTGACTTAAATGAAATATGAATATTTTGTAAACAAGTGCATTCCTTTCCCAATCCATAACTTAGCTTAGAAATAAAGAATGATTCAAAAGGCAGTCTTAATCCTACGCTCTACTTGGAAAGTGCAGCCTCGCTTTGGACAGCGGCTTTCCTCGTAGATTTTAATTACATTAGAAAATTAATTATAAAATAAATAAACTAAGATATGTACTCATAAAATAAGAAAAGAAAAAATAAAAATTAATAAAGAATAAACAAAATATATAAATAAAAAAAAAAAAGAAAAAAAGAAATAAATAATTTTTTTTATGACAAACCGCGAGGCAAGTACGGTAATTGGCGCAGTCGGTCGTGCGTTTAAGCACAAGTTCGTGTAAGAACAAAACAACCAAAAAACGAGTGTTATTTACCTTAAAGTTCGCGAATTTCATAGTTCGAATAAGAACAAAGCTGACAAGAGTTTACTTTTATCTAAAAATCATAGTTCGAATAAGAACAAAGCTGACAACAGTTGAAATAAACATTGTAAAATAAACAAACAAAAATGCCGGAGACAAGAGCAGCAGAGGCAAGAGCGGCAGCAGCAGCAACAGCGGCGGCAGCAGACAACACAGCAGTAAGAACATCACTTTCATTAAACTTAGACCCTGTCAAATATTTAAATAGCATTCCCATCTTCAATGGAAATCTAGATAACATAAACAGCTTCATAGACTTACTAGATAGGGTACAGCCCTCATTAGCCAAATTTGATTCAGACAGTCAGTTTATTTTTCTAGATATCATAAAAAGTAGGCTAGTAGGGAAGGCTAGAGAAGCCATCGAAATAAATAATAACGTATCAAGCTGGGAGGATATAAAGAAAATCCTGTACCAGTATTTTAGCGATAAAAAGTCAGTCGAGGAACTTTACGACGAACTGAGAAGTACTCAATTCGTTGACAACTGCAAAAATTTCTATGACAGAATAAAGATATGTCTTAGGCGTCTAAATAATAAGACAAAACTCGAAAGAGGCATCATGGCACCAGTGAAAATAAAAAAGAATTGCGAAATGGCCTTACGCCTTTTCAAAAACAAAATCCCTGAACCTATGAAAGGAGTTTTAATTTGTAGAGTGCCAAAAAGCCTAGAAGAAGCCATGGATATCCTCCATGAGGCAGGATATGCTTACGTTAGGATTCCAAGACAAAGTAATTACTCAGGGCAACACAGAAATAATTATAACAACAATTACAATAACAACAACAGTAATTACAACCATAACCCCTTTAATAATACTAATAGATCTGGTCAGTCCAGAAACTCCAGTAATGTCTCAGGACAACACAGAAATAATAATCATAATAATAACCACAATAATAATCACAATAATAATCAGAATCATAACAATGGGTCTGGACAGAGCAGAAATTCTAATTCTGGCCAATCCCGATATAATAATAACCATAACCCTTTTAATCAAAATAATGGATCGGGACAATACAGAAACTATAATTCTGGACAGTTCCAAAATTACAATAATAACAACCCTAGTAATAATAACTCTGGAAACTGGAGAAATTCTTCAGACCAGTCCAGAAATTATTATAATAACAATAACTACAACAATAATAATAATAACCCTGAGCTAATGGACACCTTGTCCATATCTCATCAACGACAGGTGAATACCCTTAATGACGTTAAGGAGGATTTTCGGGAAGAAAGCCCAGGGACAGACTTCCCTATATAATAATTAAAACAAAAAATAACAAATATAAGTTAAGAATACTTATTGACACAGGGTCAGAAACAAGTATTCTTAACCCAGGGTTATGCCACCCGAAATGGCAAATTAAACTAACAAACCCCATACAAATAAACACAGCAGGTACACCTATCTTTGCATTCAGTAAAGTGAAAATTCCTCTGTTCGAAGAATTTGGGATGGGTGATAAAACCGCAGAATTCTTAGAACATAAATTTCACGATACTTATGATGGATTAATAGGCAACAATATACTGCTCCCAGCTAAAGCTATAATAAATTTAGACAAAAAAGCAATGTATGTAAATGATAAAGAAATTCCAATCTACTTCAATGAATATGAAGAAGAAAAAATGGAAACCCCACTTGTTAAATTAGAAGAGTATGAAAACCAAATTCCGAAATTGGAAATATATCATACGGAAACGAGTAAAGCCCCGATTTCTGATCAAATCAGAATCAAACATTTAAATATCGAAGAAGTAAATTCAATTACTAAATTAATTTCAAATTATTCTGATATTTTTTACCAAAAAGGAAGCGATTTAACCTTCACAAATGCGATTAAGCATACAATTAGAACGGTTAACGACATTCCTATCTATACAAAAAATTATAGATACCCCCAGTATCCAAACAGATACAAGAAATGCTCGACCAAGGTATTATACGCTCTAGCAATTCTCCATACAATTCTCCAATATGGATTGTTCCCAAGAAGTTAGACGCTTCTGGTGAACAGAAATGGAGGATAGTTATTGATTATCGGAGACTAAATGAGGTCTCAATAGATGACAAGTTTCCTATTCCGAATATGGACGACATATTCGACAAACTAGGAAAATCTATGTATTTTACGACACTCGATCTAGCCAAAGGCTTCCATCAGATCGAGATAGCAGATGAAGATGTTAGAAAAACTGCTTTTTCAACCGATATGGGTCATTTCGAATTCGTTCGTATGCCATTCGGATTGAAAAATGCGCCTGCTACCTTCCAAAGACTGATGAACTCTGTTCTATCAGACTTTATTGGAAGGATTTGTCTAGTATACTTAGATGACATCATCGTCTTCTCAACATCATTAGAAGAGCATATAGTTTCGTTAAAGAAAATATTCCAAAGATTAAGAGAGGTTAATCTTAAAGTTCAACTCGATAAAACAGAGTTTCTAAAGAAAGAGACTGAATTTTTGGGTCACATCGTTACGACCGAGGGTATAAAACCGAACCCGAACAAAATCTCTGCTATTCAAGAGTACAAAATACCAACGACAACAAAACAAATCAAGGCATTCTTGGGAATCACCGGATACTACCGGAAGTTCATAAAAGACTACGGCAAAGTAGCAAAACCAATGACTGCATTTCTTAAAAAGGGTGTAAAAATTAGAGTAAACGACCCAGAATACGTTGAAAGTTTTGAAAACCTTAAAATTTTAATTACTTCCCACCCAATCCTTAAATATCCAGATTTTGAAAAGAAATTCACTGTGACAACAGATGCATCAAACTATGCCATTGGTGGTGTATTAAGTCAAGAAAGTCACCCCATCTGTTTTTACAGTCGAACGTTGAACCAACATGAGACGAAGTATTCTACAATTGAAAAAGAGCTTCTTGCTATTGTTGATTCAACAAAATACTTCAGACCCTACTTATATGGTAGGAAATTCACAATTAGAACCGACCATCGACCCCTTGTTTGGCTGAGTTCATTAAAAGAACCAAATGCCAAACTACAAAGATGGAAGATAAAATTGGAAGAATTTAACTTTGAAATCGAATATATAAAGGGCAAAGACAATCAAGTTGCCGATGGACTTTCAAGAATGGAAGTCTATCTTACCGAAAACGAAATAAATCCTGATGTTAATAGAACTGAAGCGAATTCAGATGAAGAATCTATGATAGCCACTATTCACAGTGCAAATGAGGATAGTAGCGATCATATTCCGATTATTGAATCCCCTATAAACATTTATAAAACACAAATAATTTTAAACACTACAACAAACCCAAGTAATCACAAGGTATATCACCCTTTTAAAAAGAAAAGAATTGTAATTGAACTAAAAGTCTTTAATGAAAAATTAATCATTGAAATCTTAAAAAAATTCATTCCGCCTAAAGGAATAGTAGGAATTTTCACAAAAGACGATCATTTGTTTGCCCAATTTCAGGAAGTTTATATCAATTATTTTAGTAACAACAAACTCTTAAAGTTTATTAAGTGCAGTAAATTCTTGGGAGACCTCGAAGACGAAGAAAAACAATTACTGGTGATTTCGAAAACCCATGATTCACTAAATCATAGAGGAATTAATGAAACCTATGAAGAAATTAAAGATATATATTATTGCCCAAATCTCAAAGACAAAATCCAAAAGTTTATCAATAACTGCGAAACCTGCAATAAAGCTAAATATGAGAGAAAACCCAATAAAGTCCCATGGAAACTAACTGAAACCCCTATAAAATGTAACCAAATCATACATGTTGATATTTGGTATGCAAATATAAACTTAATGTACGTCACAATGATTGACAAATTTTCAAAACATGTCACAGCATACGAAATCAAACATAGAACTTGGACTTCTTTGTTACATACATTGGAAAATAGATTCGCTACTTTAGGAATTCCCGAGCGAATAGTAACAGACGGAGAAACAGGTTTTTCATCATTAAACATTAAAGAATTTCTAAAAAACAATAATGTTGACCTACACATAACCACCCCATATAATAAAACTGGCAATTCGGATATCGATAGATTCCACTCTACTCTTAACGAGCATATTAGAACTTTCACCGCCGATAAAAATAACACAGACACTCTTAGGCAAAAAGTATTAAAAGCAATAACTATTTACAACAAAACAATCCACTCCACTACAAAAAAGAGACCAATAGATTTCTTAAACGGAACCATATCAAATGAGGAATACCCAAAAATTACAGAAATTGTCCAAAAAAATAAAGAAAATTATATAGATAAATTAAATAAAGACAGGAAAAATATTGATTTTACCGAAAACAAACAGCAATACTTAAAAATTAGAACAGGGAATAAGATCAAACCAATATACAAAAAAGCAACCACTAAATTGGTTGACCCAGATCATGTTAAAGATGAAAAAGGAAGTAAATTCTACAAAACACAAGTAAAACGTAACTATAAATACGAAAATACTTAAAATTTTCTTTCCCAGATGAAACTACAAGTTTGAACGAAATGCTTAAAATATTTCCCTTTCAGATATTTATAAATTTTCCTTATTACTTACAGATGACAATGACTATCTTACTTTTTGTACTGACAGTACAAGTAACCCCAATAGTAGCAACTCTAATCAATAGACTGACAACTAGTAATGGGTACTCTATTATTAACATGGGACAAACAGAAATTATCAACAGTACCAAAACAATAATTCATATCATCAATACCCAGGATATAAGACTTACTATAGATGCAATAGAAAGTAATGTCAAAAATTTACGAATTAATAACGACCCATTAATTAGAAAGCAAATAGAAACATTAAGAGCTAAGTTAACAACGATAGAACCACCAGAGAGGCAGAAGAGAGGTTTAATTAATATAGTAGGACAAGCAAGTAAATTTCTTTTTGGTACAATGGACGACGAAGACAGAAAAGAAATAACAGAACACCTTAGTGTAGTAGAAACGAATAGCGAAAACATAGTTAACACAGTAAACAAACAAATACAAATTAACAATAACTTAAATGAAAGCATAACTCATCTTAAAAACACTATAGAAGCGGACAGATTAGAATTAACAAAAGCTTTTGCAGAATTAACAGAGAATGAAAAACGATACATGTTAAAACAAATAAAATTAGACCAAATACTTAGATTAAATATGTTAGAAGAAAAAATTAATCAAATTATAGATAACATTTCTTTAGCCAAACATGGACTTATACATCCTAGCTTACTAACAACAACAGAAATTATTAACACGAAAATAGACTTCTTGAAGCTTAAAAATATTAAAGTAGGAGCACTTAAATACAAAACAAAAACATTGATTCTCGCAATAAAAATCCCAGATAGTTACGAACAAGTAGATTTAAAGTTTATAACCCCTATCCCAAATAAATTCAATCTTGAAGCTGTTTTTGAAGAATATTTTTTTATAGAAATAAATAGAAAAATGTACCATTATCTAAAAGATGTTCAATATAAAAACGAATTAAAACCTGTAAACAACTGTATCACAAATAAAAATTGTACTCTCAAAGAAAATCAGTTAACAGAAATCAAAAAACTTGATGAAAGTACTATAATATTTAAAAATATTAAAACTGAAAAAATTGTAAATGGATGTGATGACAGAGATATTAAACTAGAAGGAAATTACCTAATAATTATTAATAATTGTACTATTCACATTTTTAACGAATCAATATCTAATAAAAATGAAATATTTATAGAAAGATTTTATTACGAAGAATCTCAAAACCTTAATTTTACTAAAGCGTTAAATTTTGAAGAAGTTGCTCTTGAGAAAATTGTCAATCTTACACCAATTAAACTACTGAAAATTCATAAAAATGTACAATATGTAATTGGTTCAGCAACAATTATCCTTTCATTAATTGTAATTTTAATATTTGTAAGTATTGTAAGAAAACATAAAAAACTTATTATTTCAATCAAAAATATTAAAGAAGAAAATTGTAAAACCTTAGAAGAAAATTATAAAAAGTTGATTCCTCGGAGAAGAATCTTAAGGGGGGAGGAGTTACGTCTCAGACGTCACACTGCACTCCAATCCCGTTACCCCGGACACTCCCCTTTGCCTAACGGCACTTTCATTAAAATCCATAACGGTATCCCACCATTTTTGCTGACCTGGCAAAACGTGTCTCATAAGACACACCCCCCCTTTTTCCCCTACACATAATAAATGAATAAAATAATATTCATATTTCATTTAAAGTGATATTCATATTTCATTTGACTTAAATGAAATATGAATATTTTGTAAACAAGTGCATTCCTTTCCCAATCCATAACTTAGCTTAGAAATAAAGAATGATTCAAAAGGCAGTCTTAATCCTACGCTCTACTTGGAAAGTGCAGCCTCGCTTTGGACAGCGGCTTTCCTCGTAGATTTTAATTACATTAGAAAATTAATTATAAAATAAATAAACTAAGATATGTACTCATAAAATAAGAAAAGAAGAAATAAAAATTAATAAAGAATAAACAAAATATATAAATAAAAAAAAAAAGAAAAAAAGAAATAAATAATTTTTTTTTATGACAAACCGCGAGGCAAGTACGGTAATTGTCCATATCATCGAATTGGGGCTACAAATATTCGGTTATCATTGAACGGTAGCGATCCCCATTCACAGTGACGTGCCGGTTTTGATCATCACGGAAGAAGTACGGCCCAATGACGCCGCCGGCGCATAAACCACACCAAACCGTAATTTTTTCGGGATGCAATGATGACTCATGGAGTACGTGTGGATTGCTGCCTGACTAATACCGCATATTTTGTTTATTGACGAAGCCATTCAACCAGAAATGAGAAATGAGCTGAAGATGATATTTCGATGAAAATCCGAATCATTTTCAAGTTGTTGCTCAGCCAAATTCACGAACATACGACGCTTCTGGTGGTCAAGCGGCTTCAGTTCTTGCGTCAATTTAATCTTGTAAGGATATAGGCCAAGATCTTCTCGCAAAATTCGCCACAACAACGTCACAGAGATGCCCAACGCTTGAGAACGACGTGTGAGAGACACATTTGGGCTGAACTGAAGCCTCAGCGGCAGCAATATTCTCGACACTACGGGCACTTCTTTGTCTCACTGGCACGGGAACATTTTGTACTGTGCCTGTGGATTCAAATTTTTCCACTAGTCTCTCAATTGTTGATCTGCTGGGACGATTATGACGACCAAAAATTGGACGTTGGGCTCTTAACGTTGAGGCCACTGACTCCGAATTTCGGTAGTAAATTTTAATAATTTCGACTCGTTGTTGGCTCGTATATCTTTCCATCATGAAATGGCAAACCTTACTAAAGAGAAATGTCAAAAGAGCGGCAAGAAATATGGCGTCGTTTGCTGTCCTTGTCGCTCTACTTTTGTTGCGTCCCGTTTGAAAAACCCTTTACTTACAAAAATTATAAAAATTTACAAAAAGCAACTATTATCAGCTGAACGGATTATATACAAATTTCAAATAAGATTTGAAAATATTGCATATCAAAATTTTCCAAAAAAAAGTTTTTGAATTAAAAAAAAAGTCAAACGGGTTGACAATTTGTATATATATGCACATAAATAAACCCTTTCGATTTGCATACTAAACATTTTCATTAAAAATGTTTTAAGAATTTGATATATAAAGAATTATTTTTTTAAGAAAACCGCTCCAACGATTTAAAATATTTTTTTTCATACAATAGTCATTCAAGAATCAAGATGGATTTTTCTTTTTTTTATTTAAAACTCTCGAAGAAGTTATTTTAGCTAATTTGAATATGTATCGTATTTCCTGCTTTTAAAAATTTTTCACTTTCGTGTGACCTAGTCGTGTAATTTATTTTAAGTAGAAATGGATAACCTTTTTAATTTTGAAGATACTAGCTATAAAACCATAAAACCAATTGAGTTCACATTTTCAAGTTTTCTATGAAATTTGGTCAAAATTCAATAAAATAACAAAAAAAAACGCATACGCTCGAGTGCACTGTTTTACTAAGAAACCTCTTTTTGGTAAGAAACTCTTTATCATTTTGATGAGGGGGCATAATATTGTTAAACATTTTTCTATACAGCTTATATTATAACGTCGCGTCATCTTTAAAACTCAATTCATCTTCCTGAATGTATCTATGCAAAGTACTCCGAAATGTTCGAGCTCATTGCAACTACATTGTCAGGCAATCTTCAGTATTATATTTGTGAAGTTTAGCTTAAATTGAGCCAACTGCTTACTAACAAGCTCTGATAGTAGACTACCTATTTAAAATTAAAGAAAGATTTTAAATTTAAATATAAAAAAAAAAAAATTAGTTGAACGAGGCCCTAGAAAGTTTGAAATTAATGCTAGCAAGGGTTCTAGCCAGAGTAACTTTCGATTTCCTCTAAGGCCTTGCCCGTAAGGTAACCTTTTTTTTAGCGAGGGCCCCAATAGTAATTGACAAGTTTCCGTGGTCTAGCTTGCCCTTACCGAAGCCTTTTCAGGGCCTTGACTAAACTTGACCAGAACTTGCTATTTTTCCAGGTGGGTAATTACATAAGGCATAAAACTCAGCATTCTTCTATGAACCATGGTTTCTATTTCTATTTTTTCTTCGATGTAAATTTCTTATTTTCATTTTTGTCTCAAAAAACTTCAATCTTTCAATATTTGGGCTTACTCACTTCAATTATTTTATCGATACTAAAATTGTGACAAAAGCCGAAATTTCACAGAAATAATTCAATAAATTTGTATAAAAACTTTTTGTTTGTTAATAACAAAAAAAATGTTATTAAATTCGATGACTTTGAACAAATGTCATAGCCAAATGTGTTGGTTGATTATTAAAAAGAAAACACTGCATTCTATTGTTCCATGGGAACCACACTCATCTGGAAAAAACTTTGCGGGACTTAATGCCTCTACAATTTTATTTTAATTTTGAACATAGTCAATTAGTTACTACGCAGACCAAGTGAACTTTTTTTGTCTTTAGGTTTTGTTAAATTTAAGGTAATTCATTTTAGAAGGGCTATATTCATATCAGAATTAAATATTAACCTTTGAATTTGAGTAAGATTAAATGCATCATTTGGGAAATTTTAAGGAAAAATCACTTTGTAAAAACAAAAATATATTTTGTACTCACCCGTTTGAATTGATGTCGATAATCCAGTCGATGGCAACACACTGCAAAAATAAAACCGTAGTTGCGTCCCAAATTTGTTTATAAATTGAAAAGAAATCAATTGTTCAATGACCATGACAATTAAATTGAACCATTGATGAACAATTAAATTGTATACAAATAGCTTTTAAATAAAATTTCTCTTAGATTGTGTCTCCTCATAAAGAAGCTTATGATTTATTGGAATCTTAGTTGTCACACAAGGCTTAATCCAATAGATTGTTGCGAATATAAAAATCATTATTAGTGTTATACATTAACAAGCTTTCCATCATAGTCCTCCTACTCCTCTATAAAGAAAAACAATAAGACCACTTAATTAAGCTACCCTCAAATTTGATGTGAATCCTCTTTATATTTTTTCGATTTCTAGGAACTCTAGTCAGACACCAGAGAAAGATAAAAGTCAATCGAATGAAAAATGTTCTCTTATTTCCTGGACAACTTACCATCTGTTTTTGTGTGTCTTCCTTTTTTTCTTATTTTTTCTATTCCCCATGTCAAAGGGAACTTTCGAATCTGTAATGTAAATTTAAGTTTGGTCCTCAGGATTTCGGTTTCTTACTTTTTTCCTTGTCAATGAATTTGACTTCTTGATATATATCGGATGTGCCCTTCATGAATATTTTATGTTAACTCCCTCATCTGATGGCAAATCCTCTGATATATCCTTTTAAGAATGTCTCCCAGGTGAATGATGTCGTAGTCTTCGTTGGTTTTGGCTTTGGATATTTCCTCTTCCTGATACATTTGTTGCGCCTGGAATAAGATAAATTATTATTTGTTATACAAAAACAAGAACAAAATTGCCCTATTACAGAATATTGTGATAAAGAAACCGATTGTTCGTCCTTAAGGATTATTGAAAAGTTATATTTAGCTACTCTATTGATCTGTAGTTAATTGTATATGTATATTTTTAAAACCATGAGTAAGGTATTGACAGGTTTTACGGCATTTGATAAATTTTAAAATCAAAAAAAAAAAAAAAAAAAAAAAACCAAAAGATTCGCAACTTCTTTAAGAATTAATTGAGATGTCAATATTATTAACTTTAAAAGCCATTAGGAATGTACGTGTCTGTATTTAAATAAAAAACTTTTAGACCAGAAAATTATTCTTTTACTCATCGCTGAGTGAAGTCATTAGTTAAGGTTGAATTCAAATTTTTGGTGACTATCTTCAGTGGCCATCCGAAATTGATGAAAGAATTTATTTTTTGTAAATTGACCCGTCAATTTTTGACAATTGGCCTTAAGTTGTTCCCGATACAAAATTTGTAGGTAAATCAATTCGGGTGTTTAACAATTCATTTCATAAAATGAAAGTTTAAAGTTAATTTTCTTATCCGATAGAAATCTTCTAAAGACACTCGGTAAGAATCGGTACTGAGTAGTGTGGGACTCTTACCAGGCTAAAACCACCGGTGAATCAGGACCAATCTATGAAAGACCGACAAATGATTTTTTTCTTAATTTTTAAATCAAATTGTTGGAAGTTTTAAAGTTATAACACTTTCCCATAGCTTTTAGACCATCAGCTCATGAGGCTTGGTTCTTTTAAATCTCCGAACATTGTCTCGTACATTTAAGACGGTCTCCATTTCGGAGTTCGTATGACTTTGCAGTCGCTGATTGTGTGATACAGCGTGGTTTTTAACCACTTCTGTAACCATTTCAATTTGAAGGTCACGATGTAGATCGCTATTTCTTATATACCAAGGGGCATTTATTATTACGAAGGACCTTGCTTTGGAATTTCTGGATGGGTTCAGCATTTGTTTTCTTTGTACAGCCTAATACATAGTTGGATACCATATGTCCAAACGGGTTTCAATTTCTACTTGCTTAAATAACATAGGTTTGTTCTGGATAGGTCAGAATTCTTTACTAGTAACCAGTACATTTTTCTGTACTTCAAGTTTAGTTCTTCTCTGTTCTTTTTGATGTGCTCTTTCCATTTAAGCTTTGCATCGAAAGTCATTCCAAGGTATTTGTTAGTATTGGAGTAAGGTACTGCTGTGCTGTTTATAAGAATTGGAATAATGTTTATTTTTTTGTTTATTTTGCTTTTGTAACGGATTTATGTGGCAGTATCATCAGCAAAAGTGCCCATGATAGCGTTGATGTCGACTGGAATATCCCTTGTATATAACAGATACACGGTTGGTCCTAAGACACTTCCATGAAATTGCGATCGTACCTTACTCTAAAGAGTCGGTTCGTAACGTAGGATTTCAGTGTTTCGTAGTACCTACTGCCTGGGAAGATCGCTATGCAGTTTGTACTCAAGTCCCAAGTGACAAACCTTGCCAAAGGTTTGAGCAACATCTAAGAATATAGCCGAACATACTTGTTTTTCTGCAAGTTCCTTTAACACAACATTCGCAACCCGATGCACTTGGTCTATCGTGGAATGTTTATTTCTAAATCCGAACTGGCTCGGAATTAGTCTTCTTTCTTCTATTATTTTGTTAAGTCTTTTCAAAATCTGATTTTCGAAAACTTTTGCCATGATTGCTATAAGCGATATAGCTCTATAAGATGTTGAATGAATTAAATATTGGGGGTTGTTGCACTGCGACCTTAAGATCTATTGTGCCTTCACCTTAGACCGGATGAGGTTGCTAATTCTAAAGTTCTTCCTCCAATTTTATTTTCCTAAGAAATTTAAGTATTTGGAGGACTTTTAGAGAGGAAAGACCACTCTCTTCTTCCTGGTAGTTTCCCAAATGTTTTTTCATTTGGTGCATAGTTGCATTGCATTTTGCTAGTATATGGTCTGGTGTTTCCTAATGTGTGCAGCAAAATCTGCACGTTAGACTGCTAACTTCTTCAAGGATATTCAGGTGTCTCTTAAGTTTACAGTGCAAGGTGAGGAGACCAGATATTTTCCTAAGGTTGTTTCTAGTTAGGTTAATGCAGTCTTTAAGTCAACGTGACCAGGTACCCAATGAACAGTGTGATACTGTTGTTCTTGCCCATTCAGCTTCCAAACTACTTTTGAGCTGATGGCGTAAGAGCTCAGAGCTTTGAGTGCAGCTTGACTGTCTGACATAGTGGCAATGTTTTGGTTTCGCTAATTTTTTTCTAGATTACGCTCTGCGTATTTTGCTATGGCGTGAACTTCCGCCTGATAGATGTTAGTAGACTGTCCCATTGGTATGAAAATTTTGGTTCTAGGCTCAAAGATTCCAGCCCCAGTCCCTTCAGTTGTTCTCGATCTATCAGTGTACCACTTGATGGCATTTGGTTGGGAGTATAGTTTACTGTTTCGCCTACCCACTATTATTTATTACTTAGCTTCATTTGAAAGTTCTATCAGATGTAACTTCTGTCAGTAGCTTACCGTGTTTAGGTATGACATTGACTTCTGCAATTTTCCAACGATGTGGTACATATTTTAAAACATGCATTTATTATAAATTGGAGTTTTTTGAAGGCTATTGAAGGCATTTATTTCAAAATCTGAGAAGTTATTAGATCTTACCCTAGTGATTTTTTGTTAGACAATTTTTTATGTTGACACAAGGGACTTACTTCTTTGAGCGTGACTAAAGGAATTTCACATTCATTGTTTCTATCAACAAACTGTATAGGATCTGTAGCTGTGTTTGCTGAGAATGGCTTAGAAACATTCACGAGATGTTCAGCGAAGAGATCAGCCTTTTGTTTTGGGTTTCCGATCCATTTGTCAATTTTGAGATTTTACTGGCGGGTTTTGTGTCTGTGGTCTTTTAAGGCGCTTAGCTGCTTTCCATAAGGAGAACTCCTTAGAAGCATCCGCCCTCAGACTATTCAGGAATCTACTAAGTGAATCACTTTTAAACTCACAGATCCTTTTCATTAGCTCGTTGTTAAGATGCCTTATCACCTGGAAATCTCGTAGCTTGCCATTTACTTCTTCTTTTCTCCAAGATCAGCTCCTTTATTTTGACAGGATATTTTATTTCTTTTTCTCTTGAGTTCGAAATTGTTGGAGTACTTTCTTCTGCAGCCTGTTGCACATCAGCAACAAATTTTTCTACTTCATGATCAATTTGTTCAATTGTTTTCATAGGGGACCTTAGGTTTTTAAAACTTTCAAGTTTATCTCTGAATTTGTTCGAGTTTGTTCTTTTATTCACGAGCTCTTAGGATTTTTCTATTATTTTTAGTTTAAAATTAAATAAAAATATATTTTTTTAAGTTTTAAGATTACATAATGTTTGAAATATTTATTCATAATAATTTTTTTTAGTAACGTGGGGTCCCAATTTTGTCAGAAAGACCATCGGAATTATTCTTCACACAATCCAAGCGATCGGTAACAACTTATCCGATTAATTCGGTTGCACGTTGATTGTTTATTTTGTATGTTTGTTTTGGTTATAATTTTGGTTGTTGTTTTGGTTTCTAGTTTGATTAGTTTGATCTAACTGACGCTTAATCCCTCTTATTTTATGTGTGACAATGCAAGAATATATCCGAAAACCAAGTTTTTTTTTACCAATGCTCCTGAAGTCCTATTTGGTTTGTTGTGTTTCCGTTGTCTCTAATTCTTACCTTCTGTTACAGCTCGTGCAGAAACAGGGCCTAGTGACTTACAACTCTCAACCATTCCTGTTTGCGTGTTGTTGACAGAAATGGTAGGAAAATAACTATCACCCCCTAAAATATATCTCTGTTTTCGAAAAGCCAAAAACGCTGATATGCTTACAAATTTGCTGAAATTTGCGGGGGGAAATAATTTTGGTTGCGAAATTGGTCGGTTTTTTAAATGAAACACCCATTAACAATCTTTGATCATTCGCGTGCCCTGCAACCCCGGTTAGGACATAGTGTGCCAAAAATCGTCTCCATCTTTCACGGTCTGCAGCAAGGTATTTCAACTGTTGCGACGACGTCTTTCTTTGGTCTGCTAGGACTGTTGATTTCCATGTTGTTCTTGGTCCAACCCGCCATGCACCTTGAGGAGTTTATGTTCAAATCACTGCTTCGCAATATCATCGTTTGGTGTAACCGATCCATTGCCATTTGCATTTTCTTTTGTTGACTTCCAGTTGTTTTTGACTAGTTCTGCTCCATAATTCCTGGTTAAATATAACTTATGGCCAGTGATTCTTTAGGATAGTGGACAACGGATTGTAGACAACGATTAACAAAAGCCTGTAATTTTCTCGAGATGATAGCTGTGACTTTCCAGGTTTCGTAAAGCACGGATCTGGCATTTGATTCAAAGAATCTGAAACTAAGTGCATAAAGAAATTTGGTGGGGTTTTCAGATTGGGGACAGAGTAGCAAAGGCAGCATGAACTATATTAATTTGATCCGTAGCCCATTTGCCTTCCAAGGTAGTTCGAAATCTTCCACTGACGTTGACTCTAGAATAAAACGCTGATATGTGGAGCGGCCTCTGTGTACTATTTTTGCCTTTGTCTTTTTATTCTTAGACTTTTTGACTTTCCCTGTACTTGCAGTGTTTGACATGTTCATTTGAAGTTATTTGCCAGAAGACTATGTTATCGACATAGCCTAAATGACTTAAGCCTTTCAAATGGTCTCCGTTACACCAACGCTGGTCATCAAAATGTCGCCTTTCGCCAAGAGAAAAAAATTCGGCTATCAACATTCCCCTGTCGCATTTCAAATGAGTAGTATAGCTACCCAATTTGTAAAACAAAACACCTTGAGTTGATGTGGGACTCTGTACAATAACAATTACTGATCTCCATTTGCAGGCTGTTTTCGAAAACGTCAAATCAAAGCCTATTTGATCATCAAATGATCGTCATTTTTGACGTCAAATGTCTTGCTAGCAAAAAATCGGTTCGATCAACGTCAATTAATTTACGCATTTGATGTTTACGAATATGCTCTCTGACTTTTCAATGTTTTGTTGTTTTTACTGCACAGCTACACTGGAGATAATTTTTTCGAACATGTGATTTCAGCAAGCTACTTCAGCAGTTTGCGATTAAGAACATTCTGCAATTGCATTTTTGACGCAGATGACGTTTTCAAAAACGGCCACATTCTCGGTTAACTCGAAGTCCTTTTTAAAATCCACGAACGTGATTTTAAGTGGTGATTTATATTTAATAGACTGCTCAAAGACGATATGAGTGTTGATATGATCGAAACACGATCGAACAGTTCGGAAGCCAGCTTGAGTGTAGACGATTCTATACTTTATCCGCCGAACATGATGGTTGTGGTAGTGTTGGGACAACGAAAAAAAAACGATAATACCACACCAGTTTTTTCATTTTTAAGGTCACCTTTCTTGGGAAACTTAACAATCACTATTCTCCTTCCTTCCAGTCACAGAGAAAGGTTTAGTTTTTGCAAACAGTTTGTATCAAAGAATGTAGAATACAAGCTGTTGTTACGGGATCAGCTTTCTGGAATTCTGCTGGTGTTCCCTCAAGTCTAGCTGGTTTGTTGCTTTTTAAGGAATTTACCGAAGTCTGGACCTCCGCTACCTTCTGTTTTCATGTCAATACACCTAGGACCAGCGCAATTCGTTATCTTATTGCTCTTCAGCACTGTGCTTAGTAGATTCCTAATTCAGCTGAACCCAAAAGTGATCCTTCCAACTGCGTAGCTTCTCCTCGACTGTTACGAAAAGTGTGCCATCCACATCTATTATAAAATGATTGATGTTGCTTTTTTTCCAACAACATCTTTTGATATTTTCCACAATTCTCTTATACGAGTATTTCCTTCTCTTGTAAACCGTCTCACTTCGCTCTTATGTCAAATATCACACAGCAATATACCATCTTATTCAGCTTTTTGTTGAACGTCTCGGCACTTATTTGTACCTTCAGTGACGCTCGATTTTATCCCAGGTTTAGTTAGGACATTTATGTTGGGGTAATTTAAAGCATTCGTATTCGCTTGGAGGCAGTTTCGGATCCAGCCTCCATAAAATTCTTTTTATTTTAACCTTCATCCGTGTTGACTCCGGGTCAATGACGAAGCTCTGTCAGGGGTAGTGACATAGTTAGGACATTTATGTTGGGGTAATTTAAAGCATTCGTATTGAATTTTGAGCTTCTTGCTGTATCCTGCAATTATCATCTTTGTACAGCTGCGGTGCGTAGATTGAGTTGAGATTTATCAGAACCAACTAATGCTCAAACATCGACATCACACATTTACTTCCTCCATCACTGCTGAATTAGGAGGTTTGGTTTGACCATCAGAATGCACTTAGGTGACGCTCATGCACATCTTATGCTTGATTTCAGTCCCAACCAGACAAGCAAGTCTCCATTTTCGTCCCGTGATATCAAACCATTTTTTTTACCTTACGCGCTCCAAACCAGGCCGTTATTTTTTGATCAGAATTGATAATTTAGGTCCCCGTGATGACTGTGATATCGGCTCTCAAAACGCTCCTTTAAACCAAGTTAAAATGAAGTTAGATCATGGTTTTATCTTTGTCGGTTGCTTCATAATGTATTCAAATTCGAGATGTATTCCAAAATGAATTCGAGATTTATTTTTTTGATATTTGGAATTTTGGAATTTGGGATTTTAACATTTGGGATTTCTGCATTTTGGAATTCAGGAATTTGAATCCACTCTGAAGCAAATCTTAAAGCTCGAGACCTCGGGAAAAGTGAAACAACTGTGAGGTCCCTTATCTTGGCGGACACTTTATGGCGGAATCAACAAATTTTGATATCTGAATTTGTAGCTAATTAAATGCTAATTTGTTGCCCAAGCGCTAACGGGTTTTCAAATATTTAAAATTCCGCTAAAATTAGACTGAATTTAGCGGATGAAGACGCGAAAATCATAATTCTGTTAATGACTTGATGGCTTGATTTAAGGCTAACTTGAATTCCAAATAAACCGTTAGAGCTACAAATTTTTGACTTAAGCAACAAACTAGCATGAAAAAATCTACAAATTTTTGCAAGCAAAATATTTGAAATTCGGTTTTTTTTTTAATTTCGCTGGCCTTTTTCCGAGCCTATGTTGGTGAAACCGAAAATGCACTTTCTTAAACTTAAATTGTTAATAAAAAATTATCCATAAAAGATACCAAATTAATTTTTGGGCAGCATATTAGAATTTGAAAAGGTACAATTCTGGGGATTAACAGAATTATGATTTTCGGTTTTTCGTCCGCTGACTTCAGTCTTAATTCAGCGGAATTTTGAATATTTAAAAAACCGTTAGTGCTACAAAGTAGGGGTTTGGGCAACAAATTAGCATTCAATTAGCTACAAATTCAGATAGCAATATTTTTTGATTCCGCCATAAAGAGTCCGCCAAGATAAGGGACGTACAACTGTGTGGTTTGACATAAATCTCCTTCTGTACTTATTTAAGGAGTTCATCCAAAGAGAAAGGGTTGAACCCTAGCGGAATTCTTTTTTCTATTTTGAACGACTTTCGAAATAAATTTACCCCACAACAAAAAATCTTGTAAAATGACAGGCAGCCGAACGTCCCTAAAAAATGTACCTATTCCCAAATCAACAAATTCCGGGAAAAACTTTCGAGCATCATTCACGTTCTCAATTTTGAAGGAAAGTAGACAAGGAAATTGTCTACTTTCATTCCGTAAATGGTTATTCACAGATAACCAAATATTGTTAAATAAAATAAAATTCAAGTGTTTTTTCAATTTAAAAATATTGCTTTTTCGTACATTTTGAAAGCGTTTGGTAGGCATTTTATGGGTTGGAACTTATACAATCTTCTAGAAATGGCTAAATTATATAAAAAAAAACTATTAATTACGTCTGGTAGACAACTAGCAGCTCTAAAATGTCTCGAACCAATATAGTTAACTGTTTTAGAAATAAAAAACAAAAGCATTGAATGGTTATTACCTTAAAGTTGTTTTTCTTGTAGGAATAGCTAACAATTGAAACCTTGAAAATTCTCCAGTAAGACATTTTATATTGACTTTGATTTAAAGGATAAGAACGACGTTGAATGTGAAAAATATTCTATAGGTATATATTTTTGTTTTTTGTTTCCCATCATTAAATGTTACTTTGAGTGTGTCGAAAATAACTTATTCCCTACGACCGACATCTTATTATACTTGTGGATGTTATTTCAAAGACAAATTACCATTAACTCCCAAGAAAAACAAGCACGTGTGACTCACTCGTGCATTTTATTTATTTTTTTTTTTTTTAAATGGGGATGTCGCATGGGTGGTAAAATTTAATTCCTCAAAGACTCTTAAAAGGCCATACATCACAACCAGGTTTGCCTTTATTTAAATCGGAATCGGAACTGGGAACCAGGATGTTGCTTCTTTTCTTCTTCTTCTTTTTTACTCCTATGGGTGTGTGATGCGGTGATAAAAGAAAACATACATACAAGTAGAACAAATCCTGTACCACCTACCATCACCTTGAAGGAGAAAAAAAAGCAAACATACACGCTTGATGAGATAAGATGATCATTTTGGCAAATAACTGTCAGTCCTATATAAACTCTCTTGTTTGAGTGGATTTTTTTTTATCTGTTATTAACAAGACGAAGAAGAAAAGTAGTCTCTATAGATGTAGTTGTAGTACAAGTAGTTGTAAGTACATGCATAGGTGCCATGGCTTTAATCCCATGTCTACAGAGTAAAAAGACTTAACGTATTTGAGGCAGCTAATAAAAATTTAGGAATATGACTTCAATAACAGTTTAAGTCTGAATTTTCGCAAAATTGGCTTTTGGAATTGAAGGGTTTTCGGTCGGGTTAACCTTTAACTTTTAATTTTTTTAGATTTTAAACATTTTTTAAATGAAATGAGCTTTCAAATTTTATGAGTGGGCTATTATGGTACTATGATGGGTTCAGATCTGTCTGTTTTATATACAAAAAGTTTTATTAAATTTAGTTTGATGGGTTTATGGGAATTTTTATACACACTTTGTCCTTTACATTTTGAGATAGGAGACTAGACATCTAGTTTGAAGTTACTATCCCAAGGCAGTAGACGAGGCATATTAAAAACATTTAAGATGATGATATGGACATTATGATGATGTCTCTCATATTTTTAGAAGGGATACTAGACATCAGTTTTCAAATCCAAATTGACGTCTGAAGGCAAATTACAAGGCATTTAGAAAGCCTGCCATAAAAGTGTGAAATTATAATAAGCATTTTGGTAAAAGGAATAAAAAGAAGAATTTAATAGTTTAGACTTTAAATAAACTTACTCTCCACTTTTCCCACCACCGCATTTAACCATGTCGGAGTGCACATTCTATAAAACTGTTATACTGTCAGTTCGGCTCCTAAGAAAAATTTCGTCTCTTCAACTGAGGAAGGGAATGAAGAAGGACGTATATGTAATTTTAAGATGTTTTTTTTAGAAAATCAAAACACGTCGTTGACATCGCGGTTCGGCTACATCGAGCAAATCGGCAATAATGCTCCAACCTAAAGAGTCTGAATCCCAGTTTAAAGGCCAAGCCATCGTGGGTGTCAGAATGCTTGGTCTAGATGTGTGGAGGCAGCCTACTCGGGATCGTAGTAGGTGGAAGGCTGCCGTGTCTCAGGCTACGACCCTTCATGGATTGGGAGGTGTAGTTAAACAATTACACAAAGCTGATACTATTGTTACACTTGATTTCTAGCTTAAGATTTAGTTTGAAGTAGTGATAACTGATAACCTTTTTGATTTGTAAGATTATTTTAATCAGTTTGATAAAATGGAGAATTTTATGTAACAAGAACAATGCACTTCCTACACCGTTACATAGAATTATCTCCAGACTCCTTTCGATCCTGGTTTTGTTTTTGTATTTGTTTATTCGAAATGAAACAACATGTAAGATTTAAATGGATGATCCTCGAGCTTCAGTAATATCATATTTTTCCAAGAAGCTTTTTCAAGGAGCCCTTCTTTGTTTCTTAAGTCAAGATGGTTTTTTATTCGACGATGCGGTCTCCACCTTGATTTGACTATTTTAAGTTATCCGCGGGCTTGAGATTATTTTTGTTGATCATCTATCGGGTTTTTCAATAAGAGCGCTAAAAAAGTTTTTTTTAAATAAAACAAAAACGGTGGATATCAATGAAATTCTTTATTCCTGTGAAAGCACGTTTGATGCCATTATGTATGGAACTCAATTTCTTTTGCATGGCCACCACGGGCACGCCATTCAGCTAGAAATGAGCCTCATCGCTGAAGATGATTTTTCGATGAAAATACGAATCAGTTTCAAGTTGTTGCTCAGCCCAATTCACGAACATATGACGCTTCTGGTGGTCAAGCGGCTTCAGTTCTTGCGTCAATTTAATCTTGTAAGGATGTAGGCTAAGATCTTTTCGTAAAATTTGCCACAACGACGTCACAGAGATGCCCAACGCTTGAGAACGACGTGTAAGAGACACATTTGGGCTTTCTGCAACTGAAGCCTCAGCTCAGTGGCACGGGAATATTTGTACTGTGCCTGTGGATTCAAATTTTTCCATTAGACGTTCAATCGTTGATCTGCTAGGACGATTATGACGACCATATTGGACGTAGTGCTCTTAACATTGAGACCACTGACTCCGAATTTCGGTAGTAAATTTTAATAATTTCGACTCTTTGTTGGCTCGTATATCTTTAAATCATGAAATGGCAAACCTTACTGAAGAGAAATTTCAAAAGAGCGGCAAGAAATATGGCGTCGTTTGCTGTCCTTGTCGCTCTACTTTTGTTGCGTCCCTGTTGAAAAACCCTTTACTTCCGTGAGCTAATTCCTAGTAATCTAGGACAATTTTCCTGGGCCCAGATCGCGTTTCATGGTTCGTTTGAACGATCGACTATTGCTCTCTAAATTTCTCTAAAGATGTGAATAGAGACAGCAGTAATCAAAACGAGGATCGTTTAATCGAAACGTGTAACGCGATCTGGGCCCTAAACTTTCTTAACTTAATTTCTATATCAAAGCAATTCCGTCAGCCTATCTTGGCTCCGGCTACCTCTTTGATAAAGCCGATATTCTTGACTAACAAATTGTTGACGTCTGCGGTTGGTGAACGCATCAGTAGAGAGCTTTTTGATCCGGTGTTCCTTGTTGATTCTTATGTTGTTAACTCTGATGACTCCAACTCCAATGTTGAATTTATTTTTCAAGGAGGCTGGCAATTTCTTTCATACGACATTCGAGCTCTGAAAATTTCTGCAGTAAGATAGTGGCAAAATCAGACGTTTGCCCATCAAAATATTCGCTCGTCTTAGCTGCGGGATTTGTGCCCTGCCTCAGTTATTACATAGTCGATTTGATTGATAACTCGACCGTGAAGAAAGAGCCAGGGGCCAAATTACCGCGTCAGTGACCGAGTGAGTGAGTACTATCAGTGATCGAATGAACGAGTAACCACTTCAAATTTTGGTATACTTGGTTTGCTCAAAACGTGAGCCGTAATGCCAACCTCACATAATTCAGTCACATATTACTCGATAACTGATGCTGTAATTTGAGCCCAGGTTAATTGGTGTATTCTTTGACCTATTGCTCTCGACCACCATATATCTAGATGCTATGTATAGATTCGCAAGTCTAGTTCGGATGGACGGGATTAGTATTAGTACCATTTTATATAAAATAAGTACAGTTTGTGTAGCTACCCTTGCATTACTGGACATAGCCATGATAATGCCGCTAAGTGGTGACTACCCACTTCCCATATGTATTCAACTTCACGGTCATAAAAGGTCAGCTTGTTTCACTAATTGGTTAGCTATAGATTCTTTTTACTATTTTTATTCTATCTAATCGGAACATTTTTTGTGTATAAAAGGCTTCTCATCTCTGCCGTTCGGATTCGGGGCAAATTGTTGCTCCTAGCTATTCCTGCCGACAACACGCACGCAGGAAATGTTTGATAATTCTTAGCCAATTGACTTCCGTTAAACAAAGCCGTCGCGCTAGCAAATCTATTTATCTAGGTATTTATCTTTCCATCCATTATGTGGTTATCTCATTTTTGACAAAATTCGATGTATATAAATTATTTACGAATCCAAAACTTACCCTTTATCACAATTATACAAAATAAAGAAAACCATAAGAAAATGTACAAGAAGTGAGCATTTCATTCTTGGATTAGAAAGGATTTAATAAATTTCGAAAAAAAATTCTAATTAAAAAAGTCCTCAAAGAAGGTGCAACTTTTCCAATTAAAAAAATATCACGCAACCAGGGCAGGGGGCAAGTGCAGGCAACAGGCATCAGCACAAAAAGAAAAGTGGGGAAAGCAATGGAAACACAAACCATAAAATTAATGGTTTAATTTTCGTCTTTCATCTTTCAAAAGCTCCAGCCTCCAGTGAGTATTTTTCATCGCAACCACCTGGATTATAGAATTTCTCACAAGACGCGACATTATCCTTTTGCCACCGTCATTTTGTTGCATTATTTATGTCTTATTAACCATGAAAAAGCCACCTTAAGAGATCTACCCAGCTTAACCTTTAAGAGTGTATGTCATGCGATAAGGTTGGGTAAGGTAATTATCAAAGCAAGAAAATTGAGGTAACTTTGGGTTATGTAATTAAGCTTAAAGTATATTGTAGTTTGGGTTTTGTAGAGCAATCCCATTACGACAACGGTTTTAAACGGTTTATCTCTTGGGAAGGACTAAAAATAGGCATTTCTTCTTGATTTGGGTTTTTTTTTGGGGGAAAAGGTTAAAACTATGTACATAGATTCCTATCTAGTACCCTTGTGGCTGATTGAATTGGTTTTGCTAAAGTCTGTGTTGTGTTTTCTGCCAAGCTGAAGGTCGTAGTCATTTGATCTTTATCGGCTTATTTGGGATAATCTTGCTGGATAGAAAACTTAATGAAGCCCAAAGCTCCTTTTGGAATTATTTAAGTGTGATTGGGGTCTATTTTCCTGTGTTTACTATGTTCTTTGCCTTTCACAAAAGAAAAAATACACTCTTCCGGGAAGGAATACCTCTACTCTACCCCTACCTTAGCTATGTATGTACTCTTTGTTGTTCAATAAAGCATCTGTCATTTTCCCAAAGCTAAATGTAAACAACACTAAAGATAAATGAATTGCCATAAGGCATGCGACGAAGAACATTTTATGTTCAAAAATATGTTCCGTTATTATGATAAACGATTTTCCTTATGGCTCCTCTATCCTCTATAAAGTTTATAGGAATTCAGGGGTGGAGCAATTAGTTATATTATTGGGATATATGTTAAGGCTCCTCATCGCCAGGGGGGGGGTCACTTTTCTGAGCTTAGGGGTTACTCATCTTTCCGAAACTGAACAAGTCTGCAACTTTGACCACTCTATATTTTAAGTTGTCATTACGATACAGGTTTGTAGTACTCTTTCTCATTTGCATTAGAATTACTCGTAGAGTATGTGTATGAGTGACGTCAACTTTTTAAAGCAAGTACTCGAGTGGTCTTAGTTAACTTTGTTTTTCGCATTCAGTTAGGTCCAGTTAGATTTTTGAGGTGCGGGCCTAGTTTTGAGCCTTGGGTAACTCCGGCAGTGATTTTCTTCATTGGCGGTTTGCAGATGTCCAGCTGCATGAAGTTATTCCTAGAAGAGAGGAAAGGAAAAGAAATTTTATTGTATAATGAAGGTAATCCTAGTATAGATAGAGTTTATGCTTAAGAGCTTCCTTCCATACACTGTCGAATACTTTCTCATCATCTAGAAAGTGTCCGAAAAAGAGAGACACGATTACTGTTGAACGTTTTGGTGATTTCGTCGTGTTCAAATTTCAGCACCGGGTGCAGTGTCAAATGTTTTTCCCGAAAGCCGAACTGCATGTCTGGGATAATCGCCTGTGCGCTACAAACCCTTGCCAATGTTATGAAGAAAAAATAAATGTAGGCCGGTAGTTGCAACGTAAGTAGTACATATTTCCCCTTTATTTCGAAATTGCCATGATTTTTTCTGTTTTCCTCATCTGAGAAAAGTAGCAGCATTGTTGATGAAATTCTTTAATCATCATTTTCAGTTGTTGAAGATGGAGACTCCATCTTAGTTTGCTTTTAATCGACTTGGAATTGCCCAAGGTATCTGCTATCTCCTCCAGAAAGTAGTTGAGTCATTGAGTCGCTTGGGGATTGTTCTAGTCGGGTATCTTACTTTTCCCATGTTCAGCTGCAGTCTGCTGAATTGATGCCTCAAATTCGTAAATTAATTCTAGGAAAAATTAGTGGGAATAGGAATAGGAATAGGAATAGGAATAGGAATAGGAATAGGAATAGGAATAGGAATAGGAATAGGAATAGGAATAGGAATAGGAATAGGAATAGGAATAGGAATAGGAATAGGAATAGGAATAGGAATAGGAATAGGAATAGGAATAGGAATAGGAATAGGAATAGGAATAGGAATAGGAATAGGAATAGGAATAGGAATAGGAATAGGAATAGGAATAGGAATAGGAATAGGAATAGGAATAGGAATAGGAATAGGAATAGGAATAGGAATAGGAATAGGAATAGGAATAGGAATAGGAATAGGAATAGGAATAGGAATAGGAATAGGAATAGGAATAGGAATAGGAATAGGAATAGGAATAGGAATAGGAATAGGAATAGGAATAGGAATAGGAATAGGAATAGGAATAGGAATAGGAATAGGAATAGGAATAGGAATAGGAATAGGAATAGGAATAGGAATAGGAATAGGAATAGGAATAGGAATAGGAATAGGAATAGGAATAGGAATAGGAATAGGAATAGGAATAGGAATAGGAATTGGAATTGGAATTGGAATAGGAATAGGAATAGGAATAGGAATAGGAATAGAAATAGAAATAGGACGAGCAGTGGGAATAGGAATAGGAATAGAAATTGGTTGTTGTTAGTACTTACTTAAAATTCAATTTGAATAACTGGAATGATAATTCTAAGAAATTATGCAAATCAAAACCAATATAAATTTAAAGATATTGGTTTCAATATGAATTTCGGCTTTCTAGAAAAGCCCTACTAGGACTTGCAGGTTGTTTGAGCATGAAGCGTCTTTTGAAGTTTCTGGGGCTTTAAAGTTGTTTCTGGCTATTATTTCCTGGACTATTGATTTATCTCCAATAATCCCGTGGATTTCCTTGATAGTTTAGTCACTTGCAGTCTCTTCCAAAGTAAGATGTTGTTGTGGTGTTTAATTGTTTTTCTGAACATTATGTTCATACATTGAAGTTTAAGATTGTCATTTAACTGGCATCGCTTAGTTATTAGAATTCAGGAACCCTTTAACAAATCAGGTCAAGCAATAGGCATCTTCAAAAAAACCATTTTGGACTGGATTTTCGGACTTTTCCATTCCTTTTTAATTCCAAAAGTATTAGTGAAAATGGAGTACAAAAAGAGTCCCCCGATCGGATACCTCAGCAGATCTTAGCATCCTTAATCGTTTTCCATTCAACAACTTCAGACTTGGAGGCCAGATTTCAAATCAATCATGGTGAATGATAAAAACAATATTGACCAAGGGTTGAATTACCACACTGCAGTGACTGAGTAAGTGAGTGCCACCAGCGATCGAATGAACGAATAACCAATTCAAATTTTGGTACTAGACTGCTCGAAACGTTAGCGGTAGTTCCAAATTTTCATAATTCAGTCACGTATTGTTCGATAACTTATGTGGTCGACCTCTGTTTTTATAATTGAAGGACGCCGACAGTGAGTGAAATACAAAATAAAATGTCACTTTATTTTATTGGGAAAAAATCGATGTAAACCTGGCTTAAAGTCGAGATTTTTAGTAGATCCATCAAAAAAAAAAAAAACTGACTGGAAAAATAATCAAATTGATTCTTTTTAGTGAATAAAAATGATAAAATAGAACTAAAGAAAAAAGTCTTTATTCGTTCCTGCTCAGTTCTAAACGGACCCAAATCTGTAAAATCTACTTTTTCCTAACCAAATATCTTTGAATATGACATCATAACTTTTTTATTATTTCGGAGCCTTCTAGATTTTTCTTATTTTCTTATGGCATTAATACGCCCATGTACATATTTCTATAATGTCTGTTTTAATAACACATAAATATTTGAAAATTTAATTTTCTCAGGACCTCGGGCATTAGGAGAAAAAAGCTTCTTGCGAAAATCCAATGTCAAATGTACATACAATGGAAATAGAACTTTTGTTTGTCACAAGGAATAGATAAACACGCATTCTGTTAGAACAATAAAATAATATTAACGTCCCAAATAAATACCTTGTAAATAAAGCCGACACGATAAACAAGTACTTAAAGGTATAATAAAGAAAAGAAAAAAAACTAGGGTGACATGAATAGGCGAACATAGATTTGTGCCTTATTGTGCTCTCCCTCGAGTTATGATTATGTTAATGTGAGAAATATAAAATAATAAATTCAAACCGTATCGACCTCCTCCGCAGGACTTTTGAAAATTGAGTTGTAAAGAAAATTTGAGATATTAATATATAAATATATTTTAAAGGGAGAAGTTATAAAAAAAATAATAAGCCTTAAGATTAAGTATTAGTGGTTGGTTTTTTGTCTCGGGTATTGCTTGTTAAAATGAAATGATATAAATAAAATAAATAAAAATGATATAAAACAAATATTATTTTATTCAATTTATTAACACTTAAATTTTGTATTGCACAATGATGAAAAATAAAAAAATCGTTGTTTAATATAAAGGTAAAGTTTTAATAAATTGAATAAAACAATAAGGGTATTCATGCAACGTCGTTTGTTTACAAATTGTGTAAAATGATAAATTTACGCAAAGTTTGAATGGGCGATACATTTGTATTCATTTGATTAAATGCTAGATTAAATAATCAGAGAAGAGTCACAATGACAATGCAGCAAAATCCTTGGATAAGTGTACCCAAATTGTGTAAATCATACGTCTGTCAAATGAGCAGGGCAACTTCCACCCACGCAAATTGGACCTTGACAGGAATTTGCAGTTTTTTTGCATTTCTTTTCAAGATTTTGCGTTCGCCAAATAGATTTAAGCATCGTGTTTTGGAATACAAAAGCCTTGCCGGTTGAATTCTCAGCTTTTGGCGGCCCAGGATGGTTAAAAACCGTGGTTTTTCCAATTTTTGTGTGAGAGGTATAACCACTTCAATTCATGTATTAAATATAGAAAATAACCTTCTGGTACCAAATAAAAACTTCCCAGACATTTCCCTTTCAGTTTTCCCCGCCAGAAGCCCATCAAAGTAAGCTAAAAACCACCTTTTGATATCAGGGATATAACTAAATGTGCGATACATCAAAGAATCAGGAAAAAAAACTCCTGACTACAAATACATAGGTGCCAGACATTTTACTTCAGTTTTTCCAGTGCCAGACGCCCTGTAACCAAAAGGGGGGGTTTGAGGAAGCTTGAGGTAGTTTGGCAGGGTAAAAGCTGAGAGGTCTGGGACTGGAATATTTTTGATCAGGATATTTTTTATGACTTTTTGGTGTACCAAAATTTAAGTTATATATCTGGCATCAAAAAATTGTTTTTTCACTTTCTTGGGGCGTTTGGCAGGGTCAAAGCTGAGAGGAAGAAGTCTATGGGAACTGATATATTTTTAATCAGGGGATTTTTCCTGATTTTTTGTTGTACCACACTTTTGGTTATACTTCTAGGTTCTAGCATTAAAAAGGGGTTTTTTACAACTTTGGGGGGCGTCTGGCAGGGTGAAAACCGACAAAAAGAAGTCTGGAACTGACATATTTTTAATCAGAGGTTTTCTTATGATATTTTGTGAATCACACTTTTGGGTGTACTTCTGTCATCAAAAAAGGGTTTTTTACCACTTTTGTAGGAGTCTGGCAGGGTGAAAGCTGAGGGGTAGAAGGCTGGTACTGATATATTTTTATACAGGGGATTTTTTTAATATATTACACCTTTGGTTATACCACTGGAAAAAAGGAGAGTTTGCAGCGCTTTGGTGGCGTCTGGCAGGGGGAATGCTGAAAGTAAAATGTCTGGCACCTTAATATTTGTAGCCAGGACTTTTTTCCTGATTCTTTGCTGTATCGCATATTTAATTATACCACTAACATAAAAAGGTGGTTTTTAGCCCATTCTTCTGGCGGGGGGAAAGCTAAAAGGGAAACGCCTGGGAAATAATAATTTGGTACCAGAAGGTCACATCATATATTAAATATAATATGAATTAAAGTGGTTATACCCCTCACACAAAAATCGGCTGAGAAATAACTGCCAGACTTTTGTATTCCATATCACGATGCTTAAATCATTGCCATGAACTCATATTGTGGTTATACATCCACTCCGAAAATTTACTGTGGGCTCTTAGACTATCACAATTGAAAGTTTTTTTTTACATTGTGTGACAAAATCTTAAATTTTTTTCTCTAAAATGAACCAAAATATAATTTTCTGAAAGCCTAGCACGTCACGTGATGAAGATATTTAAATACAAGATTTGAAAATATGCGTTTTTAACCAAATTTGAAGTTATTTTTTTCGAATAAGATTTTATCAGCAATCGGAAGTATAAACATTTATATTTAAATTTATTTATTTTCGAATCTTTTAAATACCTTACATACATATTTCATTCTGAAGCAATCATTAATTAGCTCTCAACCTCAAATTACCCTAAATAAAAATATGCTAAACTCATAAGTTTCTATTGAAGACTTCGAAGAGAGTAATGCAGATATTGATAGGAATCCAACTAGCTTTTATAGCAGAAGTTTCATTTTAATAAAAGTTATTAAACAAAAAATCAAAAAATATTTTTCAGAATAATTGCTGAAATTGAAGAGAAAAAAGTAAAAAGAAAAAAAAATTTAAAAAAAAAATTAAAACAAATACTAATTTTAAAAATCAAAATAATTTGTTATTTTATTTAAATTTTTGTTTGCATGTAGGTTTTTAATCGAACTTTGTAAAACAAAATTTAAAAAAAAATATTTAGAATGGCTGTAGCAATTGGAGGGCGAAAATAAAGCTGTAAAAACTTATAAAAATTAAAAATAAGCACTAATTTTTAAATTCAAAATATGTTTTGAATATAAAGTTGTAAAAACCTTAAGTGTGGTTTGAAAAAAAAGTATGAAACTAGTGTTAAAAAATAATAAACATATACAGTAAGTCCAGCGCTAATGGTCTAAGTGCTGGCAGCATTTTGGGTTGAACACATAACAAAAAAATGAGTATGAGGGTCCGTAGCTGCATGCATCTTGACATCAAGTTAAAAAGTCTGGCAGGATTTTTTTGGCGCCCGTAGTATGGATGAGGGGTTGAAATAGCGGTTTTTAGACGATTGTGTTAGGGCCACATGAACATCAATTAATTTATTAAAATTATGGACCCTCATACTCATTTTTTGGTTATGTGCTTAACCCAAAAATATGCTGCCAGCTTTTAGTCTAAAACAATGAACAGCAAAAATCAGTCAAAAGACACAAATTTAAAATTAATATAAACTTTAAAAATCGATTGTTTATTTACTCACATTTTTAAACGCAGTTTTTTAAAGGAACTATTACTTATGTTTACTTTAAAAGAATCAACCTTTAAAATAAGAATACTTGTTATCGTTCGAAAGAAAATAAATAAAAGTAAAATTGTGAAATTTCCATACTAACTTGTATGGGAAAGGTATGACCCTAGAACCACGGGTTAATGACCTCGCACAAAGTTTTTTTTTTCAAAATAATTTTTTTAACTTTTGATTTTGGATGAGAATGATTTGAAAAATTGAGTTTGAGAAATAATGGACACCCAAATTTACATGCACTCCTAAAATTTGATCTCGGCTATCTTACTAAGTAACTTACAATTTTTAAAATCAAAAGAGCAAGTACGTGCGATCCATTCATACAATTATTACTTAAATTAAATTATTTGTATTTGTCAGTTTTTTATTGAAACTTTTTGTACTTTAGGTTATGCAAAATATTTAATTGCTTTAGTGGCTTACGAATAAATGGGTGCATGCTAACTTCATAATGAACTTTCTCAAAAATGCAAATAAACGTTCCCAAAAAAGATGGTTGTTGAGAAAGGTAATTGTCCTGGTAACTTCAAACACATAAACCACTTCCAGTTTAATGAATGGTGTTACTACGACATTAATCGTTTAGTCAATTTTTCTATGTAAGTTTTTGTTGATTTTGTACGGAAATTATTTGTTTCCAAAAAAGGACCATTATACACAAAAACAAATATCTATGCTTGCTTTTGCTCTCAAGACTTTAAATAGTAATAACCACTGCACTGTTATTATCCTTAAGCATGGAGTTACTTACTGCACACTTAGGGCCTTATAACCTTTGAAAATTATTCAAATTAATAAAAATCAAACACATTTTTTACAACACCCTAATTTTAGCAAAAATAACATTAATAATTCATTCACATTTTTAATTTCATTTTCTCTTTTCCATTTGATTTTAATTTTTTATTTCGACAAAAACAAAACTTATATTTTTTATTTTATGTTTTAATTTTTTTAAATAAAATTAAAGAATTCAAAACAAAAAATTAGGTGAACTAGCTGCAGCACAATGGCGAACAAAATTTGGACGATTATCAAGAGTGCCACCACCACTAACGAATGTCGATCCGACAGGTTCATTTTGTACATTTCCTGAGGATTGGTTAAAAAGAAAAGCTGGTAATGTCTTGTATTTATCATTTTTATTTATTTTTAATTTTTAATAAATAGGTACATCATTAAATTTTGTTATTATTTTTTTAAGTCAACAAAAAACAGTATACACAAGACAAAAAATTATATTATTTTTTTTTTCATATCAGGCTTTGCATTTTGCACAATTTATTGTTGTAAAACTAATTTCATTCTTAATATCTAGATGTTGTAAAATAGTTGATAATTATATTTATTAATTTTAATTTTAAATGAAATACATATTGATGTGAAAAACAATAATTGATATTTTCTATTCTTGATTATGTTTAGCGGAAAAAGCTCAACCACCCTCGTCTTCAGATTTATACAAAAGTAAGTTAATGCATTTAATAGTCTAAAGTTTTTTTTCTATAATATTGAATTGTTGTTCTTTTTTAAATTGTAGTTTTCTTCGTAAATGCCGTCCCGTTTGTTGTATTTGGATTTCTGGATAATTTCTGCATGATTATGGCGGTAAGACTTTTACATATGTTGCATACTCGTATAAATCTCTCCTGACAAATCAAATTTTTTTTATGAAAAAAAGAAAGAAACTTGTGTGGATCCATTTCTAAGGTGCCCAACCAAACATCATCAAAATTTCGAAAAATATGTATGAATTTTGGTGGGAAACTCCATCTGTGTGCCTTGAATATTTCTTGAAAAAACTGGTTCCAAAAATATAAAGTTCTGAAATGATGGACGCTATTATTTTGCACAGGGTCATAAGTCCTAGGTCTAAAAATGTACAATGTATTTTTTAAATTTATTTCTAGACTGTCATATTGTCATATCAGATATTGTCATCAAACAAATTTTGATGAAAAGCTAAATGTTGGTGTATATAGCTTCTACTGACGTTTTCAAGAAACTGTAGCTCCACATTGCTATGTACAGCTAAATTTTTCTTCATTCATGAAAAACTGTTTTGGTAGCTTTTGACCCCATGTAAAATTGTAACCTAAGCAAAACTTTAACAGTTTCTTAAGGAAGTCGAAAGGAAAAATAAGCTTTCCTCTAAACTTTGTTTCGTTATTGAAATTCGATACTTTTATTCGTTACCTTAATTCTATACTTTGATTCATTACTTTAGTTTGTTACTCTAAATCGATACTTTGATTTCCTACTATTATTCGTTTAATTATTTACCTTGATTCGTTACTTTAATTCTTCGTTTTAGCCGGAAAACGAAATTACCTACTTTTTGTACCGAAAAAGGGACATTCGGGCCAAAATTGCTAAATAATATAAGAAATGGTAAAGTTTGAATGGATATGTCTTTGTAAATTTTGAATAAAAATTTAATTTTGATCATGCCATATTAAAGCCTTTAGTTTCTACTTCATCAAGTGTAAAATTTTCAAATTCGTCTTCGTTTCAGAGTTATACCAAAATTATTGAAAAGTGACCAGTGTGGCCCTTCTCTTAATTCGTTACTTTACTCGTTTACTTTGAATCGTAAGTTTAATCCGTTTCTTTGATTAGTCTATTTCGTTCGTTACTTTGATTTAATAATTTAGTTCCTTATTAAAATTGTTACTTTATTTCCTTACTTTAATTCTTTACTTAAATTTGGTTCTTTTGTTCGTAACTCATCAAAGTATCAAATTAATTAATTAATAATGAAAGTAGCGAATCAAAGTAAAGAATTCAAGTAAATAATAAAGGTTACGAATTAATGTAGCAAACTAAAGTAACGAATAAAAGTAATAAACTAAAGTAACGAAATAAGGTAAATAGTTGAACGAATCATAACAAGTATAAATTAAACAAAGAAATTAAAGTAACGAATTTAAGTGACGAATTAAAGTAACGAAGAACAACAGGTTTTAACATTGAAACAAAAATTTTTAACTTTTTAGTTTGAATATAATTTGTCCTTAAAAATGTGAATAAAAATAACTTGATTTAAATATTAGATAACAGAGCAGACTTCTAGCTTTCAAAAAAAGCTATAATACTTTACCGTAAGTGTTGTGGTTGTTTTTAAATATTTGTTTTCATTTTAAATTATATTTTTAGAAAATTGCCCCTCCCACTCAAACGGGGGGATATAGAGCCCTCTTTCCATAATAAAAAAAGTTTGTTTTAAACCCCTCTACAAAACTGCGTTTTAATTTTTTGTATTCGAAATGTTTGTGTTCATGAATATTTTGCAGGTAAATGTAAGGAAAATGAAAAATTTTTCAGTTTCGGTGCACAAATACAGCTATAACTCGAGAAATACTGCTTTGATCATAAAAGTTGAGATGCCAATCGAAAGGTACATCTGCCACGAAGGTAAAAAATATTAAAATTTATAGATGCCCATATAATTTTTTGGACTTATGAGCTTTTATAGATAAAAAAGCACATTTAGTATAGAATGGTCGATTTTCATTCTATTTTCGAACCGATTTATAAAATGTATAAATCGTTATAATCTTGACCAATCAACCGTCATTTTGGTATATAAAATATTTTCCTACGACAACTACAAGCTGCGATATAGCTGCCTAATTATTTTTGAACTCGAAATTGTCCGAAAATCCAGGGCTATCGGTCGGTAAAATTCATGGTATAGAAAATTATAAAAAATATCCGAAAATGACTCACAACCTCGGTAATTCCTATTTGGTCCTGAAAATGAGGCAAATATGGGGCGTGGCCTAACAAATATTAACGAAGGGCATGGCATAAAGGGGCGTGGTCTAACAAAAAGCAACGAGGGGCGTGGCCTAAGAAAAATTGACGAAGGGCGTGGCCTAAAAGGGGAGTGGCTTAAAAAGGGGCGTGGCCTAATAAAAATCGACGAAGGGCGTGGCCTAAAATGGACGTGGCTTAAAAAGGGGCGTGTCCTAACGAACAAATATCGAAGGGAGTGGCCTAAAGGAGGCGTGGCTTAAAAAGGGGTGTGGTCAACAAAAAATTAAAGAAGGGCGTGGCCTAAAAGGGGAGTGGCCTAACAAAAATTTACGGAGGGCATGGCCCAAAATGGACGTGGCCTAAAAAGGATGTGGCCTAAAAGTTAAGTCGTCCACAAAGGGGCGTGGCCTAAAAATTGGCGTGGTTTTCTAAGTATTTGAGTAGAAAAAAAAACGACCAGCATATTTTTATACTGATCGGCTGATCGTTTCTCAACTTTTATTTTATCAACAACAAACTTTAATTAAATACAATAATTTTGAATTAATTACAAATAGCAAATAGAAAGCAAAACAAAATACATTTTATAAAGAAATGAAACAATATTAAATGTTGAAGAAGTTCGTCGCTCAAGCCTGTCATCTTAAAACCCTTAGACGATCAATTGTCCTTCCTACGGGATACAATCTCCTTGCAAGTTAGTTGAACCATAATCGTTGCTGTGTAGCATCCCTTGATGTAATAAAGTGGTAGATAATCCTCCACCACAACCTTTTCGAAAATATTTGTTGGTTATATTTGATATTCGGTGTCTCCGGCACGATTCAACCATCGCTTACAAAATGTCAGAGTACTAAAAAGCTTTTTGATGCTCCCCTCCAATTGTGTGGACAACGACAAACGCAACGGGACTTGGTGGGCTTCGAAGTTATTCATGTAATGCGTGCTATCCATCTCAACATTAGCCGTCATGGTGATGTCTCAATGTTCTCTTGCATGCTTGTGGATTCTCCACCTTTGCCGATGGACACTAGCTTCCCCGAATGGAAACCTAAAGAAAAGAGGAGATATAAATATTTATTGACCCAGCAAGGGTGTAAGGTTAAGGAACCACTTACGAAATAATGTCCGTTCAGATTCCGAATACTCTTTAATTGGTACGTCAGTCATACCCCAGCCCGATCTCATACCATTCACATTTCTTCTGGATCCCCGCCCTAATGTCACACAACTTTTCATTGATTCCAGCATTTGTGATGATTTCCGTCCGGGAAGTGTTCTGCAACTTGAGTCATTTTTGCCCCTTGGGTTTGGCTTTGTTTTGTTACTTTTTCTTCAACTGGTAGACATCGCCTTCTTCGACGTTTGCTGCGATGGCATTTTAATTTGCTGATTTTGGGTATCTGTGCCGTTATCTGCTCCACTTTCGTGATCAGCTGAAATTTTAGAATTTATATGTTAATTCGAATAATAATTGCTATAATTCAAGCTAATAATATTAGTGATACGTGAGGGAATGTAGTTTTTTGAAGCTAATGACTGCATCCTAACCTGAGTAATTTTATTTACACTACACCTGCAAAGAATATTTTGTGCATTTTAATCGCAAAATGTTGATGTCAACAACACAGATAAGATAATTACAAACACCATGTGATTCAGCATATACAAATGTCAAAATTAAACCAGAAATTTTAATGAGTTACTGAGTAGGTAAAATTTGTACGTCAAATTCGCATCCAGTAATGTCAAAATTTAGCTATAAGGTTCAATTTAACCAAACTTTTAACTCAATTGGCTTTAATCAATTAGTTGACTATGAAACTGTTCTTGGTTAGTACTTTGTGTGTTCTCCTTTTGCTTTTAAGAATTGCTATGCTACGCGTTGATTTTATTAATGTTTTACACTGATTAGAAGAGTTTGAAGTCTTCAACATTATTGTCCACAAATTTCCCTATTTTCAGAACTAAAAAATAATTTATCACTACTTTGTCTAAATTTGCTAATCAAATTATTTCCAAATATTAAATGACCTGCTTCCTTATTTTTCAGGGAGATTACATCGAACAAATTTGCGGCGCTTTCATGTGCATATCAACAATGGCAGCTGCTGGTCTTGGCAACACCATCAGTGACATTCTAGGCATTGGCACAGCTTTTTATGTTGAGAGATTCTGTGCATTTTTGGGACTTCGGCCGCCTGATTTAATACCAATTCAAATGGAAATGAAAGAAAGTCGAAGAGCTGCTAACTCAGTAAACAAATTCATAGATTTAACATATGCATTAAACTAATTTATGTATTTCTTTTTAATTTTCAGGGAAGGATAATTGGTATAACTATTGGTTGTCTACTTGGTATGTTCCCACTCTTATTTTTAAACAATGAAAAGAGTGAAGACACAGCAGATTCATCACCAAATCCGGCAACTGTAATTTAACCTGGCATTATAAATGTCTTTGAGTAACTTAAAATTGTTGATATTTATTTTATATCAATTCGTGCTATGATTATGTTTTCTTATTGTTTTTTTTTTTATAATTTCCTGTAAACGAAATAGATATTTTAGAAAAAAACTAATTTGTGTTCATCAGCAATAGCAAATAGCTAAAATAAAAAAAGAATATAACTAAGCATATAAATATCGAATACGAACAAATAAATACGATAAAGTTTTATTTAATTCTGTTAAGTTTTGAAAATCACGCAATTACCTCTAATTATTATTTTTATTCTTATAAGTTTTAATATTTTTTTACCTAACGCTCAAAACTATAATTTGTTGTGTTAATATATAACAAAAAAAGAATTTATTCTATATAAAGTTGTAAGATACATATTTATTAATTTTGTGAATTTGTTGCTTGTGAGAATTAATATAGTTTATGATATTAAAAGTTATATAATCGTTTGTTTAAACAAAATAATAGTTTTTTTTTTTTTTTTGTTTAATTTTTTTGTTTTCTTACTTTTCAGGTTGGAAATTTTGTAATTTTATTTTATTAAAGAATCAAAAATACATATATCATTAAACATTTGATACAAGTACTACATATTCACCCTTATCCCTGATAGGCATTTTTCTAAAACGCCAACTGTCGTTTTTCGAGTCGTGTCGTTTTTTTTATTGGTATTCCGAAACTGAAACGCCAGCGTTTCTATCGCTCTTACATTCCACTATACGATCCACCAAAATACATGACATTTCAAAATTGATGCTGGAGAGGAGGTGGATTCGATCTTAAGTAAATCCTTTTGATTTGCCTGACACAAAAACAAAATAATTGTTAACAAATTCAAAATGTACCTCGACTGGAGAAAGATGCCTTAAAATATGTTTAAAATTTGATTGAAATTATAATCCCATCGAAACCTTTTTTAAAAATTTTTTAGAGATGCTCATTCTCTTCCATGAGCTCGATCAGTCGCAGCATTTCGTTTTGTTTTGTTATTTTTACCCTCAGCAAAGATCTTTTATTATAAAAAATACAAAATAAATTATAAAAATCTCACATTTTTACTCCTTTCGTGAAAAAATTTCCCGACGACAGATTTCAGCGTTTTCACAAAAGTTTTTTTATGGAAACGACTAGGGCTATGTCCTAATTGGACAAAGATCGCGCAATCCAGCCATGAGCTTCGGTCGGTGGCATCGCTTTCTGATAGCGCTACCAAAATGTGTGTCCCGATCGCTCCTAAACAATACCGTGCTTGGTACATAAGCGGTTGTAAACATACTATCGCACGACAAGTGAATTTTAATGTGGTTTCCTATTCGAAGAAGTAAACAAAATGTTTACAGCTAATCTTGAATGTAGAAGAGATACTCTTTTTAAATACTCCAATCGTGAAATATGACGATTTCGAAGTTCAATAAATTAATGTAAAACTAAATCCAAAGCAAATTAAATTTTTAACCCCCACCTAAAATGCATTGAATCTATTTTTGTAGCACTTCCAACATATAGCTCATAAAAATAGGGTTAATAAGCTTCACTTATCAAATTTTCTCTGAAATCCGTTGGATTGTAGTGCTATAAAAAACAAACTCGTTTGTTTTCAGGCGATGCAACAACTTTATGTAGCGTCGGTCGCAAACATTTATTTCCTGATTAGGATATTTCCGTTCAGATATTGAGTTTGTTTTTCGAAAGCTTGTGTAAAATAGATTCAGCGATCTACCGAGTTTATATTCAAATAAGGCCACATCGATTGATTTATTGATGATTGATGTGTTGATCGTCCGATGCAGCGATCAACGCTTGTTGCTCAGTAGTACGATGAGTGCCAATTAGGACAAAGTCTAACGGAATACAAACAAAATATTACGAGTGCATTCCAAAGAGAGAATAGACACATTGAAGTTTATTTGGAGTTGAACGTCTACGAAATGCAAAATTTTTAGTGGTTTTTTTTTTTGCGTTCAACGCCTTATAGAATAAGGGTGATTGTATTTATTTTAAGAAAAAATGGATTTATTGGATGAAAAGAAAACAAGTACTTGTATTAGGTTGTTTAAATAAAGGATTTTGTTATAAATTAAAAACATTAATCGTTTTAAATTCTTTAGGATTTAAAGTTTCGTTTGATACCTAAAGACCTTGTGTGGCCATTTTACAGATGCCAAGTGTTGAATTTTGTTCAGTAGAGACTTTAGTTCTGTCATCAACACCATAATCAAAGTGATTCCTTGCAAACCTGGCTTTAACACTCGCAACGCTTACTGGCACCTTAAAAGAATTTCATAACATTTTCCTACACATGTAAAATTATCGAAAAGAACACGTCTTCCAAAATAAAGTCTAAAAAACAATGGGCCGTATGAATGACATAGGTTATAATGGTATACAAAATTTCAACATACATAATTTCAAGCTTCAGCTTGATAAATTAGATATTATTGAAAATTATATTGTTTGAACACATTTTTAGTGATAATTATGGCAACTGAGGCTGCGTCTTAGGAATGCCATTTTACCTATTCTAGCCTAGCTGGCTAAATTCTTCAATAATACGTGGAATTTCAGTTTCCAAGACGTCAATTATAGCAGGTTTATCAGCATAGATAAGAAGCGTATCCCAACAAAAAATGTTCTTATGAAGATCGAAGTTATATCACTATTCAAAATGATTCTCTCAACAAAAGCACAATTAAGGGATGATTTCACGCGATAGATTGTGTGTCGCACGGGCCTTGCTGAAATCATCTAGATCTTTATAGATCCATATTGATGATTTAGGAACCAAAAATAATTGATAATAAATTACTTATAGTGCTCAGTCCGTCTTTAGTTTTAAAAATTATAGGACAATTATACCTCCCCACACCAAACATTGAATTTTTCGGGATGGAGGAGCCTCAATGGTCTCGTAAGAGCAAGTGAATGAACAATATTGGAATTAATTGCACTCTCCTTTAAATAGGAATTCAGTCCAGAGGTGATCTTTTCACACCCGTAAAAACTGAAATCCACAGCAACAAAATCCCTACGTTAAATATTAATACTAATAAGGTACTCACCTTTTTGGTTTTATCGACAGGACTTCCTGTTGTAAGATTGGCTTTCTCATCGAACTCATCCATTGACGGTAGCCTTTAACAGTTGCAGGAATGCCAGTTGGTGTTTTATTGGATACATAGCTGCTATAGGCTGGGGACTGCCCCTGGTCTGATTATTAGTAAATCTGCTACCGCTTCATTCATTCTGAAAGACATAAAATGTACATATTTTACTACTTATTTGTATGCATGTACTGGGCAACTCTTATTCTTGTCTCTTGTCCCTTATTAATTTAGAGTCATTATTTATATGATACATTTACGTGAATCGAAAGTGTCGATCGAATCGAAAAACTATAAATATCACGATTTGCAGTATTTTTCTATTTCATTCAATTTCGACCACTTAACATAGTTTATACTGCGAACCGTAATGTAGGTTATTTTCACATAACATAAATTTTCACAAGTTGTCACAAGTTCTTCTTTGTTAATTGAAAAACATAGACATTAATGAATATTTGTGTAAAAAAAAAACAAACAATCTTATAAACTCCAGTCACATTGTACCTATCTATAAAAAAATCTATTACTTACATACCTAATGTATCTCTATGATAAAAAAAAAACTACCTTAACTATACCTTAATCTATCTATAAACCATCATAACTAAAAAGAAAGTTCCTTGCAATTTATTTTAAATTAACAAAATGAAAAAACACTAGAGTAAATTTTTATTACAAAAATAAAAAAAAACTAATAATATGAAATAGTGCCGGAGGTACAGTCTTTTTATATTGTTAATGACAAAATATATATTTTTCAGTGACCTAAATATGGGATTCGAAGTAGTAGTTAGTTGTATTGAGTTTTTTCTTTTGATTTTACATTTAACTTCTTGATGACTAAATTAATCACTATGATAAATTACCGCCTCTGAATTGGCCAGTCTACACAATTAATAGTTGATGAAATATATTAGTATATTAATGTTTGACGAAATATATTTTTCAGGGATCTTATTATCGAGGTCAATAATTTTCAATTTGCTATCTCTTTTTGGGGTAATTTTTAGGAAATTTATATTACCAAACGTCAATTCCGCTAGCAAATACGACATTGGTAATAGATGGTTAATATTACAGTGGATGTATTGCTTGATTGCGAGAGTTCAAGCCCCACTCTAGGCAGCATTCTTTTCTACATATCCTTAATTTCATTTTTATGCTACCAGTGGGACATACTTAATCTGATAATAAATCCTGAAATCTTTTAGTCGTTCAAACAAATAAGAATCAAGAAAATTCTTGATGCGTAGTTGTAGTAATGCGGAAACATTTGACATTTATGAATTTACACAAAGTATCTAGTTTAATTTAAAAAAAAAGAAATCACATTGTTTTTTTTCAAAATAGAAATTACTTGTATTGTCTTATTTATTTCTTTGTTTAACTTCCTATAATATAAGAAATATCATATATGTACTTAGACCTTCTTGAAAGACAACTTTATATTGACTTAGTTTAAAAAAAAAACAAGAACATTCTGACTGCCTCCTTTAAGGAAATATATAGGTCTGCTACTATATGAACTAACTTAGCTTATTATGTATAAGTCCGTTACTTTATAGTTTGTATTAACATTTTTTTAGTAAAGTTTTTCCTCCATTATTGTTTTTGTTGTTATTATTTTTTTTTTCTAAATGCATGAAATAGTTAATGCATGAAATCAGATAAGCTCAAAAAAATATTATCGAAGCAAATATACATACAAAAATATATCTGCTATTTGATGTTTATTTTTAGGATAATATTTATTTTTGTTTGAAAATTTTCTACCTTTAACAAAAAAGATAACAACACCAAAAGTTAAAAAAAAATAATAAATTTATATAGATTAAATAAAAAACAGTTGACCATATTCATCTTTCTTTTTTTAATTAATAAATAAATACAACAATACATATATACTGTCAGCAATAAAAAAAGAGCTTTAGAAAAAAAATCGTAGATAAATTTGTAGTAGATTAAAAAATGAAAACTCGTAGTCGAATTAACAAAAATTAAGAAAAAAAGAATTTAGCAATAAAAAAAAATAATTAATTGTTGATGTGTAGAAATTAAATAAATACAGAATATATAGAAACATTTTAACTGTAGCAGTAGATAATAAAAGAAATAAACGATGAGACCAACAAACTATTTAAAAATTGTGTCATTTTATTGTTTAAGATTTAAGTAGATGGCAAAAAATATAAGTATGGAAAAAAACCCAGAATCGACAAGAACTAAATGTTGCGAATATCACCAAAAGGACAACCCCGGAAATCCAAATGGTACAGGAGCAATGAGCCAACAAATACGACTAGGTACCTATACATAAATCATCTTTATGTTGTTTCTTTTTGTATAAAAAAAAGAAAAGAAAATTATTTAAGAGAATTTGTTTGTGAGATGCTACTGTTACACACAATGGCCATATTCAACCAAGAAAAAATGGTAGTTTATCGGAAAAATGGTGGCCAGCATGTAAAAACCAGGGCCCTTATTATGAATTACGAAACGAAACGAACAGAAGAAAAAACGAAACTCGAATAAAACGAAAGTCATGGCGAAGAGCGATTATAAGATACGAAAATAGGAAGCAAAAAAAGTTGCCAGACAAAAACGAAAAATGATAATTTTTTAAAAGCGCAACTTACTTCCCTCCTATTAACAAATATCAATTTTTATGTTTTTCACAATTGTATTTATTATTTACTTACTTTTTTCGCTCACTTAACAAAACAAAAACCAACCAAACCAAAATGAAAAATAAATTACATTTGACAACTACCCCCAAAACGAAAGCTGAACGAGAGCTGAAGGGACTCGTAAATAAAAATACGAGTATCGTCATTTTTACGATTCTCGTTTCGTTTCTTTTAATCGCAATTTGACGATTCAGTGCTACTACAATCGTTTTTTCCAATCGCAATTTAACGAATACGCCTCAAGTTAAAATATCCAAAAAACTAACAAAAATGATAGATAACAATGGAAACAAACAAAAAAGAAAATTCAATAACACTAACTCTAGTTAAGGTAATTATTAATTTTGTAATTTACTTACATTTTAATAAAATTATAATAAGGGTTTTTGCATTTTGTATTAAAAAAAGATGAGATCTTTCTAGTTTGAGAGACTTGATCTGCATTCAACTATCCATGCAAACATTCTGTTGTCAAAAAAACAATTTTTGTATTATTTGTGCTGACGGCATTCGATATTTTTAGAAGTATGAATCTAATCAAAAATACATACATATGCTCAGATGTTTCATTAAAGACAGCAATTCTAGATTTTGAATTTAAATCTTTCAGATTTCACTGAAAAACGACATAATTATTATATTTACTATTTTTTCCTGTACATAGCTAGTAATACAAGTATACTTGAAATCGTATGTTGAAAAAAAGAAGAGAAAAGGAAATGTAAAATCTTTCCTTTTTAAATTATTCACGCCACGCCACTGCTTGACCATTATCTCCCACGAACTATTGATAAAATACAGATTTCAAAAGACCGTGCATTAATGTAAATTCGAACTTATCTCTAAATATAAATGCTCCCTGATGGTTTTTCGATAATAGTATCGAGTTTGTAGATGCAGAAGTTCCGCAACGCTGCAAAATTTATTTATTTCGAATAAAATAGTTCCCATGAAACACATTCCAAAAGAAAGCATTGGGGGCGAATGGAGGAGTATATACATCCGCCAACTCTATGAACTGTACAAAGAAATGGATGTAATAAAAACAAAGTCCAAACACGTTGACCAGATTGAGTGCGCCATATCGAGGGAATGGACAACAATGCTGCAGGCAAGTCTTCGTATCCCAGCCATCAGATTCGACTCGAAAAAACACCGAAGCTCAGGTTTAGAGACCAAGATCATTTGCTTTCAGCCACTTCAACTTCAGGAAAACTTTAGGGCTTAGCAAAAAACACAAATAATTTATTCATCTCCTTTGTTTTCTTTTCCTTTAAAAAAAATCCATCATAAAATAAAAATATTTCTTAGTACAAAATTTTGTTTGTGTTATTTTATTTCATCAATTAATACATTAAATAAAAAGATCAAAAATAAAATTTGGCCATCGATTTGAAAATAGTTTTTTTTTGTTCTTTCTTTAAACGAATTGATTTTTCTTCTAATTATTCATCAAAACCGGTTTGTTGCAAATATAAAATAAAAACTACAAATGGCTCTCAAAGTCTACATAAATTTGAACCACATAAATGGAAACTTAACGAAACTATGCTCTGCATCGGCCAGCAAGTTCCACAACATGGACTTTGTGCAATTGGTCAAGTTTGGACAGCCAAACAATGCTTCATCCTCACTGTACTCATCTTTAAAACTGTACCAATGGATTTCAGAGTCATGCATCATACCGCGATGACGAGGAGTCATATTGGACCTGCTTGCAGTTTGATAATTTAGCAGAGACTTATCGTTTTCGTTGTTTTTCATTCGAATGCTATCCAAATATTGCTCTTTTATGTATTGCAGTTCGAGCTTTTGTAATTCTTCTTCTACATTGAATGCTGCTGAGCAGGTTATATTACCGCCCGAGTCCAAAGAATCTGAGTTTGCCCCACCTGCCATACCATCTACCGGATTGAGTATATTCTGACAGCCATCGGATGCAACTTGATTAGACGATGTTGGGCCGTTAGGGTGATTGGTGCTTGTGCTCTCACTACGACGTCCATGGTGCAAGGCATTTCCTGGTATCTGACTGGCCAAAAAGAATGCACCAGCAATTGTCATCACACTTGCCGCATAACTTACAGCCATCACAGTGATATTATTGAGCAGAAACTTAGCTAACGTAAACGAAGGCAGAAATTGTATGAGTTCGGTGTAAGTTAACCAACCGCGACGCAGACCTTCGCGTTTGGCGAGGGTCTTCTCGACGGATGTTAGCTTCGCAAAGAAATTTTCATTTGATATGTATATATTCCAGTCCTGACAAGAAAAGTAAAAGCTTATATTGGAAGGAATGATTGGCTTGGTATCAGGAACTTACAATAGCACAAAGGAATTCAAGTTCTAGTTGTTTAAGTCTATCTTCGGTCATGTTGCCATCCTCTGCCCAGTCGCTAAGATATATTTCTTCATCGTGTCCTGAATAGAATTTTGTCGAAATCATCTACAATCAAAAAATAAATTCGATAAACACTTCCAAAATTATAAAAATTATACACACGCTCTCACATTCGAATTCAAATTGAACGCCATATCACCAGGTCCGATTCTTTATTTTTTGCTTAAACTCACTCAAACTAGGTCTGTTAGGTTACTTATAAATTCTCACCAATTTCTATTTTTTAGCTCGAGAGAGCACAATAGCGGAGAAAGAAATGTCCCCTGTATTGCTATTGAAAATGTTGCATATTTCTGACATCGGATTATTGTGCAGTACATCAAATACCTTCAAGGAAGTATGATTTGATCTCCACAATTTTGTAGACCGATGTTCAAGAAATACTCGAACTTTTTGTGTATTTAATTCACACTGTTCAAGAAATACATATTTTCTTGTATTATAATGGTATTAATTTTGCTGGCTTGCTAATCCTAATAGTTTGATTTGGCCAAAAGTCTGGCACAAAAAACTTAGCGCATGCGTAACAAGTTTCAAGATTTTCCATCAGCCTTTCCACTTTGAAGGAAATCTTGAAACAAATTTTGTGTGAGAAATTTTAACTGTTCAGTGGCACGCGTTAACTTTTACCGGATTAAATAAATTTTTACACAGAATTTAGTTGAAGAACCTTGATAACTTTGAAGGGGCTTCCTTTTTTCCAAAAGATTTACCACTTTGTATATATGTACATATGTACATTGTACATACAATCAAAAAATTCAGACAGTTTTCATTTTCTTTGTCCCATTTTTTTAAAGAAGGAAATATTTTCACACCTTACGTTCCTCATCACAATAAATATGTTAAATTAAAGAAGTGCTCTCATTACGAATGTACTTTAGAAATATTGAATTTTTTTCGGTGATCCCCCTGTTTTACTTATTATACGACAGTTGCTTTTTAGTACCGTCTGAATTAAGACGAATGTAAAAACTAGAATCAACAGCAAGAAAAAGAGTGCTTATCGCGAAGAACATGACTTTTTCATTTTTTTTATTCGCGATGTCTTGTAAATAAGATAGAACGAAATTGTGCCTCTCTTACTTCAATCCGTATGCCACTTGATTGTAGTCTCAATGAATTGATGGCATGTTTAATGCCCGTTCGCGAATATTATGGTAACTTTTTAAACGATTTGCACGATTATGTTATTGGTGTCGTGAAAATGGAAGACAATTTGTTGAACGTGTAAATGCGGCGCCATACTGGGTCTGTGGACTGAAAAACTTTTTCGGTTGGAGTATACATTGGTTTCCAACAGGTGAACTTGACTTAGTCACTTCAGGCTTGAGACTTTTACTCTTGCACGGTGTATACCCTACGTTTGGTTTGTTCTCCTATCTTTTCCTCCACTCCGTGTCTATGCAAACGGGATCAATAATAAGCCGTCCAATTTCAACAAAACGGGGGAGAAGGTTGCAGTGGATGTAGTGCTTGACTGCTAACTTACAGACTCTCCACCCTTCGAGATAAACCCTTGTTCTCAATCAACTGAGCCGAACCAACAACATACTTTCCTATCTACCTATCCTTTCTTATAGTGCAGTGTTATTCAAATTGCATTTAAACGAAATGGTTTTACAGGCATATAATTAAAACCAAATTATTCAGAGCGTATTGCATTTGACAAGTTTTGTGCCTTCATAATATAAAGTTGGTCCGATTGTTTTTTTTTTATAAAATGGCACTGTTGCTCGAGAAAGGGCTATGCTACCCAATTGCCTTTTACGGGTATTTGTTTCTGAGTTAATAACGGACCCTAGGTAAACAAAATCCCAAACTATCTCAAAGTAATACTGCCGTTATAAGGAAAAAGGGCGTATCTCCATTTTAGTAGTTTTGTGATAAATGCATTTTAATAATTTTGCTTTATCACCTTCAAATTAAATAATTTTGAAAATTTTTAAGATCTATTTCCTATTTTGAAAAAAAAAGTTATTTTAATATATGCATAAGTTATAGAAATAATTTTGTTGATTTTTTAGAAAAATTTACTTGTGACTTTAATGTTTAATAAAGATAGGCACATACTCGTAAGCTACTTGCTTGTAATCCGCAATGAAAATTAAGTTCGTGATTTGTAGGCATTTGCATTTGGAAATATGAGTTTTAAGCAAATTGATTAGAGAAGAATCAGGAGAAGAAAATCCAGCTAACAGTTTATAATCGGATAATCGAGAGGGACTGTAGTCAATATCAAAATTCAAATATTGACAGTCTGTAGCGTACAAATACCGCAAAATTTTGTTTTTACTTATCAAAGCCATGATAATAACAAATATCATCTTAGCACGTTCAACTATATCTTAATGCAATAACAAAGGTTATTGTTTAGAAAAACGTAAGCGTTTATTTTTGGAAAAAATTATCAACAAAACTACTCCAAACCTAAAACATTTGGTTAGCAACAAGCACATCATTCTATTTCAGATCAATGTTCTACTTTTGTTTTACAACAAAAAACAACCACTAATCGCTTTTGCTTTGCTTAGCAAATATAAAAAACATGCAACAACAATTTGCAGTTTCAGAGAAAACGTCATCATAAGAAAACAGATTACCCGCCAGCTCATCATTTTCCGTAAAAATGCAACAAAAAATAATGAAAAGAAAAGTAGAAAATACTTTCACTGACAACAAAGTGCACTTGTTTGCGTGATGAACGAGGACGGGGCGGAGGAAGGCACTTGAAGGTTTACAATTCTTTCATGTTCCATACATTAACCTATCGCCGTCATCGTTACGATTTCATAATCCTATCGTTAGCTTGTCGTTGTGGTTTGTTTGACCTAAAAATAGTTCAATTCCTTTTCTAAACCAGCCCTGCAAAACAGCCACCCATTGAAACTTTCCATATTGTGTTGCGATTGTGAGATAGGCAGAAGGAGAATAACCCCAATCAGTCCTACTGACACACAAAATCCACAGTACACAATATGTGTACTGTGCACAAAATCAATCATCTCAATCTCACTCTCAACAAAAACAACATCATCAAATAACACTCACTATTTATATGACTTACCATAGAAACAATAAACAGTTCGGATGGCGTAATGCGTCTCACGTAACCAGGATCTGTTGCATTCAATCGATCCAAATAGATAAGGGCCATAATGAGCGAGCATGGCGTGGCGTGCACGCTGCCGGCAGTGACTTTGTTCAGGCGATTCAGCGAGTGACCTTTGTGCGGCTCGGAGAAATATTCCGAGGCGTACTCGGCCAATGGCCCACTCACTTCCATGTCCTCGCACAGTGTCTGTCCACCGAAATACAAGGATTTTCTTATTCTATCAATAAAATCGTTATGTTGCATGACCTAGAATTTTTTATGAAAATTAACTAGATTGATTTTTTTTAAGGAAAGAGATGAATAAGAGACAAATACCTTTTGATTAGGAGGTCCACCTTTGATGACGCATTTATTGCGTCCTAGAGCCATGTTTTGCAGCGAAATTCTTCAAACTTTTTTTGTAATTTCAGAGAGAAACTTTGATGTTAGAGATGAAAATGTAGGATTAATTTGTGCAAAAAGATACTTACTTTGTGTATTAATATTTGGTTGTAAAATAAGACTTAAGAAATGAGTAATTATTTTATTAGAATTTCGGCAAAAAACTTGATTTTATTAATTTTTTTTAAGAACAATTCTCTTGCTGAAGTTACACTTTTGACAAACGCCCGACAAGTGACGTTTTATAAAAAAGAAAATGGTGGAATGGGAGTGATTCAAAACAGTTGCCAGCCAAGAAAAAATGTACTATTGTAGTAGATTTTATTAATGTAATTATGGTTTTATAGGAAAATATTTAAAAAAAAAGCAAAACAAAGACTTAGTCCCCTTTCACACGAGGAAGCTGAGTTGCTAGCAACTTTCAGTTCCTGGGTAAGAAGGGCAGAAGGAAAGAGGGGTGAACAAAATCTCCCCGGTCGAGGATTTGAAGAGATTTGTTTGACATTTCCTTTCACATCTACGGTTAAGGTGGGTTCAACCAATAAATTGCAGGAAATCTCAAAATTGTCTAGATTTTGTTTCCTCGTGTGAAAAGTACAAGAGATTTTTAAGGAAATTAAAAGAAAACTCCGTCCCCGTAGTAGTACCTCGTGGCATGATGGTTAGTGCGTACGACTGTCATGCCAAAGGTCTGGGTTCAATTCCTAGCCGCTGCCACCTTAAAAAAAAAAAACAGAAATGTTTTTTCCGAGGTACTACGCCTTGCGAGAAACTGACAAATTCTCCAAGAGTATACTTGTCATGAATAAGTGCTTCTCATCTAACCGTTCGGACTGCAACAAATTGTAGGTCCCCTCCTTTCCTGCCAAAAATACGCACACAGGAATGGTTGAGAGTTGTAAGTCACTAGGCCTTGGTTCTCCACGAGCTGTTGTGCCACCAAATTTATTTATTTATCCCCGGAGTAGTCATAACAATTATTCCTTTAACTATCTCTCACGATGAAAACAGCTTGAGATTTTTTGTAAACTAAATTTCTTTATGGTTTGACAAGAATTCATTCATATTTGGTGTTCAGGAAAATTAAATCTCTAAGTGCTTAGCAAATTTGGTCAGGCAAAAAGTGTGAAAGTGATTCCACTATTTTCTTTCCTCAATTGCATGACAGACATTTTTCTGAGGAATCCTGTGCACGAGACTGAGATTGCTGAAGACTCTGAGATCTCATTTTCCTTAACATGCCTATTCTCACATATGTTCTTTGTCAAGCAAGCAAAATATTAAAATATTTTGATATCCACCCAGCATTTCTTGCAATCCGTTTGATGGAGCGTTCACATTCTCAAATTCAAATCAATCATATTTGAGAATGTGAATTCTTGATGTCAGTCAGCATATGTCCTATTACACGACGATTCTAGTCATGATTATTTTCAAATTCAATGAGTGCGAACGAGAAAATACATCTGATCTCACCTTCACACTCATTGAATTTCGAAAAAAGTTATGACTCTAAAGTCGTCGTGTAATAAGGCACCATGTGATATTTTTTTGCTATAATCTATTTTCAATAGCCGTTTTCCTTTGGAGGTTGCGAAGTACTTGCAAGTACTTTGCCAGCTTTTTTCAATGGAACACATCAAACTGCTTTCCCATGTAAAATGTATCTACTCGCCATGAAAGCATGTGCAGTTGATAGTACTAGATTAGGATTTTCATCTACTCACAAGTACTTTGCCACCTCCAAAGGAAAACGGCTAATATTTCCTATAATAATCTAGTACCTTAAATTGAAAAAAACATCTGGCAATGCTTTTCGCTCTTTTTCGCTGAGTTTATTTTGACATTTTGCTTTGACAATACTCAACAGCCAACAGGTCGATGGTGTAGTAACTAAACTAATATTTATAAACAAAACTATTTTTTTTAAAACATATTTTTCTAAAAAAAGTCAATTATTATGAATTAAAACAATGGATTTAACTCAATCAAATGAGACCTGGTGCATTGAAGATACGCTATTTTATCCACTAGGCCTAATCAACCTCACCACCGGCAATAAGACTGCCTTCGTAACATGGAATGAAAAATACTTGATGAATTTTATTTTCAAAAAAACCGACAACAATACGAGTCGTTGTAATAAATTCATGATCGATATCGCAGAAGAGATTCTCGATATAATAATCTTAGAAGTGAATACATTAGTACTGCTAGAAAGCGGCGAGGTGTGTTATTTTTCGTCCATAAAGTCAATTCATCGAATTCCATGGCTAAAAAAGAGAGTGCGATGTATAAGTGGGTCTTTGGCGGGATTCAGTCTTATTCGAGTTCTCGAAGATAATCGAATAAATCTTGAGTTGTATCGGGATATACCTAATGTGGGCAAGTCTCCTCAGGAGTGTGTCAGATCCTTTGACATAACCTTTGACGAAACGAATATCTTTAACTCCGATTGGAGTGATGAGAGTTTTACTCTTACTTCGATTGCTATTAGCGAATCCAATCATAAGTTCATGGAACTTCTGGTGCGAGAAGTGAACTTGCTAGTGGATGAAATACACGTGTTTAGTATGGGTAATCAATTGTTCGCCCTTCTTCCGAAGAACGAAGAAGATTACGAAATAAAAACTCTTGCTCCTCAGATTTCCCCAATTGAACTTGTCAAGTTCCTGGAGGTTTCGAATATGCTATTGATTTTTTTAAAATGTGGCATCATTGAGGTGTGGTATATGTCCAGAGTTGCATGGATTCTCGAGAAGTACACCTACATAAACGGCAGCGAGTTTGTCCACCACGCTTTCGTTGGTGAAGTTCTCTTCTTCACCGATGAACAGAAGGTTACTCGCTTGGTATTTACTTACGACTCAGTACAACATAATTGCCAGGTAGTGGAACAATCTATAAATGCCCCAGGAATGGTGGCAGTCACATATGTCGCAGAAAGCTCAAATCTCGTCTGTTTGAGCAACAACAATATATTTTATCATCTCACATTCACCGACCAACAACATGAAGAAGAAGGAGATCAAAATGATTTAGACATTTTTGAGCTGACCAATGAAAAAGTCGAGGAAATGATGAGTAAGACAAATGAGTTTCAAGAAATCACCACATTGCCTGCAAAGATTGAAAAATTGATTGAGGCAGAGTACAAGAAACAAGAGCTCATTGCGGTCTGCAGAAAGAGTTCTATATATTCTGACCTGATATCAGCAAATGTATCTTTCTCCCAACATATTCCAGACACTCAAGAAATGCTCCTATATCCCGGGGACAATGGACTACCTCCTTTTACTTACTTTGCTGTGGTTTCTGTGAAAATAATCTCTCATGAAATCTTCAAATCAACACTTTGGAACTTAGTGATCTCTTACTCGACTAACAATAGACTTATCTCCGTAACTCCTGAGCTGCTTCAACAAAAATTCAGTATTCTCATTCCAATCCAAAGAAATCGGGACGAGCTTATTCCAGAGTTCGAAATTCAATTACTGACTCATGTGAACATCGAAAAGGATTTTGTTTGCATAAACATTCCAGTTAAGATTCAAGATCTTGATGTTAGGAAATTATTGTCACGGAATCAAGGACTGCGACAATTCTCAATGAAGCCCCAGTCCACCGCGTTACCATTCAAATTCAAAGTTTCCTGCCCGCAGCTTCATGTGCGTCATGTGTATAAAGCGTTCGGTTTAAAAGAACCAAAAACAAGCGAAAATCTAGAAGATGAGGTTCTTGTTGAAAATCTGTTCTTTCTTGGAGAAAAAGTGGCAATATTCTTTTGTGAACCAACGAACACAATAAGCGTCGAAAGTCGAGATCCGGTAGCGATTTATTATGCAAAAAATTGTTTAACAAAGTATCTTTGGAAAAATTTTACGCAAACAACAGACGACTACGATGGGTTAAGAAAGAGTTTGTTAGTAAGTTACGGAGGATAATGATATTTTGACCAGAAAATTAATGAGTTCTTCGTTTTCTTTCAGGAAATGCAATGTCAAGTTGAGAAAAAGTATGGAACAATGGCCGATGGAGAATTGCATTTAGAAAATCTGAAGAGGATTTATGAGAAACTGAGAAAAGACATCACGTGGACATTTTGAAATTCTATTTAAATTTATTTTCTAATCAAAATATTTGTACCTAAAAAAACGAAATAAAGCAAACAAAATATTAAAACATTGTTGAAAAAAAAAACACGTTGTATCATTATCAGACCCAGATGCCAACCATTTCTACCAAAAATAATTTTTTGCTTACTCGATCTCAAAGAATAATTAATCTATTTTTGAAGAGATGGAGAAGATGGAAGGTTTTTACGAAAACTCAGAACTAAAAAACTTATAATAAAAATAAACAAAACAATTCTCTTTTATAAAAAAGGTATTAACATTAGAATAGATACATCTGGAAAAATGATAAGGTTAAACTAATAATAACGTTGGAACATTTATCTTAGAATTGGTTAGTATTTTCTGCTAACAAATAAAGATTTAAAAAACTTGATTTTTTAAATAGCAAGTTCCAAACTACTTGAGAATGGAAGATGTTTCTCACACCTCACAAATATAGGTACAAGGTATTCATGCAACAGCGTAGTCGTTGTAAAAAAAGTAAAGTTGTAAATTGTGTAAATCTGTTAAATTTTCATTACAACAGTGACAGAATAACGAAGTTTACAACTTTACAACGTTTACGACGACGGCTGTTAGCTGTTGCATGAATAGCGTTTTTTTGAAAACCCTAAACTTAGGCCCCTATTATGACTTGCGATTCGCCGAGTCTAACGTTCGACTCAACTCGAACGTTCGACTTTTCAAAAATAAAACCTGAGTTTTTATTCAAAGCCACCAAGAATTACAGTTCGACATGGACGATATAGGCGAATGTTTGCTTAAGGTATTGACTGGCATTCAAGTTTTCCAAATGTTAGTCATTTAAGGCGAACTCAATTCAGGGGAGTCGCAAACAGTAATTCCACATAGTAACATTTAAACGTTCGACTTGGCGAATCGCAAGTCATAATAGGTGCCTTAGCCTGGCCAACAAATTGTGTGTATTTTAAGACCCAGCGTTGCCCTGAGGTAGATCTATATTTTCTATATTTGTGTAAAGCCTTAAACCCAATTTTCCAAAGCAAGTTGCTTATGTGCCCATGCCAAGCTTAAGAGTTCAAGTTCATTTTGCACGCATAATAAAATAACATATTTTTTGTATTTAACAAAATCGTTAAAAATTTTCAATATTATAAAAAATAAGGCGAGAAAAGCAAAAATAAATACATATATAAATGCATTTAGGTATCTCAGTGTATGTATATGTAGTTCTTGTAGTCAGGGGACGATATATAATATTTTTTGACTTAAAGCAAAATAATTATTGCTTTTATCTTATTTTATTCTACATATGTAAGTTCATTTTATTATGTTAATAGGTTCTATACTCGGGTGAATACTTACTTTTTTCAATTTTTAAAATTTTGTTTACTTTTTTTAATAGACAACTTTAAAGAAGTGAACAAATTGAAATTTCATAACGGAAGAGAACAAAACCACGTCATGCCATATTTTTAAAATATTTTTAAGGAAATTATTGAACTAACTTTTGGTATTTTGATTAAAATAATAACTTTTGAAATACATAAACACAAACTAAACAAAATTAATGACTTACGTCAACGCAAAAATTTTAAAACTTAACTCATTAGGCGCGTCTCACCAAATAAAATCTCTGAGCGCTCAGAGATTTTTTAAGTGGGACAAAAAATCTCACCTGAGCACTGAGATTTTTTGCGGAGATTACTGAGACGAAAATTTTTTGGATTAATTTCTCAATGTTCTTTCTCAGCTTAAACAGCTGTTCATTTGACAGGCAAATTGTAATTTCTCGCTGATGTGCAAATACTAAAGTCGATTTAAAATTCAAAATAAAGGTGGAATGTTAATAAAAATGAAAATAAATTGAATTTGCTTTTATTTTTCATTCATTTGATAAAGTTTTGTGCTTTTAAATTTAAATATTTTAAGCAAAGTTGAAATTTGTTTCCAGAATTTCAGTACGAAAATTTTAACACATGTTTTTATACAAATCAACGGAGAATCTTGTCCCACCAAAGCATTCCGCCTCCATCGACTTGACATTGAGCGCTCAGTGAGATTTTAGTTGGTAAGACGCGCCTATTGGCAGCTTATGTCTGTCTTCTGTCAGAATAACGGGAGCATACAGTTTTTCATCACTAGCCGTTTTCCTTTGGAGGTGCCAAAGTGCTCATGAGTACTTTACTAGTTTTTTTCAATGGAACTCATAAAACTTCTTTCCCATGTAAAATGTTTACTTGGACATGATATAAGCCGTTTTCCTTTGGAGGTGGCAAAAGAACTAGTACTGCAAAAGTACGAGTAAATAAAAACCATAATCTAGTCTTGCCAACTGCACATGCTCTCAGTTGCGAGTAGATACATTTTATATGGGAAAGCAGTTTGCTGTGTTCCATTGAAAAAAGCTAGCAAAGTACTTGCACTATACTGTAGATGGTAGTACACACAGTTTTCATCTACTCATTAGATGGTAGATCTGCCATATAAGGCATATAGGTATATACAAATATAAAAGAACACACGAAAAACCGCGCTCATAGCCTTTTGGTGTAGTCGCAAATGCTTCGGTCACGACATTTGCAAGTAATATGTACTTGCAAATATTGCTATTCGTGGATTTGTTGCAAATTTATTTGTAAGCTGGGTCTTGTATTTTTGTTCTGTCCCATAAGGTGTTCACACTATTTGTGAACAAAGAAAGAAAACTGCAACTCAAAATAGAAGTGTTTGATTGCCATCGGGATCTGGATCTGGTAAAAGTTACTAGTAATACAAAAATAAAATAATAGGAAATTGTCAAAACTCTTTTTCTAGTACGTGTTTAAGGTTGTTGCAGATCCAGATCCCGATGACAGTAAAATACGCCTAATGATGTCAGGCTCACAGATAGTTGTGACTTTCGCAAACACTTCACCCTTGCGTTTCTCAGAGAATGGTTATATTTGATATTTTCTCAGCATTTTAAGCTAAACCAAATTTCACAAAATTCTACAAATTTAAATTTTCTGTCGAAATTGATGTTTTTTTCAGGAATTTTATAAAATGAATTCAAGAGAAAAAGTTAAAAAAATCCAAAAAAAAATATAAACATGTAAGATTTCTTAATTTTCTACTAAATTGCGTATAACATTTTTCGGAGAAAAGATAGCAGACTCAAGACATTTGTGACCATTCTTTCAGAAATACAAAGGGAATTTATTCTATTTTGAGGTCTAGGCATGCTAAGGTATGCTTCTTCAACTTTTGTTTTTCTCATATCTTATTTTGGCTTTCTCATATTGTAACAAAGCCTTCTAATAGATTGTTTTCATTAAAATATACATAATGTATAAATATATGTAAATAAATAAATAAATAAATATGCCCCAAGCAAATCATAAATAAATAATAAGATCCTTTGCATTTTATTGTTCCCTACTTCTCCCCAGTTTCCGGTATTTTCAAATAACAATAATATACACACATTATGTATGTCATATTTATGTAGATATATAACGAGCGTATTGTTGTTCATTTGGTATCTCGTTTTATGAATATGAATACCCTTATAATATTTTTTTTTACCGATGGAAATAACTAATCTAAATATAAAACGTCCTGGATTTCAATAAAAAGGAAGTAGAATATAATGACATGGGAGATTGGTATTTAAGGCTCAAGTTTTAGTATTTTTATGTAAAAATATTTTAAAAACATTATAATTTTGTTGTTCAATGTTTGTGCATCATTTGTATCCATTTATTTATTCCCTTTTTTTCTTATAACTAAGCATTTGACATTAATTGTTTTTAATTCAAAAAATTAAAATTAAATAACTAAAAGCATTCAACTACCTGTATTTTAATTTTTTCGTGTAGATTTCTGTTTTTTTATCTAGAAAGTTTCAATACAAATTAAACATACATACATATACCTAGGTACTATTACATATACAATATATTTATATATTATATTTATAACAAGTTGATGATTTTTGTTTTCTATATTTTTTTAAAATTATATATTCATAAATTTTAATTTATATTTCTGTTTTTTTATTAGAGAAAGGATTTTTTTTAGAAATTTAGTACCTACAAATATTTTTGCCTTGTCTTCACAAGTTCGTTCGTTTAAGTTTAGGAATTTTGTTTTCTTTTTTTCTTAGTATTTTTGGATATTTAATATATTATTATTTTTTTTTTTAATTTATCTACAATATTTCTATATACTCTTCCGTATGGATGGGATTTTATTATTCAAAAAAGAAAGAATAGAAAAATATAAAAATCAATATCTAAAAGTAATTAAGACCCACTTCGTTGGTCTAATAGATGCTGTTTAGCAATTTTTATTTTAAAATTACATTAGTCAATTAATGTTATATTTTAATAAATTGATTATATGTTTTAAAAGACCGTTGATAAGGATATTCACATCTACATATAACACTGTGCGAAAAAAAATTAATATACTTTTTCCGAGACCTCTAGATCATGTTGTAAGTCTTGTAGAACTAAGTAAAATTTCCATTAGCCCCCAAAATCTCATAAAGGGGCGTAAAAACCCATTTTGGTGGTTTAATGTGAAGAATGGCGCACGACTTTTTTTTCCATTTGATTTTTGATTTTTTTTTTGCCTGCTCTTTTTCTTCAAGAATTTCAAAAATATGTTGAATTTAGCTTCCAAAAAGCGTTTTTAAATTCAAATCGTCCGAAAATTGTGTGATTTATGTGAGTTTTAAGATTTCATTAATTTTTTGTGAGAGCTCTAATGCAAATTAATGACTCCAAAACGGTTTTTAAAATGTATGCAATTATTCATTTTAGTTTACAGTAGTTTTCAAAACCGATCATCAGACTCCTGCAGAGGTTATCATTCTATTATTTTCATTTTTAATTTAAAAACTTTCACTGAGACTTGAACATAGGCGGAGACGAAGAGTTTCAGACTCTAGTGCTGTACGCACCTTAAAACTTACTTTCCACTTGAACTTCGTATTGGTGAAAGTCCTCTAAATTGTAAGTTAAAGTCATATTTTTTGACTGTTTTAGGTTTTTTTTTAAGCAGATTGCCACAGTATTATAAGAAGAATGCACTTTCATTTGACAACATTTCTTAAATTCTTAAAATTTGAATAATTCAGACAAATTTTAATATTTTTTTTTTAAAAAGCTCACATTATTTGAAATTAAAAGAGCTTTCAAAATATTGACAGCAAAAAAAGTTTAAGAATCCGAACATTTATGAAATTGTGCCTTAAATCAACAAAATGAGATAAAGAACTAAAAGTTCGATACTCCATGAATTTCTTTTCGTACATGCAAAGCATGCGATACATGGATGGAAAGGTATATTTTGTATCTTTTTAAAACAGTAAGGAAAACTGAAATCGAGTAAGAAATGGTGAAGTTTCAGGCTACCATACCGAAAAAGTACAAAATAACGTTTTTTGGCCGTTAAATGTGATTTTGGGGGTATATTGATTGTTTCAAGTATATGCCATCTCTTTCAGTTCAAAGTGACCTATAACAGCTGTGTTTAATGAAAAAAACTAGATCAGAACAGCACAAGTATGTGAAAACTGTCAGAACAAGAAAGAACAGAAAAGTGTTGGTTTGTGTTGACGGAATTCACCGTTCTATCAGCAGTGTAATTTCAAATTTTAAAATTTTTCTATTGTTATTTGTTTGCATTCATTTTAAATTAAATAAATTATAAATTCACACTTTTGTTAAGTCCAAAAATACAAAAGAAAAGGATTTCTATGATAAATTTCAGCTTATTATTATCCCAAACAAAAAAATCAGCTGGTACTTTGACATTTCTCACTCACTTGCTTTACCTTAAAAGTAGGCACCGGAAATATTGTTCTAAACTGTTCTGAAAAACGTCATGGAACACAAAATGAAGAATAATTTAGGGCAAGGTTTTTACTCATGGAACACACATCCTGTACTTTTCTGTTCTTTTCTGGAATTTTGTGTTCGGAACAGATTCGTTAAACACACCTAATTTCTACCAGGTGTCAGTTCAAGTATTTTTTTCACTGTCGCACAGTGTTTTCAATAAAAATCAAGCCATTATAAGATTTACTTTCGTATCATTCTAACTATAATTCCATATAGGAATTGAGCTAAATTATTGGTCAGCCAGGAATTATTCTCAAAATTTGAGATCAATCTAAATTCTGGCAGTTTTGAGGATTTTTACCTATTGCAATTGACATTTTTTTGTTTAAGAAGTTTAAAATTTCTTTTAAGGTTCCAAACACAATTTTCAATACGTTAATGTATGCTTAGCATGGTACAGTTTCATAAACCTAAACATTTTAAACCCAACCAACGGCAATGAGTTAATGATAAACATATGATCATACCAATGTCGAAGAAACAGTGGCCAATCGGCGCTGTTGGTAAAAAATAAAAAATATCATAAAAATGAAGAATTAAAAAAGGAAAGCTTTTGAAAAATATCCTTGCTTTTGGCCTCAATAGGCTTTGGCATTATAATCATTATTTAGAAGATTTATTTAAATTCAACGTTTTTAACCTAAGAAGCTTTTGAAAAGTATTCACAAAATCTATTGGTTTAAGTTACAAACATATTCATTAAAGAAGCTTTTACTGGTTCGTATTTTGAATATACGATACAAAAAAAATTACATTATTTTCTGCTGACCAATTACAAAAGCTTAAAAACTTTTTATTACATGCTTAGTAGCTTTTAGCTTAACCACAATTTTTATTAAAGCGTAAAACTTAAAAACAAATATTTATTTTTCGATTTGTATCACAAAATTTTTTTCATTATAATTTTATTTTTTCAAACTTTACTATTTTTCATACTCTTCACGATTTTTGTTATAAATTTATTTTTTTTTTAAATATCAGAGACAAAAATAAATTTTACATTTTTATAAGAATTTGAATTTTAAGTTTGGTTTCATAAATTTAGAACAATATTAAAAAGAGGTATAACTTTCTTTTATTTTTTTTTTGGGGGGTTTTGCTTTTTGGTTTTTCAAGTTTTGTTGTGTTTGTTTTTTTTTTAATCAAATTTTGATGAGCCTTTGTAGCTACTTGCTAAACAATTATTTATAAATGAACAAACACAGTGAATATATTGCTGGGGATATTTTGTATAGATTTTGACATGTTCAGCATCTTCGAAACATATTTTTGAAACATCAACACCACGTTGTTCACGGTATTTAGCAAAGTTTTCAATGTCCTAGAAAAAATAAGGTCAAACTTAGAGTGGTAAATTCTTATATTTTTACACTATTCAGAATAACAAGCATATTTTAAATGTGGTAATGTTTTTACTCATCTTATTAATGAAATAAAATATCTAGTGAATGAATAACCGCCTATAATGATGATTCTTTTGATGATATTTTCCCTGCATAGGTATATTATTTGTGGACTATGAGTACCCCAGAGTTTATCTGTGACATAAACGCAAAGAAAATAAATTGCATTACTTGGTCGCACAAACCTACTTGCTCCTAAAGTTAACACTTAGGAACTTTTTAAATATGCAAGTATTTATAGAAAAAATATTTTAAAAAAAAACTATTATTTCGTTCTTTTGATTGTAAACAGCTCGTAAAGTAGCTTAGAGCACAAAAACAAGTATGTCATTTGATTGCTTAAAAAAATATGTATATATACAATAAAAAGAAGTTTTCTTAAAAATCAATTTTATAGATACAAATTTGGTAACCAATATTTTATTTTTATATTATTATATTTTTTTTTTAATTTAAAATTATTTATTTCCAAAATTTTGATATATATAATTTATGCTTTAAAGGACCTTTGGCATACAAATTTTAATTAAAATCGGTTAAGCCGTTAGAGAGAAAATCTAAAAAAGCATTTATATGACAGGAACCATTAATAACAGTTTAGGTATTTTTATTTGCAAAGATCTCAATTTACCTACAATAAATATACTGGTATATTTTTATAAAAATCGTTAAAATACTTAGTTTTTGAGATAAATAAGTTTTTCCTTAAGGTTTACATTCATTCAACGGTTGCACAGCAAGTACCGTTATTTTTGGAGCTAAAACAAAAGTTTCTATCTCCCCTCTAGGCAACTACAAAAAAAACCTTAAGTTCAAAATTTGAAGAAAACCGCTCCAGTGGTTTAGGCTGAATGTCGAGACACAGACAGAAAGAATTGTGCCACCCACTTTTTTCGTGTTCTCTATCAGTTTTTTTTCACGGATCCTATAGTACCTACACCCAGCGACAAAAAATTGTTCACAGTAGATTTGGTCTATAAAATATGGTTTATTTGTTTACAAAATTCTGTTCAAAATTCTGCACGTTAAAACTCTGCTTTCGAAATTCTGTTTTACAAAGTTCTGCCCAAAAAAGATTTGGCAATTGTTAAAAATCGCGCTCTCTTTAGATTTCAACGAAATCTTAATGAAATCCTAATCCACCGATTTGAAATCTCAACAAATTTAAGCTGAAATCTTATAGTGGTGTGATAATGGTAGGTATTAACCGTTTTCCTTTGGATGTGGCAAAGTACTTATAAACATAAAAATTGTAAATATTGTAATGTTAAAAGGATTTTTGCAAAACGAAACATAGTCTTGCTTTTATTGAGTTTTGCAAAAACTTCTAATTTCCATATAAAATTAATAAATACAAAAATCAATAAATGTAAAAAAAAAATAATTTGGTGGCGCAACAGCTCATGGAGTCAAAGTTTTTTGTCGATATTTTCAGTAGATTTCAGGACTAGCTGATTATTTTTTTTGTAGAACTTAAAAGTATTATCTAGAATAAAAGTTGGTGTTGGAATATCATTCAACACTAATTTTAATAGTAACTGAATGTTCACGAATTTCATTTAATTTTAAAAACATTTATACAGTATTTACAGCTTTTAGTTTGCTTTAATGAATAAAAACTATCTATAAATAAAAATAAATTTGGTGGCACAACAGCTCGTGAAGAACCAAGGCCTAGTGACTTACAACTCTCAACCATTCCTGTGTGCGTATTTTTGGCAGGAATGGAGGGGACCTACAATTTTTTTGCCGAGTCCGAACGGCTAGATGAGAAAGCACTAATTCATGACAAGTATACTCTTGGAGGATTTGTCAATTCCTCGCAAGAGGCAGTACCTCGCGAAAAAAACATTTCTGTTTTTAGGTGGCAGCGGCTGGGAATCGAACCCAGACCTTTGGCATGACAGTCCTACCTAATAAAAACTATCTATCTACCTAAAAAAAGAACACGAATATTTTATCAGTTTCTCGACATCATTCATCTTTTAGCTAGGGTTATATTTTTTGGGGATTTCTTCGAACTACGAAAACGCTTGAGAACTGTCTTTAGTTGTACCCGATACATATGCGCAGTCATAGAATTTTTCAGGAGAGGCAAATATTCAATTTTTTCAGAATCGGGGGACGATCATGAAAACCGACAGAAAAAAAGATGAGGCTTTGTCAAAAGTATACATAATTTGCTAGCGTGGTATTTTTCAGAGCAAGGGGACAAATGTCCCCCTTATCCCTACCTCCCTTCAGGCGCCTATTCCTCGAAAGAAAACCCGGTTAGCATATTACTTACACGTAACTTTCCTATCCCGATTATCGAATATATCTCTTCGTACTTATCTTTAATTCAACCTTATCGAAAAAAAAACTAAGTTTAGAATTTTCTGCTTTATGCCAGGTGTTGAAAGTTGAACGTTCTTTTGGAACAGACATACACAAACTTTAGAACAGGTACGGTGAAAGTAGAAAAAAAAATCGACGATGCGGTTTAAGATTTTCCATAATTTTTTACACTTTTGCCGAAATTTTGAAGAAAGACTGAAAACTCAATGTACGCATATGCATTTTGTATTCAAGTGTTGCTTAACACAATGTTAACGTTTACTGACAAATTAAATTTTAAATACATTTTCTATTAACTATTTCTAATTTCGTGAACTTTTCTTTAATAAAAATGTTTATTTTTATGTGGGCTCTCTGTCTTGTTTATTTTTCAACTGCGACGTTTCGAACGTGTTAAAGTTCTTCTTCACGCGATTGGGTATTGATTAAGAGATTTGAAGACAATTAAGCTGATAAACAAACCAAAACCAATTTTAATATTTTTATTAAATACCCAATTATTGCTTGAAGAAGAACGTAAACACGTTCGAAAATAGCCCACATAAAAATAAACATTTTTTTATAAACATTTAAATTAAAATATTTTAAAAAAACGCCACTTATTTTTATGCATAAAGTGAAGTGCAAAAACTCAGTGACTTTTGTTCAGTCTTGCAAAAACGCTCAGTTTTCAAAAAAATTTTGAACTAAATCTGTATCGTTTTCTTATTATTTTATTTTCCACATTGTGCGCCTCTTGAAGCCAAGATTTTGATACCCACATCTCATTTTGGGATTTTTGAAAAAAAAACCGTTCTCATTTATTAAACTCGATTCTAGGTGTTAAAGACTACACCATATTGGAAAAGGAGTTCTTAAAAGTTTTCCGCGGTAGCTTAAGTATTTATTATTAGTCTTAGAAAAAAATCTTTGCTACAAATTACTAGCAAATTAAATTCTCTGCAGTTTGTGTAATGTAACAACACTTCTTACCCTTAAACTATAAATAAAAAGTTATAATCAAAAAACACGCGGCTATTTCCAATGTTTACATTTGGTTATAACTTTTTTACTAACAGCTTTAGGTGTGGTAACATAAATTTAAGAAAATTGAATATGGTACAAATTTTAAACAATGTTTTTTTCTAAGACTAAAGCTAAGTATACACGATTGGAAGATCTTTCAATATTGACATATTTTTCGCAAAAAAATTTAACCAATTTTCTATAAACCGTTCAACCGCAAATTCAATTCAATCTGCCAAAATTGATATTGGCTGATCGGCCGAATGCTTGCAATTGTGTGAACATGTGTAAAGACACAATTATTCTACTTGACAGATAATTGGACGATTGACCAACTAATTGGATATTGGAAGATGTTCGTGCGAAGAACATCATCTAATTTTTAACTGTCAGATAAATTTTGTTTGTCGTTGAGGATAGACTAATTAGCTATTTACACGATTGGAAGATCTTTCAATATTGGCAGACCTGTCAGAAGTCTTCCAATCGTGTAAATAGCTAATTATTAATTGGAAAACACACATTTTTAACCAATTTTCTACCAAAAACTTGGCTGACTTTTGGATAAAATTAACCAACCGTGTATAAACGGACAAATTTCACTTGATAAACAATTTTCAATTGAAAGCTTATTAAAAGCAATTGAAAGACTACTGATAGGCCTGCCAGTATTGAAAGATCTTCCAATCGTGTATTCTTAGCTTAGTAATGCTTTACCTTGGAAAACTTTTTAAAAACTCGAAACAAACAAAAAAGGATTTACCCCTAAATCCTTTTCAAGGAATTTTTTAATGCAATTAAGCCACTATTGTTTTACGGTCTGCTAAGCTGTGTCCTGTGTTGCACCAGCAAGCCTGCTAAAAGTGACGTTCATATAATTAACTACAAGTAGAGAATTGTGGTGAAACGTTCAAATTTATCAATTAAAATTGCTACAGCTGGACGAATATCAGCTCCATGATGGCCAACAAGTAGTGAGTTTTTACTATTTCAACGATCAATAATAATTGATAACAGCTAAGTTACTTACTAATCAGAAGTGATTTGTATTGAGAGTTAAAAATTGACAGTTAAAAAATGGAAATCATTCCTCATTATGTCCATATGGGTTTTGATACTTACCTCATATGGTATAACAACATCTCCTTTTGAATACATGAATAGTTGAGGAAATTGATTTGGTTCATTTTTCAAATCATTGAAAGGATTTGTTTGCGAGGGCTCAGTTTTCACAAAAAGGCTTTTAAATGCTGTATACGTTTCCTACAGAATTAAAAAAAATGTATATATTAATTTTAAATTTGTAAATCATTTACTAATGAAAACAAATGACTTACCTCAACAAACCACATGAAACTCAATGTTAAGGTAATGAAAACTGCAGCAAGACAATTGCATTTCCTTTTCTCTCTACCATAGATGGCTGTTACTGCTCGAAATAGACCCAACATACGTCGTTCTCCAGGTGCAGAATCAAAAATCATTCCACGTATCTGGATCGGATTTTTGTTGTTTCTAATTGCTAAAGATATGTGCTGGTACAAATAGGCTCCACCATTTGAAAATATGTGAAATATTAATGGATGCGAATCGAAATTCATATCATGGATTAGTTTGAGAATTTTTTCGCCAATTGGTTTCATTGCGGTCCGTTTCCAGAAGAGTGTTTCCACAGGTGCTGTATAACGGACTGTAATTAAGCTTTAATGCAAAAAAAAAATATTTAAAAATACCTATAAAAATACATACATACATACATACATAACACAACGTACGTACGTTTAAAATTTTTTTATGATTTTACTAAGATTTTCGTAATTTAAAACGCAATTTTAAAAAAGACTATTTTTTAAAAAAATGTTCGGACCTGTGCAACAACCACGACCATTGATATTGTGAAGAGGACAGTCTAGGCTTACATTTGATACCCTATTTATAGGCTTATATTAATGGTACACTTAGGCAAAATCTAATCTAAAAAATCAATTTAAAAAGTGCATTTTCTAACAATTGCTATCAGAGAAAAGCTGTCCAACCAGTAGTTTTGTAAATGTTTGGACTAAAGCTATCCAGTTGGCATACTCTTTTTGCGTGGATCCAATAAAAGAGTAGACTATCAATAACGTATTATTTTAAATTAAGTGATACTTAATAACAAAATAGCTCAAAACCTTAAAAAGTATTTTTTGTAACAAATCGCGGGAGCCAATTAACTGAATTGAAACTCAAAATCATAAAAACCGTGACGACTTCATTAGAAAAAAAATAAAATTACCTCATAAGTTTTTGACTTAAAATGTCTTGACGAACCCATGATTTTCGTGTGCGATGGTAACTAGTGCGTGGGGCACCCAGCAGATGCTCAACTCAATTAAAATTTTCCAAGTAGTCTTTTAAGCTCAATATCATACTAAATAATCGTACTTTTTATAATGTTGAGCTATATTATAGATAAAATGAGAGGATAATCCCCATATTGAAATACTAAGCTAGAGCTGAAATAATAGAGAATGTCGTGTATGATTTTTTGAACAAATACGACCTCATGCAAAACATAAAATAAATAAAACTTTGTAATGAAGCCGAAAGAAGTCAATACCCAATTTTCGAGACAGTAAATTTTCAAAAAAAAAAAAAAAATAATTACAACGCTGCCTAAAACATTCCGGGTTTTTCGGCCATCTGTTTCTCATCAAGTTTAACGTATCTGTAATCTCGTAAAAAAAAAAATTCTCAAAAACAATCTACCGGTCTTTTGCACTTTAGATGTAGAAAAGGCATTTGTCGCATATGGCATGAAGGTTTTCTCTACAAACTGTCAAGCTCTTTGGCGGACCAGTTTCCTGTACCACAAAACAACAAGTGTGGGTTAACAAGCATACTTTAACAATTGACAATATTTTCTGTATCACAAAAACATAAGTTCACAACTATCTTAACAATAAGTAACATGTGGAAAATTTAATGAATTGTCGTGCTCTGTACCACAAAACGACAATTGTTAAAAATAAATAAGAGGGCTTTACAGCAAAGCAACCAATTTAATTTTCTAACAAGTAATTTATAAATATCCAGAGTTAACAAGATAGTTAATTTCTGTACCACAAAACTTTTTGCTTCAATAGATTACAAGTTAAATTTCCCTTAAAACTTTTAAGATGAGCTATTTAAGAAAAAAAGGGCTGAAGCAATGATATTTAACGTGTGATTGGTGGTTTTTACTTGTGATATATGCACCTTATCTACCTACTATAACTATTATATCTATAAGGCAACTTTTTGATTCGCCCAACAAAAAATATTCGAGATAAAGTGGGTGAAACAATTCTGTGTCTGTCTATAACTCAACCTACAGCCTTATTTGCTGTAGCGATTTCTTGAAATTTTGAACAAAGTTTTTTTTTAATTCCGTAGAGGAAAATTTTTGTTTAGCTCTAAAAATAATGGTACCTATCTTTTTGCCATATAACCGTTAAAGTATATAGCAAAAAGATAGGTTAGGCTTATTTATCTTAAAAATTGTCCTAACGATTTTGGCGAAAAAAAAAAATGTATGTATTATTGAAGATATGATATACCTACTTTTTGGTTAAACAAACATTTTACCAACACCTGTTATCAACATTATGCCATTGCCATATAACTTTTTTTTTAATTTTCAATTTTCACCTGAACGACTCAACAGATTTCAAACAAAATCTGTTACAAAAGCTCCCTTAAAATATTCAAATATTGCATATAAAAATTTTGAAAATTATAAAAAAATAAAAAAAATTGTTTTTTTTTGAAAATTAAATTTTGTATTAGCTGCTAGATTAATTTATTAATAAATATGCGAAATTGGCATACCTACTTTATTTATTTATTTAATTGTTACCTACATTTTATATACATATACAAAAAAATGTTTTTAAGAAAAACATTTAACTTTTTTTTGTTTTTGCATATTATATGTATATTCATATTTTTTTTAAGTAAACAAATGACTTAATTGTTTTTGAACTCAAAGCTATTTAACGAGTTCTTTTGCAATGCTTTTTCTATATTTATTTCTATAGCTACTTGCGTATTTTTGAAGTTCTTAAGTTCCGAGCTGCTTGAACTTAATGAAAGTGCCTGCGATGCAGTCCTGCATTTTTTAAATTAACGCGGAGTTTAATTACAATTTCAAAAACGTCTATTTTTATTTTATTTTTCCAGATCTTATATTTTCGAACTATATTTAAACCCTACATTAATTTAAAATAAAATGCACGACTGGATCGCACGCACTTGCTCTTTTGTTCAAGCTGCTTGGAATTAAGAACTTTTAAAATATGAAAGTAATTATAAAAAAAATATAAAAATGTAAAGAAAGCATTTAAATCGTTCTTTTAATTGTTTAAACAACCAGTTAAAACACTTAGAGCTCAAAAACAAGTATGCAATTTGATTACTTGAAAAAATATGAATATTTGCAAAAAAAAAAATTAAAAATCGTTGGAGTGCTTTCCCTAAAAAATAATTTTTTATATATAAAATTTTGAGTATGTATTAAAATACATTTTTAAACATAGTTTCAAAAAAATTAATTAACTCATTTTTGAAATATTGAATTTTCAAAATAAAATTTTTAATATTTTTTTAAAAATCCAAAATTTATTTTTTTTTTTTAATTTTGATATTATTAACATTTCAGAAGAGCTTTTGTATAAAGGCTTTGATTGAAATCGTTTAAGCCGTTAGTGAGAAAATCGAAAAATAAAAACCGTTATATGGCAGAGTTAATAACGGTTTTTGTTAAGTTTTTTCTTGTCAAAAAGTCCACTGTACCTACAGTATTACGCTGAGTTTTTTTCATCAAAATCGTTAGAGATCTTTACGCTGAGGGAAAAAAGCACTTGCGTTAGGTTTTCCATCAGAAAAATGGTTTCAAATTTTGAACAGCTGTTTAAAAAGTGGTATGTTACAAAATGATATTCGCGTTTTAGAGTATGACAGTCTTCATAACCTCGATTAAGCTCGATTGAGAACTTTTGGGATATTTTCAAAAGGCGAGTGAGAAAGAGAGCTCACATTTTGATAAGTTCTCTTTTTGCTACTTTGTAAAATGAGTGCTCCTATTTGCGACTAACTGATTGCAACAAAGCCTTGTCGATGTCAAGCTATTATTCAAAAATAATGGTTATACTAGACAAAATATTAACCTTAAATACTAAACAACAAAAATCCCGTTAATTTCACAAAGCCGAAATTCTGAATTTATTCCTAATTTTGGTTATTTTTTATTTTCTATAAATAATGCTATTCTTTTTATTTAAATGATTAATTGTTTGGTAAAAACGTAAACATATAAATAATAAACAGTTGAAATTTTTTCACATTTTACAAGTAAAACACCAAGTAACGAAGTTGGCCAAAACATCCGCAACGTTTTTGGCAGCAGTAAGAACATAAGGTACAATATTTTTATAATTTCTAATGAGCTTAGAATAAAATTTCGAACAAAATCGATGTAGCTGTTATTGAGAAAGTCCAAATAAAAATATAGTTCTATGACAGGTGCCGCTAATAACTGTCTTTGACAAAACCCTTTAAAAGATGTAAACCGTTCAGTCTCAGTTAAAATCATTCCCATTTTTGAGAAATTTTTTAAAAGGCTCTTTCTTCATGTATATTATGGCTGGTAAAGGTTTTTTTTTGAAACTAATAAAATATCAATTCAATAACCTAAAAGTTCCAAGTTTAAATAAAATTGCTTCACGATTTATGGTCAGATATAGACAAGCACACATAATACACATCGAAGATAGAGGAATAAACAGAACTACGGGACCCTCTTCTCTATCAACGCCATCGTTATGATAAGTTATTGATATTTTCACAAATGCATAACTTGCAGTATTACAGGTGAATAATTTTGTAAAGAAGTTATTTCTGTAACTAGGTCTTGTAAAGTTTAGATTTTGATGAATAGACCATGAACATAAATTGTGGTACAAAAATCATTTCGAATCTGAAGCATATTTTAATCTTGGAAATAATCTTAAGAACAGCTACCAAACCAAAGACCAAAGAATAGCAATTTCCGAATCATTTTACTCAATGTAAAATCCTGGTTAACCCCAATTATTATTATCTTCTAGTCCCAACCAATTTTGTTGTGGTTGCCTTGCGGTTTCTGTACTTTCATATTGTTAACCCCCATTGGTAGAGAAAAGGTTTATCCTATTCAATTTACAGAGTTGGTGTGGTAGGTATATTTATGGATTAAAAGAAAATACAACACAGACTATACAAAAATCGATAACAACCAATTAGCGATAACACATTTTGCATTCTAGTTAACCTTCATGTACCTTTGTATGTACATTTTATATAGGCACCTCTACTTAAGTTTCATAAAAAAAAACTGCGAATGACTAATCAAGTGTTATCGCCGCACAATTAAACTTAACACACTTGCTGCACATTAATTGAAAAAAAAAATCGATTAACCTTACCCTCGATCTTCATAGATTTTAGAATATTTCATCAAATAGCGATCCTGACATCCAGCCCAACCAAGCAGCATTACAATAGGAACATTTGTCTCCTTATAGACGAACACAAAATCCGATTCAGCCGATTCAATTTCCTTCTTAAAATGTGGAGTCGGAAATTTGATGAAGTATTCCAGTGAATCTTCATGGTGCAGGCTTGATGATGATTGGTCATGCTGTTGTTGTTGCTGCTGCTGCTGGGAACTTTGCCGATGCACCATAGCCCCAGAAGTTCCTCCTCCATTGTTGTTACCGCCATTGCCGCTGCCAGTACCACTCCCAGATCTTGATGGTGAGCCACTCGAAGAGGTTCCTCCCTTCTGATAGTAGCCCGTTGACGATTGAGCTGTTCGTCGGGGATTTGTTGCCGAGGAACCGTAGGGACTGCTGTGATCCATGTATGATGAGTTGCCGTGAGAGGTCATAACTTTTTCTATTTAGGTAACAAGATTTGAGTTGTTTTTTTTTTTGTATTTTAAGGGAATTATTGAATTTTCAAGGATCACAGAGCGAGAGAGGTTAATTGATTTTTTGTGCTTTGACAACCGGTACGGAATTTTCTGTATGAGATTTCAAGGATATGCACACCAATAAAGGATTGATTTTTTCTGCTAGTTTTTGTTCGTTTTATTTGAATCTTCTTTCTCACTGTCAAAGGACGAAAGTTCCGAAAAAATTAGGAGACACAAATATTTTAGAAAATTTATTTATTTTTTTAAGTCCTTTTTTATTCAGTTAGGCGGCAGGTGTTCGATGCGGCGATGGCGGTAGACTTATCCATTGCGGGACAAATGAACGAGTGAGAGCAGATAAGCTTGAATAATTTTTTGTATCCAGGTGTCAAGTGGATTTTCACCAGAATTTTCTTCGATTTCATTATGTCCTGGTTATTCGCAGACATGCGTAGAAAGAAAAAGGATTTCCTTTTACTTTTTTATTATTTAGTTTATGGGTGGTAAACACATAAAAAATTTGGTACGTAGAGAGGAAAATTGGACGTGGAAATTACAACAGAACAAATTGAGTGTGTGACATTGGTGAAAAAATAAAAATGAAAAGAGAATATAAATCAAAATAATGAAATAAAGGAAGTTACAAAAGATAGGGGAAAATTCAATTTTCGTTGTCTTAGGTTATGTAAACTAAGTAACGGAAATGTTTAATTAATTTATTAGAAATTGCAATAGACTAGGGCGTATGAGTATTTTTTGTTTGTAAATCATATATAATGTGTTTTATAGACTGAGAGATAGCGTTGTTAATTTGTCAGATTATTTCTATTCCAGCAGACTTTTGAAGAAATGACAGAATGTAATAGTCTAAGAGCAGAAAGCAAATTTTGGATGTATAGCCAAAATCTGGGTTTGAAGGCTTATAGGTGCATGTTTCGTGATATCAGCCTTTGGGAGGAGTGAGGGGTTAAAAAGTGCCAGTTCCCTTACTTAATTGTCAGGGATCAAATCACTTTTTTTAATTAAAAAAAAATATTGTATATGATGCTCTGTCATTTTTCCTGAGCATAATCACCCCATCCTTATTGAAACAAAAAAAAATTAACAAAGTAAAGTCTCCAAAAAAAGCCGGTTGCTTAAAAAGCTGAAATCATGACTTTTATTGATCGTATCTGATCGTATCATCAAGATAAAAGTCTTTAAACTTCGGGAAAATGACAACAGCATAATTTCTTTCTTTTTAAAAGTAAATTGAAGTTTTTATGACGCTAACACGTAGAAAGAAAACCAAGCGGGTTTTAACCTCCCACTCCTTCCAAATCACCTATAAATCATTACACCTAGATTTTGGTCCCAAAATTTGCTGTAGACTTCTTGGTCGATATGGAATGTAACTCGGTTCGGTACCCATATCTGGGCTTGTCTCTGACACTTGGCTGTGGAGATATGTATCTCTTAAGCTTTGAAGTTTTAAGGCGCCAGTTATAAGCTGTCAATAAAACACATAATTGAAAATTAAGTGATTGGTTTCGAAGCGTCTTAATTATTATTTCTAGTCAAAACAAAATTTCGTTTTGGCTCAACCTTTCACATAAAATGAGCTTTATTATTTCAAGGATTGAACTAATTTACCAATCATCGGAATATTCAAAGTCTTTTTGTGTGGAAAGTTGGGCCATTTGAATAATAAAATGGAATTCTAAGATACAGTTGCGGGACATTGATGTTTGAATTCAGTGATATTTTTTGAGCGAAAATATATTAAAATGTCATATAAGGATAAACAAGGTTTTGACAGAAAGCCGACGATATGTACAATTAAAAATTCATCTTCAAGTGACGATTGATTTCCTTGAATTCGAAAAAAAAACCATTGAATTCGATGGAAATGTTTTGACATACATACTTTTTGATGTTTTATGTTTGTGATTTTATAATTAAATAAATAAATTTGGTGGCGCAACACCTCATGGAGAACCAGTGCCTAGTGACTTACAACTCTCAACCATTCCAGTGTGCGTGTTGTTGTCAGGAATGGACCTACAATTTTTGCCGCACTCAAACGGCTAGATGAGAATCACATACATATTCAAGATAATATACTCTTGGAGGATTTGTCACTTCCTCGCCAGAGGCAATACCTCGGAAAAAAATTTGTTATTAGGTGGCAGTGGCTGGGAATCGAAGTCAGACCTTCAGCATTATAGTCCAACGCACTAACCATCATGCCACGAGTTACTAAGTAATTTTATAATAATATAGTTATATCATAATATTTCTACATGTAGGTACTTGATACTCGTATTTTTTAATGTTAATGTATTTTTTTACAGACATGTACATACATTCTGGCAAATTTAATCTTGAGTTAACAACTAATAAGTTACATACATAATGTAATTATGTATATACCTACTTTTTAATTTTGACAGTTTGAATATTTGCGAAATTTTCTAAATCGTTTAAAATATATAACCCTATCCTGCTGTACGATTGGATTTGGTCCATTCAATTTAGATATTTCAAATAGGTTACTCAAATCTCTTATATTTCAAGTGAACGAGCAATTTCATTTTATCGTAATTTAAAGGCATTTTATTTAATTTAAAAAATCGTTTCCCTTCGACACGGATAGTAGAATAAAAATTTTGACACGAAAGAGTCCTAGTAGAGATTTTTTTTGTTAAGAATTCCACTGATTTCCAAATACAGAGCTTCATATATTTATTTATATTGACGACACATAAAACTAACATAAATCAGTCACATGACAAAGATTACGATGTAAATTCCCGTTTTGATTTCATTCTCTGCTGTTTAATTTATAAGTTTAAATTATTCGCAACGTTTCCGATCAGTTCATTCGATTCATGCTGAATTCCGATAAAAACTTTTATGTTACTTTTCATGCTATAAAATCAAAAATTATTATTATCAATTGCATACAATTTTTTCATCTATCCATATATCATTTATTTAGTATATATTTTTTTTATTTCAAATTTAAAGACACATTTATAAAATCTCTATTAATACATATAATAATATCGGTAAAACATATTTTTTTTAAAACTTAATTTCTTATTTTTATTTTTATTAATTTTATTTGTTATTTGAGAGATAAATAAACTTTTATTGTTCAAAGATTTAAATTATTATGAAAGCATTAAAAAAACATTTATTATAATATAAACACAAACAAATTAAAATTGATATTATTTTCCCGTTATTTTTTGACAAAAGCAGCCATAACAAAAAATTTACTTATTCTTCGGAATGCGATTCGGAATGAACAACATAATAAAATGTATACTTTGTTTAAAGTTTTATTTATTAGCATTTAAATTTGGTATTTAATTCTTAGAACTAGAAAAAAATGTAAAATCAAAATATTTGTTTGATGAAATGAGTAGGTATAGATAAAAATTGTCTCAGTTCTTTTTTTTGTAAAAAAAAAAATAAATTATCAAAACCAACATAGTCCAGTAACCTTGTAGTTTCATAGGAGGAAGACCTTGCGTCAGATCCGGCAGTTCTGGTTTTTTGCTGAGGTTTGTGGTGTTTTTGACCTCGAGTGCCGAACGCATCATGGTAAAAAATTTAAAAAAAAACACGAGATTTTCGCGCTTCTTTCAGTAATCGTCGATTTTATACCTTTTTAAAATCGTCTCTCTGGACCCAAAAGTTTCTGAGAGGCAGCCTTTCAAAATAAATTAATAATAAATTTGTAACAACAAGTAGTAAAATTATTAAAAGTATAGATGAAAATTAGATTGTTCTTAGCATTAGATAGTGCAAGACTCTAGTGTAACCTACAAAGAAGAAACTAATAGTATGGGATGAAGGTGCATACCTTCGATTTCAAGCGGGAGGGCGAATTATCAATAAAAGTTACTTAAAACATAAGAACAAATATTGAAGAACAGTGGTAATATCTGGAGAAAAATCTTTTTGCTCCTTTTAGGTCAGAAATCCATTCTTCAATATTCTTTTAAAATATTGTTATTTTAACTTAATAGATTTAAAAAAATAATTTTCAAATACAAAATTTTGATAAAACAATTTTTTTTTAAATATATTTTTTTCTTTTCACTTTTGCACTTTTTTTGATTAAAATATTTAATGATCTTAATAATTTTAGGTCAAATATCCAAAACCAGATGCAAAACGGTCTTCTGGTTTTTGAGAAAATTGAAAATAACGTCAGCATTCTCAATGCAGTTAATTTTTTATTATACTGTCTGTTACTATACTACTTGTTATTATAAATTTACTATTGTTTTCTTTTGAACTGCTGTATTTTGGAAACTATTGGGTCTAGAGAAACAATTTTAGACTCAAATTGAAGCAAATTCAGTCGTTAAATTAATCGTAATACGCATTTGCAGTCCTTGAGGGAGGAAATACTCAATAATTTTTGAATTTTTACCATGGTGTGTTCTGAGCTCGAGGTCAAAAACTTGGATTATTTACTAGGCCAACATCCCAAAAACTTAGCAAAAAATCAGAACTACTGGATCTGACGCAAGGAACTACTGGACTACCAACAAAACACAAAAAATGAGATAAATTAATGTAAAATAAAAAATATTATAAAAATTTAGCAAACAAAAAACCAAAACAAAAAAATTTTTGATTTAAAACAATTAAAAATCAGTCCGCAAGCGTTTTGACAAAATTTGCCATAGACAATGAAATAAAATAAGAAAATAAACAATAATAACAAAAAACTAAATGTGTTAGACAACTACGGCACCAGCCTCTGATCGACTGGTTGGAAGATCTGGACAATTTTTCCACGTATCCGATAGTGGATCGTAGCACTCGACGGCACTGATTGTAACCTGAGCGCGATAAAAATTCACTTCGCATGGCTGCAACATAAAAAAACAGCAAAGATTTTAATGAAGTTTTAAACAAAGTGGGGCATATTCATATATGTGTCTAAGCTTTTGCTTCACAAATCTTGAGTTTACCTGATGAAGTTTCCATATGATAAACTCCATATTTGCTAGCAACAGCTTCAAAAAAATCTATAAATATGTCCCATTGAATACTAGATTATAGCCTACCTGATCTCCACCAGCAACATAAAGCAACCCATCAGCGGCGGCAACTGCAGGGATAGCTCTACTCACAGACATAGGACTAACTGTAACCCATTTATCTTCATCGAAGCTATAACGTTCCACCGAACTCAAAACATCTTGATGGCTACTATTGCCACCAACCACATAAAGATAACGATCCAAAATGGCCACACCCATTTGACATCTGGCCATTTGCATTCGAGCCAGTGGAGTCCACTCTCTAGTCACTGGATTATAGCTTGAAAAAAAGAAGGTTTTCATTTTAATTAAAACAAAATATTAGAAAACTTTCTTTTTTTCACCTGATTAAATCGGGCAAATGTCGCGTTGTCGTAGTGCATCCGCCAACTATGTAAATCAATCCCTCGAAACTAACTACACCCATACTGAATCGAGCCTCCGGCATATCGCCCATCATTGTCCAAGTGTCACTTTCGGGATCATAGCACTCCATCGATCCACCAATGTCATCTCCAATCCAGCCACCCACCGCCAGCAACTTCTGTCCGAGCGTACACAGACCAAATTCACATCGTGGTACTATCATCGGTGCTATTGGACTCCAATGGTCATTCTGTGGATCGTATACTTCACCATTTGCCAAAATCTGGCTACCGCGCTCGCCTCCAATAACATATATCTTTCCATTCAAAGCAGCCACTCCAGGTAGAATTCGTCCGATCTCCATCGGAGCCGTTTCACTCCATTCGCGACGGAATATGTCAAACTTGGCAACAGTTTCAAATATACAGTCAGCTGGATTCCATGTTCGTGGGGTCTCCCGGCGAGAACCACCTATGATGTAGATATTCTTCTTGGCAAGAAGTCTAGGACAGACCCGTAAGGGAACCAATTGTCCCCGTTTCGAAGCAATGTCACGGCAAATCGATCGCAGAGCCACCTTCATTGACATGTCACGGCAATCTTTGAGTGCTTGATCGATAACTTTCACTGGCACCAACGCCAAACGGACATGGGAGAGTATATCGAACACATAACACCGTCGCTGTAAGACATCGTGTTTTATCCAACGAAGGGCAGCTTGGAATACTTGCGATTCACTATCAACACGCAGCATTTCAGAAGTAAGAAGCTGTGATAGAAGTGTTTGCGGAGTGTCGAGGAATTCATCCTCAACGGAAATCTTAAATTATAAATTGTAATAAACATTTTTTGTATTTCTTTGTAAATAAAATGCATTTTTTTTCTAAAGCTAATTTTAAACTGGGATTCATATTTTTTGATAAACGTTTTAAAAGAGAAGAAAAGAATATCTTATTTGAGCGTTTGGCATGAAATAAGATTAGCATAACAGCACAGATAGTAGAGTTACATAGATATCGCATCTAGTACAAATGAAAAATTACTGTTTTTTTATCAATCACCCATATTCTGTAACTCGTTTGGATGACTCGTATTCGAGTACAGTTGTATGTTGACACTCCAGGTGTCGAACATTTGACTTCACTCGTATTAGTATAGAGAAACGCACAAAATCGCATACGACGACTTTTCATATTTTATCATATTCCAAATCTCATATTAATTTGAGTTGAAGTCGAATTTGTGTCATTTATTCATCGTGTAAAGTTTTAAGTGGACAAAAATAAATGTTTTTTATTTGTTTAATATAACTTATTCACTTTTATACCAAACATAATTGTCATGGCATGATCCCGCGTATCTCGCACTCTAATTGCACTCAAAAGACTGCTTGATGTAAAAGTTTTAAAAGCAGTCCATATTTTAACTGCAACCAAAAGACTTCAAGAGTGCATTCTTTTTAAATAAATTTAAAAGACTTCAACGCATTAAAAAAGTCTTGAGAAATGTAATTCTTTTGGAGTGGTATGAACGTTCACTCAGCTCTCCGACTATGACCAACATCGGAACATCGGGTGAATCCATTGGATTTTAGTTAGTTAGGGAGTTTTCATAGAACGACAACGATATATGAACCCAATCATAAAAATAAAGTTTTCATTACACAAAAGATAGATCCGCTTACAAATTAATTTCACTTTTCATTTTGCTATCACAAAACACTATTATGCGTATTTAAAGAACCAAAACACAAGTTCTTGAAAAAAGAGAAGTCGCAAAAATTCTAGAGAAAGAGAAATAAACCAATTTTCATTTGAGGAGTGAGTATATTCGCATGTGGTATATGTTTATATATTGATGGAATAATTACAGTTATTGGTTAGTTTTTTTTGCCAAATAGTACATTTATGATTTGTCTAAAAGAATAATATAGAATTGAAGTTGTTGTTACTTCAATTTTACCGTAAAAATAATTTTGAAATTATTTTGATGATTTTGTGAAAATGCCTGAAAGGTCACTAAATAGTCACAAAAGGTCAGGTAATTTGGCAGGCATAGATTTTTTCAGCACTTTATATAATTTTTTCAAAGGTCACAGTATGAATTACAACAATAATTTATAAAATGACAATGAAAATTACTTTGGAAATTCAATAAAAAAATCTACGTGTGGACAATTAATGGAACAAGTACCTTTAATGACCATTAAATGACCTTTGTTATGATATACTTATTTATCTCGAAATGACCTTGAAAAAAAAAACTTTAAAAGCTAATTTAAACAAGTCTATGACTAATTATTGAAACCTTTTATTACCATCTAGGGGCCTTTTGATATGGGTACAAAAATTGGAATCTCGCAATCAAAAATCCCGCTAATAATGCGGCCGGAAAGTAGGCACTCAGTTTTTTTTTTTTTTTTTGCAGAACTGAGAAAATCACGTATTATTTAATTCGCATTGCAACAAATTCATTTTTTAATCAAAATCTCTAATATTAAAACCTCGTAGAATTTTAATTTAATAGATATTGGTTGATATTAGCGAGATAAATAAAAAAGAGCATATATATACAAAAGATTACCTTTTAGGAATAATACTGACCAATTGAATCGCATACATTTTTTTTTAATACTCCACATGACATATGTATGGTTTGCTAAGATCATCAAGTCAAGGCGATCAACAAGCAAGCATTATGAAGCAATTTTAAGCCTCGAGCAATCCGAAATGGTAGCCGGCTTATTTTTTGATTGCAATACTACCGCATTTCGCTTCGATTTCCCAAAGCTGTAATTGCTTACGCTTTTCCACTAATTTGGCTGCAACTTTTGATATTACAAGGTTTTTTTTGGATGTGTCGACATTTCCTGCAATTTTTGTTGTTGTCATTAAAGAAAGTGGTATGTCCCCTATTACACGGTGATTCCTTGCGTCTGACTCTTTTCAAAATTCAAAGGGTGCGAGGGGCAAATCAGTTATTTCTTTTCCTCGTACTCATGAAAATTCGAAAAAATCAGACGCATAGAATTATCTGCTGCTTCGTGCTTCGTGTTGCAAGGCAAAAGAAAAAAATAGACCTTGTACTTGTAGAGTAAATGCGATATTATTGCGATAAATGGTTTAGGTTTTAAGGGCACAAAAACTGTTCCTGATAGCAGTAATTTTTTTTCTGTGATAAGAGGTAATATTATAAAGACTCCTTACATAGAGGAGAGGATTCATTTCTAGGTAGCATTCATTTATTAACACCCCCAGATTTAACTGAATGTCATACTTCTAGATAACACCTTATTCTTAGTCCATATTCATAATAGAACACAACCGTTTAGTTTTTAGAGATTTAAAGAAAAAATAGTTTAGAATTCAAACAAAAAGAAAATAATGAGGTATGTAGTTGAGTTGATGGTTACTTACTGCTGGAAAATTCGAATGTACATAGTTTAATGCACTTTTAGCCAACGACACACAATTATGTGCCTCAGCAAAACGCAATATACCCAAAGCATTCGTCGAATGGAGCTCACGACAGAGAAACTCACAACATCCCTCAACTACTTCGGGCAATTGAAGCATATCAGCTGCGGCCAGCAGCTCTTGGACATTTGTCTATAGCAAAACGGAAAAAAAATAAAAAAGTAACTTTTCTAATTTCAAATGAAAAACATTGTTTTTTATTAAACAAACCTGAACAATTTCACATCGTCCCGTGTAGATGAAGTCTAACAGAATATGAAGTATCTCCCCATCGATTGTATGGAGAATAACTGATTTCTGTTTTCCCTCGTTCAGACCCAATTCTGGGCGAAACATTGCTTCGAAATATGCACTCGCAGCACTGAGTACAGCTCGATGGGCATTGAATTTCGTTCCACCAGCGATGATTTCCACGTCACAGAATCGCGACTGTTCACGCAGTTTGTTTAAATTGGCCAGAACTTTGAATGGGAATTGGGCATTCGAATACGGAGGCGGACGTCTCGAAGAATCTGTATTGGAATTGGGATCTCCATTGAGGAAATTGCCACCCCCACCTCCTCCTCCGTCTGAGCTGCGGCAGAACTCCTTGTGAAGTGAGTATGTCTTAAGTGGTGGCATATTGTCGTTGTTGCTGTTGCTGCTTTCTGGTTCAAAAATGTTGGTGATAGAGGATTTCAAGGATTTTCACTAGCAATTGGAGCTTTTGAAAGGCTCGATTTAGTAGTTAATACACCACCCAACCACCAATTACCCGATTTGAATAAATTTTTATCCTATTTACTCAATTTTGTATTTATTCGATTTTTTCAAGGAAAAAAAAAATTGGGTAGTGCTTTTTTAACTTTCGTTTTTCTTGATTTTTTGTAAACACACACTCAGCCACAAAGGTAATTAGAGATTAGTTCACAATTTCAATTTAAGATTTTGTTTAATTGGTTTTAATTAAATTGGAAAATGTATGTGTACAAAACGGAAAAACTTTTATTCTTATTAGAAACGCCCTCAACACTTCACTAGCATCAGATACAGCTGATTTCTTTTTTTCTTTTGTGTGGGAGAATTCGGGAGTTTTTTTGACAGGACTTTGACAGCTGAGTTGTGGTAAATTTTTGTAGCAGGCGGATATTAGAAGAAGACCGATATTCATCTCCCCAGTAAACAAATGAGTATAGAAGAGAGACAAAATATATGTTAAGTGGGTGGGATGGGGATGAGGGATGTTTATGTACAATGAATGCTTGTTACAGGGACGATAAAGAGAATTTAAGATTTTTTTCTTTTTTAAATAATCGAAAATTTTAATTTTTTTTTTCGAAAACACATTTCAGTTTATTTTTTAACCAACCGGTCACAATTTTTGTTGGAAAGTATGCATATTAAAATTTTCCAAAAAAAAGTTCAAATTTCTTTTTTTGAAAATTCGATGTCTCAAAAACTTGTTGACAATTTTGTTTGAAACTTAAGTTTTATATTCACATACATTACCCCGAGGCCACTAGTGCAAGTTGGCTACATACACTGCCTGTCAAATACGTAATTTGCATTTTATTTGCCTTCCACTTGTTTTCCCACTTGCTTAAGGCCACTTTACACGATTATAGAAGTCATATGATTTCTCAAATGAGCTGCCAAACAAATCAAACCAAACCGTCTGAACACGCTCATAGATCTCATATGACTTCTCAAAAGCAAAAAGCATATGACTATTTTGACATTAGAACTGCAGCTAATTCCATTTGAGAAGTCAAACAGGAATTGTTGTTTTCATGGAAAATAGTGAATTCAGAGTATTGCAAATAAAAATATTTCTACAAAAAAATTAGAATTTTGAATGAAAACAACAATGGATAGTTCCAAGAAAGTAATTTTGCTTTACAAGAATGTATTTGTTTACGAGTTTTTTTTTTATTTTGGTTTTGACAGATAACCATAGAGAAAATCAAATGCGAAGTAAAGACGTGTTAGCGTAAAAAAATGATAACCGTATGACTTGACTTGAAATGACAGCTCATATGAGAAATCATACAGAAAAAATAATAGACAGGTCATATGACTTCTATTATCGTGTAAAGTACACGTTATCTTCCAGCTTGCTTCACTACTGGCTTCAAAAATTCCATGCCAATTGATTAGCAAGTTGCTTGGGTTTGTTTGTGTTAGTGAACAATTGTGTATGTATTGCAACTTGCTTGTCAGTACTTGCCCACCCAACTAACAATATTGCTTCGCATTTCAGACATTAAAGTGTTATTTGTTTCTATAGCGCTCCATTTAGCCCTCTGACAGAAAGTAAATACCTTATTGGAGCATTACTGAATCCTTAAATATTTTCTGGTGGGTGCAAATTATATCAGCTTGATAGAAGCGATGTACCAATGTTTCTTTAATCTTTATGTAATGCTCTTATGAACCAAGATACTTTCACTTTAATAGTCATCCCGTAAAATTATTATACAATCTTTATATTAGTCTTTATTTCTATATTGCTTGTATTAGTGAATATGGTGACGCCAAGCTAAAATCAGCCATTTTATAATTTATATTCAATTTAGCAACTGAGCACATATATTTCTTATTGTTGACAATGCTTTAGGTTGGTATTAATTAATCAATTAATCTATTATATCTCTATTTATTTAATTAAAAAAATGTGTTTGTTATAGCCATACTAATCTATTATTTTATATTTTCTTGAAGAAAGTTCTTGAAGAAGCTTATTAATGCTTCTTGTCTCATACGAGGCAATTCTAGATAAAAGTGGTTCCAATTTAATGCATTGAACTGTATATCAGAGATTGGTGGAGCGGTTAGCGAGTAAGACAATTGCTTCAGAGGGACACGGGTTCGATTCCTGGTTTCTAGCAACAAGTTTTTTTTTTGTATTTAATTTAATGTGAACTTCTTCAAGACTGTTATAATTAACTCCACAAAGGTACAATAGGAGTGCCAAAAAGGTCGGCTTTTTCACTCTATGGAGTCTTATGCAATGCTTATATGCATAGGTTGAATGAAAACGAAAAGCATCTATGGAGCAATATAGAAGCGAAATTGTTAGTTGGGCGTGTGGCGTCGGGGTTAAATCCTAACATTTGCGTGACAAAAATTTTGCTTAAAAATGTTTTAAAGCCTTAACTACTTTGAAAAATTTGAAAAATTAAAAAGTCAAAATATTTTTTTCCCGCTAGTTGTTTTGTGAAAAAGAATATGCAAATTTGTTCCTAATTTTAAGCATCATTTTTATAAGTTTTTCAGGGAGAAACACTATCCCAAAATGAATTTGAACATTTTCACTTTTTTGGCATATGTAGTTAGGGCTTGAGAATTTGATATATAAAAATTGTTTTTTAGGAAAACCACTCCAACAATTTTAAAATTTAATGCTTTTAAATACTATTTGTCTCTCATAGGTTACATGTCTTTATATATAATGCAAGTTCATGTGCCCCTTTAAATCTTTTGTTACTTTTTAAATTTTGATTGATTGGCTTGCATTAATATGCAGATTTATAGATCTTTATAGCATCAATATTTTCAAATTTATTCACCAAACTGTTTTTCCTCACCAAATTTTAAAAGCTACTTGCTTAATGTCAAATAAAAAGATACTTTCATCCAATTTTGTTTTCAATTTTTATTATTTTTCTTTTATGGTATTCCTCAGCCATTTTGATTAATTAATTTCAAGTTTAGTTTAAAAAATTACCACGTTTACTATTTTTATTTACGACTAGCTGGCCCGTCCCGGCTTCGCTCGGGTATAGACAAAAGTTTCTTAAAAAAAATAACAAAATTAAACAAATAAATTGAACAGAATAAATTGTTAGCCATCCGGAAAATATTTCATACGAAAAAAAATGTGTTCCCCTGTTATTTCAAAAACTGTTATGAGTTCGCCAAAGTTCTCTTGCCTTAAAGCTAGCCATAAGCGACAGAAAACATTTAACCTTCTCATCCTCTTAGTAAACCTTTTCAAACATTAAAAACAAAAAATAAAAAACCGACTCCATTTTCTTGTTTTTACCCCTTTTCACTCTACAAACGCAAATTTTTTACAAAATTGTATGCCTTAGACGATTCTCTTAAAATAATCTTTCAAACAGCAAAAGAATTTTTGAAATCGGATATGTAGTTTCTGAGATTAGCCATCACAAACAAACAAACAAATAAAGCAAGATAAGAGCTAAATTAATATAGACGAATAAATAATGCCGTTTAATGAAGAAAGGACTTTCAAAAAAACCAAGCGGTTTTTTCACTATTCTGCGAACTTCCTTCAATTTATTTGCTGTCAGGTATATGTTCCCGAGTTTATAAATTATCCTCACTTTTCATTCACACTCCAAAGCAGAAAATAAAAAAAAAATATCATTCAGGCTGAAATTTAATACAATCATTGTTTTATTATTTTAATGGGCATCTTCACTGTTTCTCGATAAACCAATAATAATAAAAATATAAAGCTGATGATTTTTTTATTTTACCAATATCCAGCTTGCTATCTTTACATATATCCCTGCACTTCTCCAACTCTTCTTTTTGAAATAATTGCTGGGCCATTCGGGTGAACTGAATACTGAATTTAATAATAAAAAACTAATTAATCGACCCGAGTTAATGTCACAGATAATAAACTTTATTCCAACTTAATTAAATCAGTTTAATTAAAATAGACAAATTAAAAAATCATAATTACAGGAAGAAAACCTGTTCGTTTAGTAATGCTTGATAAAAAAAAACGACGTTACCGCTTTACTGAAACCTTTGGAGGCATCATCAGAAGATAATACCAAAATATTTGTTAGAAATTTTACAAACACAAAATGCACTAAAAATGCATTTATGGCAAACTGCTCTACAAAATTTTAACCAAACTGCACAGAAAACTTTATAGACATTCTTAAAAGACCCTACGAAAAGATTTGTTAGTAGTTTGACAAAATGCACTTTGAATGCATTTTGCGCGTTTCCCTTTACCGAATTTTGACCAAACTTCACAAAAAGACCATCCTCAATATGAAAGATAACTTTATGAAAAAAAATTGAAAAATTCGGCCCAGCCATTCTCGAGTTTATCGAGCCCGAACATAAGGCAACTTCTTTTTATATAATAGATACAAATTCATGTAGGAAAGTTTACGATTTGTTGGAATAGATTTCTCATACAAATGTTGACAGTCCGTTTACGATGTAGTAAACCTTCCGACGATTAAGATGTTTACAATAGTTTTCCGACGTTGCCTGAATACCCCTACTATGTTCGCACCAAAATGAAATCCGAGATTTCAGCTGAAAACTTTCGAGATTAAAAATTGGTATTCACACTATCAAAACCAAGATTTCGTTTCATATAAACACAAACAACTACCATTGTGTGCTTATGTGTTTATGTTTCTCTCCGCTCAAATGTCAAATACAATATCATACTTCCACTTTTTGCCTGCTTACCGCTGGAGTGAAAGATCTTATTTTTTATAAAAAAGCTTTTCATCTTTCTATATGGTGAAAGCTGAAAATGGGTCCGTTCATAAAGAAGTGTTCACATTGTTACTATATTTCATTGAGATTTCAACGAAATCTCGCATTTTAAAATCCCAAAACTGTATAGGGAAATGTGAAGATTTGAACTGAAATCTCTGAAATCCGAGATTTCACTCCAGTGGGAACATAGTATTGAATAAAATTCTTTTTGGTTTTAAGAAAACTAAATTATCAATTCTGCCTTTGAAATTCAGTCATTATTTTTCTTCGTGAAACCCACCCTTTTTGTGACTTGCGTATGAGCTGTGAATATCAAACTACAAACTGCGAACAGTCTTTACTTCTTACATTTTTTTCCCATGAGATATTTGGGCCTATTCGGCGTGATCTTTTATTCTGCTATTCAGTTATTCTGCTATGAATTTCCATACAAAAGTTTAAACTGTCAAAAAATCTTTTATGAATTTCAATTTTGGTATTCTGCATGCGTAATTCTGTTATTTAATCTGCTAAGAAGTATGTTATGACCTACCAAACTTTCGAACTCATAGCAAAATGTTTTACAAATCACGTTTTTGGTATTCAGCATGCCAAAATCTGTAATTAAATATGTTATGAAATATAAAAGAATAAAAGATAAACCTCTCTGGCTTTTATCATAAAAGATTTCAATAAAAAAGAAGGTATATAGTAGAAATGGCAATTTTTCTTTTATTTCATCAACAAAATGTTTTAAAATTAGACAAGTCTTAAAATTTATTATCACATATTTTGTAAAAAAATAATGAACAGTTTGAACAAATTAAAATAGGTATTTTTTTTTCAAGCGAAAGCACAAAACACTTTTGATGTGGGACGAAGATAAAAAAGTAATCCCTTTGGTCTCCCCGATGTGCATCTCATACAGCTTTTTGCAGTGAATATATTTAATGCAGCAATTTTTTTTTTTTAATGCAGCAATTCTATTAAACACATTCACTTACTACAAATAAAACACAACTGTGTCAAATACCGATTCAATATTAAAAAACGAATGTAAATGAATGACATGTTGGCCACTCATTTTGTTATTTTTCATTTTATTTACAACAGCTGATTTTGGTAACAGATTCTAGGTCCGTTCGTTAGCTGATTTCGTTTTCGAAGTTTCATAACCCTGAGGCCACACGAGCCAGTACTGGCTAGCCAGTAGCAATACACTCATATTTTTTTACTAGCACATACAAGCCTGAGCAACTGACTCGTCAACTGGCTTGCTTTTTTCGTAGCCAGTTGGGAAGCCAGTAGAGCAGCCAGTAACAGCAGCCGCTCACGATCACACATCGTAAAAAATCCTTGTATTTCTTCACGTGTGAACAGGGACAATGCCGACATAGCCGACGGAACGTGGCCATTCTCAAAGAAAAAAATCAACGCGCACGTATTCATCCCTCATTCATCCGCCAAACATATCCTTCTTATAAGCTCCACAATTTTTTTTAATACAATCCACAACAATGCCGGCAAATAATTGCAACAGACCGTCTATATTTTTCCATGCCACAGAACGAGACAAACATACACACTCAAGCCAACGGCGGGCTTCTTTCCCGGCAAGTTAATTTTTTCTGTCTGTTAATTTTAAGTTCCACACAGCATCACAAATCCAAGTGAAGAAGATTTTCCTCGTCCTTGTTTTTTGAAAGCATTCCCATTTTCACACACGTTCAATTCAATTTTTATTATATCTCTGGTGAAATAAATAATTATATTTCTTTTTTCTGTATAAATAATTGATCGGATGTAATTATTTTTCGAGTGGATTTTAGTATAGTCTTCTTTTCGGATTGGAGCTCCTGTTTTCGTTCAATAAATTGAAAGGATACTCTTTACTTGTCTCATCCTCGCACTTTTTTTAATTTCCTTTGAAAATATCAATTTTGTATTGTATTTTTTTGCACAATGGTCGCCCGAGGTAGAGGAAAAAAAGCAGCAGCAGCGGGACCAGCCGTAGCTTCTGAAGCTGAAGCAGTTGTATCAAATGGAGATGGTTGGTATTTTTTTTAATTGTATATTTTAAGAAAAAATTAATGATAGATTTTGGTGAATAGTTTCTCAAGAAGCCGAAGCAGCCAGTGAGGTTGTGGCGGCTGTTGCACCCATAAAAAAGGGCAGACAGCGAGGCGTAAAAAAAGAAACCAAGGAGGAGGTAGACGAAACACCTCCGCTTGAAGTTGCTGAAAAGCCATCTAAACCCACAAAGGCTGCCAAAAGTAAGACAATGCTTAAATTCTCAAGCCCCACGTAAAATATAAATTGGTGTTTGTTTTTTAGGTTTGAAAAAGGGATTAAAGGGTAAAGCTGCTGCTTCAGCTGCTGCAGCTGAAGAGGAGGAAAAAGTAACCATTCCAGTAGAAGACACAAAAGATGAAGTTTTATCAGAAAATGATAGCGCATCAGTCGAAGCTAAGCCAGGTATGAAAAAGTCAATACAAAATTGAGAACATTCCTAAAATAATCAATTTTCCAGCTGCTGCAGCTGAAAAGAAAGGACCTATTCGCAAAAGGAAAGTCGATAACACTGAGAAAACAGAAGAATCTGAAGCAGGTAAAATGATAACTTTTTCTTGGTATGTATTTCCGAGGTTTGATTTACATTAAAACGTAATATTTAGTGACAAAAAAAGCTCCAAGAGTAACTAAGACTAAAGGCGCCAAAAAGGAGACAGTCGATAGTGAGGGTATTCCAGAAGATCCAGCTGCAGCTGTTGTTTCAATTACTGTTTTACCGGCAACACAAACAAGTAAATTAAAAAACCTGATTAAAAATGTATTTTTTAGAATTGTTAGTTTTAAATTTATTATGTTTTATAAATTTGATTTATTTAATTTTGATTTATTAATTTATTTGGTTCAATGACCAATAAAATATTAAAATAATTATATAATTATATTTCAAGTTATATTCCTACCTACAGAGAGCGTCGAAAGTGAGTAAACACAAAATGATTTCTAGTGTTGCATACAATTTAAACAATCAAAAAAAGCATTCCAATAAAAAAAACAATATCAATCCATTTTTTCTAATTTAACATGTTACCACGCCTAAAGCTTGTTATGTTTAAAAAAATAAATAAAAATGACCTAAAGCCCACGGTAGGTACCTACTTAATTTTAATTCATATTTAACGCGTTTATTTTTGGCTCAAATCCTATGTTACTCCAAAAATCATCTGGGTGTTTAGTCACTTTTGACGATCACAATATCTAGGAATTAATTAATATAAAGCAGCGTCTAGATCACTAAAAAAATTACGTTATGCGCCGTGGTCCTTGAATTTTGTATTCGCCAAAAATATTTTCGGCGAAAATTCAAACTTCGAAATAAATTTTTCCGTATACTATGCTGTGCTATGAGTGTCCAGTTTGCATTCAAATAATTTACTTATTTCACATAAAAACACCTGTGCGCCGTAAATTTTTTCGTGCGCTCCGAAAATATTAAGCTAGGATCGACGAAAATAAATTGAATTGGATGTACCAAACGGATAGGTAACTGCTTTTTTTAACATAAGCTGAGGAGGGAATAGCGATTTCTGGAAAATCCTCGCGGAGTTATATTCAGCAAATGCAACAACTATTTACTTTGATATTTTATATTAAATTCAAGAAACAAGTTATTATTACGAAACAAACAAAAGCAGGGGTGGAATCGGCTAAGGCGATAGTTGATGGTTGATCATCAAAATAAATGTTTTTGCTCCAGGTAAGGTGATCATCAAATTGACTATCGCTTTTTTCCTATGGTTTTGGGTGACAGCTATTTAGGTGTCACTTTCATACATTTTGTACAATTTTTTTGAGAAAGATAAGTTTTGCCAGCTTCAGCCCCACTTAAAATCGAAAGTTTTGTAGAAAAAAAGAATATTTATCAAAGTTAAAAAACAATATAAGTGAATAGCAATGTATATTTTTATTCTAATTTTCTATGCGGCGCAGTACGAGAAATGAAAAAAATTTCTACAAAAATATAAATAATTGCTCAGAATCAACTTAAGCAATAAATCAATTATTTCGACGCTCCCCAACCCAATGTTCCTATAAGATCTTCTATGGATGTTCACCAATGTTATGTTTACACATAAATTATAATATTTTTAGCGATCACTTTACGCAGAATAGAGAAAAGGTGATTATCAAAATTGACAATCAAAATAGTGACAGTCAACTATCGCCTTAGCCGATTCCACCCCAGTATTAGCAATAATAATACACACAAAAACAAATACAAAAATTATAATTCATTAATGTTTGTGTTTTCCATATTCTTTTTTAATAACAATATTATACAGGGTGCCCTACATTCACCACCGCAAACGAAAACCATGGGTTATGAGGTCGTTTAATTCAAAAAACTTATGATATAATTTTCTTGTTTTCCCTTTTCTTAGTTGTAACGGTCTTTATGACTTATGGGCCTATTTCAGCTTACTGGCTCTATCTTTGACAATCTACTGAGGATTCTAAAATTCTATTTTGCATTCAAACAAAAGTTTTTAGCCTCTCAAACCTGGTATACATTTTTTTGTGTGGATATCACACGATTCCTTTCCTTTGATGTAGTAAAATAAAGTTGAATCGGTCATTTCAAAAAAAACATAAGTCACATTACAAAAAAATTAGACCACACTAAGTTGAAGGTCGATTTTAACCATGAAGCTACCAAAAATCACATTGCGCTAAATTGCACCATTATTAAAAGGTATACTAATAGACCAGAGCGCTTACAGCTAAAAAATCATATTAGAGACAAAGTGCACCCACTGTTTTTGTTTAAAGTTAATGAAATGTTGGATGGACAAATATTAGATATTAAACTTCACAAAAGAGTCAGGGAATCTTTTAAGTCACGTATAAGTTCTTTTTTCCCCTTTTAACACTCAGTTTCACAGTCGTGTTTAAACCTTGAACTGAATTCAATTGTTTAAACCAAAAGTGGAAACTCTCACTTTGTAACTGGGGATAAGTCATTTTATTTGATCTGAACACTTATAAATATATTTTGATATGTTTCAGATGGCACAAAAAAATCCTCAAGCAGAAAACGTGGTGCACCTAAAGTCGAACCAGAACCAGAGCTAGAATCAGTTGTTGAAGAACCAATTCTTGAAGAACCCATCCAAGCTAAAGTAGAGGAAGAAGAGGTTGCTCCTGCTCCTGCCAAAAAGGGATCCAGGTCAAAGACTTCAAAGAAAGAACCAAAAGAAACAAAAAAATCGGCACCGAAAACAAAGGGATCGAAAAAGGCACTCAAACTAGCTGAAGAAGCAGAAGAAGAAGCAAACGAGCATGATGTTCTTCCTGAAGATGAATTTGTTCCCGAAATCGAAGAAGAGGAAGAAGAGCCGAAACCTAAAAAAGTTGTCAAATCAAAAGGATCAAGGAAACAAGTCGCACCAACACCACCAGCTGAAGAGGTAAAGATACCAGAACCCGTAATTGAAGACGAACCCGAAGAACCATCCGCACCATCTGAACCACAAGAATCAGAAGTTGATTCAGCTTCAGCCATAGGTAATGAATTTTTTTGTTATTTTGAATTTCTATACAAATTTGACGAATATTTTTGTTTCTATAGATGAAGAACAACAACAAACAAAATCCAAAGGAAGGAAAGCACCAGCAGCAAAAAAAGATAAGGCCACAGCAAAAAAAGCAACATCGAAAAAAGCCCCGAAAGGGAAAAAAGCAACCAAAGATGGACCACAAGAAGACTCGCAGCCAGCCGAAGACGAAGATAAAACCGAGAATTCAAATAAAATCAATGAAGAAAATCAAGACGCAGCAGGTGAGTTGCTCCCATAATGATGCGCGCGCCCTTCACGCTTCAAGATATCCATTAAAATCGCGGAAACGGACAAGAAGGAAGCCATGGCTCAAAGTGTCGACCTTTTTGTTTAGTTTAATATTTAATTTTTTTGTCTATAAATGTCACGCACTGCAAACTTATTTTTCATCAAACTTTGTAAACTTTATTAATCACATTGGCTAATTATTGTATTCCTAAACTAATTGTGTTTTATTTCGACAAAAAAAAATTAACTAACATCATGGTTGTAGCTGTAGTTTCGCTCCTCATTAACATTTTTTTCTAATCAATCTTGTGAATTTGTTTCATCACTTAAATCATAAGCTTTCAATAGTTGCTTACTCATACGTGTTATTAAACTAATGGCTCTAATAGTTGGAAATTTTATCATCATTCATTACTAACAAACTCGCAGAATTTTGATAACATTGTTTTTAAACATTGTACCTACATTATGTATGTAAAAAGTCAATTTATAGATATCGTACTTAAAAGGTTCAACATATCTCTCCTGACCACCGTCCTGCTCCTCATCAATTTACACGAAAGACGAGAATATTCATACTTGAATGCTTCAACATTTATACATTTCGTTGTCACTTTGAGTCTTTTTAGTATTTAAAAAAGACCTCAATTTTATTGGTCTCTCATAATGAATGTGGTCTCCACTGCCGCATCACTCACTGTCATTGCGCAGGTTCTGCTGTAACGCACTTGAGTTTATTTAATAAAAAAGCGATGAAGTTTCCTATATACATACATGTGGTATTCAATTGACCTTGTATGTCTGCATTAAACTGTTTTCTTACCCTTGGAGGGCTACACACTATAAGACCAATATTTGCCATCAGCTTTTATAAACTGTTCAAATTGAATTCTCTGAGGCTACTCCCTTACATGATTCCCCCTAATATTTTTTTAGCTGCGAATCCTCATTAGTTTGCCATTGAGTCTAACTTCGGAAGGAAATATAACGAGGATAAGGACATCTTAACATTAAGAGATACTATTCTGTAGTTCAATTGAAGATGATAAAAGAACCGAGTTTTAAAAATATGAGAAGAAAAATACGAGATTTTTTCGATATAAACATTTTTTTTTATAATTGTTGCTGTGGCTTTAATTCTAATGCCAAATTGTTTTTACTAGTTAGCTTTTTAATTGCTTCAAGTAGTAGTTCCCCAGACCTTATTATTCTTCATGAGTTATAAATAAAATTTACTTCAGCAGATGTAGAGACATCAAAGCGTAAAACTAATGGAATTGATAAGCCAGCAGCGGAATCAGGTAAACCTAAAACAAAGTCCATTATCTTAAACCACGAGTCACACCAAGTCTTCTTTTAGTAGCTGAGCCAAAAGCAGGACGTGGTCGAAAACGTGCAGCAACATCAACACCTATCGCCGAGATCGATGAAACGGAAAAGAAACCTGGACGTGGTCGAAAACGTGTAGCAACCGCACCAATTGATGAAGGGTCTGATGAAGAGATCGATGGACCCAAAATCGCCAAACCAGATGGCCCATTGAATCCAACAAAAACACAATATAATTCAAGTGATTTTACTTTTGACGAAAAGTTCAATTTGAAAATATCTAGCTGGAACATAGCCGGCTTACGTTCGTGGCTCAAGAAAGATGGACTCGCATATTTACAACATGAACAACCAGACATTTTGTGTCTTCAAGTAAAAATATCAAATTTAATCCATAAAGACAAATACATTCTATTTTCGACTTGTTTTAGGAAATAAAATGCACCCCAGATCAATTGCCCGAAGAGGCACGCATTCCCGGCTATCATCCCTATTGGCTGTCCATGCCGGGAGGTCATGCGGGAGTAGCTATCTACTCGAAAATCATGCCAATCAATGTTGAATATGGAATTGGCAACGCTGAGCAAGATGAAAGTGGTCGCATAATAACGGCTGAATACGAAAAGTTCTACTTGATAAGTGTCTATGTTCCGAATTCTGGACGAAAATTGGTGAATATGGATAAACGCATGCAATGGGAAGAACTCTTCCGTGAATATCTTCAAAAATTAGAAAAAGTCAAACCAGTTATTATTGCGGGCGATATGAACGTGTCACACAAAGAAATCGACTTGGCTAATCCTAAGACGAACACAAAAAATGCTGGTTTTACTCCACAAGAACGTGAAGAAATGACAAAACTGCTTGCGTTGGGCTATGTGGATACATTTAGGCACTTTCATCCCGATCAAAAGGGTGCTTACACATTTTGGACGTATTTAAAAAATGCGCGTGCAAAGAATGTCGGCTGGCGTTTGGATTATTTTATCTTATCAGAGAGGATAGTATCAAAAGCTGTGGAGAGCACAATTCGGCCACAAGTTTTGGGTAGCGATCATTGCCCCATAACATTGTTTTTAAATATTTAATTTATACACAACATTTTGTTTGATTTTTTTTAACTTAAATTATAATCAACTTAACGGTATTTTCGAAATAGCACTTCGAGATTTGCATTTTTTGTTAACATGTAGCAGTATAATTACATGGGATTCTGTTTTACTTCTAAAGCTTCAATATTCGCCTCGTGTGAAATTGAAAATAAATACGTTCCATAATTTTTTTCACGATTGTATAATTTTAACTTGGAAAAGTGCGATCACAAGCAAAATGTATGTTAAACGTGTAAAATTAAATAAAAATTAAGGGACCGTAATAAATGTGTCGAAATAGTTTACCTTTTTAATTTGAAAACTTGTGGCTTATGAGAATCTTGAGGTGGTTTCATTCGATATTAGTATTCGAAAAGTGACCAACTTCAGCTTATCAGAAATAAAATAGTGGTAAAAAAAGACATCCTGGTCATTGGCTGTGATATAAACGCACATAACCTACAATTTTGAAGTATGTTCGCTGTGTTTTAGCGATGCATATTTTTTTAATGAAATAGTAAAAGGGAAATAACTGGAGTTTCTTTTACTAGCAATAAATTTTTAGCTTGAACTTAAGATCTCCAACAAGATACCGGAAGGAGTAAGGCCCCTTCATACAGGGGCCCTATTACGTAAGACGATTATCGTTAAAATTCTATCGTTAACTTTTAAATGCGATTATGCAAAACGAGAATCGTTTTTATTTAACGATACTCGTTTTTCCTTACGACTGACATTTTGCAGTCGTACAGCTTTCGTTTTCGTGTAGGTATCTATTTATAATTGTGTCTGCGGTCTGCCGGTGATTTGTTTGTCTGTTTTTTTTTCGATTGGCAACATCTTTCCGACGCCCTTCTCGTTTTACATAATCGATATGCTCGTGACTATCGTTAACCTGCCGTTCGTTTCGTAATACGTAAGAGGCCCCAGAGTGGTGCAACAAGAGGGTTCTTTAAAGTAATTCGAAAAATGCATATTTGTATATAGTATGCAAACTACATAAAGCTTTGTTTAATTTTCAAATCTTGTAAAACAATTTTGATTTTCAATAAAACAAAAGTTCAAATTAAACGCCTTTTCGTCAATCGAAGTTTCATAAATCCGTGTATAGATGTCGCAATGAAAAATTTAAATAAATACAATCCACATAGAGGTGTGTGTGTGTCTTTGATAACTCGATTATACAGGAAACGGAAATAGAATTTTTGTTAGAATACTTTGAATACTTGGTTATTTTGAAAAATTCAACATTTTAAATAATAGAGAATATGTTATGTATTTATACTTTTCAGTTCGACATGAAACTAGAAATTTCTTCAAACGATTTTAAATCCACAAATCTTCGTTAATTACGTTGCCTTACTTCTATTTCTATTCGCAAATTATGTTCATATAACATATTTTATAATTGTACTTTTTTCGATACTCTCCACTTTGGTAAAGTACAAAAATACACGTTCGATGAAAAACACAATAAATTGATTAATTAAGACTGAATTTTTTCTATTACATGTTAACATAATTAAACGAACTCCAAACGTACAATTCAACTCTACAAAAATAATATCCTTATATAAAGGGAGCTAAACAAAAAGTTGCGCCTTACAATCACCAAAAAAAAATTATGTGTTCCTGCTTCACAGAATCGCAGTTTGTCGTGCAACTTTTCAATTAAATAACAGTTTTCTAAGGTTTATTTAAAGTTTAAATCAATTAATACGTGCTACTTGATTGGTAATTAATTAAAATATGAACAATAACATTCTTTGAGAAAAATATAGTAAAACTCACTTGTAAAATGAAATGATTCTTGTTCGCGTTTTTCTGGCTGTTTTTTTACAATGTCACTGCACTTCATATTCCTCGTATTGTTTACAAAATAGAACAATTCTTGAGAAAATCACTTCAAACAGTTAGTTTTTTTTTTTAAGTAAGACCGCAATAAACAAAACTGCACTTCAGTGAACGGTTCAGATTAAATTAATATATTTGGTTTTGGTGATTTTATCGCACAAAAAGATTTAAAAAAGATTTATTTTGACAGAACCTTTAAAAATGCAATTGGTGTTTCACTTTTTCTTATGAAGTGGAAGTGGGATAGAATGCTTCATTTATAAAGAATTGAATGCAGTCATGATTGAATCCTTCAGCGCCATATAAGAAAAGGTTAGTTCGATTTGTAAAAGCATTTGAGCGAGGAAGATTTAACAAAATTAATTTTTAATCTTCAAGGTTTACAAAATAAATTTGTATAGTAAGGCTAGTCACGCACATGCAACATTTACATTTGTTACATTTGTTCTCTTTCGCACAGAGAACAAAATTCAACGATGTGGTTATCCGCTACTATTTGGTTGAATGTCCGCGCAGTGATATATTATTCCATACGACACAAATTAAAAAAACTGATTTCGGGCAAACGTCCAGTTTGTGCCAAAACACAAACTGAGTTGCTCAAATCGACGACGGAATAGTTTCTGCATATGTGCGGAATCTTATACAAGTCCATAGGACTCAATTTTGCAACCAAACAGTTTCGAAACTGAAAATTGCATGTGCGCGACTAGCCTAAATCTTCGAGAATTGAAGAAGATTGGAGGTAAATCTTATTAGATCTCAGATTAGTGATATAGCCATTTACACCAAACCCCAAACGCAATTTTCGAGAAATTATCGGTTTTGGAGAAAAACCTGATCGAAAACACAAGTTTTCCCATAATTTTTTTTTAATTTCAGGGTTTCTGAAACACAAGTTTTATATAAAACCAGTCGAAAACTTGTTGGAATTCAGAGATTAACAAAACAAACATACCTTTTAAAAGTTCAGTGCCTAATAAAATGTCAAAAGAGAAACTGATAGGATGCTTTCAAACAAAATTGAAAACAGCTGACGAAATTATGTCACATCAAATATAAAATTCAAACATCAAGATTATTTAATAGAATAATGAGCCCACAGCAATCTCAATTCCGTGAATAATTCCTCATGATAATGATTCCTCAGAATAATTTCTGTCAAATTACAGAGGAAAGAAAACTTGGATTCGCTTGCTCACTTTTTGACGGATAAAATTTGCTGAGCCCTCCGAGATTTCATTTTCCTGACCACGCCAAATGTATTTCAAATTGATAATATTCTGTTTATGGTTATTCAAATTGTTTATATGGATCATATTTATATAAATAAATCTCCATTTTGCTTTCATAAAATGGAAGAAAACAAGAAAAGAAAAGAAAATTGTGAGTGGTTGGTTAAAAAAATCTGTAATGTCAACTTGTAATGTTCGGTGTGAATAGTTTTCGCCTTTTTGAGAAGTTTTCGCCGAAAACCGGTTTTGGTGTTTGGTGTGAAAAGCCTATTAGCTAACTTTGCAGCATGTTGCCGTGCCGCACAGTGGTGCGAGAGCGGAAAAAAGTCTTTTGAGAAAGTCATATCTATCCTTTCAAACTTTATGTTTTAGTACTCTTAGGTAACCCGAGCGTATGATTTAAAAGTATTTTTTAACATATATATTGTATGTTCTGATTTACAAGCCCTCAAAGTTGAAAAAAAATTTTACTCAAATCGCGAACCGCATTTTCAACAAATTTTGAGATGCAGATATGTATAAGACTAATCTAAACATGTATGCCAAATTTCACTTAAATCCGTTGAACCGTTCAGATAAAACAGACTTTTTTCCGCTCTCCCATACAAACCGAACCACTGTGCGCCGTGAAGTTCTTAGACCCCTATTACACAATGACTCTTTTGAAAATCCAATGAGTGCAAATGTAAAATCAGAAGATTTTTCCCCTTGGCACTCATGAAAATTCGAAAAGAGTCAGGCGCAAGGAATCATCGTGTAATAAGGGTCTTAGTTTTGTTTGGCTCATATACACTATTTAGATTGGGAAAATTGAGATCGGTCTCACGGCAGTATCTGTAGAAGAGAAAAGTGGGGGTCAGGAATGTCGTGAAACATGATCAAAATATAAACACCGACCTCAAGAGACTCATTTGTTGTTGTTTCAATGTGCAAAGCATTGAAGTGGTTGTTATTTTATGTATTCTGAGGCGCGTCAAATGTGCGAATATAGACACGATGATACTCACAAATCCGGACTCAATTTTCCTAATATAAATAGGCTCATAGTGCTTGTTTACACGTGAAGAACGAAAGTGTTCAGATGTGAAGAAAATTATCCAGCAGATTTTATTTTTTCTCTTTGTGTGTTTTGTAATTTTATAATGAAAGATACGATTCGATTGGTTGGATTGAATAAGAGCACGATCACAAAAGAGAACATCAATTTTCTTCACTGAACATTTTCAAATATTTAAAAATATTTCATCCCCCTCCCTCTTCTGCAAGCCATCACAAACCGCAGAAAATGCTTGAATTTGTTCACGTGTGATCAGGGACATACAATGTCATACAAACAATATTTTGAAGTTTAGTGCCGCTGAAGTGCAGTTCCGTTGAGTGCGGTCGTACCTTTAATGATTTATTAATTGTTCAGTTTATATATCAGATGCACTCACTGAGCTGACGGAGCAAAGATTTTTTTCCTTAGTTTTTGATAGCGAAACTGGGGAAATTCTCTGAGTACTCAGAACTATAAACTGGACAATTGTTTTTAATCTTGCATCACTAGGTGTGTTTATTGAATCTGTTCAGAAAGAAAATTACAGAAAAGTATAGGATTTCTGTGTTCCATGAGTAAAAAACTTGCCCCAAACTGTTCTACATTCAGTCACTTTATGTTCCATGACGTTTTTCAGGACAGTTTTATTTTTACTTTTGAGGTGGAGCAAGTAAGTGTGAAATGTCAAAGTACCAGCTGATTTGTTTGTTTCGAATAATAGCTGTGTTTTTTGGCAACTCCAGTAAACTCTGTCTGAAAAAAAAGACAACAAAACAAAGTTATTTACATGTCAAATACAACAGTAACTATGTCCATATAGAGTTAGCTATGTCCAGATAATTAAATGGATTTAACTTTTGTCCCGATAAAAATGGTACTGCCAGACTACTATTGCCGTGATGTTATCGATAATTTGTATAGAAATGTCAAATCTTTGTTGGTAAGATTATTCAATATAAAGTGGTAGACCAAGGCAACTATTGAAATGTCCTGATGTCGTTTTTTTCGCCAATGTCCATATGGACATGCAAAAAAACGCAGCTAATAATAAGCTTAAATCTATCAGTACGTTTCTTATATGTATTTTTGGACTTAACATGACGATAAAGACATAAAAGAGTATAAAAAGTGTGAATTGATAGTAAATTTTAATTGAAACTTAGTGCAAACAAATAATAACAATTGTTCTGCTCGGTTCTGATCTATTTTTTCTTCATTAAACACAGCTTCTTTCTGATTTCTTTCACCGATTTGACATTTTAAGTGAATAACTATCTGCCGTACTCACGTACATTTTGTAGTTGCTTTTTTTGTAACTCAAAATAAGATATCTGAAAAAAAAGACAACAAAGGAAAGCAATTTACATGTAAAATACAACGACAACTATGAGCATATGGAGTTAGCTTGTCCAGATAAATTAAGTGGATTTACTTCCCAAGTAACAATTTTCCTCTCATAAGAGTTTCCTAGAGGCTTGTGAGACTTTATTCCGGGAGTTATTCTCACTCTAGAAGAGTACTCCTACATCCTTATGAAAACGTTAAAAGCCTTAAATGGCCCACTTATAGGAGTTAATTTCCTCTTATAGAAACATTTTTATTGTTCCTATGGGATGACAAATGCTCCATTAATCTTGTTAGGAGAATGCGTCACTTCTTGTGGGAGTTGATGAAAAGAGAAAGAGTATGCGCATAATTAAAAAAAAAAAGATACTTATCTTTCACATTTGTATACTTCTCTCGCAAACTTGGTACGAAGTATTTATGTCTGTATGTGTCATCGTCATTGTCTCATGTTGAAAAATGAATGTGTGAATTTATATTTTCATTTCATGGCGACGTTAGTATAATTATAGTTTGTCACATATGTGGAGTTAAATCTTAGTGCGATTGAAACTTTTTGTACTAACTTACACATTTTACTTCGAAAAATAACGAAGCGCTTTCAAAATAATTGATATTTAAATTATTTTAATTTTATTTTGAATTGCAAAAAGGGTTACCTTGATGTTTGCTTTTAATTAGAATAGTACTTTTTATGCTGACATTATTTATGGTATTTATTCATATTATATGACGAAAAAGATATAATAGCAGATAATATGTCGAATTGATAATCTTATTCTTGTATGCCTGTTTTTGTCATCTAAGAATTTACAAGAGGTTAAGAGACGTTTTAATGAAAAAATAATAAGTCAGAACTTATATTTGTAGACATTTGTTATTAGAACAAATACTTCTTTTGTATTTAATGTTGAACCAAATAATCATCAATATCAATACACGTATATACGTAAATATACGTTAAATAGATTCATCATAATGGAAAACCAAATAAATTATTTCAAAATTTAATTTCATATCACGGTAACCCTCAAACTATACAAAAAACACTTCGTTCAAATTTAAATATGGCTGCTGTCGTATCGATATTTTTAACTCTTAAAAAGGCATTTTTATGAGAGTGTTATCCATTAATATTGGTATGCAAATAAACACTTTTTTATGAGAAGTCTGATGCTTTAATGCGACTTTATTTTGAAATCTATCAAATGAACCAAGAACAAATCGGTGATGCGTTCCCTTTTTTCTTAAGAATGTGAATTATTATTGATGTTTAAAAAAAAGATGAAATCTCAAAGTTTGAAATATTAAATTTTATGCATTACCTTTTCTGAACAATAAATCTTCATTATAACGTCATAATTTTTGGAATAAATGGACAAAGAATATCAACAAAATTAACATTCCGCAACAAAACTATAATATTTGATATTCGTAGTAAAATTTTAAACTGCGTAAATCTGTCTAATTTTCCAAACAAATTCTGACAAAGTTATGAAGTTTAAAACATTAAAACGTTTACAACGGGCTTACGCCGTAAAAAAACCTTATATTACATCGAAATAAAATAAAATGAAAGTCTATCACCGAAAGTTCACATTTGTAACAAAATAAAATACATTTTAAACAGTAATCGGCATCAGCATCCAATGTTTCCTTCAGGTAGCCAGACCAATAGAAAACTGAACGCCAGAAAACAATGTACATACAAAACGTTAAAAAAAAGAACGACTGTTGTATGAATCAAATAAAGCTGCTGTCAGTTCAACATCTCATATGAATCCTATAGTTAGAGTTTTGTAGTTGTTACTTTATTAGCTCTTGTTAAGAGATTTTAAAGACTTAAAAATGACGTTTAGAGTTAAAATTTGAAAACAAAATTATTATAAGACTTTCAATTTACATACAGGAGTAATAATTGTTCTAGGTATAAGATTAAAGTGAGTTGATCCAAGAAAAATGCTTACATCATTTAATGAAAACACTATGAGACAAATTTATGTTTCATTATGACAGATCATGTCATAAGTTTAGCAATAAGATCTAAAAATGTACTATGGGTGTTTTTTTGAGAAAATGGGAGCTTAGCTCTCGAGAGTATGTTAGTTGGGTTTCGTCCCGATAAAAATGACATTACCAAACTACCATTGTCGTTGTGTTATCGATAATTTATTTAGAAATGCCAAATATTTGTTGGTAAGATAGTTAATACCAAATGGCTGACCAAGACAATTGTCGAAATATCCCGATGTCGTTCTTTTTGCCAAAGTCCGCAAAAAAAAAAAAACGCAGCTTGTATACACAAGTTCCTTAACTTCTTTTTCTATGGTAATAGTATTCAGAGAATTACCACAACTTGTAATAAGTGTGTTTGGGAAATTGAAGTTTATTTCAAATTTTCAAAAAACCTATACGAAAAAAGTTTTGTCAAACTTTTGGGAAATATTTAAGTTACCAAACAGAAATAATACCTTTTATGACCCCTATTATACGATGATTCTTTGCGTCTGACTCTTTTTAAATTTTCATGAGTACAAAGGAGAAAAAACATCGATTTCACTTTCACACCCATTGAATTTTGAAAACAGTTAGACGCAAAAAATCATCGTGTAATAGGGGAATATCACTGCTATGTGCTTGTTTACACATGAAGAACGAAAGTATTCATATGTGAAGAAAATTCTATTCCAGATTTTGTTTTCGTCTTCGTGTTTTTCGTAATTTCATAATGAAAGACACTATTCGATTGGTTAGATTGAATAAAGAAGGGAACGCAAAAGAGCACGTCAATTTTTTCACCTAATATTTTAAAATAATTCATCCACTTCCCTCTGCTCAAGGACTATGCATTCATTTAGCCAGTTCATGTTTCTGAGATGTCAGAGGGCTTAGAAGACTGGGAAATATAAACGGAATTTTTCACCAAAATTTCCTTAAAAACTGAGACTGAATTTTTTGGAATGGCTTGCTCAATTATTTTTTGTCGCATTAAATCAGATAAGAAGAAAAGAAAAAGAGAATTGCTTTGACTTCTGTTGTGTATATTTTATCCTCCTGCAGAAAAAAACTGAGCGCTCAAGATATATAAACTGGCTGATTGCTAGGACTTTGGTCTAACAACGCTGCTCACGTTAGTTTTGCTGGTCTAATCTGTGCTGGACGATCAAAATAGTTGATGGCCACCACAGTTGTTGGTGGTGGTTCACTACCTTGACAGAATGGCTGATGGAAATATGCGCCAGTAGATGTCAAAAATGCTGCAGTAAATGTCAAAAATGCTGTAGTAAAAGTTAAAAATTTTTTAACTCTTGTAACTCCGGCTGCAGCATTTTTGACATCTATTCCAGCTCCGTCACCCATTCTGTTCAGGCAGTCAATCTGTCGCTTATTGCCTGTTTGGTAACGTGAAATTTTACCAAGTTTTCCAACTTTGGATTTTATCTACTTTAAAGGTAGAGCTATAATTGTCGGTAGGGCACTGAAGCTAATGTCAAAAACCAACGAGAAGTAGCTTTCCGTATTGCCAAAAGGCGAACACACCTTTCGAGTGGATCTTAAAAATACTTGTACTGTACTTAACATAGGTTTATCTCTTTTTGGCATTCGAAGGTTTGTTTAGTATTTCTTTTTGTGTAAAACCTGTCAGCTTTTAAAAAAGGGGAACATTTTATCAGAGTTGGGGAAAATTGAAAAAGTTAACAAACGTATTGAACAATAAACTGCGCCACTGCGAAAAATCATTAACGTCACACACGTGTTTTGATGTGGATGCAATTGAATATTTTATGATGTGGACGATAAATTAAATATTTTAATGCAAACTAAGTACTCACGCACGGCAAACTTCGCAAATTTATTTTGAAATAAATGTGATTTTTGGCGAAAATATTTGTGGAAAATACAAAATTCAAGGCGCACGGCGCACAACTTAAATTTTAACTGATCTGGAAGTGATTTAAGATATAAAATTTAACTGTTTTCTTTTTTAACTTAACAGCAACTTTTATTTTCATTAAGATTCACATAAATTAAATAAGTTTTCACCAAATAAAAAATATTCATGAACCAACTCACTTTTGTTCATATTCGTTGACGCATATGTCCAAACGGCTGTCATTTATTTTCGAGAACAGTTTGATCTCACTGTTTTGGTATGCCTGTTTGAGAGAGAGTGGCTCTCATTTTTAGGTTAATAAATGTCTAAAATTTCCTTTCGTTCATTTATTCGCCATTGGTTGGTTGCTTTTCCTTATAATACAAATATATGTCTTTAATTTTAATGTAAGCAAAAATGACGTCAAATTAATGACGTTGCTTTCTATGCTTATTTGAATGGTGCCAATACAATGGCCCAGTTTATATTTCTGAGGGCACAGAGAATCTCCCCAGTTTTGCTTGGATCGTCTGCTCAGTGAGTGCTCCTGAAATATAAACTGAACAAATAGTACCTTGCAGTACATTAGATATAGTTCATTTGAAGCTCATAACAATATATTATTCCAGTGAAATGATGTTCGAGTCTTGCAATATGCTTAATATGGACCAGTTTAGTTTTTGACAGTAACGAAGTGCATTTAAACGTGGAAAGTGCATTAAACGTCAACATAAAGCCTAGGAATCAAATTTTAATCCAATCACCTGAAGGTAGCAATATATTTCTCGGAGGGACAGCGCACTTACCTAAGAGGTCGAAAGAAAACAAGCAAATTACGTGACTTTTATTTGTTTTTAATATTATCTTCAGTTCCCTTCCGATCACTATAGTTCTACGCTTAGTCTGAATGTCTGTGTTTCGAAAACTTAAGCATTCATGTGAGATAAAAATAAAAACACTTCACAAAAAGAACTAAAACACACGAAGGAAAACATTGACTGCAGAGTAATCAGACTCATGCAGTGCGATACAGTACATAAGGTGTGTTTTTTACCTTGCCCTTATGGGCTTAGAAAAAAAACAACAACAACTAAACCCCTTGGGGCTTAGCTAAGCCCAGAGAATTTGTCGGGTTCAACTTTAGCCCAGAAAAAAACTGTGTTACCGGCATGAATTTCATACTTGTTATCGATAGTTTGTATGGAAACTCCATTTTTTTCTGTAATCGCGTCCCGCTAAGCCACGATGTCGTTTTCTTCCTCCATTTCCTCTGGGCTTGTAAAAAAAACACACCTATACTTCTGCAGGAATATTTATTTATGCTGGAATTCCTTTAAATATTTTTGTTTAAGGCTAGGGACGCACTGGCGATTTTCTTCCGAACGATTATTCAATCGCAAAAAAATGGAACACATGACTTTAAATGTGAGTGAACGCACAAAATCCTACTAAACTGCGATGCCTACATTTTTTAGTCGCTGTGGCAAAAAATCGTAAGTGCGTTCCTAGCCTAACTCTTGTACCAAATTTTTACGGGCTTAAATACCAAAACTGTATTATTAGCTTGTTCATATGTATATAGTAAAGCAAAGACGTGTGCTCAGGTTGATCTCTTTATTACAACTCCCTATGTTATGTCAGATAACATATTGATAATATTTAGTACATACTTAGTACTACAGTAATAACAGAAAGTTATGATACAGAATAATATAATCAAATCTCTACATCTTCCCCCTTAAACTACTATATATATTTTTTATATATATATTATATATAAATATCATACACGTATTGTACAAACACAAATGCATTCTTAAATGCGTTATTATATTCTAACATTTGTATTTATACATGCATAAGTATGTATAAATATACATGAATATATATATTTACATTTTTAATTCATATTTAAAAATATATATTCGATAAATGTATTTATTTAACAATTTTTCAAACAATAATATTTTGCTTCTTTTTTTTTTTAATTTTATTCATATCTATTATTTAATTATTTGCATAATTCATTCTTTTTACATACAAAGATCATAATATTCAGATTTACTTCAAAACATTTCATTTCATATTATTATTGTTTTTTTTTTTTTTTTTTTTTTTTTTTTTATATATCATAGTTCTCAGATATATGTATATATTCCTATACAGTAACAAATACTATTTTTAATTAGATACTGAAACTTTCAAAAAAAAAATTATTTTATTGTTTTAGCTTGCAATTTTCGTGTCAAGTACATGTGAGTAAGACCCTTTTACTGGAGTTTCCTTATAAAAAATGAGTTTCTGCGCAAAGTTCGACCATCTTCAAGTTGAATCCAATATGATCAGGGTACATTTTGTATCTTTTCTAATATTATTCCAGGTAACCAGAATTTGTAATCTTTTATCCATATTTTTTCATTTTTTATGAAACTATTTTTAAATTTAGCTGTTTTGTCGTAATTTAATTTATTAATACAATTGTTTTTATTCAGAACTGGTACAATTTTTCTGTTTACGGATGTGTTTTTAAAAAGATCAGTTTTGCTTGGAACTTGAGTTCGAGTTTTTCTTCCCATTATAATCTCTGATGGCGAAAGCGCTGAGTTTTTTATTGGAGAATTTCTATATTCTAGTAGCGCCAACCAAAAATTTCCTCCGGACTCCTGGCATTTTAACACTAATGATTTTGACACCTGAACTAGCCTCTCTGCAAACCCGTTAGATTTTGGGTATCTTGGACTTGTTGTTAAGATATCTATGTCTAAATCACTGCAGAACTGACGAAATTCAAAAGATCCAAACGGAACATTGTCAGCGATTATAATTCTTGGTAAGCCATGAGTGGCAAATATGGGCATAAGTGCATTAATCACTGATTGTGATGTCTTTTTTTTAACTAATATAATCTCTAAAAATTTTGAGAAATAATCACCTACCACTAAATAGCTCCTTCCTCCAACTTCCATGAAATCCATTCCTATTTTATGGAACGGAATGTCAGGTATCTCATGACTAATCATGGGTTCTTTTATGTTTGCAGATCGAAATTTCTGACAAGTTTTACACTCTGCTACCATTTTTTCTATATCTATGTTTAAAGACGGCCAATATACTAACGTTCGAGCACGAGCTTTTGTCTTTTCGACTCCGAGATGAGAACTATGTAAATTTTGTAACGTTGCGTTCCTCAACATCGTTGGAATGAATATTCTATCGTTTAAAAATAATAAATTGTCTGTGACGTATAGTTCTTGCCTTATATTCCAGAACACCCTCAAATTTGCTGGTACCTTTGACTTACTATTTGGCCATCCCTTTAAAATAATATTTTTTAAGTCTCGCAATTGTAGGTCTTTTTCTGTTTCCATTTGAAAAATCTGTTTTTTCTTTTCGCTTACATTAATGGAATGAACCATTTCATTTAATCCTTCAATTTCTTCTTTTTCATTTTCTTTGCTGAAATTCCTAGATAGCAAATCTGCAACATACAAAAATTTTCCAGGTAAATACTTAAAACTCAACCTATATTTTTGAAGCCTTAATTTCATTCTTTGCAATCGTGCTGACGGTATTTTATGATAATCTTTTGACATAATACCCAATAGTGGCTTATGGTCTGTCACTATTTCGACATCAAATCCATAAATATATGAATGAAATTTATGGCACGCGAATACTACCGCGAGAAATTCTTTCTCAATTTGTGCGTAATGCACTTCTGTATTCGACAAACTACGTGAGGCAAAACACACTGGCCTACCCTTTTGCATGAGACAACATCCTAGCCCAAATTGCGATGCATTAGTTTGAATTGAGATGCTCTCCTTGCAATCGAATGGACTTAATGCCGGGGCATTGATAATGCATTGTTTAATTTTCTCTAAGCATTTTGTGTGGCAGCCCAACCACTGGAATACAACGTCTTTAGAGAGCAAATCTCTAAGAGGCTTAGAGATTTCAGCTAGCTCAGGGATATAATCCCTTACGTAGTTGATTAACCCCAGCAATTTTTGCAAATCGTTTTTCGTTTTTGGCATTCCCATTTTGTCTATACCTTCCATTCTTGCCCTGTCCATTGCTATACCGTTTTCAAAAATTATGTGACCCAAAAAATTTACCCTAATCTGTCTGTACTAAATTTTTGACTTATTAAACTTGACTCCTTTTTCCATAGCCCTTTTCATCAATTTATCTACTATTTCATCATGCTCCAATTCACTTTCGGCTGCAACTAGGAAATCGTCAATATATATAATAACACCTGCTATATCACCAAAATTTTTCTCATTCATTTTCTGAAAAACTTCCGCTGCTATTTTCAACCCGAATGGTAATCGTTTGAATCGATGGCACCCAAAAGGTGTACTAAAGGTGCATAACCTTTTCGACTCGTCATCCAACTTGACTTGCCAATAGCCATCTTTCATATCAAATACCGAAAATAGTTTTTTGTTAGCCAACTTCGACTTAATTTTTTCGAAGGATGGAATCTCATAGATATGATCTTTAACTGCCTCGTTTATAGCTTGAGGGTTCAAACAAATTCGGATTTGTTTGTTAGGTTTTTCAACTATAACGATGTTGGAAACCCACTCCACAGGTTCATTGACAACCTCTATTATATCCCTGTCACATAATGATTTTAATTCATTTTTCAATGGTGCTTCCAATGATATGGGAATTCTGCGAGCTGGTCTAGCCACGGGAGTAATATTACTCTTCAATTCAATGTGAAATTCTTCACAAAAACATCCCAGCCCTTCAAATAAACATGCATAATTTGTTACTAATTTATGTTTTTCGCTTATGTCTACATTATTAATTCGTTTAATTAATCCTAATTTCACACAGCTTCCTAGACCTAAAATTGGAGCGTTACCTACATCAACCACAAAAAAATTTAAAATAGCCACTGTATCATGCACCTTACACTCAAGTTCCACACATCCTGATGTTTTAATTTCGGCACCTCCATACCCTTCTAGTTTTTCTTTACATTGTACCACTTCTATGTTCTTAAACTGTTCAATATATTGTTTAGGTATAACATTTGCATCTGCACCAGTATCTAATTTAAACTTAATGTTTTTTGATTCAATTTGAAGAGTTTCAAACCATGCAGAATTTTTCTCAAAAATATTATAAATTTGTAATTTTTCTCGTTCATTTTGTTTGTAATATATAGCAACAATAAAAAAGTTATTTTCTTGTTCACCTGTTTCGCCAGTTTCCGTTATGATTTCATGTACACCTCTCTTCTTGCAAACCGAAGAAAAATGGTGTTTTCCTCTACATGAGGAGCAAGTTTTACCGTAGGCGGGGCATTTACCCTTCACAAGACCCTGTCCACAAAAATTGCAAGCCACACTTTTGTACATTTCAGAATTTTGATTTTTGTTAGCATTTATATCACAATTCCTGCAAGAAATCACATTTTTGTTAAGATTGTTTTTTTCATAACCTAAATTATTTGCAAAATTTGAATTTTTATAATTATTATTCTTAAAACTACTTCCCCTGTTTTGAAACCTTCCCACTGTATCGATTGATGCTTTTGATGTCCCAGCTTGCCCTTCTATTTTCCGCATTTGTTCAGTTGACGCCTCCGCTGCCCTTGCCATTTCAATTGCCTTTTCCGCAGTTAATCCGTCTGTCTCCAATAGCCTTTTTTGGAGTTTCTGATCAATTAACCCATGAACAAGTCGATCACGCAGCATTCTACTCTCTTGGGCTCCATAACCACACTTTTTCACCATTTTTTTTAGATCCAATAAAAATTGGTCAAATGGTTCTCCAGAAACCTGGCTTCGGCTCTGGAAAATGAAACTTTCGTAGACCTCATTGCACTTTGGTTTGCAAAAAGTCTGAAATGCTTCGACCACTTTACTATAAATTTTCTTGTCGTCCTCTGTTATATCGAGCGAATTGTAGACCTCGATTGCGTCTGGTCCCAATGAATTCAGGAAAATCGCCACTTGAACAGTTTCATCTTTTTTGTCTAGCTCAATCGCTGTGGCAAATACTTCAAAATTTTGCCAAAAAACTCGCCAATTTTCAGCTATATTTCCCTCTAGCTTTAATTCATCGACCTTTCGGATGAAATCCATGTTAGTATTGCAATAGATTATTCTTTGTCTCGGTGGCCTGCCACGCGGTTTTCTGTTCAGTACGGGATGATTATGAACCGGTTTTTTAATACCCATTTACGAGGTTCACTTCGACTGCGCCATGTATTATTAGCTTGTTCATATGTATATAGTAAAGCAAAGACGTGTGCTCAGGTTGATCTCTTTATTACAACTCCCTATGTTATGTCAGATAACATATTGATAATATTTAGTACATACTTAGTACTACAGTAATAACAGAAAGTTATGATACAGAATAATATAATCAAATCTCTACAAAAACTTTCTTTTTCAATCCTTATGCCTCAGATACGTATTTTATTATATACACGTTATAAGAATAGTTACTGATTTATACCCACTCACTTCCTGTATCCCTCCATATCCTCTTATTATTCTTTGCACTTATTCTGAAGCACATCAGATGTTAAAAATCATTCAACTTAGTGTTAAAAAAACCAGCTTATAATATTAGGAACAACAATAAGTAAACAAAAATTATATCAATATCCTTAAAGCTGTTTTTGAGAACAATGAGGGGTTTCAGAAACATAATAAAGACTTATGTTCCTAAAGGAATATTTTTTAAGGATCATTGAACATATAGGCCATTTCAAATGACACTATATATATAAATTTCCCACTATATACATAGGTTGATAATAATTATCCAAGGTCTTGTGCTAGTTACTATATGGCTTGTACGAGTCTTCATTTCCGCATGAATTCCGCATATCACCACCGACAGAGATGAATAATAATTTTGTTCATTCTGATGGTCGTTCTTCACATATGAAAAACATTGCATAAATTATTCTTATATTAAAAAAAAGTGTAAAAAAAAGGGAAATCCAAAACTGAGAATATTTTTTTTGCACACATAAACCCGATAATGAACACGAGCTCTCGACTGACTTTATCACTGTAATGTTGCAACATTGAGGAAAGAGGAAGAGTAAATCCAGTAGCAGGAGCTAAAGCGGGACACACAGGAGGTTGCCATTGCATGCGCTAGAATGATTCAAAAATTTTCATTTAAATCATTTCGGTTGGAAAAATATCGTTGCTGCAAACATTAAAAACCACATAGTATCGTAGAAAGGAACAAAGGAGGATCCATCATCAGTTTGTTGGGTTCTATTTTTATTTATTCCAAGGATAATCACAGGCGCTGATGGATAAAGGTTTGCATTATGTGATTAGCTAAAAAAACAGCAACAGAAGTATAGAGTTGTTCTTGTTGGTGGCTGGAAAAGCATCCTGCTAAGCTTAGATTCCTGTTTACTCACCGTCGCTTGCTCACTTTGAAGGGATTAGTTAAGGGGAAGGGAAGAGAGAAGGGGAGGACATGGGTGGGGGTGTTGAATTCGACCGAAGCGGCTTGTTTGTTACTTGATGACAGGATGGGACTCCATTGTTATTGGATGACTGTTTTGAAGGAAACAGATAGTGGGTTGTACATGACGCTTTTGCTTAGTTCGTTTGGGTCCTTCTACCTACTCCAAATAGGCAAGGAAAGATGAAACTCATCGGGTGTATAGAGGTACGTTATGGAGGGAGAGTGGAACAGGAAATATGCTTTCAGTTGGAATTAATGTTTCGCATTCGAATGACATGGCAATTGTGCTCTTGCAAAAACCGCACCATTGTCATTCTGTATATTAAAGCGGAGGCTATTGTTATAAACAGACAAGGACTAGCAGCATTCCAGCTGTAGGGAAGGAAGGCCTCTCTTCTGTAATAGTGCTTAACTGATAAAGCGAAAAATGAATGACAGCATAAAAACATACAAAAAACAGGACCCCACCTTTAGCTTCTAAGCGGGATTTTAGATTCTTTATTTAGGTTTTCTATAAGAGGAAGAAAGCAAACAGTTGCAAAATGATATATGTTAAAAATAGAATAAATTAAATGTAAGAAAAATTTAACCTGACCAATGTTTTGTCACACGGCTTTGAATTAAAAGCTGACGCGGTGGGAAATGATTTCCTATCACTTCCCACAAAGGCACCAAATAAACTTTTATTATTTTTTGTCTATTTAATTACTCCAATTTCCATTTTCATACCTTTCCTACAATTCAATTTCCATCCAACTCCCTCAGCAGCGTGAGACCAGACGAAATATGATCTAAATATAACTAAAATTCAAGGTCTTGCCTCACGCGCTGAGAATTCATTACATTTAATACCGTTTTTTGGCTTTGCCTTAAGCAAACCTTTTGGCAGATTAATATCATAGTTTTTAGTTGCATTTTAGTCATCACACCTACATGTTCATTGTGTTTTACTTAACAAATAAAAATTTGAAAAAAATTAAAAATTTATATCTTAGTTTTATCTTTTATAATTTTTACTATTTGTGCGAACAAATTGGCGACCGTGACAGGACTTTACTAAAAAAGTTTAGTGGCCTGTAAATTAAATAAATCCAATCAAGAAGAATTATACTAAAAAGATAAATAATAAGTTTTGAAAAAAGTGTGCGTGTTTATTTGGACTCAAAAATCGTTTAATATATAAAATAAAGTGAAAATGGTTTCTACATTGGAACAACTAACCGACCATCAGGAGGAGGTAGGCACAGCGATCTGCAAGCTTGCCCGCAACTACGGAAAGGATGGACCTGGAAGAAAAACCCTGGAGAATCTCCAACATCGTTGGTCCAGTCTTAACGAGCTATGGGAAATATTCCATAGCACGGACGTCGAAATTAAGACCAAGTATCCTCTAGAAACCGATCATGAATATCATATTAAGGGATATTTCAAAGAGATCAAAGGGGTGTATGAAACAATGAAGGACGACATCGTGAAGCGTATTTTGGAAGTACAAAAATCTGATAATGCGGATAGAACTCAGGAAGAGAGGCCGAAAGAGACCACAGCAGTCAAGCTGCCATCAGAGCAGCCAAAGGAGCCTCTCGAAAAGCCCCCAGCAGGGCTCTTAATAATGCCCGCACCAGATACTGCTGAAGATAAAACAAGTAAAAGATTCAGCATTGATACCTTTCCGGGAACCAGTAAATTGACAAGTGAAAGCAAGTTCCGTCTCCTTGGGAAAATTTTCCAAGGATCTCTTAACAACTGTCCGGTGAATTTACGGGAAGCTATACCTCAGCAATTCCAACAAAAAACAAATACACTCATGCGCAACTGGGAAGAATTAAGAACCGCATATGAACGACTTGGGGACGATGCAACTGCAGTCGACATAGAGCTGTATTTTAAGCTCCAAGAAGAATTAGACGAGAGAATTGCATGGCTACCAAACCGAGTGACACCAAATCAATCAAGTCAAATGAATCAAATCGGAGCAACTACAATTAAGCTCCCAAAAATTGAGATACCAAAATTTGATGGAAGCTATCTTAATTGGCCTCAGTTCTTTGACCTGTATAAACAAATGGTACACAACCAACCAATTGCAGCAGCACAAAAATTATATTTCCTGAAAACCAATGTAACTGGCGATGCACATACTTTAATTCAACATTTTCATGCCACCGATAGCAATTATGAGCTGGCATGGAACACATTAGTGGACAGATTCAACAACAAGAGGCTGTTGTTAACGGCACAGTTGAATAGACTTTTTCAAAATTCCATAGTCGTTGACAATGCTAAAAGTCTCAAAAGACTTCATGACACAACAAAGGAAGTTATGCAAGCTATCCAGAACCTTGGATACGATACCAGCGGATGGGATCCTGTTGTTGTGCACCTGTTGCTAGACAGAATGGATAAGGACACCCGAATGATGTTCGAAGAATCACTACAGTCACCAAGAAGCAGTCCAACTTTAGCGCAACTACTGGAATTCGTTGAAGCTAGATTCCAAGCCCTAGAAGCCGTTCATCGTGATGATAGGAAGAAAGTGGTAACAACCGCTTCCGAAAATTCAAGGGGAGTTTCTATTTGTAGTTTCTGTAAATCAAATAATCATAAGATTTTTAATTGCAAAAAATTTATTTATCTTTCAGTGGAAGAACGCAATCAGAAGGTGCGAAAGCTTCAACTATGCACCAACTGTTTGCAAGGAGGACATCATTTTTCATCGTGTCAGCAGCTCGGAAAATGTAAAACGTGCAACGGTAGGCATAATACTTTGCTGCACTATCCGTCTAAAAAGGATTCACACATAAAACCATCCGGTAAGTCGTGTGATAATAATATTGGTCGGGTGGGAGAGACTCAGTCAGGGTCATCAATTAGTAATTCATTAGGAGTTGTGTTCAAAGGTCGTGAGGTGTATCTTGCCACTGCAATAGTTAATATTTTATGTTCAAACGGTATGCGAATTCCTTGTCGAGCCATGTTAGATTCAGGGTCGCAATTGAATTTTATAACTTCCTCATTAGCTCAGCAACTGGGAACTAAAAAACAGAGAAGAGACATTCCCATCAGTGGAATTGGAGGAAAAGAAACCCATTCAAGTTTTATTATTAATGTCTCCATAGAATCTAGAGCATCTGCTTATAAAACAACCTTCGAGGCCAGTATAATGCCAAAAATAAGTGATTATCTAGCAACTGCACCGGTGGACATGCAAACATGGAAATTGCCTTCCAACATTATTCTTGCTGATCCTTACTCAATTGATTCTCGCCGCATAGACTTATTAATCGGTGCAGAAATATTTTTCGAACTTTTCTTGCCAGGAGAGTTCAAAATTTCAGATAATCTTCCTTTATTACGAAATACTAAGTTAGGTTGGCTTTTAGCTGGTAGCGTTGTAGATCCTTCTTGCAGTTCATACTGTCATTCAGTCTCAAAACCTAGTCTGAGTTCTTTAGATAAACTAGTCCGATCCTTTTGGGAAAGTGAATCTTTTGAAGGTGAATCAAAAATTTATTCTGAAGAAGAATTCAAGTGTGAAGAATATTTTAACAAGCATGTAAAAACCACAAACCATGGTCAATATATAGTGCGTCTTCCTTTTAAACAGGAACCAAATAAAATGTTGGGTAATTCTATGGCAATTGCTAAAAGGCGTTTCTATTCATTAGAAAGAAAACTAGAAAATAATACAGAATTAAAAACAAGTTATGTTAACTTCATGGCTGAATACGAACGTCTTGGTCATATGACACCGATTGCTGAGGAAACAATACCAAAGCATCATTATGTCCTTCCTCACCATTGTGTACTTAAGCCAGAGAGTTCATCAACAAAACTACGAGTCGTTTTCGATGCTTCGGCAAAAACATCGTCAGGTTTTTCTCTAAATGACACCCTCATGGTCGGTCCGACAGTCCAATCAGACTTATTCTCAATTATTGCAAATTTCAGGCTACACAAATATGTATTTACTGGTGATATAAGTAAAATGTATAGACAAATTCTAGTTCATCCAATAGATAGAGCATATCAGCTCATTTTGTGGAGGGCAGATACTATAAGCCCTTTAAAAACATATCAGTTGAATACAGTCACATATGGAATGGCTCCAGCTTCCTATTTATCCACAAGATGTCTAGTTAAATTAGCAAATGATTTTCAGCATATATATCCTAATGCATCTAAAATAATTACAAAAAATATATATGTGGACGACTGCCTCACTGGGGCAAACACTCTTAGAGAAGCCAAGCAGCTTCTCGATGAAACTATAACATTATTAAGACAAAGAAATTTCGAGTTAACTAAATTTTGTTCAAATGATCCACGTATTCTTGAAAATATTCCGTTCGAAAAGCGAGAAAAAATGTTGACTATATATCAATCCGAAGTAATAAAGACACTTGGTTTAGTTTGGGAGCCAACTCAAGACACCTTCAAATTTTGCTACGATTATAAAGCACCTTCTAATGTTCAAGTAACAAAACGAAGCGTTCTTGCTGATTTGGCTAAATTCTTTGATCCTTTGGGTCTTATTGGGCCAGTGATATTACTGGGAAAAATATTTCTTCAAGAACTTTGGAAAACCAAGATTTCTTGGGATGAAAAATTGCCTCTAGAGCAGGCATCTAAATGGCTAAACTATTTGTCAGAATTTTCCTCTTTACAGAAAATTAATATACCCCGCTTTGTTTTAATAGATTCAGCAGAAAAATTAGAGCTACATGCATTTTCTGATAGCAGTGAAAGTGCTTTTGGCGCATGCATTTATTTAAAATCTATTGACAATGAAGGGAAAGTTTTTGTTCAATTATTGTGCTCAAAATCGCGTGTAGTTCCCTTGAAAGCAACAAGCATAGCCCGATTAGAACTTCAGGCGGCAGTGTTATTGGTAGATTTGGTTCAAAAAATTCTCCCAATAGTTAGTAGGGCAATTTCATCTATTAATTATTACACTGATTCCACAACAGTCTTAACATGGATAAAAGCACCTTCTTATACCTGGGAGACATATATTGCAAATCGTGTAGGTAAAATTCAATCGAATTCAAACTTGAATCATTGGAACTATGTTAGAGGAGAGTTAAATCCTGCAGATCTCATATCGCGTGGGTTAGGGATGCGCGATCTTATAAGATCAACTGTTTGGTTCGATGGTCCAGAGTTCTTAAGACAAAATTGTTTGTATAACATTAAAGTAGATTATTCAATACCAGAACAAATCCCTGGCCGTAGAAAGCTTAAAATGGTATTAAACATGGCCATCCAAGGTGATTTATTTACTTCGGCAAATCATAAAAATTCGTTTTATACGCTGCAAAAAATTTGTGCATATTGTTCTCGATTCTTAACGAGTTTTAAGTCCCGTTGTGAAGACAACAAAAGCATTGGTTCCTTAAATATGGAAGATATCCAAAAGGGCACAATACTGTTGTGGAGAAGCGTTCAAATAAGTGTTTTCCCTGAAGAGTATAAAGCACTTCAAGCAGGAAAACCTCTCCACAATAATTCCAAAATATTATCATTAAGTCCATATTTTGACAAAACAACAATGTTAATACATGTGGGAGGAAGACTTAAAAATGCTGAAATCCCTTCTCAAGCAAAACACCAAATATTACTTCCAAAAAATAATATAGTCACAACATTACTTTTAGATTATTTGCATAAAAAACATCTACACGCCTCCCATAGAACACTTGTATCTATCTCTAGGCAACAATTTTGGATTCTAAGCGTAGGAAGGGAAACACGCAAGGTGCTCTCTAAATGTATCCAATGTTTTCGTGCTAGACCCCGATCTATCGATCAATTAATGGGTAACCTACCCAAAGAAAGAATCATTCCTACTCGGCCATTCCATTTTTCTGGAGTGGATTTCTGTGGTCCAATACGGACACATTACAAAGTTCGAGGAAAAACACCAACAAAGTCTTATCTTGCAGTATTTGTATGCTTCTCCACAAAGGCTGTTCACCTTGAGGTAGTAAGCGACCTTACCACTGAATCGTTTATTAACTGCTTAAAACGATTTGTTGGAAGACGAGGTGTATGCCACACCATATTTTGTGACAATGCCACAAATTTTGTTGGTGCAAGAAATCAATTAAGAGAATTTCAAGATTTCCTTGACTCATCTGAAACGAAATCATCAATCAATTCGAATTGCTTAAAATTGGGAATCAACTGGAAACACATTCCACCTCGCTCTCCCCATTTCGGAGGCCTTTGGGAGGCCGCTGTTAAGGCTGCTAAAACCATGTTAATAAAATACTTAGGAGAAGCTTCTTTAACTTATGAAGAGCTTTCAACAGTCATTGTTCAAATCGAATCAATCTTAAATTCACGACCACTTACACCAATCTCCTCAGATCCTAATGACTTGCAGGCATTGACTCCAGGTCACTTTCTTATTGGGGCTCCATTAACTGCACTACCTGAACCTAACGTTACTGATCATAAAATCTCAAGATTAGACAAATTTCGTCAGATTCAGCACATTCAACAGCATTTTTGGCAAAGATGGTCAAATGAGTACCTCCACCTTCTTCAACAGAAGTTAAAGTGGAAGGTGCAATCCCAAAATCTAGAACCCGGAGCAATGGTTGTTTTAAAAGATGCACACCAACCTCCAATGAAATGGAAGCTTGGGCGTGTAGTCGAAGTTGTCAAGGGGTCTGATGGGTTAGTGCGAGTGGTACATGTAAGAACGGAAACAGGAACATATCAACGAGCAATTCAAAATCTATGCCCTTTACCACTTGATCATGAAGAAGAACGAGAACAAAGTCCAGAACCCCCAGTAAAAAATGAACCTTCAATGAAATTAAGAAGCGGAAGATTCTTTGGTAATTCTATGACATCGTTATTATGTTTAATGCTGCTATTGCTTCCTTTAGCAGCCTCCTTAGAAAGTGAACCAATAAGGATTACAAAATTTAACAATTCCACAGGCATTTATTTTGAGGATATAGGTAGTGCTAGCACTGTTAACAGCTTTTGGAACATTTATATCTTTTATAATTTGTCATCGTATTGGTTAGAGTTAGGAGAAGTGAAAACATACCTGAAGAGAATGGATACAATCTGTTTAGATGATTTGAAAACTAATCCGTTTTGTTTGCCTACACTCACCGCACTCAAACATAGAGTAAATGTTATCGATTCGAATAATGATCTCATTCATAACTATCATACATCTTATAGCAAACGGATAAGAATTGCTAGATCTCCTTTCGATTTTATCGGAAATGTAGCACATAGTTTATTTGGAGTATTGGATCAAGATGATGCTAAGGACATACATCATCAAATTTCATTGGTCAACCAAGATGAACAACACCTTGTACATCTCTTTAAAAAACAAAGCTCAATAGCAGACGCAACAGTAAATCTACTTAATCGAAGCAATCTCCAAATAAGTCAGCAATATCAAGGTTTAAAAACTATCTTCGAAAAATCATTAAACGTCATTGAAAAGCATCAAGAAATAATTGATGTTAATCAGCGGTTTTCTGCGTTAACATCGTATTTGATTCTATCAGTTACAAATCTGGAGATGGTGCAAGATACATTACTTGACATTCTCCTTAGCCTTAACAATGCCAAAATGAATCCTCATTTTATTTCGCCTTCCCAATTTACCCAACAACTCCAAATCATTAGGAACAATCTCCCGTCTCATCTTAACATTCCCACAGCATCTATATTAGATATTTTTAAGCTTTCATTTATCAAGGGACGAAGTCTTAATGACTCAATAATATTTGAAATGATGATTCCTTTGGTGGATAACCAAGAATTCCAGCTTTTCAATTTAGTTCCCTTTCCCATATTTCAAAATAATTCAAGTTTCATAATAGAACTATCATCCCAGTATTTGGCAGTCACTCCAACGAGAGAAAGGTATTTTGCATTAACAGAAAACCAATTATTATCTTGTCAGTTGCTTTCAACTAGACATTTTATTTGTAACCAACAATTGCCAACAATGATCCATCAAGGCAGTAATAATTGTGAAGTTTCATTACTGAATCACTTGGAGAATGCTCTAAGTTACTGCTCTCTAAAAAAATGTATTCTTCACGATCAATGGATCAGTCTTAGAGATGCAAATAGCTGGATATTTGCTCTTGAGGACACAGTAACTGGTTTACTAGTTTGTGAAAGAATAACGAAGAGCATAACCATCTTTGGCAGTGGTTTGTTGGAGTTTCTAAGACCATGCACATTAAAACTTCCACATCTAGTTATAAATGGGCGAGTTCTGAGCAATACCACCTTAAAAAATTCATTTATTCCCTTAGTTAAAATTTCAGAGGCAATCAAAACAAAACTATCAAATGAATTAGTCAGTCTCCCTACATCTTCCAGCAATGAGACGAATACAGAAATACAGAATATAAAGAACCAAATAAATGAATTAGCTAAGGATTTAGGCAAGGATATAGGGGTTAATGATATAAATATGCACGACTACCATCACTATGGATTCAGCTTCATCTTATTTATATCAATGATAGCATTCATCATATTTACCTTATTAAAAAAAAGAAGGCCCAAACCTCTTCCTAGGAGGAACGTTCTTCCTAGAGGAAACGCTCCTCGTTTTGAAATAGAAACGCAATTTTAGAATTTCGAGAGATAAGATCCCTCAAAGGGGGGGAGTATGTTAAAAATAGAATAAATTAAATGTAAGAAAAATTTAACCTGACCAATGTTTTGTCACACGGCTTTGAATTAAAAGCTGACGCGGTGGGAAATGATTTCCTATCACTTCCCACAAAGGCACCAAATAAACTTTTATTATTTTTTGTCTATTTAATTACTCCAATTTCCATTTTCATACCTTTCCTACAATTCAATTTCCATCCAACTCCCTCAGCAGCGTGAGACCAGACGAAATATGATCTAAATATAACTAAAATTCAAGGTCTTGCCTCACGCGCTGAGAATTCATTACATTTAATACCGTTTTTTGGCTTTGCCTTAAGCAAACCTTTTGGCAGATTAATATCATAGTTTTTAGTTGCATTTTAGTCATCACACCTACATGTTCATTGTGTTTTACTTAACAAATAAAAATTTGAAAAAAATTAAAAATTTATATCTTAGTTTTATCTTTTATAATTTTTACTATTTGTGCGAACAATATATGTAAATACAAAAAAAGTGTGGAGCTTTGAAACAACTATCAAATTTGAAAAAAGACCAGCAGAGCAGCTGATGGTTATGGTAGGTTGAGCTTAGAGATATATGAATGTGTACATGTACGATCGATCACTTAAGTTTTAAAGTGAGTTTTTGATGATAAATATAAATTAAATTTGGTGGCGCAACAGCTCGTAGAGACCATCGCCTATAGTAACCTTGGCAGGAATGGAGGGACCAACAATTTTTTGCCAACTCTGAACGGCTAGAGGAGAAGCACTTTTTTATGACAAGTATACTCTTGGTGGATTTTTCAGTTCAGCGCAAGAGGCAGTACCTCGAAAAAAACATTTCTATTTTCAGGTGGTAGCGGCTGGAGAATCGGACCCAGACCTTCGGTATAACAGGCAAGAATTTTTCTCCCACTTAAAAAATCTCTGAGTGTTTAGAGATTTTATTGATGAAACGCCCCTTTTGAAAACGAAAAGAATGTACGAGTATTTCAAAACACCGATAGATAAACGAAAGTATTTATTTGATCGGAATTGAGAACAAAACTTTTTTGCGAGCGTTCGATGATGTGGGTAAACAACACCAAAGAAGCAACAGAATATGAAGCCTCAGATACAACAACCTAGAAACAAAATATTTAATATCACACATAACAAGATAAAAGGTGTGTTACCGGCATGAATACTTGTTATCGATAGCTTGTATGGAAACTTAATTTTTTTCTGTGATGACATCGCTAACTGCCTAAACAGATTGGAGACGGAGCTGCAACTGAAGCTGCAATTGGTATAGCTGTCAAAATGTTGAATACACATAATATATATGCTGCAGACGCAGCTAAAGAAGTTGGCCAACTTTTAACTTTTTCGTGCAGCATTTTTGACGTTTAAGAGTTGTGAGCGCAACCAAGTGTTTACATGGGGGTTGAAGAGAGTTTCAAACTCTTTTTATCCATTCATATTTTTATTTTTGTTTTAATTTTTTTATTGGTGTTGCACAGCTGACTTCAAATGCCTTAAATGTCAGAAAGCTGTACAGCACATTGTGGGCGAGTAAAAAATCACATACAGCATTTTTTGACAGCTATTCCAATTGCAGCTGCAGCTCCAGTTGCAGGACTCCAATCTGGTCAGGCAGTAAGTCGTTCTTTTAGTCCCAGGGGAAACAGACGCACAAAATGGGGTTTTTATACAAACTACCTATATCGATAACAAGTATGAAATTCGAGCCCATTCGGACAAGAAAAAAACACACATATAAGGCGCATTTTTGTTTTGCCAAGCCCAGGGAAATTGGACAAAAAGAACGACCTAGCGACGCTATCACATAAAAAAATAGAGAAACCATACAATTTATAGAAAGCAAGTATAAAATTCGTGCCGGTAGCACAGTTTTTAATCTAGGCTAAGACCTGGCGCCCACTGGGCAACCTAGTTGCCAGCAACTTTTACTTGCTCAGACTTGCCGGCAACTCCGCGCACCTAAAGTTGCTTGCCACCGCCCACTAGGCAACTTCCGAGCTACTTTTTGGAATTTGACGTTTGTGATCTTGTGTTTTTTTGTTGACTTTTGCCACTATTTTGTTTTGTATCTGATCCCCAATTTGACGTTAGTAAAATATAAATGCAAAGTAAAATCGATTGAAATGTATAACTTGTTAAATTTAAGATATACTGAAAATTAATATATAATATTTTATTATTAAACACGGCCATCTTTGACAGATAGAGTCGCCGGCAACTAAAGTTGCCCAGTGGCCGAGGGCAAGCAACTTAAAGTAACTGGCAAAAAGTTCCGCGAGCAACTTCAAGCAACTTAGTGCCTAGTGGGAGTTCTCCCATATAACCCAATGCAATTGAATCGGGAGCAACAAACATTTTTAGATGAGCAACTTAAAGTTGCCAAGTGGGTGGCAGGCCTAAAGTTAAGCCCCAAAAATTCTCTGGCCTTAACCAAGCCCGGAGGGGCTTAATTAGTGTTGCATTTAACATGAAAATTTGTTAGCACTGATGCCGTTTTTTCCATCCAAGTTCAACGAAAAAAACACACCTATTTGCTTTTTGAGCAGGAGTTCTTATTATTTTTTTAAACACATCGAATTTTTGTGGTTTTGCAAAATAATTAATTAAAAGCCAAACACTCTGTTCTGTGAATAAGTATAAGAAAATTTACATTGAACAAACAATTGTGTACATTTTTTTCCGCTTTCAACCACACAGTGCATTATGGGTGACTTGTGAAATTGACGTTTCTTAAAGCTACTTTTCGGTCGGTTCTGACATGAGCTTCCCACAGCTTCCGCCTATTCTAGTTCTACCTTAAAGTGGTTTGAACAAAAGAAGTGAATCCCTACATGAGGTAATATTGTCAATATAACTGTAAAGTGTGAAGATTGGTCTAAATTCATTCAATTTCGGCTTTGGAAGTGGGCTCTGCTTTTAAGCCTATGCCCATTGAGTAACTTTCATTTCCGGCAATTTTATCTGTCAGAAACTGGATGCCAAAATGGCATTTTGGCTTGCAACTTACTGCTACCATTTATGTACTTCATTAACTACGGAAAACTATGAATTTGTGTATGTACGTTCCCATACTTTTGGGTAGTTTGGAAATTATTGAGATAATTTCTTCCTCACTCTTCAAAATTTAACAATTTGTAGGCTTCTGTGCAAAAAGTGAAGGATCAGACCAATCATCGCTTCTTCGAACTATCGAAAGTTAATTCGAGGCCCAACACATATACTACGTGTCTACATTGGCTTCTTGCTGAATGGTGAATCTAGTGAGATAGGTAGATAGTTTCTGCATGTGCGCGGAGCCTCATATGAGTCCATAGGACTCATTTTCGCAACCAAACAGTTTCGTAACTGAAAATTGGATGTGTGCGACTGGCCTAAGATTTATGACATTCGAAGCTGTCAGCGACTGAACAAGTTGTTTGTTAATAAACGTAGTGAAATTAGGTTTAGTTTTTAGAAAGCATTTTTAACATGAAGTTAAAAAATAGTTTTTAGTATAAAATCAATGTAAATTCAAATAACAGATGATGAAAACGATTTTAAAAATTGCCTTAATCTATTTTTCTTCAATTAAATATCCCTCTCAGAAGGAAAAAATATCGAAAATGAGCAATTAAAACTTCAAACATTACACCAGTGTAAGCTATCAACTGCCTTTCAAATTTCAAGTCATCCATCAATTTGAGAGTCAATAAAATCACTTCCATCAACACCACAATCTCTCATCTCCCATTCTTGAAAAGCTCCATGTTGCCTTCCTCTTCATCCATGACCACATTCGCCTCTTCATCAAAGCCATCATCATTATCATCGTCCTCATCGACCAACCAACCATCAACCAAAAAAAAATAAATAAAAATAAAACTCACCACCCCCAAAAATGTTGCGTCTGACTTTTCTTTCATAAGTTTTAAGTTGTATGTACTCTTTTGACTGTCAGCCTTGTCTCCCCCAACCAAAAAATACTAAAGGTATAAAGCGGGTGGGATGAAGTCAGGAAATTCTGGAAATGTCCTCGGGTGTTTAAATGTTGGTGGAGTTGCTGATATCTTTCCCCGCCTGTGAAAATTAAAGCAAAATCACGCTGCTATGGCTATCACTTTACTTTGACAGATTAATAGCGACGTGGTTAGCAGAGAAAAAAATTCTTCGTATATTTTCAACTTGCAATATAAGGGGAGGTTAGGCTTTTGAAAGAAAAATGTTTTTGGTATTGGTAAACAATATGAAAAAAAGTAAATTTGCGATGCGCTTAGGAGCCTGTTTAGATTGGGAGTGAGTCGTGAGTCTCATCGTGTTCACATTCGACCATTTGAGGCGTCTCAAAACACATCGAAACAACAACAACTTTTAGACGCTGTTTAGATTTTGAAGATTGAGACCGGGTTAACAGTAGTTTCTTGACATAAGAAGTAGGGGCAAGGGATTTCGTGAGTCATGAACAAAATATAAAAACCGACGTCATGAGATTAATTTTTTGTTGTTTCAATGTACAAAGCATTGAAGTTGTTGTTTCTGTTCTTTGGGTCGCCTCAATTGTTTGAATTTAGATACGATGAGGCTCACGAGTCCGGGCTCAATTTTCCTAATCTAAACAGGCTCCACATTGAAACAACAAGAAATGAGTCTCATGAAGTCGGTGTTTATATTTTGTTCATGACATCCCTGACCTCCACTTCTCTTGTCCAGAAACTACATTGAGACCGGTCTCAATCTTCCAAATCTAAACACTGTTAAGTTGATTTACAAACGCAACGTTGGAGAGATAATGCAAAATCATTTCCGCTGATAATTTATAAATGCATCAAACCCGCATCACTTTTTGTGTAACGTGTTCATTTTTCCAAACTTGCATCAAGTGATGCGCAAACATCAAACAAACAAGAAGCAAGAAAATTGTTGATGCGTTGTTGCTGATGCAATTGTATCAGTATCAGCTACGTCACGCACCAGCATCGCAAAAAAGCAGTGATGCGGAAATATTTAATGTTAATGAATTTACATTATGACTGGTATCAATCAAAAACAAAAACTGACGTCCCAACAAAAATGCATAATGGAAATTAATTTCTGTTAACAGAAATTTATTTTATTTATGTGTCGAGTGGCGCTTCGTCGTTAAAAGTATATCAAAACATTGCATACATATGCATGAACATCAGCTGTTTGTTTACATTGAACCACATTAATCCGCCGAAATCAATTGATTTCAATTGCTGAACCACGGATTAAAATCTGAACCACGTTTGTTCCTACAACTAAATGATCCTTGACATCTTATCTTGTAACTATCTTCACTTAAGCAATGTTCGTGCGACACAGTCGGGGTTCTTTATTTGATTTTCATTTCATACATACATAAATGATGACGTCCCTATAATCGTTTCTTTTCTCTTTCATTTAAAAAGTAAAAAAAAAGATTTCAGAATCCTTTACGAAAGCAAGGTGCTTTTTCATTTGACACCGGAATCTTTTTGATTAATTGTATTTGATGACGTTATCATTGACAGGTTGTCAAAACTTTAAGCGGACATAAAATATTTAGAGCGAGAAAAATAAACGTAAAAAAAGAAACTCTTACCACCGTAAGGAACAAAAATAATAATCAACAGCAACTTGTAATTTTCTATTTATGCTTTTAGGTGTTGTATATAGATTCGTACCTGCATGTCAGAAGCATTTATAAATCAAATTTAAATTAAGTTAAGAAATTATGCACTTATTTATGCGTGTTACTATGCTATAAAAATGTATGTGTGTGTGTTTTGGATACAAAAATGTAAACCCACATCATTAAGGACTCCATACACGATCTAACTTCGTTGTCAATTTAATGTCAAGTTGATCAAATCAACCAGTGGGCATATCATTTGATTAATTTGAGTTGGAGGAAAATCAAAAGATTTTGAGTTTTTTTCAAATTGATGTGAAAGTTTTCAACTTTGTTGAGCTGTGTGTATGCAAGACCCTGGAAGATTGAGACCGGTATCAATCTTCCCAATCTTTGATTTACTGTCAAACCAAAGGCATTTTAACTCTTCTACACATTTACAAGGAGGTCGATTAACTGTTCAACCTCACTTCAAACCTCTCGTTCTTACTTCAAACGTACTCGTTGTTGTCAACGTTCGTGTCTTTTGTCTGAGTATGGTCTGAGTTTATACAGTTGAAGCAGAAGTCTTTAAACTAAGTTTATGTAGTGTGTGGCGAAGCATCAATTTAGTTGACAACCAAGTTGAAAATTAAATTGAATCGTATATGGAGTGCTTTAGACTTTGTGCTGCGAATGAATGAATATAGTAGAAGCCCAGGTTTAACTCAATAATGATTACACGACTCATGTAGTAGATAAATTGTTTGTGTTTTTGTTTTTGACATTTTATGAATGCACACACACACATAGTTTTTTTACTCACGTGAGAAAAGTTATTGCTAAATTTTTTAGAAAATTACTTAAGCTGATGTTTAGGTATAGGAAGTTTAGTGCAGTAATATTGATGTTGGGTGCACAACTTACTGCCTGAAGAGAATGGGAGATGGAGCTGGAATTGATGTCAAAAATGTGGCAGCTACAATTGCACGAGTTGCACAAATTTCAACTGCAGCATTTTTGACTCATCTATTGTAGCTTCGTCTCCCATTCTGTTCAGGTAGTTAAAAGTAAAAGAATGATATTTTTTTGTTAAGTATTCATCAGTAGTGTCAATTTGCTTTTGAAGGTGGTGTTTAAGAAGAGAAGTGACTGTTAATAGAATCTGAAATGTTAGCCAATAATTTTTAAGTAGAAAATCTGGCGCATGTTTATAACTAGCATTAGTATAATTTTGATTTTGTTTAACCAGTATCGAGCTTGATCAATTTCTTTGCTTAAATACTTGTACGTACACTACTATATGTCAGTTGTAGAATGTGCAAAAAACCTTCCAAATATGCAGATTTGTTTTTGGACATTTGTAAGGTCAAAGTGTCATATAGTGTAAAAATGATACTAAAAAGATATAAAATATGTATTTGGCTAATTTAGAATAGTATTGGTTGATGCTAAAAGCATTAAAATTCCGTCTGTGAATGATGCGTTGCTTTTTGGAATGCGAATTATATTACTTATCAAAGTAAAAATTCACAGTGGTATTTCTTTAAACACTTGTCCGACTGCAAAATGTTATTTATAAACATGTTGCACCGATTGGCTAACTTATATCTACATACTACGTGACATTGAAGTAAGTTTGAAGCTCGTTTCGACTCTTTGTTTACCGGCATCGAGTTAAAATGAGCTTAATTCAACTCGATTGCACTTGTGGTCGAGTTGAAATTTGAGACGAAAAACTTGGTTAGAGGAGAAGGTTTTACAGATAATACATTATGATCTGTTTATTTGCATGTTTATTTACAAATATACTAGTTTTATTTTAATATAGAAACACATAGTAAGCACTCGTGTTAATTCAATTATATTTGTTTTGCAGTGAAACACACATTAATTCCTTTAATTTATCTGTAAAGGTATTGAGACTATTTCAATTGAACTCTAAATGGAACACTCAAATCCAAGTGATGAAAAACCAGGGTCGAAAATCCAACTCTATTCCAACTCGAGCTCTCGATCCTGCTTGAAAACGTTGTAATAAGCAGTTATTTATTATCCAGATGATCTGATCCGGATCAATTCTAAGCACTTAAGCCTAGTTTACGGTGCCCATTTGAAAAAAATTTAAATTTTCAAAATCATTTTCCACCCATTCTGTGATCGAATTGTATAATATTCCATGATCCAACCATTTGTTTTCACTCCATGCGTCGGGTTGGAGGCTATTTACTTGGTGTTCTATTGTGAATGGTCTGAGCAGTGCAAATAAAACAGGCAACAGACAGATGAAAAATAAACAAACGTAAGGCAAAAAGAGACGGGTATATAACACGCCTGCCACTAAGATTTTGTTTATTTTTATGTGGATAGTAAATAATGTGACTAGAGTCACAGCAAGTTGTTGTGCAAATCTTTTTTTAAAGAAGACACGTTCAATGAACAAGACTAGATAAATATTTCTAGTTTTCTAATTTTTTAGTTTTGAAATGAATGAAAATCTAATGGAACGTGCCTAAAGGCTTACTAACGTGTGGTACACATTATCAAACCTGAATGACATCCGTGTTGAATATTAAACTTACGTGAAATGTTTCGCGTACCACTTATCAATTCTGTTGGACGTCATACAAAGAAATTTTACTGCTTCCTGAAAACTGTTTTAATTTATTCTGAGCCTGGTTCCGCCGCGAATATTGTTAATTCTTATTTTTTTACGTCATATACCTAAAATTTTTCTTATACATATCTTTCGCACTTATTCGCTAAAATAATTCGTATTGTGTCGAGCGAATGAGGGCTCATAAATTAAATTGTGTTCACACCATCGATCAACCACCCAACAAACTGAAGGTTATCAGGAAGTATCAAACATTTTTGTCAGTAGCAGCTGTGAGTCTCAACCCATCATACAGCGTTTCAACTGATGACCGCTGGAACGACAACAACTCAAGTTAGTCGGCATTTACATGACCCGATTTTTCCAGTGACGATCTTTTTGTTGTTGTTGGAATATATTGGGTTTCCCTTAATTTTTATTTCCCTCATATCATCGGGTCATGTAAATACCGACTTATTTGACATTTTTGGGATAACTAATAGATAAGTCGGTATACATGACCCGATTTTTCCAGTGATGATCTTTTTGTTGTTGTGGTAATACATTGGTTTTCCCTTAATTTTTATGTCCCTCATGTCATCGGGTCATGTAAATACCGACTTATTTGACATTTTTGGGATAACTAATAGATAAGTCGGTATTTATATGACCCGATTTTTCCAGTGACGATATTTTTGTTTTTTTTTTTTTTGTCGGTGGAGGGAATAGAAGGGAAATAAAACTGAGGGGAAAGAAGTAAATTCATTTAAACAAACTTTTTTTTTTAAACTGTCGCAATTTGTACTTTTCCATAATGTACAAATACATTGTAAAAAAAGCAAACAATCGCTATCCGCAACTAGATGAGAATATCATCCAGTAAAAAAGAAAAGAAATCAACTTTTTGATGACTCAGAAAATTAAAAAGCAAGCAAAAAAAGTGCAGTTATAAATCATTTTTAGCTTACTTGTTTCCACTTCGTGATGTAATAGATTAGTAACCACCCGGTTTCCATTACAAATCACATTTTACTGAACATCACATCGGCATCCACAAGAAGAAAGAAAACCATCCACCCTGTTACTCGGACTTGACAAATAACAGAGACTGAAAGAGAAAGAATTTTGAAAAATTGGCTTTGGTCGATTCGACGACAACTGAACTCGAACCGACTTTCAGTTAACATGTGACGAAAAATGGACATTAAAGTCGGTGAAAAAATGGGAGGTGGGTGGATGAGAATGATGTTTCTCAAAGGATCGAACGAAAAATACCCAAAGAAAAGAAATGTCAGGACAACTAACTCAATGAAAGCTATCCTGGTCCTACACTATAAGCCCCCACGAAACCAGCACCAGCCCACATCGTGTAGATTGTGTCGCTTGGTAATTGGAAAAAGGAAATAAGAGACAAACGAACGAAATGAACGAAGGAAAAAGTCGTGGAAGAAATGTATCATTCTGAATTCACTTACTGGGGATTGCTTTGCTCCCGACATAAGAGAAGGTATAAAACCTAATACACTAAACCGATAGATACCCCGTCTAATCTATCTAGATACAAAGTCAATGTGATCAATGGGAATGAAATTCTTCCGACCTGGTAAACACACACTGAATGTCAAATTAATTATTCTACGAGTAGTTACGCTTTTACTCAGTTTTCACAAACGTCCCATGAAGAATATGGGATTTTGTTCGAGTTGAAAAGAGGAGGTAGGTGTGTTATGGCGGATATGGTATAGAAAAGGAAAGGTAGTAGTGTTACAACGATATGTCATTGGAGATGAAATCAAACTGCCTGGAAGAATAAAATCGATGAGATAGATAGGTACATAAGAGGATGGATTACCAATTCAACTTTAACTAGAGCAGGTGAGAATGTTTCAGGAGTGTAGTAGGATTATAAAGCGCAAGCAAGTTATTTTACGAGGGGCGGCTCTAATAGTTTTGGAAAGATTTATATTTGTTCAATGAAAAGAAAGATTTTTGTATGTTGCATTCACAGAATTGAATTGAAATCAATTGTGGAATTTTTTCATAAAACTTGTAGCGAAAACTGTCATGCCGATGGTCTGTCTGGTTTCAATTCCCAGCCGCACCACCTAAATAACTAGTTTTTGTCTGAGGTACTGCCTCTTGCGAGGAACTGACAAATTCTATAAGAGTATACCTGTTATGAAAAAGTGCCGTTCAGACTCAGCAAAAATTGTAGGCCCCCTTCGTTCCTGTCAACAACGCGAATACAGGAAAGGTTGAGCTGAGAGTTGTAAAACACTAGGCCCGGGCTCTCCACGAGCTGTTGCGCCACCAAATTTAATTTATTTTTTATTCGTAGCAAACAGTGACATTAAGTATGTTTGTTAATGGTAACACGAAATTTCTTGCAAACTTTCACAGATTTTTTGTCAAAACGCTGAGAAAAAAAAACCCAACTTTTGTGAAATATCACGCAACCAAAATTTGACCACACACCGACCAGCTTTAAAAAGTATTTCGTTGCCCTTACCATAGAAGCTTTACTTTTATTAACCACAATAGGTTTGATTCATTATTTAAACGTTCTCTTTTTTTCCTCATTTTCGCTTTGTCATATTTATTAACTGTGAAGTAAAGCAACAAATTTCATTATATGTATGGGTGTTAACATGGACCAACATTGCATGACAATGACAATCATGGCTTGGCAAGCATCGAAATTGATCATTTAAACGTAAGAAACTATAGTTTAATTCCGGATTTACACAAGTGACAAATTGCCATTAATTCACGTCATTAAAGTGGCAAAATAATGGTAAAATAAAATCATTGAGCGTTTTGATGCTCTGTGACTATACTGGCAATGAATGAGCAAGTTCATTCTTTATCGTCTATTGTCATTATTTGCAAAATGGTATCACTGTGCTGTTACACGGCTGTCATTTATTTTATGACGAGTATTATGACAAACTTTTAATTCATTTACACGATTGTGTTATTAATAGGGTGAAAATGGAAGAATTTATGACAATTTGCCACTCTTGTAAACCTTACATAACACACCATTTTGTATATGGCTTTTGTATACATTTACTTACTTATGTTCTCTTGTTTCTAAGTCTGCTAGTACTAAGCGCCAAATAAATCAACATGGTCAAAAGGATAAAATACCCATAATGTCATTTTTTAATGAACACCAGTTTTTTTGGCTGTCTTTTCTAATAAAAAATTTCTTTCATGAGCACAAAGTACTTATTACCCATTATTAGTATGGCGAACTAATCTTCGATCATGTTTTTTTCCCCCGATATCTTCGCGCGACCAAAAAACTAAATATCATGTGTGCTGCAAAATAATTTGTTTGAAGTTACGCAACCACTTTGACAGATAGTGTTCAAAAGGGGTTCCAAAAATAATTCATAATGCTCAAAGCACACTTGGTTCAGAGGATGTTCAGAACATACCTCGATATGCTCGGACTCTGTTCTGAGCTCTATTCTGAATTACAAAAGAAAAACGCCTTATTAAGTGGTTCTGTTTGTTGTGGTTTACTTAGGGAAATTTTATTGCGTTAGCTATGAAATGCGCTACACATACGAAATTAAAAATAAACTAGACGAATAGTCGCAATTTGCAATCATAAGTGTGATATAGCCTGTTTACTTTGGGAAAATTGAGTCCGGACTCGTGAGTCTCATCGTGTCTAGATTCGAAAATTTGAGGCACCTCAAAACACATAGAAACAGCAACCTCAATGCTTTGCACATCGAAACAACAACAAGTGAGTCCCATAAGTCCGATGTTTATATTATGTTCCTGCCTCAAGACATCCGTGACCTTTAACTTCTCTTGTCCAGAAAATGCCGTGATCCCGGTCTCTATTTTTTTCCAATCTAAACAGCGTCATTTACGATGATTTAACTGTCAAAAGGATTTAATTTGTAACCTTATTTACAAAGCACATCCCACTTAATTGAAATTGATATTTAGAAAAGAAGAAAAAAAAGGCGAATTATTTCTTTCACACATAAATGCATTATGGGTGACTTGACATAATTTTTATTATAAAATTTTCTTTAAATACTCATAGATCTGAAGAAGGTTGACAACATAACCCGAAACTTTATAACTTTAAAAAAGACCCTAAATCGACCTAGACGATGATCATTTAAATTTTCTACTTTTGTGAAAAGCTATCATACTGTGTACACCTATATTAGGTTTGTTCGTTGAAGTTTACACAGGGTTGATCCAAGTTTTTTTGACAGCCCTAAGAATTGTCTAGAAAAACTGTTTTTTTTCGGTTATCAAAAAACACCAAACGGCTCTCAATTGTGTTGTTGAGATAAGCAAGAAACAAAATTAGATTCTAAATTGAAAAAAAGAAACCACAGTTTCCATTTTCTATATCTATTTGTTATTAGCTGTTTAAAGTAAATTTTTGTATTTCTCGAATTTCCATTTCAGAAACAAAAGAATAGCCTGCAACAAAAAAATGCTTCAGAGTTCAGCCAATTTGACATTTTATTCATTAATTTGACGCAGTGCGAGTTCAGGGTGATGCCAGGTTTCAAAAATCACAGAATTGGCTCGTCAGAATTAGTTCAGGTTTTTCAAAAAACTCTTTGGGGAGACCCCACGGTGAGTTCAGTGCTCAACGAACAAGCCTATTATTTGCAAAGTTCTTATCTTCACATACAAATATCTCATAGTAATGCAATAAGTCCATAATCCTCGTTGAAATTAAGCAGCAATCAAAAAATAATGACTTGGGAGACATAATAAATTCTGTTTGATGTGAACCAATAAATTTCAACCATGAACAAAAACGGCAACAACAATCAAATTCAAATCTAAACTGAAGCATTCAAATTGAATTTCAAGTGGAACAGAGCACTTTCTATATGTAGAAAAGTATTGCCTAACATCCGGCGGCCATCATTTTAGTATTCGTTTTTCTCTGAGAAATCAACTCATCATCGTCTTGTATGCGGTGGGGGTTGCGGAAGTGCAAGTGATCTCTGAGAAAAAAATAATAATTTAGAGTGTAAATATTTAGTACATCGGTAAAAAAAATGTGAAATAAATGTTTCTTAATGTTCAAAGATCATTATTAAAAAGATATTTAGTTGGTTTGATATTAAAAAAGGTGTTTATTTGTGAAAATTAAATTCGATCTGGAATGTTCTGTGTGTTCGTTATTAGGCGGTGCCGGTGGGTAATGGCGTCGGTTTTTCTCAACGGCGAAGTCGCTAGTGCTGTGCGTTGTGCCGTTGAACGTTATCGATTATTACGGTTAGTTTTGTTTCGGAACAAGTTGTAAAAAAGGCTTTAAAAATCATTGCCATTATTCGCGTTTTGATAAAAAGTTTGAAAAAATTAGTGTGGCCCCAATTTTTGTTTTTTAATCTATTAGTGTTTTTCAATGTGTGTTTTTGAAAGTGATCAATTAATTTCTGTTTATTTTTAAGTGTTGCTTATTAAGTTAAATTTATATCGAATTGTTATTGCTTTTGCTATGATTAGGATAATCGAAAAGCCATAATATTAAAAAAAAATCCATTCAGTCTGAGAGAAAAAAGTGTTTATTTGTGAAAATTTAATTCAATATGTTCTGTTCGTTCGTTATTAAACCGAGGGTCATGGCGTCGCGTTGGTTTGTTTTGGAAATCGTGCGTTGGCCCTTTTACCGTTATCGATTATTGTGTTTTGTTTTCGAATCGTGTTTTGAAAGTCTTCAAATGATTCGTCTTGATCAGTGAATAAGAGCAATTTAAATGTGTTTTTGCTTTCTTTTTAAATGAAGTGATTGTTCTTAGTCTTGCCAAATTGCCTTAAAGTTATTCCTACCTTCCTATGTAATTTAAATTACAAGTGATTGTGCGTGTTTAAAAGAAATCCATTGAATCTAGTAAAAAAATGTTGCTCATTAGTGTAAAATAAAATGCGATCTTCATATTTTGTTCGTTCATTACGACGGCGTCGGCGGGCTATGGCGTCGGTTTTTTCGTGACTACAAATTCGTAAGTTGTTGTATACGTTGTGCCGTTTATCGGTTATTGTGGTTAGTTTCGGTTCGGAAGTGAGTTAAGAAAAAAAGCTTTACAAATCATTCATCATTGCCATTGCGTTTAAAAAGCTTAAAAAAAACGAAGTGCGGTTCATTTTCTATTATAATTTCCTATACAACTGTTTTTTTTTGTATTATCCGTTTGAAAGATACCAGCATAATTCGTGAAAACCATGTGCGTGATTTGTTTTAAGCCGTTAAATTTATTTCAAATTATTATCAAATCATGAATCCGGAAACACTCCAGAAGATTGAATAATAATAATTGGTAAGTGAATTTTATTTTTATTTTATATTATTACTTAAAAAAATTATATCTATCCGTCCATTATTTTTTTAATAAAAATAATAAAATATTTTTAATAAAACATATTATATTACATATCAAAAATGCGCTGTATGTAGCGCAGTGCATTCTCAATTTTATATTATATTTACAATAGGCACACATTTTTCTATATAATCCCCTGATTGCAAGAGCTAGGTACCTACCTAACTCAATTTTAAGAATTTTGAAGGTGGCAAAACCTAGCTACTAGGGAACGATTGAAAGTTAAATTTTTATGTTTCTCACACTTCATAAATATCTTATGTTTTTTTAATTGTAAAAAAAAATGAAGGAAAAGGCTTTAAATTTGCATAAAAAATACCGTTTTTTGTCGAGTTATTGTAAAGACTGAAAATTGAGCTAGATACCTAGTTCTTGCAATCAGGGGACGATATGAATTTTTCAACTGAATTTAATAATTTAATGTTATCGGGTTTTTCAATAAGAGCGCTACAAATTTTTTTTTTTAAATAAAACAAAAACGGTTTTGGATATCAATGAAATTCTTTATTCCTGTGAAAGTATGTTCGATGCCATTATATATAGAACTCGATTGTTTTTGCATGGCCACCACGGGCACGCTTGCAGACGCTGAACCCAATTTTCGATGGTTTTCAAGCATAAATCGGCCGATACTGCTGCAATTTCACGATATTCGTACGAAGTTCATCAATCGTCGTTGGCTTGTTGGCATAGACCATAGACTTGACGTAGCCCCACAGAAAATAGTCTAACGGCGTCAAATCGCACGACCGAGGTGGCCAAGCGACTGGACCATTTCGTGAGATAACATGTTCTCCAAACTTGGTATCCAATAAATTGATTGTGACATTCGCTGTGTGGCTTGTGGCGCCAGCTATCCTGTTGGAACCATATGTCTTCCAAGTCCATGTCATCCACTTGGGGCCAAAAATATTCGGTTATCCTTGAACGGTATCAATACCCAGCCACAGTAACGTGCCGGTCTTGATCATCACGGAAGAAGTACGGCCCAATGACGCCGCCGGCCCATAAACCACACCAAACCGTAATTTTTTCGAGATGCAATGATGACTCATGGAGTACGTGTGGATTGCTGCCTGACCAATACCGCATATTTTGTTTATTGACGAAGCCATTCAGCCAGAAATGAGCTTCATCTCTGAAGATGATTTTTCGATGAAAATCCGAATCATTTTCAAGTTTTTGCTCAGCCCAATTCACGAACATACGACGCTTTTGGTGGTCAAGTGGCTTCAGTTCTTGCGTCAATTTAATCTTGTAAGGATGTAGGCCAAGATCATTTCGCAAAATTCGCCACAACGACGTTACAGAGATGCCCAACGCTTGAGAACGACTTTCTGCAACTGAAGCCTCAGCGGCAGCAATATTCTCGGCACTACGGGCACTTCTTTGTCTCACTGGCACGGGAACATTTTGTACTGTGCCTGTGGATTCAAATTTTTCCACTAGACGCTCAATTGTTGATCTGCTAGGGCGATTATGACGACCATAAATTGGACGTATAGCTCTTAACGTTGAGGCCACTGACTCCGAATTTCGGTAGTAAATTTTAATAATTTCGACTCGTTGTTGGCTCGTATATCTTTCCATCATGAAATGGCAAACCTTACTGAAAAGAAATGTCAAAAGAGCGGCAAGAAATATGACGTCGTTTGCTGTCCCTGTCGCTCTACTTTGTAGCGTCCCTGCTGAAAACCCCTTTATAAAATATGAGGGCATCGGGGATTATCAGGTATATAATATTGTATAGCTATTCCAAACTTCAAATGTCTTTGCATCAGCGATCTTCAGCTGTTTTTTTCACAAGGAATTACAACACAAAACTATACGGTTAACTGAGAACAATAATCGGAATATGTCCAGCAGATTATAATTCGCTTTTCAGCTTCTCGCTTCCTCTTAGATGATGTTCAAAATATGTAGAAACCCGGATTTTCCTTACTTTTCCTTATTCGCATCTCGCTCCCACTTCTCAGTGGTCCGTTCCTTTTTTCGAACATGTTAACAATAATTGTTGATGTGTCAAAAAAATGTTGAATTGTCATTGTTAAAAATGTTACACTGACTAAAATTTCATTTAGGAACGACCAATGTTGAGAAAATTATTGATCGAAAACACTTGAGCTGCAAGGAATTTATTGAAAACAAAAATTACACTGAATTTGATAATTGAATTTCTATTAACTTTAACTAACTATGAGCACAAATTTCTTTGACAAAGATCACCAAATTGAAAAAATACAATGTTGAAGAAAGTGAATTCATCATAATAAAACAATTGAAAACTAAAAAACCACATCCTAAAATCAATTAAGTTCAAAACACACATTTACAAAAATATGCTAATAATTTCAAATCGAAAAAACGAAAAGTAAACAAAAGATTAACACAAAATGAAAACATTGCAAATCCAAGTGTTTTGACAGATTAACACTTTCAATTCATGCCGAGGAGATGAGTTGAAAACTGTTGCAAAGTTGAAAACATTCTGACACTTCAACATTGAATTTAGGAACATCTTTATCACGTATTAATGTTACACTTTGTAACAGTTTTACAATCTAGGAACTACCAGTTAGGAACGGTCCACAGTCAAGTGAATTGAAACGTCAAAAAAATTAAGCTTTTAAGTCCAATTTGAACACCGTCTGAAGAAGATCTTACGCTGAGTCTCTCTGCAGCCTTGAATCTGATTTTAAGGCAAAATCAGGCATCTGTGATTATTTTCAACTATGTTTTTGTTTAAACATACTTAAATGGTGAAAATGGAGAATATCGTGTTCAGAGTCTTGTTCTTAACAACAAAATAACGTTTAATTTAATACCAAGTTTATTAAGAAATGTTTTAATTTAGTAACCCAATTGACACGTTTATAAATATGCCTTTCAGTTAGAAGACAGTGTAGACAGGCTCTAAGAATAGAAAATCTGATTAAAATTCATAGACACACATAATAAAATACTTGGTCACCTCTTTTTAAGCAACAAGAGTTGTCAAAAATTGTAGTAATTTCACGGTGCAGAATAAAGTTCAGGGTCGAGCATGTTCGTGCAATTAAGTTCCTAAAAGCGCCCTTTTGGTGAGCCAAACTAGAGTTTTCCTTCCCTTCACAAAACAGCCATGTCCATCTTTTGGCTATCACTATTTTCAAAGGAATGTTGTACAGTGTAGACCATTTTTAACGACGACGACGACCGGGATATTCATACCACAAAGAGAAAGGACCTTTTTTTCGTGAATTCTTTTCAAAAGTTCCTCGTAATGTTTTGTTTAGAAGCAGCCAGCAATGATGATGACCAGCCAGAAGGAGACGTGACTAGAATTCTCTTTAGTGTGTAACGTTTGCATTCCTTTGATTATGTTTTTTTTTTTTGTTTCTTTCGATGACTTATTGTTTGCTACCCTCTCGTCTCTATAGGTATATTTTATTTTTTTTGCTCGCTTCTTCGACTTTTCTCAAAGTCATGTGTGCTGCTAGGGTGTATAATGGCAATGGATCCACAGGAATACATTCTATGTTCACGTGTCCCTCAACGTTGTTGCTTTTGCTTTTGCTGTTGTTGGGAAGCTTTTCTAACGAAATCTTTTAACAAAAGCTAGTTAGTTAGTATTCGTCTTCTATGTTCCTTTTCATTGAATATCTTCTCCCATACTTTGTTACATTCACCCATAATCTCTTACCTGTAGATATATGTATCATATCTGCAGATATATATATTTGTATACAGAGAACTTGTTTGAATGACGTATACCCAAGGAGTGAGGTTTTTGACATCACAGTCAATACCTACGCAGAGAGAGGGACCCTTGTGTATTTAGTTCAATAGAAAATCCCATTCATGACCATGTTCAATACCAATTAGTAAAAGCAAAAGAAAACGGAGACATTGATAGGTAACTTACATACGAAACACAAGAAATGAAATTGTAAATCGGCTTTTTTGTGTCCTCTTAAACCCATAACCACCCATACCTAACTCATGCGCCCCTAATCGTCTTGTACCTTTATTCTGATGTTGTACACCTAGGGAGAATCCTGAGGGAAAAAAATATCAACACAAGGTTTCTCTCTTCACTTGCTGTCCTGTCCTGAATGAGAGATAAATATGTGTTCGTTGTCAATATAATGGGTCGGGTATGCAGGAGGAGATGGCTGCGTTGCTGCTGTTGCATGGAGCTTCATTGTCCTGTAGAAATTAATTGGAAAACGAAAGGTTTTTTTTTCTCTCCAGTGAAGGAAAGAGATTTTTTGTATGTTTGTTATATTGTAGTTGTTGTCGATGGACTTATTCTTTTGAGTGATAAAAAGTGATGAATGTGATGGTAGCCCAGGACAGCAAAAAATCAGCTTCAAGGGGTTTCTTTAAGCCCTTCCAAATGGTATTACGTTTTGTATATTTGTTGTTGTTTTCTTGTTGTCGTAAAGTTATCGAAAAAGGCTTTTAAAAATATTAAGAAGAAATTGGGTTTTAAGTGAGTTGTCATTTATCAATTGGCAATTACTTGAAATTGGTTGTAAAAAATATGACAGACTCTGCATGGTGTTTTGGAGATGCAAAAGACCGTCTTTAATTGTATATTTAAAATGATTTAAAAGAGAAAAATTAAAAAGTATTTGAGGTACAAGATGTGGGGTAAACCAGAAGAAATGGATAGCCCTGCTGCTATTTGAAATCATCAGCAGGAGAATAAAAAGGGCTGGGAAAATAATTGTGTAGTGCAGAAATAAGTTAGCTGTCAGCAGGTGATAATCTTTCTTAATTACTAGAAGCGCTACTTCGTCGTTAGACTCAGTGAAAAGAAAATCCCCATGCACTCGGCACACTTCACCATGGTAGAAAGTGAGTAAATATAGCGGGAAGGGGGACGAATGGATGCCGGGATATAATTTTGCGGAAATTGTAGGCTTTAGTGAATTTGCTGGCCACAAATAATATCAAACGAGGAATTATGGCGCAGAACAAGTCAAGATCAGTTGGCCGTCTACACAAGAAAGCGCAAAGGCAATATGAATTAGTCAAACACTGAGAAAACAAAACGATGAAATTGCAAAGTAGTCCTTTGAGTGGAATCTTCAGGGTGCACGGTGGGTTGGAAGACCAAGAACATAACATGAAAATCAACATCAGTCCTTGCAGAAGCAGACTCTCAGAGAAAGACGTGGCCACAAAATATCTAGCTGTAGATGGTGAAGGATGGAAACAGTTTGTTGGTGCCCCATGCGCTATGCCCCAACATCTGGTACCTCAGACGATGGTTACAATCTTAGGCTGTAATTTAGTGATCTGCCCCAGACTGTAGAAGGAAGAGCAATTGAGCTCCAATTGCAAGTGTACTATTCCACGTTTAGTGGGCAAGTTCTAGTCAAATGGTTCAGTGTACAATCAGCCAAAACATGTACCTCAACAAAATACAGAATCAGCTGACAAAATCTCTGCTTCCAATAAAAGCATACCGGAGACCCTAAGGCCTATATAAACTACCTATAAAAATCCACGATAAACAGTTTATTTTGGTCTCGCCCCATCTAAGATGATATGGATGAGAATGTCATTGAGTTCCAACAGGACAAGACAACGTGTCACACAGCTGATGATGAAACGGATGTACATAGTGCATGAACGGCTTGAGGGTAAGGTTATACCTCGCACCATGGTTGCCATGTCTTGAACTAGTTCTATAGCCCAATTTGAAAAAATTATGTAGCCCAAAATCGGAGCCGAAAAAGTAGCCCAATGCCAAGGTTATATTTGGGCTATTAATAACCCAATTATGATTGGGCTGTCATACTGAAATTTCTGTCGGCAATTTTGGAAAAAGTGGGCTATCTTTTCCGATAAATATCCGAATCGAACGATTGAACCTTATTAGACTTTTTCTTGTGGGAAATAGAAGGCTTTGAGATGGATCCAATAAGGACAGGAGACGGATCCAAGACGAAGCCTTGATAGATCAGAAATCCGTCTCCGAATAAAAGAACTTTTCATCATAAATCTGAGTTTCGTTAGGCTTTCTGTCACTTTTGTGAAAGATCGAATGAAATCTTTTCGTTAAAATATTTGAAATACATATGTCTTTGCTATAGATGAGACTTATAGATAAACAGATAGTTCCGCTACACATCTGGACCTTAAGGTAAAATAAAGCAAAGTTTTCATCGAGCACTTAAGAAAATTTAGCAAATTCTTATGACATTTACTCCTACTTTTATTCAAATTGAGTAGAGAAATTGGAAAATATTTGTGCTTACTACAACTCCTGGTATTCATTCATCAGTTTTCAAAATTTAAGTCGGTTTAGTTTGTTTATTTTAAGGAAACTTGCTTTCCATATCCTTAAATGTCCATAAACATAAACTTAACGAATAGTAAGATAAGATGTTTTAAAGGAAATCTTATTGCCATTAACCTTTAAAACTCGGGTTTAGACCATATTTTATCGTATGGAATTTCAAAATAGATTAGTTGCATTCCAATATAAGATTGCATTACTATAAAAACTTTTAAACAAAAACCTTCCGATAATCTTTTATCTCAATTTTCGTATTCAAATGCCAAGGAAGTTCTCTTCACAAAACAAAGGTCAATTTATTCAAGTAACACCACTATCAAGTAACCTTTTTATTATACATCTCTGACCTATAAATAAATGCCGGTCTTATCCTCTTCAATTTATTTAACTAAACCCAAAATAAAAAATGATCTAAGTTTTGTATTATGTAGTTGCCTCTTTCTCTTCCGAGCAAAGATTGAGAGACTGCCCACCCATTACGCCAATGTTTACAGTCTGCCTGCGGTTAGATAGCTCGTACATCTTTCAAACACCCTTAAAAAAATATGAAGGGTGTTTCAACTTTCATCCATGAAATTCTCAAAGAGGTCATCATAACTTATATAGAGGAAGAGATAAAGTAGGAGGTTGTAAGGGAAAAAGTAGGAGATGATGGTTTCATCTGAGTGTGTTCTGTTTGAATTTTTTTGGTGAAACTTAAACTGAATATCATTGTCGTTGAATATCAAAAATCCCCCTCTGGAAATATTTAAGCAGACCATACCCGGTTAGATGCTTAAAATTGCATGAATGCCAGAGAGACACACGATCCTAGTTTATATATATAACATATATAGGGTAAGGTTTCATCAAACCAAACCCAAAGCGAAGCTTGAGAACAAACAGCAGAGATTTTGGAGCAAAATCGCATCAAATATGAATTTTATGCCGCATGCTTCGTCTCCGTATAGTATATTTTAAGGACACAAATTAACTGTTCATGAAGTTTATCGTTGTTTCACCATCTGGCACGGTACTGCGGGGGCTGGTATAAGAGTACTTCCCCGGGATATGGGAAACTTTTAGTTTAGCACCGAAATAAGAAGAATTTTGCCTTCCCTTGGATTTGTCCTCAAAGAGTGTGTATATAATATGTATAGCTATAAGCTACACTCGTATATCTATACGGGAAACGGCTGACGGACGTTTGAGGACTTTTGGTGGGTTTTCTATGTTCTTTTATTTTTCTTTGTATTTATTTTGGATGTGCGGGAATAAACAAATAGACACAAATGGCTTTATACCAAGTACAATAAAAAAAAAACAACAGAAACAGAAGATAACTTCTCAAGCTCAAGACTAAACTTTTCGTACATCTGTATCCGTTGTTGAAGTTTTTGTACAGAATCAAGTTTGACATGGGAACTCTTTAGAGTTTTTTTTTTGTTGAAAATTATGAAGGTGGATTTAGATTTAGAATAAGATGATATTTTTGTTTTTGTTTTTTAGGGAGGCATTTTGTTTTACGTGAAAAGAAGGTTTATTTATTTCTTTTAAACCATGCTTAGATAAGAACATTCACATGAAGCTTGCTAGTTTTGTTTGGGTCAAAAGAACATTGTAAAACTTGTGAGCTTTTAGGGCGGGCTAAATCGGTTCTGTGAAATAACTCCCCAATGAAATAACTCCCCACATTGAACATGGGAAATGAAATAACTCCCCAAAATTTGTATGGCAATGGGAAGTTTTTTCAAATGAAAGAACTTCCCAAAATTGGGGATTTATTTTATGGCTATGGTAATTTCATGATGAAATATGTCCCCAAAATATGTTTTTATCCCTTAGGAACATTTCTCAACATTTTGGTTAATCATCTTTAAATTTTCTACAAATCAGTATTGGAGTCATTTTAATATGAAAGAATAAATTTAAGCGCTGATTTAAGGACACTTCAAACATAAACTTGACTCAAATTCTGACTTCTACAGTACTTTATTCAAAATTTTGAAATTTGGGACCATGCTCTGACCTTAATTGTAAAGCCCCTGTTTGAAGTAAAAAAATAGGCAATACCACTGAATTTCACATCCCTAAATCATTAAGTGTACCAAATTTCATTAATATGTATTAATAACTGGCATGAGAAATGATTTGAGTAGCCAAAATTCAACAAACGGACCACTGCCGTCGCTGCCGGTCCGACGCCCCCCCCGAACACCGCGCAGTACCATTGAAATTTACTTAACACATAGCAGTTGATTTGAATTTCATTTTCGTGTATTCCTGATTTTAGATTTTTCTATTGTTTTTTGTGTTTGAAAGCTGTACATATTGTAGAAGTAATAATTTAATTTTTGGTTACTTCAGATAAGAAACTTCATAAGAAATCTTTGGAGACTTATTTAATGTTCAGTTTGGCACATATTTACATACCTTTTTGGGGATTTATTTTATCTTCGTAGTTGTGGGCTTATTTCAAAATGCAAAAAGTTCCCAATTTGGGCAGTTATTTCATTTTCAGTTTGGGGAGTTATTTCACAGAGCCAAAACTGAGGTGTCATCATTAGTCCCGAATATCTCGAAATCGACTTTAACATGAAAAAAGTTTTTCGGCTGACATTCAATTAACATTTTTATAATATTCATAGCTACAAAAACATCTACTCTACCAAAAATTTTTTGAAAATATTTTTCGTATCGAATATCTTGAGAACTAACTAATGGTATTGACTTCGGGCTAGTTTTATTCTGTCACACAATAAAGTCATTAAAAATTGATAATAATTTTAAACAAATTAAATATTATTAAACTTTCTTTTTTTTTTAATCTACGAACAATATTATCTAACAAGATTTTTGTGTCAAATATCTCGAAAACAAATGGTCTAAGCTTGGTTGCATATTCAGTTTACGGATAATGTTCTTGAAGAACTTCAATTGGCGACTTTCTTATAACAAAATAATATGTCTAGTTTTCCTTTTGAAAGCACCCATGGGGAGTTACAAGTGTCGCATGCTTCCTTCTTTTAAATTTGATATCGATTGCCAGTAACATTATCTAGTTGCAATATAAAACTCTAAACAAATAAACTTTATGACGTGTGACACAGATACCCTGGGGTACAATGTATACAAACCTACTTTTAAAAACTTTTGCTTTCCGAGGAAATCTCAAGACTCTTTTGTTAAAAAATCAACAGATTTTTTCACACATATAATGGTAGGTTCATCCACTGGGTATAGACTCAATAAAATCATTCGCGACTTTGTCATCATTCAATAAACACTCGATTTTAATGGATCATAAAAGTTGTAGAAAAGAAAAAAAACTTTCACTTAAATGAAGATGGGAATAAGGTTATTGTTTGAACTAGTAATATAGACACCGAAGTTTTAAAGCCATTTGATAAAGACGCCAACTTTTAAAAAATATTTTGATGACAAATTGAAAAATTTAAATTTTACAACAAAATTTATTTTAAAATAACTTAGCTTTTAGGCTAGTGTTATAAGTGTTTCCGAGGGTCACTATCAAACTCTTTTTTAATTCTAGTAATGCCTATTATAGAGGTTGTTCAGTTTTATTTGGAAAACATTTTACTGTATACTTGCAGTTAATCAAGTACTAAGCACACCAGTGCAGGCTCTGATGTCCTACACCACGGTAACAAAGCCACTTGATCAGATCCATTCCCAGGTCCGACTGATCACATTGGAAGTTATTGTAATTGGTCTGATTTATTACTCGTATATCAAAAATTTTGACATTTCTTTACGTTTCGAGCTCTCTAGAATATATTATTTTTAGAGAGATTTCTGTTGATGTTTGTACGTAAATTCCATCACTTCTTTTATCCACCATATCTTAAGAATGAATAAAGCTATCGTTAAGTGCAGAAAGGACTTTCAAAAAATTCAATGAGCGGTTTCTTTCTATAAAAATTAATGAAGAATGTTGTTAAATTTCATTAGTTTCGAATATCTCGATAACGAGATTATCGATCTCGGGCTATTTTTATTCTTCGCATATTGACGTAATACAAACATTGATTAAAATTTATAAAAACAAATCAACTTGTATATTTTTTAAATTAAAAAAAAAATCAGAAAACTGTTGACAAAAGTTTTTCGGCTCGAATATCTTGAGAACAAACTTTGGGTGAGTTTTATCGTACAGACTTTTTAAATAATGTTTTTGTTTCTAATATCTCAAACGCAAAACCAAGCGTTTTCAAAGATCTTAAACTTAACTTAATATTAAATAGTAAAATAACGTCGGACCTCTAGCTTCTGAGGGCACCAATGGGAAATTACCAGTGTGGATCGTACACAACATTTTTTTAAATTGCTTTTTAAATCGGCATTTTTGAATCGGTTTGTACTTCATGAAAACCATAAATTGTTTGTGTACTAATAGTCATCTAATTCTTATATAACTTTCTATCATAACTACATTTTCTTTTCCAGTCATAATGGACCTAAAACAAAGTACCGCTGAATTTTTTGTTTATTGAAGGCTATTTTGTAACATCGTGCCATTTTTTCATATTTCTATGTAAGTAAGCCAACAATATAAACAACGAAAGTAAAATGAAATTTCCATATACCTCAAAATGAAAGAGAATGTGCATCCTTTTTTTATTTGAATTCTCTTCAATTTATTTCTTTTATATCGGCAAAGGTATGATTACTACAATTATTATAGTTCCTTGACCTCTGAAAGGTTCAAGACGTGCTTTCTTCCTTGACGAAGAAACATAATATCATAGCCAGATGCCTTGCAAACGAGAAAAGGTGATAGACAAGGGTGTGCAGAGGACCCCATTTTATTGCTGGCAGCATTCCAAAAGCATAATAATAGTGGTTGCTATCCTATATAATTCATGTCCGTTTTTTTTTGCGGTGAATTATTTCCTGTTCCTTTAGCTTTAACTTTTTTTCGTCTTTTATTCCGTCTCTGCAAATGTTAGCATGCAGCTTGGGATGTATCCTTTCACAGATATAGATAAAGGAGTATCTACCTATAAAATAAATATAATAAAATATATTTTGTAGTTTAAAATTTTACTATATATCGACATGACAATGGCAGAGGGGTTTGGCATTTTTTTGTTGTGACTATATAGAATTTTTTGGGTTACCTTTATTTTTCGCTAAGGTATTTCTTAGGTTGAAAAATATCTTTTGAAAAGCCTTTTGGAATTTGGGTTAAGACAATTTAGTGCTTTGCGCAATGGAGTGAATTTGATTTAGGAATATTGTATTATACCCAAAAACAAGATGAAAATTCCCGTAACATATGCAAAACATCTTAAGTAAAAGAATATTGAAATATCCTGGAGGGGAGCAAATCTGACAGTAAATCTTTCAAATAGGTGGTTTCTTAGGAACAAGGGAATTTTAAGTGAATTTATTTTATATTGGTTACATTTTTCATACAACAATTGTAGAACGAAAAATAAAAAAAACATAGAGTTTGACTTGTCATATCAGAGCTTTTGCCTAAATCCACAAATAAATGGAAAGGAGAGGGAGGTAACCGAATAATGTATTCCTATATTTTCAAGGGCGATGAATCAAATAAGACCTCTCGTTGTTCAAAGCGTGGTTTTCATCTATAGGTCAAAGAATTTTGTTATTTTCCTGTAGTATGTATATCCACAACCCCCTCCACCAAAACCAAAGACACTCTTGTCACATTGGAAAAAAATTCTTAAAAGTTACCTTAAGACATGGACTACTAATAAGCGAAATCTCTATCCGTCAGGCTGAATTCGAAAGGTTATCCTATTCCCCTCTGCGGTCCCACAGTTTTGACAACATGGTATCACTTCTTAAAATTTACGTTGGGGCATGTTCTATAAGTTTGCTGAAGCTAAACCTGACAGTTTGCAATAAAAGGTCATTCTCACTAACAGACCCCCTACATTGAAATATTATCTGGATTTTCATTTATCAAGACTTTCCACTCTATATTTTTTTGTTATTTTTTACAAGCAAAACAAGCATGTATGGATAACAAACAAAAATTTTGTAGTACCTTTTGTTTATGAATAATATTCTAAAAAAAGATCAACTTACAAAAAAATTGTCTCTCTCCGAGAAAAATTTTGTACACACTCCTGCCTTTGCACCCCCCATCAAATATTAGGTACTCAATATTTCAGTTCATTAATTTTTCTTAAGGATCATATTATAAAACAGCAAACACGAATTTTGTGGTACAATTTGCGCGGTCTGCAAAAGCCCAAGGCATATAGATTTTATATCGTTGGAACGGTTTTTTCCACAGAAGTACAGGATGCAAACATTTATTAAACAACTACACCACAGAAACTCAAAAAAACTATAAAATAAAATTGCGTAATAAGTACGAGCAAGAGCAAGAGCGAGACCGAACAATTATTTGCTTTTAATTCGTCGTAACCTAAAAGTGACGTTTCGATTTTTTTTCACCCGCCAACAAACCAATTTTCCAACACTGACTGGAAAGATAACTAGAATGTCTGATGGCTACGTTCAGCGCTGCAGAAAATAATAACAAGTAGCTCATTCCGCATTAAAATGAGTGGATCAAAGGATCGGATTCAATCTGGATCGAAATTTCGACCCAGGTTTATGACTACGAGCTGGATTGGATAAAGTAATCCAGATTCAATTCAATCCAGGTGTTCATGAAGCTAAATCCTGATTCAAATCAGATTCAATTCTCCATGTAAACAAGGTATCAGTTTTTCACTTAAGACAGCTTTTAATGATAAATAATATTATTAGCTCTCGGGTTTCGAGGGCTGGACGTACTAGTTATTATTATTATTGGGCTCTGTTAGTTCACAATGGGTGGAATTTGAGTCAGAGGCCCTTTAAAACGCTTCAGGATAGTATGTCGTTAAAAGTTTTACCAAAGCGAAATAAATCCAAGTTCCTTTATCTCATTTAACTTTAAAATATTTTCAATACAAAGTTTGTAAACAACAAATCATGACAATTCTTCTCCCTACCCCTAATACCCAAATAAGGACCTATGCATCCATCTCGAACTATTGCAGTCTATTTCTGCAGGCGAAAATGTCTGTAGAGAAAAAAACGGGACCTTAAAACCATCCCGAAAACACAAAAGCGGAGTTGTTCAAAACAGACTTTTGTTGATAAAAAAAAGTTACACTTGGGTGGCGGCATCTATTGTGATGCACGCAGCATTGAAAAATGTCTCCAAATTTATATCGATCTCGTTGTTCACTTAGGTTTAGCAACAAAAAAATAATAAAAAAAAACCCTACATATATGCACAAGCACATGTCTTTCAAGTAAAATAACACTCCTCCGTGCTTTGGATGGTTGCTGGTTTATATTTAATGGGATTGCGAAGCAAGTGTCAAGTAATCATTGTCAACAAGAGACGACCCCTCTACTTGAGAATAAAGAGAGCTTGAAAATCTCTTATTCAAACCCTGGAAAAACGATGAAAACTATGTGCAAAGGGTGAGTTAGGGATGGTTTTGGTTTTGCTTGTGATGGAGTTATTCATCCAACTCAAGATTTATCTTCAGACTTTCGGATACATTCCATCTTTCGAAACTCGTCGTCGTCGTCGACAAAGTCGTTCGTTCTTTTGATAAAGTTTTTGGTACTTTGTTGGCCTTTGGGATTTTCATGCTTTACCTCTTTTCAGTCAGTCATCTTTTTTTTTCTCTATCTACTATTAGTTAACCTATATGTGAGTCTGAGTATGTTCCTTTTCAGTGTATATATATCCTTGAGTGAGTCCTTTTAAATAAATTGCGGTCTTTAGGAATTTATTCACTCATTCAGTCCATCTTCTCTGCTCTGCTCAAGGAAAGCTTAGATGGAGATAGAAAAGAAGCTAAGAGATGGCAAGAATTCCTCACAAAACATGTCCTTGTTGTGTTATCACAACAACAGAAACTTTGATTTAGCTTCACAGTTAATCTTGTTTGCGAGGAGTGTTTGAAAAATGTCCTCCTTTCCACATATGTATATGAAAAGGACACACACTCATGTCGTCTCCGTGCTCTATGTACCCCTTATCCAGTTTGCCAGATGATGGTCGTTTCATTTTGTTTCGTTTGAAAACTGGTGAAGGTGATGGAATAGCTCTGGCTGAATAGTAGCAGGAGCAGCGCACACACATTGACATTAAATTGGACGCAATTGTGGTCTCGTTACGCGGTTGATGTACTCGAGATTTAATGCCATTTATCTTGTTCGTTTGGGATAAATCACGTTGTATTGGATTCGTGTTGAATTCCTTCCGTACCTATTATACTCCATGTATATCCTCAAGCCTCACATGCAGACCTGGATTGAATGGGTTTCCCAAAAAGATAAATGCATGAAAAGATATTGGCGACTGTTTATTAAACTGAGTACATTTATTTTGATAAGAGAGATGTTTCAAAAAGGCTAAAGATTAGAAAATTGAACTTGAACATTTTTGAAGGAAGTTCGATAAATAGGTGAAGCACTTTTACGCAAGCTCTTTATTGGGTAGATAAACAATTAAAGGAGATGTCGTGTACAACTTTATCCAGAACTGCTCTTCACTTTATATTTCAACAGGACTAACAGGGTAGTGAAATGAAATATTCCTGAAGGAAATAAAAGAAATTTCTTCGAAATGGTTATCGTCTTTTTAGCAAGTTTAATTTTTTTTTTAAACCACTTTTAAATAAAAATAACCCGTAATTAGTAGGATTTCTTTAAAGTGGTAACACTGTTTGTATATTCAGGGTAAATAGTTTAAACAATTACAGCGAATTTTATTTTGTTTTTTTTTTAATTTTTCTTTAATTTCTTTCAGAAGAACCCAAACTTTGATAAAATTCATTTAAACCATTTTAACAGGGCGCTAAGAAAGCAAATTAAAACAAATTTTTAAAAATTCAAGCTTAAATTTTGTTTGATAAGACATAAGGTTTGGAAGAAATTCTTCAATGTTGAAACCGAGGAAAAGTAAGCAAATGAAAAGTAATAAGTTTTCTCTTTTGAAAACCTATTTTTTTAAACTTTTTAAATCAAAAAATTAAATTGAGTATTTCTTGAAAGTGGTACATAGCTATGGTTTTTTAAGTTCAAGCTTCCTTGTTTGGTTGAGATTTATGTTAAGTGGTAGCATTGTTTTCATGAGAAAAGTAACTGTTTTGATGTTGATTTTTACTTGCGATACTCAAAGGTACTTAAGGGAAAGGTTAGGCTTCGTCAAAAAAAAATTTCGAGATAAAAATCACACATTACATAACGATGATACATTACTCAAAAAAGTGGGTGGCACAATTCTGTATGTCTGCCTGCCGGTCTGTCTGGTCATCGAGCCAAAGTCTACGCCATTGAAGCGATTTTCTTCAAATTTTAAACTTAAGGTTTTTTGGTAGCTCTTCAGAAGGAAAATCTAAATGTTTTCTCAGCTTTAAAAAAACGGTGCTCTCAAAAACGGCTTAGATGGTTTTGATGAGAAAAAAAAATCAGTGGACTACTGAAGGTATTTTGTATTTTTGGGTAAGAAATTCCAAAAATTGTTATAGACTCAGAGAAAAATGCAGGTATAACAAACCAATTTCTGGTTTATTATACCTGACTTTCAGGTTGATAGTTTTCAACTCTGTGGATCAGGTTAACTGCTTAGCCAGATACCTGATTTTAATGTCAGGTTAAATCAACGTAGGTTTCAGGTAATATCTGCATGACATCATGTAAATTTAACACTGCCTTAAAATAGTAAAACTGTAAATTTTACCTGAGAATCTTGCTATTTTTACCTGTAAATCTAGTTAACTTTACATGAAAATCTAGTTCAAAAACATGAATTAAATGTTTAACGGCCTATAAATTTAAAATAAAGATTTAGTTAATTTAATATGACTCAATGTTGAATCAACCATGTATCTGGTAATTATTATGTCTTGGATCCATGCATCTAGGTCCCATCTCTAAAGCTATGTATTATTATATTTTAAAAATACTCTGTGATACTTACTTAGTTTTGAACTGGGAACCTCTCACACATAAAGATAACACGCATCCCCTGGGCCACTTCGATGCATACAAAACTTGTGCCAAATATCAATAAGTTGAAACTGATTTTGTTTGGATGGCTTGTGTTTTTATGTGCTTTAACACTGGTGTCATGCTTAAATGAACTGGCAGAGTGTTTCTTTAACAATGGGTTCTGAGTGTGTTTTAACACTTGTAGAGTGCTATTCAACAGGCGGCCAGGTTAAATTTAAATAATTTTATTCGGATGGCCTGTGTGTGCGGGTTTTAACACTGGTGTCACGTTGAAATTAACTGCCAGAGTGATTAATTGATTTCAGGAAAAATTTAAGTGCAAAACCTCCTTTAAAATGTCAATAATATAAAATAACAAAACTTTGAAAAAGAAATTGGATTTTTAGTAAAATATTTTCTTTTTTCGAAATTCATTATTTCAAAAACTGGTTGATAAATTTGTTTTTAAACTGCGTTCATAAATGTTTATAAATATGTACTCAAAATTGGCATTCCAAAACTTTTTTTCAAAATGTTACTAACATTTTATAATTAAAAATTAGTTTTTAAGAAAACCCCTCCAAACATCTTCAATTTTGTTTTGCCTTAGAGCAAGTACATGTGATCCAGTTGTGCATTTTATTTTATTTTAAAACCCAAACTTAATTTTTTAAAAATAAAAACACACGTACAATTTCTTCAAAGTGGTAACCGTATTTGAAGGGTGAATAGAAAACAAAATGGTAGGGAATGCTTTTTTCTTTAAGACAAATAGAACTTAGTTTTGTATTTTCAGAAAGACCCTAAGCTTGGTAAAAATTCTTTAAGGGGGTAATCATCTTTACAGGGTGTTTCTTAAAGAATTTAAAAGAAATCTTTCTTTTAAATATCCAACTTTTTTTTTGTAAGACATGTTAGTAAGAATTCTTCTGTGTTTTCAGGATAATTTGAATAAAAATTCTTACGAAATGCATGAATGGTATTTAAAAAAAACTTGCTAAATAAGTTTAACCTACAGTAAATTAGTACAAGTTCTTAAAGCGTTTAATACAATTTCAAATCCCAACTAAAAACCCCCTCTTAAAAACTAGACATTTTTTTAAAACAATCGTTGGTACTCTTATTTTCTGCAATGAAGTTATCTGAGAATTCAACAAATGGTCGTCTATAAATTCTGCATTTCTCCCTGTGGTCTACTTTGCATCCTTTGTGTAGCAAGAATAAAAAAAGAAACTCCCTTGTATCTCATTTAAATTGGACAACATGTTGATGCTGGAGTATTTTCAAGGCACGCAGTCTGTAATTATAATAAAACACCAGCCCCGTGCCATACCCAAGAGTAAAATTTTTATTTCAGAAACAAAATTAAATTGTGAAAAAAAAAATAAAACAGAAAAGAAAGAAAAAAAAAGGAAAAATCCAGATAAACTTGGTGTAAAATAGCTGTGATGTTGCAAAAGTTGATTTGAATGGAAAATTGTAACTTTTTCTCTTTAGCTCTTCTTTAGCATGCAAGTCACGTTAGTCATACACATATACATACATTCAAACAAAAATAGAGTCATGCGAAAACTTTAGCGTAAAACTAAGTTTTTCTATTTGCAACTTAAACTAAAGAAAGAAACAAAAGCTACATTCAACGAGCGCAAAGCGTTATGCAGAGCATACGATGCGAAAGCATAGATACGTCTTTTGGTAGTTTAGTTGTCCCCACCCGGGCGCCAGTCGGCATCACCTAGTTGTTGTTGTCGTCGTCGTCGTCACTATTCACTACTGCCCTTGGGAGAATACGAAGGCAAGAAAACAGTGAAAAAGGAACAACTTAAGCTCAACTATTTATCATATAAATGAAGCTAATTTCATCTCAGTTAATATCCTCGAGGGCAAAAGTGTATGCGCGTATGCTTCATTACGAAATTAGTATGGAACCTTAATTTCATCACCCTATCCCCGCGCACTACACACAAATCCTTAATATATATCCACAAACACATTATGTGGCACTGGCAATGACTTTTCGTTGCAAGTGTAATTTTTTTTGTTGGGCTTGCTTTTGACGTAACTTAAGCTTTTGGCCAAACTTACCCACAACCTACCTTTTCCTTACTTGCTGCACGTTATTATGCATATAACGGTGTTAGGTGTAAGTTTTCCCAAGTGGATTTGCATGGTAGATCGCTTTATGGAAATATAATTTCTAGTACTGTAAGTAGGAGTATAATTTTCTGAGTTTAATTTCTTCGTTGTTGTTGTTGTTGCTGTTTTGCTTCTATGGTTCAGAGAAACTCTACTGTTACAACGAGTCGTGTCAAGAAACACGCATTAAGGATCAGGTATAGCTATGAAAAGTTTGTAGCGCATCTAACGCGTAAAGTTTATATTGTGGTGGTTGTTGTTTTTTGTTGTAGTTGTTTTTGTTGTTGTTTACTGAAGTTTGAAAATAACTTTTGGAAGAGGTTTTGACTTAAGACGAGATGGGAATTTGTCATTTGTGCAAGGAGCGTGGATAAACACAGTTTGGGAGTTAAGTTTACGACCTTTGGGAGGTCGTTATGTCATATGTCCGCTCATTAACATGCAACCTGAGAGTTTTTGTGAGTACCTACAGAACTGCGACAGTAAGAAGGCTTAAAATTATTGTCACGTGGTTTCTTTTTGAGTGTTTTTATATAAAAAGTTCCGTAGCACAGAATTTTAGTTGACAGCAGAGAAATAAGTTAGTTGACAAACACAAGCGTTGAGATTTCTAGTGACAGCAATAAATTTGAAGAGTCTGGTGAATGTGAGTAAAAAAAGTATAACAGTCAGTTGTTGTATTGATTTTTATACTGCAATTTGAGTTTGTATCGTCAAGGCATCTTACAAATGAAATGTATATCTATAGTAAACTAGTAATGATTAGGAAGAAGCTGATAAGAAATTTTGTGGCTTGTTTTTCAATTTTTATAAGCACTAACACAAACTCCACGTTGGGCGCCATTTATTTAAATGTGAGAAAATTGTTTGAACTTCAATTTTTGGAAACATTCTCATGAGGGATTTATAATTATCAACTATAGATATGATATCCATGTTGTTCGTGAATAATATGATAGTTCCAAATATTAATAGCTTCTTCGTTAGAACCTAGATGGTAAACTGAATTGCTTAAAAAGTGGATATTTGTTCATTTCATTTCACTTCATTTCATTTCATTTCATTTCATTTCATTTCATTTCATTTCATTTTATTTGACTTAATTTAATTTAATTTAATTTAATTTAATTTTTATTTTTATTCTTTGATTAAATTCTTTAGTGAAATTTATTTTCCTCACATTGGGCGCTACTTATGTTGAACTTAATATTGATAAAATTATAGAAACAATTCTAAATGAGAATATATTCAAATTCTTGAAAACATTGCTGTTAATTTTCTGTTATTCAAACTGAATCTTACGTTGGGCGCCATTCTTTTTGAATATTTGTTCTCTTTTTCTTTGCATTTGATAAAACCAAAAATGAAAATAAGATTTTCAACTACCTATTGTATTAGGGTAGATACCTATCTGATTGTACACACTAGTGGTGCAATGATATTAAGCCTATCGCTGCTTGAACTATTTACTAATTTTATTTTTAGTAAATAAAAACTAAAAACAAAATTAAACTTACTTTAGCATTATCTCCTTCCAGCGGCTAAATTCCCAAGTAGGTCATTATTATCTTATCATCATTCATCTGCCAGTAACTTGTTGTTGGCATGAGCTCAATATTTGCAAAGCATTGATGTCAAAAGTTCTATAGTGTTTCATTTCCCAAGGACTCTCAATAATAATTGGCCCCCGAAAACTTAAGCTTGTACATATATTGAACATTGAACGCAATCAATGAAAAATGTTTTGACAGGCCTAGCAAGCAGTGAAAGACTTGTTGTCATAAAATATACGCACACAGCTACGTATACATAAATATATTCACCTAAATTCAAAATGATTAATGGACATTGATTAAATCCTTGAGCCTTGCAGCTGGCCTAATACTGATTGGATAATTATACTTTTGCCGCCCAAGCAATGTGCTGACGGAAGTTGGATTTTATTTCTTGTTGCTTGTTAGAGAGGGTCCTGCTTCTATGTGAAGTGTATGTACAGGGTATAGGGTATAGGTACGAGTTCCGACCGTACCCACCTAGATATTGCCAGAGCAGCCGTAGTGATTAATTATGGAGTCGTAAACTTTTGTCACATCACACCCGCGAGACTAATTTATCCCTAAATACCTAAAGTGCGCATATAGCCAATTAAGTGGGTTGAGAGTACCTTTGCTGGTGCCTATCCATGCAATATAGTACTATAGCTAAAAAGCAGGGGCACAGTGAATTCGCATTATCGTCACGATAAAGTCGTTAAGCATTGAAATGAAATGAAATGAATGACGTTTGTTTGGTCATACTCGCACAAATCACTTAAGGCTCTATACTGATTGGATTTTGACGTTGCAAAAGGTGTTGTCGACGGCAATGGGCTATTACAATCAACGAAGAGAAACATTTGACATTTGCTTTGTTCGGTTTTGTAGGGTCCTTGTATTCTGATGTTTAAATGAAAAGTAGATCTCATAAAATCCAGGCCAGAAGAAAATCCTTGCGGAATGGTTCAATATAATTCAAAAGTAAAAGCTACTCAGAGCCTAGGTGCTTAATTCATTTGTCTCAAAGAAAACCAATTTTGGCAGCCTTCTATCAAACTGAAAATGTGTTAATAGTTAAAATAGGAAAACTTCTGAACGAAAAGAAACATGCCAGACTGCACGTATTCATGTAATAAAATTACCAAACTTTGAAGTACTTACTTTAAAACATCTTGTAAATTGAAGTGAAATTAAAGACGAAGCGTGAAAAGACTATGGAAAGGAAATGAGTTCTAGAGCTAAGCAATACAATCTTGGGATTTTTTCTAAAATAAGAAACAAGCACTAAAAAATTCCATGGAAAAAAATTATGAATGCAACAAAATGATTTTTCAAGGAATTTTCATTTTAGTTTCAAAGTAAATTTAAGATTTATCTAGCGCTCAACATGAGAATCATAGGGAATTAGTTTTAATGGTAATTTAGTTCTATACTCTAATATGTCTTTCCTTAGCAAAATCCTGTTTGCTATAAATCTTGTTTTTTAAATGGCGCCCAACGTGAAGATTATTGGAAATTTATTTTTAATTGTTTGTTTTTTATTCCAGTTTTTGTAGTATTATTTGATAAACACCCAAAATTGCCATTATTCGGTATTCATTTTGTTGCTTAAGTGGCGCCCGACTGGACGACTGTCAAAAATTAGTTAGCATTTTCATCCCTGGTTTTTAAGGACCTCTTATAAAAACATTATAATATTCAAAAACAGGCAATACTTAGCTACCAAGTATTCCTTATAACTTTTTTGAAGTTTTCAGCAAGCTCATAATTTTCTTAATGTATACAGATAACCTAGTGGATGGTTTAAATTTCCGTTTTCAATTTCCATCTACAACCAATTTGAAATTTGAAGAACACGATTTTATTTGCATTATACAGAGGAGTAGTTTCCATGTAAAAAATGTTGTCCCCTCTAAAGCTACATGCATAGCGGTTGCATAAATATCTTTTGGCTAATTTAAGGTAGGTACTATAATGTTGCTATTTTGGTAAATCTCATTCCTTGGATTTTCATGTTTAAATTAGAAGTGGTACCTAAACTTTCCCTCTGATAATCAGCTTTGAAACGTGTCTACAACAGTTTTGAATCTAGCGAATCAAAAACTCTCACAGCCCCTTAAGTAATCCTAGTTATGGTCGTTTGCTGCGGCATTCCGTGCCGATTTGATAGCTTCTAGTATTTGCACTTTCTAAAATTTTGGAGAAATCTCCAGCAAACATCCTTATGTGGGCTTTTCAGGAATTACCTATGAAATGTTTGATTATTATCGATTGCCGTTTTAACAAAACACACACCATCCACCAGATTCCTACGTTGAATTTTCTAATTGAATTCAAACGACTCATCCCCAACTGCTTCCCGCCAACATCAGCCATGGCGTCATTACAGCCGCGCTCCTATCGTCATGTACCGTTGAGCATGGAATGGCGGCAAGTTCTATCATGGGTTTGGCTATGTGTTTCCGGTTTTGTAGAGGGGTGGTGGTGTAGCAACGGTGACGATAACACGATTTGGGATCGTTGGTCGTCATGAATTGAGTTTGAGTTGGAGTCCGCTTTTGCACGATGCGCTTTCAACACTTTCAAGTGAAACAGCAATTTATAAACGGGAGCGGAACCTTCTTTTAGAATGTGGCCCTTTCATAGAAGAGCTTAATCTAAAGTGGAAATAATCAATTCATTGAATTTCCGGTGTGCTCCGGTGCGGATTCTCACCCCTCTTTTTTCTTCAGCTTGTGTGTGAGCGTGTGTGTGTATTTGTGTTGGTTTTGCTGTGCGGGAAATAACCTGCTTCCGGATTTTCCTCTTTCTTTTTTTTGTTTCGTTTATTGTAGCGTATCAGCGACTGTGGTCTTATTTTCTCTCTTCTTGCCTTCATCTAGTTGTTTTTGTTGGTCTGTGTATGTGTTTTTGGGGTGTTAAAATGGGTAAGGAAGTTGTATTTTTGTTTTAGCAAGCTTACAAAGCTAAAACTTGCTTTTAATGCTTTCAATTAAAACAACACGAAGTAAGTTAAGGACGAACGCTTAACCGAATTGGTTCTTTTTGAACATTAATGAGACTAAGAAGGAAATCCGGTGTAAGGTTAAGTGGGTAAAGGTTTTCGCTAAGGCAGATACCATTGAAAAATTACATGCTGTGGTTTTAAAGCCTGAAAGGTATGTCCTCTGAATGGAGAGATCATAAAAGCTGTACAAGGTCATTTGTAATTTCTTTTAAAAATACAATATAATTTTGAGTGTTAAAATGGCTTAGAATCCTGTTTTTTAAATGGTGACCAGCAAAGTGAACATTTTTTAACGGCTGTGATATGTTAGGATGGCAGTATAGTTTCCATGATCCCGAGGTTGAAATAAGGACATTCATAAATATCAAACATGTTATTAAAAATTAAGGAACTATCTGTGTGTTTATGAATAATCTGCTACAGTAAAAATAAAAATTCGAATAATTGGCGCCCAACGCGAGATCTGTGATCTTTGTTATTGGTAGCAAGTAAAATGTGTCCATTTTCAGTGCTTCTGTTAAATTATGAAATAATGTAACAAACTTAAATGTGTCATGTGGATAAATGAATAGATTCCTATTGTTTCCGAAGTGGCGCCCAATGTGAAGTTTGTCAAATTTTTGCCCATACTGTCTTAAAAATTGATTTCAGTCGTATCTGCTTATTTTAGAAAAAAATTGTGAAGTAAAATGTATTGCAGACAATAACTGTCCTAGAAAATTATGTCCTTCTGCGAACAACTGTACATATATTCATTTTAGAAAGTCCAAAGGACATAATACCATGTCTGGAAGGCTTAAATTCAACACAGATATTTTCGAAAAATCTCTATTTGTCTCTGCAAATAAAATTTTAAATGCTTTCAATTTATTCTCCGTCTTAACAAACTAAAAAAAAAACTCATGAATCAACATAATTTAAACAAAAAAAAGTGCGAACTTTTATCGCTTTTACAAGTCCTTTGTTCGACGAACAACAACTATTCGACCAAACTAGGCCAATATGAGCATCAAAAGAAAACTGATTTCAGTTTGATGATACAAGGGGAGTTTGGTGGAGGCAGTGTGCGTGAACACTGCCATCTACGCTCGAAATAACTCAACTGTTCGAGGGTAATTGTTGAAATTCATGCTTTCGAACTCTTGGCAAAACCAGTACCAAAAAAAAAAAAAAAACAACAACAAAACAAAGGCGGAAGAATCATAATGAATGGTAATCCGCATGGGTAATTGGATAAAGACTCCTCTCCACCACCCATACTTTATTTCTCTGTCTCCTCTGCTGGCTTTGGTTTGGTATTTTGGAAATCATTGCATGGATTTATGAAAACTCATGTTGATTGAGTCTTGCAATAATTCTCCTCTTGCTGTTGCGATGAAGCGAAGGAGGTCACCACCGCTCGTTCGTTTATTCGTTCATTCATTCGTCCTCGGTTATGCGAGAGGAAATGGTTTCAAGTAAAACTTTCGATTACCATTTTTAAGGGAGAAACTTTGCCCTTTCTCGATAAAATAACTTTTCGATTGTTCTATTAAATCCATGGTTAGAGTGTTGTACGAGTAGAACAACATGGCGATCCATCTGCAAAGTGTTTTCAAATCGTTTTGCGTTTCAATTTAGTTTTTTTTTGTTGATTTTTGAAACTCACTGTACTTTATGTGCTCTTAGGGGAAGTTATGGGTTCTTGGAAATAAGAGAAATTAATTTTATAAGTGGCGGCCAATGCAAGGTTTGAATATAGCTTTGTGTGTTTTTTTTTCAAATAAAAACTGAAATTGTCAAATTTATAAGGCTTAGAATTTTGTTTCTTAATTGGCATCTTCTAGGTACTACACTGCATTATGAAAACATGTTTTAGACCTCAAAAACTAGGCTATAATGTGGCGTCCAGCATTGGGTTCCAGTAATTTAATTGGAAAGAACAAAACACTTGGTTTCAATGTTTCTTCTAGCTATATACTCATACAGAGCATTAAGATAAATGAGTGGCGCCAAAAGTTAAATTTGTTTAAATAACGTTAATTGGCGCCCAACGTGTGTTTATGTAAATAGTGTCAAATATATAGTTTTCGTAGCGTTTTCTTTCATAAAGAAGAGTGTTTTTATAATCAAATTGAAAACAATTTATTCTTACTTCGATTTCATTAGGCGTACAACTTGCACCGTGATAATTGGCGCCCAACACGAGTTTGCTGTATTTGTTTCTAATAAACAAAATGTGATATTGCAATTATGACACACTTTTTAATCTATATATAAAAGACATGCGACCAGTTGGCCACTTTAGCTTTTCTAACATTACCCGCCCCCATGATCCTCCATATGCCATGGTTGTTATCCTCGTTTACGGTCGTCGTGGCAATCATTTCGTTTTTTGGTGTTGAATTGAATGTAAAGTTTTTAGATTTTCTGTTCTAAAGTGAAAAATGTTATGATGGGGTTGATTCAAGCGATCCACACGATACGCAACGATGGGAGGAGAAAAACTCTTAAACTGTTCAAACGAAATTTAATTTATTGGAAAATACTCCTTAATCCAGTACAAACAAGATGGGTGGCAATAGGGAAAATTTGTTGTTGTGGCAAACAATATGTCAAAAATTGTTATGTTTTTTGTTGTTTTATTCTAGAACTTCTGGTTTTTTGGAGAATTGTTTTTCTAGTTACTTGGTTGGTTGGTATACGTTGGTTTTGAGGCTTTTTGTTTGTTGGAAGTTGAGTGATTATTGTTTTTGGGCTTTGACATGAATTTTATCCTTGATAACGATTGAAGGGATTTGATTGCAGGAACATTTTAAGTAATTCGGTTTTATTTAAAAAAATAAAAAAATGTCTTTGAATAAAAGTAGGACAGGTCTTTGAGGTTATTTAATTTTTGTAATGTCTAAGAGCGGAAAAAGTGCTTTTTGTAAATGCCCCAGGCTAGGTAGGCAAAGAAGAATGCCCTAAGATTTTTTTTTTACGAACTGGGCCATCTTTTGGAAAATCAAACTAAAGATATCATGAACCTCATTTCAAAGTAAGGAGATGGAGGAGATTTATTTAACCCCCCAAAATGTTAACATAAACAATCCTCCCATAAAAATATAAATTATTAAAAATGCATTTTAACGGGTGTAATTAAGGCACATCATCTTCATCTTTATCTTTCTGCATTTTCTGACCCATTCATTGCTCATGGATCTAAGAGCCCCAATTTGTGGGATATTCGATAAAAATATGTATGTATGTAGGTAATATTACCACTAATTGGTTGTAAAATACTAGTTTCAGAAGTTGGTACACCCACCTTTAGAAATTTTTAATAAAAAAATTACCTTTATTTACGTTTAAAATAACAATGTTTTTTGTTTGAATATCCCAGATATGGCAACTTTAAAATTGTTTGTTTAATCGATTTAAAATATTGTATAGTTGACCAATTACTAAAACTAATTGACTCTTTTGACACCCGAATAGTGACGTTTTAGATTACATAATTTTTTGAATATCTCACAAATGACCCAACGATGAGTTAATTTTAAAAGCTCATTAAGAATTACTTATGGCTATTTAAGTACGAAAGGTACCTAACATTTTGTGGCCAATTCTATGGTGGATATATATAATTTTTTCGAATATCCTACATATGGGGTCTTAAGGTCTTGAAGCCCCCTTTCAAAGATTGTAGCACTTAATTCGACACCATTGTTCTTGTTCGTTCCAATCCACTCTACACCGGTTATCCTTCACATTCTATGAAATGTGTTTTTGAATTGTTTAACAATTAACATTATTGGGCTTTTAACAGACAAATCTTAAAACTTTCTTTATTCAGAAAATTCCATTACATAAAGTCTTCGAAAGTTTATTCCAAAAGTTCATAATCGTTTTTAGCAACCAACTTAAATCCTCATTCCATTATCATCAATAAAATCAACTTCAACTAAATTATATACGAATTTTCCCCTTCTTTTTTGTTGTGATGTGTCAAAGAAAGACAAAGAATTGTAGTATAATACACTTTGGAAAACTCTGATCCCATCACGCAATCCGGGTGTCAAAGGACCAAAACAAAAATAAACATCAATAAAATCCTTATACTCCCTAAGCACATAACCATCATTATTTTAACACGCGTTGTTTTAGTTGTGAGGGTTTTTGTTATGTTTTTTTTTTTGGTCACTATCATTAAGGAACTTTTTTTGTTGGGGATATAAAAAAGGACTTAAACACCGTTACAAAAAGGTATAAATGATTCTCTAAGATTTGTGAGGGAGGTATAATGGAAGAGTTTTGGGATAGTTTTCTCCATCATTCGGAAGGATCAAAGTTTCAAATATTCATCCATAAATTATTGTGTATTAAGGATTACCATAAATCGGATCCTTAAATAATAAAATCCACGTTTTTTTTTTTTAAATTTATTTTAACAATCCAACGACATTGCTGCTGCTTTTCCTTCTGCTTCTTCTAAAATCGAGTTGGTATCTTAGATTTCAAGATGTATTTTATCAATCTGGATTCGATATTCTCTCTTGAGTCTGTCTGATTTTAGTCACCATCACACCATATCGCCTCAACTCCCTTAGATGCACTCTATATTTAGTTTTCTTTTTTTCTGCTTCTGAAAATTTAAACCTCCTGCAGTCTGCTATGTTGTGCTTGAGAAATTCTTTAAGAGGATTCTGCTTTTTATTCTCAAGTACGGAATACTACATCACGTAGTTTGAAGGAATATCATGCGTCTCAAGGGAGAGACCTTCTCACTTCAACTATCATAGACGGGAGCATCCTTTCTAGTCATCTTTTGCTTGTTTTATATGGATTTTTTGTTGTTGTCTGAGAGAAAGGTACTAATGTTCATTTCGATTTAAATTGCACATTTAATGCGCAACAAAGTAGAATCACATAATATGGAAGGCAACTTCACTTCCAAATGAATCCTAATTCGACATAAAATAGAGAAGCTATGGACGAAATAGTAAAAAACAAAAAATAATGGAATTGATTTTATTTTAATAAAGGATTCCAGTCTTGTTGTATGGGACAGAAGCATGGGTGGACCCTAAAAGAATCAGATGAAAATTGGCTTTAAAAGGAAGATTCTTCAAGTGTTCGTGTGTGTATCGAAAAAATGTTGAGAATAAGACTCAATGACGAGCTTAAAGGGCTATACATTGACGTCAACCTGGTCAAAATGTGGAAAGTATTGACAGAAACACCCAAGCCCAACGAGTCTTTGAATATAAACCTGATGTTGTAGGCAGAAGTGGAAAATCCCCAAAAGGTGGCGCACACAAGTAGAAAACAACCTCAACCAACTTATTTTTGTAATGGGAGGCTGCTAGCTAGGTACATAGCTGACTAGAAGATATTGCTGTATGACGTCGTAGTACATCCTGGGCTTTCAGTGCCATCAAAAGTTGAAAGTAAAGGAAAAAGTTTTTCAGGTATTCAGTATTTTGGGTCTCTCGAATCATTGGTTTTTTCGGTACCGTGGATATTTTGAAACTTTGAGTTTTTCGAAACTTTGGGATTTTTGGTATTTAAGGTTTAATGAAACTGTGAGTTTTTGATCATGTGGGTTTTTCTATAGTTCTAAAGATTTTTTAGTAGTGTGGGTTTTTCGGTTGTTTGAGATTTGTGATACTTTCGAATATTTGGTATAGTGGGTTTTTTGGTACTGTAGATTTTTCTGTATTTTTTGTTTTTCGGTACTGTTGTTTTTTTCTCTTATTTGAATTTTTCGGTACTGTGTATTTTTTGTTACTGTGGTTTTTTGGTACTTTGGGTTTTTCAGTACTTTGGGTTTTTAGGCACTTTGGGTTTTTTGATACTGCGGTTTTTTTGTTACTATGGGTTTTTCTGTAGTGTGGGTTTTATTGTACTTGGGGTTTCCGGTACTGTGGGTTTTTCAAAATTTAAATTTTTTGAATTAAGAATTATCGATTTGGGATTTTTGGTACTTGGAAAATTTAGTACTGTGGGGTTTTCGGTACTGTGGATTTTTCTGTATTTTGGGTTGGTTTCCTGGTACTATAGGTTTTTTCGGTACTGTGGGTTTTTGGTAATTTGGGTTGTTCGGTACTTTGGGTACTTTTGGTACCGAAAAGTACTATGGGTTTGCTACTGTGGGTTTTCAGTACTGTTGGTTTTTCGGTACTTTGGGTTTTCGGTACTATGGGTTTTTCTGTATTGTGGGTTTTTCGGTACTTTGGGGTTTCTGACTTTGGGTTTTTGGTAGTTTAACAAATGCCATTTTCTTGTAATGAAATACAGAAATAAAATAAATAAATAGTATTTAATGACCTTAAAAAATATTCAAGCATATGAAGCAAAAGTTTTAATAAGATCTCTTTTGCTTGAGTTCTTCTTTTGCGACTTTTTATTTTTATTGTAGGAAACAATTTTAACAAAAAGCAGTCCCTCCTCTTAAACAATTCCATCTTTATTATGTTAATTTGGTCTTAAATTAAGCCCTTCCAACTTATTCAACAATTTCTGCGTTAGTCATTTCATAGTCTTGAACGATTTAACGAGATGAAAAAAAAAAACAGGCATAAACGTGCGGCTTTTTAGACGTGCGATGTGCTTTTCCCTCAACACAATTTAGCTTCTTTTTTTTCATATAATCCATTGCCTAATGGGTTGGCTTCCATTAAACAACAAAAAAAACTTCAAACTACCGAAATGGGAAACCAATTTAAAAAGCATTTTAACTTGTGTGTCTTTAATTCAAATAAAAGTTAAGCTCAAAAATAAATTACGAAAATTCCACTAACACGCTTTGATGTGCCTTACTGACTGACACCCATCTATATATTCGTTTGCCTCTATCATCATCATCAGCATCCTCTCATTCTCACTAAACTCAGACAGGCTCTCATTTATTTAAGTGTATGTACTTATGGCATATGCAGCAGTAGTAGCAGCAGCAAAGCACAATCAGAAGCACAAGTCCTCATCATCCTCTAGCCTCTACTGGTGTCAACAGCACACACTTGGATATGTTAAACTCCCTTAACTACGACGACATTGCTTTAGCTTCTACTTCAACTTCTGTTTCTGTTGCTGCTCCTACTTTGATGATGATCCTTCTGTAGCATTGCAGTTGTCGTCACCTGTTGCTTGCGTGTCGTCTTCATTCGTTTATTTGCTTTGGCAAAATGCATATGCACTATACTCGCACATAATCTATTCTACATACTACATGTATGCATTTAATAAAATATCCTTTTTGTCAGCATGTGTATGAAATAGACTATGAGTGTGTATGTGGTATGGTTAGGTACCATCTGACTGCTGCATATTTGTAAGGACATTCGAAAGCTTATGATGATACTGGCTCCTCGAAGGTTGGGTTCTGTCTATTTTTCTTAGCTAGAATGTTGATGGTGGGGGAGGGGAGGTTTGAGGGGGGGTCGAACAAATTTTAGAGGAAATTGAATTTATTAATCTACACCTCTACATTCCGTTGCCGTTGTCTGGATGTTGTTGTTGCTACTTTTGCATAGTATTGCAGTGAATCCTCAACAAAGGATGCTACTGCTGATTCTGATGATGATGATGATGACGATGAGCAAATCCGAAAAGTGATGAGGGGCTTCATATTCGACAGAAGGATAAAGACTTTGCTGCAAAATACATTTCGGGGAATGAAAATGCAATGAAATTTTCATACAATCTCTTCAGGGTGGATATTTCTTCGAAAGGACGACTATAAGGGCATTGCTTAAATTCGGAGAATTTCATCAGCATACCTATATTGTGATTGGCAAGTTTATCTGGTCTTAAGTAATTAGTAGTAGCTCAGTTGTGCTGTTTTGTGCTCAGTTTATACTGCCATATACCGAAGAGCCTTTTATCTAAATAAATTTTATTTAAAATAAATTAAGCAAAGCCTGAAATGGGCACATCCCTCCCCATTGAAAAAAAATATGCGGCAGTGGTTTCAGTACAAGTCATTTCAGCACAAACTGAGCACAAATCATAACCACTTGCTTCTTTTAGGAAAATTAAAATGAATTTCTTGTTTTATGGCTCCACCAACTGAGCAAAAAACATTACCAGTTTCTTTTTCTGGGAAAATCAAAATATTTTTTTTATGGTTTCGGTACATGGCAGCACAAACTGAGCACAAAACAGCACAAATTTTATGGACAGATTTGTCCATAAAATTTTGGCATCAACACATTCATTTTCAATAAAAAATAAGTTGTGCGGTAGTGTCATCAGTAAAAAAATATCCTTACGAAGAATGTCAGCACAAACTGAGCACAAATCATTGACACTTGCTTTTTTAAGGAAAATTGAAATGAATTTTGTTTTATGGCTCCACAAACTGAGCATAAAACATTAGCACTTCCTTTTTCTGGGAAAATCAAAACAATTTTTTTTTATCATTTCGGCACATGACAATACAAACTGAGCACAAAACAGTCCATTTTGTTTAGAAAATAAAAATTATTTGTCCATAAAGTTTTGAAACTAGCACATTCCTTTAGAATTGAGAAACAGTTGTGCTGTAGTGGCATCAGTAAAAAATATCTCTAAGGTGAATGTGAGCACAAATCAATACCACCACTAATGGCTTCACAAACAAAGCACAAAACATTACATTATCCTTTTTGTGAAAATTAACAAAGTGCACAAACTGAGCCAAAACAATATATTTTGTTTTGTTTTTTTGTTTCTTAAATAAAAATGATTATTAATAGAATTTTTAAATAATAAACTGAGCTCAAAACTTCATAGCTTGCATTTTTTAAGAATATAGAAAATTGTACCAAAAAATTAAATTCGCAAAATTCCGAGTCGTGGCATCACTAATTCAGCATTTTACAGAATTTTTTTTCGAAAATGCAAAACGGTGGTATTTATTTTACACTTTGCAAGATTGAGTTTCCGTCGCAAAATTGCAAATACGTGAATTTGCTTTATCTCTTCGGCACTTGGCAGGGCCAGCTGGGCACATTACAAGATATTTTGTGTTTTTGAGAAATTCTAAATTAAATAATGGTATGCCCATCAAGTTTACAATTTTTTGACAAAATAAATATTAATGGCACATTGCAGTACTAGTTGAACATAATTACACAACAAAAAACCTTTTTTTTTTGAAATTACAAAATAGGGGTGCGAACTTTATGCTACAAAAATGTCTACTTCTAGAAAACCTCACCAAACAATCTCTCATTTATATTTCGCAACAAGAAATCTAACAAATATAAAACAAATCTCGCATATCAAAATCTCGCAAATCGGAATTTGGCAAACCAAAATTTCGCAAATTAAAATCTCGCTGTAACAAATCGCTCTGAGTTTTGCACTGAAATAATTATATGGTCATAAAGAAAGTAGGAACTCGATTTATTTTGCGAAATGTTGGAAGTTTTAAGTTTGCAGGATTTTATAATTGCGAGATTGCTTAAAGCAGGATTGAAAAAAGAGATTTTGTAATTACGAGATTTCGTATCCTTTCCAAACTTTTTCGCTTTCAAAAACAAAAAATGATTTATTTTCAAAATTCTCCTTGCTTAATTTTTCCCAGATGGGCATAGATGTACCGTAAGCAATGAAATGACGTTATAATAATGATGATGATGAAACGGATGCCAGGAACGATATGAGGTGACAAAGTCAAATAAAATCGTTGGCATTGTTCAGCAAATGGCTTTTGTTCGTCATCGCAGCAAAGTGGGTGGATAAAACAATAAATAATTCAAGAGGATATTTTATAAATGAATAGTTTTTTGTTTTTAATTTAAGTTATATGAATCTCAAATACAGGTATAAATGTGTAGTTTAGGAATGCATATATTTGTCATTTTCCAAAATAATTAATTAGTAAGGGGGTCGTAGTAGTCTGTGTCGACGTCGTCGTCGTCTTTTATGTTTTCATATTTTTGTTAAATCCTCAAGGACATAATCATGAAACAATGACAATATGAGACTATGCAACTTCGAGAGATGTTAATTAAAATTTCATCATACCTACTGTTGCAATATTTCTGTTGTGTTCCTTGCTACCAGGATGAGCCATGAGAACTGAGCACATCAGGTGATGATGGTAGTGGTGGTTTTGAGATTTATTGAAATTTATGCAGAAGGAGGATGTAGGTATAATGAAACAGGTAGAAAGATCTCAATGTAAAAATTATTCGAAAGTAATATTCAAAGGAATTTTCCAACATGCGGTGTACAAATGTTCAACCACAGTTGTAGCTTGTGAGGAATGAAAATGTTTGAAGAGTGCCGTTGTATTGTTTGTGGGTTTATTTGTTGTTTAATATTGGTTTTAAAGATTTGAGTAAAATGGAACTGATTGAACAGTTATAGAATTTTGATACAAAATATTAACGGAGACAGATGGAAGTTAAAAGCTTAAATTATTGAATAACTTGGTTGATGCTAGTCAACTTTTTTTTGAATATATTTACTGAATTACTCAAGTTTGATTGTCTTCGGATTGTAAAAGAATTAAATCTTTTGTGAATGCAATCTATAATGATTTCTATTCAAAGATTGCATTTGTTGACTTCAGTGTTTGACTTCGAAAAGATTGCAATCATTTTTTCCTGCATTCATTTTACAGCCTCAATTGAATGCAATCCACTAAGTACTTCAATTTTTACTTACTGCTCGATGGTCTAGTATACTAACTTACTTTTATGGCTTCCTCCCTATCCAGGTTCGTAACCTGCGACAAGGTGGATTCCCATTGTCTGATATTCCGAGGACATTGCTTCCAGTCATTCATATCAAAAACGCTGATATCTGCGAAGGATTGGTCCTTAAATTAAAAGTGGAGTCTGAGTGTTCTTTGCTGCCTTAGATGTGTTTGGTCCTCTCCTCCCCTAACATCAAGAGTTGAAATCCTTGGACACATATTTGAAATCGTTCTCCGAAAAAAGACCCCAGGTTCCGTTCGTGAGGTCATAAAACTCAACCCCAATAAGCTCTTTAGTTTCATCTGCATGTGCGCATACTATGCCAACGTTATCGGAAAATGGTAATGACACCATTTACAACCAGTCCATCACTTATTGGCTTTCTATAAACTTGCTTCCAGGTCCCTATCCTCAATGTGTGATTTCTTATCGCAGCTGTTATAAATATCGAGTATTTCTATTTGCAACTTCCTGCAAAAACTTCCCAATCCTTAGCTTCATTCTCCCAAGTAGTTCCAGGTTTTGTAGCCATTTGAAGGTAATCATTATCTGAAAATCACTGCTTCCTACTATTCTGAAGTCAATTTTCAAGCTTAGCTTTGATTTATATCTGAAAGAATCAAGGGCAAAAGGCAGCGAGGGGCAAGGGGGGTGCTTATACCCATGAATGATGGTTTATGGAATGATGATTTATCCCCCTTCCTTGAATGACGTACGCCTTGGAAAGACTAATTTCAATGTTGCTGTTTGTGTTTGAAATAATGAGCAATGAGGAATTTTTAAAATGTTTGTTAATATCAAGTAGTACCTTGTGGCATAATGCTTAGTGTGTTGGACTGTCATGCCGAAGGTCTGGGTTCGATTTCCAGCCACTTCCACCTAAAATTGAGGTATTGCCTTTTGCGAGGAACTGACAAATCCTCCGAGAATAAGCTTGTCATGAAACAGTACTTCTCATCTAGCCGTTTGCACTCGGAAAAAATTGTAAGTCCCCTCCATTCCTGGCACACAGGAGTAGTTGAGAGTTAGAAGTCACTAGGCCATGGTTCTTCACGAGCTATTGTGGCACCAATTTATCTTATTTTCGTAAATATCAAACTGAGGTTTCGATGGCCGGGCATAATGTAAGTTGGGATTCTGGATCCAGGACTCTTAATTTCGTTTCTGAAATATTGTTTCATCAAAAGCGTTATAGGTGTTTTCAAGAATTTAATTATTTTATCAAGGAGATTTGTTTGTCACAGGGTTGAACTTCCCTTGAATTTTTTGAAACCCTGTTTGCGTAACATTTGATTGTCTTTCACTCTTCTCATTACGCGAAGGGGTAGATACTAATTATTTTCTCATGAAATTATTTAGATAATCCCACTATAAGGGATCAATATTAAATTTTCCAATTATTCAACATCATTCGAATGTCTGTAAACCTATTTAGTTTGTTTTTTTCTCAGACACACTCGATTAAACTCACGCAACTAAAACCAAATTAACAGCATTTCCAACTATATGCCTCTCATATTAAATCCGTGCCTTCTCCATAACCAAAATTGGTCAGAAATCCTCTTTTACCCCTTCGTCCTCACCCTTCCAATTAATGGAAACGAAAGCCTTTCACTATATTGTGATGCCATCACATTCATCGCCAAAGCCCTTTATTACATTAATTTAACATTTTAACCCTGACTGCAGTGCTTTGCCGCACTCCTTTCATAGCTAAAAGCTCTTTTATCAATGCGCAGGGGGGACGTGGGATTATTTCAAATCCCCAAACTCTAATCTGAATCCAGAAGTAACCTTTAACACTGACACAGAGGTTTGACATCGCCTATGTAGACAGAAATATAGACCAGATCCACTCATATACCATCGACAATCGCCCGTCCGATCGAATCCTGTTAAAGGATTTGAAACGCTTCAAATTATTATTAAAGTCAATGAATAGGATTTTAGGTGATGGTGATTGTGCTGGTGGTGGTATGTGTGTATGAGTGTGTGGGTCCTGGATTTATGTGGTGCTTTTCACAATTAATAGGAGTTCAGCAGCAAGTTGATGCTGATGTCGATGTCCCTGTCGATGGCGAATATGTCCTGTACCTACATAAACGACTGTAAGGTTGGTGTGTGAATTTCCTGGTACGATTGCGGTGAGCCAATTTTACAGTTTGGCCTTACGAATTACAGTCGCCAATGTCGGTGGCGATGGTGGCTAGCAGCGACACGGGTGCGGTGTATCTCCATCGCTGTCGGGATGAGCCTGAGTCTGAGCTTGAACGACGAAATTAATGAAATTACGTCAATCTGTGCCAAAATACACGTGAAAGCAATCGTGTATGGGCCTTGTTCCGGCCACTAACGATCCCTCTTCATGGTGTCAAATTATTTTGCAACAATCAGGGTACAAATGTGTCGCGCGAGTCTCATCAGACTTCATGTATGTTGGATGCATGGATTTTGAATTGCCAGCCTCCTACCATATACGGATTTCGATATAATTAACGGCCAAGGATGTTGTCCTTATGCCCCCATCCCACGCATCATTCGTAAATATATGCAGAACTGGAACATATTCGTATAAATGTATGTTGGTGTCGCATTTTTATAATTCACTGCCTCGTTTCACATCCACGCGCATTCAGGATCAGGATCAGGATGTAGCACCATTCAACATCAGGACATTCACATATGAAGGACATTCATATTGGCTATAGCGTGACATTTGCGTGTTTTTGCTACTCTGTGTGACTATGCTGTATAGGGATAGTGATGGGTGGTCTGTCTGTCAAGCATTTTTTTTCTATCTTGTTGTTGTTGTTAATGCAAATTGACCTCCACCCACATTTTGTCAAGCTTTGTATAAATAAATATGTATATGGATGAGACAAAAAGGCTTATATGTCAATGGAAGCATTTCGCGCTAAAGTGGTTAACTCGGCACGGCCTCTATGTTAGATTGGAACCTAGGTCAGGGGAGCAAATTGCAGTCACAACTCTGCACTAAATGTAATAAATTATTCTAAATTATTGCAACTGTTGTCGGGTTAATTAATTACAGTTGCAGTGATTTTTTGGTTAGAAGCTATTTATTTTTTTTTTGTGACATTTGGGAAGTTTTGTTTTTTTTTTGTTATCAAATAAATGAAGGGAAAGAGCTAATTTTTCTATTACGTTACTCAAATAAAATACACTCAAAGGTCAATCTGACAGGAAATGAGAGATTATGTGATGAACATAAAAGTGGAATGCTGATTGATAAGCTTACAAATCAAAGACGAAATACAAAGAACATAGCAGATAGATCTTCAATTAATCCAGAATTAGTTCATCAAACTTCGAGAGTAATCTGAAGAGTTACATCCCCTAAAAACCTTGAAGCTCGCAATAAATTCCAAAACAAAGCTGGTTCCTAGGACCAGACAAAAAGATTTGTTACAACTTTTTCAATCAGTTTCAGTTACCAATAAGAAAATCCAGGCTGCTCCAGTCTTAGTTAAAGAAAGATTCAAGCTTGTCAACTGTGTCGTCGCGATAACTGTCACGAGATGCCAACCAGAACATTTTATGCCCCAGGCACTTCTCAAAAGCTTAAGCATGTATTCTAGGCCTTTATAGCAGATATCACTGTTATTATTGAATGATTCTTGACTTGATTCGCATCGAAGCCACTACATGTCATAAGTTTAATATACGCACATCCACTATCCAAGTAGAATTTTTATGACCTCCAGGATTGAGCTAACGGCCACTGATCCTGTTCGAAGCAATATGTGAAATTGTCCTCGGGAACTTCAATGCTAAACAAAGACATCTTTGATGAATTAGCGGGTTAGAACAATCTATTAGAAACGACAACTTCCAAGTGACAGACCTTATAGCAGCTTGAAGTACGGTCGCAAGTAGCACTAAATTTCCAAGGTAAAGGAATTTAAACGGCATCCTAGTGTTCTTCAGACGGTCAAACTGCCAACCAAATCACATGGTTGATCCACAAAAGGCACGTATCGTTGGATATTTTGACGGGCCAACCTCGACTTTCACCGTTTCCTTGTTGTGGCAAATATCCGAAATGGTGAAGTATTCGAACAAGAAATTTCCTCGTTAGACATCTAAGTGAACATGGAGTTGCCAAAATCTACAGAGAGCACCTAAGTCAGAGATGCCTCTACTGTGCATAGACCTTCCAGCCTTCACAGACACCATCGACCAATGCTTGTGAAATAAGCAGGAATCAATGTTTTGTGACATGACCGGAATAACCGGTAGCTACTGAAGATCAAGTAATATAGCCACAAGAGAACCCACCGCCAGTCAATTGAAATCAAATTTTACCACCTAGCATTGAGAAGGAAGGATAAGCTTTGAGGATGCTTTTAAACAACAAGACCGTTGGATCTTACGGAGGTTTGTAGTGGGACTTTCCAAAGACCAGAGATTTGTTTTAAAAAGGTTCATGCATTAAAATAATCAACCCGGTTTGAGTGAAAGGAATCTTACCCAGTAATTGGTCTATCAGTTCTATATCTTATATACATAAAAGGCGATTTTATGTCCTGCTAGAACTATCTACATATAAGGTTCTATTCAACGTGCTGTGTGAGCTCTCACGTCATTCTTTAATCCACAAATATAAGCGTGGCTTCTAATCTAGCGGATCAACCAAAATCTTGCAAAAAAAATTCTAAATACTCAAAATTTTTGGCAGCTTTTTAGTCAGTGTTCATGTGTCGCTGGGTAATTTTCAGAAGCATTTAACTGATCACCGTGGAACAAATTTTTAAATGTTCTTTATTTTGTTGAACAGGTTATAGGCTATTTATTTGTGTTTATAAGTTGATTTTATAAATAATACCGATTTCAAACTGCTCTACTATTATAATAAAATCAATAATTTGAAAAAATAAAAATAAATGAAAAGTTAAAATCATTGTTTTTGGTGATTCTTTTCATACCTTAGTACTCCAATTCAAGTTGATGCTCTCCCTCCCAAAACAACATAAATAATAACCTAATTTCCCAGGAGTCAGAACTAAGGATATTGTTTTCTTCCACTTTTCCTTTTTGTTTTTCTTTTTTTTTTAAACACTTCAACCTTCTTTAATTCGCTGAATTGTTCTGAATGAAAAATTCGTTCATTTTATTCTGGCACTTTTATTAATACGCATAATAAATAATCACAAAAGCAGATCATTGTCGTCACTATCATTCAATGGATGAGTTTAAGGCAATTCTATTATGTCTCTGAAGGAGAGGCAGGAGTCAGAAAAGAGAACAAGAAAATAATGATAGAAAAAGGAACTTCTTGGCATATCTTCTGCAGTAAAGATTGCTCGCTGGGCACCAGAGTCTATTGCAACTACAGGAAGTACTGAACTGTGTAGCTTTTGATGGAATACCATTGAATGCGTTTCGAGAAAATAGTTGAGCTCTTTCAATGAAGAATACTGAAGAATAAGGCAACATGAACCCAGCACCATAGCTATATTATATTATTAATTTCCTGTGTCCTTGATCTCATTACTGACAGGGGCATTTTATAACGTTATATTTCTTAAAGATTGAAAGGACCTCATTTCATTGAATGTAAACAGAACACACTTCGTGGAAAGTTGAAAATAGACTTCAATATAAATGATGACGGAAGTGAAGAAAGAACACAATCTAGAACATTATTGTTAAGACTGAAATAAACTAATCAGGTCACAAAACACTATTTCTGATGCAATAGGGTAAATAGAATATGTTTGTGTACCAGGTGTTAAAATCATATGGTTTGAAGTCTGGTCATTAATTAGACCTAAGTTAGGTTAAGTCCGAGCTGTGAAAATTTGTGGCGTGATAATGGGAAAGGAAGAACTTATTCCCACACTTCGAGCTTTTTCAAATATAGCTCTTTGAAAATCTCAGCATTTAAACCAATTACTATGGATTTAAAAATATTGTTCCCTTTCGAAATCTATAACTCAAGTTTTATGGCTTCAATCTTCAAAAAAATTGTGCTTAAATTGGAGATAAATAAATTATCTTGATTTTTATGAAAAAAATATTGAACGATCTTAAATAAATTGGACGTGAGGATTATGTAAAGAAAAAAATCTATTATTTTTTTTTATTGATTTTAAATTTCAAAACATTGGAAAAACAATATTTTAAAAAGATGTTTTACGAATTTTATGCAATAGGAAAGCCAGTAGAGATGATGTTAGGAGTGTTGACTAAAACAAAATCAAATCAAATTTGAGAAAAAGGTGCCCTGTAATTTAAGTGACTAATCGTTAACAGCAAAATATGTTGGTTGTTGCTTTTGAAGCTTTCTTTATATTTTTAAAAAAATCAACACCATCAAATAATTTCTGAAGAGTGCTCAGTACATGGCACATCTTGCGGCAAAAAAAGAATAATTTGATAGAACTATCGAGAATTAAATTTTGCTATGACTTTTGGAATTTGACGTCACAGGTTCACATAAAATCAACCTTTATCTCCTAAGTATGCAGTCATTTAAATTTTTTCTATGACATCTCTATACACGAGTACATAGAAAGAAAAGCACCACAATGAAATTCTAATTAAAAAAGTTACCCAGTTCTATCTTATTGATAAACCACATTCTCATAAAGCACTTCATTTGATAAAAATCTTTGTTGTGATTTAAAAATTTTGTAAAACACACTTTTGTTTCACTATCACTGCAAATAGAATGGCAAAAAAAAAAAAAAAACTAAAAATATGCAAAATAAGAATCACAAAAAATAATAAAAATACTTGTACTCTATCTAAGTCCTACACAAAGCTTGAACAAACTTCATATTCATTCCGGTGGATTTGTTTCGTTTCAAAATAACACCACTCGTAGCAGCAGGATACCATTGACAGAGTAAGCAAAGAAAAACACAGCAAGGACATCACGATGAAAACTTATTCCTAACACTCTACTCTTTACCGCATGTAATAGTGCAACACAAGAACGACTCCTGAATCCTGCTGCCATGGCCATCATCATGAATGTCCTCTGTCCAAGGCAAATCTTCGAAATATGTTAACGCGCATAACAAAAAACTTTTATCATTAAAAGTTTTCCCTTGAAAATTTTATGAGTCATTTATAAGAATTCGAAGAAGAGCATACTATATACCTCTATGCCTTGACTTCCTCGACTTCGTCCTTTTCAACACTTTCATCCCAACAAGGCGATTATTTTTGTTTTTTTTTTTTTGTTGTTTTATCTCGACATGCCGGCCGCGCCGCTACTGTTTTGTTGCATTTCATTGTGTGTCTCTGTGTTTTGTGTATTTGTTGTCCTGACAATTTTATTATTGCGCTACTGGTCCTGGTCCTGACCCATTTTGTTGCTTTGTTAATTCGATATAATACCATAGAGTTTGGCATTACTTTTTTGTTTATTTTTTTTTTTGAAACGACACAAAAATGTCCTCTAAATGATGTTGACACAGAAATGGCCAAAAGGAAGAGGTTACACAAAATCAAAGCCCCTCACGTTCGTCCTAATTAGTGAATCAAGTAAAATGAAAAAAAAAAAACAGAAAAAAAGACCAACAAAGTTTTTCGGTTCCTAAAAAAGGACACCATCAGAGAAGAGAGAAAACAAAAGAAGTTCAAGAAAACCTAAAGACAATCTGCTAAAGTCGTGCCCAGTGTTTTGAAAATAATGGCTTAAACCAGATTAAAGTAGCTTTCAAAATTTTGTATTTTGTCCAAGTCAAATGGAAAACAATAACAACAAAAAATGTCATCGTCATCGTTGTTTTCTGTGCCGACAATGGACCCGATAGGTAGGGGTATAGAAAAAGGCTATTTTTCTATATCGAAGTGAGGTGCTGACGAAAGGGAATATCACCAGCAAAGCAGCGAAAATGGGAAAAGTTTTGCAAGAATCGAGCTTCTTTTGTTGTTGTTATTTGTTTTTGTGTGTGTTTTTTTTCTTAACAAATAAGAGATCTTTAGTTTGCTTTTTGTTTTTTTGAGAAAATGGTAATTTGCAAGTTGAGACAAAATTTCATATTCATGAAGAGATGCAGTGGTAATTTGTTGATCCAGGGTGACAATAGATTTGCAGAAAGTGTGACATACCAACGGCAGCACCATCATCATCATCATCATCATCTCCTTTCTCTGGTAAGAAAGTTGAATTGGTTTGACAAACAAAATAGTTTTGAACTTATAAAAAAATTGATGACTTCGAGTTTCGGGTGTTGTTTTTTTATTGCTGTGCCATTATTATAGAGTTTGAAATTATTTAGCAGGTATTCAAATAAAGTTTGAGGAGGATTTTTGCATACATTTATGTAAATCGAGTCAAAATTAAAATTTTAAACCGATTTAAAAAAAAAGCTTGTGATGTTTTGCTTTTAATAATTAAAGAAAATAGGATTTTTCTCAAAGCGAATGATACCTCGCAAAGGACAATTTTTAGGATTTTCAATTTTCTTGAAAAAGGTGACACTGATTTAATTTTAATGTATCCAGAAGTTTCTAAAAAAATATTAATACCAATTTTTATAAAAATAATCCGAAACAAAAACATGTTCTTTGATTTTTCAAAAATATTTAAAAAATGTTTTTGAAAACTCAATACATTCTTCGGAAACGTTATAATCATTTATTTTTAATTAGGTACCAAATAGTTTTATGATATTATTACCAGAATACAATTGACATTCACCATTGGCACATGTCGTCACAGCAAAACCAAAACAATTGTTATATTTTGTTCATCCTCGAAACAATTCACACTCAGTCTTTAACGAAAATATAACAAAAGAACCTGCTTTTACGAACGAAAATTACCCTTTGGGCATAATACTCAATGCCATATGGAAAAATATAAAACATGATCAGTTGACTCCGACCGCAGACGATTCAAGTCAAGTTTGGTCACTTAGCTTTGACTTTATCGAGATTGTCCACCTTTTTCTAACTGAGGCCTTCTTCACCAGTAATAAGGCTTCTTAGTTCGAAAATAAATGTCCTTATCACCACCAGGAGCTCCGGTACTTGCTGATCTATCTGAGGAAAAGCCTGTGGCGCTATCGAGTTCCATCAGGGTCCTAATACCTGCCCATTGAGTACCATCAGGGGTGTAATACCCCCTGCTTGAGTTCCACCAAGGGACCTGCTGATTAATTGCCACAAGGGACTTCGGTACTCCCTGATCTCCCAGAGCCAGAGCCTGCCATGTCATATGCCATCAGGGGCCTAGTACCTGCTTATTGAGTGCTACCAGGGGCGTGGTATCCTGGTATCTGCTAATGAATAGCCACGACTTATCTGCTGATACACCAGAGTGGAAGCGTGCTGTGATGAGTGTCACCTGGAGCCTAGTACTTTTCAATTCACAAATCCCAAAGAGCTTATGAATTGAATATTTTGCAATTCACAATTCCCAAAGGGCTTATGAATTGAATATTTTTCAATTCACAAATCCCAAAGAGCTTTTGAATTAAATATTTTTCAATTCACAAATCCCAAAGAGCTTTTGAATTAAATATTTTTCAATTCACAAATTACCAAGAGCCTATGAATTGAATATTTTTCAATTCACAAATCACAAAGAGGTTATGAATTGAATATTTTTCAATTCATAATTCAAAAATAGCTTGCGAATTAAATTTTTTTAATTCACAAGTCCGAAGAGAGCTTATGGCTCATAGATTTTTTAATCCATAAACTCGAAAGCCTGGTACTTGACAGAAAGTGCCTCCAAGGGCGTCATTTCTGCTAACCAATACTACCAAAAGCTTACTACCTGACTTCCGTTCCAGATTCAATTTAGCGGACAAGACCAGTTTTTCAACACCAGAACACTTTGGATTTGAAGGCTCCGTGAAGTTATCTCCAGGAAATGAGGTCCCAAAAAAAATTTTTCATAATGCAATTAGGCCCCCGTGAAATTAGGCCTCATCGAAATAAAATAAAGCCCCAAAAATAATTGAAGAAAGGCCCAAACTTTTTTTTATTTTTTTTTAATGAAATAAGACCCCAATTTGTTTTCTTTATATTGAAACTTATTTTCAAACAATAACACCCCAACTCATTAAACAAATACTTGGATTGTATCTTATACAATTTCTCTGCAGCAAGAAGACTTGTAGTTCTAATGCCCTTCAGCTATAGATTCAGCTTGAATTTTCAGGTCACATTCAACACAAATTTTTTAATGCCTACAAGGCAATAGAATAATATTGGCTGATGGTTTTCAACGCGATCTTCATACTGAAAAGCATCATTAAGTAACAGAAAAGCTGACAAAAATCACGTGATTTCTTATGTTACCTACTGCTAGCTCTGGGTTCTTGATTACTGGATTTTCATAATACTTTTTGTGAACACAACGTTGTTTTAGTAAATTCAAGTTAATTTATGCTAAATGAGATAAAGCGCCAAATTGTTTTTCTAAATAAAATGAAATTAGGCCCCAAATTTAATGTTGGGGCCTTTTTTTATTGGGACCCTATTTCATAATGAAATAAGGACCCCAACAAAAAAAAAATAGAATAAGGCTCCCAAAAAATGAAATAGCACTTCAAAATTCGTAAGTTGTCATTGTTTTTGTTTTGTATGCATTTTTTTGGGGCCTTATTTAATTTTTGTTGGGCCAATTAGATGGCAATACTAGATTTTGTGAATAGGTATCCCATATAATTTGGTGTGCCAAGTTCCCAGAAACGATTTTCCTGCGAACAAAGTTAGGTTCTTTTTGTTTCTCTGTTTTTGTTTTAGAAACTTTTAAGATTCATTTAGGAAACCTGCGAACAAAAATGCATTTATTCAATTTATTTTGTTCAAAAAAAAAAAAAAAACAACATATTTCAATGATGAACCATGTGCTCCTTTTATTGACCAAAACAAGTTGCATTTCACACCTGTAACTTACTTTTCCGCACTTGACTTCTAATTGTACTTGACTTTAATTCAAAATCAATACCTATACATCTTGTAAGAAATTTCATTCTTTCAAAATGTTGTTCTTAAAATACTTTAGGTTAGTAAATTCATATCATAAAACTTTCTATGCAACAAAATTCATACATAAATACTATTAGAAGACTCTTAATTCTTGGTGACCATAAAGTTAAGGTTTTTTACGCATCAAAACCTCTACAAAACTTTTATAACTTTCTCAAGATTCAAGTAAAATTATTTCAACTCTATGACAACGTTAGAAAAGGATCATCATTGCCAAGGCAATAAACTCTGTATACGTATCACATATGCAATGGCAAACTACCAATTATATTCGTACATATCTCAATCACACATAATCCGGTTTTCTAGAAAATCCAAAATATATGTATGTTTAGGGTTTCCTAAATTAGGGTGGTCCTTATTTTAAAAAGTTTTGAGCAACTTTTTTTTTGTTCATTGACATCTTTACACATTATCCTATTTTTTTTTTTAACCACGAACCACGTTAACATGTGTCGCAATAAGAGTTAGGGTCAGTTGAAATCCTCTTTTAGATCCAAAAATAACTGTACCGGTTCTTGATATACAAGATTAAAGAAAAAGCTTATTTATCTCAAGAACGACTCAAACGATTTCGTTAAAAATTCTTAAAATGTTTATGACTTGAATATTTTTAAGAGTTCTTAACTTCCAAGCACCTTGAACTTTTTGAGCACGATTTGTTTTTTTAGCTAGCGTAGGTAAAAGATTTATAAATGCACTTCATTAATTTTGTTAATCAAACTTTTATTGGCTCCCGGTTTTAGTTAGTTTTATAAAAAAATCCAATTCAAATTTTCAAACCCATTGCGGCACGTGTTAAAAAAATCCTAAATTGTTTGTGTACACATTTTAAGTGTAGAAAAATAAAAAAAAGGTTCTCAGTAAAATCCAACAATTTTTTTCCCCCATTCAAATAAGGACCACCCTCCTATATACAGAAGTATTTATGAGTTTATGTTTGAAATTCCTTTTAATAATTTCATATGGTTCACAAAATTGAGAAACTTTTTGTGAAATATCAAAAAGTCCCCAAAAATATCCCTTTCAAAAATATTTTATTGTTTGTGCTTTTTCTTTTGCTTTTATTGGTGACAAGTTTTCCATAAGTTCTTACACACCATCTCACCACACACATAAGCACACACAAGCATTAAATTAACAAAACATGGCCACCAGAAGAAGTTTTCAATGCACTTCCTCTTTTGCCATCATCAAGAGGAAATAACTTCTTCGGTTTCCTGAAATTTTGAAATAAGAAAATTGAAAAAAAAAAATGAATCTAGAAAATCTTCAAACAAGAAAAATAGAACAGGACTGTCATTCAAAAAGCAAGCAGTGTTGGAATATTCCCTCCCTTAAGACAGCTCCCATTCTTATGAGATATTTTACACAAGAGTGTAGTAGGTACACTGTTGGAAAAATGAGTAACTTTGCAGTTTTAATTAATTTCAACTCATAAAAAAAAACAATCCTATAACATCCCTGGTTTCTTTTGCTTTCAAATCACAAAATGTAGTAATATTTTGATTGAAAAAAAAAATAAAGTTTACTCCAGTTTGCCTGTTTCTATCAAAACAAAATTCTTTCTTTGGAGAACTGTCACACCATGCACCTAAAGATGAAAATTAAGTTTTGAAGAAACATTCATGCAGACATACCGGAGAAATCTCTGTGATGTTTCTGAATATGGTCCACTTAAAAAGAGATCCCCATCAGGACTTTCTTTGCTGGTACTACAGTCAATATGTCATTCGATATAAACAAAAAATTGCCTAACAGCCAAGTGCTCCATAAAAAGTCTTAAAGCCGAAGTTCATTCAGTTCCAATCTATGTACTTTAATATCGCTGCCACCATCTTTAAAAAAAAAACTTCCACCTCATTTATCTGAGCTTGGAATTGTATTATGACATTAAGTTAAGAGATCAATATTTCAAAAATGTTTGTAACTTTGGATAAAAAAGATTAAAAGAACTAAGCAAATTTGGCAAAAAAAAAAATAATATTCTTTCGATGTGTGCTTAGTGGCTTAGTGTTACCAAATGACTTTTTTCTTTCAAGTTTCAACCGAGAAAGTTTTTCAGAATCTGGCGTACCCGATTTTCCACTTCTGACTACCTGTAACATCGTCAAAAATGTTTCTTGTCCTAATTTTTTTTGTAGAACCGTTGATGTTTTGGTTACTCCATTGGATCCTTATAACAGGATGACTTCTTATCCCTGACCTATCTCATGACAGACTAACTGTACTTTTAAGGAAATGGAAAATTTTGACCGCAGATGCTGCTGCATCTTTCTCTCTCTCGCTGATGGCCAGAACAAATGTCGTTTTGTGTGACATGATGAATGTTAGCTTTGCTGAAGTTATTTGCTTTCAAAAATACATAAATTAATTTGTATGTATTTGTTCAGTTGTAAATTGTATTTATAGACATTTAACAAAGTCTTGTCATATCTAGTAGTTCCAGAGGTGTTAAGTGGAGCATGATTATATACGAGAGAAACATATAGTCCGGTTATAATAGTGAATTCAGGATTATGATTGGCATATGTTACCAATTAATTTATGGAATCTCTTCATTTTGATTATCGTCCTTAATCATTGACGAATTATTGAGATCAAGATTTGTAGCATATATGTGATATGTATAGTGACAGAGTGAGGCAGAGAGTGTAAGCAATTAGTTACCAAATTTAGTGCTTAACAATGCATTTATAGGAAGGATGAATAAGTAAACCTTAGAACAGTAGTCCCTATATTTTCAATAAATTTTAAGATATTCATTGAATTAAGGGCAGAATGTAAGAATGGGTGATGGTTTGTTTTGAGTTATGACGAATGGAAAAATTTGTTCCAGGAGCCATCAACATTCATAATAATTGTAACTCAACTAAACCATTTATTTCTTCTTTTCATTTTAAAGTTTAAAAGATAAAAATTAGAATTGGAAAATAATGATTAATTTTTTACATTTATTTCACCTTTTATTATAATTAAATGTAATTGAACTTTTTTCATTACAATTGCACATAATTTTATTGAATAAATTTAAATTTGCATTAACTTGTAATTGTAATTGAAAAGTTACTTACGTGTAATTGAAAGTATTAATGAGTTTTTGCAACGACATGAAGGAAAGCTCTGTGGTAATTACATTAAATGTAGTTGATTTTAAGAATTGTAATTCATCACATGTTTTTATTAATTTAAAATCACGTTAAATGTAATTAACAAAAGATATAAATAAAATTATATTTTTGTGACTTGTGAGATGTAGATATGCGAGATGTTAAATTGCAAGATTTCGGTTGATATTTGTACAAATTTTGTTAGTGTGAGATTTAAATGCAAGACTGTTCAAAGCAAGATTTTGTAATTGTGAGATTATGAAAGACAGGATTCTTAATTTGCGAGATTTCACTATGCGAGATTTTGGCTTGTGGGATTTCATACCGCTCAAAGTTCTAAGGGATCCCCTTCAGGAGATTTAATTTTTTTTGTAGCCAAACAGTGACAGTTAATACTTTTTCTTATTCATATCAACGACTTAAATTATGTTGGTAAAATAAGTTGTACCATTTTTCATATTATCTTCCTTTTAGTAAAAATGTGCACCAAGAACTAAGGTAAATCTGATCAAAAAACACTAATAATGAATTAAAAAATCTCGTTGTCTTTTTTTTTTTGAAAAGTCTGTAAAAAAAACCACTCTACCTATAATTCCCATAATTTTTTTTTGTATACTCGATCAAGATTTTTTTAAACAAGTTGCATATATTTGTATAATAAAAACCCAGGTGAATATTGTAATATTTTCTCAGGGTCGTTAATAAAACTTATTTGCCTTATTTTAACTTCCACTTATATATTTTGTTAATCAAAACACGTTACCTTACTACTGATCAATTTATTCTTGCCCACTCAACAATACTGAAACTAAATCACCAACTTAACTTTTCACTTTAATTACAACCAGCTTTACTCATTCCACTACCGTTCAAACATTTACATACATTTATACCCATCACACAGGTTCCCAAAATTGCTTGATGGTTCAAGTATTTGCTTTTAGAGCTTTCCAGGGGAAATTTTCCATAAATTTCCTTTTCAAAAAGCTTTCATTCTGATATTTAGTACTAAAAGTTCTAAAGCTGTCCGTAGGTTGGTTTGCATCAGGTATAAGTTGAGAGATGGCGCTTCTTCATTCGAGAGTCAAGTTCATTCGAGTGTCATTATAGTAAAAATGTCTCATAAGAATATTATTATATTATAAATTTTTTTTAAATTTTAAGTTCCTTATGATATAGTCTTGAATTTTATTTAAAATTCAGTGTAAATTCATCTTGAATTTCTACGTGGATTTGCTTTTCTTGAAAATATATATGTCTTAGCTACAATAATGTCTCACAATCAGTTCAATATTTTCAAAGTAAATATGTTTATCTTTTTACTAAGCCTGGGTAAAAAGAAATTTTTGACGAGGCAGCAACTTTTGGATTTTATGTTTTCTTTTGTTTTTTTTTCTCACTAATTTATGTTTACTCTCAAAATTGCTAAAAAAAACAACATCATTAGAAATCAAAACATTATAAAATATAAAAATATGAATGTTGACATGGTTGCCAGGTTAGATTAGATGTGGATGATTTGGTGTCTTAAATATTTGACAACTTTTAAAGTTTTTTTGTATAGTTTATGTAAAATGTTTAAAATTCCAATTTTTTCTACCTTTTTAATGTGCTGTTAACAGTCCAAAATTTCAAGAAATGTCTAAGAACTTAAAAAAATTAAAATCAATAGAAATTTGTAATAGAAAAGCTTTGTTTTGGTGAGAGTGTAAAGTAAGCACAGTTAAACAATTTACATAGACAAGAATATTGTTTTGACAACTGATAACAATGAATTAAATTAAAATTATTTATTATTGCATGTGTGTAAAAACCTAGTGAGTTACAAAAACATTATATTAAAAAAAAATTTGAATATAGAATTGATAAGACTTTCAGTTCATATATGAGGCCGTGACCCGTGAGTACCAAAGTGGTGCAACTCATTTTTTGCCATTTTTGATATTTTTGTCTTGTGTGTTTACATTTATGCATCGACAGTCATTAAAGCCAAAATTTTAGATTCTTAAATATTCAAGTTTTCAAAATATGTGATTTGTCATCCGTTAATCTCAAATAAAATAGCAAAACCTAATTAAAAACCTTTGGCAACCATGATTTTCGAAATCAATGCGAGCAAAAATGAACCAAAATTTCCAAATATTTACACACAAGTAAATAATAATAATTTCCTGACTCTCCCAGTCAACATGGGCCGCCGCCGAGTCGCAGCCACATCCAAACTCTAACGAGACAAGCTAGACACGAGAGGACTTAAATGTTGTGGAGTTGAACTGATGGTTGGTGTAAGTGAAAGAGGACTTTAAGGAGCAAAAGAGTGGCGGATATGTCAAGTTTATTTGATGCGCAAATATTTGCGGGTTAACAACTTTATCCCTACGTTACCATCCCCCATACCCCCCTAACCATAAACATGGATGATGCCTGATAGGTCTGGCAGCTTACAAGCAATCCACAGCAATTCTAAGCGTATATAAAGTATGGAATTGAAGTATGAGTGCAATAATACGAGTATGTGAGCCAAAGGATGTAGAATACAATGATTTCCGATGTGTTTTTTTTTTTGTTTGTTTGTTTGTGTTTTGATGCTCGGCAAAGGAAAACATACGTAAGTATTAAGATAAGAAATATTTATGTAATGTTGAATATTTCCGTTTTCACGTTGCCTATCATTCGTTCTTCCTTTTTTTTTGTTTGTTTTGTTTTGTATAAGGATCTGTGTGTGGTGCGTGTATGTTTGTTTATTTAACTTGATGTCATTATGAATGCTTCAAGCAATGTTTTGGATCTCATAAAATATAATTTCCCTTATTATCAGTCCTTTCTCACTTAGATAATCTACTTGGTGTTTTGTGATCCATGAGATTATCCTTTATTCATTTGTAATTTGTCATATTATACCTATATATATGTAAATGCTTTGAGATAATAAGTAGGCTCAGTCAATTTTGAGAAGCGTTAAAAGTTGAATGTAGTTTTCAGATTAAATACACTTTTTTATTGTTTTTTTTTTTGGAATAGGTTGTCAGCCTTGGTTGCTTTAGTAGAATTTCTTTTGAGTTTTCATTTTATTTGTAAAGTTTTGAAAGTTAAATAAAGTAACGATTTAATTGTTTACCTTTTGTTTTGTTTTAGAGATTCATCGTTGTTTTTGTCAGAATTGTTATAATTTTTGCTAACTAAACTCTATTTCATTATTTCTTTTTTCAGTACAAAAATAAGTACGTATACGCCACAGTGAACTATGTTCAATATTTTTGCATTATCTCTGTACAAAATAAGTACGTATACGCATCACAGTGGATTATATTTCTTTGTTTTTATTATTTATAGTGAAATTTTTATTATATTAAACCTTAGAGATTTTATTACAGTGAATGTGTAATCAAGAACTGAAGAGGTGCTCAAGAGTACACCTTTCTTCAAAGGGAATTGACTATCCAGTCTCGATGGAATTGAAAAATTTTAATGCCTTCTCGGTATTGGTCTCGTATAGCTAAGTCTCGTCTAGGTCCTGTTTCGGTCTCGTATCAGTCTGGTTTCAGTTTTGACAAAATTTTGACAACGGAGACTGTCGCCTTGGGAAGTTTTGAGGGTGTTATCGTTTCGGTCTCTTTGAGATAAGATCGAAGCTTCTCTGGTCATGTGGATAGGAATTATTTTTTAAAGGTTTCCAAGCCTTTTTTGTATGCAAGAGACAGTGGGTACAATACAGTGGGTACTTTAGTATGTACCCTTGGCTCTTGTTCAAAACTTTGTGACAGTGATAAAACTTATGTTGTATGAAAGGTCATGGAGAGTACTTTATTTCATTAATTAGCAGATAAGTTCAAATCCAGTGTCCAAATGGGGTTTTGGTGCATTTAAAAAAAAGTAGTAAAATATGAAAATCAAACAAAAAAATAAGTTATTTGAAAAACATTTTCTAAATGTATTGAGTGCATAGAATTTGTACTCAATACATAGTTATGTTTCCATTACGATCTCAGACAACCGAAACAAGTTAATGTAATAAGTTCAAGAAATAACGCAAAGAAACTGTGTATTCACTACATTCTTATATGCACATAACAAATACAATACAGATAAATAGTAATGTTATGAGTGCATAAAATATTAATATGTGTTAAATGTCATGGGTACTAAGAAATTTTATTTACTTATCGTCCACGATAATAAATACACAATCTTAATGAAATGGGACCACAGAACTATTGACATGGCTGCATCACTCTGCAAGTAAGAAATTTATTGTGTATTGAGTACAAATTTTGTATATATATTAAATACATATTAGCTACTAATGTATGCGATTAATGCAAAACAATGCTTGGAGTTCATATATTTAAATCTCAGTGCACAATAAAATATAAAAGGTTTCACAAAATAAACACAAAATTTGAATTTGCTACCATTTGTGTAGTAAATTAAAAAAAAAAAACATTCGCTTACAGTCTACGGCTATTAAACAAAACGCCTTGCAAGAGAGAAAAACGTGTTTTAATTGTTGAAAGTTTTGCGGTGACAGTTCGAAAGGGTGTCCACTGACCAATAGTCTCACAGTCTTCTTTCTTTCAATTAATATTTTTTTATTGCACCATAAACAAAATATATACAAAATAAAACTGTTTATGGAATAGAACTTGGGAAAATATCCAACACGGCTTTCCTACGCACTCTTATAGGAACCAACATTTCACTTTATCTGAACAGTTCTCTTTTAGAAAAAAAAAACACGCTTGAGATCTAGACCCTTAAACTAATTTCTAATGATCCGTAAATGAGTTTAAAAACCTCTTGCCATTCCTGCCTAATGGCTAAAGAAATAGAACATTATCCTATTTTGGCCCGAAAAACGAGAAAGTAAATAGACAAAAAGTAATGACAATTTCCAATCTAACCGCAAAGACCATTTAAATGACTTTGTGCATAAAATCTATCCAACTCCTCTCAACATCCTTAAAAAAAAAAACAAAAAATAAAAAATGATCCATTAAGGATAAAATGAAATGAAGAAAGACAAAAAAATTAGCTAAGAAATTATTTTCAATTCTGCAGTCAGAGCAGATTGTACAAAAACCTAAATGCCCAGTTTTGATATCAAATTTGAAAGTTCTTCTTAATTTTTATTCGTGTTCTTAGTCCTCCTTATACCACCAGCTACTTGAGCTAAAGACTTTTTTAATCGTTTCCTCTTATTAAAAGTTTTTTTTCCTTTTCATTTGTAAGTTTTTTTTTTTTTAATTCAATTTACAACTCAAGTGATACATTAAATTATAGAATTTAGTTACAAAACTTCACTTGAAGTTTTCCAAGGGAATGTTAAGAACGCACGTAAATGCTGAGAATGCATTATTCATTTGAGTTTTTTCTTTCACTTTTTTAATGTGCAGGACTCAAAAAAAAAAAAAAAATAGAACAAGACAGAAGCAAGAAAAAAGTAGATAAAAAAGCTGACTTCCTTTAAGGATTCAAGAAGTCGGAATGCAAAGAAGAGGACCATAGCAAGCGACCACATCGTTTTACACTGAAGAACTTCTTAGCATATCAAAAGGATTTAAATATGTTTGTTATAGTTTCAACACGATGGGATTGAATTATTTTGAGATTTATATTCGTTTTCTCTTTATGGGTATTTTTTTGTCAACGCTTTTAAGCCTCTGTAAATAGAATCTGTTTGAAATTTTGAAATTTTTCCACACACAATTCGAGCGTAAGAAAAGTAAGAAAAATATTTAAAAATTAAAAATTTCATCTTTGATTAGATAATTAATGCTTTATTGGCGTTTATTAATACGTTTTGTGAGGAGTTCTCTAAAAGTCGACTTGAAAAGTTTGGAGAAAATGTAAGTTTTACCAGGAAAGCCATGGAGACCTTCTGCACGATGTTCTATCCTAAAACATAACCCTATACTGTGAATTTCAATATAAAATTAATTATTAAAAAAAAAAGCATTTTCAAATCTTGTATTTATAAGTTTTGAGACACCCCTTCGAACTGTTCAGCCGAAAATTATGATGATTGCTCTGAGGCAGTAACTTTTAATCCTCATTTTAAACGCATCCAAAATTGAAGTAAACATTTCTAAAAAACAACTTTTAATTTTTATTTTTTCGAGAGCTTTTTTCAAACAAAAGTTCTAAATTTGATACTAAAATTTTCTTTTCGATATAGTCAGTACATACTTTGGTAATGAGTCCTTATTTCAACGAGTCGTCACTAAGTCTGCGTATCGTGCAGCTCCATTTCTCTATCAGATTTACAAATTTATTTTGTTTTAAATTAATCATAGGTACTTGCAGTCGAACTCTAATCCTTTTAAGCACAAAGCACACAACCCACAGAGCCAATTTGATAGAATACTACTGAGAAAAAATATTATTTGAATTATTTCCAAGTTTTATATATTTATTTAGCCATTCCATAGCTCAATGTAGTCAGTACATTGATATGTATCTATTACATATCATCTGTTTTCAATACACGACTCATGATACATTTTCTATAATCTGGCTACCTAATTATTATTAACTTATTATTAACTCAGTTAATACACATTGGTCGTTGGCTGCATTCAGTAGATGCTATGTAATTAGTACTGTTTTAATTAAAAAATCTTGCAAGGAAATTTCATACAATCTGCAGAAAATAAATTTAAAATATAATTCTTCGGAAGTGATAGAATGTCTAGTGTACAAACAGAGTGGAGCGGATGGAAAAGCTGTGAGATTCATCAGAGAAAAGAGCAAAGAGTTCGAGAGCGAGCAAGAATGAAGTCTAGCCCGAGTGAGGATCAAGAGCAAAGTTGAAGTAAACAAACAAGCGTTCATTCTTTTCCATCAATAAAAGCGGAGAAATCAAACATGTTAGAAATTGGCACTTTGCTCCCTTTTTGACTCTTTGCTCCATCTTCAAATGATCAAAAATATTTTTTTCAATCAATTTTGAACAAATTTAAGTAATTGAAACAATTTTCAATAAACTTTAAAGTATATACTCGTAGAAGCTTTTTCTCTATTAACATTTATTTTTAAATTAATGATTCTCCAAAATTTTCTTAACCATCTTGGTTCAAGAATCTTTTATTTTAAAGAAGAGTGAGTTTTCAATAAAATTTTCAACATATAATATTTTCATTCACTATAAAATTAATACCTCTGCTATAAGGACATTTCGTTGAAAAATAATAAAAAAAAAAATAATAATAAACCCGATTATATATGAATGTATAAAATTTAGCCAACCCTACTCAATTCCATATGCTCTTTATACACAATATAATAATACACAATGCTCTTAGGAAAAATTGAAGAATCAATCCTTTTCAAAATCATATATACCCTGATCCTTTAAAATCTGGACAGCCGTCACCATCTCCGACATATCGATAGGCTAACGAGGTTGGTACTTTAAACGGTTGGATGGACACTTACAAAACTTCTTCCTACACTATATCACTCTTCAATAATTTTACTATACAATAATAAAGGTCACAACTAGATTGTATGTACTTAATTTTTTTGGTGGATGCAAGATTTATATTAAACTTTTATATTTTTTTAAATATTAAACAAAATCCTTGAGTATAATCTTGGATTTTTTGAGCAATTGCTTTGTTTGAGTGAAAATGCTTAAATCTAGGCTCTTGCTGAATTAATAAGTAGGGTTAAATACAAAAATTTAGTTTAACCTGGTTTTTTAATATTTTTTTCATCTAAGGGTTTGATTGACAAATCTAAGAAAATATTTGAGTAAAATCTAAAAAATGACCACCTTAGCCTCCAAATGAAAAATTATACTGACCAATTTGTCACTAAACGTGGTCTTTCGGTAGTTGGTTGGTGCAATATCCCTCCAAAGCAAGATCTCTCCAAAGCACCCAAGGGAATCCTTGGTCTTAATGAAAACAGTTTCTTAAAAATCCATGCTTATACAGCCACAGCATTAGAAATCACAAAATATCAAATGAGGAAGTACTTTTCTTTTGCAAAATGGTTTCAAATCAATTTTTCGGAGCAAAATCTAGCTTAGCTACACAAGAGCTTAAATTATGAAGTATATGCTTGAGTTCTTACACTTAAGCATTTACTTACTATTAAGTATATGAGTCTAGCTTGATCTTGACAATCGGTCTTATGGCCGTAATATTATATACTCTTAACTACTTTTTAAGTTACTTCCAAAATGAAGCATTTACTTCTTTATTTTACTTGTTGATAAATAAATATTTATTGATTTTCTATACTTTTTGTTTTTACGAATCTATAACTTGTCCTTTACCTGTTCATATATCAAATGAAAAAATAAAGAACATTTTGATCTCATTTTCTACTTCTTACAAAAAAAAAACAACTATAAATTCCCCCTTAAACGAGAATATACAAAAAATATACAAAATAATAAAAAGCAAAAAAAAAAAAACAACAACCTTAAATGCTCAGACAATCGAAAATAAACAAGGACCTTGTCGAGTGAAAAACGACCCAGGGATGATGATAAGCAATAAAATACACATGTGTGTGCTGTGCTTCAAAAATATAAAGTATATCATCACATTTATAACACATAAAAGGACAATCGTTTCCCTTTTCAGATTTTTTTTTACTTTCCTTAACCAAGACGTTGTCGCTTTTTTTTTCTCTAACAACGAAGAAAAATAAAATGAATAGGACTTAACCTAGAGTGACCGTATTTTCAAACAAAAAGCTTAGTACAAGAGAAGCCATAAATGAAAAAAAATATAATTAGTTTTTCTCTTGGCATTTTAGAAACTTTGAGGAAAAATTGGAATATGGAATAAAAAATGCAAAATTGTAGCCTGATTGTAGAAATGTTCTTATGTATTTTTTTTCAACTATTTGACCGGCATCGTTTTTTTTTTTTTGGTAAGCCAAGCATATCTATGAGAGTGAAAATGAATGCGTTCCATGATATTTTCACAACATTTATTTTTTCCTCCTTTCAAAACATATCAAATAGTTGGTTTTAAAATATTCAACATTTGTTTCTCTTGCAAACATAGAAAATAGCCATTTAGTTTCCACAGTCGAATACGTTCCACAATCTTTTCACATGAGATATTTTTGTCAATTTCTGTGTTATGAGTGACAAAAGGAAAAAAGTAAGATACCTCAAGACACAGAGATTTCTGAGCTTAGTACAAACAAATTCAAGTGAAAATGAAATTTTTACTGGAAACTGTAAGCTTTACATTTCACATCTTCTACATACTAACCCAAGGCTGATTGAATGTTAAATTTTAATTTTTTCATAATCTGGCAGATAGTTGTCTCATTAACAGTTACAGATTTAAAATAAGTTCTATTAGAAAAAATTTACAGATTTCACTCCCTGAGTAACAATGGGGACATTGAAAATGACTTATTTACGCTAGATAAATCTTTAAACTTTATAATTTATAATCTTTCTTTTATTTTGATTGTTATCTTTACAATTTTCCAAACACATTCATACATACCTGCACATCAATTTATACATCATTATTTTTACTAGGACCAATCTAATAATTATATTGAACTGAAAAAAACTTAAAAAATTGTTTACCAAACTTAATTTGCATACTTGCACTCGCATAAGGATATACTGTTGCATAACTTTCGTTTACTTTTTTTTTAAATTCGGTTAAGTATTTCATATTCCCTTTGTTCTATCTTCAACTAATTTGGCTGTAGACAAAATGACGTTAGCATGTACTGATATTTTTTGTTTTGTCACGTTTAACACTACTTGTCTTTTAATTTCATATTTTTCATTTTCCTTGTTTGTTAACTTACTTTTTTTCTTATGCTTTGTTGTAACACCAACCTTTTAACATTTTATTGACCTTTATTTTTTGCGGTAACTTTATAATTCTTTTTGATTTAGCTTTGTGGTAACACCAACCAAAAATTCAATATTTCTGCTCATCGTAGTTTTTTCTAGTATTTGAATATATTTTATGTTATGTGGTAGGTAACGCTAACTAATAAATCGATTTTTCACCAAATACAAATATTTAATGCTGGTGAGTGTTACGTCTCTGCAAAATTATTTTTCCCCTTATTCTTTTTTTTCTTAATTTTGGGGCTTCTTGCGAGTTAATTCCTAAGGATTCGAATGGAAAAAAGTCGATCAGAAATTCTTGATAGACTTGAAATTTCTATCAAACAGGAAAATATCGGTTTATGCATAATAATCAATTATAAAAGTATTCACTTATTGAAATTCGTAGTAACGATAATTCGACTTTTAGTCTATTCAACAAGTCTATTTTGAATAACTATCCCAATAATAGCGTTTGTTAATTTTCAAAATTAGAAAAGACATATATTTTAGTTTTATGATTTAATTGACCCATGTTTTATTCTCGCTTGTTTTCTTTTTTAATATCTTTATTTTCTTCGTTAATCCGTCTTATCAAATTTAAAAAAGAGGCTGGGTGCGGCTCACACTGGTAACTTCCCATTGGTGCCCCTCGGAAGCTTGAGGCCCGATGTTGTTTTATTTTTAAAAATCGCCAATTGAAGATTTTCGAAAAAATATATATATATCGAATATATTCAATATATGCGATCAAGTGCAGATTAGTGAGTAGAATAAAACTAACCCAAGACCAATATCATTGGTTGTTGTCAAGATATTTGAGAAGAAAAAATTTGTTTAACAATTTTTGGTAAAGTTTGTTCAAAAAAAAAAAAAATTCAACGATTTTGGTATAGTTTCTTGTAGTTTTTTTTGGTTTAAAAAAAAATTTCATATCAAATTGCAAATCCTATCAATTATTAATTATAAACTATTGTGTAAAATTTAATTAAGCCAAGGCCACCATCATTACTTACTTTCATGAAATTTGAGACGCAAACAAAATTTCAACAATATTTGGTATAGTTTTCTTTAGTTTTTTCTCTTTTAAAATACTCAATTTTTTTTAATTTTCTTATAAACTCTATAAATATCAATTATTAACTAATGTGTGCAACTAAATTAACCGGAAGCCAATATCATTGTCTGTTCTCAAGAAATTTGAGGTCCAAGAAATATTTTCAACAATTATTGGTAAAATTTCTCGCAGTTATTTTCATAAAAAAAAAACGGTTGATTCAATATATTTAAAAAATGTGTCAATTTTCATTAATAAACTAGTGCATAAAATAAAATCACCTCGAAACCAATATCATTGTTCGTTCTCAATATATTCGAAAAAAACCACTTTTTCAAACATTTTCAGTAACTTTTGTTATTTAAAAAAAACTGTACGTTAGTACCTTTTTATATTTTTACCAATTGTTTATCATGTTCTTGAGATATTCGAATCTAAAGAAACTTGACTTTTTTTTAAATTGCTTTAGTAAAAAAACCCCTCATTGATTTTTTTTTTAAAGTCCTTTCTGCATGTATTAAAGCTTCTATCTATAAAATAAAATTTATTCGAAGTCAATATCTTCATTCGTTCTTGAGATATGGTGAGCGAAAAAAAAGCGAATGAAGGTATGAACGTACGGACAGACACAAAAATCTCTCTAAAAATGATGGATCAAAACGTGAAAATATGTCAAAATTTTTGATTCAACAAATCGAACCAATTACAATAACTTCCAATGGGAAGTAAATAAAACTAAAAAAAAAAAATAATTAACAAAATAAATAATATCCCAACGAATCTCACAAGCATCCTATTCTACTACCTACTTAAGTACCTAACTACTAACCAAACATATCCCCCAAGCATCTTATCCTACTATCTACTAAATTAATAACTAAATATGAAAAAATAAGTCTGCCGAGCAGCAGAGCGAACCTCCCCCTACCGAAGCATCCTTATGACTGAATATGAATAGATAAACAGTGAACAAGCAACACGAACATTAAACGAGTGAACATGAATACTGAACTTGAATGAAAAGTCTTTTTCTTCAGTAATTCACTCACAGAGAGACAAACAAATCAAAGAGCATAATGAACAGAGATAAAAAGACATTTTGAATGAACTATGGCACTATGGGAAATATTTGTGTTCTTCTTCTTTGGGATGATTCTCCGCACACAAACTTGCAAATCGACGACGACGATGAACTATAGGAATATTGATTGAAGATTAGTACCACTTTTTAATCAAATTGTATTTTAGATTTGTGAAGCTTATGAAGAACGTACAGTCACGTATGATATACCAAATTAAATGTCAATTATTGAAGCTGGCGAACAAAAAAAACTAATTGTATAGGTGCACAGATTAAAGAGTTATTAGGTGGCATGTTAATGAACAGTTATATGTAATTATGTCGTCTCAAGTGCTTTTAAATAATTCAAATTTTACATATTATATGTAAATTCGTGTAATCTATCACCTGTATGAATCTGAGATTTTTGAATTCAATCGTGAAAAAGATAAAAAAAATATAACTGCCAAAAATCGATCAACAAAAATTAGTATATTTAAAAAAAAATAATAAAAAATAAAAAAAAACCACCAAATTTCCTGAAGCGAAAAGCAATTAGTTTCTTACTACCTTTCTAGAATTATAAGACTTATTACAATCAGACTTAGCCCTAATGTGTGGTAAATAATAATTTTTGAACCATCTATTTTTGAATTTTGAAGTTACAACCTTTAATATCTCATTTCTTAGATTTTTTGGAATTTTAATTATATGAACGAAATTGTAATACTAAACGTAACTATCGATAAACAAAAAAATTGTCACTCTAGCACATCCCATTTGGGTTTTTGGTTTTTCGACGATTTCATATAAAAACCCTATCTTTAGCTACTTATAGTTCAAATTAAAAAAAACCGTCACTTTGCACCCCTACATACATTTTCTTCTCAAACAGTTTTTTTTTTCAAAAAACTGCCAACACTTTTAGTTAAGCTGCGCAATAAACTGCTGCATTGACTCTCGCATTTATAATTATAAAAAAATATAGTTAAAATTCATTTTATTCAATTTAGTAACACCAAAAATTCAATCATACCCTCCCTATACGCTAGCACTCAACACCATACACATTTGTTCATTTTAGTAACACCAACCAAAAATTCAATCGTACCCTCCGTATACGCCAACGTTCATCTGTTCACTTTATTCATTCTGGTAACACCAACCAAAAATTCGATCGTACCCCCCGTATACGCCAGCGTTCATCTCATATACACATTTTTTCACTTTATTCATTTTAGTAACACCATAATTTATCCAAAACGACCCTATAAACATTTTCAATGTTAAAATTGTCACTCTAGCACATCTCATTAAGATTTTTGGCTTTTCGACCATTTCACATAAAAGCCCTATCTTAAGCTACTTAAAATTCGAATTAAAAAAAACGTAATTTTGCACATCTAAATACATTTTCTTTTCAAACCGTTTTTTTTTAAACTGCCAACATATAGTTAAAGCTGCACAATAAACTGCTGACTGCATTTATAACTATAAAAATATAGGGTTAAAATTTATTATATTCATTTTAGTAACACCAACCAAAAATTCAATCGTACCCTCCCTATACGCTTGCATTCATCTCCATACTTTGTTCATTTTAGTAACACCAACCAAAAATTCAATCGTACCCTCCCTATACGCTAGCATTCATCTCCATACTTTATTCATTTTAGTAACACCATAATTTATCCAAAACGACCCTATAAACATTTTCAATGTTAATTGTAGATTAATTTCACAAAATGTAAAAACGTGAGTGGAATGCAAATTTAGAAATATCAAGTGAACAATAAATATATTTAAAAATTTTAATTTTTAAAATATTTAATTTTTCTTCGAAGTAATTTCTTGACCTTAAAAGCAAAATAAAAACTTGTCATATTTTTCATTTCATGAAAATTCAGAAAAGTGAACACCACAGTTTAATGTTATTTCGGAAATATGAAGTTGACAATTTTTGTATGAATATTTCACTTTTCCTTTATAGTAGGTTCTTTGTTTTAAAAATATAACAAAAAAACTTGCCCATATTTTTCATTTAACGAAGATGAACTCTACAATTTTTTTATTTCACAATAGGTGAAAACCAGAGTGGAATGTAAATTAATTAATAAAAAGTCAACAATTTTTGTATGAATGTTTCATTTTCCTTCAAGGAAAATTCTTCGCTTTTAAAGCAAAATTAAAAATGACCAATATTTTCTTAAGAATATTGCAGTAATATGAAATGAATGAAATGTTTTACCTGATTTCTATGTAAAAATACCATAAAATAGTTTTCTTCAAAGCATCACTGTAATAATTATCTTTTCACTTATTTATAATAAAAATATTCTTAATGTGTAGGTATATGTACATGAATTTTAATAAACTCACACTTAACGTAACTTAAAAAAATGTTAATACCGCCCTTCGTGAAGTGAAGAATTCACAAGTTCCACATTTTGTTCACGGTTGATTTTTTGATAGTTGTTATAATAAAAATTGTTGTTAAGCTTGCTAATGTTAATAGAAGGACGAATGTTAAAAAAACATGAAAACCTACATTTTCTATTAAAAATTAAAATTTATGAGAAAAAGCTAAAAAAGGTCATAAGCTCATAACTTTGTTTCATGCAAATGTTGTGTAATGTAAGTTTGAAAATTTCAAACTTGAGATTTTCTTGTGAACATTTTTCATTTTAGATTTGGATTATCATTAAGCTCACATATGGTCACCACAGAATTCTCTAAAAAATAAGTCCTTCAATAGGCCATTGCAGGCTAACAGCGGTGTTGAGAGTCTAACACAGAGAGCATAAGGGTGATGGTTGGGGTCTTATTTTTTGTTGTTGGTGAAAGAACAAATTTCCCGGAATTGATGTGGGTGCAAAACGGAATTTTGTTTCGCTTATTCGCTCCACAAGAATCAAATGAGGTAATGATATATTGTTAGTAATTCCAAGGACTTGTGAAAAAGGATCGGGTCAGAAAATAAAAAAAAAACACAACAAAATTGTAGCATACACCTTCATATATGGGTGAGTATGGGTGAAATAAATAATAGGCACCGGCGTAACATATTCTTTTGGGATTTTCTTCGTCGTTTCTTTTGTGAGATTATTTCGAATATTTCATCGCTAAACTGATAAGGGTTTTTCGTCTTTATATTTGATATTTTTTTTTTGTTCACAAGTAAGATGGGGGATAAATGGCGGGCGAGGTGGAAGTTGGATTGCATTGACATTTTATGTAGGTGAATAGATTGAGAAAGATATTGAAATTCAAGCAAGAGTGAATTATTGTTATTGATTGCGGTCGTTGAGATCGCAAATGGACAATCACATATTTTCACACATATTCTAAGTCTTAATGAGAGGAAATTTGTTTTCTGTTTATGTTATAGAGGTGGTGGGATTTTTTTTTTGAAAAAAGTATTGAGGACCTATGCGAAGAATACATATGGTCAATTATTTTGCTTAAATGAAACGTAAAATAAAATATTTGGTAAAATGACTTAAGAAATGGAGGTTATCATAAATAAAATTCTCTGGAAATGTTTCTTTATTGGAAAAAATTGGTATACATATTATAGGACGTTATTGCTAAAATCAATAAATTTGGGTGCATGAAAGCTTGTGGAGAACTCTAAGCTCTATAATGAATAACAACTCTCAACTGTTTCTGTGTCCATCCATGCTGTAAGTTGGAAAAAATCGAGTGTGCCAACAATTGTTTGCTATAATATTTTCACAACAATAGCTTTTAGAGGATTTGTCACTTTCTTACAAGAGGCAGTATCCATGAAGAAATATTTTGCTTTAGGTGACATAAGTTGGGACTCGATCCCTGTTTAGGGAGCTTGAACCAGCAGAGTTCGGCTTCACGCCATTCAAACAAAATCTTTTGGAATGTTTATTAGAAGAAGTTTTGACAATACCATTTTAAGTCCTGAGTTGAAAATGAGAGAATTATTAAATACCAACACAAATTTTAAATGGCGCCCAACGCCACTGGACTAAAAAAGTGTGAATTATATCTTCTTGCACCCAACCAGAGCAGCTTCTGTGGAAATGACAGAGACAAAGAAATGTTCATATGTTCATTCAAAACTTCACTGCTAAAGAGATACATTTTGTTCAACTCCATTTGCCTGTGGCAAGATACATTCCTTTAATTAAAAATTTTGATTTGAAAGAAATCTCCCACAAACCAAATAAATTGATCTTTCCTGAAAAATGACTGCACCTTTGTTTTGCACTTAAAAATTAATAAAACAAAAAAAAACATCATGCATTGTAAATAAATGATTCTCCTTTATTTCCCATCCAAGAACGAACAATATTTGATAAATTAGCAGCAAATTTATTTTCTTCCACCAAAAACTACAAAAAAAAAACACTCAAACAAAGACTCTACCCCATCCACACCCTTTACAACCAACCATATCATATTGCAAAAGGTAACAGTAATTAATTTAAAATAATTCCATAATGGTTATGTACCAAAACACAATTCATTCGGAATATTTTGTTTTCAGAATGGCGCCCAACGTGGAGGAGCAGTTCGTTTTGAATTATGACATTGCATTTGAGGTTATAAATGTTTTTTGGTTTGGATTTATTCATCACTATACTGCTTTCGGTGTAGATTTATTACTACATGTTTGCATTGAAAATAACAAATTTAACAAAAAACAGTGAAAAAACAAACAAAAAAACCAGAGTGCAATTACACATAGTATGGTCAACATCCGATTTGTGTTTTGATTTCAATAAATATGTTGCCTTAACTGCTGGTGCTAATGATGATGGAATATATATTAAAAAAAAAACAAACAAATTAAATATTTATTTAATTTATTTAACACATAATGTTGATAGGCAACCATCAGGAATCTTTCACAAGGATTAAAGTTAATTTCGCAAAAAAAAAATTATTCAACTTTTTTTTCGTTGTGTTGAAGCCATTCATCTCAGGCAATCTTTTTTTTCTACTCCAGAAAATTATATCATTAATTTCACATCTCTTATTAACCTTGTGTTCATGTGAGTCAGCATCAGTAGCTATCAAGAGCAGTTTTCCATCCCGAAATAGACGAGTTCCGGTAACAGAAAAAATAATAAAAACTAAATTTAATACTGTTAAACATTAAAAAATAAATAAACTAACATAATGAAAAAGGATATCCGTTTACAAAATCACACACTCACAAAATATGTTCCATACAAATACATGAAAAGACTGATGATGGAAGTATGGTGCACACATGCTGGATACAAAAAAAAGGGCAAAAACAAAATACAAACTATTTTCAAGCTCAGTGGAGCGAGATGAAATTTGCATTTTCATAACCATGGATTTTGTATAGGAAATGCATGCATATCTTTTCAACCACATTCAAAAAAAAAAGTTTACAGTGCTGTGGGAAATATTTTGTGCCAAATCAAAAAATTCTCAATTTTTCGAGTTTCATATTTAATTTAAGTATAATAAGGACTTTTTGAACAATGAAAAGTGATTATGAAAAAATTCCCTCTCTCTTCTATTTGTCCATCTGAGAAGCTTCATTGTTATGTAGAAAAAAATATTTAATTACAACAATTTTACACAGCTTTGTAGGTCTACATACTCGTACTGAATGACTGAAAGGGCTAGTTTTACTTTATAATGATGATGGGAATGATGATGATGATAATGATGAGGAGGAGGAAAAGTTGTAGGATTTTGATGATGATGATGCTGATGGCAATACCAACAACAGATGTATACATGCATGTACAGTTAGTTCATTTAATCTGCTATCGGTACTATATGGTCTATCCTCACATTATCCCTTACACATAGACACACATATTTCATTTCGGACATGATGGCCAGTCTTGATAAGAGCAACACCAACAGCAAAAAAAATTAAACATGTTTCGAACCAGAAGCATGGTGGTAACAAAAAAAAAGAACGCAACCGGAAATGATTATGATGAATTTTCCTGATGGGAAATCAATGTCCTATAACAGATGGCGAATGTGTTAAAGTAAAGTCTTTTAGTGTGAGAGATAATTATTGAAATTGTACAAGAGTGGGAGATATTTTTAATGTTTTTTTCTGACGACAGAGAAATACTTTTCAATACAAAGTAAAAAAAAACCCAGAAATTCGAAAGCGAAAATATGTGATATAAAACTTAAATTCTACAGTGTACTTTTTAATCTTTTTAAATATGTGTTTCTGTAAGAATTCAAGTCCTTACGATTTAAAAATTGTTGGTTGTTAAATTCAGCAGTTGTTTATACGAATTTCGATTTCTCACATTGAAAATCATCTGAAGCCCATGCTTCCAATTTTAAAGTATTTTGATGAAGTACATTTTTATACTCGGAGAGACTTATGGTAAAACTGCTAGCAAATGGTGTATTGGAAACTATCTGACGCATATATTTCTAAACTAAGTTGAATTTCAATTTCTATTTCAGAATTTGTAGTTTCTTTGCTTGTATTTCCATTTGAGAGTTCTTTCCCTACAGAACTCTGGAAAGTGACTCCCGTAAAACGGTCATCCCTTTGTGCGTATGATTGTGTCAACTTGTACCTAAGTTTTATTCTCGAGAGATGCATGAGAGTTGCTTGCAGTGTTTTTACTCCCATTTGAAGACTAATTTTCCTACACAACTCTCGAGGGTGACTCTTGTAAGTCTTTTTACTCCCATTTGAGACTGATTTCCTTGCACAACTGTCGAGGGTGACTCTTGTAAGGCTATCTACCATTCTGTGAGCTAGTTTCATGACTGTGTTCACTTGTAAGTTTTACTCCCGAAATCTGATAGGGAATTGCTTTCAGTTTTTTTACTCTCAAATGCATACGCAACTTGAAGTTTATGTCCATTTGAGAGTTATTTTACTAACTTACTCTTGAAAGTGACTCTTGGATAGCTGTATACCCCTCTGTTAGCTACTTTATCGACTTTTTCACTTGCGAGTCTCACTCCTGAGAGTTACTTTCATACGTGACATCGCAACCAGGCCCGTGTACGTAAATTACTTAAGGAGAAGTCCATATTTTTCATATATATAAATTTCATTTAAAACGTGTGTTTCATACAAAGTTGTAAAGTACTTTAGTACATTTGTACTTAAGTACTTTGTAAGTAAACAGTACCTTGAACTTGTAGTTGTACTTGAAAAAAACAAGTACCGTATGTTTGGTACTTGAAAATACTAGGTACAAGTACTTTGTCAATATTTTAATACTGCCCAGTACGTTTTCAAGTACAAGTCCATTTCAAGTACAAGTACTTTTCAAGCACAATTCGTTGAGTAGTCTGTTTGAGCAATCGAATAATGATGATGAGGCCTTAGCAAGGTGACCCCAAGACAACGAGATACCAGCAGCCGCCGTAATCTGTGTTTTTGAGCTGAAATTGTTATTATTTGATAGTTCAACCAGACAACTCAACGAATTGTACTTGAAATGAACTTGTACTTGAAAAGTACTTGCAATGGACTTGTACTTGAAAAGAACTTGAAAATGTACAGAGCAGTACTAAAGTACCATGGTACTTTTTTTTTCAAGTACAAGTACTGGGTACTTGACTGTTACTTGTACTTGAAAGCTTACAGGTCTGGTTTCATAGCGTTGTTTTACTTGTAAGTTCATCTTCAGTATATTTCTTATTCCAATGGGGGAGAGGTAAGAACCCCCAAAACTCCCCTGCGCGGTGACCTTGTGATCATGTTACTTTATTTATCCAATCTTATGATTAAATTCATGGACTGATGTTCTCTTTGCCATATTTCTAAAAATATGCTCCGGGCCATATTTACCTTCTCTTCTCTTATCATCCTTATCTCAGGGAGAATTTCCTATGATATGGAAAACCTCTTTTTTTTAATCGCAATAAATATTAAATGAATTCCAAAGGCAATGTTACCAACTTTCGTCATCAAAGCTTTCATATGTACCTACCTATTAGAGCTTGGAAATCCAGATCCATACTTTCTCATCAAGTGCGAGATTACTTGAAATAACTGAGTACCCGAGTAATGCCCAGGGTACTTCAACTACTTGAGTATCAGAATACCTACTCAAAAATTTTACGGGTCCTGGATTTCATTGAAAAAAATTAATCAACAGTGTTTTTTCGGATATTTTTTTAAAATTATCTAATTAGTACTTAGTAATTAGTACTAAAAACAACTAATGATGTCAATAATAAATTTATAGGTACCCACGAGTCTGGAGACCCGTTTTCCAGGTACCCGATAAATCGATACCTGTGTATCCGGGTGGTTGAGAAGCTAGGTTTTCCTAGTTAAAATCTATAACTTAATACCAATACTCTTCCAAAGTATTTTGTATGAAACAAAAACCCTGATTAAGATGGTTTTTTTCAAATGCAGTTTCGAGAGAGGCTACGAAGTTGATGTTTTTTAAAACAATTTTAGAAAGGCATTCGACAAAACTTCTTATAACCTTTCACTTATCATACTATATATTATGCTTTAAACTTATTTTGTTAAGGTGGATTTCAACTTTTCAGAAAAATCGATATTAAACTGTTCGTGATAGAAGAACTGGCTTGTTCAGACGTTTCTTAACCACTTCTGGTGTCCCTCAAGGTAGCCACTTAGGTGCACTTTTCTTTATTCTTACTATTAACAATTTAAAATCTTGTTCGCATAAATTCACTTTGTTCAAGTACTGCCCAAATATTATTAAATGAATTAATTTAGCAATTCAAAGAATGAATTTCATAGTTTTAAATATTTTGTTCGCATAATCCATGTTTGTTAAAATGTCCGAATTTTTAATTTTCTAAGGTGCAAATTCGAATTACTCAATAGTTCATTCCATTTTCACTGAAATGTTTGAGGTGCAATAGCTCGTAGAGCTTTTAGACTTATAACTTAAAACGAAAACCCTGTATGCATATGTTTGGAGCAGGAATAGAAGACTAAGATTAGAAGCACTTTTTCATATACTCTCGGATGTTAAATCACTTTTCTTGTGAGATCTTTGGCGTCACAGTTGAGCACAGTAACCATCACAGATTTTGCAAGCTGAATTTTTATATTCCATTGGAATCGAAAAGGAGTGATTCACTTCAGAAAACCAATGCAAAACCGACATTAGAAGCCCTAATTTATTCACTCTTAAATCCTTATTATAGTTTTCCTGAAAAAAACCCTAAAACCATTTAAACAAAAAACAAAAGTGTTTGAAAATGTTTAGAGTTTGCTCCGTTTTTTTTAATGCTTCGTTTTGTATTTGCTTTATTTTCGGCCACAAGAAATTCTTCAATTGTGGTGTACCTGGTATCAACAACAATTTTCTTCCAATTCCATCCAACTTCACTGAGTTTTCTATCGCTTCAAGCAAATAGAAATTGTTTCGCCCTCAGAAATGGACTCAACATGAAGCAAAAACAAACATTCATTCAACAAAAACACACACACACACGCACAAAATAGAGACACCCACATACTTAAACAAAAAATTGGTAAACAAATTTGTGCCAGAACAGAAATAAGGAAACTCACATGCCAAATGCACATTGCACAAATTTATATTCCCTCCCAGGCGAATTCAATTGAAAATTTCCTTTTAGTTTTTCACTTTAATATCTATCTGTGTGTGTGTGTGTGTGAGCTTGAAAGTGTATCTATGAATAGATATATGGTTAAAACTCAATTAAAGTTTTGGCCAACATAAAACTATTGTTTGGGGGTTTGCCTTTCTTTTTTTTTGCAATTTTCAATCGAAACCGTAGAATGTAATGAAAACTGCACAACAAATAGCAAAAAAAGAATAAAGAACGAAAAAAGATCGTCCTTTTTGTGAGCCTCTTCAATCTGAGAGTTGGGGGTTTTTCGTGTGTGTGGTCCTGGCACAGATATCCTTGGTGCATTACCAGCTCATTTCGAAGTTTCATCTTGATTACCACTGCTGTTCTGGGCTGCGGTGCGGTGCGGCATTGGCAGTGGAGGCGGCAGACAGGGGGAGGAAACTTTAGCGCTGCGGTTGGCAGGCAGTTGAATAAAAAATAAAAAAGAAAAATTCTAACAGAAATCGTTATCCTGGAAATCTTTTACTGTAACAAACAAACAAACGAACAAAAAGAAAAAAGGTTACACAATAGAGAACTTGGAATTGATGTTCTTATCCTTTTACTTAGATTGCACGAGAGAAATGATATTTTATACAAGTTCGTGTGTTCGTGTGTATGTGTGAGTGTGTATGTGTATTTGTTGTAAGTAAATATTTTATTATCTTTTCATTTTGTTTGGGGCAAATACACACACACACCCCCACTCACACAAAAATACACACTTTCGGGAATCGAAAAAGGAGATAAAACAAAAACAACAAAAAAAAAACGACCGGGAAAGGAAATGGGAAAACTTTGTAAGCGCGCGGTGATTTCGTCTTCGATTACTTTACTTTGATTTTTTTTTATATATATTATTTGCCTATGATGGTTTGAGTAGACTAACAGAAATGCAATTAATCAAAAAATTCGATTTTACTTTTACCCATCGAAAATTCGTAGTTACAGCCAGCGCCAACGCCAGCGTATGGATTGATGAATTAATTGAAAGTTGGCTAGGTATGTATATTCAATGATTTATTACTCTTCGTAATGCAGTTGAAATTCTTTGAAAGTTAATACAATTATTTTTTTTTGTCTATGTGTGTTGGTGGAGATGTATGTTCGCTAATGATTTCCGGTGTGTTAATGTCTGTATCCAAACAAATTTAAAATATATCAAAAAAATTAGTCAACACTAGGTATACGAGTATGTAGGTTTTTGTATGACAAGAAACTCAATCTAAATGGACATGAATTTTTAGAATACTTATTAAGTTGTTCTAACAATGAAAATTTGTTAATGAATTGTTATTATTCTTTTTTGGAATTTAAAAAATTGTCGTTGTATGCTTTTTTTTTTTTGAAAGTTGATACAAAGCTAAAATTTAACATTTCTTTACATAAAAAATTGTCGTTTGTTAAACTCTAATTTGCAGTGATAAATTCAATTTCGTCGTGCAAGATTTTCTATGTTTTTTTGTCTAATTTGTTATCTCTAGAAGTACCAAAGCACCTTTTACGGATCAAAAAATGAGCAGGTGGTTGTTTTTTCGGTAATTTGTTGACAATTTTAAATTTTTTCGTTCCATGTTTTTTTTCGAAAAGTTGTAAAAATTTCGAAAACTTAAGATTTTACAATTCAAGTTAAAAGAAAAATTTTCTTTTTAAATTTTCTTCATATTTAATTATTAAGATTTTACTGCTTAGTGTACCAACTAGACTAGTTTTGATAAATAAAATTTAAATTTATATAAACAAATATATCATATTTCGCCATTCAAAATTTTCAATGTTTTTTTGTCTGATTTGTTATCTATGAGGATCTAGCTGTCAAATCAACTTTCCCGGTCCGAAAAATGGATAGGTAGGAAGTTTGTCATAAAATAGTTGACAATTTATTAAATTATTCATTCTATGTTTTCTATGTTTTTTTTTCGAAAAGTTGTGAAAACATCTAAGACTTGAAAATTTACTGCTAAATAGTAAGCTGTTGGTTAGCCAATCGTTAATTACTTATGGCAGATCAAAATTAGCCATGCAAAATTTTCTATGTTTTGTTGCTGGTTTGGTTTCTTTGAGTGTCAAGTAAACAAAGCAAAGGTATGTAAGAAACTTTTTATTAATTAGTGTGACAGTTTATTACTTTTCATTCTATATTTTCTGTTTTTTTTTTTGAAAAGCTGTAAGAACTTCTTAATCTGTACATTTTATTGCTTGACTGATCGAAATTTTCTATGCAAAGTTTTCTATGTTTTTTTGTTGGTTTGTTTTCTGTGAGTGTCCAGTTAGCAAATCAATTTTAATGAAGCAACAAAAGGTCGGTGGATAATTTGCCGTTAGTTAGTTGTGACAATTTTCATTTTTCAATAGTTCAATGTTTTCTATATTTATTGTAGGCTTTACTTACTTGACATAGGTATCTCGAAAAATGGTAAAAACTTTTAATATCAATTGATTTATGGCTTTTATGGTTCCAAGGTTCCAAGGAGAATATGGGTGTCTTTTTAAATAACCCCATATCAAAAGATCATAAAGCTGTTAAGCTATTGGAGTTCTGAACCACAACGGTACAGTCTGTCCACCGTTGAAATAATCAGAAATAATATTAATGTCTTCATGTTTTCAGTTAGTGGGATTTGGTAAAAGAAACCAATATATAAGACTTGTGGTTTTCAATCTGGCAATACTTTTTTTTTGGATTTAGTCTTTTTGACAGATGTCACTTGATTTATGCTCAGTTTGGTTTGTTATTTCATAACGAATAGACTTATTCCTGAACAATGTTTGCAAATCGTGGTAATTAATTACCAAACTAATGGTTCAGTTCAAAAATAATCGATTTATTAAGAAAACTTTTGGGAAAAGGTATTGCCAGATTGAAAACCACATTTCTAAAAATAACACCCTTTATAATAACTGAACAATACTAGTGGTATAAGAAATCCGTCAACATTCTTTTGGGAGCAGAGAGATTGAAGCAGCAGATCATGGTTGTATGATCTTTGCCAAAACTATGGGACTGTAAAATTGCTTCATCAAACTGTTTCAAAGTCCATTTAGCCAAAAGTCGTTGCATATTGTCGCTTTGTCAAATATGTGGTTACCAAAAAGTCACCTAAAGATGTCTTTGTTTGTAAGTTGTGAGCATTTAAGTCTGCGAGCACAACTTTCTCATCGTTCTCTAGACAGGTTACATATTGGTTCCATCTATCAGAAGGTCCTCAAACACTTCTATGATAAGTTCTTCAGCTTCATTGGTAGGGCATATGTTTTGGGAAGTGGATTTGATGCAGGAAATAACTTGGTGATCCCTCATCGGCTTTAAAGTCTATAACTTTTTTTCTTAGCTGATTATCCATGCTGACATCCGCATACGAATTTTACAACTTTTCTCTCCGTCCTACTTCAGATCGTGATGATATTGGATGGGTATCTTACCCAAGCATAATGAAATCACACTTCCACTTCCCAATATGTTAAGATATTGACTTGAGTTCCAACTAAATTACCAGAAAGTTGAAAGCTTCCTGTAACTCAATCTTGTATGAGCCTTTCAACTGATAATAATTTTGAATTGATATACCTACACCTGTTCCAACAAGTATACGTATATTATCCTTCTGTAGAAATCATATCATTTATTCAATTAACTTAATTATAGCTTAAGGACCCTTCTGATGCATTCTCAGTTTATTTTCCAAGAAGAACTCAGATGCATTTTCTACAGAAATGAATTTCCATAGAAATTTATTCGATAATTATTGAATGTGAACCTACTTTTGTTTATTCCACCTCATAGGCCAGCTTATAAAGTAATTGAATTACTCTAGGCAGGTATACATTTACAATACATAAAAAGCTCCCACTACATAATGATGCGCCGTTTGTACTTAAACCATCCGGTGAAGAGAATATTTCAGAGCAATTGAATCTCTATCACAGTTTTTCTGTCTGATGATTGATGATTAAGTATTACTCTACTCTGCTTCACTTTGGAAATACGCGGAATTCTGGTTTTGTTTTGTTTTGTTTTAATCTTTATTGAAAAAGGACTTGAATTTCTCTTCCTTTGGTTCGAATAATCTGAGATAAAAAATATATAAATTCAACAAAAAAGATTTTACGCACCACCAACGAACCATTGATCAATTGATGCACGCACAGTTTTATTTCCATCATCACCACAAATTATAATAAAAAACGTTTTATATCCTTTTTTGTTTAATTATTTTTTAATTGGAGAATTTAAATTTACATTTCAATTGATTGCAATTTAATGAGAACCTTTTAAGTCAATTTGTTTGTATTATTTTTACATCCTGTTGAAGAATTGCGTGGAAATAATTGATTTAAAGAGATTTGCATAGAGAAAGCAATATATTCATGCTTAGTGTCGATGTAAGGATAATTTACATTTCTGGAGACCAAAATGCAAAATCTATCCCCCAAACCCTAGAATAATTTAAAATCATTCAAATTGTTCCAAAATAGTATAAATTTAAATTTCAGAAAAATTGCTGGAATTAAATTTAAATCATTTGCATATTTAAAAAAAAATGTTACCTTGTTTTTTTTTCTGTCTCTCTCCCTCTATCGCTGCTGCCAACCTCATTTCCTGTCTTTAATTCTTTTTTGTTTTATGCATCACATAACATTTTTGCATTGTATAAAATCCAAAAAGCGAATAAATTACCATGAAAAAGGACCTGCTTTCATCCACAATCCACTTAACTCTCGACAATTTCACAAAATGTTGTAATGATAAAAAGGGGAAATTCTTTTTCCTCTGTTGTTGTTGTAATTTTTTTTTTATTATTCTTTTTTGTTGTTGTTGTTTTTGGTGTTGTACCTCTTACACCATAAATGCAACAATGTTTATTTTCATTTATCTGTCTGTCATTTTATCATTTCATGCATGCAGTTGCATAAAATGTAGGTATCGTTGGGTATATTTATGTTGAAGTGCATGTACCACCTACCTTTATTTATGTATATATGAGCCATCACAGCCTTAAAAACAATACACATCAACAAAAATGAGATACATCAGGCAATCTTTATGCAGATGATCACATGGCTGGACTAATGGGCTTAAATTTAAAGGACGTATGAAGGAACTTTGAAACTTTTTTTGCAAAAATTAAATCTCTCTGAGTGAAGCATATTTTTTTTTTTCATGAAATGTGGATATATTTCTCTGAGTTAGGTCTAAAAAAGCTGTTTTTTAAATTAATCTCTTTCAATTTTTTTAATTCAATTCAAATCAATTCAATTCAATTAAATTCAATTCAATTCAATTTCAATTCAATTTAATGCAATTCAATCCAATTTAATTCCAATTTTATTAAATTAAACTCAATTCAATTCAATTCAATTCAATTCAATTCAATTCAATTCAATTCAATTCAATTCAATTCAATTCAATTCAAATTAATTCAAATCAATTTAATTCAACTAGCCTCAATTCCATATAAATATTATTGCATTGTAGGTTAGGTTAGGTTTGAAGGGGTGATGATACGGCAAGGCGTACCATCTCACTCGGATCTCAATGGATCCATTGCGCTCCCCATAGGATTTGGTTAGGGAAAGTGTGAAGAAAAGGAGAAGGTTGGAGTGAAGTGTGAAGAAGGGTGCAGGTTAAATGTTGGTATTGGTATTGGTATTGGAGGCCTTCCTGAACCGCCCTGAGTTCTAGATGAATTTGAGGATATTCTTTGGTGGCAAATCAGAGATGCCACCGAACTCGAAAAAGTATTCCCCGAGGGCTGCTTTCCTGGATCTGAATAGGCTGGGGCATTCACAAAGAATGTGATATGAATCCTCATCCACCTCAACACCTCTTGACCGTTGTAACTATGCCTTTCCAGTTCAGGGAATGATTTATTTCATTTCAATTTTGTATTCCGTACAGTTCAATTGAATTCAATTAAATTCAATTCAATTCAATTCAACTAAAAGCAACTCAATTTAATTCCGTTGTAACTATGGCTTTCCAGTTCATGGATTGACTTATTTCATTTCAATTTTGCATTCCGTACAATTCAAGTCAATTCAATTCAATTCAAGCAATTCAATTCGATTCAATTCAATTCCATATTAATATTATTCCATTGTAACTATGCCTTTTCAGTTCATGGAATGATTTATTTCATTTAAATTTTGTATTTCGTTCAATGAAATTAAACATTTTAATAAAAACTAATTTACTACAATGAAATATGACGTCAACGTCGTTCTAATGTCCAGCCCTGACTTTAACTGATGATATGAGTTCGGAAGGCCCAATATTAGTTTGAACGTTTTAGAATTATCTTGAGACAAATTTGATTAAAATTAATTCGAACCCCTTCGAAAAATAAATTGAAATATTTTTGAAAAATAAGACTTTTCACTGATTATAAGCTATCCTTGTCGAAAATGTATACCACCCCATTTTGACAACATTAACCATTAACCAAAAATAATCATAAGATAGTTTAGGTGTTTCTTTTGATTGCACCGCTTTGCCTTGCTTTATAGTTCTGAGAAATAGTACGTATACGCCATGTTGGGCCATTTGTATTAAAGCTGAATAGGATTTGTCGCAGCGCCTTTATTTTGTACACAATCATATTTCTTGCAAATAAGTATATGCGGACCTGTAAGGACCTCCCATTTTAAAGAATGCTGATGATTGTAAGTGCATATTCTTTAAATTGCTTATACATACTTTGGTTGCAGAAATTTTCCAGAATTAGTAGCAGCAGGTCTCTTGTGCAAAGCAACACATGAGTCCTTATACAATGTACATGTGACCTCATTTCTTTAAGTTTGTTCTTCCATTGTTGTTGATTTTCACTTCAGTCGTAGGTGAGCTACATAAGGGCAATAATGATCGGCGCAGGGAGAGGCGAACAGAGGAGGCATTGTGCCTCTTTAGTTCATTTAAGTCAGACACAATTATTGTCAATTAAAGATAAAGGCTTGTATGCACAATCGTCCCAGAGCTGCAGCACAACTCTGACATTGATTATATGTGCAGGATCAAGGAGAAGAAGAAGACAAAAATACAACTTGTATACATACAAGGACACAAGTCCTTGCAGTTAAAGTTAAAAAAATACCCAAAGGACTCTTTAAAATTCTTGTTTTATTTTCTGTTTCATTTTTGGTTATTTTTCTCCTGCCAAGCCATTATTGGACAGAATTTTTTTCCATCGGCTTGTAGTTTGAGGAAATCAGGGTAAGTTCAGGTCATTTCCGCTGGAGCACGATTTTGGCAAATAACGAAAAAAAAAAACACAAACCATCGGCAGAGCAATTTGTTGTTGTTGTTGCACATAGCACGAGAATGGTGATGGTGGTTTGAAATTTTTTGAGCCCATTCAAGGATGTGGGTCCTTGTGAATGAATTCAAACGATGATGCTCTTGGAGAATGGACTGCGGATGAAGATGGTTGATGATAATGATGATGGTTGATGTTCTATGATGATGGCTAGAAAAAAAAAATTGAAACATGAAGCTTGTCTTATGAACATGAAATTGCATCGCGATAGCTGGTAGAACTTTAATGAACATGTTCTTCTTTTGTGGTGTGTGTGTGTTAGTGGGTGAAGAATGGTTGGTTGAAGAGTAATGATGGTGTATTGCAAATTTGGGAATGTGTTCTGAAATATACCATACGTCAGAGTAGAGCACTTTGTAGAAACAATTATAATGAGAGCTTCGACAGAAAGAGTGACAGTTGTTAAAGACTGACTGTTTTTTTTTCTTAATGAATCCTACAACCAAAAGAATTTGTTTTTTTGTTTTGCAAATTAAATTTTTCCTCCTATCTGAGTAATGTTTTTTTTAGTTTATCTTCGATGGGATATTTGGAAAATTAAACATTTACCAAGAGAAATAAAGAAATAATTTTTTATAAAAATAGGAGATTTGTTTAGTCTTGGCCTCAAGATTGTTCAAAATAAAAATAAAAGAGTCAAAGACCACTTTCTAATTTAAATTTTGACAAATGTTAACCATGACAACAACCAAAACAAGTATGTCCGACCATGTTTATCATATAGAAGATAGTCTTAGCTTCCATTTGAATACCATATTTAAAGAAGATCCTTGTAGGATAGGTATACTTAGCCCAAAATTCACCTTTAACCGTGCATCTTTTAACGAAAGCAACCATACAAAGTTTGTGGTTTATAACACCAAAAACCTAAATCGGTTCGTATTCTGTTTTTTAGAGCCTCGATGAGATAGTTTGACTTATGATGGCCTCTTGGACTACAATGCTAGTGACTTGTATATATCTTAACCATACTTGTTGAAACTTTAATACGGCTGGCCACGATACCAGAAAAGTCTCGGTATCGTTTGGTATCGATATCGGAAACTGAAGCAATACCGAGATGATACCAGCTCCAAAGCATCCGAAGTGATACCGAGACCAAATCGTAAATTTTGGGACCGAAATTTACCGATACTTTCAGTAGTATTGTTTTGGTATCGGCAAACAAATTTGTTTAAATATTATAATTAACAAATACAAAATTCTTGTAATTTGTTTCTTCTTGGAAACGGCTCTAAGGGTTTGAACTACACTTTCACACTTTTTTCTCTTTACTAAGGAGAAGGTTAAAGCACTCTTTGAGATTAGAAAATGATTGTTTCTCTGAAACCAATTATTTGCATGAAAAATTCAGACTTGGTTCTTTAAGCTGGAGAAAGTGACTTTAATGAAATCCACCATCTGCCTCTCATATTTTTTTCTTTTATCTGGGTTTCTCGGAAACGGCTCCAATGATTTTGTAACAGTATTGTTTTCCTGCTATGATATTTAGACGCAGAATTTATGTTAAACTAATCGGCACATTACTTAGACATTGCAAAAAAGCCATTTAAAAATTTTAAGAAAACAAAATAAACTTTAGTTTAAAAGATTGGCATTCATAAAAATACCAAGCGACTCAACTTGAAGTTCAAGAACATGTTACCAAGACGAGCGCACTTTAATTTTGTTTTTGACTGAAAATGAATTATACGAGACCGATACCGATACCGAGACGATACTAAAATTTTTGGACTTTGACGATACTGAGACGATACGTTCAAAAGTATCGTTTGGTTTGGTATCGTGGCCAGTCCTAGTCCTTAAGTACCTTAGAACTTCCTTCCTTTCAAAATTAAGTACTAGGTATACTGATGCTACTTGTTTTCCAGTAGTCTGGTGTTGGAAATTAAAAAAAAATGTAAGTGCTAGAATTATTTATGTATTTTTGACACTAAGCAAGTATCAAGTTCTATACCAAAATGCTTATACATTACTATTAAGTACTTTACCAGTACTTTCAAATACTTTCTTGCTTATTGTGTAATGTTTTCTTCAAATTGAATTTTTAAAAGAATTTTATTGTGTATTTAAATAGACGAAAGTGATTTTTTTTTATCAAAAGACCAGAAGCTGTTACTAAGTTCAATCATTGTTGTCACTGAAATATAATCTTTTTGAAGTTCTAAAAACATTGAGCCAGCTTGCGAAGGGTAGGTAGCTTACTCATTTTCTGACTCCAGACATTTTTTTGTGGTGATCGATCAATGAACTCATCAAGTAGGTACTTGAAACTGATTTGGTCAAAAACCTACTTTAAAGTAATGCTCAAGTACTTGATAGTACTGGTCAAGTACTTGAAAGTACTGTTCAAGTACCTGAAAGTTCTGATTCAGTACATAAAAGTTCTGGTCAAGTACATGAAACTACTGTTCTCAAGTACCCACTTGAAACTAATGGTCAAGACCTTGGAAATATTGCTCAAATACTAAAATCAAGAGCGTACGCAAAGGAGGGCAGGTAGGGGTGCTTGCCCCTCCTTAGTCACAATAAACCTTACACATTAGGCAATTTATCTTCTTTTGAACGTATTTTAAGGCATGATTTCTGTACCAAAACTATTTTTTAATGAAGTAGCCCTCCCTCTCCGAAATCCTGAATGAGTTTGCCCCCGCTGACCGAAAACCCTGCGCACACCCTTCTCTTAAGTAATCTATACTTGTCTCTTGCAACAAAGTTATTGAACAAAAATTGTACTTGATTTTTTTTTTCAATTAGTAGTACCAAGTACTAAAATACAAGTACAAGTCCCAGTACTGGTACTGACATTGCTTTTCACACTATTTTCCTGTGCATGTTGTAAGTTAGCAGGAAAAGGATGCATTTATATCTCTACCAAGCAGAATTTCCCACTTTTTCATGAAAAGAAATACTCTTTGATGATTTGTCGTTTTTTCACAAGAAGTTAAGAAAGACTGCGTTTTAGGTTAGATGAAATAGACTAGAATTAGATCAAAAACCTCTAGCCAATTTATACGTAAGATTTCATTTAAATCTCATAGTTGTCCTTCCTGCTCGGTTTAGTGAATCTTTTTCCAATTATTTTTCTTTATAATTTACGTTTAATTTTCAAAAATTTTAGATACACTTTAACTCTCTTTGGAGACCTCTGCATCTATCTTAATTTAGTGAAAGCAGCCTTAACTGAGGTCATGTTTAAATATTTTGAGTCCTAGCTTTCACCAATATGGTTGATTTCACGAATCTCAAAATAATTTTCAAGCTGTCCATTTTGCAAAATAAAGAATTATAATATCAGTTGCTCATACTGTTTTGTTTGATACATCCACAATTAACCAGATTTAATTCTTATCAGCCAAATGAAAAGAGACATACAAATGTTCAACAAAGGATCAAATCTGTGTCACGCTGATTTTTGAGTTAAAGGCTTTGAAGAGGAACGGCATCGATAGTTTGAAAATTGAAAATTTTTAACAAAACACCAGACGCGTCGCTGGTAGAAATGACTAAATAGTCGTTCTTAATTCAAAAATTTTTTGAATTTTTGATCTTGTAACGAAATTACACGTTTGTATCTCCCAACCACCGGACCACCTAGTGAAGAACACAAAACGCCGAAATTCCACTAAAACACAAATTTCAGGAAGAAGACACACATTCACCGTGAGCTACTACGTCAGCGTCAAAGTAGTCTCAGCCTTTCATACCTTCAAGGTGCTCACGCAGATTTCAAAAGAGAACACACACTGGCGGTTTTTACAATCCACATTTAGTTTGCGTCGCAGAATCAAGAAGTAAAAGTTGGAAATTCATCAAAAATCAGATTCTTCTTGCCACCGTGTTATACAGTACCAATCAAGTCTACCATCAGGTAGAGAACCGTCTCAAACCTATTAGTGTAAAAACTAATAACGAAGCACACTGCTTCTACCATACCAGGTAGTAGCCTCAAAACGTTTTGGCTTCCGCCGTTAAAACCCCCCTCCGTTCTCCCCCTGTTTTATCATTAGTTAAGACTAGGGACTCTATGCCAATCTTCGCTGTCTTAACCTCCCAACCTTCTACGAAAAGCTACGACTAGCACCTTTGGTGTCTTAGCTTCTTATCCTCCACCGCCGTAGTTAAGACTAGGGACCCTATCCCAGCCTTCACTGTTCTAACCTACCACCGCTTCCAAGAAGCTTAGACTAGGGACTCTATCCCAACCTTCGCTGTCTAAAGCTTCTCTTAACCTCCGACCGTATTTTCGCTGCAGACAAGGGACTCTATCCCAACCGTCGCCGTCTCAGCCATCCGCCGTAATATTACTTTGTCATTGTTTAAGACTAGACACTCTATCCCAATCTTGGCTGTCTTTAGCTTGGTGCAGGGTGAGGGAATTGATCCCGCCATTATTGTATGAAATATTGTAAAATAATATGAAATACCTTGTTGTAAAGTTATCCGTAAATAAACAATAATTTATACTTTGGAACTGCATTTCTGAACTCTCTCCATACCGAGTTTTCTACGGTTTGACCATGGACCGCGATGACCTACCTCAGCTGAAAACAAAAAAGCATCACATTCTTTTCCTACTTACTCCTTTTTGGTCTACTTTTAAGATCCCCGTCTTAAAGCCTGCGTTAAGAAGCTTCACTGCAAAAGTTTGAAATTGCTAATGTGTAATTATTACTATCACATTTTCATAAAAATTAATAATATTGTAAAATTTGTTTCATGATGATAAATTAAGGAAGGGAGGGGTTTTTGAATTTACTTGGAGATGTCATCGGCTTAAATGTTCCATCAAGCTCATTAGTAATAATTCTCTGTATTCATTTGACTGAAAAGTATTTAAAATAAAATACAGATTTTCCACCTTCTCATCAGAAAAAAATAAAAATTCAATCTTGATGAAAAAAGAAAGTCTACAAAATTTTGTTCTCAATAAATTTTTATTTTATTTTGTATTTTTGCACAGCGTTCATTTTATGACTAAATGTTTTTTTCTTTTTTCATTGATAAACATTTTATTTTTGCTTATCATATTTGGTTTTCTTTTGACATTTGTTTTTTTTTTTTAATATTAATAATAACTCTTATATAAACATAAATAAACTTTTGAATTGATATTGTTTTTGTTTTGCGCAAATTTTATTTGGTTTTGTTATAAGATAAACAGTTTTATGTATATATAATTAATTTTGTTGTTGTAATTCTTGAACTTAAGGTTTTGTTTTTTCTTTTTCTTACAAATTTTTGCTTGTTGCTTATTTATGATAAATTTTATAATTTATTTATTACGATGATAAATTTTTTTTTTGAAGTCATTTTTCTATTGTTTTGTTTTGTTCATTATTTTTTTTTATTATTTAAAAATACATATGATTTTAACAATATAATAATAGTTTGATATATATATATATATATAATCTGTTTTTTTTTTTGGGTTTTTAATTAATTTTATGCAATAATACTTCTTTTATTTTTTTTTGGTTCTAAGCATTTAAAAAACAATCACAATTGTTTTTTTTTCTTATTTAATATTTATTTTAAATTTAATTTTGTTTTTATTATATATAAGTTTTATAAATTAATACATACTTAAATAGCTTTTAATTATAGTAAATATGTATTTTGTTCTGAATGAAATACAATTAAGCGTCCATGTTGGCCCTTTTCTTAGATTTATATATTATTTTTTTTTTTTAGTTTAATTACAATTATATATCAATTTTTTTAATGATTAAATTTTATTTACAGGATAATCAGCTATCATCTCTATAACAATAAATAGGTAAGTTATTAATTCTAAATATATTTTTAAATTTTATTTTTTTTGGAATATGTACAAAACTTTATTTTAAAATATTTTTATTTTTTAATTTATATTACAAAATGTTTTGTTTTTTCTTTTTGTATTTTAATGAGTTTTGATGTTTTGCCAAATTGAAATATTTTAAAGGAAATATGATTTTTCTGAGCATTTTTTTTTAAATAAATTCGATATGATAATGGGGGATATGTAATTTTTATTTTTGTTTGGAATAATCAAAATAAATAATAAAACCACGTCATATTTACTGACTTAACGTTGCAAAATATTTAAACAAAACATTTTATAAACAGGTTATAAAAAGCATCAACTTGATTTAGAAGGCAAACGATATATTCTAAAATAATAAAGAGAAAATTATTCAAAACAGATAAGGGATATATATTTTGTGTCCAGAAGCTGTTGTGTACATTTTGTTTGTTAAATATCTGGTAGTAGCAATTAAAAGAGGTATCCGAGCTTTCTCAAAAATAAAGATAAACCTTCCGTGGGTAGTTGTTTGGTAAGAGCTAGTTAGTTTCTGATTAATCAGGTATGCAAATAAAAATATATTTTTGTTTGTTTGTGTGTTCATTTTTATTTCTGGGAAAAGTTGTTTCTTTTTTTGAAAACCAAGATACCAATTGATTTTGTTTACGTTATAAATTTGCATTTAAATAGAAACTAATGATATCATATTCAGATTCATTGATTTTTTCTTTGCAAGTGAGACAAACTCATCGGTTAAAGTCTTGAAAATATCGCAGCTTTTATTTCTTCATTAAAATAAATACATAAATGTGTATATTTCCTTATTACTTCTCGCATCTGATAATGAAATTTTTTCAAGGGGTCCCTCAGGGTTCCTTATTAGGGACCACTTCTTTTTAAAATATTTCTCAACTTTTTTTATTTTTTTTGCCGCTGCTGACGATTTTTGGGTTATTTTTTCGTGTCTGATAAATGAAGTTTTTTTTATTTTTTTCTCTCTAAATGCTGATACATACAAAGACCTTGTATTTATAACTAAAAAATGGACCCAGCCAGATCCAAAGTCATCAGTTATAGGAGTTTTCTTTAGATCAGTGAAAAATATGTTAGATTTGGTTCTGTTGGATAAAGTGTTCATTCCTAACCAGAGGGTATTAATCTCTCCAGAATATTTCTGACGTGTCAAATACTTGTATACGAAAAAATGAGGCCATGTACTCTTTAAAAGCAGGACAGATTCATATTTAAAAAATATTCAACTTCTTTCCCACTAAGAAATTCGTAACGTTATGTACTTGTTTTAACGACAGTTGTAGACTTGTTTTTTGATACCAACACTCTTGTTTTTTTAGGAGCAAGAAGTTTCTCTGAGACTTGAAAAATAATATTACGTCAATTTCTAAGATTGAATCAAATATGATAGCTTTGTAGGTATGCCTCTAGGTTAAAATTCAACTGAGAAATGATGTTTAGCTGCATGTTTGATAAATGGTTTTCATCAATCAAACATTCATTATGTCAGGCTTGTCACACAATATCGAGAATGTGAACCCTCCTACCTATAAAAGCCCACCGTGGAGGTTAATGGCTTTGGGCAAATTTAAATTTTATGTTCAAAATCAGTAGTCTGTTTGAGAAACTTTTCACGTAATTTGATCAACTTCAGGGACGAGGATCATTAATAGATGACTTCAGAGTGAATCCAGAAGACTTTTTTTCATAAATTAAGAGTTCCACGCATTGCACGCAACCCTACTGACCCCTCAGTCATTCTCAGATAGCTGGTTAAACATTCGTAAGGAAATCTCATGATTATTTCTGTTTTCGATTTTTGCTCAATGAAAACTGTTTGGAGGCTGATCCCCTCGTGTTTTAGTCTGAAATGGATGTACGCACCTTAACACAAAAATCCAATACGAAAAATCCATAGGCATGTGACTGTTTGATGATTTTTGGCTACATCTCCTTTCCGACTTACTTTTAAATAAAAAGCCTTCTAGCCCCACAAAGCTTACTGTAACACTTAAAAAAAAACTGGTGACGCCAACTCGTGAAAATCATGGCATAGTGACTTACATCTCTCAATAATTCCTATAAAAGTATTATTATGTGGCAGAAAGTTAAGAGATCAATGGTCTTATAAGTGAGGTACTTTGTCAGGTTTATGGAAATCTATATCACTTCTGGATTGGGTCAGGTGATAAGATCAGAAAAAATATTGTCATGCTACTTCTGTTGAATATACTAATTTGTTAAAAAACCAAATAGCCCTAGACAAGAACTTTCTGATTTCAGAGCCATTCCCAACTAACATTTCAGTTTCTATTAGCTTAGAAATATTGATAATCTGCAAGACTGGATATTTATAAGGCTTCTATAGAGCTTTCATAAAAAAAAATGTCTTATAGAAGTCATTATTTCAATAACTGCTTCTTTAAAATTGTTTGAAAGCTAGATATAGAAAATTAAACGAGGCTGGCATCTATTTACGAATAGACCTCTTTAAATTAATTTAAAGAAAAAACATGAAGCTATGAATCTATAAAGATTCTATAAAGTTTTTTTATTGCGGTCACTGTCAGTCAGTCTTCAAAAGTTTTCTGTTACAAATTCCAAGAAGTTCAATCGAATACTTCACTTTGACATGTGAAATCTTAGACACGAACCTCTTTAACATGTGAAATCTTATAAACAAACCATAAAAGGAAATGTCAATTTATATATTTATATTTTTATAGAGGTTCAAACTTGTAAAAGTCATTTTAAAGAAGCTTTTTAAAAACAATTATTATTCATTGCGTAAATTATTGTCTAGTTGCATTAATGTGAGAAACCAAAATGGGCGCTAAGTATGTTTTAACTCTGAGATATTTGAACTAAATTACTTTGGTCAAATTCAGCTTGTGTGTGATATGTATTTTGTGTGAGCGTTCAACGAAGCCACTTTGAAAGGAAATAAAAAAAATTCTCATTATTTCTTCCCCAGAATAAAAAGAGCCCAACAACAACAACGAATTAAAAAGTCGTTAACAAATCTACAACTTGATTCCCTATATGAACGCGTGTCTAGGGTTAGTTTTAATAAATATTTTGAAATTCTAAAAAAGAAAAAGGCTAATTAAGTTTTTGCATCTTCCGAATCATATCTGAGATGGCCGAGTAGGGTGCTGGATTGTCACATAGCAATCTGGGTTCGATTTCTAGAATCGGAGGAAAAAATGTGTGCATTATAATTATTTCCAATTTCCAATACATTAATTAACAAATAATCATATCTGAAACACAGTTTCGGGTTACAAATGGTTTAAATAATAAAAACCACTTTAAAGAAATTAAAAATAATTTGTAAGAGTTGTGTTATCCACTTCTAGTAGATATAATACAACCTAAACATAAAAGCTCATAGCTCTATTAAACTTGGGCTCTTTTCTTCCTAAAAACCTTTCTGAATCTGTCAAAACCTAAGCTTCATTAATATCTCGAATAGCGCTCGTTTAAACTTCTTTAAGACTGACGAAGTTGAAATATTAGTTGGGTTAACCTATAACCATCTACTTCGAAGAAAAAATATTAACGAAAGGTAAAATCAATTTTATTGATTTATCGACACAAAGAATACTGACTTTTTGGATCTAATAATAGGATTTTCTTAAAGGGGTCCCATAGGGTTCCATATGAGGGCCAGTTCTTTTTTCTGTGTTTAAAAATAACTTTCACTATTGAATGTCCTTATCGTTTTTTCATTTGTTTGTTGATGACCACTTCAGTTACATTTTATCATCGACAACACTTTTTGAGAGGAGTCTTCAAAAATGAAAACTTATTTCGCAACCTGATGAGGGTGTATAAAGTCTCCCCCAAACCAAAGCGAATTCGCAGCGACGACGAATTTTTGTTGTTGTTTAGCGTTGTGTATTTATCATATTTTTTCTATTGTGAATGATTCGCTGCGAATTGCTCCGCATTCGCGTTGGTTTGGGGGAGACTTAAATGAGTTTTTTCACCAGTACAAGTGTAAGGTTAGACTTTGCGAAGTTCGCCCGCTTAAATATTTGAAAAAATTAATAAGGTCTTAAAATTAAGGACCTTTTCTAAAGATAATTTTATGTTTATCGTTAAATGATTCTAAAAACAATAAAGATGGCAAAGTGAAAAATTCAAAAAATCAAAATTGGGGCCTATAAAAATGCTAAATTATTAAAGTCCCAGATAAGTTTCTTGACAAAAGTACCAATTGGCTGGACTGATTTGTCCAAGAATTTGAATATGGTTTGTCCACTTGCTGGTCTAGTTCATAATCACTTCCTTAACTCAGTCCTACCTCCAAAACTTTTATCTCAAGTTATTGCGTTTGTAATAAAATAAAAAAATAATGCAGGTTTGTTTTTAATCCAATTTAAATTGTTTATATCCAACAAAAAAAGTTATGCATTCAAAAAATCCCACAGTACTCAGATCTAACAATGAATTTAAACCTTTTACATCTATGTGACGTAATAAGAACATAATATCCGGGTAAATTTAATCTTTTTCACAAAAAATGTCTTTTTCCTCAAAAAAATATCCTTTTCACAGTTTCAGATCTTCTTTTTTTATTACCTACAGTAAAAAATTTGTATTTACATTTTTATTGTTATTGCAATTCGTATTAATTTGCATTAAAACACAAATTTTCTTCTTCTTCTTCAAAATAAAAGTAATTTTAGCAGAAAAAATAAATAAATTCTTACAAATTGTTTAACAAAAAATCGAATTAAATTATTTTTTTGATATGAATTGCAATAATGTACGTTTTGTGTAAGTCGTACTATTATTTGTTTATGTATAATTATATTTATGTAAAGATTCCTAAATGGTAATTTGATTAACATATTCCTTCGTCGTCGTCCTTGTTGACATCTTCAGCACACCTTTTCATCTAAATACAACAAACAACCAACAACAACCTTACCTCTGGCACTCCTTCAATTCTGACTCTGACTTTGACTCCCACTCCAGGTCTGAATTTGACTCCTGCTCCTGTCGCAGTTGTAATTGTTTTCATCTTTTTATCCTGTTGAGTGATGGTGACATTATCGTTCTTGTTGTTGGCTTCGTTGTCGTCGTCGTTTCCATCGCCATCGTCATCATCGTCACGACGGCGGCACACCCTGGCAAGCATATCCTTCGCCAAAGCTGTATGCTAATTAAATTGAAACTGAAAATTATGAAAATTCCCCAACTGATTGGGGACACAATGATGGTGGCAAGGATATCGTCGACAAGTCTCTCCCTATCCCTATCGCGATGGCGCTGTTGTCGTCGACGTCGACATTTGGCTGCGGCGGATTGTTTTATTGTACAGGATTGCGATTCTTTGCGAGTCGTTGTCGTGCCAATGTCGAACTGCGAAGCGATGTAATCAGGCTCGAAGAGTTGTGATGATGCCATTCCCATTCTCACCCAGCAGCTGTTGGTCGATGTCGATGAGCTGCTCCTCGATAAATGTGAATTATAATGGAACAATGGCGATTTGCTTTTAATCCAGTAAATTATAGTCTCAGCGATGAGGCTTGCTCGTCCTCGTTCTCGTCCTCTTCCGCGCCATCCAAATCCCAGTGATACTGCGGAATTGTGAAAAGCTCCTGGGGGATTGCGAATTGGTGGTTGGCCATTGTCGCCTGTAAAGACAAAGAGAAAACACACATAAAATTCAAATAAAATTGGATTCTTCCGAAGAAGGATGTTTTATTTTTAATACTGAAAGAAGACAAATGGGTGGGTTATGAGCAAGTAAGGGAGGGTCACTTCCGCAAAATGGAATTCATGATTCCCGCATATAAATTCAAAAGAGAGAGACCCATTGTGTTTTGGGGTGTAGAAGATTATGTGGTCTTGCAGAAATCATATGACATTCATTACCACCAAAAAATGACAAGAAGAAAATGAAATTAATCCATAAATTGACGTAAGGACATGAAAATGAACGACCATATAGCCAATATAGTGAGTGAACTTTCTGGGTGTTTTAAGGAAAGATTGAAAGGATATTTTTTTTTGTTTTGGTTTTAATTACGTTCTGGTTGGTTTCATTTCTATTCAAGGCAAGTGATTATAAACTCAATTATGATAATATAGGCAGACTGATGGATGGGTTGTCAGGGGTTAACTTTGAGATTTTGGAGTTATAAAGCATTTTGCTTGATAAACATAATTTTTGAAGCAATTTATTTTAAGGGTTTAATGAGTAGATACGAAATAAGAAAGATGTCTTTGTCTGAAAAGTTTGGTAGACATTTTCCATTTGATATAACCTTGAATTGGATTATAAATTATTTTCTTTCGAGACAAGTTGATTTTTTCACTTAATTGCTGTATCAAAGAGAAATAAATTTTGTTGGAAATTTTTAATGAGGAAAAATATTTAAAATGTTTATTTGTCGACAAAGTGCAGTGGTAACAGTTTTTATAGAAATTAGTTAAAAAAAAAAATTGTGTACAGCTTTGAAGTTGAAAAGCTGTCGGGAAAATATTCAGGTTTAACTTTAAGTGATCAAATATTGAAACAAAATTTAATTCCAGGGATGAAAAAGAATGAAATCTTTTACGAATGTAAATTGACTTATTAATTGAAAGATTTCATTAATTGATTTCAATTTGTATTCAAATTCTGCAATCATTATTGAATTGACATAAGAAAAATTGGTCTCCTTTTGTTCCTATTCAGTTTTTAATGATCAACTGAATGCAACCTTATAAGAATGCATTCTTTTGCATTCCTTGTAGTCTTTCATATTCTTTGCTTTGTCTTACGTTTGTTACTTTCTTTTCCATTCATTACATTCTTTTGCTTTCTTTGCATTTTGTTGGCATTATTTGGTATTCCTTCACACATTTTGCAGTCTTTGATGCATTCATTCCACAGAATCGAACCATCTTGACATTCCAAGAGATGGCATGATCAAAGAGTATAACTTCGTTAAGAACTTTTATACGGAGCTAAGTAGCAAAAAAGAGTGAGTAGACAAAAACGTAAACCACACTCTTAAATGATGGCAAATGCCATCAAATGGTATACTGATGGATCGAGAACGCTTGAAGGGACTGGGGCTGGAATCTTTGGGCCTAGAACTAAACTTTCCATACGGATGGGATAGACTATCAGCATTTTTCAGGCAGAAATCAATGCCATCGGGAAGAAAGAAATCTCGAAAGAAAATATAAAATTGAAACATTACCGCACTCAAAGCACTAAATTTATATAGCATTAGCTCTAGTCTGGTGTGGGACTGTGTGAAAAGGCTGAACGAACTGGGCAAGAACAACCATGTCACAATTCATTGGGTACCTGGCCATGTATACATACAGAGCATTGAAAGGCAGACTTTTTAGCAAAAATTGGAGCAACGACACCCATAACGTGGACAAAGCCTTATTGCGAAAAAGGAGAAAACGTGATAAAGAACAAAATCAAAGTAGCAAAGGAGGCAAACAGATCAAAAATCTGGAAAGAACTCCCCAACATGAAGTAGGCCAAATTTCTATTTGGGGATTATAACCAAGTATGGTTCCAATACTGCATCGGCTTCAGTACAAATAACCTTAGAATAATAACGGGACTCCTCATAGGCCACTGCAAGGTAAGGAGACACCTCCATATTTTCGGCCTAAAAAACAATGCCAAATGCAGATTCTACAATATTCACAAGGAGACCCCGGACCATATACTGGGGTAAATGTTACGCACATTTACATCAAAGACAAAGCAGCTAGGAAACCACCAGATAGAGTGGATCAAATTATCCTCTCTTAAAGTTCTTCAAATTCTCAAGTTTCTCAAAGAAACCAATTTGGAGGTTGAGCTGTAGAATGAGCAACTTCATCAATGAGGAGGCAAAATAGATCTTAAGGTCGCAGTGCACTTATATCCCCTTTACTAATCAATTCATTCATTCATGCATTCATTGAAATTCTTTCGCAATTTTTGCAATCTTTGCATACTTTTTGCTTTTTTTGCACTTTCTTGTATTCTATGCATTCTCTTTCTTTTTTTTGAATACATAAATTGCATTTTTTTCACTCTACTCTCTCGCTTTATTCGCATTTTTTTTCATTCTTTTGCATTCTTTGCATTTCTTGGCAAAATCTTTTGCTTTTTTTGCATTTTTTTACATTCCTTGTATTCTTTTTGATTTCTTTTCATTCTTTTGCATTAACTTAATTTTTTGCATTCCTTTAAGTCCTTGTATTCCTTTGCATTTTTTGGTTTTATTTGCATCCCTAGGATTCTTTTGCATTTGTTGCCGTTTTGCATTTGTTTGCATTATTTTTCATTCCTTGCGTTCTCCTGAATTCTTTGGAATTCTTGAAACCTCTGTCACTCTATGCGATCTTTGCTGGATACAAGCTGGAATGGAGAAATTCCCCACACGGAATTGACGGTGGCTTCTATAGTAAACATCTTAAATCGATAGTTCAACACATTCGTAACTCAGCCATAGATTGGGGATGAAGGAGTGGTTAATCAAGCTCTGCAACCTTGGTCCCAACAAACGATTAAAGGTTATGAAGTTTTGATGCAATAACAAGCCACAGGAACGAATATTAATATATTCATGATGAAGATTTTAAAAAAATCAAAAATTAAATAAGCCACATGAACCTTAATATCAACTAGCGAAAGACATACACTGCTTCAAAGTTGATATAACCACCACCAAAAAAATGCAATATGATGGACCGGACAAGATAAAGCTGAAAAAACTGCAGTGTATATGTAAAGTACGGCGACTGGTTTTCAACTAAAAACCGGCAGCTATTTAAGTTTCCAAAAATTTAAATGAGTTCCTTACGACAATTCGCATCAAGTCTAAATTCGCCAATATAAGCCTTTTTTGTCCAAGTCCCCCCTGGCAGCTATGTCAGTATAATTTCATTACTGGAGGCAGACTTTGGCAAGATGTGTTGAGTTTGAATGAGCTCTTCAGGACAATTCAGATCAAAGCTTAAATTCACCAATATAAGCCTCCAAGTGCCCCACAGAGTAAAAAGATGATGACACCAAAGATATATTCTAAAACCGCCTGGATAAAACATTTGAAAGTGCCCTGTTAAAGGATATTTTCTTATAAAGAAAAAGAAATACAAATATAAATTTGTCAAACAAAAGAAAAAACATTTAAATTTTTAAAATCCTCAAAAAGACCCCAATGGGGGTACAAAAAAACTCGAAAAAAAAACTCCCATCAATATTTGTCATAAACACAAAACCAAATTTAATTAATCAATCAAATAAATATATATTCTTTTGAAAAATACACCAAGTGACAAACATAACATATCAAATTAAATTTTCAATATAAAATAAATTTTTCAACAAAATATTCCCCATTTGCAATTTTTTGTTTTAATATGACAAAACCAAAAACAGTGGAACTCAATTTTTCACCCCACCACAGAAACAAAAACAAAAAAAGACCAAAAAAACCCTGGCCCCTTTCTAGCTCCCCCTTTCACTGACTCGATTTATTTTGTTATTCCCACAAATCAATATCTCATCTGAAACCGCCTTGAATTGTGTACAAATCAATCTGTCTCTACAATTCATGATCCAAATAGGCAAATTCACAATGTGAAATCTCAATGCATATATGTATACAAACTCTCACTCAAATTTATATAGAAAAACCAAACCCGAACCCTAAAAAACATAAAAAAAATCAAAAAAATAGAAAAAATTTAAATCAATTTCATTTTCCCGTGCAGCTAAAAAAATCTGTGGAGATTTTTGGCATGTTCTTTTTTAACCTCCACGCTTCTTCCCCCCTGCGTCGACAAAAATCCATTCAATGAAAAGGACTCTTTTTTTATACCTGCTCCACACAATATACATATAAAAATTTCAAGGAAAATGACAAAAAACTACGAATTCTATTTCCCAGGCCAGGACATGTCCATTTCGCAGTTTTTGTTGATGCTATACATAGCAAGAGAGTCAATGCCACAACCATTGAAAACAGCACCACCAGCACGAATACCAAATACACACAAAAACCACTTAATTCAATAGACATGCCAAAATTGCAATTTGTGGGATATTTGGCAAGCAAAATGCTAAAGCGAAAAAAAAATATAAAAAGAAAAATATTTAGGTTAAAGAATGGATAGGGATATCCATACTCCTAACCATCAACCATCATTCCAAACCCAATAAAAACTCTGCATGGCGCAATAATAAATAAATAAATTAGAAAATTTCAAATCAAATAAAAAATAGAAAAAAAAAAACAATTTTTTGTTTTAAAGAATACAATCAGCGAGGAAATCAATTCCATTTGACACATAGCCCAATTGTTTTGAAAATATTGACAATATAAATAAGCATAGTCCAATGATTTTGATTTAAAAAAAATCATAACAACACATTTTTTATTCTCACATAGTCATTATTATGAAGTATTTGGTTTAAATGAAGTTGTTTCTAGGAATCGGGTATCAACAGACCATTCAAAATAATTTAAGAGAAATAATATCTAGTTGAAAAAGTTACTTTTGCAAAAAGTCAATTAAGTAAAAATCACAAAAACGGAAACATTTAAATTAATTTCAGTTTCCAGTACAACAAATAAAATCTATGTGGAAATTTTGGGCATATATTTTTTGTTTTTCCATTCCTTGCATCACCCACGAAAAAAAAATTCTGTCATTGCTTAGTGTGAAATTTTTCTTATTTTTTATTTTCTCAAGCGACAGCACTGCTTGAATAGTAGCGAATTTTTGATATTAGACCTCACCACTGATTTTATGAATACAAACAACAGCACAGACACTCACCTAACGATATCCTAAGTTTCAAATACATAGTTTCAAATGAAGAAATAACTCTTGAAATTTTACGCAATGTTACAACGTTTAGGTATATTGCTTTCTTACAGGTATGGATTAGAATATCAACAGACTGATCGGCCAAATATCACCAATGCCTGACGTGATCATCACCAAGAATGGAGAAGCAATGACGACTCAGGATAAAGTTGAAGCCTTCGCTTGCCATTTCGAAGGAAACTTCACGCCAAGTCGCTCTGATGATCTAGTCTTCGTTCAACGGCGTATACAAGGGGGGGGGGGTCACGGGGTCATGACCCCCCCCCGAGAACTCAAAAGATATACGCAAAAAATAATAAGAAAAGCAAAAATATTTGCAATCTTAAAATATAATTTCAAACAAATAATTTTTTTATAGCTTTGGAACAGGCTACCTACTCATTATTGGTAAAGTTTATTTACCTTCTCCTATCAACATTTACAAGCCATTGCCCAAATAATACTATTGGGGTTTTATTGTCGAAATTATACAATTTTTTTTTGGTTAAGATTTATCAAATAGACGGTTTTAACCACTTTCATTCAGAAAATTTTAGCATTGATGTATTTTTTGATTCAAAATCAATTTGGTAGATCTACGTTTTTGGCAGATAAAGGCGATTTAACTAGTTAAAATGTCGGTTTATATCGACTTTATGGCATGTAAGAATACCTATTTTGGTTATTAGTTCATCAAATTTTTAGCTTCGAACTTAGACAAAAAGTCAGCAGCCTAAAAAGAAAGTCGTGAAAAGGATCGGCTTTTATCGAATTTTCGATATTTCTTCCCAATATTTAGTACATAGAAAAAAAGTTGATATAAATTGATTTTGTAACCTGTCGACATTTTTATTCGATATTTTTTCTTTCGTTAATTTCATTTCAACGCAACGTAACTTAAAATACATCGCTCTGCATGGAATGTTGGAATGAAATCAACAAAAACTCTAATCATACATTCTTGTCTGACTTTTAAACACGAATTTAACAGTTACTATTAATTTTGGATTATGTTTAAAATACATTTTCTTTTGATCGTTTCGATCTTATATTCGATTGATGACAATCCAACGCTAGGTTAAGCCTGCTTTTAAGCATTATTCCTCAAACTATGAATTGATCATAGAATCAGTCAGTCAAAGTCAATTTGTTCGTGAAATGATCGTCGTTTTTTTGACGCAGAAAGCGTCATGACAAATAATATGTAACCGTCCTGTTTGTTGAAAATTTGTTTTCATCAACGCCAGTCAATTTACTTGCTAAAGCTTTTGACGTTTACAAACATGCTCTCTGCCTTTTCAACAATCATCAACTCGATTTTTGTACTGCTCAGTTGCACCGTAGATGGTGTATTCAAATTCGTGACTTTAGCGAACTTGACTATTGAACACAATACTAACACAGTGAAATTTGTATTTGCATTTTTTAAGAGAAGACTTTTGCAGTTTGCGTTAACGAATATTCCGCAAACACATTTCATGGCAGCCATTCGCATGGCCTCCTTCATAGGAAGGCACCTGGGGCATTTGCTCCAGTGCCCCACCCTTAGACACAGCCCTGTCATACACCCTAAAAACATTTTTTGATTGAGATCTGAATTTATTAAAGGATTTTTGGCTTATCTGCTAATTAATTTTTAGGGATTCTAAAAATTTTATCAATTTTTTTGTATGCAGATTTCCAAAAATAGTCAATCAATGCATCAATTTTATTTAAATAAATATTTATACATATACATACATTGGTAGGTAATGGTTTTTCAGAATTATTTTGTATGTTTCAATTATCATGAGAAAACCCATTGAGAAGGTAATTTTAAATTTACACATATATTAAACGTTTTTGAAAGTTCGAAGACCATATTGGGTCTGCATTCAATTTTTTGATCTGCGGCCAATACTTCAAATGTTCATTTTCAGGCTTCAAAAAAAACAAATTGTGGAAGCTAAGAATTTTTGTCTTCAATAAAAGAGTGGTTCTAACTACCACAATTTTTGATTGATAAACAAAAAATAACTAACTTTGCTACACTTCGACTTGGACACATCACAACGCCCCAACCTGCTCCACCTGCAACACCCGCATTGATCTAAAACATATTTTGGAACTTTGTCCGGTGTCACAGCCCATAATTATCAATATCTTCAAAAACAATTCCAAATATGAAATACTCAAGAATACCAGTCTAACAAATATAAATAACATTACTGAATTTCTCAAAAATGCAAAAATTGTAACTTAAATTCATAAGCAAGAAAGCCAAAAGTCTCTGCAACTAGGCTTGTTAAATTTGTATATGAGCTTGTAATTTAAATTGCTTGTTAATAAATAATAATAATAATAATAAATGAGAAAATTATCCCCTCATTATTATCCCCTTATCAGATTAAAAAAAGGCAAATTGTCGCTTAAAACTGTCTTCAAACGTAAGAAATTAAGAAAAATATTAAAAAATATTAATATTAAGTAAAATATTAAGATTAACATCTCCAAAACCTATGTTGGTTTTTTTTTAGCGTGCACAAAAAATCCATACGAAATATTTTTGGTACACAAACTCAAGATCATATTAAATTTCGGGAGTGGATCAAAATTTTGTTTCCAAAACTCAGCTCTACAAAATTTGTGTTTTACACAGAAAATAATAAGGGTATTCATGCAACGTCGTAAGCTTACAAATCGTGTAAAAAGTTTGCATGAACGACCTTTGTTATACATTTGATTAAATGGTAAGTAATTCAATCAGAGTAAGAGTCACAATGATGTTTGGATAAGTTTAACCAGTTTGTTAATTTTACGAACAAAATCCCTTGATAACTTTAACAAAATTGTGTGAATCATTTCCCACACAAAATTTGACAGTTCAAAGATAAATTTAACAAATTATCTACGGTTTTTTGAAGTTGCACGAATACCCTTAATATAAAAATGTTTAAGCTTTGTCAGCAAATAATAATACAGTAGACGCTTGATTTAGTAAATCTAAAAAAATTAACTATATTGAACACACAAAATTATAACGGGTGATTTTTTAAGAGGTTTAGAACATTTAAAAAAAAAAATACAAAAAATTCGAAAAAATGAATGAAATATTTATTTGAATCGATAGTTTGAACCTTGCAATTTAATGTTTAAAGATAATTTCATGCAAATGTTGACCGCGGCTGCGTCTCAGGTAGCCCATCCGCTGAGTCCAATTTTGGCATACTCTTTCACACATATCGGCCGGTATCTCACGAATGAATGCATGGATGTTGGCTTCCAGTGCGTCAATCGAAGCGGGCTTGTCCCTATAGATATTAGCCTTGACATACCCCCACAAAAAATAATCTAATGGTGTCAAATCGCACGATCTAGGCGGCCAATTGACCGGCCCGAAACGTGAAATTAACTGTTCACCAAACTCGGCTCGCAATTGCGCCATTGTTTCGCGTGCTGTGTGGCATGTGGCACCGTCTTGTTGAAACCACATATCATGCAAGTCAAGAACTTCCATTTCGGGCAAAAAAAAGTTTGTTATCATCGCTCGGTAGCGTTCACCATTGACAGTAACGCTGCGATTCGCATCATCTTTGAAGAAATATGGCCCAATAATGCCGCCGGCCCATAAACCGCACCAAACAGTGGCTTTTTCGGGATGCATTGGTAGCTGTTACAATGCTTCTGGCTGATCATCACTCCAAATGCGGCAATTATGCTTATTTACGTACCCATTCAACCAAAAATGAGCCTCATCGCTGAACACAATTTTTCGATAAAAAAGCGGATCCTCGGCCAGCTTTCCAAGAGCCCATTCACCAAAAATTCGGCGTTGTGGTAGGTCGGCTGGGTTTAGTTCTTGCACCAGCTGTATCTTAAAAGGCTTTACGCCCAAATCCTTCCCCAAAATTTTCCACGTAGTGCTGTAACAAAGGCCTAACTGCTGGGAACGGCACCGAATCGACATTTCGCGGTCTTCTGTCACACAAGCTGATACGGTCGCAATATTTTCTTCACTACGCACAGTACGTAAACGTGTTGGTGGTTTAATGTCCAACAAAGTAAATTTGGTGCGAAATTTGGTCACAATCTTCCGAATAGACTGATCAGAAGGTCGAGAATGCCGACCATAAAATGGAAGCAGCGCGCGATGAACATTTCGAACCGAGCACGAATTTTGATAGTAAAATTCAATAATTTGCAAGCGTTGTTCATTTGTAAGACGATCCATGGTTAAATTGCAAACCAAACTGAAGCTGTTTGACAGTGACACAAGGTACTAAACACACGTCAGCTGTCAAAACCAGTGTTGCCAAAACCAAACCAGCTAAAAAACCACCCGTTATATAAAAACATATTTTTTGTTTTACAAAAATGTCCCGAAAGAATTTAACATTGCTTAAGGACACTAAACAAGTGTTTCTTTTTTTAAACCTCATTGAAAGCTTGCGAAAAAGTAAACAAACTCGAAAGAGTGAACAGGCTGGTTTTATTACCTCACTATATCGAGCGTCTTTATAATTAAAAAAAAAGGTAACATTTGTGGGACCAGCAGAAATTATTTCCAAAAAAAGCGAAAAAAATGGAAACCGTGGATCAGTCTTTTAATTAATAAATTTATAAGAACTGAATTGGGTTTTTGTTTTGGTATGACCCCCCCCAAGAAATGGAGCTGTATACGCCGCTGTCTTCGTTTGCCTTCAAGAACATCAACAGACTGATAAATCACCAATGCCTAATGTAATCATCACCAACAATGGAGAAGCAACAATGATATTTCGAGGCAAACTTCAAGCAAAGTCCCTCTGATGATCCAATCTTCCTTGGCAAAATCGAGGCATCCATCCAGCATACACTGATGCGCAACTTGGATAGAGCAATATTTAGTGACACCAATTCTGCAAGTGAACCAGTCAATACCCCAAACTTGAGCACCCCAGAGGAGATAGCTGAGATAATTTGCAACTCCAGACCAAAGAAGTCAACCAGACCGGATGGGGTATCCAATTTTGTTCTACAACGGCTTTCACAAACGATGATGGTGTTCTTAGTTATCATCTTTAACAACTGTATCAACAACAGTTACTTTCCCGAAAAGTGGAAAACTGCCAAAATCGTGGCGATTCCCCAAAAAGGTGAAAAGAACATGATCACCAACTACATGCCGATATACCTCCTCAACAATCTAAGTAAGCTCTTGGAAGAGCTGATATTCAGGAAACTCAAGAAGTTCTGCAGCGAAAACAACATTATCTTTGACTTACAGTTCAGCTTCCGCCGAATTCCACCCTGCATCCACTCGTGAAGTTTCAACATGACATCACGACAGCTTTAAACAACAATCAAGTTACTGTCGGAAGCTTCCTGGATGACGAGAAACCATTCGACAGTGTATGGATTGAAGCCCTTATCCATAAACTCCACATACTATGCTTTCCTTTAGCACTAATCGAAATTATATTCTCTTTCTTTTTTCCAGGAACTTTTTCGTGCAACTGGAGAACTGCAAATTGACAGTGAAGAGCATCAGGGCTGGAGTTGCCCAAGGGTCGAAACTTGGACCACTTTGTGACCTCTGACCAACCAATTCCAGGCGAATTCGAGAACCTTCTATTCGGTGATGACTCACTAACAAATTGCACATCAATTTCTTTATTGATAGATGTCCGAGAAGTCGAGGCACATATCCGCAAACTATTTCAGTCTTACACCAAATATGATATCCGGATAAACTCATTCAAATCAGAGCTTATTTGCTTCAGAAAACCAGGGGGTAGACGTGGTTGCTCGGCTGAAACCTGCAAAAGCATTACCATAGCACTCCCAGATGGTAGCAGATTACCAGCCAAACATAGCGCCAAGTACCTAGGCATCAACTTCAACGAGCTACTGAGATTCAACCCACATCCGCGTTTTGTACTCAAAAATGCCAAGTTTGCTTTCCATCGCTTCTACTCGCTGATATAAAGAAAAACTGGGCTAAGCCAGCAGACAAAAGTTTTAGGCTATAAGCAACTTCAGAGGCCAGTTATCAGTTACAGCTTCCCAGTTTAGTTTACCATCTCCAAAACAGCTATAAAGGAACTGCAAATATTCAAGAGAAAAATCCTGAGGATCTGCACTGGACTTTATTTCGATCGTCAACGGCGTAAGCACTTCAAGAACGAGGAACTCTACTCTGAAGCCAAAGTCGTCCCCCTGGACAAGTATTTAATGCTATCTCCAGAAAAGCTGGTAAGTAACATAGTCAAATACCCTAATCAACTGATGAGAACGATGATAAACCAACAACGACATCCGGATCCAAGGTACCTAGGAGCTAAGTAAATCCTGGATATAATTACAACAATCAACGATTAAGCAGGACACTTCTACTCTGATCCAGGGTCAGCCCAGTATCGTAGCTAGATGCCAATCCTATCCCAACCATAAACCAATACTGCCACTTGACAACCGGGATTGAACAACCCGAGGATGACAAAGTCAAGCCGACTTTAATATTAAGTTTCAAAAATTATAAATCTAATTTGTTTTTTCAATTTTTTTTCAATGTTTATACATAGTTTATATTATTAGGCCCCCTATTCAAAATTGAGGTATGGATTTGAGCTCTAGTCTATGAACCAATTTCACTTGCTTGAAAGGGTAAGATTTTAATCAAATCTAACACTTCCATGATGAAGAAGTTTAACAAAGAGTGCTTCATCATGATTTCTGAAAGTCTGTGCAAGTACGCGTCTGTACGTCTTTACGTCTTTGTGACCTTGCGTCTTTGCGACTTTGCGTCTTTGTGACTTTTCTTTTTTTCATCTTTCCTTCTGATCGTCAGTTCTTTCACTTTATTTTAAGCGAGAAATGTCCACTTTAGGTAATAATATTTAAAAAAATTGCTGAAACCAAATGAGACCGAAGAGTCTTTGTTATTTTAAGAACAAAAAAATATGGTGTTGTATTGGATGCCTCAGACCTGGTTTCAACTCGATCTCGGCTTTAAAATAGGCACATTTAAGTAGCCCTTATTGTTTTTGCGTTGAGTTTTTCAAATTTAGTTTTCACTTTTGATTTGGGTCTTTTGTGAATTTCCAAACACCCTTTATGTATGTTAGCAGTATTTTGACACTTCCTTTTAACTATTTTATTATTGTAAAAAGAAGCTTGTATCTTTAAACACTAGCCTCTTTTCTTCGAGGTTTTGCGATTTAAATGAATATCAATAAATTGTCATTTTTTCAGTTTTTTGAGCATTCCATGACTGCAATGACATAACTCTGCTGCATCTTTATTATAGGCCGAACGCACGTGATTATAAAATTAGCATCTATAATGTGAAAATTAAAATATATTTTAAAAGTTTTGCTGTGTGTAAGGCTGTTACCCAAAAAAATATCATTTTTTAGTTTGTGTTTCAAAATTCAGTATTCAACACCGCAGACCCTTGAGCTTGATTATAAATTTTAGCTTAAGGTGAAAAGAAATAAAATAAAATATAATATAATTGCTACCATAACTATAATTGGAACTAACCGACAATACTTCCCAAATAATCTGATATTGATTGGGATTTTTAGTTAAAAAAAATTAAACTCTCCTTTCTATTCATATTAACATTGTATCATTTATATTCGTTTATTTAATTTTTTTTTTAAATATCCAATTAAAATTCTCTCTAAAAACCACCACAAACACACAAACACACTTAACCTATGTATATCTATGTACATAGCTAGCTTCTAAAATTCTATCAATTTATGTATTTTGATATTGTTTATTATTTTCAAATTCATTTTTTGACAATATATATGTAATTGCAGATAATTGGGTGCAAATATCCAATTAAAATGTTAAGTTCAACCGCAGGCTGTTTTAGAAATACCACTAAGTTTGTGGATGTTTTATAGAAAATTGATATATTATTTTATAATATATTAAATTTGACGGATATATTTATGTAACACTATCAATTATTATCAATAAATTGTGAAAATTATGCAATTTGATTATTAAATGTGGCACTATGAAGAGGTCCTTATAAATGGGTTATTCTTTTTTCCTGGTGCCAAGTTTTTATCTTCGAAAATTATATAAATTATTTAATTATTATTTTTAATTAGTTAATATTACCTTCACCTACTTACGTAATTGAATTCCCTGTTATTTTTCTATCGAATATATGTGAACAAAGTACTTTTCCTACATCAAAAATAGGTTTCATCTCTTTTGCAAAGTTTTTGTTGATTTATCACAGTTTTCTTCCAGAAAACAAGGTAAATTCATATCAAATCAAATTCCTTTGTCTTTTTCTTGTATCCGCCATTCCATTAAAATGCCTTTTGTTTCTTAGTTCAGGCATTTTTCTACTTGGCAATTCATATTACCTTAATTTATCAGTTTGCTTGATATTTAAATTTCAAAATCATTCCAAAATAAAGCTTTATAGAGCTTTTAACTTCTTTAATTTTTGTTTTGAATATTTATTAAAATACAATTGTCTTAAAAAAGCTAGATAAAATGTAATATTTTGAAAAATATCATTTCAAAACTTACATGAAACAATTGACAATTAAAAAAATAAGAATTTCTATAAAGCTTGTAATAATTTATAAAAGTTTATATCATTAACTTTTAAAATACCATGAAATGAACTTTTTGTAGGTAGCACACTTTGCTTTTTACGAAAATTTTAAAACTTACTAGAAACAATTAAAAAAGAAAGAATTTCCATAAAGCTTGTAATAATTTGAAAGAGCATCTATTTTGAAGCTTGCGCAACATGAACTTCTATAACACTTTCTAGTGAACTATTGTGTTCCAAGTAGCACATTTTGCGTTTTACTGCTTTTAACATTCTTAAAACACAATGTTTTTGGAAAGATTTATGGAAATAATAATTGTAATAATTTATAAAAATATCTATTTAGAAACTTAGGTAATACGAACCTCTATAAAAATCTTAAAAGAGCTTTGATAGGTAGCAAGTTTTATTATTTACTGCTTTTTATATAATATTTTGAAAAATATAATTTTAAAACTTACTAAAGACAACAAAAAAGTAAGAATTTCCATAAAACTTGTAATAATTTAAAAGAGCATCTATTTTGAAGCTTGTGTAACATAAATTTCAGTAATTTCAAGTAAACTTTTATAAACTAGGTAGCACGTTTTGCTATTTACCTACTGTTTTAAACGTTCATAAAACACAATAATTTTAGAAAAATTTCCATAAGGCTTGTAATAATTTATAAAAATAACTTGCGTGATAAGAACTTCTAAAATACTCTCAAGTGAGCTTTGATAGATAGCACGTTTTATTATTTATTGCTTTTTACATTCTAAGAAACACAATATGTTGGGAAATAAAATTTCAAAAATAAGGTTTTTACATTCTAAAAAGAACAATATTTTGGGGAAATATAATTTCAAAACTTACTCAAGACAATTAAAAAAGTGAGATTTTCCATAAGGCTTGTAATAATTAAAAAAACATCTATTTTGAAGCTTGCGTAACATGAACTTCCATAACACTTTCTAGTAAACTTTTATATACAAGGTATAACGTTTTGCTATTAACTGTTAAATATTAATAAAACACAATATTTTTGTAAGGATTTCCATAAAGCTTTTTATAACTTAAAAGAGCATCTATTTAGAAGCTTGCGTAGATAATATGAACTTCTATAATACTCTCAAGTGAGCTTTGTAGATAGCAGGTTTCACTATTTACCGCTTTTTATATTCTAAAAAGCATAATATTTTGGGAAGCATAATTTTTTAAACTTACAAAAACCAAATTAAGAAAGTAAGAATTTCCATAAAGCTTGTAATAATTTATAAAAGCACATTCCTATCTATTTTGAAACTTGCGTAACATGAACTTCTACAATGCTCTCAAGTGAAATTTTATAAAGGTAACACGTTCTGCTATTAACTGATACTCCTTAACATTTTCTGTAATCAATCTATAGCTTTTTGTAAGTACCTCTTCGGGTTTCAATAAACAAGCAAATATCAAATTCTTGTTTATAACCTAACTTCTGCAATCGCCCTTTTATTATTCCATGTCTGCCCAATTACTCGAAAATTGTCGATTGCCCATAAAATCCATTCCAAAAGTCAAAGAGTATTGAAGGAACAATACACACACACACACACAAAACGCTCTTAAGGAGTAGGTTACATAAGGTAGGTAGTTAATTTTCGATTACAATGTGCCTTTTCTGGTCTGGTCCTTGCCAAATGACATTAATATTGATACAATGACCAACACGTTTTATTTACCAAAATATAATATGTAAAGATAATAAATCACCTTCACCAAACAAAGCACTCAATTCAATGTATAACATTTTACATGACTTTTTTATCGCCTTCAATACAACAACAATACCCTCACAAGCATTGTTAAAATGACAAAAGAAGTAAAAACCACTTTGGAGTAGCAGGAACAACAAAGATTTCCAACAGTTCCAACAAGTTAGATAATTTCCTTTTTTGATATCGCATAAAATGTGAAAAACACATTTATTATCCATTCAAGGATCATTATAATAGAATTGTCCTTTATTTGAGTTACACCTACAGTTTATGTTCAATTTATATGACTTAGACTGTGTCTGTGGGGAAGAAGGTCAAACTTTTAAAAGACTTTAGTCCCGCCTTCAATGGTTTTTTTTATACAAACACAAACAAATTTGAATTGAATCTTTTTGTGTGACAAACAAGGATATCATTTGAATGTGTATGTGTGTGTGAGTTGGGAGGGGATATGAACGATGGGATTTATCCTTAATTGAGAAAACTTGTCAAAGTATCACTCCTCAATTTTGTCGAAGAAATACCGTATACATTAGGAATATCATTAATACCACTTTGAAAAATATATTGTCAGGTTACGACTTAGTCAACAATTAATACGATGCTTATTTGTAACAAAATAAAATTTGTTAGATTTAGTTAGGAATAGCATGAAAATTTTAAAAATAAATAGTAGATCTTGTTAATTTAACCTGATTTTGGTTCAAAATAACTAGTTAAAGTGTAATTTTTACCAGATTTTATTAAAAAACTCAAATTGATCTGAATTAATTGAAACGTTTGTTAATTTTAAATTCAACTGAAAGAGCATTCAAGTACAAAAACAACAAAGTTTAATTTTAACAGAAAATTGTTATTTCTAGTAAAAATTGGTCATGATTTTTACTAATTAGCAGGATATTTTTGGGTTGAATTTTACTAAGTTGGGAGTAAATTTCAGGCATCATCAATTATTTTTAAAAATTCAAAGAACACTGTTTTATTAAATTCAACCAAATAATCATGTTGATTTAACAATGGAAGACATAGAACTTATCATATTCTGTCCTTGGTTTAAATATGAAAATTTGGTCATTCAATTTAAATATAATTTTTTCTGAGTGTGAACATGCAAAATATGATTGATTACAATAATTTTTGTTATTGATAAGAAAATTTGTTCGGGAGGGGAGAGTTTATAATACTTCAAGGTTCTTTCATTGAATTATTTCAAGTAGGTATACAGTTTCTCATTTTCGGAATTATGTTTTAAGGTTGAGTAAATATCTTTTCATTCAGTTTTAAACTATGTAAAAGTATGTATCTACTACTAACACAAACAAGCTAATGGAAACAATCAATCAAAATTCTGAAAGGATTGTTACAAAAATGCATTCAATGAAAATTGAAAATAGTTCCATAAAATGTCTCTTTCCACAGTATATATTCTGCTTTAATAAGGGTATAAAAGGATATAAATGTATGTGGGTATGTTTGTGTTTGTCGACGAATGACACAACTCATATGAATACATGTATGTATGTATGCATTTGAAACATGAGGAACAAATTTTAATTATTACCGTAGGACAATGGAAAATGTGATAAAGAATGAGTAAACTCAAAAAAGGAATTGAATTTCATCGTTTTAAGGATATGAAATGATGATATTATTTTCAGGAAATTAATCTTCTGCTGAAAGTAAATTATGTTAAAATTAAAACAAGCAAGAGGATGAGTAGAGGTACATAGGTAGGTAGACAAATATGATGACAAATTTGCAAACTAAAAAGAGAATTTTTGTTGCATTTAAATAAAGTAATTTTTAAAGTATAATCCTTTATATCTACTTTAAGAAAATATTTGAAATTTTCTCAAATTGAATTCCATTTTGAATTTTTTTTTTAAACTGAATTTTAGAAAAAGAATTTTAATACAACCTGTTCTGTATCAATGGTTTTTAAGAATCTCTTTATTCTTTTTTCCTTAAATTTCAATATGACCTTAAGAGTTTTTTGAAGAATACAATCAAGTAAAAGTTGAAATTTAAGTTGACTTATAAATATGACGGGGTGTTGCAATAGAAGAAAGCACAAAAACATTAAATATAAATTTGTACATCAGCATAATCAAAATAATAACGAATTTCTAGCGGAGAAGGTGACTATAGGCAAAATAATAGTACACTTGGGCGTATGAGTGATATTTCTTATGTTATTGAATTTTTTACGTAAATGTTTTATGAACAACAAAATGCAATGTTCTTGGAACAATTTTGAGCAACTTTTGACTTTTGGGACAATACCAAAAGGCCTTTTTCCCAAATACAAGGAATTGTTTATAGAAAAAATGTTTTGATACAATTTATTATTTAAGAACACATTATGCCAATTGCTTAAGTACCTACTCAAAGAAGCAAGAAGCATGTGTCAACATAAATTGTCTAACAAAAAATCGCCAGGGCTCAGGTTTTCAAAGAAATGCCTTCAATATACTTCAAAAAACCACAATTTATAATAAATGCATGCCTTAAACTAAAATATGTGCCACACCATTGGAAAATTGCAGAAGTCATTGTTATACCTAAACAAGGTAAGGCATCAACAGAAGTAGCATCTTATAGACCTATATCGCTTATACCAATCATGGCAAAAGTTTTCGAAAAACTGCTTCTGAAAAGACTAAGCAAAATAAAAGAAGAAAGAAGACTATAATTCAGAGCCATCAGTTTGGATTTATAAATAAACATTCCACGATAGACCAAGTGCATCGGATTACGGATGTTGTGGAAAAGGCACTTGAAGAAAAAACAAGTATGCTCGGCTATATTCTTAGATGTTGCTCAAGCCTTTGACAAGGTTTGGCACTTGGGACTTGAGTACAAACTGCATAGGGATCTTCCCAGGTAGTACTACGAAATACTGAAATCCTACGTTACGAACCGACTCCTTAGAGTACGGTACGACCAAAATTATTCTAATTATTCTATAACTAAAGAAAATTGAAGCCGATGTACCACAAGGAAGTGCCCTAGGACCAACACTGTATCTGTTATATACAAGGGAAATTCCAGTGGACATCAACGCTATCATGGCCACCTTTGCTGATGATACTGCAATATTGGTGCTAGATAAATCTAATAAGGCTACACAAAAACTGCAAAATGCAGTCGATAAAGTTAGTGATTGGACGCAAAAATGGCGAATCAAACTAAATGAAACAAAATCCACACATATATACTTTACAAACAAAAAAATAAACAATGTTCCAATTCTTTTCTGATGCAAAGCTTAAATGGAAAGAGCACATCAAAAAGAAAAGAGAAGAACTAAACTTGAAGTACAGAAAAATGTACTGGTTACTAGGAAAGAACTCTGACCTATCTATCCAGAACAAATTATCGTTATACAACCCGTTTGGACATATGGCATCCAACTATGGGGCTGTACAAAGAAAACAAATGCTGAACCCCTCCAAAAACTCCAAAGCAAGGTCCTTCGTGGAATAATAAATGCCCCTTGCTATATAAGAAATAGTGATCTACATCGTGACCTTCAAATTGAAATGCTTACAGAAGTGGTTAAAAAACACGCTGCATCACACAATCAGCGACTGCAAAGTCATACCAACTCTGAAATAGAGACCGTCTTAAGTGTACGAGATAATGTTTAGAGATTAAGAATAACCAAACCTCATGACCTGATGGTCTAAAAGCTATGGGAAAGTGTTGTGACTTATACTTCCCACAATGTGATTTATAAATTAAGAAAAAAAAATCATTTGTCGATCTTTCATAGATTGGCTCTGATTCACCGGTAGTTTTAGTGTGGTAAGAGTCACACACTACTCAGTACCTCAGAGTGTTTTCTGAAGACTTCCATCGGATACAAAAAAATTACCTTATTTTGAGGGGTGTTAGTGCTGTTCTTACAAATTTACTACAGTTAATCAAATTATTGTATTCGAAAAAATTTTGAAGTGGTAATGCTAACTTGCCAGACATAATTTAACTGTAATTAGAATGTAATTAAAAATATTGTATTTTAATTTAAAATTTGTTTTCATTTTATTTAAAATTTTCAGTGAAAAAATTGACTGATTGGTTTTCTTTTTTTATTTTAAATGATTGAAAAGCTTTTGTTTTGGTTTATAATAAAAAATAAAGAAATAAATTATGTAATTAAATAATATTGATGAATATCTTCTTCATAGGATTGGAAATTACATTTCGGACCGTTCAATACAAGTTGTGTTGGATGGTTACAAGTTTGATATTCATAAAATAAATGCTGGTGTGCCCCAGGGCTCCGTTTTGTCTCCGACTCTCTTCCTCAATTTCATAAATGATCTTTTGTCTGAAACTTTCGATCCAATAAATTGTTTTGCAGACGACAGTACCCTCAGCTTTTCATATTCGTTTCAAGATTCACTTCCTTATTCTTCGGATGTAGAATTTGAACGGCAGCGTATGATAAGCTCATTAAATTTTGATCTTAACAGCATTGTCCAATGGGGAATAAAAAATCGTGTAGAATTTAATGCTTCAAAAACTCAATGCTGTCTTTTGTCATTAAAGCGAAATCCACCCCCTTTGCCACTATCCATGAGTAGCACTTGCATCGAGGAAACCAATCATCTTTCAGTTCTAGGTATGTGCATCACAGACCACCTTCTGTGGAATGCTCATATATTTGACGTCGCCAAAAACGCTGCAAAATGTTTAGGGTTTCTCCGAAGATGCAAAAAGTTTTTCTCCTCTTCTGATCTGGCTGCAATCTATAAAGCCTTCATTTATCCAAAGCTTGAGTATAATTCTCATACTTGGGCGGGTGCTCCTCAGACCCAATTAAGTCTATTAGATAGAATTCAAAATAGAGCTTTAAAAATGATAGGCGATAGAGCTATAACGGAAAAAATTGCATCTTTCGAACACTGCCGCAATGTTTCGTGCCTGTTATTATTTTATCGCTATTTTTACAGGCAATGTTCTAGTGAATTAGCCAGTTGCATTCCTCCCCTTAAACAATTCCGCCGTAATACTCGTACTTCTAGGAATGCACATCAGTTTACCCTTGAGCCCAATTTCGGACGTTCTGTTAAGTATAGAGATTCTTTCCTTAGTCAAATGTGGAATGTTTTACCTGACTCTGTTTTTCCCTCCCATTTTGATATTCAGAACTACAAAACCAATGTGCATCGGTATCTCCTCTTGAATGCTTCCCTATTTTCCTAACGCTCGCACTGTATTTAATCATTTTAAGGGTAGTTACAACCCCTTTAGTGTGTGTTTATTTAAAAAAAAAAAAAATACCTACAAAGTTTCAATTACATTCTAATTACAATTTAATTATATTTTGTAGTTAGAATATAATAACTTTCGTTTAACTGAGAGGATTGTAATTAAATTACAGGTGGTGTGCAGTTGTAATTGAAATTTTTTAATTACAATCATTCAGTAATTGGGGAGTTACTCAATTATATTGCAATTACTATGTAAGGTTATTGTAATGCAATTGGATTTTCATTTACGTTCATTCATTGATTTTTATACTAATTAATTTTACCTAAATTACTTACTTATTTCTATCAATTTTTTCCAAGCTTAGATATTTAAAAATTTACAACTTTGCTTAGATGTTATTTGATGCATAAGTATATACGTATATGTAAAAAGGGATACAAAAGAATCAATTTAGCCAAAAACTGGGTTACACGATTTTCGCACTCACGGCCTCAACTTTCCTAAAGGAAAAAGTAGCTGACAACCTACTCACTAGGGTCACATCTATATTTATATCAAAATTCATCACAATTGATTCAGTGGTTTGGATGTGCATGACTTGACCGTTTATGTTGTTATTTTGTAGTGTAATATTTTTGAGTAAATTAAATATTATTGCATTTTAACACTTTTTTAAAAATCAAAAAAAAAATCCTGTTTTGAGAAATCTTTTTCTCTTCAACAAAAAAATTTTATTATTGATCCAGTTCACATATTCAATTCAAACAATTTAATTTGTTTGCAATACACGAGCAAGTTATGTATTTTAATTTCCTTGAATTAAAAAATTAATTTTCACTTGATTCCAAAATAAGTACTTGAAATTATTTAACTGCCAGGTTTATTAACAATTTAACTCTCGGAATCCTTTGAATTCTTCGAAGAGGCAATCAAAATTTAGCCTTGGATAAACAGAATGTGTTTTTTAAATTTGATACTTATAACCAACCAGTGTTTTTGTTACTTGCTAATTGCCTTAAGTGCATGAAAAAAATAACAAGCTTTAAAAGTATTTAACCCAACAACCCCTTTGGCAGCTTTGAAGGTAAAACATTAATATTCAATTCTTTGAAAAATTAAAAAAAAAGAAAAGTTGAGCAAATTATAAATTTAACAAAAAAGCCATTTGCTCATTTTAAGATAAAATTCTGATTTCAAGTGTCCAATTAGTTTGAAAAACCAGCGAAAGGTGTTTTTAACTTTTATTTACTGTATTTGTTTTTCTTTTTTTAGAAATATTTATTTTTAATGTCAAGAAAAAAAAGTAAACGAAATAGTCATTCGACCAAAACGTTCCAAAAGAATATCATTTTTTTTATTGCGCGCCTATGGTTCGGTATAATACTACCACTACCATCTCACCAGCACCACCATCAACTTCCTCTTAACACATTAATTAAAAACTTTTCTTTTCTTAAATTCTCAAAGAATTTTTAATTAAGTGCTTACTTTTTGAAGAAAAAAAAAAATGTTTTTCTTTTTGTTAATAAAATGTAAAATGAAACCTTAAGGTTGATACTTTTCGTTTTGTGCGAGCGACAATATTTTTTTTCTCTTCTTCAGATGTTATTTATTTATTCAACCACGGCTGCTTATGTTAGGAAAGGTATTTTTTTTTTTAAAAGGAAACGGTTTTAAGGGAAAAAACAAAATTATATATATTTATATTTTTTTGTCAACTTCAACACTTACCACCACCACCGCCTCCACCATCTTTCCACTCTTCCACCCCGTAATCAGGCAGAGCATTTGTGTCGAATTTATTCCTGTTCGGACGCTTGCCATCTATGTTATTGTGTAATTGTATGGACGACGGATATTTCAAGTGTTTTTCAAGGATTTGCCAGGACGAATTTTCATTCCAGATATATTTTTTTTTGTGTTGGGTTTCATTTTTTATTCATCCATAGAGCAGCCGAAGGAAATGGAGAAAATAAAAAAACAGAGAATAAAAAATAAAATTTTCATGTCCAGGCGTAACCCATTCAGTGTTAAGGAAGGATAATACACAGGACGAAAAAATAACAAGAAAAAAAAAAATCAACAGAAAATCCCCAAACACCAATGATGATGATGATGATGATCGTATCCAGATGGAAATGAAAACATATTGAGTGAGGAAAAGTCCACGGATCCGGAACCCAGGCAGACACGTTGAACAAAACAAACGAACGCCCAAGATGCAAAAAAAGATACACAAACAAAAAAAAAAAGGGATAAAAATAATGTGCGGAAAACATTTGTTCTTATTAGTTAAATATACATGTAAAGTCATACACATAGATTTCTGTTTTTTTTTTTGTAACTGAGAAAAAAAGTAAGTTTGTGTGATAAGTGCAAGCTTTCAAATATTTTCCACTTTATTTTCCGCAACGAAATAAATGTTAAATAAAAACAGAGAAAAAAAAACCACAGCGGAAAAAAGGTTCAGACAAAAATAATTTAAAAGAAGAAAAAAATTGTGAAAATGTAAACTTTTGAAGGAGCAGAACGAGCACCAGCAATTTTTATTGTGCAGAAAATAATATTGCTTGCCAGCTATGGTAGAATGTTTTTCGTCGGGGCTTGCGTTTGTCTGTAGACAAAAATAGTATAAGGTACACGAACTGTGTGTGGAAATAACACAAAAAAAGAGAAAACAAATGGACTTTGGAAATTCAATTTAGTTAAAATAATACCAAATTTACTTGAAATAAATTGATATTTATTTTTAGATTTTGTAGTTTTATTTAAAAATAGTTTATAATATTGTATTTTTAAATTTTAAACTTTAAGTTTGAAGTACAGAGGAAGATATTTTGTATATTTACAGAAGAGTTTATTGGAAATCATAACAATGTTTTTTTTTCAAGATATCATTGAGTGACTATATGAACCAGTAGAGAGATTTTGAAAGGCTTTGAACATGTTGTAGAGGGTAAAAGGTGAAACTCTGAGTCGATGCCAATCCAAAAATTTTAATCGCTTATTTTGATGGCTCTTAAATCTAACTTTCCTGGCTTATTCCTTTTTTGAGTTTTGTTCTTAAGATTCATTTGACAAGAAAAATAAAATTTTAGGTCGTCAAAATTGATAAACACTACAATTACGATTGAAATTACAGTTGATGGTTGATAAATATTGAATTTGATAAATTTTTTGATCATTGAAAATTATGTAGGCCGTTGCGAGTTGCAAGAATATTAACAATTTTCAATACATAGTTGGTCGGTTTTTTAAACAATTGACTTTTGAAACACCATATTTCAATGTTTATCAATTATCAAATTGATTATTGACAATCATAATAAAGATGAAAGTTTGTTGTTCATATCTATAAGATTGCTAAGTTCTTATTTCATTTTTTGGCCCTTTAAACGTTTCTGGAAATGAAAAAAAAAAAATATTTGAAATTTTTCGAAAAAATGTCAGAAGTTCACAAGGATTACCAAAAGAGTTTGGACAACATTTTGTGTGGGGAAGGTTCTTCCAATTCCAATTTCCGAGAACCAGAAAATGCTTAAATGAATTTGAAAAAAAAACTTTCTTTCGAGTTTGATATTTACCCTCATTGTGAGTTTCACGTGAACAACATTTGCGTTTCGCCTAGTGTGAATTTTCCACCGAAAAATGAAATTTCTCTATTTTTGTGATTTTTGGTTACTGGAGCCCTTTGAGTAAGCTTTTTTTTTGTTTATTTATTATGAAGTTCAGGCGAAAATAAAAAGAGCTTTTAAATTTTCGGGGGAACATAAATATTTCGGGTGAAATATTTTCCATGTGAAACTCACAAAAGGGCTGATTATGTGATATTGAATTAGTCTACATTTTAATTAACAAAAACTGCCAAAACCTAATAAACGGTACACGCTATAAATGCCCTTAGAAATAATAGTCAAAAACCAGAAATTTTAAACATACATACATTTCACGGAATTTTAACCTTACTTTTTCGTCATTCGTCTATGAAAGCTATAACTGGTACCCTTGTGATTTAAGAAAACCAATTTTTCTTATAATCAGTATTCCAACAAAATTACTTTTTGTACGTGTTTTGAAAATCTATCCAATATTGCAAAAACTATCAATGTTTGCATATTTCTTATAAGCTTAATACATGCTTCAAGACAATGTTAATTTTCAAATCGATCTATTAAGCTGTTAAAACTTTACCAAGTTTTCAAAATCTTATTAAAGAGGCCTGTTTTTCTTTATAAACTTCAATCAATGATGAGCTCAAAACCAAAATTTACAAAATTGAAATTTTTGTAAAAGACTTTATTTTTTTTTTGGCAACAATGCCGAGAAATGTTTTCAAAATTTTCTTTAAATTTGAAACATGATTCTTCGATGAATATGTTCATAAGTATGTTTCAAATTTGAAGAAAATCTTTAAACTCGTTTAAGCTCTATCTCGATGTTAAGTGATTAAGACGCAAATTTCAAAATGGAGTTATCATGTTTCTCCCAATCATCATAGAAATATATTTGTCTAAAATACCTAATAGCTACAAGAACTAATGTCAAAACAGTCACAACCTGAAAAGTAATTTTTAGTTTCTAAAATGAGAACTCCGCCTGAAAAAAACACTGCCAGCACTGCTGGTTAGCATTTTGATTAATGAAGATTTCAGACTGTTACAAAATTTAAAATACCCAAAAGCCCAATCTAGAAAAGTGTCTTTTTGTCAGAAATGTCAAATTATTGCTATTTCACGATCACGCAATAAAAATAGTTGCACCGCTTGAGAAATTGCGTTCTTTTAAAATTCATTCTCACATATTTTTTCCGCGCTATTTTTAAAAATCATTATTCTGGAATTGTCTCCATGTTCTATACTCTAAGGCAAAGTAATTTTTGTTACTTTGTTTAATTTCATTTTCGAATTCTGGCAATTTTTCTCAAATATCATCCAAAAAGTGTCTAGCTCACAGAGTATATTAAAAAAAAAAATTTATAAACTTATATTACTTGTTTTGCCAACCCACAGTATTCGAGAAAATCGATTTTGAAAAATGGGAGGCCAAGAGAATGCCACTCCTAAAAATAAATTTATGATTACTGATTCAAGCTGTTCGTTTTGTGAGCATTATTAAACACACTGGCGCAAAATTTTAAACAGCCATTTGTTAAGGGCTAAGCATGATACAAGTAAGCAATTTTCTAAATATTTAGTCAATAACTAGCTCTTCCAAATATTTAAACCTTTTTTTGTTTTACTAACTAAATAGTATCATACTAATTTCGTTTTATTGAAAGCCTTTGTAAGGTACTGAAAACATCTGTAGGGTTTTAATTTCATGAACATTGTTGTTTTGCGTCATTAATTCACTATTTTTTAATGAAAAACCAAGTATTTGTTATGAATAAGTATTTAATGTTAGTTATATCGTTTTAACTTTTTAGTTAAAAAAAAAACTTGGGTACAAGGGATTCTATCCCTGACACATCGATAAGAAAATTCCAAACCACACGAAATGTTTCAACGAAACTTTTTTTTTTTAGATATTTAACATTAAAACTAATCAATGTCGATATCGAAAACGATATCAAGTCTACATGATGAGGGCCCTGGAAAAATTGTCGGTTGTTCGTAGCATTATCAAAATAATTTTTCTATCTTCGTGTAATCAAATTATATTAAATCATTAGAATTCTTCCATTTAATTTTTATAATATATCTCAATTCAACACTGAAATACAATTGCAGCCAAAGAATTATTTTGGGAGAAAATAACAGATTTCATTTATTTAGCAAGATACTAAAAAAATTAAACCGCCATTTGGTGGTTTCAACTTTAGTAAAATGTTAAGAGATACTCCGATGCTGAGATCGTAAAATTGGTGAAGTCCTTTTTTGAAAATTAGCATCATGTTAAAATTGCCTTACAGTCCAGTAAAATTTAATAAAATAATTCGAAGTATCAACAAAAATACTGCGTCGATTTAGTAAATTTTGTGGCACAACAGCTCATAGAGAACCAGGGCCTAGTGACTAACAACTCTCAACCATTCCTGTGTGCGTGTTGTTGGCAGGAATGGAGGGGACCTACAATTTTTTGCCGAGTCCGAACGGCTAGATGAGAAGCACTTATTCATGACAAGTATACTCTTGGAGGATTTGTCAGTCCCTCGCAAGAGGCAGTACCTCGGAAAAAAAACATTTCTGTTTTTTAGGTGGCAGTGGCCGGGAATCGAACCCAGACCTTTGGCATGACAGTCCTACGCACTAACCATTATGCCAATATTAAAAAAAAATATATTGCCAATATTTTGTAAAGAATAGGTTCCTCTTGGAGATTTTAAGTTCACAAAGTTCGAACAAAAAAATATATGCGTTGTCCGCCATTTAACAAAAAAAACTTTGAAAGACCTAAATGCGGTTCAAAAGAACGCGGAGCAATATTTTTTGTTTGACTTTTTTATAGAACTTTTGTCTGCAAATATTTTTGACATCTCCTTCAGATGAAAAGTTTTTGTCCAAAAATTGTCGAAACTTTTGAGTAAAAATCGTTTTTAGAGTTTATCTCGCCTCTTGTTCATCTGAGCGAAAAATTACTTAAATAATTTTTTGTAGAACATTTACTTTCCTTCATTTTTGTATATACTTTATGAATAGTGGAAAATGTCTTAAATGCAGCATAACAAAGTTGCCACTATTTAGCAAATAAATTCCATATGAAAAATTACGATTCATACTGCGGCACAAAAAAATATGGATTCTTGTAGAAGAATACAATGCAAGTATTTTTAACCTTAAGGGGTGGGGTCTCACCATATTCCTCTCGTTCACGGAGGAGTGGTGATTTCCTGAAAAAGGTACTAAAAATTAGAAGAAATTGTTGTTTTTTTACAAAATCATCATCAAACTTTTTTTCTAAGATCAATAATACGGAATTTTCTTGCGAAAATCAAAGCTGCTATTTAAAACAAAATGGTGGCTAAGTTAGTTTAGGTTAAGTAGAAGTGGCTGTCAGTAATTAATGCTGACATATTTAGGGCCAGTTTTTCAGTTCAAGGTTAACTCTGAGTTAAATCAGAGTAAGCTAGTCCTGAAAATAAATTAACCCCGAGTTAACTCAGGAACAGTTTTTCAATTGAGGATTATCATATGTCCGTCAAGTTAGCATTACCATTTCAAATTTTTTTTAATCCAATAATGGGATAATTTGTCGTAAATTTGTCGTGAAAGAAAAAAATTTGTCGCGCTTGTTTTTTTAAAATTAACCCCTGGTAATGCTAACTTGACAGTCAAGTTAGCACTACCACCCCTCCAAATAGGGTAAAATGAACTCAAAAAGGAAAAAAGGAGTATGTGTGAATTTGTCGTAAATATATCGTAAAAAAAATTATAAAAATTACTTGAATTTGACAATAACCCTCAAAGTCGTAGTTTTTTCTGCTTTTTTCTATATATCCAGCATATGAAAACTTTTATTCTTAGTGTTTTTTGGTGTAGAATTTGTTTAAACAATTGTCGTAATATATCTTTAGATAAGTTGTGTCAAAAAATAATTTGCCGCGCATTTTTTTCTCTAAAAAATTCATTGAATTTGACAAAAAGCCCCAAAATCGGTGTTTTTTTTTCAGCTTCTTCAATAATTCCAGCAAATTATTTTTTGACACAACTTATTTAAAGACATATTACGACAATTGTTTAAATAAATTCCATGTCAAAAAACACTAAGAATAAAAAGTTTTCATATGGTAGTGCTGGATTTATTGAAAAAAAAATCGATTTTGGGGGTTTTTGTCAAATTAAAGTAATTTTTATAAATTTTGTTACGACAAATTTACGACAAATTCACTCATACTCCTTTTTCCTTTTTGAGTTCATTTTACCCTATTTGGAGGGGTGGTAGTGCTAACTTGACTGTCAAGTTAGCATTACCAGGGGTTAATTTAAAAAAAAACAAGCGCGACATTTTTTTTTCTTTCACGACAAATTTACCACAAATTTACGACAAATTATCCAATTATTGGATTGTAAAAATTTTTAAGTGGTAATGCTAACTTGACGGTCATGATTATCATTCAGTTGTCAAAAATCTAGGGTCGTCGATGTGCGACACTCTGGATATACCACCTCTCTACGCCATTCACTCATGAGAATAGAGATGGCACCACAACGGAATTGCACTGACAGCAACTTTCACAGTCAACACCGAGATGGCCCCATAGCTGAAAAGGCTCAACTTGCTCCCTGGGTTAAGTCACCAATATAGGTTAGTTAACTCGGAGTTAACTTAAACTGAAAAACACGTTTCTGGAGTTACCTCAGGTTTAACCGCTGGATAAGGATGATCTGGTGCTGAAAAACTGGCCCTTGGTCTAGGCTTCATCTGTGGACTTAATAAAATAAAATAAAATAAAATAAAATAAAATAAAATAAAATAAAATAAAATAAAATAAAATAAAATAAAATAAAATAAAATAAAATAAAATAAAATAAAATAAAATAAAAAAAAAATAAAAAAAAAAATAAAAAATAAAATAAAACAAAATAAAATAAAATAAAATAAAATAAAATAAAATAAAATAAAATAAGACAAAATGAAATAAATAATTACAAAAAATCTGCACACAATTTCTGGTAGCATTTAAAATTTTACTATACAAACAAAATCTCAGCCACTCAATTGTCAAAATGATGTTCCAAATATTTTGAACACTCAACTTCTTTCGAAATTTAAAAATAAAAAAAGAAAAAAACATAAAAATATGAGAAATCGAATAAACACTTCAAAAACAAAAACAAAGAAAAGCCTTCTGCAAAAGAAAAAGAGTTCCAAGCAAATTAAATTAATTTGCGGGCCAAGTTCATACAGCTGTCATTTGAATTCATTTGGGTAAGGATAATTATTTTGCAGTAACTTAAGCCACTTGTAGAAAAGAAAAACATATTCATTTTTGAAGTGAAGATTCATTCTTTTAAGAAAGAGAGTTGTTGCCTTAGAATTTTTAACAAGTAGCTTTGAGTTTAAAAACCAAAAAGGGTTATCTTTAATTTTTAATTAAAGTATCCGGTGCAAAAACCAGATAACTCCATATTTTTGAAAGTTAAGAAAATGACAAAAATTTGTCTTTTGAAATCATAATTGGAAGTATTTAAAAAGAATTTATTTTTTTCCTATAAATATTTATATTACTTTTAAAAAAGTTAACTTTTTACTAAATAATTAAATATATTCATCTAAGGAACCGTATTTCTTCAAAAGGGAGAGTCATCTAGTGTTTGACGTGGATGCTTAAATTTTTTATTAAATTCAGAAAATCCATAATTTTCAAAATAACAATCTGTTCAAAAATAAAATCAAGATTAAAAATGTAAACAGTTTCTATAGAGATTCAGTACTAAGAGACCAAGGTTATCTATCACAATCGATTTATAAACCTACGTAGGTAAAATGGAAAGAAATCCCAAAAGGGTTCACACTCTTGAGATTTTTCAAATTAAAATTTACAGTAATTGAAAAATAGGTATTTTATAAATTATAAGACTTCTTTGAATATAAATCCATCCATTTCCTAGCATCCATATTCCATTCTTTAAGTACCATTTATTTCATTTCTTTATTGCTGCCCAAAATAATTTCAATAAGAAGTTCAAGAAAAAATAAAAATAAAAACCCCTTCTTGTAATAAAAGGAGGCCAAGAAAGAAGTGGCGATGAAATTATTGCTTTTTCCAAAATAATAATAATTTGTTTGTTGCCATCATCGTCATCCTTCCGTAAAACTGGCATCTGCCATTCAAGACTGTTGTTGGTAAAAAAAAACAACAAATATTCCACTGTCAATTTTTTTCTTTTTCACCACTTCCAAGGCATAAGTATCCTGTACAAATACAAAATACATCCTTCCGTTCGTCTCGTGCTTTATGTACATTTTACAACCTCTCGTTTTTCAAAAAAGAAAAATAAATATAAAACGTTCAACAAATTAGCTAAAATTACCAAATAACACGAATGAAACAATGTGCAATGCAGTAAAATTCATTTTCAACAAAAAGATATCGTCGTTAAAATAAAAAATAAAGAAAAAAAAAAATAAAATGAAAAACGAATTTTCTTATTCGTCCTTATTCTTGCATTCCTCGCGCCTTAACTTGGCTTGGCTTTCTTTTGAAGCAAAATATGGGCGATGATAATGATGATCAGGATTCACGAGACGATGCATTTGAATATTCACCATTTCTACAACCACCACCACCAACACTATCCTACAATTCAAGGATTTAACAACAACAAAACAAAAAACTCAAATAAAACATTAAAAAAAAGCTGTGCCATCGTGAATTAAGGATAAAAATCCCTTTAAATAAGTAAAAAATGAGTAAAAAGAAAAAAAGGATGAAAAAAAATATAAATTCACTGAAGATAGTTTTTACAAAAATATATCTTGTTTTTCATATTTTTTTTGTTTTTATTAAATTAATTTTTTTGAGGTTGTTGCGGAAGAGTGGAAAAAATTGTGAAAGCGGTATATACTTGTGCAGGAGAATAATCATATTTTTTTTTGCATTTCTGTGGAAGAAATTTACATACCTAAGGTCCGATTGTACATGGTAATTTCTGACATAACTGCTGTTGTTGGTGCAAGGATTTCTGAAACGAAACAGAATTCAAGATAATTCTTTTTTATTTTTAGAAAAAAACGAAGAAAAGTTCAAGAAATATAAAAATATTTTTCTTTTTTTTTTGAATCGTACAAAGAAAGCAAATTGAAATTATAATAGAATATATTTTTCGCATATTTGAATTTATATTTATTTATGTTTTTTTTTTGTTTTCTCTGTGTTGAAAATGTTTTACTTGAGTTTTTTTTGTGTTCGTCTTGGAAATATACCTGTTTGCTTATTTGTTTTTTTTTTTTGGGAAAAATAAAATAACAAACAAAATCTATTTCAATAAATTTTGTACTAGGGGAAATTTACTCGAGGCAGTTTGAAGAGTGTGGAAGTTTTTAAATTCGTTTGTGTGACAAAAGAAAGGATATATTATCCTTTGGTAGAATGGTTTTGGTAGAAGGGGATTGGAATTTCATTAAAATAATACAATTGTAATTCAAAGAGTTGCGATATTCATGTTTTGTCAAAGGAAAATTAAATATGTTGTTTTTTCGAATGAACGGTGTCGCTGAATTATTTGGTTTTAGTTTTGTTTATTTTTTTTTAAAGAAGAAGAAAGATACACTCCTCGTCAACTGAATACGCACAAACATTTTGTAATATACTTTGTCCATTTTTTCCAAACAGTGATGGTTATTATGCCATCTGTTGATGCTAACTATTCCCTTAAGATGTTAAGCAGATAATTCCGAAAGAATTATCCAAAAACAACCGTGAGTTTTTCTTCAACCACTTGCAAAGTGTTTTATATGCAAAGTAGGAGTTTTTTTTCTAGTCAACTGAATAGGTACCACGCCATTTTCTTCGTTGTTTATAAGTTTTTTGGAGTGCTTGACAGTTTAAATTAACGATTTTAGTGTTTTCAGTAAAATTTAATTCTTGATTTCAAATTTTAAGAAAAATAGGTAGATCTACGTGTCTTAACAGTGTTGAAAAAGCTAAAATCGATTTACTTAGAGACCAAGGCCTAACTGGACGTGCAATAGCTGATAAAGTTGGCCGAAGTTTTGATGTAGTTTATTCTTACTTGAAAAATAAAGATGCATATGGCAAAAACATGAAGGGAGGTAAGAAAACAGCAACAACAGCAGCTGAGAGACGAAGAATTTTAAGATATGCATCAAATTCTTCTGATTCTGTGGCAAAAATAAAACAAAAAGTCGGCGTAAACGCAAGTTGCTCAACAGTATTAAGAGTAATCAACAACTCAAGCCATCTTAAACGAATGAAACTTAAGAAAAAAACACCACTTGACGAGAGACGGAAAATGTTGCGATTAGATTTTTCAAGACTTCACATGAGTTGGAAAAAAGAATGGTATCACGTGGTTTTTTCAGATGAAAAAAAGTTTAATTTCGATGGCCCTGATGGGTTCAACTTCTATTTTCACGACTTAAGAAAAGAAAAAAGATTTTTAAAGCGCCATCATAGTCGTGAAGGAGGTGTCATGATATGGGGAGCAGTCAGTTATTATAGAACAGTTGAGCTCGAGGTTGTAACATCAAGAATGACAGCAGCTGGGTATAAAGTAATTTTGGAAAGAAATTTTTCTAAATTTTCTAACATCTTTGGACCCATAAACTGGACCTACCAACATGATAATGCGCCTATTCACTCAGCGCGCATAATAAAAACATGGATAGAGGAGCAACAAGTGCAGTTGCTTCAATGGCCGCCGTACTCACCTGATCTAAACATCATAGAAAATGTCTGGGGATGGTTAGTACGCAAAGTTTATGAGGGTGGTCGTCAGTTCGAAGACAAAGAAACCTTAATTTCTGCAATCAAATTAGCGTGGAGCGAAATTTCGTTAAATTACATTAAAAAGCTATACGATTCCATGCCAGATCGAATTTACGAAGTAATTAAAAATAAAGGTGGAAGTACCCACTACTAAACTTAAACAAAAACTTGTTTCATTCCATTCCAATACCAATTTTAATTTTTGTACCTATTCAGTTGACTCAAAAAAAAACTTCTACTTTGTATAAGTTACACTTTGGAAGTGGTTGAAGGAAAAACTCACGGTTGTTTTTGGATAAAACTTTGAAATACTGTTATTTATATGTAACGAACATTTTTACCATCAACAGATGGCATAATAACCATCACTGTTTGGAAAAAATGGATAAAATATATTCAAAAATGTTTGTGCGTATTCAGTTGACGAGGAGTGTATGAGTAGTTCCGGGTTGATAACATATTTGCACGTTAAAAATAGGCATATATAAATGTAGGATGTTCTAACTTATGTGCAGGTAAAGAGCCATGTTTTATGTCGCAAAGTGTTATCGATATATCTCCCAATCATTAAGAGAAACTTGTAATTATATTATTACAAACTAAAAGCTGGTAAATTCCCTGATCAAGTTTTCAAAACTTTTAAGAATTATATTGTGGGTTGGGGCCAAAATTCTGGCAGACAAAATTCTTTTCGAAAAATTCTGCTTGTCAAAAATCTGGCTTCAAAATACTTCTTTTCAAAATTCTACTTGTCAAAATTGTGAAAAAACAGTAAAGGCAGAGTTTAATTGTTAAATATTTTGTTTCACAGATTTTTGAAGAATAAAAATGGTGAATTTTGAAAAACACAATGTTTTTGAAAAGAAACAGAATTTTGAAAGCCACAATTAGGAAACCAGAATTTCGACTCGTTCGCTCCCTGATACTGTGTAATAAAGAAAAGTTTAAAAATAGATCCAACAAATTTTAGTTTCTGGTATATTGAAAATTATTTCCATAGTAGGTACCTTACTACTTACTTTACTACTTTTGTATTAACTCGTGGCATTATGGTTAGTGCGTAGGAATGTCATGCCAAAGGTCTGGGTTCGATTCCCAGCCGCTGCTACCTAAAAACAGAAATGTTTTTTCCGAGGTACTGCCTCTTGCGAAGAACTGACAAATCCTCCAATAGTATTCCTGTCATAAATAAGTGCTTCTCATCTAGCCATTCGGACTCGGCAAAAAATTATTGGTCCCCTCCATTCCTGCCAAAAATACGCACACAGGAATGGATGAGAGTTGTAAGTCACTAGGCCTTGGTTCTCCACGAGCTGTTGTGCCACCAAATTTATTTATTTAGGTACTTTACTTTTAATTTTCGATATACACATGCATTCATTTTCATAACTTATCTGTCCCACAAAAGAAAGAAAGGAAGAAAGGGGTCAGAGTCCTGAAAACCGAAATGCCGAAAACTTAAAATCCAATATCCTGAAAACCCAGAATCTCGAAAACCTGAAATCACGAAAATCCACAATCCCGAAAAGCCAGAATCCCAAAATCACAGAATCCCAAAAATCCAGAATCCCGTAACCCATTCATTCAAAATTTGCGCCAATTTTTTTTTTCAAACTTATTATATTTTTAATAATTTACTCGTTTTTTTCAAATATAATTTCGGGATTTTGGCCTTTCTGGATTTTCAGGATTCTGCGTTTTCGGCATTCTGGGCTTTTGGGATTCTGGGTTTTCAGGATTCTGTATTTTCGGGATTCTGGGTTTTCGAGGTTGTGTTTTTGGGATTCTGGATTTTCGAGATGTTGGGTGTTCGCGATTTAGAATTTCGGGATTGTGTCCGTCTTCCAAGATGTAGTTAAAATTCAATTTTTACGACTAAAATCGTTTATAAAATGCACGACTAAATTCAATTGAATGCTCCAATTTTGCAACAATTTTCGAAGTTCTGGGGCGAAAAAAAATAATTAAATTTCTCATACTTGACCATGTTCTTCCAATTCAAAATCGAGTTTTCTCCAAAACTTCAAACTTTTTCGACTTAAAAGCATTTTACTAATCAAAAAGATTTTAGTCGAAAAAGTTTGAATATTTTTAAGAAAACTTAATTTTGAGTTAACAAAATGGTCAAGTAAGGGAACTTTAATCATTCTGTTTTCGAAAATTATTTCAAAATTGCATTTAATTGCATTTAGGCGAGTTTTTAATTAGTTGAAAAATAAAAAAATTTCTTTGTGTTTCGTAAAGAGCGATCCACTAGCTTCGAACAAAAAAACTACATACGCCAACCTTCACTTTGAAAATTAGCGTTGAAAATATCAGTGCAATCTTCTAATGGACGAAGGCACACGGTGAGAAATTTGTTGGATGCAGTATTTTGCTTGAATTACATTTTTTTTACTGCAGAAATTTTTTCTAGGGATTTTCTACAAAAATCGTCGGTAACCATGCAAATTGGATGTCAATCTAGTGACCAACAACGTGTGGGGTACAGTAAAAGACAATTCCGAAGATCACAATAGAAAAACAACGAAATATTCCCACTTCTGAGCATGTGTAGAAGTACTATTATTTTTTTGTCTTATCAGTCATATGATTGTTTTTTTAAATTTGAAGTGATATTTTAATTTACTTTTTTCCTCATATTATATTTCAGTAACAAAAAGTCCAAAAAAGTTCAAAAACAGTTTGGTTTCGGGCAGCTTGGAGTTGGGCAGATACCGGTCAAATAGCGGAAAAGAGTTATTCAAAATTGAACCTTGCCAAAAAGCACATACGGCATATTTGCGGGTACCATTTAAATCACTCATTAGAATACCAAATCGACCATTCGTTATATCTGCATTTGTTGTACAAGACCACCAATAATAATTTTTTTTTTTAATCGAGACATTGTACCCAACCTCATCATATCATTCCCTTATCCATGGTCTGGTCAAAATACCAACTTTCATAATATCGGTTCTTACAGTTTTTAATATTGATCAATGTCGGCACTTTGTTAATCAACATTTTGAAAATCGGAGAGTAATTTAACAAAAATTTTGGTTTGATTTACTTCCCCACTTTTCAATCATAATGGCCTTACGCTTTGTAATCAGATAAAAAAAATGAAAAATGAAGAGTTATGGCTTTTTTTTAAATTAAAAATAAAGTAATCTGAAATAAATATCAATACTTAATTTTAAGCTTAAAATAACTTACCATCAAGCTTTATAACGCCATCAGTTTCTCCAAGTGAATTCTTCGCAACACATCGATACGAACCAAAATCATTAGCCCCAACATTCCGAATTTTCAGCTTCATATATTTGCTATAACCATGTATCGAAGAAGTTGTTTCATATTTGTCTCCAGCTCTTGAAGTATCTGAAAGTTTTATTTTTGTACAAGAATAAAAGCGGAAAGAAAAAAAAAAAAATTAAAATTTATTTCAGACATATTCATAAAACTGCAAATAATGCTGTTTGTCATAAACCCTAATACCTTTTATAGATGACAATTAAAATAGTTTTCAAAGACCCATACGCTTTACTTTTCAACAACACACACACACATCCACATGGGGTTGACATCGTATAGTCGAATAGTCATCGTCACCGCATCCACGCTAATTCCCCCCTTAGCAGTCATAAAAATGCCTAAGCTGCTCTGCAAATGACAGGAGTATTTAATTGTCAAAACAACTAAATCTATATTTTTGGCAATTAACAAAAGGCATAAATGCATAGGTTTATACCTATATAACAGGAGAGGTTGTGTGTGCGAGTACATTTTACTCCCAGTACCCGACACTGACTCCACAATAACACGCAAAACTAAAGAATCTCCCAACCATCCCATCTTACATTTATCAGCACATGGTGTAAAAACTAAAACACAAAACAAAAATGATATAAACAATTTTCATAAATTTTCCCATTTTATTGACCAAACAGAAAAAAATGTCCTTGTTTCCTTCTCTGCTCCCTTTCAAAAAACCAACCCAACACTATAGCATTGGGAGGGAGGGAGGCTTTCATATGGGGACACTTCTGCAAGAGCTTACCTTCTGGGTTTTGTGTCATATTTTTTCGTTTTTATTTTTTCGTTGTTTTGTGAATGCTGAATAGCTGAATGCTATGGTCCCGTATAAAGGCACGCATGTTAGAGATAATTTTTTTTTTTTATTTTTTTAATGTCTATCCTAACGTGTACCGTGCAATACCCGTCACGGAATGTCAAATCACATTACACATGTCATAGAGAACACACTCGCTGTGACATTTGTAAGTCCTGGAAGAATCTTGTGTGAACTGTTACCCATGTACGGATGGAGTATACAGTCCAGGTTACTTGATTAGGTACATTATGATGAAAAAATATTTTTAATTTGTATGGAGTTTAACATTTATACTTCAATCATTTCATAAAATCGTTTAGATCAAAAGTGTGATGTTGAAAGAAGTAAGATTCTTCTGCAAAATTCAGTAAAATCATTTATATTTCACTAGAAACTGATTGAAGGAAATATCTACCTAATAATTTTAAAATAAGTCTAAGCAAATGATCCAGAGTGTACATAAATGTTAATTTTTTTTGTATTTTGTGTGTTATCTGTCTGTTTGACTTGGCTTTTGTTGATGTCCTTGAATCATATTTCATAGAAGGTATGGAAGATATTTTTTTTTGTTACTCAGTGAGGGGGTGCCATATGTGTGTGTACCTATATGATGTTGATGAAAATTCATATATTTTTAATGACAGTTAGTGACATGACATTCGTCGTATATTTTTAGTCTATCAAAAAAGAGAATAAGCATATTTGTGTGTTTTGTTTTTTTGTTATTAAATATTTTTTTTTTTTATTATTTTATTCGTACAAATCGTAACATGAGGGCACATTGCAGGTTGTTTTGATGGGAAAAAAATTTGAGTTTTACATAAGGTGGAGTTTTGCATAACTATTGTTTTTGTGTCTTCTTTTTTTTTACGAGCTAATTTAAATGGAATTATATTTTTTTTAAGTAAAGTATCTACAAGCAGTCACGTTTGTGTTTTCTTTATTTTTTTTTGTTGTCGTGGCTTAAATTTTTAGTTTTAGGTTTTTGTATTTTGCACAAACGAACAAAATGAAACATGACTAATTTTCACTGTGTGGTGATATATGATTTGTGATGTGTCACAAGTTGGTTTGAAATTCAAGACAAACTTAGATAAGACAAGAAGGATTTATTAAAAAGAGTTAACAAATTTTATTTCTTTAATTTGTTTCTATTCGTTTCTTACCCTGGCTACATACGTGACTGACAAATCGACATATTTTTGACCATTTAACTCTCAATTTTCTACGTTTTTCTAATAAACGTTTAAACGACAGCAATATTATTGCAATAAATGTTTAAAAGGACATTTCCCTTTGATAGTATTTTCTCTCACAAACTCTTGATAGTGACTCTCAGATAGCTCTTCATCCCTCGTGTAAGATTATTTCATGACTGTGTCAACTTAGGAGTTTTACTCTTGAGAGCACCTTGAGAGTAGCTCTTAGTATTTTTACTCTCAAATGGATACGCGCAAGCAAATACTGCGATTTTGGAGTTTCTGACTTTATTGGTAGGATATACTGAAGTTGTGGGAGGGGTCATTTACCTTGGTTAGTCCCTGCTAAAAGGGTATAGTGACAAATTGCCTTTAGATATAAACATTTTCAAACCCCGCAAACCAAAATTAAAATGTCAAAGTATCGTTTTTTTTTTGAGAAATCTTAAAAAAACTGAATTTCGCAAATTTCCAATCCTGCTTTTCATAATCTCGCAATTACAAAGTCTCACTTGAAGATTTTAATTTGAGAAACTATGTACACTCAATCTAAACATTTCTTACGATATACACACCCAGTGGCGTAACTACAGGGGAGCAAATGGGGCATTTGCCCCCCAAAAAACACAATAAAAAACTTAAATAATCTCTGAAAACTGCATGATAGCCTTAGCCATGATCAGTCGATTAATAGATGTCAATCAGATCATCGATTATCTTGCTGAGAAGAAAAATTACCATAGGTATTGTATTTTTACTATGCAAATAGTGGTGTAGTTTTTTGTTAACTGGCTTTATGTTTTTAGTAGTGCTAAATCCGAATCAGAGCATCAAAGGCTATCAGAAAAGTGTTTTTTGGTTCACGATAGAGACAAAAATTCAAATTTTGTCAGGCAGTGTAGCTCTCTCTGAACTTTGGTTCTAAAAAGCTTCAATTTCCATTTCTTACAACATTTAACCAGTACACTCTTTGACTCAGTCAAAGATGTTTCACGACTGTAATAAAGAGCCAATAGGCGTTTCCAAAGTAATGAGCATTTTTGTAAATTACAAAGCAAATTTTTCGACTTGTCAAGAATTAACAAGTTATAAGATATTGGCCCTTTGAGAAGCAAAGGTAAAGAATAATTTAGAGGTTTAGAGTGGATTTTCGGCAACAATAATAATTGTCAACTTTCAATTAGCGCGCTTGAGACAAAATGGGTTGTCGGAGAAAGCAACGTTAAACGGAGATTTATTGGAAATTGTGGCAAAAATTTTCCAAAAAAATTAACTTTGTCCCTTTGACAGTTTCAAAACTTAAAGCCTAGTATGCAGATCGAGCAAAGACAAATTTTATCTCTACATTTTTTTCTCAGGACAGGTTCTGAAGGTGTAGAGATAAGAACTAAAGTCAAATGATAACTAGCTACTAGAAATTAAAAAAAATTAAATAAATAAAAAAGAAATTAGATTTTGTCAAAGTGTTTGAAGAGCAAGAAAAATTGATTGCCAGGGCTTGATTTAGAACAATACTCGTATAATGAAACTGGATGAAAATACCACTAAAAACCAAAATTTTCAGTTTTTTACTTCTCTGAAAAAAAAACGGGTTTGGGACAATTTAGTAACACTTTTTATCAAAATAAACTTTTTCCTTTAAAATATAGTCTGTCCCTCATCTGTCAAGTCATCAGTTGTCAAAATATGTTGAAGGATGGCTACGATGTCTATGGATTAGAAAACTTCTAAGAATTCAAAAATGTTTGAAGTTTTTACTTCTGGGGAAAAAAGTGATTTTTGGACAATTGGTTGACATTTGGCTCAAAATTAACTTTTTCGACCAAAATAACTCAGTTTGCTGATTCATATTCAGTCCAACCCAGTTTGGAAATCAGTTTAAGTTAAAAAAAAAATATTTTCCTTTTCTGTATGTGGTCCTGTTGTACCCTTTGCCATTAGCTACACCACTGACTGATTTAAAAATATTCACATTCTTATATCATCATTTTATTTACACATTTTATGTTTTATTTACGTCATGCGTTTTCACAACGTCTTAATAATGGAATAAATGAAACAGGGAGATGACTTTAGTTTATAAAAAGCGAACAATATATAAAACGTCACAGTTTGTCCGGAAAAATAATGTTTCGAGCGTTCTTTTTCCGCGCAAAATTAAGTGGAGACTTTCTTTTATCTTTTCACGTACAGCTGTTACAACTGTCAAATTTTGCACTGGAGCTGCGTACAGCTTGAAAAAAAGGGATATAATTTGTCTTGGGAAACATTTTATATGGGAGTTAAATTTTGTCTCGATCTGCGTACTAGGCTTAAGGATTTTTAAACTGCAAGAGTTCCTTTAATTGTCTTAGATAATTTTTAAATATTTTGTTGATTTTTGTCATTTGTTGTAAAATAAATTCAATCTAATTATTGATTGAAATCAAATGACGTTTTTTTCAAGATGGCAGCCTTCCTCTTCTTAGCTTTTTTTTTGTTTTTCCAATTTGAGGTGCTTAGAAAACAAAATCATTTACCTACTATGTTGATGGACAACTAAAGATCAAATCTAAATTGAAATTTCAAAAGCAAAACAAAAAAAAAACATAAGAAGACTGAGTTGAGTTCAATCCTCGAAATTATATAACTCATTTTATATGTGTGGTCCAAAATTAAATTTTTCTTAGACATGCCACATTACATTTAAAAACTGATGATTTTCGACAAATTAAAAAAAAAAACTGAAATTGATCACTTTTCACGACCTTACAATTTTAGCCCCCACACCGATTTTGGGTACTTTTTAGGATATGCTCGCAAAGCAAAACTCTCTACCAAAAACCAACTTTTTCCCTTTTTTTTCGTAATTTCAACAATTTTTTGTCTAATTTTTCTGAAGTAAATGATAGTGGTTTAAGCCTTAATCTTAAGAACCCTTAAAAATATTGTAAACTCAAATAGAAAACTTCAAAACATGTTGTTGGTAGGTACATAATATTGTATATTAACCTTATTTCTCTTGATACTGATAATGCTTTTTATTCGCTTTAAATGGGAAATCAGGAAATATTATTTTCTATTTCTTCTTCTTCAATCTAAGCAACAAAATGCAATCCATATTATTCTTAATTCTTATTGTTGTTTTCGTTTTTTTATTAAACCACCAATCTGTAAAAATAATTGTCCATAAAACAAGAAAAAGCTACATTATTCATATTTAAATAATGAATAAGGCGACATAAAACCTTAAAAAAAAGTTATACTTATACATATTACTTAGACTCACCCTGTTCTTAGAAAAATATCCCTGCCACCCGTTTTTTAAATTTTCATTCGAAATAATGTATTTTAATTTCTTTTGTTTTTAACCAAAATATGTGTACGAAATTATCCTTGATCCCAAGGAATACAAAATTCTAAAACAGATCGATGTACCTACATCTATAAACATTTTACTCAGACTCACCCAGTTATTCGTTTAATCTTAAATGTGTTTCAAAACAAAGAATACAATGAAAATCACCTGCCATAGAAAAAAAAATCCGCCAACCACCAATACATTTCAGAAAATTCATCCCATTCCATTAATTTCATTTTGTTGTCAACTAAAAATTAGAAAATAAAATTCCCTGGCCACCATTTTATTTCTCTCATTAGGCGTTTTCCTTTGGAGGTCGCGAAGTACTTGCAAGTACTTTGCCAGCTTTTTTCAATGGAACACATCAAACTGCTTTCCCATGTAAGATGTATCTACTCGCCATGAAAGCATGTGCAGTTGATAGTACTAGATTAGGGTTTTCATCTACTCACAAGTACTTTGCCACCTTCAAAGGAAAACGGCTATTGTCAACAGCATTACAGCAAGCCTGCAACGCAGTCGTAGGTTACAGTCATCGCAAGAAAGCATTTCTCTCAAAGAACAAACCTTCATTAAGCTCTCACAGCTCACAACACAGACCACACAGTGACAGTACTCCTCCTTTCAGCCCACAACACACACAAGCCACGATCATTTCAGACGAGTCTCGACTTGAATGCTCTGTGCTTTGACTCAGAGAAGTAAGAAGATTAGCTGAATTTCAAAGAGTCTGAATCAAAAGTCGAGTGAGTCGATCCAAATTAATTTGTGAAATCAACAAGTGCGTTTCAGTTTTGCTCCGCGATTTAAAAGTAAATAAAATTAAAATTAAATGTGAAGTGATGTGAAAATACTAAATATATTAAGTAATTATTGTTTATCCAGCGTTAATCTGTGTTTTTCTCAAAGGTTAAATCCGATTTAAGCGATTGAAAGGTAATTAAATTAAAAAATAAAATAAAATGTTCATTTGGTGTTTGTGTCATGGCGTCGTTGTTTTTAATTGGCGGTAAGGCAGTGCGCTAAGGGAATTATTGTGGTTTTGGAATAGGATTATCTTTAGTGAAAATAAAATTGTTGATTCTTTATCAGGAAATTTTACGAAATTACTTTTTCCTTAAGAAGATAAATACATTTTTTTAACGAAATTTCGAAGTTTCAGAACTACAATCAGAATCCAGTCGTCCAAAAATAATTTGTGAAAGTGCGTTTCAGTTTATTTAGTTGGTTCCGCGATTTTAAAGTAAAAAATATAAAAATTAAATGTGAAGTGATTGTGAAATATAAAATATCTTAAATAATAATTCTTTATTAAGTGTTCTTCTGTGATTTTATTTGAAATAAATTCAATTTGCTTGCTTGAAAAATAATTATTTAAATCCAAAAAAATATTTTAAAATTTATTTTGTCTGTCACGGTGACCGGCGGACGTCGCGTCGTGTCGCGTCGGTTCGCGTCGCGTCCCGTCGTTGTTGCTTTTTTTTTGACGTAGTATGCTGGTAGATTAAATTAAATTGGTTCTGAAATAAGATTGTTTGTTTGATTGATTGTTGTCAAACAAAAAGTGGTTTTCGGATCGGGAAATTTTATTTAACGAGTTAGGTACTAAAAAATTAAGGATATGAAAATTATATAATAAATTCATCTAAAAAACCTTCAAGATAATTTTTTGTGTAGATAAATTGGTGATAATTAATTCATGTTAGTTTTTTTTTTTTCATTTGCTGGTAGACTGAAGGTTTTATTTTTTTAATTAGTAATGTGTAGCCAGTAACTTTTTTCTATTTGAAAAAAATCCGTTAACAATTTCGTTTTAAAAAAAAAGTGAAAATCATGAAATTCTTTTCTCATTTTTAAGCTATTTATGCTATCGATTTTGAAACTTCAAATCCGATTGAGCTTAAACAATTTATGCCATATTACCGAAAAAAAAGTTTCTATAAAAATTGAACAAAATTGGTTCAGCAGTTTGCCAATATGCTAAAGTGTCCTTGTTTTGTTGTTCATGTTCCAATTTCATAAACCACGAATAGATTTTCCAAGAGTTCTTTTTAAATTTGAAAGTTTAAACTTGAAGGATGGTTTTAGGGGTTAAAAGTTTTGAAAATTAAGGATAAACTTTTGTTAAAGCTTGTTTCAAATTGCAAAGGAAGATGTTTTCAAGTAACATTGTAAGATTAGTTAAAAGTTTCGCAGTAAGAAATCATAAAGATTCATTCGGAGTTTCGCTGTTGCTTAATGTTTTGAAGGGGTAAAGGTTTTTTTTTTTTTTAATTCATGTAGAGTTTGGTAAAACTTCCTTCAGAATTACAAACCAATAAGTTTTTTTGGCCCAGTTTCAAGACTCGTTCAGAGTTTCAGTAAGAATATCATAAGGACTGCTTTAGAGTTTTCCATTAGGAGGAATGTTTATTCTGTTATATCGTCAGTTTAAAGGTAAAACTCACTAAGTGTAGATACAAATGTTAAAAAAAATGAGAATGAAATGCATTTTAATCTTAAAGGTCTCAATTTGCATAGTTTTTATAAAGACATTCAAAGGTATGCCCGGGAACTTTGTTTAAAAATTTGCCGAACGTGGCTTTTCAGCTTCAAAAAGCATGTTTCAGTCTAATTTTCTTCAAAAGTGTAATTTGTTAGTTAGTGTGTTTTACTTTGAACCGACGATATAGAAGAATTGTAGGAAATTTTTTGGAGAGTTTCGTAAAAACTCGTTCACAGTAACACTTCGCTTCAACTGTCGTTCTTGATTGTTAGTATAGTTTACGAGTCTGAGTTTAATGACAGAAAATCTGCAATTGTAGCCAGGAAATGAGCTTGCCGTCAACTCCGAGAAACTAAAGTTGCTTGCCACCGCCCACTAGGCAACTTCCGAGCAACTTTTTGAAATTTGACGTTTTATGTTTTTTGTTGACTTTTGCCACTATTTTGTTTTGTGTCTGATCGCCAATTTGACGTTAGTAAAATATAAATGCAATGTAAAATTAATTGAAATGCAAGACTTGTAAATTTAAGATATACTGAAAATTATAATAGCTGTGTTTTTTTGCAACTCAAAATAATACTGCCTAAAAAAACGACAGCAAAACAAAACAATTTGCATGTCACATACATCAACAACTATCTCCATATAGAGTTAGCTATGTCCAGATAATTAAGTGGATTTAACTTTTGTCCCGATTAAAACGGCATTTCCAGACTACCATTGTCGTTAAATTACTCATAATTTATAATGAAATGTCAAAATGTTTGTTAGTAGGATAGTTGAATATAAAAGGGCAGACCAAGACAAATTTGGAAATGTCTCGATGTCGTTTTATTCCCCAAAGTCCATATGGACATGCAAAAAAACGCAGCTAATATTTTGTTGTTGAACACGGCCATCTTTGACCGCCGGCAACTAAAGTTGTCCAGTGGGCGTGGGCAAGCAACTACTTACAGTTACTGTCAAAAAGTTTCCGCGAGCAACTTCGAGCAACTTAAAGTTGCCAACAACTTAGTTGCCTAGTGAAAGGTCTTGCATATAACCCAATGTAATTAAAAACTTAAAGTTACTTAGTGAGTGCCAGGCCTAAGCATCATCAAATGACATAACGGGTCATTTTTTAAGAGGTTTAGAACTTTAAAAAAAAAAACACAAAAAATTCGAAAAAATGAATGAAATATTTATTTGAATCGATAGTTTGAACCTTGCAATTTAATGTTTAAAGATAATTTCATGCAAATGTTGACCGCGGCTGCGTCTCAGGTAGCCCATCCGCTGAGTCCAATTTTGGCATACTCTTTCACACATATCGGCCGGTATCTCACGAATGAATGCATGGATGTTGGCTTCCAGTCAATCGAAGCGGGCTTGTCCCTATAGACATTAGCTCTGACATACCCCCACAAAAAATAATCTAATGGTGTCAAATCGCACGATCTAGGCGGCCAATTGACCGGCCCGAAACGTAAAATTAACTGTTCACCAAACTCGCCTCGCAATTGCGCCATTGTTTCGCGTGCTGTGTGACAGTAACGCTGCGATTCGCATCATCTTTGAAGAAATATGGCCTAATAATGCCGCCGGCCCATAAACCGCACCAAACAGTGGCTTTTTCGGGATGCATTGGTAGCTGTTGCAATGCTTCTGGCTGATCTTCACTCCATATGCGGCAATTATGCTTATTTACGTACCCATTCAACCAAAAATGAGCCTCATCGCTGAACACAATTTTTCGATAAAAAAGCGGATCCTCGGCCAGCTTTCCAAGAGCCCATTCACCAAAAATTCGGCGTTGTGGTAGGTCGGCTGGCTTTAGTTCTTGCACCAGCTGTATCTTAAAAGGCTTTACGCCCAAATCCTTCCGCAAAATTTTCCACGTAGTGCTGTAACAAAGGCCTAACTGCTGGGAACGGCGCCGAATCGACATTTCGCGGTCTTCTGTCACACTAGCTGATACGGCCGCAATATTTTCTTCACTACGCACAGTACGTAAACGTGTTGGTGGTTTAATGTCCAACAAAGTAAATTTGGTGCGAAATTTGGTCACAATCTTCCGAATAGACTGCTCAGAAGGTCGAGAATGCCGACCATAAAATGGAAGCAGCGCGCGATGAACATTTCGAACCGAGCACGAATTTTGATAGTAAAATTCAATAATTTGCAAGCGTTGTTCATTTGTAAGACGATCCATGGTTAAATTGCAAACCAAACTGAAGCTGTTTGACAGTGACACATGGTACTAAACACACGTCAGCTGTCAAAACCAGTGTTGCCAAAACCAAACCAGCTAAAAAATCACCCGTTATTATTGCACAATGTTTGAAAAAAAATAGAAAAAAATTTGTGTCTATTCAGTTGATGAGAAAAGTATATAAGAAAATTTTGCTGTCATCTAGTACTTTGTAGGTAAAAAAAGAACTTGTTTAAAATTCGTGGAGACTTTCGTTAAAATTCGATAAGAAATCCATTGATATACTTTCATAGTTCAACAAATGAATATGTTTGGGCAGAATCGTTCAGAGTGACTCAGAAGGAATATAAAAAAAACTCAGTTAAAGTCTTGTGATTTTCTTGTATTTAGAATTTAGGAGAAATTCTATGAAGTTCGTGGAGAGTTTCATAAAAAATCGTTCAGAATCACAAACAAATAAGTTTTCTGGTGAAATGGTAAGACTCCTTCATAATCTCGCAGTGAGAATATTGTTAGGCCTCATTAAGAGTTTCTCGGTTGTATGTTATTTTGGAGAGATAAAAGAGAGTTTTAATAAAACCCTGGAGGGAGATTTGTTTAAATATTTTCAAATAGTACCCCTGTTGTTTTATATTTCACTTGGACTCAGCCTTTATACTTTTTTGTCAGTCATTGTTTTAGTGAATTTTTCTGTCAACACACTAAAACAAGTGAACTCTTTTGTTTTTGAATTTTGCATTAAAAACATTTTCATGACATCATGGGGATGAAAATAAAAAGCCTCGAGAGAATTTTGATATTGTGCAGCAAATAAAATATTTGATTATATGTTTGGGTATATCTAATGAGCAAAACTATAAATCTCCTAGTCTCTAGGGGGTATATTGGTCTACATATATGTTGTGAAAATATTTATGCACGCCGCAGGAATGTTGTCTTTCCATTAATTTAAACCTCGTTTTGTGTATTCCATTAAAAATATATACAAATACCTATAGGTCCTTGATAGCGTATAGTTTTGCTATACAATTTTAATAGGGTGACCTTCTATGCGTTGTTTGAAAAATGGTGTTTTTTAAAAGTTTTAAGAATTCGAAATTAAATTAAAAAGAAAATGTGTATGTATGCCTCATGCAAATCAAATTAATAATCTTCACTGAAATAGTCTGCTGCATTTTTCACCTGTACAAATTGCATCGTTTTACGAGCATTTCTAGAAATAGACATCAATTTTAATTTGATCTGCGCAGAAAGCTTTCCAGACGGCACAAATAGCAGTGCGAAGTTACATCCTAGCGTCCACTAAATGGTACTTGGCTGAAATCCAGATACTCTGTGATGTTGGCCAAAGCGCCCGCCGTGGACGATGTAAATGTTGTTGTTGAAGGCTTTTCAGGCTGGTGAAGTGTGGGAAATTTTACTAAGCGTCCACAGGAATCCAGCCAGAACAGCTGTTTTCTCTTTAAATACGTCCCGAGCAATTGACTTAAATACAAAAAAACAGAACTGCCAACATATTTTTATATATATATATATTTATAAATTTAAATTGTTTTCCATGTATAATTTAGTTTTCAATTTTTAAGCATGAAAAGGGTTACCATCCCAGGAAATTTAATAATTTAGTTTCTTTTTAAAAATTAAATAATGTCTTACCATTGAACTTTGGAACTATAAAACTTGTTTGACTGCCTTCAAAAATAAACTACCAACAGTCAAATTTTTCTATTCAAAAGAATAAAATGACAATTTCAATTTCTGCAACCATATTTTGTTTTCATTTTGACAAGTCACCTTGCCACCCTGTCAGCTTTTTCATACAACAAATACTGAGGTAATTATTTCATAATAGACGGGTTCACATGCATTTCGATGGCCGCACTGGCTACCAATATTGCAATCAAATAAATAATACTTGCTGCCAATTATTAAATTGCAGCTATGAGCTGCATTCCCCAGCTATACATAACTATGTTCGTATGTGTGGCCGCAATGTTTCAAGAGGTTAATCATTTCACTGTAAAATGTAGGTTCAACAACCAATACATGGTGTGGACGCCTTTCCATGTTCATTACAAAATAGGTGCATTTAATGTAATTAATATTGCTTTGCAAAATTTAATGGGAAAAGTTCAAAATTTAAACTAAACTTACAATATTTGATTTCTGCCAATATACAATATGAATGGAGGAAGGAGACAAAGAAGGTTGACTTGCTGCTTTACAAGGATTCAAATAATGAAAGAGCTTAACAGAAATCAAATAATGGTTTCATTGTGCCTTACCCACTTTAATATTTGCCATTCGGTATAATTTTCGAATACACACGCACACGAAACTACAATACACACAAATTTAGTTCTGACTAAAGCCACAGGATTAGTTTAACATTTTGTCAGAGAGACTAATTCAATTTGGGACTTGCTGACCGACCAGTTGCAATCATGAATGTTGAACGTTATTAATACGTGATTATTAGCATGCCATTTATATTGTTAAAGGAAAATGCTGGAATTAGTAGAAATTCAACCAGTATAAATGCATTTTGAATATTGGCATACAATAGAGCTATGGCATTTGCATATCTATATAAATGTACTTAGAATTGCAACAGTGCTATTAAGACTTCAAAAGAGTTCAGATTTTGTGATCAAATATCTATAATGCTAAATTTGAACCATACTCGTATATAATATAATTTTAATTAACATCCTGTTTTGTGTTCCTCGAATAATCGATTTAAATTCTTTAAAAAAAAATGTACCAATTAAACGCATTTAATTCGTGGTATTCAGAGCTATATGGTGGAGAATTTACATTATTCTTAATAAGAATTAAGTATTAAGTTCTTTGTATTGGCGTTCTATGAAACCCTTATGGCATTGTAAACTGTGATAAATATAAAAATTGGAATAATACAAAGAATATGGATTTCTAACACTTGATAATTACTTTCAAAAATAAAGAGAATAACCAACGCCAACGGGTGAAAACAATTTTAGTGTATTCGAGATATCCCAGCTGCAGACCGAACTCCAAGAACTATGAAGTATCACTGATTTTCTTCCAGTCCTTACGTAAGATTACAAACGTGAAATAATCTCAAAAAAATATGAATAAACTAGCAGTTTCACAAAGAGCTATGGAAAGATTTGTTTGAAAACAAATTTAGGACACGTGTCCTAAGATATATTAAATTACACAGAATAGCACCATTTTGTTTTTAATCGAAAATGGCGGTGCTAGATGTATTTCTGTCTGTAAAAGTTGCAAATATGCGAATTTTTTGTGTATCTCCTTGACAAAATGAAATCAATAAAAACTGGGCACAAAAACGGCTAATGTTGCATTTCTAAGAAATTTCAAAGTTTCAAAAAATTTAATCCGTTAAATTGGCAAATTTTTGCTTTTTAAAAATGTTTACAGCATAAGTTAAGCACAAAACTTTTTTTATTTTAAAAATCGAAAATGATAGTGCCTGCTTTACTCTTTGCAAAATTGTTTTTTGGCTGCATTAGGCAGCACAAACTGAGCGCAAATTTTCACAACTTTTATTGTTACAAAATTGCAAAATTCCATCCGTGAAATTTCCAAATTTGTGATTTTTTTTTTAAAGTTAAGTTAAAAGTTAAGCACAATACTTTTTTTAAATTGAAAATAGTGCTAACTTCGCACTACAGTGGTTCGTAGAGTTCATATTTGACGTTGAAGTTGCAACTATGTGAACTTTGGCACTGACCGCAAAATGAGAAGCAACGAAATGACAAAATTTCATTCATAATATTTTAAAATTTCCAAAAAAATTTTTTCAGCACAATACAGCAAAAATTTCTTATTTTGAAAAAGGCGAAGCCAAGTTAATGTATTGAAAAATTAAATTTCAACATAACGCGATTGTTTTTAATTTTTGGCACCAAGCAGCACAAACTGAGCATAGATTTCATGCTTAAGAAATTTCAAAGTTACATTTCTTTTGTAAAAATTGTAAATTTGCACTTTTTTTAAAATTTAATTTTTTTAATTTTTAATTTAATTTAAATTTAAAACGCAAAGAAGCACAGCACAGCACAATTTTAATTTTTTAAAACGGAGATGGTGGTGTTAACTTCACCATTAGCGTTTCACGAGGTACATTTTTGGCTGTAAGAGTTATGCAATTCTGAGCACAAAACAGGACAAATTTCATTTTTAAGGAATAATGTCAAAATTTTAGAAAAAAATTTTTCGGAAAATTTGCAAATTTGTGAATTTTTATTTAATATTTACGGCACAAAGCAGCACAAATTGGAACAATATAGCACAAATTGGGCACAATGTAGCACAAATTGAGCACAATATAGCACAAATTGGACACAATACAGCGTTTCATTTTTGAACTTCGCAAATGCGGATGCTTAATTTTCACTCAGAAATAGATACCCTTCAAAAACAATACTCTTGATTTTTTTTTAAATACGGTGCCTAGTAGCACAAGTTGGGCACATTACAGTTTATAGCACGATCTTTGTTTTACGAAAATCGAAAAAGGCTCAGTAAACTTTACTCACCATTCAAACAGAATAAAAAAAACAAATTAAAAAAAAAAAAAAAAATCGAAAATTTCATCCAATTATTCAAGTTGACGCTTTCAAGTCTAAAATTCATAAAAAAAAATGTTGGTGAGCCACAGGGCTATGTTTTGTCTCCGATTCTTTTCCTTTCTAAATAAATGATCTCTTCTTTGAACTTTATTCTCCGTTTCATTGTTTTACTTTTGATTTCACTCACAATTTTCATATAAATTCCCAGATTCACAATAATGTTCTTTGGTTATGAAGTTAAAACACCATGAGCTCATTGAATTCCGATTTTAACACATAACATGAGGTTTCAACAACCACTCAGAGTTAAGTGCTTCAAAAATTAGCTTAATAGTGTAGATTTTCAATGTGTTTTTGATTTTAATAAATTAAAGATGTTATTCTCAAAAGCACAAATCTGTCTTCAGTCGGTTAAGAAATTTTTATTTTTAACGGAGCGGTGGAAAATCCCACTAACCAAAATCTTGGATTAAGAAATATCGCAGTTTTTAAAAAGCCTTGATGTAGGATATCTCGCATATTAATAATCATGAATTTGAATAATCCCTTTTTAAACAATCTCGCATTTACATTTCGCACCAAAAAATATCGATCTCGAATTAAAAATTTAGCATACCAAAATGTTGCGAATGAAAACTACGCATATACCAATCTCGCAAATCTTAATTTCGCAATTTCAAATCCTACAGTAATATCGCTATAAGTTTTGCACTGAAAAATAAAGATCCTGCGAATCATAAAAAGAACTCGCAAACAAAAAACAATTTCTATAGCTTTTATTATTTTTCAAAACGTATTTTTAACAATTGCAAAAAATTTACCTGATATCACAATTGGATATAAAACTTATATATTTTCTTTCTTTGTTTTAACAAATAACAACTATGAATAACAATATCTCGCATGAGATTTGAATATGGAAGATTTTTAATTAGTAACACATATTTTTTGCAATACCTACAATTACATTTTGCGAGATTTCAATTTGCGTTTTGAGTTTTTAGTTTTCGGGATTTCGTTAATGCGAGATTGTCAAAAGATGGATTTTTTGATTGCGAGATTGAAAAAAACAAGATTTTTCGATTGCGAGATTATAACAAGCTAGATTTTGTAATGGTGAGATTTTGTAATGCGAGATTTGGATTTGCAACATTTCATAACAAATCTCTTATTCCCATCTTAAGCAGATATGAAAGCCAACAAAAACTTGAATTGAATATCATGATGTATTAAAACATAGACAAGTTTTTGCCAAGTTTAGCCAAGAGGAATTTTAGTGAAGGAAAACTGGTGAGGCCCTTTCGAGTAAGAACTTATTGACTAAATATCCCTTTTCTATAACAAAACATAGCAGTTTATTCCCATTATAATATGAAATGAAAAGTAAAAGCATATACCTATGTGGTTATTCATTTTCAACATGACATACTAACTCTATTGGAAATTGACAAGTAGCTAGCGTATACTACAACGTATATTTGTATTGCTACTTGGGGCAAATGATTACATTATTGCCTGCCTGGAATAATGACAAGTTATTGTCAAGTTTAGTCATGGCCCTGAAAAGGCTTTGGTAGGGACAATCTAGACAAGGAAAACTTGTCAAATACTAGCGAGGCCCCTATATTATTTTTCCAGGCTGGTAGACTGTAGCTTTCACCCCATAAATTACCCCTGTGCCTGTGTCTATTCTCACCTGAAAAAAATAATTTTTGATACCAGTCCAACACTTAGCTAGTGAGTTATTTCCAAATTCATTTGTGAAAAGTTGAAAGTAAAAAAAACTATGTACATAATGTACACCTACTTTAATTTTTCTTACTATTCTATGGATAGTAAATAATAAAAAATAAAAAATAATAAAAATAAATAAAAATAATTAAATATTTTTGTTTTCTTTTTTGTTATACATGGCGTATTAAAAGACTCACCCAACAAGCTTTTTCTAGCGAGGGTCTCATTAGTATTTGAAAAGTTTTCCTCGTCTAGATTGCCCCTACTTCCTACAGAAGCCTTTTCAGGGCCTTGAACAAATTTGACAAAAAATTGCCATGTTTCCAGGAGGGTTTTTATTGCCACAGTTTAAAAATATTTCATTTTTAAATAAAACGAAAATTATTTAATTTTAAAGAAAATCCTCAAGTTTCAAAAGTGCTACAAAAAAACAGAAGCTGTAAAATGTAATATTTTTAAACGACAAAAGCTTCAGTTTAAATAATAAAATCTTTATAAAACCAACGTCAAATTCACATGAACTCATCCGATTTTCATGACTAGAGCTCATGTAATATCCTCGGCTTTATTTTTGTCAGATAAAGTCCAGAAGGCATGCACACATATAATCTGCGCTTAAGACCACCACCCAAGCTCACTTCAAGCAATAATTCAATTATGATATCGCTTTGCTCTACTCGTCTCTGGACAACGAAATTCCCAAGAAAAACATCCTAAAATTTTATCCGACTGATATCATATGAATGTGTAATCCTATTAGAAAAGGTATATGCCCGAAGGATTTAAGTGCAAAATTTACTGCAGTTTCACAGAGAAAATATATTTCACAAAAAAAAGCTTGATTCTGTGTCTTCGTTTCCTCTTTCAAAGGATTAAAACCCATAGTAACCAGAAAACCCATCCACCTAGAACCCTTCAACACAAACAAAAAAGAAGAAAAACTCACAAAAAAAATCTCAAACACACTTACCCGAAATGATCATGTCCCCACGCTCTGTGGTCCAATAATTTATTGACGCCGGATAAGCTTCCGTATGGCATTCCAATGTAACATCCTGTCCCACATACGCTCCTTCCAATTGATTTGGAATCGACAACATTGGCGGGACTGTGTGTTGGTGTGTATGTGTAAGTCAATTTTATCGTAAGGTTTGTGTGTATGCCAATTTTATCGTAAGGTATCGTCGTATCCATATCCGCATCCGTATCCGGTGTCGCAATGAAATTGTATTTTACAAACAGAAACATTCAGCGTTTTACAAAATGACTTCAGTTACACTATTTTGTTTGGTCAGTGGAGACATTCAGTGGAGTGGAGAGTGTTTTGTGTGTAGGCCGTGTACCAAATATAAAGTGCACATAAATGCTCGATGTGCATCCTGTGTGCTGTTTGTGTGTGTGTGTGTTTTCACTGGCAAGTATTGAGCGTGAAAGGGATGTGTGTTTTTGTTTGGAATATTAATGATGCGTGTTTTGAAAATAAGGAAAATTTCACCAGCACTATAAACTTAATAAATTTTAACTGATTATTCTTGAGAATTCAAATTACTTTAATTAACTTGCAGTGTAAAACCAACTCATCAAAGACTTTCCTCTCGGGTCCCAGGAGCTTCAATTTGAACCCACATTATCAATATTCTACGTAATGAGGAAAAATAAAAATTCTTACAGCAAAAGATTAGGTAAATAGCCGTCATTCAAAAATGCTTTACAAGAACACGTGTAAAAATTGTGTAAAATTTTTACATTTTGGGATAGAAAAATCTCAGGAACCAACAAACGCATGAGTATTTTTTTTTACATTTAAAAATATGATGTCAAGACCCATCTTTTGACTTATCATTTGACAAACTTTTGAGATAATTTTGATTTTTTTTACATTTTTGTAAAAAAAACATCTCGACAAAAAACTTCATAGAAAATTTTTGTTTTCAGTTCAGAGAACGATTTGGAAAGGCCTTACTTTTGACATAACATTTGATACCTTTTTGAGGTAGTTTCACAAACTAAATGGTATTTTTACATTTTGAGCGAGAAAAATCTTTAAAACTAGACCGGGTGGGAAAATATATTTTCCATACCCGAAAAAAGTGATGAAAAATACTTTATTGAAATATTTTGATGAATCATTCGATATCTTTCTGAAGCAGCTAAAAAATCATTTCACTCATTTTTTTTACATCTTTAAAAAGAAAAAAGAGACGTAAAAGATTTTTCTATTCAAATCTTAATAAAAGATAAAAATATCCTTCTTTAACTTTTTTAATTTTAATTTTAATTTTATTTACATTTTGGTGTAAAAAATCTCGGCAACTTGGCTGCTTGTAAATAATGATTTATGCACAGACCTGAAAAAATAATGAAAACACCATTCTTTTGACATGTTTTGAGATACATTTGACAGCTTTCTGAAGCACTTTGAAAAAATATCTTTTTTTGTACAATTTTGGATTTTTTTACATTTTAGGAAAGATAAATCTCGACAACCAAGCTATGTTAAAAGTTTTTGTTTTCAGATTTGTGTAAAAATTGGAATGATCCTTCTTTCGAGATATTATTTAACACCTTTCGTTGGTTTTGAAAAAAAATTGTCAATTATACGAACAAAAATATATTAATTTCACAACATTCGTACTGGTGAAATTCCCCTTTTTTTGAAAATTAGAATCCAACAATTACAATTTGTAACATGAATAAAATTATAGATAGGATACTTACACTGAACTCTTAGATGAACGCGTTTACTAATCGATGGTGGCACCCCATTCGACGCGACACATAAATAAGCCGCCATATGTAACCGACTGACCTTAGTGATGTGCAAAATCTCACCATCCACAACATTGACTAAACGACGACGATGACGACGACATCATTGTTAGAACCAAAACCGAAAATTAAGTAAAAAAAAGAAAGCAAAGATTAACTGATAGTCCTTCAGTATAGGATTTTGTGTGGTGAGTGTGGTGTATCCTGTCGCTGTGTCTAGTCAATAGGAAGACTTACCATTCTCTCCACCAATTGACATCTCTTCGCCATCTTCTCGTCTCCACATCACATACGGCTCTGGGTATCCACGAGCTTTACACATCAATGTCACGTTGGTGCCTTCTCGCACCACCATATCGTTGCTTGTCATCCCCTCGACAATCAGGGGTGGCACTGTAAGGATATCAAGAGATAATGTTGTTTGTTTGTTTGTTTTTGTTTATCCATTTATGAGGACCCAGAAGGAAACATGGAAGGAGTGTAGGAGTATAGGAGGATTGAAACAGCTTTATCCTGTCTCTCGAAATATAGACACACTTAGGCTCACTCACCCACAACTTGAAGATATCCCTTCCGGGATCGCATCGGATCCGTGTTCACTTGACACATGTACCAGCCCCGGTCGTTCTCTTCGACCTCCTTGATATGCAAATACCAGGATCTATGATCGTTGTATGTCAGACTAATTCTGTTGTTTTGTGTTATCACATTGTGATGTATTGAAAGGATTGTTTGTGTATCCACACGCACCCAAGCGACCTGTTTTTTTTTTGTTAAATAAAAGAGAAATAAAATACAAAAGTTATAAGAAGTATGGTTGAGTTTATTTTAAACTTGAAGGTTGCCTAAATGGGAGGGCTTATAAGGGTGGTTCAAGTAGGTGGGAAGCTTATTAAAAATTCAAAATATGAATGTTTTGAGCGACGACGATGTTTTCGTTTGAGGTTTTAGGTTTATATGGTTGGGTAATGCTAATGTTGTTATTATAAATGAATTTAAGTCACAAGGGAACGTGTCGGTGTTAACAGTTCTTAGAAAAGTTGTTAAACTTCATTAAATATTCAACAAGTGACTTTTGAAAAAAAAAAAACGAATAGGTAGAAGAAAACAATTTGAATGTCAATCTTAAATTTTGAAGACTTTCTGGAGGAGTTTTTTTTGTGTGAAATACTCAAGGACAAAAATTAAAGTAGGTTTTTTTTTCAATTAAGGTGTTTTTTGATATTCAAGCTAATTTTGAATCTTTATTGGTTGAGGGAAAATATTATAGGAAAAATAATATTTTTCCGCTATGATGAGATAAATGGACGGAAATAAACATTTGTTTCCATTTTTGATGTACTATTTTAATTTTTTTGTTTGAATACTATTAGGAATAGAAATATTCCAACTATTTGACTATTTAAAAAATAAACTATTTTTTTTAATTGAGGGAAATTTTAACAAACAACCTTAGTTTAATTTTATTTTATGTATATTAAGTGACGAATATTGCTTGAATAGCATTTCAGGACTTAAAAGAAATTAAATGAATTCTTTAGTTAAATCCTTCAATGAAGTCATGGGCATGAAACTGTTCCCTTGAGGCAACTTCCAATAAAGATTATTTCAAAGAAGCTTAATAGAGTAAGAAGCTTCTTTATTCACTTATTATTTTATTTACTGATTACATATGTTTTAAAATTCAATTTGAAAAATCGTTTCCAAGATGCTTAACAGAGCTTTCTGCTCTACTAATCATTCAAAAAAGCTTTATAGAGTTAGATGCTTCTTTATCGACTTTTAAATTTATTTACTGATCACATTTTTTAAAAAAATCAACTTTTAAACTTGTTTTGAAGATGCTCAACAGAGCCTTCTGCTATTAGTTCATTCGAAGAAGCTTTATAGAGTTAGAAGCTTCTTTATCAACATATGAATTTATTTTGATGACATATGTTAAACAAATCAATTTGTAACCTTGTTTTGAAGATGTTTAACAGAGCTTTCTGCTTGTTTAAAACCCATAAATTTATTTACTGACAATGTTTTTCAATTTTAAAACTTGATTTTGCTCTATAAAGCTTCTGAAAATATTTCTATGGAAATTGTTCGCACACAACTACCTTGAGCGTTACTTTAATCATTTAATGGGAAGATATTTGTTGTATTTTGTTGATTTATGCATTATTTTAATATGGATTTTTTGTTTTTTTTGTTAAATAGAAATCAGGACAGAAATGTTTTTTGATTTTTTAATATTTGTAAACATTTTTAAACCGCCGTTTGTTTGCTAAAAAATTTGAATATAATACAAAATAGCTAAAGGAGTATAAAATCTATTATATCATTTATTTCATACACCTTACAGACATTTAAGCTAGGAACGCACTTGCAATTTTCTATCACGTGATCATTTAGTCCAAAATTAAAACACATGAGATTAAATGAGAATGAACGCACTTGATACCAAGAATGTATACTCGGTCGCGATCAAATTTTTTAGTCCAAGGGACCAGAAATTGCAAGTGCGGTTCTAGCCTAAGAATTGTTGGAACTCCATAAAGCTTCCTATAAATATATAATGGAAGATCAAACTACTCAAGGAAGCTAAGAGTTTCTATTAAGCTTCCAAATTTTTTTTTAGTTTACAAATATGGCTAAGTGAATAAAGTGTTCCCTAAGTTCTTAATATAAGGCTAGGAAAACACTTGCGATTTTTTGACGCACGATTATTTAATTTAGTGTCAAAAAATAGAACCTATGAGTTTAAATTTCAACCAAGGCAACTGACACCATAAAATCCTACTAAACTGCGATCACTTTTTTTGTTGTTGTGACAGAAAATCGCATGTGCGTTCTTAGCCTTTTTTCGATATTGATTTATATTTGACATTATTAAAATACTCTCAGACAATGTTGTCACAAACCATTTCGCAAAAATTAACCACATCAAGGTGATTTTTTTTTTGTGACTGTAAGATACTTAAATTTTCTAATTTTTACGAAGGCTTTATTTACCAGGACATAAAAGAGCAATTACGTTCAAAGCTTTTTTTTATTAATTGAACATATTTGTTCAAGGAATAATAATGCTTAAAATTAAAAATGCTACTAAATTTACTTTTGCGTTTCAAAGAATGGTCTCTTTCGAATATGAAAAATTTTACAATTTTACGCTCCAAATTTTTTGTTCAAAACAAAAATTCCTATCAAAATGAATGACTTATAAAATTTAAAAGAAAAATAAAAAAATTTATTATAGCAGAGAATTAAGAAAAAAATCGGACCAACAAAATCGAAAAGTCAATAATTTTTAAATTTCTTACTAAATTTTATAAATATTTATAAAAATTCACTTTTGCTCAAAACAGGCAATGGCCATTCAAACTTCTCCATTTCGTATAATTTTTCGCAGTTTTTGCACGAAAACTTTTTTTGGTAATGCATGCATAAAAATTTTAGCATTTCTTGCACCACGAAGTCCGTCTGGTATTAATTAACCCAACTATTCCTTGTGTAGTTCTGACATCGTTTTAAAACAGCCAGAAAACAAAGTTGTGGGGCTTAACTCCTTTTTAAATATTCTTTATTCGTATCTAATGTCTTATTTGATCAAAATGTTGAGTAAGAATATTTTTACGAATTGGAAAGTAGTTCCAAAAAAGAGGCCCTAACTGCGAAAAATTATAACAAATGGTAAAGTTTGTCTTTTTTATCTCTGTCAGCTTTGAACATGCCAAATAAAAACTAAGCTTTTATTTTATTTTGTTTCATCTTGTCTTGAGTCTATATTTGTTCCAAAAAAAAGTTTTGCGTAACTTAATTAAAAAAATTTAAATTTTTGGATATTTTTTTTCCTGCTACAATTTTTTAAACCATCGATTTTTATAGAAAATTAAATTTTAAACATAAAGTTTTGAATATAAAATTGTCAAATTTGGCATTGTTTCAGAGTTACACCTAGTTGAAAAGTGGCCAGTGTTACCAATTTCTCAGAAATTCATTATTGAAATTAGTAGAATTTTTTGATTGAAAGCATGCTAATGCTGCAAACAAAGTTCAAAATTATTCAACTGATTTTTAATAGAACAATAAAATAAGAAATTTAAATGAAATGAAACAAATTTTTGAAAAGAAGCTGCAAAAGGGTTAAAGTTTTTAATGAAAGACTTCTTTATATCTTATTTCTAATGCAGCCATATTATCCTACCCTAATATAACTCAGAGTTGAAAAGTTGATAGCCTTATTAATAGTTCTGCATAAGGCAACAAAACTAAATTATTTTGCTTCACTCCTTACAAGAAGGTTAAGTCGAAGGTTATTTTTATACTTTTTTTTACTAACACGTTTCCATGAATATTATTAAAAAAAAAGTAAACAAAAAATATTTTTATGAAATTCCCACCATCTCGTTTAGCTAATCGAAAAATTCAATTCAGTTTCACCCCCCATATTTTCATATAGGTATATAGAACTGACGACACAACTCCTTGGGGAAACCAAAAATAGTTTCTGGAATAAAAATGTGTGTATGCTGTCGTTTATAGCGTGTGTGTAGAGATGCCGGTATCAATTTGCAATATTGGGCGTTTGGCTTTTTCCTTATTTTTTTTTCTATAAAAAGTATATGCCACAATACGTATGGTAGTGTCATGTCCCAATGCCAATTAGCTAATTTACACACAAAACTATCTATACATACAGATTTATGTAGGTAGGTATAAGGATGACGGAAAAGATGGTATTTCTTATTTCTGAAATTCAAAGGCAAACTTGTAATTCGAAGACGTAAAAATAATATGTTACATATGATTTAAAGGGAAAAATATTTGTTACAGGGTGCTTACAAAAAAAATATAAACGAGAAAAATATGTTAAATTTGTATCCAAATCTAGTTAAAAAAAATCTAGGGCCTGAACCATAAAATCATTAATTAATCTTATTTAAAAAAATTTTACTTTTTTTTCTTTTAAAATTCTACCCAATATTTGTTTTAAATATAAATAACACCCTGTTGAAGAAAAATAGAATTTACTGTTGATTTTTTTTATTCACTTGTTTTGATAATTTTATTTTTTCTAAGAAAAATTTATTTAAAAATCATTTTCTGATCTGAAATTTGGTAACACCCTGTTCCATAAGTTATTGCCAATACCAGAAGATAGTGAAAGAAAAAAAAAGTTATTTTTACGTGACCTAAATTTATTGGTAGAATCGAGAAAGTCATAGTACCTAAACTATATCTACTACACACAGGATCCTCTTTCAATATTTATAAAAAAAATATACTCGATGAATAAATGATTTCTGGAAGATGTCATCTCTACAAAAATAGTGTTGTAAGGTCCTGTTTTCTTTTTAGTTGTGCCTGTATAGAGCTCCAACGTAAGATATAATCAAAAAAGCGTGAAAAGTGGTTGTGGGTGATGAAAGAAATTGAAGGTTCTGTGTTGAAACTTTTCCAATCTACATGCAAGAAGTTTTTTTTTTCATTTCACAAAAGAGAAAACTTACTTTGTATCCTTTTAAATTTTCCACAACACAAGCGAGTAGTGCATCTCTTCCAATAGAAACGGTCACATTTGGTATTGGTTCAGCGAATCTTGGCATACTTATATCTTTAAAAAACACACAAATAGAAAAAGGAAGAAGCAAAAAAAAAATTGAGTATAATTTGATATTTTAAGGTGTACTTATTTGTATGTCATTGACAAATTGAAAAAAAGAAAGAAAAATTCTTTTTCTATTTTAATTACCTTCAGATGATGAAGATTGTGAATCAAGGACTTTTGTTTGCTTGCCTGTAAATATATATAAAAAATCACATGAGAAATTGTTTAGAGAAGAAAATAGAAAATAGAAATCATTAAAAAAAAGAAGAAAATCACAAAAATGAAGGACGTGAAAGGAGCAAAATTGTAATTATTTCAAAATGATAAAAATAGAATGAGATGTCTATGTTGTAATTAGAAAAGATAAACTTGGAACGAGTATCTTATTTTGAATTTTTTTATTTATGGAATGCACCTTTTTGAACCTTCCTATTAACTTTCATTTTTAAGGAGATAAAGAGTCACCAAAAATTCTTAGATCCTGCGAAACTGTTACAATTTTTGCTTGCTTGATCTCACAAGGACAATTTTTCAGTCTCTATATGCCGCAAAAAACAAATTTTCAAAATTGAGCAAACGGTATATTTGGCTAAATAAAAATTCATAGGAAATGTCCCATTCCTTCCCCAATTCTCTCCTTGTGTTTTTGTTTTGGTCCAATTTATAACCTACTCTAGATTTTTTCACATCGTAGTCAAATCAACTGCTTTATCCTTTTTCAACACCTTTGGGTTTTCAAACTGTCTGGAAATGTTTCAGCCGTTTCCAAAGCATTTTGAGCCCACTGATCGGTGATCAAAAAAGTGATGTCTAGCCAGGGGGTTACAGTTTTGTAAAATTACCAGTCACATTCGAATACCTTACTCAACCCAGTAACTTTCTACTTCTACTACAACTTCAATGTACTTGATGCTTGGTACTTGGTGCTTTGTACTTTGTACTTTGTACTCTGTACTTTGTACTTTGTACTTTGTACTTTGTACTTTGTACTTTGTACTTTGTACTTTGTACTTTGTACTTTGTACTTTGTACTTTGTACTTTGTACTTTGTACTTTGTACTTTGTACTTTGTACTTTGTACTTTGTACTTTGTACTTTGTACTTTGTGCTTTGTACTTTGTACTTTGTACTTTGTACTTTGTACTTTGTACTTTGTACTTTGTACTTTGTACTTTGTACTTTGTACTTTGTACTTTGTACTTTGTACTTTGTACTTTGTACTTTGTACTTTGTACTTTGTACTTTGTACTTTGTACTTTGTACTTTGTACTTTGTACTTTGTACTTTGTACTTTGTACTTTGTACTTTGTACTTTGTACTTTGTACTTTGTACTTTGTACTTTGTACTTTGTACTTTGTACTTTGTACTTTGTACTTTGTACTTTGTACTTTGTACTTTGTACTTTGTACTTTGTACTTTGTACTTTGTACTTTGTACTTTGTACTTTGTACTTTGTACTATGTACTTTGTACTTTGTACTTTGTATTTTGTACTTTGTACTTTGTACTTTGTGCTTTGTACTTTGTACTTTGTACTTTGTACTTTATACTTTGTACTTTATACTTTGTACTTTGTACTTGGTATTTGAAAAACACGAAGTACAAATACTTTTTTCAGTAATTTGTTAAAAGTACATGTGTTGGTCACTGTGTAAGTACTATAAAGTAAATCTTTCAAGACTTTTTTTGAATTATTTGTATCAGAGGCATTAAACGTGGTAAATATCTAATTAATAAAATTCAAACAGATTTCTGCAAAACATTATTTGACCCAACCGCAAGAAAAATTAAAAGATTGCTACAGTGTTATCCAAACATGCTCTTTACCACGCAAATGTTCCTCAGGGTAGTCTCCTAAACACCTCCTTTTGAATTTGCCAAACAAACTACTTGTATAAATAAATAAATAAATAAATAAATATATACATAAACAAATAAATAAATAAAAAAAATAAATAAATAAATAAAATGTTTTGATTCAAATTGGATTTCCTATCAAAATGGATGGTTTAAAAATTATTAAAAAAAATTCATTAAGAAAAAATGACAAAAAATAACCAAAAGAAATCGAAAAATCAAAATTTTCAAGTTTTCTTACCAGATTGCTCATAATTTGTTTCGGAGCGGAGATAAGCCACAGACATGGGTTGACAAAATAAAGTAAAGGCTCTTGGCCTTAAAATGATATATTCAAAAAGCCATTTTAGTTGAAAACTGATTGAGTACATGCTTGGCTAGGACTTTCAAGAACTTCACAACTTCTTTTAAGTACTTGATCAGTAATTTTAAGTACTTGATACGATCATTGGGCGATCACCAAAAAATATTTTGAATCAGGCTTTACTTTGCATGCTGGTAATCAATCTTTTCAAACCATTGAGGAAAAGATTATATTTTAGTGACAACAGTTAATCTTGCAGTTTCTGATTTTCTTATCGAAAAAACACTTACTTTTGAGAAAAGGCATAATTAAATTCTTTTACAAAAGTTGAAGCAAACATAACTGGATAAGCAAAAAACACTTGAAAGTACTGCCCAAGTTCTGTCGCACTAAGGTTCTTGTACCCAAATACTTGCAAAAACTACATATTTTGTACTTCCAATTTATCAAGTACCAGTACCAGAGTACTTAAGTACAAGTTCTGTTTAGTGTTCTGTTTGCTATGCTATTAAAACCTCAAAATTTGCTTGCACATAACCAATACGTGCCCTATGAGCAAGTTAACTTTTTTGCCACTCTTTACGAGTATGTGTACCTAATTATATTTAAGAATTAAGCCAACCAAGAAAAATATTAACTTTTCTATGTAGTACGTTTTTAAGTTTTTTTTTTTAAGGAAAATTTACGCTTCTTTTAATATTCGGTTGTTAAGGCCCTAAGACAAAAAGCCAGCATCTAAAATTGAGCTTAGTGTTTCATAAGCGATATCTCATAAAAATTTGGTAGAAGCCATCGAATTTATTTTTTATTTTAAATCGTATAATTTTTGTGTTAATCTTCAAGCAATACAAAATTTATGTTCTTCCCTCCTGCTGAAATGTTTGACTTAGATCCAAAGAATTTCATATGGATACTGTTTGTATAAGCCAAACCATAATGTCTTAAGTTGAAATTATTGTAATTCCCCAATACCTCTTCCTTCAAATACCATTTTTTAAATGCAGACTAATAATACCTTTTAAGTACCTATCTTATTTGTCATTAAAAAAGAAATCGTTAAATTAAATTTTTACGACCAACAAATGTCTATTTTTTTTTTCATTCACAATCTTTCATCCGATGAAAACCCCGTAATAAAAAATAGGCTCCTAAATCCACCCAATTTTGTGTCTTAATACATTTTAATTCTAATCAAAGCCAAAATGAGTAAATACACATCACAACATAGAAGACATCAAGACCCTCGAAGGGATTAGTTTCATTTAGAGAGGAACCCCTTAGCAAACAAGGGACCCTCGAGAGTGCTAAACATAAATTCACAAGCGCTTAAGTATTACTCTCCGTCTGACAGCCGCAATTACCGCCCTTAAGATGTAAACTTAATAATTTTATCGCTCTTATGCCTCCGCCCCTGCGGCTTATAGATCTCTCCGAAGGCGATTCATTATAAACGAACGCAAAACGACCACAAAATGTTAGTGAATTGCCTATCAAGTTGTTGTGGTTCTTTTTTTTTCTTTTCATTCCTCACCGTGGTCGTCCGTCGTCGTCGTCGTCGTCGTCATCGTCAGGCCTAAGGTCCTTTTTGTGTTTGGTCCTTCAATGGAGGGAGACACAGAGAGTCTGGGCCTCTCTTAGGAATTTATTAAATTGCCCATGGCATGAACAGGACATTCTATATAAATTCAAACAACACACAGATAGACCAAGCACACACGTGCCCCAGTGAGATACACATCCACCAGATCCACCCACATAGTAAATATCAAAACAAAGGACTTATAAATTTATGACACAAGTGAGTAAGACCCAAACAATTGTGAAATTATCCCCCAGAGGTAGAAAGCTATCAACGAGCAACGAACCTACCTATACATATACGAACCTACACACAGTCCGGTCCGTTCGTCCTTTTTTTGTTTTTTTTTTTTTTCTTCTTCCTTGACTTTTTTCTGTTGTCCTTTCAGTCTTTAAGGATTTGCCCCTGAAAATCTTCTCTTTTGTCACTCGTATTTATTTTTTGGAGTGTTTTTGTTCTTTGGAAGAACAAAAGCATCCCCGCAGCTTAAACGTGTTGTTTAGTTCTTTTAGGTCTTGAGAAGTGTTTATCCATAAAAACAACAACAAGAACAACGTCATGGACCATCTTACAACACTGGACGGACGAGTCAGATGTCCTTTGGTTCGTGCGAGCGTGTGGTAGCTCTTGTTTTCTTGTTAAGACGATGATATTGAGCATTATTGTGGTCGTTGTTGCGTAGATGATGGCAGCTGGAGGAGTATGATGATGTGATTATCTGGGGTGTTGAATGGCATTATGCGTGCAGTAATTGGACCATAAGGTGAACTAAATGTGTCAATTGACATTCAAGTTTCATGTCCTTAGTTCTTCCTTTTACACATAGCCTTATTTCTGAAACAATTTAATAGCAAGATTTGAATTTAAAGAAATTTGGGGATTTAAGCTTTTCTTATTTTTATAATCTTTTTTGAAATCGAAGAAACCGAGTGTGGTATGGTATGGACAAATATTATAAGTAGATTTGTTTAAGAAACTCATGGAATAAGGATAAATTCATAAGAAGGACTTGATAATATCTCTTACACAAATTATAAAGACAATTAGTAAAGCAGATAAGTGAACGCCTGATAGTTGTGATCCACATCAAAGCCAATTTCTAAAATTTGAGCCTAATATCTGCATACGCCAATCACAATGGAGCTGAAAGCCGTGTAAAATATGAGTTTTTTAACCTTCTGGAAAGAACTAACGAAGCTTGCTGGAATACGATGACGAAATAATTTTGCTCAGAGACCCCAATGCTCAAATTGGAAAGCAAGACATCCTTCAAAAACTCATAAAACAATGATAAGAGAAGTACTATCGGTTTCCACGTCAAAGAATTTACAAAACAACTTGGATCTCCCCAAATGGTCAATATGCCAATCAAACCGACCTTGTACTAATCGCCGGAAAACACGCTTCTAACATCGTATACTTGTGTACTTTTCGAGGGAGGAATTTTGACTCTGACCATCTTAATTGTGCCAGGGCTTAGAGGTCGACTTGAAGAAACTTTGAGCCGCCCCAAAGAAGAAATAAGCATATCTCGAGTTGCCAGAACCAATAGAGAGTGATTAATTCTACACTATGTATTCGCCTGCCACAGACGCCAACTGAAAACCAGTAGTCTCAATAGTCAGTAGTATCAACAATGGGGTAGGACAATAGGCTTCCAAAAAACCTCCGAAATAGAAGCATAGGTATGATAATGAATGCGTGCAGCTTAAGAAGGTGCGTAGACCTGCAAGAACAAGAAGAAGAAAAAAGAGGGCGTACGCAGCCTCTCAGCTCAAGAAGATCGAAGAATTTTGCGAACGAAGCAACCAACGAATGTTTTATAGAAAAGCCAAGCAATTGACTGCTGGTTTCAAAACTGGAACGTTGCCTCTTCGAAACAGTGAAAATAACTAAGTTACAGAAAACACACGGAGTGGTAGATTTATTCAGGCAGCATTTCCAGTAGCCGCTATTTAGACTGCCATCATAAAGAGCTATTTAAAAAGCAAAAAATGAAGCGACCCCCAGTCAATGGAGACCCAGTACCACCACCCAGTATTCTCGACGTTGATTTAGCTATAAAGGAGCTCATGAACAACAAAGACACCAAATCTGATGGTTCACCAGCGGAGATCTTCAAGCAACCAGGAGATGTGTTGAAAGGGTATCAATTTATCTACCAAGTTTGGGTGTAAGGAAGCATGTCCAATGACTGGTCTATCAGCTGATGCATTTGTCCCATCCACAAGAAAGGTAATCCTATGACCTTTAAGAACTATTGACGCATATTCCTGATTAACGTCACATAAAAGATCTTACGACGTACTATGTGAGGGAGCTAAGCATTTCTGCAAAATTTAATTAACAAGCAACAGTGTGGCTTATGAACAGGCAGATAGACCATGAAGCAAATCTGAACTCTCACGCAAGTCCTGGAAATTAACAATGAATTTCAAGTCGTGACTCACCATCTTTTTATCGACTTCAAAGCCGCATATGATAGCATTCATCATCAAGAGCTCTTTTTGGTGGTGTCTGAACTTTTTATCCCGGGAAAACTGTTAAAGTTGTGATGCGTTACGTTGAAAAAAACATAATCCCAAAAAGCCAAAATTTCAAAAACCCCAAAGCCATAAAACCCAAAATTCCGAATACCCGAAAATCCCAAAAACCTAAACTCTTCAAATTCGATTACCCAAAATCCAGAAATATTTTTACTGAAATCGAAAAATTGTAATATGAAAAAAAAAATTTGGACTTTGAATTGAAAATATTGGACATAATCTTCTTTACAGAAGATTACCATAACCTATTTTTAAAATTACCTACCTAGGCATTTTTTTATACTTGACTTGTTTTTTCATTTTATGTTTCGGGATTTAAACCTTTTGGGATATTGGGTTTGCAGAATTTTTGGTTTTCAGGATTTTTAGTTTCCTGAATTTTGGGCTTGCGTGATTTTGGGTTTTCGTATTCTCTGAAGTGTGGGCTTTCTTGATTTCGGGCTTTTGGGATTTTGGGTTTTCTCGATTTCGGATTTTGGGATTCTGTGTCCGAATTTGTCATAGAGCACTTCTTTGTGGGTAATTTTCTATGCAAAGAAAACTCGTCTTTTTTTTTTTGCTCCCCAAAACCTGGTAGAGGCCTTAGTATAATTCTGTGTCTTTCTAGGTTTCTCTTTATTTTGTATAGGTAGTTCTTGTCTCAGGTCTAACAACCTATTCTCTGAGATAAGTATCCAAAAAGGTAGAAGGTGCCAATACTCCTATAAATAAGTCTTGTTTTGAACATTTGAGGTCATTAAATATGTTCATCAGAGTAAATATGTAAAAAAAGAGAACAAAAACAGAACTATCGAATTTTGTTCTTGTTGTGTTGTAAATCAAAAATAAATAAATTCATCATTCATGAGTGATATTTGTATTTTTTTTTATTTCTGGATAAAATGAAGACCTTTTATCATTTTTATCAACATTCTTAACTTGATTTGAAATATTTAAATCTAATTCAAATCCTTCAAATATAAATAATTCCCTTATGCCAAACAATCCAACTTGAGATTAAAGGTTCAAGGACTTCCATTTAAATATATTTACAGATAATTCATATCCCAATTCCCAAAAGTGCTTTAACCCTTTAACTTGGTTAAATTTTATCCCCAAAGAAAAAATAAAGGATAAAGTTATACAAAATTAAATAAAAACATAAAAATATTCCAAAAATCCCAATCAAAAGCCAATGATAAGCAGAATAACCAGAGGTCCTTGACAACTTTTTTTTTGTTTTTAAATTCACTTCACGTAGATTTTTTAATGTTGCTAAATCATTGAAGATCTATAGGGAAGGTATATTGATTCTCCTGAGAAAATTCTATATGAACAAAAAAAAAAAAAAAAAGAGTTGCTACATAATATCCCTTTCCGGCTGAACATAGATAAATATTTAAAAATCACAACGTGTTGTTTAATATCCCCTTGTGGCTTTATAATCGGCTGAAGAAAAACTTCCTTGATTTTTTGTGGGTTTGCCTTCTTGTATAAGAAACAAAGAAAAAAAGATTTTCTCTGGGAAAAAGAACCTCTGATTTGTATATTCACATGATTTGAATGTAAATGCTTTGCTGGTATCCTAATCTGCATGTATAACCCTTTTTTTATTTATTTTTTTTATCCTGTTCTATTTCTTCGTTTGACTTCTTTTTTTTTTCTCAAGTAAAACTTCTTTCCGGCTCTTGTGAAATATCTCATTGGTACACCATATGAATTTTTCATATCCCCAAAAAAATAAACGAAATCTCAAAAATAAAAAAAAAAGATCGAAAGGATTCAAATCACTTCATTCGACAAGGATACCCATTAGATATTCAATAACTTTCATTTCGACACTTTTATTCATGGCATACCAGTGAGAGGGAGAGAGAGAGGTTGGAGTGTGAGACTACGAGTGTTTATGCAGGGATGGCTCAGTTGAAAGAGAAGAATAAATACATAAAGTTAAATAAATGAAAAAATAGAAAATTGAAAAATTGTTTTGCGCGCACAGTGTGTTGTGTTCGATTTAAAGAAAATTTAGTGCCACACTGAGAGAGGACCGAAAAAATGGGAAATTGCTTGGCGCAACCAGTTCTGGTTATAAATTTTGTGTACATTTTGTGTAGGAAAGGAGATATTGGAGATTCAACAAAAGTAGTTTATGGTATAAATTGAAACGCAGGTGCCCGTGCCGGCCGACTAGTTGAGATCTAAGATTGTTTGAAAAATTGAATTGAAATTTTTATTAAATGTATGCAGAAGTGTTAAAGTGATCGAATTTCTCGTATTTTAACTTGACTATGGGTAAAAAAAGTTTCGAGTTTTCAATCAAATCTGGAGCTTCAAAGATGGAGAAGTCGAAAAAGTGATTTTTCTCATGGCGTAAGTCTATTTAAGAGTTCTCCCTTTTGTGCGTTTATGCGTTTGTGCGTCTCTGCGTCCAGTTTTTCACCCATGGACAGCTTAAACTGTGGGATGTTTTTTTTTCAAATTAAGTATATTGAATCCTTGTGATTCCTAGAAGAGAAGTTCGATTTTTTGTTCATCTGGCCTTCCTTCCTCTACGGGCTTACTTTACTTCTATAGTCATCTAGACCAGTTCCTCTCAAATCCGTAATGGCTTCGTCTTTCAAGCGGAGGTTCGGTCTTCTATTTTGCATCGAAGCTGAGATTCGAAGATTTTTTTTTCATGTGAAGGGGAGGGGGGAGAAATCTTCTAGCTCGGGGCAAATCATTTACTCTCTCAGAAAAAAAAACAAGAAGTCAAAAGCCCAAGTAAAAAATATGTTAGTAGCGTGGTATTTTCCATATTCAGGGTGTATTAGTCCCCTTGCCCCCTCACCAAGACCCTATGCTTAAGATGCTAACACGCAGTATTGCGAGAAGGATGATTGGTGTTTTAGGCTCAATCCGAAGATAATTTTAAAATCGATAGCCAAACAGACAGAGATTACAATATTTTAATAATTTGTTTTCTGTTTTTAGTAATTTTTTTAAGAAAATTACCTCCAAACCATTCGTTCCTCTCCTATATCACACTTTATGCTCCTCACCCTGTAAATTTCATCTCAGTATTTTACCGCAAACTTTTGAAATTTTCCCCATTTTTATAACAGACATGTACCAATTCCTAAGCAATAATTCTTGTTGTATGAGGTCAAATTTTAAAAATTTGGTAAGCTGTAGCTTAAATAAAATTTATATAAAGTATAATTATGCAAGCTTGGAATATCTAAGTATTTTCTCAATGTTATGCGTCTGCTAAATTGGTCGATTTGCTCATAAAAACAATTGAGCTTAGAAATAAGCTTCCATTAAGCTTGTTTATGGAAGCAAAGGATTATATTCGCACATTAGATAATGGTGGACTAAAATCGCTTCATAAGGAGCTCAAACTGCTTTAACGAAGTTAACAAGATTTATATAATACCACAACACTTGAAAACAACACTTTTTACAAATTTAAAATTCTTTTTATGTCTTTAACTTGAATAAAATATGCCATTTTTTTATTAACAAATTATTTAATATGTACAAAATGTTGTTGTGGTCCTATGTAAATCTTGTTAGCTTCGTTAAAACGCTTTGAGATCCTCATAAAGAGCATTTGATCTTTAATTTTATTAACAAGCTTAATGGAAGCTTATGTCTATGCTTTTCTGTCTATATGAACAACATTTTACTTTAGGATCAAATTGAACAATTTTTGAAACGAATCTTAGAAGGTCCTATTAAAGTGTTAAATTCTGTAGACTCATAAAATTTAGAAAATACTTACAAAAGATATTCTAAACTTGCATAATTTAACTTAAGACAAATTTTATGCAAACTATAGCTTACCAAATACTTAAAATTTGACCTCATACAAGTGGAATTATTACTAATAAATTAGTGCATGTCTGTTATAAAAATTTAAAAGAAATCTGTCGCCTTTGATGACTTTAAAAAAAATATATTTTAAGCATATTCACACTTGAAATGAAAACTCAACCAAATTAACATAAACAAAAATAACTTTTTAACAGAATAAAATTCTAAAAAAAAAATTCTAAATAATTCCGCTCGCATTGCGTTAGCATTTTCATAAATTCTGCAAATCTGAAAATTTCCACAGCAAATTTGAATACAAAAATATTTTTCACATTAATTTTTTAAATATGCCCCAGTTAACAAAATTATGTTTTTAGTTCAACCTTAGTACACACTTTCAGAAAATGACTTAAAAATTACACATAAATCTTGTTGCAATCCAAACGGTGTTTTGTATAAAATGGATTTTTTTATTTTTATTTTTATTTTATTTTTCTGAGTAATGTTGATGGAAGAATTATGCTAACGATGTCTCCTATAACCAACCATCATCCCTCAGTTTATCTCCAGGATGCTGTTTCTTCATGGTTTCATGAATTTTTCCTCTGGTGTTTTCCACAAGACCTGCCCATCTTTCTGTCCGTCGTTGTCGTTTTTCAAAAAAAAAAACACCTGTTTGAAATATTCAGAATCCTTCTGTTTGCTATGCCGTGTAGTAGTTGAGATGAATACAAAAAAATTAATAAATACAAGAAAAAAATGAGAATATAATAAAAATAAAATTAATTTTCCAGTAAAATCATAATTTAGTTACTTTTCTCCTGCAGCGAGGGCAGAAGCAGTACCATCAGGACCGATGTAGTGCCTCCTATGTGGATCCTCAATCTACTCTTGTGTTTTTTTTCGCTTTTAATTTGGAAACTTTTTTGGTTATGGCTTTCCTGCTTTATCCTGCCCCATTGAACAGTGCACTGCCATGAAGATGTGCTGCGGTGTAGATTTTGTAGTAATCTATGTTGCAAAAATGTTACTCCTTACAAAAAAAAAAAAGAACTTCAACAAGGACGAACAGTGAAAAAAAAAAAATAAATAAAAAAACCAAGAATAGTTGGAAAAAAAAATCTGAAAAATGTTGACGCTCTGCAATGGGTTTGCATTTTTTTCGTCGTTTTCCTCTGCCCCACCTTCAAGCATCCTCTCTGGACCATAGGACGGGAGCATAAGGTGTTCAGCCAACTTCCAGAAGTCCTCAGTCAGTCAGTTTAAAGCTATATACTCGTTCTTCGGGAGATGTGACGTGAAGCAGGAAAGGATGCATTTGTCATCTTCTCTATATCATCTTTGGGTTCACTCTCCGTCATGTGCAACATTTTTCACAGCAGTTCATCATCATTTTGAGTCTTGTTGGTACATTTTTCTCTTCCCTTCTCTCTTTGCTTTGCTTGCTCATCCTTTAATATTGTAACGATACGAGGAAAGGTGAAACGACAGGTTTTTTTTCCTCTTACTCACCAGGACATGGTTTGTGAATAGTGCTTAGATGTCACGTTGCAAAATTATTAAACGAATGAAAAAAAAAAAAAATAAAACTACTTCTTCTCCTGATTGAAGTGCAACAGCATCAGTTGAGGCAAACTTGTATAAGGCACATGGATAAGATATGCCACCATTATTCAAAATTTATTCGCAAAACTACGAGTCAAGCAAACAGAATGGATAGTGTGTGTGTGTGTGTTTGTGTGTACATAAAAGGACGATAAGAAACCAGGATAATGATGAAAATTATTACGATGGTTATGGGAGTTGTCAGGATAATATATTAACCATTTACTGGTGGCAGTAATTGCTTTCCTTTGGGTGAGATATTAAGATGAATTTTTATTCAGACTGTGTGTGTTTTTGTTTCATGTATGAAGATTCATTGTACAGTAATTCAAATCACCGTTTTTTAATTGCGATATAAGAACTAAAGGCCAAATTTTGGATCATCAGTTTAAAATCGATTTTATGATTTTAATCAAAACTACATTATGATGATAAAAATGGGTCCCATAGTTCTGTTTGATTGGCTGTATTGTGCCCATACCTAAAGCTTTAGCCACAAAAGCATTTTTATCAAAATTTTGAACTTAAGAACAATAACTTTTCTTAATACAAAAAAACACTTAAGAATACTTAATAAATGAAATTGGTACTTCTGGGAACTTTCGAGGATTAAATTTTTTTCAATTCCATCCAAAAATAAAATATCCTGTCAAAATAAAAAAGTTGATATTGAAAAAAAAGAGCTCGAAGAAAATGGGTGATAAGGCAGTTTTAACAACGAAGGAATTTGTGAGTATAGAAATGGTTCACTTAGTAGATTCTTGAATAGTCTGACGGTGGATGCTTCCACCGAATACTCCTAATGGAAAGTAGCTGAGCGCCTAAAAAGAACACAGACACAAAACCAGCCAGTAAAATTTCAATATGGTAAATAGATCGGAAATCCGAAGCAAGAGGTTGATCTCTTCACTAAACATCTCGCGAATATTTTCAAGCCATTCCCGGCAAATACAGCTTCAGATCCTTCCCTGAAATCTTACGTTACAAACCGACTCTTTAAAGTTTGGAGTACGGCTTACCGAAATTACTCGGAACTAAAGAAAATTGTAGTAAGTGTACCACAGGGAAATGTCATAGGACCTACCCTTTTTCTTTTTTATAAATACAAGGGATATTCCAGTGGATATCAATGCTATCATGGCCACATTTGCTAATGATACTGCAATATTGGTGCCAGATATAACTGTTACGAAGGCTACACAAAAACAGTGATTGGACGCAAAAATAGGGTATCAACTTGAACGAAAAAAAAAATCGACACAGATAAACTTTAAAAACAAAAAAATAAACAATGTTCCAATTCTTAAACAGTACAGTAGTCAGTACCTTACTCCAATACTGCCAAATACCTTGGAATGACTTTGGATACAAAGTTAAAATGGATAGAGCACATATCAAAAAGAAAAAAGAAGAACTTAACTTGAAATACAGAAAAATTTACTGAACTGTCCAGATAAAACTAACGTTATATGTACAAGCAAGTATTGAAACCCTATTGAACCTATTGCATCCAACTATGGGGCTGGGCAAAGAAAACAAATGCTGAACCCTTCCAAAAATTCCAAAGCAAGCTCCTTCGTTAAATAATAAATGCCTCTTGGTATATAAGACATAGCGATCTATATTGTGACCTTCAAATAGAAATGGTTATAGAAGTGGTTAAAAAAGACACAATCAGCTACTTCAAAGTCATACTAACTCCAAAATGGACACCGTCTTAAATGTACGAGATTATGTTCGGAGATTAAGAAGAACCAAGCCTCATGAGCTGCTGGTTTAAAAGCTATGGGAAAGTGTTATAACTTTAAAATAAAATATTAAATAAGAAAGAAAAATCATTTGTCGATCTTTCATAGATTGGTTCTGCTTCACCGATGGTTTTAGTGCGGTACGAGACCCTTACTACTCGGTACCGGTTCTTAACGAGTGTCTTTAAAAAAAAAAAATCCAAGAGTCGGTACAAAATTCATTAAAATCTCGCAATTTGTTTCAACTTCCATTTCAATTACATATAATTAATGATTGAACTGTTTTTTTTAATTACACATAATAGTAATTGAAAAAGACATACATTTCCATTACTTGTGATTGTAATAGAAAAAATTTACTCCCAAATTACATGTGATTGAAAATAGTAATGGGTTTTTGGAAGTAATTGAAGGAAAGCAATGTATTGATTACATTTAGGTAATTGATAAGGTACTTTTATTGTAATGAATTGTATGTATTTATTATTAAAACATTATTATTATAATAATAAACATTAAAAAGTTGTTCCTACTGCTAAACTAGTACAAATAAACAAAACCGTAAAAACAAATTTGCCTATTTTATTATCATTAATTTAATTACTTTCAAAAGGAGATTAATTAAAAGACGACTGTAAACTAAAAACCTGATAAACGTGTGTAAAAATATGTAAATTAGCTTAAAACAACACATGTTCGGGGATTTTAAACTACAGGGAACTATTTTTGCAATTTCACGGAAAATGTAATTGAAAAAAAAAGTATTTGATTACATTTTGTGTAATGATTACTGACAAAAAGTAATCATTACATATTTTTTGATGATTACTTTTGTTTCCAAATACTTTATGTGATTGAATTAGAAGTAATTGATACTTTTCAAAAACATGTAGTAGTTTAATTTCTTCAGTTACATTAAGAGTATATTCGAAGAACTGTTCGGAGATTTCAATTACAAGTGATTGAAATTGAACTCTTTTGGTATCATTACTTCCCAACTCTGCCTAATGTATAGGTCATATCTTCTCTATAATATAAAAACTTATTTCTCAATTCTTATTCATATACCCAAAAGAAATATAATCTCAAATTATTTAACAAACTTGTAAAACTCCCCTTTCACTCACTTAAACAAACTTTTGTGAATATACAAAAATATAGAAAAAAAACTACGATTCGATTTCAGTTCACTTCACCACAGTCCACAGAAATACATTCGTATATTATTTGATAAGTCATTATTGCAAGGATTATTTTTCGATTCTATTCAATCATATAGCAGAAGTACAAATACAAATACAAATAATAATCTCTCAGAATGAGGATAGGAAATAAATTTGACTGCGTCGAGTGTTTTTTTCATTTATTATTGTTTACCTAAGATAAATAAAACCCGAAACGTTTGAAGGAAATATTCAATATTTTCATTTTATAATATTCAACAAAAAAAAAAAATGAAAAGAAAATCATGAAAAATCCAAACGTCCAAGAGGATAAAACATTGAACATAAAACTCATTCATACAGTGATGAGCAATAAAAATGTTTGCTATTTTTGAATGAGTTTTTTATTGGTGTTTGTCACAACACGGCAGTAAAATGCAACTCAAAGAATGTTTGAAGTGTTATTTAATGCACTGACCATATCATTAACTCTCCATTAAATTTAAGGTTGCCACAAAAAAGGGGAAATTTACATATTTTTTGAAACATTATTAATTTCAGTCCTCTCAGCTCGCAAAACAACACAGCTCTGGTTTAATTTTTAAAGTTTCGAAAAGATAAAGTTTCGAAAAGATAAAGTTTCGAAAGAAAAAGTTTCAAAAGACGAAAGGAGAAGTTTTCGAAAAACCAAAGTTTCGTAAGAAATGATTAATAGCGACTTTAAATTTAATGGAGAGTAAAAATATTGGGGTAAAAATATTTAGGACGTGTTTTTTTCTTAAGCTGCATTTCTACAACAATTAATAGCATACTATAAAAAATGCCAATCTCTACTACAAATTTAATATGTTTTATTGGGAAATCCGTAACTTGCACAGTAAAATTTCCCTTGGTTAATAACAACAAGAAATTTTATTACTGGCTTATTTATCAACACCTTCTGGTATTTGTTGTTGTCAACCGAAGGAAATTTTAATGCACTAGCTGCACAAATTTCCAGTTGAACGAACCTATTAGTGTATCCAAATGAAGATAAAAACATACATGTTTGCTTATGACATGGTGTCAGAAGTGAAATCATTTCTTCTAATTAAACAAAAGTTTTTAAATTAGTCTTTCCTAAGCAAAGCATTCGAGTACCAATTTTTAGGACATGATTTTTTTTAAATAAAGTCTCGTAGATAAAATGCTTTCAAAAGAGTTTGCAAAGCTTTTCACACCATATTGCCTGTCATGAATTTTAAAAAGTTTGATTGAATAAACAACCGCTTGAGCGTGTTCAAAAAAAAAAAATATCCCCTTTTTGAAAAACATGACTTTTATTAACTTTAGAAAAATTTCGGTACAAATATATCTCGTGATATAACTAATAACTCATTACGGAAAGAAAAAAGAAAAAGTGTCCGAAATGTTTGGCACCCTACTGTGTAGAATAAATAATTGTGTTTTTTCTTTAGCAAAACTTATATGCAAACATAATATAAAAATATTTCAAATTCAATGGTTTTGAAGCAGTTTATCCAGGTACCTACTCGTCAATAGAGATAGAATTTTATTTTCTTGTTCAGAAAAACGTTTTTTTTTTCAGTGTTTGATGCATTCAAACGATAACAGCACTGGCGATTTTAATTTAAATATTTTTCAACTATTGAAGAGCAAAGATTTGTATAGTTTATTTGTAAAAAAAAATAATATTTGTATCAATCTTTCAGAGATAAAAGCCAAAAAATTAAGAACGAGGCCGTGATTTTCTTCTGGTAATGATGTTAGAAAAAAAATATCACTTAATCACAACGAAGACATCATTCAAAATTCCGTAGAACAACGACAATTTTGATTAATATTACGATAATGGTGGTATTTACAAATTTGCATTGAGTCAAAAAATATCACTCGCATAGAAACATTTGGAAAGGAAAAATACAGATATTTGATTTGAAACAAAATAACTAGATGGATATTTCATTGGAGTCTAAAAATCAGCAAGTTATTCAAGAAAAACCAATTTTTCTATTTTTTTTAAATGGCGCCCAACGTTAAATTGTATGAGTCCAAATAGATTGATCTTGACTACTAATGCTTATTATTTTAACTTATTTTTGTACACATTGTTGCTCGATTAAGTTTGGTTACATTAAAATAACAAAAGATAAATGTTTAAATGTTGCAACCATCTCTTAAATAAATCTTCAAGTAAATGTGTCCCATATAGACTGTCTCCTTTTTGATTTCTTCATTTATAAGACACAAATGATAACTTTCTTTTCCTTTATTTGCCATATTTCTTTCAATTTAAATAATTCAATCAACTTATCATGTAAGCCATCAGAAATGCTGACACTTTAAGTTAACTTTTATATCTTTCTCTCGATCGTAATACCTTAAGGGGCACACCATTATGTTGCCATGCAAGGATATCAATAATAAAATTAAAGAAAAAAAACTTGAAGATACATAAATGTGTAGGTATACCAAAAATGAAAATACACATTCCTTCTTATAGACTTACAACTGCACACGAATAAATAATTAATTGATCAAAGTCAACTGGCCGACATAAAAAGACAGAAACTATATTATGTGTTGGGTGTGTGTGTGTGTGTGTATTTAATATGGCTAGAACGTTTACAATCCATCTACCAACAACCAATCGCACCAGAGAATTATGTTGGCAAACATTCAAGCCACGTTAAAGCTAAAGGCATGGTGGTCTTCCTCAAGTTAACAACGTAACAACCACCATACGGTGGTGGCAGTGGCACAGCCGTATTCTCCTCCGATGCCCCCTTCTCTTGGTCTTATCCACCCGCTCTGCCGCTTGGCGTCCTTTCATGTCCTTTTACTAATTATAACGCGACTGGTATGCGAAAGGAACAAAATAACTTATTCAAGCTCCTCCGCCAACGTGTTCAAATAGCCCGACGGCAAAATATCGAACATCAATCTTAATTTAGAGGTTTCGTCCTGGGTTTCCCTCCATCACACTTTCACCACTTTTATTCACCCCCGTAGTTGCCATATCCATCACGAAAAGGATCCAAGGAACAGCAGCTAGTCCATGGTCTTTGGTTATTGTTGTTGATGTTAGCTACATATATAGCTTTGGGCTGTGGGCTTTCATGGTGTTGGTTATGGTTGCTCCTTATTTGTTGGCAAAGCCTTGCCAGTGTCTGAAATTGTTGTTGTTGTTTTTCTTTTTTTTTTCTTTAACAGTTCAGTTTAGTCTGTATATGTGTAGGTTTGGTCTTTTAATGTCAATTGAGTTTAGAGAAAGTCAATTGCTGGGAAAGATAGGATTTCATATGCCTTTTGGAGGTAAATGTGGTGACACACATTGTAATTGCTTCGATATTTTACATTAGATTTTGATTCATTTGAATAAAATGCTTTCAAGATTGACATAAGAGTGACAGGGGCGAGTTTTTTTTGTTTGGACCATAAAGTACCTACCTATTTATATACAATTCCTTGAAAGCTTAATTCGAAGTTCATAGTAATTATTCAAGCTAAAAGGATTACATTTTTGTCAAAGAGGTTTATTTATTTAAACTTGATCCAAAAAGGATAATGAAATTGGAGGTATATTTTTTTTTCTGGTGAGAGTCACTTTTTTCGTTAATTAAATCAGTGTTAGCAAATTCTAAAAATAAATTTATCCTGAGTTAACTCAAAGAGGATTAAATTTGAGAAATCTGTAATTTGAGAATTATGTAACTTTCACCTTCGATAACGATATGGCACCACAACGGAAAAAGCCCTCCATTTTATTCTGAGTTAACTCACCAAATAGTTCGTAGTTCCTCGTGGAATGATGTTTAGTCCGTTGGACTGTCATGCCAAGGATGTGGGTTCGATTCCCGGCCGCTGCCACCTAAAAAACAGAAATGTTTTTCTCGAGTTACTGCCTCTTGCGAGGAACTGACAAATCCTCCAAGAGTATACTTGTCACGAATAAGTACTTCTTATCTTGGGAAACAATTGAAGGTCCTCTCGACAACAACACGCACACACGAATATATGAGAGTTGTAAGTCACTTGGCCCTGGTTCTCCACGAGCTGTTGCGCCACCAAATTTATTGTATTTATTTTTTGACTCACCAAATAATATTTTAATTTGACAGAACATACAATTCTAGGGCTAACTCACGTCCAACCTCGAGACTAGGATGTTCTCGTACCTACTAAAAAGCTAATTCTCAAAGGAACATTTTTAAAAGTAATAATCCTTTTAAGGACTTTTTTTTAGTAGGTCGTATGTGTGTGTCAATACCAGAGCTGGGTAGTAATTATTACATTTTGTAATTGAGTACAGGATCAATTACAATTACATGCAATCAGTAATTGACTTTTTCCAATTTCAACTACATGTAATTGTATTTGGAAATGTTCAATAACAATAACATGTAATTTGTAATTGAGAATATCCAAGTATAAATTGAATGTAAGGTAATTGGTGAAAAGTAATTGAACAAAAAAAAGTAATTGAAAAAACCTGTAGTGAATTCTTTTTTTTTGTAATCATTACCTACACGCAAATGTAATTGATTACACAAAATATTTACTAAGTTCATGTTAGGTGGATGGGCATACATTATTGATCGTTAGAAAGGTTTTATCCCCTAAATATAAACAAAAATATATCCTACACATCTTGTTAAATGTAATTGATATTTTTGTAATCAATTACATTTGTGTGTAATGTTTACAAGAAAAGTAATCATTCCAGGATTTTCCAGTTACTTTTTTTTTGTTCAATTAATTTTTTTTCCAATTACATGTAATTAAATCAAGTAATTGTTTTTTTTTTCAATTACAAGTAATTTGTAATTGAACATTTTCAATTACAAATTATATGTAATCGATATTGACTTTTTTTTTGTAATGATTAGTACCCAACTCTGATCTATACTGGCCCAATTTTTGTTGTTAAGGAATGCATTAAGTTATTATTTGTTACTTTAAATACCTGCGTCGGTTAAACTTTGTTGTATTTAGATTAACAGTGTTTTCTTGGACTTAAAAATCAAGTGTCATTGCTGACCACTTCAGGTACTGCCACTTTTTTTCAAACCAAGAGGGTTTGGTTCAAAATATCTTTCTGATTGAAAGACTAATGCTGTTTACCTTAAAAGCCTTCACACGGGGTATACCTCCAAAACAAAACAAACTGGGACCTACAACTTGAAACATAAGGGTTAAGACGTTTTGTTTCAAGTTATAGGTCCCAGTTTGTATGATAATTAGAATGGAAAACTGGGGTATTAGTTTATTTAAAATCTTTGACACCAAGTGTTGATGGTAGCACCCATCACTATAACCAGATGAATTCGTGCTATGCTGACCCCCCACTGAAACACCAGGCAAAATGTAAGAGAGATCATCTTAACAACAGTTTGTCCTCGTTTAAATGCCAACATAATCACAGTAGATAGCTAACTCTTCCTAAATGAGCACATATAATGGGGGCTCTGGGAGCATGGAGCAAAGCTCGAACCATAGGAGCTTGCTCTGAGCAGAATATGACTCCGATATAATTTTTTAAGCCATCTAAGCACTGAACTGTCATAAAATTGCGATGCGGTCAACGTACCAAATTTAGTATTGACTTTAATTTTCTTCTGGCAGCTGGCTAATCAAAATTTAAAAAAAAAACAAAAACATGCACTGAAATTGATGTGTTGAACGCGCCCATTTAAAATGAGTGAAAAATGAGATAAGTTGGCTGTGCTCCAATGTCTTTTTATTCAAGCTCTTGCCTTACATCTGTTGTGATCCTTTCGCAAATTGCTGAGACAATTTTCGGCTGACCGTGCATTTTGATGAAGCATATGGGTCTCCCGAAACAAGTCTACTTGGATTAGGCTGCGTTGACTTTCTGATCTTGTGAAGAAACTCCAAAACCTTCTCCGTTACTTCCGGTTTCACAATTGTCCAGTTTATATTTCTGAGTGTTTAGAAAATTTCCCTAGTTTCGCTGTCAAAAACAAAGGGACAAAAGTCTTTGCACTGTCGGGCCAAATAACTTGTGACATAGATTCAGCGTATGTTAGGAAATCATCCGCACAGAGATTATGTTGTGAGTTTCGTTCGTAGAGGTACATACTTTCTTAAGCTTGATCATTGAGCCACCTCTGTTCTGATGGTTCTGTTTCTTGTTAATGGGTTGGTTGTTTGAAATTGATGAGAAACAATCTTAAATTGAGAAACGTGTGTCTATTGCTTTTTCCATAATCACGAAGCATAAAAGAAACTGATAGGTTGTTGTTGAGTGTTCTAATATAGTCGTTCTGTAGACACCAAAGTAAAGTAGAGTGTTTCCCCCGAAATCCAAACTGTAAATCTTGAATGATGATGACAAAGGCCTTCAGTCTCTAAGGAAAAAGTTCTACAAAAACTTTTGCTGGTGTTGCTTAGAAGAGATATCTGTTAAAAGTTCTCCATCGTCTTTTTTCGGTATTGGTACTGTTTGTGCTGTCTTCAATTTATTAGGAAAATAATATTTGCAGACACAATTGTTGTTGATCAGAATCTAGAGGAATAACAACAAAGCTTGAGGAAACATCCTTGAAACGAGAGTTGGAAATCCTATCTGATCCGAATCATTTCTAGGTCGTCCACTATTAATTAAAAAGCTCATATCATTGAATAAATACAAATAGAAGGTGACACCCGGCAAAATGACTGCATCATCTGAAGAAAGCTCTGCTTTCGCTCAAAAAAATATGATGAGGTGGGTGTATTTAATAAATTAAATTTCCTAAATATAAAAAGTTTGTGTATTTGAAAGGGAATTTTTCAATAATTGTTTAAATTATTTTTGTTCATTCCATGAATAACTATGGAAAATGATGAGTTTAGGGACGAGTGTTTTGTGTTTGTTTTGTATGCTAGTTGTGTACTATCTGAAATTTAGAATTGTTTTTGGATTTTGAAAATTAATGATTTTCGTTGCCATTTTAATTTAAACAAAAATTAATACAAGGGCTAAGTACATAAACTTTGAATCGCTTTATCAGGTCAGCAAACTTAGTGCCGGTAATTATCTTACCTTTCTCAAGGAAATCGATGTGGATGACACCTGCCGTATTCCAATAAAATGTCACCATCACCGTATTTACCGATAAACCCACTTTGTCTTTTTTTGGCTTGGATTCACCTGAACAGTGGACTGTTAAGACTGTTCTTTAGTCTCCGGTGTGTGGTGCTGATGATCAATTCATATTTTATCGGCAGATACATATCGGTGCAAAAACTCGCTTGGATTACGGTTGATGGTGGCCAAATACTCCAATGAAATGTTTAAACGGTATCGATTGTTATCGATCGAAAGCAAACATGGCCCCAATTGTGATTTTTTCGGTTTCCCGATTCTTTGACCGGCAAAATGCACTTCAAAACGCAAAAAAAAAAAATAAGCGAAGTTATTGTGTTTTATACGATGAAATTATCTCATACGAGCGTTTTATTTGCTGCACTACAGTCATTTTTCATAAATTTTTCATGGAAACAAAATTGTCAATCTCATTTATGTATCTCGAAACAGCAAATTTTTACTATGACGGTGTTCTTTTTAATGAAGGATATGTTCCCATCAAAAAGCAATTCTTCTTTTACCCACGGTAAAAGAAAATTACGAAACTTTGATGTAAGAACATGTACATTGTACATACATACATACATACTACTACAGCTGTTTTAATTAATCCAGATTTATAGGTCTTCAGATTTAATAATGTGAGCAAGAACCTCACGACTTGCTTATTGCATTAGCCTGACATGTGCCCATATAACCACAGAGGAAAAAATGTAGTGATATCAAAGACAGGATTGACGAGCTCCTGGACAAAATATTATAAACATCTATCCATCCATCTCATAGCCGAAATCTCTTACAAGCTTCCGACAGAAACTTAACCAGATTAAACCCTCCACCCAAGACCTTACATAAATAATCAAAATCAACAAGTTATTCTAAGTCCTAAAACACATTGTACATACTCGTAATATTTTTGTATTTAAACATATAAAATAATAACAAAACTATCCTCAAATAATTTTGTTCTATAAATGTATTCAATAGGCAAAATAAAATCTTCTGCAAAGTTTGAAAAATCATAGCCATGGTAACAAAAAATACAAACTCAACCCATACCATCATACCCCATAACATAAATTGTAAACAAATTTCAACACAAAATAAAATATTGACTCATAATCTTCATGGATACCAATAATAAAAGGACAATTTAAAAAATAAATATCCCTTTGAGTTGGTTTGTGTACTCAAAAAACCCATACTGATCTATTTATTTTTTCATATTAGCTACCATGCGAACAAAGCGCTTTGAGTAATTGGGTGTCACTTCTATTTATATATAATTATTCAATGCTCATATATTTACATTTAGGTGTTGGTGAATCTGGGAGTCTGCTCAAATAACTGGCAATGGGAATTTCAGTGTCGATCTGCCGAAGTCACTCACACTCTATGACTGGACTTTTTTTTATGAATGCAGGACCCAGCTTCTGAAAGTATCGCATCGATAAAATTCGTCGAGAAACGTTAAAAAATGAAACACAACTTATACGATTTGTTTCAATTTCAATCGTTTCTCGACGAATTTTATCGATGCGATAGTTATGTCGTTTTCGATTGGATGTTTGGAGTACTACTTTTCTACTCCTTTTTCACTCCTACTACTCCAATTTTTCCATAAGCCATTCCTATGGCTTATGAAACAGAACACAAAAACAAGCGAAAACGACATTACAGAACATGTGGGTCCTGGATCACTGAGTTGTCTTGGCATGAAATTTTCTTTTTAATAATCACAAAATGCTTATCATTTATTATGAATCATCGTGGCTTCCCCCTGACTGGTGCTGGTGTTATCTGAAGTTTGTTGTCTGATGCCAATGATCTTATTGATTTTCTTAAATGCATCAGGTCTGGGTTTGATGGGTTGTAGACTTTTTTGAAACTTTTGCCTTACAAACTGGGTGTACCGTTCACTCTTCACTATTTGGTAGTTGCTCTTTTTCATGTTCCAATCACTTTGTTGGGTGACTTCCAATTGTTATTTCCGCAATCATTGTCGATGATCACCCAATCAAATAATCCTTATTAGAAAATGCTGATATTTATACCTTGGGGTCTTGGTCTCTTCTACTCGCCGAAGAAGTTTTTATGATCAGCTTAACTGCTTCAATAGCTTCTTCAATTACGTCGTTGAAAATTTTTCTATTATTATTCTTTTGCTTTCTCAATTTTTCTTAAGAATCTTCCTATATCCGGTTGAAGAAGTTGACTACTTCGCCTCCAATAAGGGGCTGGTCTAGTTTAATGTAAGAGTTCAAAAACTTGTGGTGTCTGTTCGCCAATCTTTTGTCGTTGATTTTATTTTAATATATTACATAAGTCCTTATTTTATTTATTTATATTTTAACTTTTAAAAGTGATGGTTTCTTTTAAAGTCTCTTACTTAGACAGGCAAACAGTGCTGTCTACTTGGAAGTACTAATAAAATGAATGGAATTTTTCAACACAATTCTTGGGGGACAGTGGAGCATATTCAAAGATGTTGTCTACAATGTTGCCAGCCAAAACTGGAGTTTGTCTCATGTAATATCAATAAAACAAACCCCAGATTTGTCTTGCAATAGTTTAAACAACATCTAGGATTATGCCGCTAAGTCTTTTCAAAAATGTCTAATTTTATGAGGACCTTTAAGATCTGATTTTGCATAATTTAACTCAAAGAAGACCTGTGTGATGGAATTTGTTTTGTTTTTTTAGAAATGTGTTTGCTTTTAAATTCTTCTTATCACTGATTCTAAACTTCCTTGTCTTCCTTGTTTCCATAGTTGAATTTTCTTAATTTAAATATTCGGCCCTTTACTTTTCAAGCCCTTAAACTAAAAGAAACACGATTTTTTTCCTTTAAGAAATTTGCATTTTAAGTGTCTTGTCTGCCTTCCATTCCTCTGGGGACTTGGCTACTTCCCTTTTTTTCCTCATCGTATTCCCATCTCAACTTCAAATGACCTACTTGATGGTAGAAAAAGAGTGTTCCGGAGGCTTCTAATGCCCTTACTTGTTTAACAAAAAGAAAATATTGAAACCATTTAAAAAGTGTTTTAGTAAAAGTAGAAGTTTTTGAAGGCTTAAAAAAGTCAGTGTTCAAACTAAATACAGTTTGAGTAAAAGAATTAAAAAAAGACTTGTAAGCAAAGGTATTTACCCGTAGAAGCCACATGCAAGTTGTATTTACATTTTTGTGCAACAAAAAAAAAGTAGGTACAAATAAAAACAAGGACATACGGGTGTGTCCTTATTCTTGCAATTTTCAATGCACACTTTTTCATAATAATGTGCCAGCATCATATATGAAGTTATTTGGAGAGTATTTGTTAAAGGAAAATAAAGGGACTCTTTTAGAAAGTGCACTGCTTCCACAAATTTCCTCTAAAAGTAATCTTAAAACTTTTTCGCTTTCTCTTCATTTTCCTGATGGTGGAAAAGGCAGCAGGAAGAGGGAATCCAGTGTGGTTGTAAACTTTTCAATCGGCAGCAGTGTGGAAAACAAATAGAAAAGCTACCATCACTTAATCATTCTTAAGTTCAATTTAAATGACTTGCATTCGACTTGTGTGTGAGAGATATATAGAGAATGCGAGCTTGTGCTTAAGTAACACACACAAGTTGGTCTGGCCTGTGCTGTGCTGTGCTGCTCCTGCTGTCGTGGTTAGGATAAGAGAATGAGAATATCCCTTGGAATTCTTCTTACGGGAAACATGCCAAAAAGAAAAGACTTAAATCAAATCTTGTGATTTGATTAAAGTCTCAAGACAATTAAACGGATGTTCATTTTCCCGCAGCCTCACCCTGACTGACTATATCATCATCATCCGTCTCTTTCTACGTCTGAACCGCAGCATATCTTGGCGTTTATCCCTTGAATTTGTATTTCAGATAAAAGCAAAAAATGTTTGTATTTTTGTTTCTTTGTTTGTTTGCTCTGTTTTGTTCAACTAAACACAAAGTGGACTTTGTCTTACTGCGAATGAAGAAGATCCGCATTTGTAACTAAACAAATAATTTCCTCGAAAGTCTCTCTCTTTCTCTTTTTGATGTTTTTTTTTTGGAAATGTTCTTTTAACGAAGTTCCATCATCAAGAAGAAGACCACAACATGCATTTTAGCCATTTTTCGCTTGAGGCTTATTGTGTGTGTTTTGTGGATTTTAGAGTTTTGCAAACTAATTCTTGTGCATTTGTTTCATACCATTTTAGTCTTGAAAAGTTTGGCATTTTAGGCAGAAAGGATGTTTATCTGTTGGAATTGTTTTCTTGTGTCTACATGAAGCAGTATTATTTATATACATCAATTTTTAACTGGCTACCCATTAAACTTGCTATAAAACTTTATTCTGGCTTAATTACTCAAGTTAAGTGCAGAGTTTTATTAATTTCTTACGAATGGATGAAAAGCACATTTTTAAACGTTTTTTTTTGCTTTCCTCTTTTATTTAAAAAAAAAAAATATATACTCGACGATTGTCTCTACTTGGATTTGCATTAGAGATCATTGGTGTCAGACATTATTGATTTGGTAAATGCCATGTTTAGGTGCTTTATATCTTCGAGAGGTAAATTGTGAAAAAAAGCTTGATCTAGGAATTTTTTGATGGTGATTTGCAACTTTTCTCATGAAGCATTCCACGAAAAATTGTAAACATATTTGAAATTTAAAAGTTATTTACGAGATTAATTTTGTATGGAAAAATGAAGCTTCTCATGATACCCTATTTAAACAAAAAATTACGCCTAGTTACTAGTTATCTTCATAATCATTTTTACATTTTTTTCTAAATATAATTTGTTGCTCCATTATTATTTTTATAATTTATTATTTGTTAAATAAAATTTACTTTATAAAAAAACAAACGAGTCATTTTAACATTTCATTAAAATATAAAAACTTTCAAAACAGAACAATCTTCATTTCATATTTTAAAGTTGAAATAAAGGTATTTTGCCTGTCCCACACGTTACGCCAAAAGTACAATTTTCTTACTAACTCCTATTTTGAAAAAGTTTGAGATATTTAAGATGTATTGGTAAGCAGAGTTTCTCTTACGTAATTAAAATCCGAAGGAAGATCAAATTTACATTAAATAGATTTTGAGAAATCCAACTTTAAAAGTTGTCCTACACGTTACGTTTGTAAACATTAAATTATAAAAAAGCTTTGGGTTTGATTTTCTCTGATATTTTTAGGTTATTCTTAGCTAACAAAACTCGTAAACAATGATTTGAATTGTTGACTTAATTTTGTTCACCTTAAATAATATTTAGATTAACCTCATTTACACTTAGGACGAAAGAAAAAGGACCTTGAACCTTATATTCTGTTACAAGTAGGGTACAAATTTTTGATAAAAATATTTTAAAGATAGAGCAAGTAGTGATGTTTTATGTGTTACAATTAAACAAAGTTAGTATTATAAATTTCTTTGAGTATTTCTATGCTTTGAATGTCAAAAAGGGGCCAATGCTTTTTTAAGCAAAAAACGTGTGCGTTGTTTGAGGAAAAAACCCTTATTAAAAAAATCTGTTTTATAAGTATTATGCTGTAATACCTAATTGCTACACATTAATTTATATTTTATTCGAAAATTTTGGTTTTAAGGAAAAATATACTTCAAATAATAGCATTTAGAGCTACCTGAAAACAAAATTCCAAGATGCTGCAGTAAATTCAAGTTTTTGTGAAACGGACTGCAACTACTTTTTAATATATATGAAGTGTTATACCTACTTACTATTTTGGATTAACAAAGTCAAAGCTTTAAATAAATCGTTTGTTTTAAAATATCGATTTAGTACATGTCTCACAAGTAACAAATTTGTCCCGCACGTTACGGAGTACTCAATTGATTTTAATTATTTATTATTTTCGAAGTTTTTAGTTTTTAATTTAGCCATAATTTTAAAAAGCCTTTAAGCAAATAATCCACGTTGTTAAGTACATTTCCACAACTTCAGGCTTTGCTGAATTCTTGCGTTTGCAGCACAAATTTAAAGCAATGGTAGTTTCGATGTCCCACACGTTCATAATGCTCAGCAAAGTTGAAATTGCGTCAAGAAACTTGTAAATATTTCCAAAAATTTAATATATAAATTGTTTTAAGATCTAGCTTACAATTTTTCATCGGTTTCGCGTTCAAATGTCCCACACGTGACAGTGGAATGTTTCTCATGGAGTTGCAAATTGCGACAAAAAATACGTGATTTGCACACATAATATCCTGTGATATCAGTGATTCTGCAATGTAAATAACTAAAATTTATCACTAGTAAATATTTTTAAATTTTAATTATTCTTTTGCAGAGTGAATTATTCCAAAAACAGTTGTATTTCACTATGAACAAAATAAGCTTGAATTATGAATTTCAATAGCAAATCACGAAGAGACAAATTTTGTAAATTGCTACTTTTTCAACGATAAATTAACAGTTTCGTGTGAGTTTTGCATAATAATGCCATGATTTGTGGATTTTATGGGAATGTAATGACAATATGGCGGGTTTTGAAATTAAAAAAAATACTCTGCAGAAATAAAACCTTGTTACCGAAGAAATAAATATTTGAGATCAATAAGCTAATTTAGTTCCTCCACAATACAAAAAGGAAACTAAACGTGATGAACTCAAATTGAACATTTGACACCGATTTCACAACTCTTAACTTATAAATTTTCCATCAAATCATTCCTTTAACCTATGTACACAACTTCACTCATGTTCTTTCAAACGTCTCGTGGTCTGTAAGAATCGCATTTTTCAATTGCTAACACGTCCGCTTTGCATTAAATCCCTTCCGCAATCAACATCATCATCATCATTATCAAGAACAACACATTCTTTCCGATACTCGTACCAGCAATCCAATTGAAAATCCAAACTGCTGCTACTGCAACATCACTCTCTCGCAAAGCATGTTTTCCAAATAACTATATTCAGCGATAACTCAGTGACTGAACGATTCGATCCAATCCGATCCTTATTAAATTCAAAGCTCGTACCAATGCGATTCATCAAAATCTAAAAGGTCCGTAATTTAATATTATACCCTTCGGTCTAACAATTCTCCCTCTCGAAAAACCAATTCCCATCGTTTCTCATTCTGAACACAGGGTTTATACAGGATAGGCGCTATGGCAAGGCTATAGGCGTAAAATAAAAAAAAAAGAAGCAAGTAAATTTCAACACACGATAAATTTTATTTCTTGGCAAATTCTTCCCGAGTGAGTGGAATTATCTTGGAATCAGTACACACAAGCCAAGCCCGGCCAACTTCTCAAACAAGGTGCATTCCATGTTATCCTTTCAACCGATTATACCAACTACTAGGTCTCTTTGTAGGTTTATAAGGTTGTTTAACTGATTTTTCCTGATTTTTCTTTCTACTTTTTTTTTGTACTCCAATTCTATTTCTTGCTGACCAAATACCTTGTCAGACAGGGATTTTCTTTCCGTTTTTGAAAATTTATTTTCCTTCATTCGTCATTGGATTTGTTTGCCTGGTTGTGTTTGTGTGTGTTTATATGTGAACATGTTTATGTCGAAAGGACAAAACGTGATTTGAATGCATTTCTTGACTCAAGTCGCTTCGAGTAGTGAAAACTAAAAACATATATAAGCATAATTTGTGTCCTGCAGCAAAATATAAAAATAAAAAAAAGGATTTTTGTTTTATTTTTATTTTTTAAATAAAAACTGAACAAGCCTTTTTTCCATCTCTAACTGCCACTTAAGAAAATATAAGAAGAAATACGTTTTTTTTCTTAACAGAATTTTTGTTGAGTATTCAATTTAAAAGCATTTCGTCAGTCAGCTCAGTAAAAAAATGTCCTTAATTTTCTTCTTTCCTTTCTGTTGTCCTTGTGAAGTCACCAATAAGAAGTTCATAGTGCATAGTGAGGAGAGGTCCTTTTACATTTTGTAAGAAAATTACACAGAAAAACCGTAGAAGAAGCAGAAGAAGTTGATGCTTGTTAGCCATTTAGTGGGTTCTTGTTAGAAGAAAAAGAAGAAGGTGAAGGCGATCAAAAGGATGCAATCTCTCCAATTCACATAGACGAACAAAATACGAAATATGCCACAAAATTAATAATACTAAAAATAATAATAATAATAATACCTAAACATAATAATAATGAAGAAGAAAAGAAGAAGAAGAAGAAGAAAACACAGTCAAGAAAAAATGATTAAAGCATACTAATGACATCAATGTCCAGCTTCAATGTCTCTCGCACTTTTTATGTCCTTTTTTGTGAAAAGGATTTATTTTTTGTTTCATTCTGAGTGTTTCGTTGGAAAAAAGGACAAACAGTTTTCTAAATTGACATAATAAGGTCCTGACATCGGAGTAGATGATTATTATGTTGAATGCCGTTGGAAATTTTCAAGTGATGTTATAGTTATTTCTTGGAGCAGTGATTGCAAAATGAAATTTGACTGAATTCTGTATGAAGTGTCTCGTTATTTACAAATTGAAAAAAAGGGATATTCTTGGAAGTTTATTTTTGTATGAGTTTTTTTTAAATTTGATTTTTTGATATAAGGAATAAAAAAATATGCACGAATAGATGGCAGTCGCCGTTGGACAGATTTTCTTTCTTAATAAGCGAAAATTCGATTTTTTCTTCTAGAATTCAGATGATAACTTAGAAACTAAAATTTTGAAATAAATTGGCCTATCCATTTAAATTCTATCCAGAGTTGGGTAGTAATAATTACAAAAAAAGTCAATTACAATTATAAATAACGAGTTATTACAAAAAACAAACAATTACTTAATGTAATCAAATGTGTTTTGTTGTAAAAAAGAAAATTGATCAAAAAAAAGTAATTGAAAAACCTATAATGATTACTTTTTTTGTAATCTTTACAAACAAATGTAATGGATTACAAAAATTTCGATTATATTTGTGTTGTTAAATGTTATTAATATTTTGTGTAATCAATTACAAAAAAAGTAATCATTGCAGGTTTTTTTTTTCAATTTCTTCTTCCAATCTGTTCTTCCATTAGTTTTTTCCAAATACAGGTACATAATTATGAATTACAAATTACATGCAATTGAAAAATTTTAACTACAAATTACATGTAATTGTAATTGGAAAAGTCAATTACTGATTAAATGTAACTGTAAAATAATTAAATAATTCGAAGACCTATTGACCACCAAGAAAAATCGATATGCATTTAACTCTGTTTTAAAAAACAAAACATAAACACTAATTAGTTCCAAGAATAATTTCGGTCACATTTTTAAAAGTGTTTTTTTTTTTTTTTTAATTATCTTAAAATAACAAAAGTGGAATAAGTTGCTTTTGATGCTAAAAGACACAATTACAAAATGTAATAATTACTACCCAACTCTGGTCTTAGCTCAACAAACAGTGGACGTCCGAACGAACATATATACAGACGCATGCATGCTTACAAACACTTTGACAAAAATGACTTTGTATATGTACTTCTACCTAATCTTCATGTTATGTGTTTGATTTAAGCATCTGAACTTTTTCTTTAACAAAATTAATAAGTACATACATATACATATTTTAAGTCAACTGCATTTTTATTTTAGCCCCAACAATTTTTTTTAAAGAAGGATATTTATGTAGTTGCTCGAAGGTAGTAAACCTCAGTGTATTTAATGTTAGTTTGAATTTGAATTTGAATTTTAATTTGAATTTTAATTTTAATTTGTATTTGAATTTGAATTTGAATTTGAATTTGAATTTGAATTTGAATTTGAATTTGAATTTGAATTTGAATTTGAATTTGAATTTGTATTTTAATTTTAATTTGAATTTGAATTTGAATTTGAATTTTAATTTTAATTTTAATTTTAATTTTAATTTTAATTTTAATTTTAATTTTAATTTTAATTTTAATTTTAATTTTAATTTTAATTTTAATTTTAATTTTAATTTTAATTTTAATTTTAATTTTAATTTTAATTTTAATTTTAATTTTAATTTTAATTTTAATTTTAATTTTAATTTTAATTTTAATTTTAATTTTAATTTTAATTTTAATTTTAATTTTAATTTTAATTTTAATTTTAATTTTAATTTTAATTTTAATTTTAATTTTAATTTTAATTTTAATTTTAATTTTAATTTTAATTTTAATTTTAATTTTAATTTTAATTTTAATTTTAATTTTAATTTTAATTTTAATTTTAATTTTAATTTTAATTTTAATTTTAATTTTAATTTTAATTTTAATTTTAATTTTAATTTTAATTTTAATTTTAATTTTAATTTTAATTTTAATTTTAATTTTAATTTTAATTTTAATTTTAATTTTAATTTTAATTTTAATTTTAATTTTAATTACATTACATTACATTGATTTGTATTGGCTCCCCTAAGGGTTACAAGTCTCCCGCTTCCTTACTCTACTCCCTCTCCACCCCTCTCTATCATCTTATCTTTTCTTACTGCCTCTAGTTCCTTTATCCACTCTTCTCCCTTCCCCGTTTCGTCCATTATTTCCCTCATCCTTTCCCCTATTGATTTTCTTTCATCTCCGACAGATCTGCATCTTTCTAATACATGCTCCCATGTCTCTTGTTCACCCTCACATATTCTGCATATTCTCTCCTCTTCGCGTTTCCAGTACCATCTTTCCCTCACCTCATTCCCTAGCCTGACTCTTGCAATTCTCCTTGTTCTTTCTGTCTTCCAACCCGCTGTTAAATATTGTGGAATCCCTTCTGTCATTATTTCTTTGTACCACCTGTTGTAACTGGATTCTCTTATTCTTTCCCTTCTTTCCTTCTCTTGCTCTCCCCAGTCTTTTCTTTCTATTGCTTCGTATCCATTCATACTGTCTTCTCTTCCCTTTATTTTTTCTCTCCCTTGTTCCCATCGTGACCCTCTTCCCCGTTCATCTCTCTGTCTCTCTTTCATCTCCTCTAAACATTCCCTTGCTATGTCACTTCCTTTTCCATCTGTTAATTTCTGTTCATAATTCCATGCCCTTTTCCGTGCTCTAATCATTATCTTATCTCGTTTTGTTTCCTCTCTTACCATATACCCTGGAGTTTGCCATTCTACCCCTAGCGTCCACTTGAGGTACCTCTCTTGCACCCTTTCCATTTCTTGTCTCTCCTCCCATCCCCATACTTCCGCCCCATATCCCATCACCGTCCACACCAGAGTGTCAAAAAGCCACATCTTTCTCTCCCAATCCTTCTCGGATTTCCTCCTTCCAATCCCCCATGCTTCCTTCATGGCCACTGCTGCCTTTTTTATTCTGTCCTTTATGTGTGCTTCCTGCCCTCCATTTTTTTTGAACACATACCCCAGGTATTTAAATTCTTTTACTTCTTCGATCTTCTTTCCTCTCCATCTCCAGTCTACTGTTGTGTTCCTCCCTCCTCCCTTCCTGAACCTCATCACTTTCGTCTTTCCCACATTTACTTCCAGTCTTTTCCTCTCAAAGTACTTCTCCAGTCTTCTTATTATGCTTTGCATCTCCTCTTCATTTTTCGCCATTACCACCACATCGTCTGTGTATGCCAGCGAGCAAATTCTTTTTCCTCTCACTTTTACCCCTCCCCAGCTCCCTTTACCCAGCTCATCCTCTATATCCGCTGTCAACAAGTTAAACAGTATTGGGCTCATCGGGCACCCCTGTCTTACCCCCTTTCCCGTCCAAAATGTTTCCCCCATCTCTCCTGCCGATTTCACTCTACTCGTTGTTTCTTCGTAGACCTCCCCTACTCTTTCCCTGAGCCCTTCCCTCACTCCTCTTTCCTCCAACGCCTCCATCATAATTTTCCTGTCTACTGAGTCAAACGCAGCTTTTAAATCTATAAACAGTGCCACTAGCTTGCCCCTCTCCTCTGCAACCTCTTTGTTCACCAAATAGTTCAGCACATATACGTTGTCTATCGTTCCTACTCCTCTTCTGAAACCCATTTGATTTGGTGGTATCATCCCTTTCTCCTCCGCTTCTTCTTCTAACCTCTTCGCTAAAACCGTCGTATATATTTTATACAGCGATGGCATGAGCGTTACTCCTCTGTATTCTTCTACCTTTGTACCTACACCTTTCTTTATTATCGGGGCAATTACTCCCTCTTTCCACCCCTCTGGCCATCCATCTCCTCTCCACACCTTCCTGCAGATGCCCCATGCTACCTCTATAGCTTGTTCTCCTCCATATCTCCACGCTTCATTAGGTATACCGTCTGTTCCCATTGCTTTTCCTTCTTTGAGTTTTCTAACCACCTTTCTGATCTTCTCCTTACTAATTTCGGTCTCATCTTCCGCTCTTCTTGTTACCTGTTCTCCCATTCTCACTCTTTCTTCCACCCAATTAATTTAATTTTAATTTTAATTTTAATTTTAATTTTAATTTTAATTTTAATTTTAATTTTAATTTTAATTTTAATTTTAATTTTAATTTTAATTTTAATTTTAATTTTAATTTTAATTTTAATTTTAATTTTAATTTTAATTTTAATTTTAATTTTAATTTTAATTTTAATTTTAATTTTAATTTTAATTTTAATTTTAATTTTAATTTTAATTTTAATTTTAATTTTAATTTTAATTTTAATTTTAATTTTAATTTTAATTTTAATTTTAATTTTAATTTTAATTTTAATTTTAATTTTAATTTTAATTTTAATTTTAATTTTAATTTTAATTTTAATTTTAATTTTAATTTTAATTTTAATTTTAATTTTAATTTTAGTTTTAATTTTAATTTTAATTTTAATTTTAATTTTAATTTTAATTTTAATTTTAATTTTAATTTTAATTTTAATTTTAATTTTAATTTTAATTTTAATTTTAATTTTAATTTTAATTTTAATTTTAATTTTAATTTTAATTTTAATTTTAATTTTAATTTTAATTTTAATTTTAATTTTAATTTTAATTTTAATTTTAATTTTAATTTTAATTTTAATTTTAATTTTAATTTTAATTTTAATTTTAATTTTAATTTTAATTTTAATTTTAATTTTAATTTTAATTTTAATTTTAATTTTAATTTTAATTTTAATTTTAATTTTAATTTTAATTTTAATTTTAATTTTAATTTTAATTTTAATTAAATTTCTCAGTTCCAATAGGTGGAAAATAAAACTTCGTTTTTTAAGGAAATAATATCTACTTAAATTTATTTTCTTTATGTATAAAGATAAAAACAATATATGAATATTCTTAGCAACTATAAACTTAACAATTTGGAGGAGTAATTTAGGTATAGTGTAATTTGTGTCTAGAAAGACTTTTTTTGAAAACTCATTGGATATTTTACTATAAACTTAAGACTATTTTATTTAAATAATAATTTTTTGATATTGTCAATATTTAAGAGGCGCTATATGGCAGGTTAGGAATTAAAAAAAATCTACCTCAAATTTTTGATCAAAACTTTAACATGACGATTATAAAAGGAGGACAAAAAAGTTGGGCTTGATATTTTGTTTGTCTGTTCGGCTACAGCCTAAACGGCTGGATCGATTTCCTTGAACTTAAACAAAAATTTTATTATTTATTTCCTAACGAGTTTAAATTTTTTTTTTTTTGCAAAACAATATAACTGATATAACGGTTGCCATAAAATGTTGTTTAGCAATTTCACAGAAACTTATTTTTTTTTCAAAAATGGCTCCACAGCTTTTCTTAAAACTTAAATAAATTTTAAAGGCTACCTTTGAGTGGGTAAATTTTTTCAAAAAACAAAAGCAAGGAACTAGTTTTGATTTTCAATTTCATTAAAAATGGTATGACTGATTTACTAATTTTTTGATGCAGAAATTTCATCAATTAATTAAGTTTCTTAAAAATATAAAAAACAGTCAGCTTCCTTTAAGTCATGCTTCCACTAGGTTCTAGGTTGAATTTTCCTCTAACTCAAATTTTGTCGCCATATTTTTGCACTCCCCTTTTCTATTTTGGTAACCCTGTCATCTTATTAGAAGGAGATCATGCATCTGATCCGATAGTTCTGAGTTGTTTGCTTTCAATTTTGGCCTTAAACAGATAAAAGTTTTTGATAACATACAAAAAATCTCAAAATTTTCGAACTTTTTTCTGTCATTTCGGATTTTTAAATAATTGTTTTTTAATTCTCCAGCAATTTTAAAATATTCAACTCGATTGAGGTCAAAAATTTATATTTACAAGACCAAAATTATTATAAAATCAGAAAAAAAATTTAATCTACCAGATCTGACGAAAGGTTTCTTTACTATGAGATGACATGATTACTAAGCCAACAACCATCATTACTTAATATTTAAGGCCTTACTCCCCCCCCCCCCTTAAAAGATTAAAATACAAATCACAAACATTTCAAAATAACTTTTTTTTGGCTTTTTTCAAGAAATTACTTAACAAAAATACACTAACATACCGATAACTAATTTGCTTAACATCAAAAAGGAGATCTCTTCTTATATTTTCTATTTTGCCTTCTCAATTTAAACAAAAAAATCATTTAAAGTGATTCTTTTGTTTTATTAATTTTTTTTTTTATTTAACCAATTGTAAAAATTTCGTTACGAGAAAAAAACTACCTACTACTATTCTAAAACCAAAAACTTAACATTTTACTCACATTCACCCTGTAATTAATTTAACGTGTTTATAACAACAACAAAAAAAATATAAAAAACATCACCTGCTATAGAAAAAAATCCTCCCACCATCAGTTCATTTCTTTTCTTTTTGACAAAAATTGTCCACGAAATTCTCCCCATTTAATTAATTTCCTTTGTTAACAATCAGAATTGAAAGTCCCCAACTCAGCCACAGCCAGCAACAAGAAAGCATCTCTCAAAGAAAACTCTCACTCAGAATTAGCTTTCATCTTCATCTCATAGCTGTCATCATAATTATCATAGGCCATAACTGCTTTAAGCTCTCTCAGTTTATACCACACAGTTTCAGCCACAGCAAGTTATTGCTGTCAGCAACACACGATCATTTCAGACGAGTTTCGACTTGAATGCTTTCTGCTTTGAATTTGTGGAGTGAGGAGATAAGCACAATTTCAATCAGTCAAAGTCAGAGTCAGAGTCCAGTCGATCAGGATCAGTTTGTAAAATCAATTAGTGCGTTCAAGTTTGTTTAGTTTGCTCCGCTATTATAAAGTTAATAATAAAAAATTAAAATTAAATGTGAAGTGATACAAAAATATTTGAGTATTTTAATTAATTAGTGTTTACAAAGTGTTCTATTAATCTGTGTTTTTCATCAAGGTTTAATCTGATTATACTGATAATTGAGGTAATTATTATTAATTTACAAAATATAATCCTGTTTAAACTTGTTCTTTGAAAAATGGCGTCCATCGTTGTTGCTTACTGGTGGTAATCCAGGGTGCTGGAAAATTTATTGTGGTTGTGGAATTGGATTTTTTGTATTAAATATAAAATGTCGGTTTATGCATCGAGAAATTTAACGAAAAGAATTACTGAAAATTAAATTCACTTAAATTAATTCATAATTACATTTCCAAACAAATATTTTAAATTAAATTATTGCTTTTGCTTTTTTTTCAGAAATTTTAAAAGTGAAAGTGTTAAAATAAATAAGTACCAACGAGGGAAAAAATAAGTAAGCCATTTGCTGTTTGGCTGAAGGATTAATAAATATTGCGCAATTGGTAAGTGATTTTGTTTCTATTTTAAAATACAACAAAAATTACCACGAAGGAGAAAATATATTTGAAATTAATTTAATATATGTTAAAAACAACAATAGCCTCAAGATTTGGTACAAAAAAAAAGATAAAAGCAGGATCCCAAATAACATTAGGGCAATCGTGAATAAGGCCCTCATTATTAAAAGCGAATCGAACGTTAGCTTAGAAGCGCATGATTTAGCGAATTCCCATAATCACGATCTTATATCGATATCGAGCTTCCACATTCCCTTCAAAAATCAATAGTGTTTAATATTGCGAAATAACTCATAAGCCCATTTTAAACGTCATACAATGGCTAAATGGGAATTGGCAAAATCATTCGCTTTTATGTGAACGTTTTATTTGCTATTCATGATGAGGTCCTAAAATTTCCCTACAAACATATATGTAGGTATATTATATTTGGAACTTCAATACGTTTCCACTAATCCTTGTTTGTTTAGAATTGGTCTAATGAGATGACAGCAAAATTTTCCTGGGATATTTTATTCCTGATACCAATTTATTTCGAGAAAACTCTCTACCATCATTCACGTCCCATATTTATGAAGGAAACTTCTACGGGTTGAAATTATTGAATTATCTTTTTGAGTACGGTCTCCAGAACCTCGAAACGAATTGAGCTAAATAAATATATTTCTTACCATAAAGCTTAAAGGGGTGAAATTGAGTCAGTGAAATAATATTACGTTTCCTTTTTTGTTTACTTAGCTTCTCCAATAGTTTGAGAGATAGAATTATACAAAAATATGTATTCTGATTTTCTTTTAATTAAAAAAGTTGATTGTTTTATTGTTGTCTGCTAGGAGGAAATATAGGAGAATTTATATGAAATTTGTGGAGAGTTTCGTGTTACAAGATTTGTTCAGAATTGAATTGAAACATTTTCAGAGTTTGATAAAGGAAAAAGTTGCAGTAAGAATATTATAAAGACTCGTTCAGAGTTTCATGATTGTCTAGTATTAGAGAGGAATAGGAGAGATTTATAAAATTTATGGAGAGTTTTGTAAAAATTCATTCAGAATTACAAATGAATCACTCAGAGTTTTTCGGCTTTCTAGTATTTTTGAGAAGTATGTACATAAAGTATGTTTAAAAAAATTACATGAAATTTGTAGAGTTTCGTTGATCTTTGGTCAAAATTAAATTGACTCTTTCAAAGTGAGACAAAAGGATTGAGCTTTTCTTGTGGGGATTGTAGTTTTATATACATTTTTTTTGAGTTCTTTGACAAGAAAATATGTTTTCTGTTGGAAGGTCAAATTTCGTTCGGTGTTTTGTTGATGATTTGATGATTTGATTTTGAAATTTATAAGAGAGTTGGTATGAAATTAGTGGAGAATTTTGCTGAAATCGAAACTCTTAACAAGTTCGACACAAAACAGGTTCTTGAATGAACCATAAGTTTTACTTCAAATACATATTTCGTAAGGTTAAGTTCAGAATATCGGGGTTGTTTATTATTGTGGAGGAATATAAAGGAATTTTTGTAGAGAGATTCTGTTTTTGTGAGATACTTTTTTTGGTAGAACTTGTTCAGAGTCTGAGAGTAAGAATATTTTAAAATATAATATTTCAAGTAAGGAAGGTACGAGTATGTATATGAAAATTGTGGAGAGTTTCGGTAAAATTCGTTTGAAATAACATGTAAAATTTTTCTTAGTACATATATGATTTTGGATAGACTCGTTGATAATTTCGCATTCATTGACCGCGTTCAGATTTTTAAACTTTTCTGGAAACTTATAGAACATCTAAGAAATCGTTTAGATTTACTTTGAAACTCTTTCCATTCTTGACAGAATCAGTTAGAATATCATAAAATTAGTTCAGAATCTTGTAGCTTTTAAGTATTTTAGGGAAATATTAGGGAATTTGTTTGAAATTCGTGAAGACTTTGTTTGAAATTCGTGGAGAGTTTCCTTTAAATTTATTCGGAATAACATTGAAAATCTATCAGAGTATGACAAGAGAATTTTTATGTTTGCGGGGATTAAAATTTGCGGTCTTCAAGTATACTGAAGGAATATAAGACAATTTGTAGAAAATGTGTATAGAGTTACGTTAGAATTCATTCAAAGTAAGTATCATTGAAACTCCTTTGAGTTTAAAGAAAAAAGAATATGTTTTATTAGCATTGTTAGTTTTGTTCAAACTCGTTCAGAATTAGATGATAATTTTGCAGTTGTCTAATATTTTGGGGAAGTAAAAAAGATTCTTATAAAATTTGTGGAGAGTTTTTCTAAAATTCGTTCAGAATAACCTCGAAACTCTATTAGCGTGTGACAAAAGAAAGAATATGTCTATGGGCGTTACGAGTTCAGTGGTTCTTAAGTAATTAGCCCTACCACGAATTTCACCATAACAGGAAAGTTGTTTCGAATCCTGAAAAAAAAACTATAATAGAATCTATCATTGTGAAGAATCTCATAAAGTTTGCCGTTTCAAACGGGTTTGGTGGTAGCTTTTTTATAGATTCGTGAAAAGTTTCCGATTTCGATAGAATTCATGATAAATCTGATTTCATTGGAAGTCGATTATTTGATAGAAAAATATTTAGGTTTTTGGTTAGGGGTTTGGCTTAAGAATATCATGAAGGCTTGTTCACTGTTGTATAAGCAAATTGTAGAAATAAGTGAAGAGTTTCGTGAAAATTCATTCAGGGCAACATTGAAGTTCTTCAAAATTAAGAAAAAAAGATTAAGTATCAAATTCGTGGAGAGTTTTTTTAAATCGTTCAGAATTACAAGAAAAAAAAATCGTTCTGAGCTTTATAGTTAGAACATCAGTTAAAGAGTTTCGTTAAATTTCGTCAGAGTTTTGTTAGATTTTATTTCATTCGAGTACGTTAATTGAAACCCTTTCAGAGCTTGTCAGAAGTTAAGGTTTTCCAGTTGAATCTCCAAACTCACTCACTAGTCTCCTATTACCAGATCTGACGAAAGGTTTCTTTGCTATGAGATTACATGATTATTAAACCAACAACCATCATTATTTAATATTTAAAGCCTTACTCCTCCCCCTTTAAAGATTAAAATACAAATCACAACAATTAAAAAATAACTTTTTTGTGGCTTTTTCAAGAAATTTCTTAACAGAAATACTCTTGAATACCAATAACTTATATGTTTTACATCCAAAAGAAGATTTCTTCTTACATTTTCTATTTTCTTTCAATCATTTGAATTCCTTTATCTTATTAAATCTATTTTTTTTATCGAACCGATTGTAAAAATTTCCTTACGAACAAAGAGCTACCTACTGTTCTAAAACCAAACACTTAACATTTAACTCACATTCACCCTGTAATTAATTTTTCTGTCAAAACAACAAAAAAAACAAATACAACAAACATCACCTTCTACAGAAAAAATTCCTCCCACTATCAGTTCATTTCTTTTCTTTTTGACAAAAATTGTCCACGAAATTCTGCTCATTTAATTAATTTCCTTTGTTTACAATCAGAATGGAAAACAAAATATCCTTTGTACCCATTAATTTCTCTCATTGCCAACCGCAAGTCCCCAACTCAGCCACAGCCAGCAACAAGAAAGCATCTCTCAAAGAAAAGTCTCACTCAGAATTAGCTTTCATCTTCATCTCATAGCTGTCATCATAATTATCATAGGCCATAACTGCTTTAAGCTCTCTCAGTTTATACCACACAGTTTCAGCCACAGCAAGTTATTGCTGTCAGCAACACACGATCATTTCAGACGAGTTTCGACTTGAATGCTTTCTGCTTTGAATTTGTGGAGTGAGGAGATAAGCACAATTTCAATCAGTCAAAGTCAGAGTCAGAGTCCAGTCGATCAGGATCAGTTTGTAAAATCAATTAGTGCGTTCAAGTTTGTTTAGTTTGCTCCGCTATTATAAAGTTAATAATAAAAAATTAAAATTAAATGTGAAGTGATACAAAAATATTTGAGTATTTTAATTAATTAGTGTTTACAAAGTGTTCTATTAATCTGTGTTTTTCATCAAGGTTTAATCTGATTATACTGATAATTGAGGTAATTATTATTAATTTACAAAATATAATCCTGTTTAAACTTGTTCTTTGAAAAATGGCGTCCATCGTTGTTGCTTACTGGTGGTAATCCAGGGTGCTGGAAAATTTATTGTGGTTGTGGAATTGGATTTTTTGTATTAAATATAAAATGTCGGTTTATGCATCGAGAAATTTAACGAAAAGAATTACTGAAAATTAAATTCACTTAAATTAATTCATAATTACATTTCCAAACAAATATTTTAAATTAAATTATTGCTTTTGCTTTTTTTTCAGAAATTTTAAAAGTGAAAGTGTTAAAATAAATAAGTACCAACGAGGGAAAAAATAAGTAAGCCATTTGCTGTTTGGCTGATGAATTAATAAATATTGCGCAATTGGTAAGTGATTTTGTTTCTATTTTAAAATACAACAAAAATTACCACGAAGGAGAAAATATATTTGAAATTAATTTAATATATGTTAAAAACAACAATAGCCTCAAGATTTGGTACAAAAAAAAAGATAAAAGCAGGATCCCAAATAACATTAGGGCAATCGTGAATAAGGCCCTCATTATTAAAAGCGAATCGAACGTTAGCTTAGAAGCGCATGATTTAGCGAATTCCCATAATCACGATCTTATATCGATATCGAGCTTCCACATTCCCTTCAAAAATCAATAGTGTTTAATATTGCGAAATAACTCATAAGCCCATTTTAAACGTCATACAATGGCTAAATGGGAATTGGCAAAATCATTCGCTTTTATGTGAACGTTTTATTTGCTATTCATGATGAGGTCCTAAAATTTCCCTACAAACATATATGTAGGTATATTATATTTGGAACTTCAATACGTTTCCACTAATCCTTGTTTGTTTAGAATTGGTCTAATGAGATGACAGCAAAATTTTCCTGGGATATTTTATTCCTGATACCAATTTATTTCGAGAAAACTCTCTACCATCATTCACGTCCCATATTTATGAAGGAAACTTCTACGGGTTGAAATTATTGAATTATCTTTTTGAGTACGGTCTCCAGAACCTCGAAACGAATTGAGCTAAATAAATATATTTCTTACCATAAAGCTTAAAGGGGTGAAATTGAGTCAGTGAAATAATATTACGTTTCCTTTTTTGTTTACTTAGCTTCTCCAATAGTTTGAGAGATAGAATTATACAAAAATATGTATTCTGATTTTCTTTTAATTAAAAAAGTTGATTGTTTTATTGTTGTCTGCTAGGAGGAAATATAGGAGAATTTATATGAAATTTGTGGAGAGTTTCGTGTTACAAGATTTGTTCAGAATTGAATTGAAACATTTTCAGAGTTTGATAAAGGAAAAAGTTGCAGTAAGAATATTATAAAGACTCGTTCAGAGTTTCATGATTGTCTAGTATTAGAGAGGAATAGGAGAGATTTATAAAATTTATGGAGAGTTTTGTAAAAATTCATTCAGAATTACAAATGAATCACTCAGAGTTTTTCGGCTTTCTAGTATTTTGGAGAAGTATAAAGATGAAGTATGCTTAAACAAAATTATATGAAATCTGTAGAGTTTCGTTGATCTTTGGTCAAAATTAAATTGACTCTTTCAAAGTGAAACAAAAGGATTGAGCTTTTCTTGTAGTTTTGGGATTGTAGTTTTGTTTAAATTTGTAAAATTAAATATTTTTTTTGAGTTATTTGGTAAGAAAATATGTTTTCTGTTGGAAGGTCAAATTTCGTTCAGAGTTTTGTTGATGGTTATATTTTTGAAATTTATAAGAGAATTGGTATGAAATTAGTGGAGAATTTTGCTGAAATCGAAACTCTTAAAAAGTTCGACATAAAACAGGTTCTTAAATGAACCATAAGTTTTACTCTAAATACATATAAAATTAAGTTCAGAATATCGGGGTTGTTTATTATTGTGGAGGAAAATAAAGGAATTTTTGTAGAGAGTTTCTGTTTTTGTAGAATTCTTTTTTTGGTAGAACTTGTTCAGAGTCTGAGAGTTAGAATATTTTAAAATATTTTATTTCAAGTAATTTTATGAAAAAATTTTCGGTAAAATTCATTTGAAATAACATGTAAAATTTGTCTTATTATATTAAGGAATTTGTTTGAAATTCGTGAAGAGTTTGTATGAAACTTGTGGAGAGTTTCCTTTAAATTTATTCACATTGAAACACATTGAAAATCTATCAGAGTGTGACAAGAGAATTTTTATGTTTGCGGGGATTAAAATTTGCGGTCTTAGAGTATACTGAAGGAATATAAGAGAATTTGTAGAAGATATGTGGAGAGTTTCGTTAGAATTCATTCAAAGTAGGTTCCATTGAAACTCTAGAGTTTAAAGAAAAGAGAATTAATTTTATTAGTATTGTTAGTTTTCTTCAAACTCGTTCAGAATTAGATGATAATTTTGCAGTTGTCTAATATTTTGGGGAAATAAAGAAGATTTTTATAAAATTTGTGGAGAGTTTTTCTAAAACTATTCGTTCAGAATATCTCTTTTAGCGTGCGACAAAAGAAAGGATATGTCTGCGGGTGTTGTGAGCAATTCTTAAGTAATCAATAGAATGCATCGTAGTGAAAAATTTCATAAAGTTTGCCATCTTACAAACAGGTTTGGCGATAGCATTTTTTGGGATTCGTAAAAGTACCCAATTACGATGGAATTCATGATAAATCTGACTACATTGAAACTCGGTTATTTGACAGAAAAATACTTAGGTTTTTGGTTAGAGGTTTTGCCTTAAGAATATCATAAAGAATAGACATAAAGAAGAGTTCGTAAAAATTCATTCAGAGCAACATTGAAATTCTTCAAAATTAAAAAAAAAAGATTAAGTATCAAATTCGTGGAGAGTTTTTTTTTCAAAATCGTTCAGAATTACAAGAAAAAAGATTTTCCGGCAGAATCGTAAAATTCGTTCTGAACTTTATAGTTAGAACATCAGTTAAAGAGTTTTGTTAAATTTCGTCAGAGTTTTGTTAGATTTTATTTCATTCGAGTACGTTAATTGAAACCCTTTCAGAGCTTGTCAGAAGTAAAGGTTTTCCAGATAAATCTCCAAACTCACTCACTAGTCTGATTGAAAAACTCCAAGGAATTTTGCAAAATACCAATAAATTGTAAGTTAAAACTGAATTATGAGCAACAAATTTTTGTTTTTGAGCTAAGTATGCTAAAAACTATTGTTAAGTGATCATTCTCTCAGAATCATATCTGTGAATTAAGTAGCATTTTGTGATTGTTTATGCACATTTTGGTCCCACACAAACATATTCAACAAAAAATAAAAAATTCTTCAACTCACTAATTGTATCTTTCAACAAAAGTATATTCACCAGCCTCGAATCTGAATGTAAAATGCTTGTGCTTAGCTTGATAACAATTATATGGATTGGATTTGCCCCAAAGAATTAATGTCTTACACATTTTCATGTAAATATCTTACTTTAAATAATCTTTAATTTATGTGCTTGGGTGTATCTGTTTTTTGTTTTTGTAAAAAAAAAAAAAAACAACAAGCAATTAAACCAACAATCTACTTTGGAGAGAAGTATATTCCCTCATTAAATGTTCATTCTAATTGCGGTAACCATTTAACACAGTGCCTCATAAATGTCACGTTCACAACTTTATGACAATCAAAATCCCACCCGCATTATTCCCCAACGGTAATATTCATTTCATTGTTATCCTTAATTTCATGAAAGAATATTTTTTTGTGTCCTCGCCTTTTCAAAATAGTGCTGGAAGGGGTTTTCCAAACAAAGAAAAAATGTCCATAAATTATGGCGAAAATTTCCCATTTTCATATTTTTCCTTTCAATTTTCATGTAGAGTTTCAACTTGATGGAATGACTTTGTTCATTATTTTTTTTTTTATTCATAGAAACGTATTCGAACAGTACTCAACATTTTCAAAAGAAACTCAAAAAATGGGGGAAAAGTGAAATTTTTTTAATAATAGCACCAAACCTTGTGAAAAGGTTATATCTTTTCGACAATTTTTCACTTTTAGAAAAAAACTTATTCTTGAATTTTTTATTATTGAACGTGTTTTATTAAAATGAGAAATCCAAGTTTTTTGGAGAGTTTCTTAAAAATAGTTTATCGGCTGGTATTCTAAGAATTATCGATTTGGTTATAATTATTTCTATATTAAGGAAATTGTTAGAAAATAAAAATGTATGCATTTTCTCTTCTCTGTCGGTAAAATTATTTTTTTTTAAATTCCTTAGATTAAATTACAAATTTCAAAAACATTGTGGCATAATTCCACCAAACATATCCCACCACCTCTTAACACTGATTTCTTACCCAACTCTCTTCTTATCTCTTCTCCATTAAATCTTTATCCGTTTTTATAAATTAAGCCAGAAGCAACATAGCAGCTGCTGCAGCATCAGTTTTCAACATCATCACTGAGAAGAAATGGATACGTATCCTTATGAGTGTGTATAGAGGGAGAGAGAGAGAAAGTTTTTTTTCGTAATAAAAACGGTTAAGCACAAATGTATGCACAATGAAAATTATACTGTCACAATGGTAATGACCTTAAAAAGAACATGTTCTCTACATTGAAAAGCATATACATATATTTACCTACATTCATAACAAATTCAGCGAACAAGCGGCCACAAAAATGAAAATGAAAAAAAGAGCTCTCTTTGAAAGGGTTGAACAATTTTGTCCTTTCCGCAGGAAGCATATCTTAACCCAAAAGGGTTGAAAGCACATAATTAAGATCATCATTTCAGTTAAGGAAATGAAAATAGTCCCGAGGAGGAAGGAAATTGCTTAACAAAAGAATGTCGAGATTATTGTTAGTGTAGTTTGGTGCGGGTGGTATTGGGTAGGTGTGTATTTTAAGAGTGTAATGTTAAAATTTAAGGACTTTTTGTTAAGACTTACACAAAAACAATAATAATAATAATAATAATAATAATAATACAATCCTTTTTGAAGGAAAATAATTACTAAGTGAGAGTGACAGAATAAGTAAGTTTTGATTGACAGAACTTTCAAATTAGAAAGGATTTTAGATACTTACACTCTTAGATATAAGTTAAGAGTATTATTGTGGAGAGGAAAATTGATTTTTGATTGTTAATTGAATGTTATCTTGTGGGTGGAAGTTTTAGAGATTGTGGTGGATTTAAGTTTAGATTAAATGTTCAGTTTATTCATTTCAAGATGAATAATAGTTACGATGGAAATATAATTTTTTTTTATACCAAACCTACATAGCAAACTTCATGGGAAGATAAATATTGAATTTATGATATGATTTTCTACTCAGCTAGTTGAGAGCAGCGATTCGATAAACTTTGCAAAAGAAAATCAAACAGGATTTCGAAAAGATTTCTCTTCCATACTCGCATATTACACTTGAACTTGAATCCAGATTTGCTCTCTTTCAACAACAGTCTCTGCATCCATCCAATTCAAAGAAGTTTTGCTCCACTGCTGAGTGCTAAAATCCATTTGGCCTTCTAATGGATGTATGAATATTCAAATATTTCTAAAAAATGTCGGATTTGTTTTTAATTCTTTGAATTTTTTAAAACGTAGGAATCGAACTAATGTCTTCCTTTTTCTCTGTGGCTCTATTTAGCTTCTTAGAAATCCATAATTTTCAAGGCTTCCAATTTTTGGAATCAATTTTAAAAGCACTTTGGTAGTATTAAAGAGTTTTTAGGTATGAACTAACATTTTTTTTTTAAATAGCTACACGTATAAAGGGACACTTAACATTTTGTTTATTTTGTTTTCATTGTTACATATTTTTAAAGCAACAATTTGTCAACCCTCCTTCTATAAAATACTATTTTTTTTTCATCTCCCTTTTCTAGGTATGAAAGCAAGTGTACTCTAAAATTTTTTCACTTTTACAACCCTTTTCGTTGAATATTTTAACAGAAAGAATAACATAAACTGTGTAAAATGTGAATGAAAACCATGCCAATTTTTAGTCCATACCTAACAAAACAGTTAAAAAAAGTATTCACAACCTGGAAAAAATAACACCAAACCCAGCCATCTGTAAAGGCTTCTGTTTTTTAATTATAATTTAATATTTGTTTGAAATACAAAAAAAAAAAAAAAAAACACAAAAACAGCTGAACAAATTTCCTGCAACATAAAAAATTGGCTGTAACTGAACAACAGAATAGTAAATTAATTCAACAGTTTAAAAGGGAAAAAATATTTTGTTGAACAAATGGACAGAGGGGGATTTTCATTGTTGTCATTCTGAATTTAAATTCCAATTAATTACCACATAAATTTGATAAAATTAAAGACTAAACAGATGCAGGGGTCACTAGGGCGTATACATAAAATTTTAAATTTTTTGTAAATTTCTTTCGGGGAAAACTCTTTGATATATTAAAAAATATGAAATTACTGATTTTTGAAATTGATTTATAATTAATTTTGTGTTGAAGGAACACAAAATTTATTAACTTTTGTAGTTTAATGATTTAAAAATATAGAAAAAACATACAAAGTCTTTTCAAATAGAAATAGAATAGGCTTGTTAAGACACATGTGGTAAGAAGACCAATAGGAGACTACGGGATCCTTGCACTTCATTTGAAAGTTTTCAAATATGAAAATGCAACAAATTAATATGAAGGGTCATAGAATACTTTTAAATGAATTTCCAAGTTTTTCTCTTTAAATATTTCCATTCATATATTCAATTACTGCAACAGGTTGACCTTTTACGGCCACTTCTTAATTTTTTCGATGGTAAACTTTGGTATTAAAAAGGTCACGTACATATGTAGTTATGGCAATCTCTTCTCTATGACCTTTAAAATTCACAAGAAAATTTATAGCTGACCAACCACCGATGCTAATTGTTCTTCTATGACCATTTTCATTTACTGACCTTTTAAATGACTTTTTTTGTTTGAAATAAATTAACGAAATTTGCCCCATTTAGAACCAGTTTTTCAGTGCGATATCATTTTCATCTCTGGTTTAAGTTCACTAACACACTCTTTGGTCGGTAGCTTACGATACGAATACACTCTCTGGCTTTCCTTTATTTTTGTTGGGTTGGGTACGAAATCTCGCATCACAAAATCTCGATCCACAAAATCCAGAATCACGAAATCCCACCTTTTCAATACTTAATTGACAGCACAGTATGGATTTTTATTTCCATAGTAATGGTGGCGCGAATCAATGAGAATCAACGAGTACGAAGTAAAATATAATTTCTTGAAAGTGTTGAAAAAATACTTTTTCACCTACTTTTTTTATTTTTTAGAACTGCCACTTCCTACATAATATAACGGGTGATTTTTTAAGAGGTTTAAAACTTAAAAAAAAAAAAAAACACAAAAAATTCGAAAAAATTAATGAAATATTTATTTGAATCGATAGTTTGAACCTTGCAATTTAATGTTTAAAGATAATTTCATGCAAATGTTGACCGCGGCTGCGTCTCAGGTAGCCCATCCGCTGAGTCCAATTTTGGCATACTCTTTCACACATATCGGCCGGTATCTCACGAATGAATGCATGGATGTTGGCTTCCAGTGCGTCAATCGAAGCGGGCTTGTCCCTATAGACATTAGCCTTGACATACCCCCACAAAAAATAATCTAATGGTGTCAAATCGCACGATCTAGGCGGCCAATTGACCGGCCCGAAACGTGAAATTAACTGTTCACCAAACTCGCCTCGCAATTGCGCCATTGTTTCGCGTGCTGTGTGGCATGTGGCACCGTCTTGTTGAAACCACATATCATTCAAGTCAAGAACTTCCATTTCGGGCAAAAAAAAGTTTGTTATCATCGCTCGGTAGCGTTCACCATTGACAGTAACGCTGCGATTCGCATCATCTTTGAAGAAATATGGCCCAATAATGCCGCCGGCCCATAAACCGCACCAAACAGTGGCTTTTTCGGGATGCATTGGTAGCTGTTGCAATGCTTCTGGCTGATCTTCACTCCAAATGCGGCAATTATGCTTATTTACGTACCCATTCAACCAAAAATGAGCCTCATCGCTGAACACAATTTTTCGATAAAAAAGCGGATCCTCGGCCAGCTTTCCAAGAGCCCATTCACCAAAAATTCGGCGTTGTGGTAGGTCGGCTGGCTTTAGTTCTTGCACCAGCTGTATCTTAAAAGGCTTTACGCCCAAATCCTTCGGCAAAATTTTCCACGTAGTGCTGTAACAAAGGCCTAACTGCTGGGAACGGCGCCGAATCGACATTTCGCGGTCTTCTGTCACACTAGCTGATACGGCCGCAATATTTTCTTCACTACGCACAGTACGTAAACGTGTTGGTGGTTTAATGTCCAACAAAGTAAATTTGGTGCGAAATTTGGTCACAATCTTCCGAATAGACTGCTCAGAAGGTCGAGAATGCCGACCATAAAATGGAAGCAGCGTGCGATGAACATTTCGAACCGAGCACGAATTTTGATAGTAAAATTCAATAATTTGCAAGCGTTGTTCATTTGTAAGACGATCCATGGTTAAATTGCAAACCAAACTGAAGCTGTTTGACAGTGACACAAGGTACTAAACACACGTCAGCTGTCAAAACCAGTGTTGCCAAAACCAAACCAGCTAAAAAATCACCCGTTACATTGCATAAGACGCTTAATTTAGCCACAAATCATGTTTAAAGGTGTAAGCTTTGATGCCCCTAAGACGCTTAGCTTATCCGTAAATCGAGTTTAAGATAAAAGTCGAAAATTTGATCATAAAAAAGTGGAACAATGAAAAGAACTATTGAAGCTAAATTGTACTTCAAAAGCGTTTCCAGCTGTATAACAGAGAAATTCCTTAGCTATTTTCCTGGTTTTTACTGACACTAGCACTGAAATTGGCATCGTCTCGATGTCATTGCTTACAAAAAGGAGCGCCAATGTCTAGCATTCATATTTCAATTTAAAATTAAAAAAGGAAAAACAAAAGTTGAGAAAAGTTTAATTTTGATTAAAATTTTCTTTTTAAAAAAATTTTGTTGTTGTTGTTGTTGTTGTTGTTGTTGTTGTTGTTTTTTCTAAATTTTTCAACAAAAAAAGTGGAAAAAGTTTATATTTTTATATAATTGTTTTCAAAAAAAAAAATCCCAAATCTGTCCGACCCACTTTTATCCAAATCCAGGCTCACCTCTGTCCAGAATTAGATCACCTCACCAAAATCCAAACAAAGAATTCCCACCTCTGTCCAGAATCCAGACCCACCAAATTGTCAAATTTGCCAAATGTCCAAAAATATTTTGGTCACATGTCCCAAAATAATTGGCCAAACCATTGAAAATCAAATTATTATCCCTGTTAAGAAGAAGGTCTTGCCTCCTCGGAGTATTAACAAGAACTAAATATTTCCCCAATCAACAGTTCCTTAAATACTTTTATTTGTTTAAAAATGAATCAAAATAAAATATTTCTTAATAGTACTAAAAATAGTATTAAAAATCCGGACTAATATTTCAACGGAATTTTTATTTTTATTTTTGTAGGGATTTTGTGATTCGGGATTTTTTGATTCGGTATTTCGTTTCCCTCCCATTTTTGTTGGACTTCAACTTGATTTTTCACTGTAGAGTTGCACTGCAAATGACGTTATCATATGACTTTAACATGAACTGAACTGCGTTATGGAAAATAATGCTTTTTCATATAATTTTTGACTTGAGTTTTCGAATAGTTGTCATTTGAAGTTTTTGCAATTATTGCATTTTTGACGCAAATGTCATTTTCGAAAATGGCAATTTTGATAGATTTTTATTTTCTGTACAAACCAAAATATCATAGGACGGTAGCGAAACAAGAAAAATAAAATTTCAATTTGTAACTCCTTGAGCTGGATCCATTAGAAAAATTAAAATTAGAACGAATTTTGACTGCCCTTCTCTTTTTTCACTTGAATTTTCTTGTCATATTTCATCTTCGCTATCTCTCCTCTATATCTCTGATTTTTCATGTTTTCTTCTTTATTTGTTTCTTTAGGACCAATTATTTGAAATTAATTGTGGATTTCTTTAACTATTTCTTGATTTTTCTTCGTTCTTAAATTGTTCTTTCTTTATTAATTTTTGTCCAGTCTTTTACAATAATAGCTCACTACAGAAATTTCCTGCTGAAATCAATTACACTCTCGACCAATCCATTAAGTCACATTTTATACAACTAGCTAACCATTTTTGTGATCATCGAGTATGGGTCCTTTTCTTCCTGGAAATCTTTCCTCTGCCAGAAAATTTCAAAAAGAATCACAACCAAACTTTCACAAATACAGATTCCTGAAAAGAAAGTTTAGACTCTTAAATGATTTTCCAGAAATAACAGGTGATTCCATCTAAAAGTTTTTTTTTCAATTTTAAATAAAATGGAATTGAGTGTTGAAATTTTTTTTTTTTACCGGAGGGAACAATTTTTGACGGTATCTTTTTGATGATAATTTCATTTAAATATTGCCTGTGAATTTGCCATATTTGGTCTATTCAGAAAATCTAATTTTGGATCAATATTTCCAGAAAAGTGTACGGTACGGTACTACGCCCGAATGCTGGCTTCTTTAATCGTAAAGTTATTTCTTATCGGCGAAGACTTTTGACTTCACAATTTTTTGCTTAGTAGGATTTTTGATTTAGTTTTTTTTTGTTTATTGCGACAGGAAATCGTAAGAGCGTAGCAAGCCTTACTGTAAAACACAATCTAGGTGGCCAGTTAGCAGCTGCGAAACTTGAAATTAGCTTTTTACCTAGGTAATATTGATTGCATAAAGCCCTGTGTTTCAAGTTGTTCCGCACAGTGGTTTAAGAAATTGGAGATTGCCCTAATTCCGTAATATCTTAAGTGGTCAACTGATTTTGATGAAATTTTCAATCACGATAAAACGCAATATGATAAGACACCATATGAGGTAATTTAAGCCTACTGAAAAACCCATTTTCTAAAATAGTTCATAATTATGATCGTTAAAGTTGATAATAATGAGAGAGGTGTGTTAATTGGAAAAATTGTAAATGATGGGATTTTAAATAATGCTTCTATACAAAACTTTTTTTCCATGTGCAGTTTGAGGGCGTTTTTCATAAAAATGTTATTTTTTGACTTACAAAACAGAACAAATCGTTCAAATCACAGCTTAGGAACAAAAAATTGATACAAATTTGCTGCCACGCCCACATTTGACGTTATTTTTGATAAGAACTCCCTTTTTAGATATTTTCCTGAAAAATATATTTCTAAAATAAAATGTGTAGTAAGTACCTCTTTCTCACTTTTGAAGCTTCGGGAGTTACCTGCTAAAACTAAAAATTAAGTCCCCTATTTCGTAAACGTCAGGGACGTTAAGGAAGTCATAAATTGGACTTTTTGTGGGGTTGAGGTCGAAATTCTGGCAGGGTCAAAATTCTTTTTACAAAATTCTGCCTTAAAAAATCTGCTTTTCAAAATTCTGCATTTTAAAATTCTGTTTTACAAAATTCTGCCAATAGAAGGTTTGGAAAATGTTAAAAAGCGCAAAATAATTTTGAAGAAATATTAAAAGAGTTTTTAAAAAAACAATAATAACTTTATTCAGATTAATTACTGAAAAAAGTTGACTAAACACAATGATGGTGAAACTAGAAGTGTCAGATGGTTGGTGAAACCGAGGTTAAGATGGTGATGATATGTTCGATGTGTAGTCGTGATTCCTGGTCACATCGAAGATCGTTCGAGGTTTATGTTATCCGATGTAAAGTGGTGATTGTTGGTAGCATCGAATGCTGTCCAATGTATATTTTATGAGATTTGAACTGATGCATGAACTGGTGGTGGACCAATGTTTATGTTGCTTAGGAGTGTGAGAATTCCAACCAATGTTACGTTATCGCTCAGGAATGTGAGACTGCTATTAGAACTTAAGCTTCGTTGTTGGATCGGTCTCAAGTGGCTTATTATAGGTATCTGGATTGTGCGGTTGATTAGGGTGAGAAGATGCATATGTAACTCGCACGCTTTTATTAGGTGAAAAATTGGTGTAGCTGATTTTTTTTAAATTTCCTGTTTTACTTGAGTTGTAGTTAAAATTCTTTTTGCAAAATTCTGCTATTCAAAATTCTGCCTTCAAAATTCTGCTTTCAAAATTCTGTTTTTCAAAATTCTGTTTTTCAAAATTCTGTTAACATCAATTTTCTTATTGAAAAAATTTCCTTTGTTTGGGGAGAAAGTAGTGGAGCTTATTTTTTTTTTTAAGATTCTGTTGTATTTAACTTACAATTATTCGACAAAATCCGGCTTAAATACTATTGTAAATTCTTAATATCTAAGTTTTTCAAAAATATAACCTACTTCAATTTTAAATTAAGTGATATTATGCTATGTTCCCACCAAAACGAAATTCGGTTTTTGATATTTTAAATTCATACAAATTTCATCTTAATGAAAACTCCAGATTTCAACGAAATTTTAATGAAATCCTGGTTCACCAATTTAAAATATAAACAAAAATTTGCTGGAAAGTCAGATTTTGGTTTAGTGTAAACTCAGTATTATAAAATATCAATCTGTTTAAAAAGTTTCTTAAAAAGTGGGTTACACCATTTATGCACTTAAGGTTACAGCCTCAATAACCTGTATGGCTGGTAATTTTTTTTATTTTGGAAAAAACAAGTCAATGTTAAGATTATAATTGGACATATCCATACCATAGTACAAACCAGAAATAAGACAAATATGGTTTACGAAAAGTTGTACTTTTTTTTGTTTATTTTTGTTAATAAAACTAGTTATTTGCGAAAAAGCTGAATGGGCAGACTTTTATTTTTAAAAATGTTGTACGACAGAATTTTGAAAAAACTGAATTTTGACAAAGAGAAATGGAAAAAAAACAGAAATTTGAAAAACTTAATTTTTTTTGAAAAAGCTGAATTTTGAAAAGCAGAATTTTGAAACCAGAATTTCGACCCGCTCCCCTTTTTGTGACCTCTAACAAAATTTTTAAACAAGGTTAACTACACCAAACTTTTGTTTTGTCAGAGGATCATGGCCGCTCTTGAATTTCTTCCGGTTGCTCTTCAGTACTTATATTCAATTTAGTTTATAAATGTACCATTTGATTTGAAATGGGCCTCATTTCTGAACAAATTTTGTTTTGAAAACAATTTTCTTAGAGCTTATCAAGAGCCCTACTGAATAATTTGTAAGCGATTTACTGGCCTTACTCTGTCCATACCTATTTATTCTAAGCACCCGATGATTTGTCAAAAACAAATTTGGAAAAAAAAAATGGGTTCAAATAATTTTAATTGTCTTTATGGGTCCTTCATCCTACTCACAAAACTCCCATGAGCAATGCGACAACAATGGAAAGTGTTTCATTTTTAAATCTTTCAACAAATAATATAAGACTCATGTCACGGGCTTTATTTCTGCGGATCTTATTATTGCACTCCATTGCTTACTTCGAAGACAAAAACTTCTATTCGATAGTGACAAGTTTTTAAATGTAAGTACGCGAGTAAAATTTACTCTCACCAAAATCATAGCCTAAGACATAGCCCTTTCACGCAATCCAATTTGTAATTTGAAGCCTTGCAAATTTAAATATTGTTCTATCGTTGGAGTTTATGTAATTTTTGAAATTGCAATTTTAGGACGTTTGTTAAGGCCAAGCAGTTTTTGGATTCAGCTTTAACCACTCTTATAGATTCAACTAAAATTATATAGACTTAGCTGTGTGTGAATAAAATTTTACACTTTGCTGACCATTTAGGTGCTTGGGAACTTAATTCCAGTACCAATTAGTGATTTTAATCTGATAATTATCAATTAAAGTCCCACTTTTCATTGCCAAATGCACAGACAGGACATAACACGCAGTCACAAATAAATTGACCAATTACATAAATCATTGAATTAGGAAAAAAAAAATGAAATGTCTGTTTTTAGCTTAATGACTCCATTGACATAAACACCCTAAAACAATAATCCATATACCTACTCTTATCGGTTCCCTAACATCATATTGACCAATTATATTGAATATCATTAACCCTCATAAGAGACCTTCTATAAGTCTAGTGCCATAACCATAGTCCATAGTAGTCCAACCAACTAACCCGCTTTCAATGGCCTATAATCAATTTGTACGCGCGTCGAAATATCCATAAAACTTAACATTTAAGTCAATTTATAAAAGTCCTCTTTTCTAGTCATAGAGCTTAGAGTATATCGTCGGCCGTAATACTGGCTTGCTTATGGTGTGTAGGTATGTTGGCATTTTGGTGTCGTGTTTGTCTGGCCGAAACACTAATAGGTCTAGCGTGAGCTACAAAATTTTATAAAAGGACTCTAATAACGTTGTCCTATCGTGCGTCGTCTCACCGTGCTGCCGTGCCAACCGTTCACCAGAGGAGTAGAAAGAAATACCTATAACCTTCATATAGCTACACAAAAAAACTATGCCAGTAATCACTTGGACAGGTCGTAAAGGTGACAATTTGAAACAATTTTACCAGGCTATAGTAGCAAAAAGTTTCAATAAATATCTCTCTTGCCAATTAGAATATCCTTTATGTAAAAGAGTTTTGCAGTAAAGTCCTTTTTTCGCATTGGTCATTATCCTCATAAGAATTAACACAGCGAATTTAAGTGTCAGAATTTGATGAATTTATGATAATCAAATTGAATTTTGATCGATTTTACTAAAAGAATTCTTTTTTTATTGAAATTTTTATTTTATTTTTTTTTCATTTAAATTTTCATTTCATTGAGAATTTTATTTGTGAAAAAGAAAAATTCTTTATGCTGCAATTTACTGCATGGTGCATTTTTTTTTTTTTTATTTGGTTAATCGTATCTGGCTTGTATAATTGCTTTGACTCGAGCTTAAAAGCCGTTTTGTGTAGGAAAGTCATCCTTTTTATATCAAAGGACCCAAAGTAAAGTGGAAAAAAGTGCGAAAAGTATTTTGGTTGATTTTTTTTTTGCTACCACAAAGTGGCAGCGGTTCGGTTTTTTTCACTTTTTTTTGTTTTCACTCAGTACCTATGGGGCAGCTGAAATGGGTCTACTTTTTTTTGGCATATCCTTATACTAACGGTTTTTGGTAAAGTGATCACTTTTGGCTGTTTGTGTTTGAGAGGAAGTTTTTCTTTGACTGGCATATTAAATGGTGCGTCCAACTGTCCAAGCGCTGATGAAAAAGTCAAAGGAAAGAGAGAAGGAGATGTTGGTTAAAAATAAAATTGTGTTTGTTTAATTTTTTGTCTGCTAAAAGAAAATGACTTGCATGAGAATATAATGGAATGGATTTTGTGTGCTCTACAGTAAGGTACCATCAAGAGTAGTCCAGTCATATTGTGTTTTTGCTATGCAAATTGTGGGGTAGTTGTGATTTTTCGGGGTGCTGAATCCAAATCTGGGGCCAAATTACGGCGTCAGTGATTGAGTGAGTGAGTACAATCAGTGATCGAATGAACGAGTAATAACTTCAAATTTTGATATACTAAATTCGTCGAAACGTGAGCGGTAGTGCCAAACATTTTATATTCTTTCTTATAATTCAGTCACGAATTGCTCAATAACTGATGCGGTAATTTGGCTCCTGAGGTTTGCAACTAAAATTTCGTGACGCAACATGCAAAAATTAGCAAAAAGTGCTCCAAAAATGCAAATTGACTGGATTTTTTGAATAACGTATATCTTAAGACGAGGGCTAATGATTTCTCGAAGATGAATAGTGGTATTTAAAAATTAAAAAAAAAATGAAATAAAATGTTTGCACATTAGAATAACCATAATAATTTTTTTTTTTTCGTAAAAAATTACCTCCACAAAGAGTATAACCCGAAATTTGCATAAAGAAACGCATTTTTTGTATCTTTAGATTCAAATATCTCAAAAACGTGACCTGCTACATCAATTTCAAAACCAGATTCGAACTGAGCTTATCAAAGACCGTTAGAAAAGTACATCTTGATTCATATTAGAGACAAACAAAAAATTACCACAAAAAGTTGTCATTTCGTGCTTTCGAGTGGATTTTCGAAAACAGTAAAAATATGTCAATTTTCAACTTGGGGCCGCCTGAGTCCAAATGAATTGCCGCAGAAAAAATCTTAAACAGAGATTTGTTGGAAATTGTGTACTTATACTTTCAATAGTACTTTGATGTAACTTTCGAATAATTTATAGTTTTCGAGCCATTAGTGAAAAACTCCCAAAAATGCATTTTTGCATCATTTTTTGAATTTTTGTCTATGTTACGTCATGGAATTTTAGACGCAAAACTTAGATTTGGATTCAGCATCCTGAAAACATTAAAAAGAAACAGAAGCAAAACTGCCCCTTAATTTACAGAAGCAAAACAGCCCCTTAATTTACTCGCCCTTTGTGCCCTTTTGAGCACAAATTGACTGGACTAGAGGTTGAAAGCTATAAGTTTTATATTTGAGTTGATTAGAAAATTTCGATACAGTTAACTTTAATTTTTTAAAATTCACGATTTTTTAACACCAATAAGCTTTTGTGGTTCAAAGCGTTAACGCAGCTAAGTTTTGAAAATTTAGGGATGTTACCGTCTTATTTCTGTAAATGGACACGTTGTCGAACCCTTACAAAATTGGTTTCATCAAGATTTCTATGCTTTCAATGTGCATCTAGATTCTTGAGCTTAGAATAAGGTGATTTGATTTGCTTTAAATTTAATTGTACCCAAGGAAAATACCTATTTTAGCGCGTCGTTCTCCTTTGGAAGCAAAAATCCACATTTTACCAGTTTGGTACGTGTGATTTTGTACCCATGCTTCATTCGGGTATGATCGTCTTTATCTGGCTCTTAATGTTCAAAGTGGTCCATCTAGCCCCACTCTACCCTACAAAGCATTTTATATTATTCTCTAGAGGAAAAATTCTCAAATTTTCAAAATCAAATTTTTTCAAAAATATTTTATCTAGAGCCCTTAAAACCAGGGTATCCAAATACCCTCTCGGTTACACGGGTAGTATTCGGATAGTTATCGGGTATCTGGATAATCGAAGTACCCTGGCACCTAGGTATCTGAAATTTTCGAGTAATCAGGCATCCGAGTATTCGCCCTACTTGGAAGCTTGGGTATCTGAAAATTACTTGGGTATATTTCTACAGAAATAGTTGTGAAACCGGGTATTACCCGAGGGAAATAAAAACACCTAGCTGTAACGATTTTGAATTAACTTAAGGCCTTAAAGGACTGTAGTAAAACTGTGTTTTCTTGGGGGAAAATACACATAGTGGAAATATAAATTTAAACCCATAAAATTTCTACAAATGAGGCTGTGAGTTCAAAAGTAGTGTAACTCACTTTTTTTTAATATTTTTTTTTTTTCATTTTAATTGATCTTGAATACTATTTTATTTGCGATCAAAGGACGATAAGTCGCATATTTAAAATGCTAAGATATTTAATATATTAAAATCTTGGCTTTGATGACTTTTGATGCATGAATGTAAAAATAGATAAATTTGGTGGTGCAACAGCTCGTGGAGAACCAGGGCCTAGTCTCAACTATTTCTATGTGCGAACTGTTGGCAGGAATGGAGGGAACCTATAATATTTTGCTGAGTCCGAACGGCTAGATGAGAAGCACTTATTCATGACAAGTATACTCTTGGAGGATTTGTCAGTTTCTCGCAAGCGGCAGTATTTCGGGAAAAAACATTTCTGTTTTTAGGTGGCAGCGGCTGGGAATCGAACCCAGACCTTCAGCATGACAGTCCAACGCTCCAAGTTGCACGAGGTACTGCGACAAATACGTGACAAAAATGCAAACAAAAATGGGTTAAACCTCTTTTTCACTCACGGCCTCAATTAAAAATCGAAAATTGAACTTGAAACTTGGAGAAGAAACTGGTTTTCTGAAACCTTCATGAGCTTTGGGTATAAAGAAGCATCACACCACATAAAGTCATAAATTTCCGTAATATTTGTATTCATTTCTTATTGCTTTCTAAAATAGTTTCTTTAAGAAAAACACAAGGAAATCCAATTTAAAACTTATTATAGATAATTGGCTTTCCTATTTATTTTTTATTGCGAAACCAAACAATAAAAAATAAATATTCCAATTACCATAAAGGTTCATTAAAATTGTGTGCAACACAATTTCTTCTTTATCTAAGCTCTAATGTTTTCATCAACTTGAGTTTTATTCATACCTATTCCCACTTATGTATGCTCCTTAAGTGTGTTTTCAACAAATTAAAAAAAAAATGTTTATGAGTTAAACAATAAAACAATAACAAAAACAACAAAAATTAACAAATCCCAAGTCTTCCTCTGTGGCAATAAAGCATTTTTCTGGTGTGTTGGCCAAACAATACTTCAGGTGAAACCCAACACCACACATTTAACAACATCAGCCACCAGAAGAAACATGAACAAAAACCACAACAGGCGGCTCTGTGGGCTTAAATGCAAGAAAACAAGAACATAAACGGAACGAAACGAAACGAATGAAACCCAAACCAAAGCTCTTAACTGACGAATTATGAAAACACAACTCTGGCATCCGGATCTCTGTATTGTCGTCATCGTCATCGTCATCATCATCGTCGTCAACATGTTCCTACTCGTATTTGCTTAATCCTTCACCAGAGGGAGTCAGTTTGCCAGTGGGATTTTAATTTTTTTTTTATTTTCCCAGAAAACATAAACATAAATGAGCAAAATTGTAAAGAACACCATATAAACCTATACACGCTCATATATTTTTACTTAAAGCGTATATGAGTTATGTTTTGTTGAATGGAGCTTAAATCGGAGAGGGAGAAGTGCCATTCAGGAATTGGTTCGGATTCCGGAGAATTGCAATGTGTTTTGTCTTTCGGGTGAACTTTCAGTCAAGTATACTTTTCAGTTGAGTATTGTTGAAGTGGTCTTTATTTTGTGTTAAAAAAAAGGCTACATGCAGAACAATTTACAATTTATTGTCGATTTTTAGAAATAGTATGTCAATTTGAGAAATATTTGTACATCATTTCTGGAGACTCCCGGAGGAGATTTGAAAAATATTAATTTTTGGTAAATGATTTGTTGTAGGTGTAAGTTTTTAATTTTATGAACTTTATTCATTTTCATGGAACACAGTCAAAATGTTACAACAAATAACATTATTTAATAATTTCTAAAAACATTTAATCAGTAAAAGTTAAATTACCTCAATAACTTGGTTTTTTTTGATGAAAAACTTTGGTTTTGCTTTTTGTTTTATCATTTTGAATGACAAATAGACTTTTTAGGATATTGCGGTTGTTAATTGACGCAATATATTTACCTTTGTAATTATTTTCGGATTAGCCGTGTAGTTAAATTTTTTAAAAGGGCACTTTGGTACTCACCCCAAAAATTTTGCATCAATTGCGTTTAGCGTGGTCACTAAAAATGGGTCAGCTTATTCGAAAATTACTATCTATTATACCTATTATATTATATAGACTTTTTTTTAAAAAACTCAAACCATGAAAACATATTAACTTTTCACAGATAGCCCAGTAAGCTTGCGTAGTTTCATAGGAGGGAGACTTTGCGTCAGATCTGGCAATTCTAACCTTTTTTGGGAAGTTTTTTGTGTTGTTGTTTTCGACCTCGAGTGCCGAATGCTTATTGGTAAAAAATTTGAAAAAACGCCTTTTCCAATAACTGTCGATTTTATACCTGAAGGACTAACTTTCAATGAAAACCTTGTTCAACGATTTGAAAATAATTTAACTTGCATCAATTTGAGTCTTAAATCGTCTCTGTAGACAGTCAAAAGAGTTTTCGAGAGACACCCTTTCAAAATGTATCAATAATAAATTTGTAACAATTACCTAGCAGTATAACTTACAGTGTAATGAAAAATACAGTGTTTTGGAAAAAGATGCTTCAAAGCTCTAGAACGTGTAGGTTGGGTCAAAAAAATGGGCAATTATCTAAAAAAGTGATTTAAAACAGAAAAAAATTCTTCAGCTCCTTTTAGGTCAAAAATTCATTCTTTAATGTTCTTTGAGAAAAAACTTAAGAATTTTTCTCAAAATAAAACCACTGTTCTTAAATATTTGTCACTTTTGTAGATTATTGCCCTCGCTCCTCAATGTGGATATAGATAAATAGATAGATATGCACTCCCTTATTATACTATTTTTTTTTTCTTTTTTTGACCCAACCTTCACGTTCTTGAAGTATCTTTTGCCAACCGGATCTGACGCAAGGTCTGATGTAATTAGTTACTGAACTAAAAGCAGTCTATTTTTTATCTATGCAATCAACAAAACTATTTTATTGAAATCAGGTTATTTTTGAATATATTTGAGCTAACTAAACATCCAATTTATTTTCTCTATATTAAAATTAAAGTCACCATTAAAGTTGAGAAGTTTTTTAAAGCTGTATCTTTTTAGACTTCATATTTAATTATGAGTGAACAATGAATTAGGACTTAATACCCAAAAAAAGATTTTTAAAGACACAAATAGTTTTTATAGGTTATTTTCTTAAAAAAATTGAAATCATCTGAATTTGTATTTCACTAAAATTTGATAAGAGAATTAATACTGGAAGTTTAAATGGACACTAAATATGTTCAATTATGAACAAAATTATTATAAATTAGAAGGGTCCAGAGGAAAAACGGCTTAAGTGCAATTTTTGAAAATAAAAAACTAAGCTAACGATGATATCTTATAGATTTATATGAGTTCTTTCTTATATAGTTTCCTTCACATAGGATTTTGAAAACTCGCAAAATAGCACATTTTGTAATAAAATATCTTCCAAAAGTTTTTTTTGCTCTAAAAATTAAACAAAGCGATATTAAAAAAGAAAAAAAAAACTTGTAGTAAACCTAGTAATATGTCAGTTAAATAATAAAATACTTCCAGTCGAGGTACTGTTAAAACCAATTGAATTGCAAAAACGGTCCAATGTCACACTTGTGGAAATTATTTTATTTTAAAACTTCAAGTACCTTCGTTTTGAAAAGCTGTATGAAATTAAAAAACAAAAAAAACCATTTGAAATAAATATGTGAAATTTTGGTTCCAACGTGCGTCGAAGGTTCTCATCTCAGCGTTACAAGCAAAAAAAATTCAAGATGTTACAATCAATATAAATGTTTGCATAGTTGAATACTTCGAGCTCGATAAAACAATATTTGTTACTTTGATTTATTTTTCTTTGAATTAAACATTATTTAACTAGTAAATTTACATTACTTCATTTTTCTCGAAGTAAACTCAAGTAAACTAAGGCCGTTTGCTCCTGGCCCCCCAAAATGTCTTTATTTTTTAAAATTTCAACAATAACTTAAAAAAAAAATAAATAACTTAACAGCCGTATTGTGAAGTGAACATTGATTTGTTTTAAGAATCTTTTCACGTCTTTATCATGAGAGAACTATGTTCTCACTGAATCTCTAACATAATAGATATATAGGGTCGTATGCTAAAAGATGAGCACGATCTCAGAGTCGGAGCTAACGATCTTGAACTCACATGTGAGAACTATTGAGCAGAACCGACCTCGGACTCAGTTTCGAATGCAAAAAACTGAGTTCACTCTTAAAAGCTCTGACTCGACGAATGCGAGATCGATCTCAAAGCTTGCTTTTAATCTTAAATAGTTGTGATTGAAGAAACAGAACTTCTTCTGAAAGCGAAAATTAAATTGGGGGTTTTAATGTATGAAGGATCCTCTTAATACATTTTTGCGGAAGAGTTGTCAGTGGCCAGTGTAGTGAAGAATGAAGATGCTGCATGTACAGTCAATCACAAAATTGTTCGGAAAAAAACTTTTTCTTAAGCATGAGTTTTTTTTACTGTATCGATTTGTTTATGAATAAAATTAGATAATGCTCATTTTTTTAAGTTCAATTTGTAACAAAATATAAAAAACATTTTAAGCTTATCTAATTTTAAGTTATCTTTCATAAAAGAATCGTTATGATAAAAAAACCCATACTTTAAAAAAAAACTTTTTATTCTGGATAATTTTGGGAATCACAATATGAAAACTGATTTGGTGACGATGACGACAGCAAAAAAAAACTATTAAAAGTGGTCAGTATAAATGGCGAAAAACATCAAACAATTAGGAGCACAAGATTTTTTAAAATATTTTGTTTTGTGTATTTTGAAGAGATCTTTGTATTAAGATCGTATTGAGATGAAAAAAAAACATTCTACAGCTTATGTTTCTTATTTTTAGGTTATGTGTTGCTTTTTTGAAGATAAGTACTACTGTTACTGCGCAAGAGAAATCTTTTCTTTATTGTTTGAAGGGCACTTTGTTGAAATTTTCTCACGGACAGTTTTGAAAACTTGAGTATGAATTCTGCAAGACCCTTTAAAGATTTGGTAGGAATAATTTAGCTTACTCCTACCATTGCAAAAAAAGAAATAATCTTGATGATCGTTTTGTTAATCATTTGTCTCCTTACAAATATTAATTGGATGATTGATGTTGGTATTCAGCTTAATTATACTTTAAATATTCTTGTAAGTTTTGAAATTTATTTATTAAACCGTTTTACATTTTCTTGTAGTTTCTTTTACTGACAGTAAAACATAGGGATATTTTTTTTAACCTTTTTCTGCATAAAATCTTTTAAGGGCTCTTAGAATATGAACTCATTCAGATTTGAATTTTGTGTTGTCATTATATAAGTTATCTTTTTTATTGAAATGTAAACAAATATGTCAGGCAAAACAAAATCGAAAACAAACGAAAAGAGTTAGTTAAAGTTATTTACTCAATAAAAATACTGCGCAATAATACTAGGTATCTACCTACCGTAAAGAAATTGTTTGTGGTTGCGGTTGTTTTTTATTTCTTTCATCGCAGACCACCTATCACAAAGACACAACTCTTCAAAAAAACAAACGAAACTGAAAAAATATCTTGTTCCCTTAATTTGTTTGACTAAAGTAGATATGACAACAAAACCGGAAACGAAATTCTTCTCTTCAACTCCAACTTACACCACCCTAATCGATACAACTGACTTACCACCACCCATTGGACTCGTTTATTTTTATGAACTCAAATTATAACACAATTTATCTGAACCGAGTAAAAGAAAACCCATGCTTAGTAATTTGTGAGATCGATCTCATGCAATGAATCGTTTTCTTTTTGCATATCAAAACGAGTTCAGTCTCATAGTAGCTTTCAATTTGAGATCGATCTCATCACAGTGAACTCACCACGTGAGATCTAACTCAGCCAATTTATTTTTGTTTGCATACCATGTTAGGAAAGATCTCAAAAAAGTGAGAAAACATCTTGAACTCGTCTTTGTGCATATGACCCATAGTCAAAAAAAGTATTCAGTTTGTTCGTGATAGAAAAGAACTATACGTTTTTATATTGCAAGCTATAATTTAACGAACCCTGCTCAAAATAAAAAGACACAAGTATTTTAAAACTTAAAGGCAACACTTGCAATGTGGTGCTATAGCTTGTTGTTAAATTTTAAATCAAATTATCTTATTTAGTTTTTAAATAAAATTACTTTTGTAAAATTTAGCTTGGGAAAAATAATTTTCAATCTTAAAACAATTTAAACTCACGTTTTGTAATACTTCAATCAATTGTTTCAGTTTAGGAATATATTTTGGAGCTTACCGGATTTAAGTTCCGTGATTTGTTATAGATTTGAAATAAGAAAGTATTTTTGTACAAATATTTTCTTCGCCTTTTCAAAAACACGTTTTGGAACTTACCATGTGTAAATTCCGTGATTTTAATCAATTAGCAACAAGATAGGATATGTTTATCTACCTATCTGCCCATAATATCGTTAAAGCCCTATTTACAAAATTTGCGATTTTGAGTTATTTGCAAACTAGGACTTAGAAAATAGACTTCGATTTATTAGTACTTATTTCTTGACGCAAGATCTTCGAATAAGTCAGAAAATGGCAATTTTTAATAGTCCTAACTGACCACATAGGGCCTTTAATAAAGTGCTGCATGCAGAAAATAGACACATGAGCCATGATATTCTTTTAAAAGTCCTATGAGGCACTTAGGGCTTTTTATTTATCGATAAATAACAATAAATATTTTTAAAGATTTAATTATTTTATTATTTATTATTTATTTATTATTATTATTTTAATTAATTATTATTGTTTATTTAATCAAAATAGTTTGCAAATCAGTGTACATTAGGGGTGTCGGAATTTTTTTGTTTTTTTTTTTTTGTACTCAAAATTAAAAAATTAAAAAACAAAATTTTAAGTTTTTTTGTAGGAAAATTTTTCGATTTTTTTTTGTTGAAAAAAGGAATTTTTATGTCATTTCAAGGCAAACAAAATATCTCATTAAAAGATACAGCTCTTCAAAAAACACAAATAAAATTTGAAAAAAAAAATGAGTTCCTTTAATTTCCGTGACTAGTGTATTTTCGCATGTCAAAAATAATTGAGATGAAATGCAAAATTAACTGTTTGCATAATCGGTTTTCCATGTAGAAAAATAAAAAAAAAACCATTGTTGTCATTAAATGTCATGCAAAACAATGGAACAGCAATTTTTTTGTCACTATTTTTATTTTCATTGTTGCTTTACACTTTAAACCTAGTTTACAGTTTTGATGCGAAAAAAAATCAAAGTTTTCAAAATAATTTTCCACCTATTCTTTGCACCAAATTGTGTAAAATTCAAGGCAATAAATGTTTGTCTTGGCCTGAACCACCAATTGAGTCATTAATTTACCCTTAATTGATAAACTGTAGGCCTTAAAATAGGAAATTATTATTTTTGGATGCAAAAACCATTTGCATTTTTTTACGTGTGAACCTACCATCCAAAAAAATATTATATTCACCAGACTTTTTTATTTCGCATGCAAAACAATTGCCTGTCCATTGTTTTGTATGGCATTTCACTAAAGCAATGTTTTTTTTGCATTAAACTGTACGCAATTAATTTTGCTTTTCATCTCAGTTATTTGCATAGATTTTTTCATACGGGAACTGTAAACTAAGCTTAAAAAAATATATTCACTTAAAAGCATTTTTTGTCTGCCCAAAAATAATTATTTTCCATTTTTTAGGCCCATAGTTTATTAATTTAAGATAAATTAATGACTCAATTGGTGGTTTAACCTAAGGCAGACATTTTTTGCCTTGAATATTCTACAATTAAGTGCACAGAATAGGTAGAAAATTGTTTTGAAAATTTTAATTTGTTTTGTCGCATGAGAACTGTAAACTAGGCTTTAAGGAACATTTTCAAATGCAAATTCCAACAAAAACAAGTTAACTTTACATTTGAACTTCGTTAATTTCAAGGCTGAATGTAGAACTTACATATCTAAATGTTGAAATTAAAGAGGTCAACAAATCACGCCTACCTACGGTCATATATCGAAAGTACAATTTTGACTTATTTCAGTACAAAAACGCGATTAGAAAAACAGTCAAAAGTGTTTTTTTAAAAACTTTTCCGGTATAAGTTGAGAAAGGCAACAGCTTCAGTCGTGTCATTGTGGAGTGATTGGGAATCGAAATCTGTCAAAAAAAACTTACACTTGAAGCCCAACAGATGGCGTGATGTACGTTATGATGGGTCACAAGTGAAATGGGACCTTACCGAAGCTGGTGTGCACAAATAAAGGCAGCTAAGCTACGAGAAAACAAATATCTTGTATGCAGCTAAAGTGCTGTGATCACATCTTGTATCACAAGAACTGAGCATGTTTGGAACTTGCAGCTAGGCTTCAATATGCAGTTTTTGAATTTGAAGAAAAGGTTAGATACAAATTTTGAAGTCTTAACATAGTAAGTCAGCATTTTAAGAAGAGGCCAGGTCCAAATTTGGAAGTTTTTAAATTTTTCAAATTTGAAGCATGACTGAAACTTTCTAGTGTGTTTGGGTTTTGAGATAAACTTGCTAACATCACTGTAAAGTTAACAAGTCACTCGATAGCACCCTTAGTTGGTTAACTACAAAATCGGGTATAAAATACAAACAAAAACTGCAAATTCCTGTCATGTCCCATTAGACTAGATTAAAGGGTCTCTGCTTTCTTCAGAGACGTGTTCGAGTACCTACCTATTTGAATTTTGAAACTAAAAATGTCAAATAAGTCTTTTTCAAATCTCTGAAGGATTATTCTCGTTTGAAAGGGTTTTAAGACAGAACTGACTTGGTACGATGACTACTTATTTTAATAATGAGCGCTTTTTGGATCTCAAGAATTAAGCTAATAATAACTCGTTCAAAACTACATTGCTTCATTTAACAGCAAATATATACTGTTTCTCAGTATCCACTTTGTTTTTCTAATACCATTCTGTAATAAATAGCTTTTTTCCTTAATCAAAGAATCATTAGGTTCAACAATATTGGCAAATCCAATTTATACATAAAAAAAAAACAAAAAACTCTCCTTAAAGAAGCGAAAAAATAAAAAAATATGTTAATCACTTTCGATTGATCAAAACCGATTATTCAAAATCAAAGTTGTTTTGGCTGAACACAGAACAAACACATCTGGGCAATTCAAAAAGTTAGCTAAACAAATTGCCTCCATCATCAAATCGCCTTTCGTTGGATCTAACTAAGAGTGATGAAAAGTGAGGAAATTGAGAGGAGGGTGATTTTCAAAAAAAAAAAAGAACATGAAAAAAAGTAAGAGTAAAAAAAAAAAATCTTCAAGGAATCAAAAAAAAAAAAAGAAGCTTGTTGAGGTCTTTTCTTTTCTGTTGCAAAATATACAGGTGGATGCCTCAAGGAAAGCTAAATAGCAAATGACAAAAAAAAAAAAACAACTTCAAACGACAGAAGCAGTTATGTCTGCAGGAGAAAAAGAGCTAGAGTCCTTCTTCTAATCTGAAGACTTTTAAAAAGGAAAAATGCTGGTCTCTTTCTCTTTGTTTTCTGTTTTTTTTCTTAGCCGAATATTTACGACTCTTGTTTTGTCCTTATTCGAAGACACGACCCGATGTAAATTGGCTATCAAGTTGCTTCAGGTTCCGTTCAGGTACCCTCCATCTTTTATTTTATTGGGAAAAATTAAATTTATGGGAAACCATAAATAAGTCTTTATTTGTTTCGTTTATTTCTTCGTCTTTACATTCTTACGTCGTCTTTTGTTTTTGGCTTGTTGTAGGAGTAGGAATTGTTTTTTTTTTTTATTTTTTTGACTCAATGTTGTCATCCTGCGACATAATGTCCTTTTACTTTTTATGATTATATATTTTTTTTGTGTGATATTTTTCGTATTACGCCCGTCTTTGTGTTTCTGAAAATTGCCATCAATACGTTGGCTATAATATTTTGAATGCTTGATGAAGGAGGAGGAGGCAATGAGTCTTTTTTTCTCCTTAAAAAACGAAATAGTCCTTCAATGTGAGTAAAGAGGCTGTGTTTTGCCGGCAAATTATGAATTTATGACGTCGTTTTGTGTTTTATTTTTTATTTTTATTCTTTTCTTAATTTTTTTTTTGTTTTGTATTTTGTCAAGAAAAGAAAAGAAATTACAAAATGGAAATTAAAGCTTATGATGCGCACCAATTACTTTGAAAATATTTTATATATAAAAGATCCTTATGATGGCAGAAAGGACAACAAAGAATTATTATTATTATTATTTATTTAATTTTTTTTTCGTTTTTGAATTTTCTGGTTCATTTGTCTTCTAGAGTCAACCTTAAGTTTAATGATTCGGAAATAATGTAAGGGAAACAAAAAGGAAACAAACAAACAAAATTATGAATCAAGGACATTCTTTGTTAATAAATTAAAAAAAAATATATATTTAACGTTCAAAACAACGCAATTATAGATTGAATTTAATGGAAAGAGTCTACATTTTTCAGAAGATGATGGGGCTATATAGAGGATAAGGACTCTTGAAGCTTTTGATAGAATTTTTGATTTTTTTATATTGGTAGGCAGGTACTGATGTAAAGTGATGTTAGGGGAGTTGATTTTTTTAAATAAAAAGGTAATTAAGCCTAACAATTTATTTTTTTTTCCAATAAGGATGGCTCAACGAATTCATTAGTAATTTCTTGTAATTTTTTTAAAAATTCTTTGATCGATGAGATGTTTGCATAATATCGCCACCCTAATGCCTGAATAATGAATGTGCAAGAACGAAAATTTAATGACATCGTGTTTAAATTTTCTACAAGATGACAATGAAGTCAACATTCACTACCCAATGGCCTTACTGTAATATTGAAAATTTTATTTTTTTCTCCGATAGCCTCACCACTAATAATGCTGAGATGACATGAAATACCGAAAGATTTATCAAACAAATTTAATTTGCGCATTCATCCTTCTGGCATTTGGGGACAATATTAAAACGAATTTTAATGAATATTAATTTTTTCCTGTCTTCGTTTCGTTTTATTTATCAGAAAGTTTTTGTTTACTTATGTTGGGCTTCAAGTCAAAATAAAAATATGTTTGGTTGTTACTAATAGCTGTGAGGTTTTTTTTTGTTGATTATATTAGCTTCTGGATACGTTTGCAGTGACAGTTTGATTGAAAACATACCGGAACAGCAGGAAAGAAAATATTGGAATTTTCAAAAGCAAAAACGCCCAGACTTTTATTTTTTACCCAGGTTTCCTGGGAAAATGTACTCAAAAGGTATAAAGTCTGACTAAGGTGTGCCTGAGTTTCATTTTATTCAACATCATTTAATTGAAGCATTATTTCAATTCAACTAAAATGACTTTATGATTAAAATTTATATACTTATCCTTCAAATTTATTTTAAATAAATTTAAATTTTTAATTTAAGATAAATTAAATTTATTACCTATTAAAAAAAAAAAACATTTTTTTTTATTATTGAAACAAAATAATTGGACCGGAAATGTGGAGTCATTTAAAAATAGAATGAATTGAAATAAAAAAAATTTGTATAAGTAAGCGTTAGTATTTAACGGATTAATAAATAAAATTTAATAAGAAGAATATCCCATTATTTGCAGTAAAAGTGGTAATATCGAAGTAATACGTTTGAAAAAAATAAAAACATCTTTGAGTTAAGGCAATAAATGTTGGAAATTGATCTCCAAACCTTCCGTGCCAAATTACAGTCCAGCGCAATTTTTACAACGTCTCGGGGTATTGAGAGTGTGTGTCCAGTTATGCAATTTTATTTCAGCTTTAAAGAATCACTACATTGATAACTAACCTTGAAAGCTTAAGACCCGAAAATATTTTATTTAAAAAATATCTTAATTCAAGATCCTTGAAAACTTAATCAAGTTTCAATATGAAAATTGCGCCAAAAAAAAAAAATGCTCGAATTGGCTTAGAAACATCGCCCAAATTCAACACACATTTTTGCGAATTTTCTCAAATTGCAGTTGTTTTGGTATTTTCTTCTATCTTTTGGGATTTATTTCCGATAATTTTATTTTTTTATTTAATTTTTTATTTTGAGCATTGGAAAGTGATATAAGGAAACATCACTTGAATTTAGAAAAAAACAAACAAAAACAATTTGTGCAATTTTTTTTTGGGTATTTATTTCCAAATTGCTTTAGGTGCTTTTTCCTTTCGTGTTATTTCTTGAAGGTGGTGGGTGCTGCCGTTCAATTAGCAAAAAAGTCAAGACCAAAGACTAAGACTTGCTTGTTTTCGAAATATCCGACACAGAAAAACTGTTTGATTGTTTATTTTTATATTTTTTTTTATAATTGAACCGCTTCACATAGAGATATATCTCCAATATAGCTTCCAAAAAAAAAACTTTTCTAAAGCATAAAAAAGCGTATTTTTGAACTGCTTAGAAAAATAAACATAGAGAAAAGTATGTTTGGCAACTCGGTGGACCATTATCTTGAAAATATGCAGTTAAGAAAAGAGCCATGAGCTGTGTTTAGTAAAGAAAAACTAGATCCGAACATCACGAGTATCTGGAAGCTCTCAGAAGATAAAAAACAGATAAGGGCAGCTTTGTATTGATGAGATTAGCCTTTGTCTATCAACAGTAACATTTTTAAATTTAAAAATATTTTTTTTTTCATTAATTTTCAATACAAACATCAATTCACACTTATTATATTCTTTAAATGCTCCGTGGTATATAAGAAACGAAGATCTTCACAGGGATCTCGGGATTCCTACGGTCCAGGGCGAAGTAAAAAGTTTCGCGCGAAAAAATAGAAATCGAATATTAGAACACGCTAATTCAACGATTATTGACATTCTTGACGAGTCGAACTTAGTACGTTGTCCGCACCTTCCGAACAGAAAACCGCTTTAAAATCGCAGATTAAGCAGGAACTTTCACCGGGAAGTAACCTGCAATACGTTACTTAACTTCGTTAAAAATAAATTGTTAGATAAGTTTCAACTTAGTTGTAATCGGGAAGTGGAAGTGGTTTTAGTGTAGTAAGAATCTCACACTTCTATGAGGATGCGTTTTTCGGTCCTCATAGAGACTGATATGCAAAAAAAAAAAAAAAATATTCTTTAATGTGGTTGTGGCTGTGAGTGCCAAATTGCTGTTAACCACTTTTCTTTTGATTATTATTTTTAATTTTTAATCGATCTTAAAATTATTTTATTGAGATTCAAAGAGAAATTTTTCAAAGTCAAATTTTTTGAAAGCTTAAATATTTCAGAACTAAGAATCTTGGTTTTATGTCTTTTGATGAATAAATGGGTAACAGCACTAGGCCTCAAAATATGTATCACATTATTATTTTTTTCATTTAAAGTCATGTTTTTATTTAATGCCCCGTCCTTACTAAACTGGGGATAATAGACCCTCCTCCATTGTGATTTTTTTTTTTTTTTTGGGACCAACCTATACAATTTGGAATTTTTCTAACCTTATGAGAAACTACCTGTATAATACGAGTTTCAATAATAAGAAACGTAATATCGCACTAAATATTGGTGAGCTACTTTATCTTACTCAAATGAAACCTTAAAATATTTATTTGTAATTCTATTTACTTTCCCTGTAGAATAGTTTCTAATTTACCATATTACAGGTAAAACAGGGAATAATTTTGGCTTTCGAAAATTTTATATGTCGAAATCTCACAGTATTAATATTAGTCTATTATAAATACACTGCAAAATGTTCAAAATTAAATTTTGTATCAAAATGGATGATTTGAAAAATTGCAATCGAAAATGTATGTAAGCAGAAAAATTTACAAAAAATTCAGCATATACAAAATTTAAAAATCGGAGGTTTTTTTTTTTCTAAATTGCAAATATCTATTTTTAAGCAAAGGTTATATTTAAAAATGCATGTACAAAATAAAGAAGAGACTAAGCGCTTTAGTATGGCAATATGGCATGATCAAAAATATTTTTTATTCAAAATTTGCAGATATATGACCATTCAAACTTTACAATTTCTTATAATTTTTGGCAGTTTTGGCCCGAATGCCGTTTTTTAGGAACTACATCGTCCCCTGATTGTAAGAACTAGGTAACTTTATTTTCAATTTTTACAATATCTCGACACAAACGGTATTATTTTATGCAATTTTTAAATCTTTTCTACCATTTTTTTTACATGAAAAATATAAGATAGTTATGAAGTGTGAGAAACAGAAACTTTCAATCGTTAGTAGCTAGGTTCTTATGAACCTTCCAATCTCCAAAATTTTTAAAATTAAGTTATGTACCTAGTTCTTGCAATCAGGGGACAATATGACAAATTTTACATATTTTTAAATATTCTAACTGAAAATTTTGACATTACGATTAAATAAAGAATATTTAAAAAGAAGACAATTCCACAATTTCGTTTTCTGGCTCTTTTTAAATTCTATTAAGCATACATACTAAACGGCTGGTCCGATTCATATAAAATTTGGTACTAAATACAAGAAATGTTAAATTTTTCATGTGACACCTACCCAAAAATATTCTTTCGGGAAAAAAATGCGTACAAATTTTAGAAAGGGTAGAGTTTTAATGGCTGTTACTCTGACGGTTTTGAATTAATATATGGCTTTCTTAGCATGTCATATTAAGGCCTTAAGACTCTTCTTTTTGTTTTTGCATGTTTTGAAAGTATCTTTGCACCGAAAAAATATTGCGCAATCTATAAAAAAAATTTAAAATCTTTTATTATTATTTATTTTTTTAAATCTTTGATTTTTTAATTTTTCTTAGGCTAGTTTTATTATAACTTTTCCTGCTAAAATTTTTGTTTGAAATTTTTTAAATCATCCATTTTGACCCGTTTTAAATCTTTGATTTTTTAATTTTTTTTAGTGCCAAAACACAAACTGAAAAGTTGCTCGAATCGACGGAATAGTTTCTGCATGTGCGCGGAGTCTCATACGAGTCCATAGGACTCAATTTAGCAACCAAACAGTTTAGAAACTGGGAATTGCATGTGCGCGACTAGCCTTAGGCTAGTTTTTGAAAACTTTTCTTACTTAATTTTTTTTTAATTTTTTAAACCATCCATTTTGATAAAAAATATAATTTTGAACAAAAAAAATTAAGTTTAAAATTGTCTAATTTGGTTTAGTTTCTACAAAAAATATTGAAAAGTTGCCAGTGTGACCATTCAGTCATAAACGCATTGGTGAATTTAATAGCATTTTATGTAGGTTTTTGCATTCTTATGGGCCAAGCAAACATATTCAATAACAAAAACCCTTACACGTAATTGTTCCTTTTTAAGAGGTCTATTCAATAGCCTAAAAAGTTCCTAGGTAAAATTCCAAAAATCTTGTTCTTGACATTTTCTTCTAAGTTTTTATTTGAAGACATTTTAGATATTTTTGCTTTGAATCTTTTGGATAGTCATCACTCAACAGTCACCATTACTCACAATAAACACTGAGTTTAAAGCTAGTAGGTACACACATTTTTATAATCAACATTTTTCGAATTGTTTTGGCATTTTTAAAAGCTCTTGAGTTAATTTTAAAAATGAGGAAATGATGATGAAAATAACGACTCTAAAATATTTATAATAGTTCTGTTCCTTTGCTTTGAAATTCTGTGATTTTCTGTCCATTGCTGTGCATTTTAGTCCAAAGTTCTGTAAAAATTCATATAAAAATTATTTTTTGACACAAGTTTTGACTAAAAATCACAGAAATTCAAAGTAAAGGAACATTACTAATATATTGAGTATCAAATTAAAAAAAAAATATTTTTTTGAATTTCATTAGAGCAAGTCCCTCTGGCCCAGTCCTGCATTTTATTAACATCCCATTGGAAGTTATTGTTATTGGTCCGATTTGTCGAATAAAAAATTTTGTATTATCTTCACGTTTCGAGCTCCTCAGCATCAGAATCCATCAATTAAGAGAGATGTCTGTGGTTGTACGTACGTTCGTCCGTTCATACGTTCGTACCAACGTTCTTTCATTTTTTTCGTTCACCATAACATATCGACTTCGGGTAGGTTTTATTTAAAAGTTAGAAGTTTCAGTGCGTGCAGAAAAGACATTCAAAAAAATTCAATGAGCGGTTTTTTACTATAGCAATTTCAGAAAAATGTTGTTAAATTTCTTTAGTCACGAATATCTCGAGTTTTTTTAAACCAATAAAAAAACTACAAGAATTTTTACCAAAAATTGTTCAACAAATTTTTTTCTTCCCAACTATTTTGGCCTTGAGTTAGTTTTATTTTACTCACCAATCTTCACTCTTTTCTTCACTTGATTGCATATTGAACGCTAGAAAAAGTTTTCAAGGATCTTGAATTGGCGATATTTTAATACTCGTTATAAAATAATATCGGGCCCCTAGCTTCCGGGGGCACTAATGGAAAGTTACCAATGTGGGTTACACCCAGACTCTTTTTTATTTTCATTTCTTCTTCAAAATCTTCCAGTCCAAAGATCATATTCAAAAGTGGGATTCGAGTCTACATTGGTATTGCAAACTTTTTTGGAATCGATATTTCTGGCTACTTGATTAAAATGGCAACTTTGTAAAAATTTCTCATCGTTTTGTGTTTGAAAAAAAAAACAAAGAATCAATGAATTTTTTTAAAGTGTATATTTTGAAAGTTAAGGAATGCATTTTCTATGGAAGAAAAAAAATCTCTTATCATAGCAGCTCTTAAAAAGTCATCCAAGCTTTGTAAAGTAGACTTTAGATCATTGAATGAATCTTTATACAACAGAACTTCGGTTAAATTTTCATATTATGTTGTTTCATATACGAAACGTAAGGATTCGAAAACAAAAGATTTTCAAAAGATAATTACAGGAAACTAGCTTAAAAAAACTAGGCTAGCAAGACTTTAAATGTGGGGTCATAATTTCATTATTTTTAATTGTTGTCAAACACTCCTTTTAATATTTTTTTGCGATTAATAACTACTGTAAAAAGGTAATTTTCCATTTTAAGTCAATTTATGGCAATTCAATTTTTTCAATTTAAATACGATCACAACCATTCTCTTAATCCAATCAAACTTATTTCAGATTAGTTTATCCTAGGTATGATGTTCAAAACTTAAACCTATTAGACATAAAGACAAAGCCATCAAACCCCAAATTAAAAGATTACTCAGCTTTATTTTTATTTGAACATACATATTAGGTACCTAGTACCTTCATCTCAAACCATCATAAATGAATGTACAACAATCTTTTTTCTTTGATTTATTTCTAAATCCTTTTAAAACAGTATTTCTCTCTATTTGAATAAGTTTTCTGCATTGACCTAGTTTTATCGGATTTAGTTCAATGAACCTATAAACTGATAAATTGCAACAATAAAAAACTAATCAAAATAAATTGAAGAAAATTGAACCATCAGACATCTGTCATCGAATGTGTTTTCAATTTTCTAAACTCTTCACATTTGCTCCACTTCACATCCTTCTCTTTTTCTTTTCAAATACAAAATCAATTTTCTTTTAAATAAGAATAAAATACAATATGATGGACGATATCCCTGACATATAACTTACCCTTTGATGGTATCTCTGGAAGAGCAGCAGCGCTTATTATAAATATTATCCAACCTGATGCCCAGAGCACATCCATATTTCTGCACATTTGTTTTGAAGAAGAAAAATATTTTGTTGAAGGAAATAAAAATAGAAACAAAAAATAAAAGAGCACAAAATCTTCAACTTTTAGCAAAACATCAACATTTTCTTATTCAAAGAATACAATCTCTCTTTTTTTTTTTTTGCAAAAACAAAACGTCCTCTTAACTTGCAAGCTAAAGTATAATTTTCACTTGGAAAAACTTTAATAATCGTAAAGAATTTTCTTCTTTGATGTGTAATTAAAAATCAGTGTGACACAGAGCGGGCATAAATATGAAAATTCCTTTGCTTCTCACATTAAACGCCCCCCACACTAAATTCCGCCTGTTTAATATTTCACACTTAATTCAATTTGTGTCCCGGAACAACACTCCAGAGCAGCATACATTGCAATTCAATTTATTTTCCAACTTGTTTCCTTTTTACCAACACTTTCACACACACACTTTTTTCTCAAACACTGAGAAATCCTGCGAGAAAAAAATTATTCCTTCGTTTCCGCCGCACGCTAACAGCACTCAAAACACTGTAAGCCGTACACAAACATTTCACAAGGACGAATAGGATGACGACCGGTTGAACGGTGGCAGCAGGCGACGCCAACGCCGGCGACCATCAACGAAGACGACGACAACGATAGTATTTGTCGTCGTAATCCTTGCCTAGTTCTTTTGTTGTTGTTGTTGTTGCGTTTGTTTTGCCTTCGTATTTCACAAATTCAAATGTCGTGACGATGAGAAATCCTTTTAAAATATTTACAATGGCAAATTATCCGCTAAATTGAGATCCACTCAAGTGGGCACAATGTGAAAAGTGCAACAGTAGTGACAGGAAATGAATGACCGAGGATTAGAAACCAGGTTAAAAGGGGGAGTTATTCGAGAATAACTTGATTGGAGATTGAAAAATTATTTAAAATTCCTGGCTGGCACACAAGGGACAGACGAGAGAAAAAAAAAAATAACAATTCGTAATCACACTGAATATTTAATTATATCCTGCTGAAGGAACCGAAGAAACCCGCAAGGATAACTTTTTTTTTAATGAAAACGGAAAAAAATACGAGGATGTGACAGCGCAACTCCGTACAATGCTAAACCATACGAAACACTGAATCGTTGGTCGGTAGAAAATTAAGTTTTTCCTCGACATTTCGGAAAATCACGAACTCGACTGTGCTGATGGTGGAATGGCATGAGGTAGTAGAGGGCTGAAGGCAGACAGCCAACCAGCCAGCCAGAGCCAACTGTGGTGTTGTTGAGAAGAGTAGAAGAAAAATTATTGCAAAATGTCGGCTCTCTATTTTGGTTGTTTAACTGGAATTATTTTCACCAATACTGGAAGAAGAGAAAATTATGCTTTTAGAACATCAAGAATTCAAGACGTATAGTAAAATTTGTGGAAATTTTTCTCTTTGAGATTTTTTTAAAATTTACTTCGAAAAAACATCAACATCAATTTCAATTCATCGATGCATTTTATGAAAAGAGAATTTTTAACATGTAAGCAGCGTTGCACGACTTTGCGCAAGTCCAAACATATTTTTATTTCACTATCAGTCTGAATTCTGGCACAGATAGATAGTCTGCCTTTAAAAGAGCAGTTCATATGTACTTTTGTTAGTATCATGAGAGAAGTGAAACAAATAGTACTCTTTGTTCAGTATTAAGTAGGTCACTTTGGCGTATACTTGTTTTTTTTTTGATTATTTGACATACTCGTAAATTTTTAACGGATGGGTTCCTTTGGGAACAAAATAAAATTGGAAAATTTGTTTAGAAACAATTTGAAATGGATGCCGCCAAAAATTCTGATTTATTAATTTTGCAAGGAAATGTTCGTGAAATTCTATATTAAGATGACTTTGGAGGTATCAGTTCTCTGGTTAGATTTCAGGGTAAAAATAAATATATTTAATTTTAAGATTGAATGAGATCAGAGCACCATTGACGATTGCTTGTCTGATTCAGTTAGAGTATCAATTTTTTTTGAGAACAGGGTGTTTCAAAAAAAAAAATCTTTTTCTATGTAAATAATGAATAATTTTTCATTTTTTACTATTACCTATTTTATTTTATTTAAGACATGATGCTTGGTAGATTTAACATTTAATCTAAACAAGGTAGTGAAATTCTCTTCACCATTCGTAATGAGACAGTAAATTTGTTACAATTCCCAGACCATATTTCAGATACTTTTCTGTGGGTCCAACCCAGTGTTTCCCAACGTAGGCTCCACGTCCCACAGGGGTGCTATTCAATTTTTCAGGAGGGGGCAATTTTACATTCTGATGCTTCAATATTAAAAGAGTTCTCACTTTCGCACTTGTTTATGGTCAAAAAGAGTCCGGAATCAATCTTGGCTTGTTCAAACTTTTGCTGTGAACGCTAACGGTTTTTCTAGGTATTCTGTAAAGAACAAAATTAGAGCATGAGGGACTTTAACTGCTTTAAAATATTTGCGGAACTTTTTGATTCTCTCAAGCAATAAAGTGGAAACGATAATTTGCAAATGGTCGAATGTTAGACATTTGTGAGTCTTGTACTAAGTTTGCATTATACCAAGGTAATTTCGTTGAAAATTTCCAAATCCAATACGAAATCATCTCATTTCCTATAAAAATCCAAATTTCGGAATTAGACAATTTCAACCAATTTTGCACGAAATAAGGTAGAAATTACGTAAAAACCTAACGAACTTACGGAGTGGGCACAGTTTGAAGAGCTCCGAAAAGATTTTGTATGAAAATGTCAAAGCAGAAAGAAAAAAAATCTACAAGCCACTAGCAGCCAGTTGAAATTCAAAAATGAAATGAGCTGTCAAACGAAATTATCAAATTATAGATGAAAACACTTTTCTATGATTTGCAAAATTAACTCATTTCGGCTCAGATGAAAACGTAGCATTAGTCGATATTTTCAAAAAACTTGACTAGACTAGGGCATAAACATTTTGCAAATGAGATCTCAGTCTTGTGAACGCAATTCCTCAGCCGAATTTCTACCAAATTACTGAGGACATAAAATTGTATTGAATTCGCTTGTCCACTTTTTGACATATAAAATTAGCTGAATCCTTCGAAATCTCATATTTGTGAACACGTCTTTTAGTTAATTATATTTTTCTCATATGTATTTGCTCTGAAAATTAATTTAAGTTATTTTCGCGAAGAAACGAAAGTGCAAGATTCTTATCAAGGAGCAGCATGTCTCCCTATACATACCTCACTGTTTATGCGCCGTTATGCTGGGTGCTAGCTCTTTATTTATGTAAGGGAAGGGAAGTGTAAATAAGATCTCTAAAAACCAGTTTCTTTTTTCTAAGTCAACAGTACCAGCTTGCAAATAAAACATGAAAACGAAATAAAGCCAAATTGGTCTTATTTTGTTTTTAAAGCGAAATAAAGCTTAATCGAAAATTTCCACGCGGAAAACGAAATAAAGCCAAATATTTTATTTTCGGTATTATTTCTCTGGACCTTATTTAACGTCACCAATCAAAGTACCACTGAATTTCATAATTTTTTTTAAGGTTATCTTGATAAATTTTAAAGTTTGATAATATTTTAATTCAAAAAATTCCAATTTCTTCAGATTTTTTTTTCTCTTCTTTCGCCTCCCTCTTTCCACTTAAAAGATTAGTACGCTGCTGATGCGAAACGAAAAATCCCATACAGAAATAAAAAAACGAAAGCATAGCGAAAAATTTAGTCATAATTTCCGCTGTTCGATAAACGAAATTTATAATTATTGCATATTTTTGGAGAAGTCTACACTCTTTTTTCGCTCACAATTATCTACCCATTCCCTTTATTGTGTGCGAAAAAATGACATCTGTGTTTTTTTCGTGTTTATTTTTGTTGTTTCTTTCATTACAGCTTAGCTGCCGGGGTTTTTTTTTTCAATTTCCTTGTCTTTTTTTAGATTTTTTGAATTGGTGCAACGAATTTTTTTTCGCTGTGTTTTCGTAGGCATTTCGTTGTCTTTTTGGATACCAACTAAAAATTTCGTTTCTTATCAGCAGCGTACAAGCTTTAAAGTAGGTACTAATAATGGGGTAAAGGTGATTCTTTTAACACGCAAAAACAATCGCAACGTATATGTATGTATATTAGATTCAGACGAGAAAAAATATTGTATTAAATTTTCTAAAAATTTGGCTCAAAACAGAAAAAAAAATTATTTATAAGAAAACGTTAACATTTATAACGATTCCATATGCTTTCTAACTAAAGTTTTTTTCATGAATAGATTTTGAAAAAATAAGTTTAAATCCTAAAAAAATATAGGTGTTTTTTTTTACTTGCGATATACATACATATATATGTAGGTGTATTTAGCAAGTTTTGGATCCGTGATAATTCTGCGCATAATTCTGCCTGTTTGTCTGTTCGTCCACAGCCTAAACGGCCCGATCGATTTTCTTCAAACTTGGTACACATTTTTCTCATATTCTCCTAGAACCAAAAATAACGGTACCTGCCATACATTTTTTTAGCAATTTTACATAGTCGTATTTTTTTCGTATATTTTTCTAACAAAAAAATTCAATAAATTACTTTTAGTAAAAGCTTCCTTTGAGTGGAAAACTATTTTTCAAAAATGGTTGTTAATAGTACCTCCCAAAAATAACATTTTTTTAATTTTCCATTTTCTTCAAAACGGTTTGACTGATTTCAATAACTTCTTTATACAGAGGCTTCCAAAAACTATATATAGTATAATATTTTTCTGTACTTAAATTAAAAAAAAATTTTGTTGGTTTTTTAAAAAAGGTTTCATTTTTTTTTTGAAAACTACAAGATTGACTCTAATAAAACTCTGTATTTATAGGTTTTAAATACTTTCTAAAGTATTTTAAGAAAAAAAAATTACTTTTTTGTAAAAATAACAGTACACTCCATACCAATGTTAAAAAACCGTTTAGGAAAATATTTTTTCTTCTTAAAAAACGGCTCCTACGATTTTTATTAAAGTTTTTCTGTAGGCTAAAATTACTTTGGTCTACTACCATAAACATCTCATAGATGTTTTTTTTTAAGTTTTAGTTTTCTGAACATCGGCTAAACTGATTTTGATTATTTTTTTTTTTTAATACAAATTTCTAAAAAAAAATAAGTATATTGCATGTCAATATTTTCAAAGAAAAGTTTTTGAATTTTTAAAAAGTTTCAAATTTCGCTACATATTTCAGAAATGGGTTGACAAATGTTTTTAAATTAAATTTTTATATGCACATAAATAAACACTTTTGATTTGCATACCAAAAGTTTTCCTTAAAAATGTTTAAGAAATTTTATATAAAAATTAGTTTTTAAAAAACCCACTAAAACGATTTAATAATTTGTTTATCCATACAATCGTATTCATTAAATAATTAAAGAAGTTCTTTTCTTTTATCTCAAAAAAGATTTCTTAGCTAGTTTAAATAAATCATTTTAAACTTTTTGCTCTCATAATTTCCTTGTCTTTTCATACAATTTTCTTAAACCCTCAGTGCCTTGAATAGAAGAGCAAGTGCGTGCGACCCAGTCGTGCATTTTATTTGTGGAGCATTACGAAAGTGCATTTTGGTAGTCAAGGGAACGCAGTGGCCACCGCACAGTGGGATGCGATGGTATTTTAGTGCGCCAAAAAGTGTGAGATGTGGGTAGTAATTTAGGTTAAAAAACATGAGAAAAAATTTGATGGAAAGGGGGCTCAACTCCTCTCCTTTAAATAATAGGGAGATTTTATAAAAAAATGACTTGAATTAGTTAGAAACAATGGCAACATTTAGAATTGAATTTTTTTCACTTTTCTTGAAATCAGAAATCTGATCCTTTATTTCATTTCCAGATTCAATTTCTTTCATGAATAATTTTTGAAAAAATTAATTTCAAACTCAAAATTTAAAAACAAAAATTTAAATGTAGTTTTTTTTATTGATTTAGAAAAAAAAATAAGTACTTCAAAACCAGTTTGGTTTTCAGGAATTCAATGTTCTTTTTATTTTAGAGTCGGTCACAATAAGCTGAAAGTTATGCGCGTTGCCAAGTTTTTGAGCAAAATGAAAATTACAAAAACTACATTTTACTTTCTTTGATTTAGTGCATTTTTGATCAAAAAATTAGCACGTACTAGATTTAAATTTTTTGTTCTTAGACGACCAGAAACGTTGGAATTAGGGAGCAGGCACCTTGAGATTTTTTGAAAAAATGACTAAAACACACACTTCATCCAAATACACTTGACGATATTTTTGACCTTGAGTCACCAGGAGGAGCGGTTGAATTTTCATGGACAATGCTTTATTTTACAATAAAAGTTGAATAATTTTCTTAGTTGGTGGTGGTGGGTAACGACTTTTGTAATAGTGTTAGTATAGACATTGACTTATTTCATAGAAGTAGAATTATGAGGTTCCAGGTTTATGGTGGGATTTTTATTAATGATAAATAACAAAAAAATTGTTAAAATAAAATGATTTAAAATAGTTCATGAAGTTTTACAAAAACTGGCAGTGTAATATTTCAGTCCCAGGTATCAGCAGGCTTGAAAAAATTATAAATTTTGGAGACAATTTTTGAAAAGACTTTTGGTGCGCTAGTCCTCGCATTGTACGCCGTGGTATCGCAGGTAAGTCGCATAAGGTTTGCACATACTATAAAAATTGTATATTCACAAAATTTGAAATGGTATAAAACGCTTTGAGCAAAACGTTCACCAGCTCTCGGTCTATCTTTTAGTTTCTCGTATGGGTTGGAGTCGAAATCCCGTGAATCAAAATCTCGCATGTCGAAATTCCTCGTGTTAAAATCCGTTTATCAAAATCCTGGAAATCAAAATGCCGAAAAACAAAATCCCGCCTATCAAAATCCCGCTGATCAAAATCCCGCCGTCTCTACTACAATGCGATAGCGCATACATTTTTTGTATTCCTATGCAATTTTTGACACAATTGCATAAGAATCAACAAGAGTGAACATTCCTATTTTCTATATATACAGAGGACTTCAATGTTTCGAAGCCACTTCCCCTTTTCAAACGTGTATAAAAAGCAGAGGTAAGACCTCATTAAGAGATACAAATTGTTTTTCAAGTCAAGTTTTCTTTAGCAAAATAACCTTGGGTGATGAATAAATGCGAATAAACCCCCTGCAACCCGCCTGGTTGGACTCACTGTAGGATTTGGGATATGTTAAGTTTGTTTTGCATTTGAGGAATCTGGATTTATAAGTCGCTAGGACGTTCAGTTTAGCCGCAAATCATGTTTAAAGATGTAAAGTTTGATGTCTCTAGGACGCTTAGTTGAGTGAAAAACTTGAAATCAGTTTCCAAAAATATGATTCAATTTTTTTATTGAAATTTCGAAACAGTTTTTTTTCAATTTTTCAAAAAAAAAAAAAATCCATCTCTGTCAAGATTCCAGGCCTTCCTGTATTGAGATCTAGACCCACCTCTGTCCAGATCCAGACTCACCTCTGTCCAGATCCAGACCCACCTCTGTCCAGATCCAGACCTATCTCTGTACAAATCTAGACCCACCTCTGTCCAGATCCAGACCAACCATTGTCCACACCCAACCATCCACCAAACCCTATAAATCCAATTGACATCTCTTTACCTCGAGGTGTCACCTCTACCGAGTTCTAAGAAGAACTGAAAATAAATGCGAAAGCACTACTGCTTTTTTTTCAAAAGGGGGAGGGGCTTCAATAAATAATAAATTAACAATATTTGTTCAAAAGTATATATTGTATTGATCTGAATTATCTGATAATTAAGGATTATTTTAAAAAGTATTAAAAATCCCGCCCAATAGTAGCAGGCCACTGGCAGGATTCTTGCGGTGCGATTTTGACTTTTGGGATTCGTGTACATTAGTAGTAATTTTGTTTCGGGGATTTCAACTCGCGGGATTTTGATCGGCGGGATTATGACCTTTTCCCATCTCGTATATATTTTTCAGTTTTGAACTTTTTTGAACAGTTTTAAGCTGTAACTTTTAAGAATAAAAAGGATATCAAATAAGTACATATTATCAAAATGCTCTACAATTTAATTGTTAAAGTATATTTTAGGTAAATCCTGGAAATAAAAACAAAGTCTAACACAGATTATTTTCCCATAAAACAATCTTTAAAAATTCTTAAAAGATTGAAAAACATCTTCAGAGATTAAAATACTTCTAGATAAACTTTAAAGAATCTCAAACATAAAATTTACCTACAATAAGACTATATGTACCGCCAATAAGAAAATTATTATTCAAGTCACAGGCAATCACTTCCCAGTAGAAACTTAACTCATTCACGTCTATACACATGCACAGACACTCAAGCATTCTTAACATCACACTTTATACCTTAACAAAAAAAATATATAACAGACCTAACATTCAATGGCAGCCATCTCTATCACCAGCATCCGGTATATAATATTTTGAAAAAGATACAAAAAACATTTAGCTTAAGGCAGTTTCCCGCATACGGAAACAAAATTGAGGCATTTTTCTGGTGTCTTACGTGTGATATTTCAATTCATGATTTAACAATGAAAATGGTAGAATACAGTTTGTTGTTGGGAAGGAGTAGGATGGGCCATCAGGAGTAGTAGATTGCCCTCGACACAGAAGTTGATTCCCCAGACATTTAACAGACACAATTTTGCAAAGAAAACGTGTGGAAAGGGAATTTATTCTGTGTCGCTGATTTTAAGGCTGATGTTTCTTGTTCTTCTTCTTTTAAGCCCAGCAGAGAATCATGATTAGAAAGTTTATTCTAAAGCACTGTTACGTGTTATTTTTGTAATCTTCTGGAGCAAAAAGTTTTAAAATGCTTTGTGCTACAATAAAATTTGAACAATGCTTTAAGAAATTTCATTTATACAAAATGTCTATTAACTTGTTAAAGATTTAATTTATTTTAAATGCATGTTTTCACTTTCAATAAAACATTGACAATATTTCTTAATTGATGTAGGGGAGACTGGGGTTTTAAAAAACAAATGTAGAAAGTGACAATTACAAATTAAATGGTGTTTATAGTAAGGAAAAAGTTATTTACTAAAATGACTTCTTTAAAAATTTATATCGTCAGCTTATAGCTTAAGTGAAAAGTAGCTAATTGATATTTGGCCTAGCTTTAATTGGTTTCTCCCTTTCTACACCTTTCTCCCTTTTGACCCTTTTTAAAAGGTGAGTATACAACATCAACGATGACTACAAACTATAGAGGTCCAAAACATTTCAAACTTGTTACCGGCCATTCTTACCTTAATTGCAAAATATGTCTTCACTTTTTTTCTCAATATTCTTCCATAAACACCAATTCAAGGAAAAATATAAAAAAAAGAAAATATATGCCAATACCCTCAATGATATCACAAGATTTATTTGTCTAGCATGGTTCAATGCAATCATCTTTAACATCTGTGTTCCTTCATGTCCTTAAAATCCCTTGCAGTGACATTATACATAGATCCCTATATAAATATAATAAGGCTTAAGGGAACGAAGATTTTAGTTTAAATATCTGCCTATCAGCAAACTATAAGTTCCGCACATTTAAATTTAATGACGTACTTGAGTTTGTTATGGGATCCTGATCCTGATCCTGATTCGGATGTTGATGCTAATGCTACGAGTATATACGATGCTGATGCTGCTGTGCTATAAATGTTTGTGTCCTGGTCCATTCCTTATCTCGAGAGTTTTTGAGAAGAATATTGTGATGGGAGAGTTTAACATATTATTTTGAAAATCTAAACATGCTGTTGTGCCATTTTCAAGTTCACTGGAGCGTATTATATTTGAAATTTGATGCAATCAAATGGGCTTCGTTGTCGTCGGTCGTTGTCGTATAGCTAGTCGGAGTCTAAAATTCTTTTATATTCACAGGGCTATTGGGTTTGAGTGTGCCCTCTTTCTACGTATATGCCTGTTTCTATTTTTACTATAAATATGATGTTTGCTAGTGAGCTCTGTTTTGGGAATATTTTTGAATATCAAAAATAATAAACTTTTAATTTTTTTTTAGTTTTTTTTTCATATCAGAAATAGTGAATAGAAAGGGGTAATATTTATGAAGCGTATGAATGTGGGATGAGGGCTAAGGTGACTCAAAATTTGCCTACATCAAAATTTTAGAAAAAAGAATGAGGATAGATTTTTTAACTAGATTTTAGATTAACTGTATAGTTGAATAAGTATTTTCAAACCACTAATGATGGTATAATTGGAGAGTTTTGGGGGAATTTACAACCTTTGTCCAAAATCACTCTGTCAGTTTTAAACAGAATCAGAGTTAAGTAATTGATGTCTTTATCTAAATCTACTTTTTCATTTAAAAACATGTATTTTTTGAGTCAGTATTATATTTTGAAAAGTTTGCTCCGATAAAAAATGTAAGTAAAAATTTCTGGAAATAGGCCCTGTGGGTCTGATGATGGGTCATTCGTATTTTCATGAAATTTTGCTGTATGTCTTGTTGTATCTCACCGGCTTTGAGCTAATATACCCGATATGTCACAAAAAAATTAAAATATCTTAAGACGTTAAATTGCTTTGGTCTGGAAATCATTGCTGCAATACATCGATTGTTTCATATGCCGTGTTTAAGGTGACACCATACTCCTGAAACCATTCCTGTCATCCAGATTCATGCTATTTATTTGAGGCTATACGAACTCCCTCTTCATGTTTCCGCAACGAATGCCTTTCATAGTCAGTGTAATTCCAGCACGATTTTCAAAAAATTAAGCTCACATTTTCACAGTCGCAAATGAATCTATTTCCAAAACAAAAAATAATAAGGAAGACAAAGTTTTCGTTCGATACTTTTTTATTTTTAACTTTTCATTGAAAGTAATTGGTCTGATTTGTCGAATCAAAATTTTTTTTACATATTTTCACGTTTCGAGCTCCCTTGAATCGGAATCCATAATTTTTTGAAAGATGCCTGCGTTCGTACGTATGTTTGTGCGTCCGTACATTCGTACGTTCAATGTGAAATTTTTTTTACTATAGCAATTTAAAAAAAATCGGTGTTGAATTTTTGTAGTCTCAAATATCTCAAGAACGAATAATGCTATCGACTTCGGATTAATTTTACTCGACGCACATTGACGTAATAAAAAATTTATAAAAATATGAAAATATTTCAACTTATCGTTTTCTTAAATTGAAAAAAAAAACTGCTGAAAATTGTTAAAAAAAGTTTTTCTGCTCCAATATCTTAATATCCTAAAAACAAACAATGACATTGGCTTTTGGTTGATTTAATTCTTCACACTAGTTTATAGTTGATATTTGAGACATTTGTAAAAAAAAATTAAACATGCAGTTTTTTTTAATCGAAAAAATACTTCAAAAAACTTTATCAAAAATTGTTAAACAATTTTTTTTTCCAAATATCTTTATTGTACTCAATAAGAAACAATATTTTGGGCTCTTTCTATGAAAAAAAATTAACATCAGGTATCTAGCTTCCTGGGACACCAATGCCGCCCACACTCTCGTAAAGGCCCTATCAACAAAATTTCCGATTTTGAGTTTTTTGTTAATTTGGAGCTAAGGAATCGTCTCTGATTTATTCGTATATATTTCTTGATGCTAGATCTTAAAATAAGACAGGAAATGGGAATTTCTAAAAGCCCTGACTACAAATCATATGCACTGAAATTTTAAAAAGCCCTTACTAGCCACATAGGGCCTTTTATAAACTGCTGCATACAGAAAACAGACCCACCATATTGTTTATAAAGCCCTATGTGGCAGTTAGGGCTAGGGCTGGGAACGATACCAAACCAAGCGATACTTTTGAATGTATCGTCTCGGTATCGTCAAAGTCGAAAAATGTAAGTATCGTCTCGGTATCGGTATCGATCTCGTCTGGCTTCGGTTTAGTCACAGTCACAAACAAAAATAAAATGCACGACTTGGTTTTTTGATCTTCTAGTTGGACTCGCTTGGTATTTCTAAGATCTAACAAAAATCATTATACAAAAATATGAATAGTAAATGAACTACAATATTTTTAACAAAAGTTTTTATGTTGTCTTAGAAATTTTAAAGGACTTGTTTCGCCCATTTACTAGAATGTTGTATGTGTAATAAATTATTATGATGTTAAAATTTTTCTGTCGATACCAAACGATAGTAACGAAAGTATTGGTAAATTTCGGTTCCAAAAGTATGGTTTGGTCTCGGTTTCCGATACCGAGATTTTTCTGGTATCGTGGCCAACCCTAATAAGGGCCAGAGTCATTTCTAGTATATTAAAAACAATAAAGATTTCTTACAGATTTTATGAAATTTCTTACGTTTTATATTCAGGTTGCGTTTAGCGATTTAGTGTTTTACTTTATAACTCAGAAGTATGAAAACTGTAGTTCGGGCCTTTACGAGATTATGGGCAGGATAGGAAGTTACCTGTGTGAGTTGCACGCAGCCTCTTTTGTACTTACGATAAAGGTACTATAAGGAAAGTTTTGGATTCGTGTAAAAAAAATTTCGGGATAGCAATCAAACATGATATTACGAACCGAATTTTTTCATAAACGGATCCGTGACTTTTCTTAAAAAATTAATGAATTTCATTTGGTAAAAGCTACCTTTGGATGAAAACCCATTTTTCATAAAAATGGTTATTAATGGTACCTCTCGAAAAACCCATTTCTTCTATTTTCGATTTTATTTTAAGCCATTAATTTGATTTCAATATTTTTTCATATAGAAGCTTCTAAACAATGCAAATAATTTTTCTTACCAACATTTTCAAAAAAAAAAAATCAAATGTTACGAAAAAAAAAAATATAAAACTTGGTATTTAAAGTTTTGACACTTAAGAAAAAAATTTACTTTCATAAAAATTTAACGGTACCTTCCATACAAATTTTAAATAACATAAATAACATAAAATTTTGTTTTCTTAAAAATGGCTTCTACAATTTTTATAAAACTTTTCCTGTATGCAAAAATTTGAACAAAATATTACCATATATCTCAAAAACGGGTGGAAATTTTTTTTTGAAATTTTATTTTATACACATAAATTAATACTTCCGATTTACATACCAAAAATGTTCCTTTGAAATGTTTTAAGAATTTGATAAATTGGTGATTCTACAAATGATGGGATTTTGACGGCTCTGCTGATATTTTAACAACTTTTCAAGTATTCTATCTGATTTTTTTATAACTATAAATCTTATTGATGTCTACATGGCCAGACAAAATTTTAAAGATCTGATATATTTTCATTACTCAAAACATTCTTAAAAGGGTCTAATTATCAGTTTCCTGACGTGTCCCCTGCTAACATTCTCACAGTTTTCTTATTTAAGTTCCAAAACAAAAATTAACTTTCAATTACTGACGTTAGATAATTTAACTCTTTATAATATAAATCAATATTTAGTACTTATGTATGTATATGTTATTACAAAAAAAAATCATTGAACTTAGTCCCTCGGATTTCTAATCAGTCTCCTGACCGATTGAAACAGTCAAATATATCCTTAATTTTTAAAACTATCCAAGTTTTAGATCTTGCAGCGTGAAACATTAAGTCTGGTGAAGGTAAAATCATTTTCGTATCTTATACCCGTTTGCTATTTTATTTATTAGGAAGGCATTTGTGCGAGAGGTCATGGATTATCCGCTCAGTTTCAGAACTCTCAAAGAAATTATTTTAGCTTATTCAAATATCGTATCTCATGCTTTTAAATATTTTTCTCTCATAATTTCCATGTTTTTGCATGTCACTCAGCATCTTAAAAATAAGTGAAAATACGTGCGACCCGTGCATTTTATTTTATTTAAATTTTGTGTAGCCCATGAATTGTGCTTTAATTTTTCAAATTTTTTCTTGGCCTGTGTAGTAAAATATTGTTTTCCTTTCTCAGTGGTCTTAGTTATTTCACATTTGCTGCTCAAATTTAGTTTTGTTTAAATAATACATCCACCAAAGATTGAAAATTTCGAGGGACATTGATTCTAACGGCTTTGGAAATGTATTAAAAATATTTTTGCAAATTGATGTTGACATCCAAAGAAAAAAAATTGGGTTTAATTTTTAAAAAAATTTTAATTTTTAATTTGTCATTAGGAAAGAACAAAATAACTTCAATTCTTATCAAATTTTTGGTCCCTGAATATAAATTCTTCTTTAAAACAAATAGCCATACTTTTCACTTCTTCTTCCATAGTAAATCAAGAAATCATAACATTCGCAAATATTTTCAGGTAAGGAGCTTAATCGCAAATGAGTTATTGTTGATCTAATTGACTGACTTTGGCTACGAATAGCGGTTCAATGAAAAAAATTTGAATTTAAAACTGATGAGACTTTTAATGTGTGGCTATTATTTAACCAAAAAATCCTGTTTTCGAAGGTGAACTCAAACATGAATTATGTCCAGTCGGCTTACTTTAGTCATTTCACTGTAGTGCCTTGCCAAAATATGCCTTATACAGTATCCTTTTAATAAAACACAGTTGACATCACCTTCAAGTTATAACTCATATGATTATTTTTTAAGAAAGTATTTTATTCATTTTATCAACCACCTTACTAGAGCGTTCAATAAGACCAACAAACTTATTTGATATACAGTTTGCGTATATGTATAAGTGACTTGATGCCTCTAGCAAGCATCACCGTTTAGTAAAATGTGACACAAATACAAAATGTCTAAGCAAATCGATTTCCATTTTTATTGTTGGAATACGTTAATGGTTCAAAATATTCGCATTCCTCTGCCAACCTTACCTTCAAACATATAAACAAACACTCAACCACCTGCACAATGCTATTTCTAAACGTCATGCAAACATAGCTTTATTTTTCTCCATCCAAATCCAACCAAGCAGAAACCTTAAGGACCCCTAGAACCAATCCTCTGAATAAAGATAGAGCGAAAGTCTTGTGTTTGCATTCAAAACGGAATACCAATTTCTCCCTTCCTGCTATATTCATAGATATCAAAATATCTGCTCAATTTTCGTCTTGGATCTTTGAACACTGCCAAACCAAACCAAACCAAACCACCTCTTTGTGTTAATTTCTCCGGTCACTGATTTGTCATAAAACTCAAACAAATAACCAAAATCACTTCGTGACATTTGAATCTGAAAATGTTGTTCAAAGTGTTTTTCACTTGGTAAAGGAATACTAGGTATTTAGAAGACTGAAAGAGAGAGAGTGAGGTTAATTCATGGGTCAAAGTAATTCAAGGTACTTCATGCAAAAAGTGTTTACATTATACCTTTTTGGAAGGGTGAACGGTGATGCTTTTATAAGTTGACATTAACTGATATTCAAGTCACGTTTCGGTTGCCCCGCCTCATGCACACAACACTCACACTTCTTGGAAATTATCTTTTTAATTCGAAATTTGTTCAACTTTGACTTTGAGAGCTAGCTGTGTGTTGCTTTTATAGATGTTTAACATTATTTACTGCACATTAAAGAAGTTTTTGAAATTTTCTGGAGACAACATATATAGTCGTATTTGAATTGCTGAAAAAGTCAGGACAATTTTGTCAATATTTTATGGCATTTTGGTGAGTAAATTAGCTGCACTCTAGACTGTGAGGTTTTTGCGAAATAAAAAGATTTTCTTGGATGGGTTTTCAAACAAAATTATGTTTTTTTTTGAGAAACAAATTAAAAATAAATTTTCAGAAGAAAATAAGGAATTTTTAGACAAATTTTCAAAACCACTTACTGCAACTTATGTCTGTGTAGGACTTATTTTTGATAATTTATTTAAAGACCTCTTTAGAAAAAAATCGGGTATCTTTTGAAAAAAGCTTGATGTTTTTCGAAACTGTTCAAATACCTTCTTTAATAGGTATCGGAAAAGTTTTATTTTCATAGGCTGATGTCTTACTAAAAACTGCTTTAGTGACGAATAGTGCTGTCAAGACATTCTATCTCTTAACTTGAAACAGAGCACTCATAATTCATTTTGACAATTGACAAATGCCTTATAATCATGATCACTTTCTACTCATCATCCTTAACAAGTAGTCTGAGTCTAGTCTATGTTGTCGTTTGAAGTGACAGTCATAGACAAATACATTAATTTTATCTCAGTGCATAATGCTTGATTCAAATAGGAATATCCCTTAAGTTAGTGACATTGTTCATTGTTGACATAGTAAGTGACAAAGATAAATACCAATTCAGGCACATCCACATCAATTTATTTGCAAACAAATGTGCTTTGAGGTGGAATTTGAATTTAATATTACAAGAAGAGAGGTAAATTTAAGTATTTTCGTAGACATGCTAGTTTCCTTGAATTAAATTCATGAATATTTCTTGAATTAAATTCATGGCTTATCCATTTTTTTAACTATAAATTGACTGGAAATTAAATTTAAAGATGGTGTTCTTGTATCAGTTTGGAATATTAACCTAATCAAAGTCGTAGCGTACGCTGATGACATCTTGATAATGGTCTCAGGAAAATTCGTCCCCATTCTGTGCGAACTCCTTCAAACCGCCCTTGATAAGCTCAGTAAATGGGCCAGTAGCTGCGGACTAAATGTCAATCCTCTTAAGACTACTGGTTTTATTACGAGGAAGCGTAACATCCCGAATATAAACTCTACCACCATAAATGGGACACCACCACCATTTTACTGGTACGATCCCAACGAGGGATCCCTGGAAAGAAAACCGGGTCTTAAATGTAAATCAAGCTGGGGTAGAATCAGGTATCTTCTCAGTTTACCCACCCATAAACAGATCAATAAAGCTCTCAAACTTTTGCAGTGTCTTCCAACCGGAAGTACTTGCAGTTTATGAGGCCGCAAAATATCTCTCCACATGTGAACTGATAAATAAAAAACATTGATGTCTTCATAGACAACCAGGCGGCAATCAACGCCATTTCGTCAATAGTCACGAAGTCAAATCTGGTTGATTGTTGCCGTAATGAATTGAGATCGCTCGGCGAGACAAATTCAGTCACCCTTCGGTGGGTCCCAGGACACAATGACATTTACGGCAATGAAATGGCAGTTGAACTGGCCAAAATAGGCCCATCACTTGAACCGATCCAATTTGTACCCTGGGAAAAACAAAATTCACCAAAGCTTCCTTGAGGCCACCAACGACAGGTGGTTAACAATTGACACGTGTCGGGATTCAAGGAATCTACGGTCAGATATCTCTAAAGAAAAAATAAAGCACTTACTTAAGCTAAGCAGATCTCAACTGTCTCTCTTGATTGGAATCCTAACGGGTCACAACTCAATAGGAACCCGCATGACCAGAATGGGCATAAGCTCCTCTGACCTTTGTAGAGGGTGTCAGGACGAAGAGGTGAATGGCCCAGCTTAGCCAGAACCAGGAAAACAGCCTTCGGAGAATATTTTTTCGACGATTTGGGCGACATCTCATTTTTGCCACTAAGTGGCATCCTGAAATTCATTCAGAACTCAGGATGGTTCAGGGAGGCAACCTACTCCTAAGACTTCCACTATTTCCCTTCCCTTTTCCTTTACCTATATCCTGGGGAGCACGATGGATCCTTGGAGATCCGAGTGAGGTGATGTGGGAAACCACATCATCACCCTTTCTAACCTAATTAAAAGAGAATACATAGGTGTTTCGTTCCATAATGTTGTAGAAATTTCTGACCTTTATGATTGAAATGGTCTCACGAGTCATGAGTATACTCGTAATATATGAACCTTTTTTGAAAACGTGCGAAAGTCAATTTGATTGTCAAATGATCGTCATTTTTTGACAAAAATACTGCGATCGTCAAATATGCATTCGTCCTGTTAGCACAAATTCGGTTTGATTAACGTCAATTAATTTATTTGCAAACGCATTTAACGTTTACGAACACGTTATCTGATTTTTCAATATTTTGTTTGTTAACAAGATATTTGTACTGCACTGCAGATGATGTTTTCGAACATGTAACTTCAGCAAGCTGCATTATCGAACACATCACTAGCTGTGAAAAATTTGCAGCAAAATTTGTATTTGCGTTTCCGGACAGAAGACTTTGCGTTTAAGAACATTCTTCAATTGCATTTTTGACGCAGATGACGTTTTTGAAAACAGCCTAATTTTCATTTTTGCAGGAAAAGAATTTTAAAGCCCAATAGCTTTTGCCCTGCGCTGTAACTCTTATGACTGATTTACAATGACGTTGGCGTTTGCGATGCGTATGTTACATTTAAGAAGCTTTACGGACATGCCGAGATAAAACGAGAACAAAATTCTATTTATTTTTTCAACACAAGATGGCCACATACCTAAATTTAGAATCGAAATGTCAAAACGCGTGCAAAAGTTGAATAACTTTTATTTTTGCATTTCAGTTGCTTACGATACGTTGATGCTTTGTGTACTTACTAATGGATGCAAAATCATGACACAATGTTCAACGCGTCATTGTAAACACTAAACAGAAATTCCTATGCCTGAATTTTTGCATTGACAGACAAATATTTTAACGCAACGTCCAACGCTGCATTGTATAATAGTGCCATTATAACAGTTATTTGGATATAGGACTTTTCCTGCACGAGATATAAACTTATGATGTCCGTGGAATTAGCAATACCATTTCAAAATTTTTAGAGCCTAATAATTGGATTATATGTGGTAAATGTGTCGGTAATTTGTCGTGAAAGAAAACAAATTTTCGCGTCTGTATTGCCAACTTGACAGTCAAGTTAATTCTTAGTGTTTTTTTGGAAGGAATTTGCTTAGACAATTACTGTCGTAAGATGTCTTGAATAAATTTTTTCAGCAAATAATTTGTCGCTCCATTTTTTCTATAAGGAATTCCTGGAATATGACGAAAAGCCTTACTCATTTAAATACATATGACGACAATTGTTTGAATTAAAAAAAACACTTGGATTTAAAAGTTTTCATGTGGCAGTGCTGGATTTAATAACAAAAATTTTATTGCATTGAATTTTATAAGGGTAGGTTTGGAAAAAGTAGTTTTAATTAGTTAATAAAAAAGTAAAAACACAAAATTTTGAAATTGCCACCATTATTCGACGACAAAAAAGCCACAATTTATGATAAAGCTTTGAAATTTTTTTGAGTCAATTTTACCCTATTTCGAGGGATGGTAGAGGTAGTACTTAATTGACTGTCAAGTTGTGTTGACAGGGGTTATTTAAAAAAAAATGAGGCTGTTTTTTTTTCTTTCACGATATATTTACGACAAATTTACGACAAATTCTTAAATACTACCTTTTCAGTTCATCTTACCCCATTTTGTGGGGTTGTAGTGCAACTTGACTGTCAAATAAGCATTACCAGGCGTTAATTTAAAAAAAAAAACAAGCCCGACAATTTTTTCTTCACGACAAATTTGCGTCAGTTAATTCAATTATTTGATTCAAAAAATTGTAAAGTGGTAGTGCTAACTTGACGGATATAAACTAATGCCCATAAGTTAAAAATTAATAGCACTCATTCCACCCTTTCCGATTATGTAGGACAGCGGTTCCCAAACTTTTTATGATGTGGAAACCTAAAAAAGACCCAGATATATTTCGGAACCCCAATACTAAACGATAACAAAAAATCAAAGACTTATAGATTAATATTTAAAATCATGTTTTTTTTTTCGTTGGAGAAATTCCAGCTTTAAAGTTGAGTTCTATGTCCGAAAGTTGTATTCGCATATCTGGCATAACGTCTACATTTAGTTTTTGCATCAGCTTATGTTGATAAGCCCGTTTCACCAGCAATACGATAAAAGGGAGCAAAACTAGAATATGGAGCAGTTTTGGCAATTCCAGGGTATTAACTTTTAGTACAACCCAAAATTTGTTTTATCATATAGAATCAAAAACATGCTCTAATTACGAGTATGATTAAGAAGAAATATCAGTGTTTGTAATTCCTATATATTTATTACCTAAGGTAAATTGAGTTTTCATTCTAATGGAAAGCCAACTAGGAAATATCTTTCTTTGTTTTCTATGCACTTACCAAGTGTTCAGCGATCTCACTACGAATATCAGCTCGGATCTCCAGCATGGTTCCTAGCAAAATTCGTATAAAATTTGAAAACACTCAATAAAAAAAATATTTCTTCTTAATTTGCAATTCATTTTTTCTTAAACCTGCCAGTTTGTTTGTTGATTTTCCCAATAAAGCCATAGAAGTTTCGTTGAAACTTCACTAATTGTTTGCAAGATAAGGTAATTTTGCAATTCATATTGCTCATCCCTCGATACAGCCATCGCTGTAACATTTTTGATCTAGTTTGAAAAACTTTCACCTCATCATGAATTTCAAAAAACATGGAGCCTATAACACAGAACAACAAGTCAACTAGTCAACAATTACTTGTTGTATGTTTGTTCAAAAAGTGAAAATCATTTCTGTAACTCAATTAAAAGCGTAACAATTGTCAACTGAAAAAAATCCCTCGACTTGTTGAACCAATTCAACAAGTATTTTTTACACGATGTGTCGTAAAGTCTCCGAAATAAATATGTTATCTAAAATCAGCGCTGTATCCGCACACGGATAACACATGGGGTATTTCAAAGCAATTTTTTTTTTTAAACATATTTGTCTATTTTTGATTCTAACAATCACTGTTTGATTTAAAATAAAAACTTAAACACATTGTAAACCAAATTCCTTAGGTACCACCTAATAAACTATAAACAATCTTCCCGATTCCATCACTTGATAAACACTACTGCAAGCGTTTATTTCTTACTTGTTGCCTTTGAACAAGTCCGCAACTGTCAGTTTAAATTTACAAACTATTCAACAGGTTTATTCCTTATTCTATGAACTCTTGTTGTTTACAGTTACAGAAACGGTAGATTTATGAAATTTCCCACTTGTTGAAAAAAGCCAAAACAACTGTTTAAGATCTCTTAGACTTGTTGTACCGTGTTACACAAAATTTAAAAAGTTATTGAATGTTACTTGTACAACAGGCACTTTATGTATTGTGTTATAGGCCCCTGATAGTTACAGCTATTCCTCAAGCAAGCCATTTAAGTGTTAAGTATGAATAATTCTTGCTGACTTCCCAAGATTTTGCACACTTTCTTGGCCAATCCTAGATGGAGAGGACATCTTTTCAAGTAATTTAAAATCTTCACATACTGGTGCAATGATTTTACGTTATACCTATACCAACAAAACATTGGGAATATTCACCTTGAATATTTTTATTTTGAAATTATTTATAAAAATTATTTCTTTTTCTTCAAGAATTTCGTGGTACCCTGGAGACTGTCTCGCGGAACCCTAGGGTTCCGTGGAACACAGTTTGGGAATTTGTTTGCAATTATGCCTCTTTTAAAAAAAATTTATTTATAATTTTTTAATCAAATATTTCTAGTAATCGGTACATTTGTTACTTAATTAATAATTAAATATATATAAAAAATAAAATTAAGGTAAATTAATTATATGCAATTACTCAATAGTTGTAATTGAAACATTCAATAATAATTACTTGTAATTGGTAGTTTAATTGAATTACTCACTGTAATTGAAAATGTAATTGAATATCAGTGACAAAGTTTCGAAGAATAAAGTTTCAAAAACCCAAAGTTTTGAAAGAACAAAGCTTCGAAAAGTTAAAGTATCGAAAAACGATGTTACGAAAAGAGAAATTTTCGCAATATTAAGTATGGAAGAACAAAATTTCCGAAAAATAGTTCTGATATTTTCTTAACTTGGTGGTTCCTTGAGCATTTTCAATAAAATTGATACAGGTGGAAGCTCATACAGAAAAACAAACAAAATAGACAACAAAGTTCCATCGAATTTTGAGACTTTTTGATCAAAACATCATCATAAAAGTATATTTTTGTTTATGTAATTAATAAGTGTTTTCGAGTTTTTATTCGGAAACACTAAAATTACGTTGATTTTCAACGAGCTCTTTAGTCCTAATAGGTCGTAGCAGAAAAAAACTTTAATAGAGATTTATTGAAAATTTTGTATACCTCTAGTTACATTTTGATGAAATTTAAGAATAGTCTACAGATTGCGAGCCATAAGTGAAAAATTTAAAAAAAAATTAATTTTTGCATTTTTTTCCATGTTGCGTGACTAAATTTTAGTAGAAAAATTCTCGAAACCATAAAGCAAGGAACAAACCAAAACTACCCCTCAATTTGCATAAATGGTTATCAACAATATAACTGGACTTATTAATAAAAAATTTCAATTACATTGAAACTACTATTTAATTATAGATTGAATGACATTTTAATTACTTTTGTGCCATTATAATCAAATTTTATTATTTTTGAATTGCCTGTAATTATAATTGTGAATTTCAATTGCAATTTACCAAGTAATTGGGCGTTAATTGAAATACACTTGAATTACCATGTAATTAGACTTTAAATTACCCAAATCTGTCTACATATGGAAGGCCCACAGCTGTATCGAAACAAGTCATTTTTATTTTCTTTTTTTTCAAATGTTTGCGAATATTTTTCAACTCAAGTTTTTCATTTTTTTAATAAGAAAATAATTATAAGAATTCAATTGAGAGAATAAACTTAAGACTTATCCTTCTAACGAAGTAAATATTTATTAATTAGTGGCAGTTAACTGACTTAATGTGTTATTATCTTCGAATTTTTTTTTTCTGACTTGTTTCGGTTCAGCTATGAGCCTTCCATATAATTGTTAGTCCTATCTTTGTTGGTCTCATCTATCTCTGTAATCAAAAAATCAAAATTAATCATAACTGATTCAAAAGTTTAGACGAAAGCAAACAAAAAAAAAAAACTGAGTTTAGCATTAAGTTAGGATTAGAAGATTTTATGTTGAAACTAAATTATTTGCTTAGAATTTTTTTTAAATGTCGATATTTTTTCAGTTTTAGTCCGTTTAACTTTTTATGAAATATATTCATCTAAAATGCTACCTACAAAAAAAAATTAGTGCTGTGAAAAAAAATGTACTCTAACTATTGTCAACCCCTTTTTCCCATACTACCCAGTGAGAAAATAAAACTTTCAAACAAATGAAAATTTAAAAATGTTCTTTTAAGGAATTAGGATCCGTCCATTCTTCTTTTCTCTGAAATTAATTTTTTTTATTTTTGGTTTAATTCAAAAAGCAGATTCAAAACAAACATAATCCATTTCATGATGATTGCTAATCCAACACCCAGTTGATGACCGAATAGGAAGATAGATGTTATGATTGTCTCTCCATCTCTTCACATTCACATCAAACAGAACACACAGGCAAAAAAAAAAAAATAAAAATTTCCTCTATATCCTTTAGTCCTCTCAGACAATGTTTAGCCTTCGCAAATTGTCCGAGCATCAATTTTCATTAGTTACCGTTGTGTCCTGATTTGGTCTTTTGGCACAGACATAGCCATATGCTGCTGATGTCGAAGTCTTTCCAATCAAAAAGAGAACCCTTTTTTGGAACGTCGCGTCGCTCGCCTTGCACGAGCTAGAAAATGAACTATTGTATCCTATCCTATACTTTAATAGGAAAAAGGAAAAACTCCTTCCCATAGCCAACTACACCTTCCCAATTGTTGGAGCTCGAAATTGCCATGACCGACCTAGGTACGTGACGCGACAATAACGCCAACAAAAAGGACGGCGAGTAAAATAATAATGATAAATGGGATCATTTCTGGTGCTGACATGACAATAAAGCAAAGGCATGTCTGATGGTTTGATAGTGGTGAGGAGTATACCGGGGGGTATAGTGGGTTCAGAGTTTGATGTTCTTTTAGTTCCCTAGGCGGTGAAATTTATTGTTCATGATAATAAACAGAACCACATACTTTGAACATTATTTACCTGGCTTAACTGTGCCTCTGCTATTATACACCTTACCCCACGTCACTAAATATACGATGCTGGGATTTGTGTTACTCTCGTATTCAAATCAATAAAAACTTAAATTCAAATTAAGCGTAGTAATTACAATCTTTAGCTTAAGCTTTTTGAACAGCCCTAAACTTTGGTCCATATGAGACAAGTTTAACCTATAAGGGTTAAAGGGCCTGGTTTCGATTTCTAAATCTTTCTACAGACATTTATTATGTGAAACTCATTTATACTCTTATAAACAACTCCATAAAGGTTTAATAGGAGCCTTATTTACTCTTCAGAGTATCATACAGTGCTTTTATAAGTTAGATAGTTGTTAGTTAGTTAATTAGTGGAGTATCTTGGTTCGAAAAGTGCCAATGGCCATTTACTTAAAATATTGACCGAAATACACCATTAAACTCAGCGTAAGATGTAAACCAAATGTAATAAAAGCTGATGTGCTCCAATTGTTTCTACACAAGATTCTAATGGTTAAAGGAACATTGATAATCAAAAGTTGTAAGTATTCTCAGAAACTAGAAATGAAATTTTCGATTTCCCAAAATTAAAAACATTGGAGTTTAGTCCTGTGAGAACAAACATTAAATATATTAATTACAATTTTTGGAAATTAGTTGCACTCTAAGGCAACCTTTACTTAAAGATTTAAATAAAAAGTTTCTAATGTGCAAGTAAATATCTACAGGTAACAGAAAAATAAAAAAAAAACAGACAGCATTCAATACCCCCGCCCCCTCAAACTTAAAAACGCATGATGCATATGCGAACTCTTCTCCATTGTAACTTACAGAATTCGTTAATATCTCATTTTCTAAAATCATTTTTTTCTTTCGTTATTTTGTTGTAAAAAACCACACTCTTTTTGATATGGTGTCCTTTCCTTCACTCCTGCCATCCCAAAAACTTGGATGACACGTATCCAAACACAAATCTCACAAAAAAGGTGCCTGAATCATAGTTGTAAAGAACTTTTATAAATTTTACTTAAGTACTTTGTAAGTACTCAATACCTTGTATTTGTACATGTACTTGAAAAAATACTCTATTAAAAAAACACCAAGTCAAGTACTTTATAAAGTACTTTGCTTGAAGTACTGCCCAGTACATTTTCAAGTACTTTTCAAGTCCAAGTTATTTTCATATACTTTTCAAGTACAAGCCCATTTCAAGTACAAGTCAATTTAAAATACTTTTTAAGTTCAATTCGTTGAGTAGTCGGTTTGAGCTATCGAATAGTGAAGGTCATGGTGAAACTTTGCGAGACTACGCCAAGACAACAAGTCGCCATCAGCCGTTGTGAACTGTGTTTTTTAGCTGAAAAGGTCATTATTCGATAGTTCAATCAAACTACTCAACGAATTGTACTTGAAAAGTACATTTAACTGACTTATACTCCAAAAGTACTTGAAATGGACTTGTAATTGAAAACTATATGAAAATGTATTGAGAACTATTACAGTACTAAGTACATGTACTTTGAATAAAGTAATGGCCAAAGTATGTACTTGTACTTTAAAGTTTACAGGTCTGCCATAATTGCAATTTTATCGCATTTTTCGACTATGTTTCCTATATACCATGAAGTTCTTTAAAAAAATTTTCAATTTATCTATTGACTGTTCGAAAAAAGTATTAAAATTCTATTCGTATATTTTTTCGAAAATTGATAGTTTTTGGAAAAGAAACAAAAATTGAGTTTACTTCTTTATCCCTCTTAATTCTTTAGAATATCGGTCCAAATTTATCGTAAAGGCTTGGTTTTTGAGGCTACCCATTTTTCAGCTTGAAGTTAACACCGCCATTTTCAATTTTCGAAAAACAAAAGTTGTATTGTTTTGTGCTCAACTTGTACTGGCTTGTGCCTTAAATATTTTTGAAAAATTTGCAAATTTGGAAAATGAAATTTTTGCGAAATTTTAAAACTTCTTTAAATAAAGTTGTGCTACTTTGTGCCCAGAAAATGCTTCTAAGAACCAAAACAAAGATCGCATTATTGCAACTTTTATGAGCAAAACAAAACTTTGCACAGGGCTGTAGCGTAGCACCGCCATTTTGGATTTTCAAAAAAAAGTTGTGTTCAACTTGTGCCGTAAACGTTTAAAAAATCGCAAATTTTACAAATGAATTTTTTTTTTAAATACAGTAGTTACGAAAATGTAAAGGTAGTGCTGTATTGTGCTGCCATATTGCGAAGAGAAAAAATAAAATTCGCATTTTTGTATCTTTGAAGCCAAAAATTAATTTATGATTTTTTTAAAGTTTTACATTTTTCTTAAAAACTAACTTGTGCTATATTGCGCTCAGTTTTTGATGCCATATTCCGAAAAGGTAAAATACAGTTTTGCGAAGCATGAAGTTAGCACAGCCATTTTAGATTTTCAAGTGTTGTATGTGGCAGCACAAAACAGCACAACTTAAATTTTTTACAAAACTGCAAAATTTGAAAAATGTTCATCCGTAAAATAAAACGAATAATACAGCACAGCTTTAAATCCAAAATGGTTCTAACTTCACGCTTCAGCCCTTCGCAAAGTTTTGTTTTGGCCACAATAGTTGCAATGGTGCGATTTTTTTTTCGTTCTTAGTATCATTTTCTGGACACAAAGCACCACAACTTTTTTTTAAAGAAGTTTTGAAATTTCACAAAAAATTTCATTCGTATAATTGGCAATTTTGAGCACAAGTGAAGCACACTTTTTTTTTCGAAAATCGAAAATGGCCGTGCTAACTTCAGGCTAAGAAAATGGGTAGCCTCTAAAAATGAACGATTTTTTTTTAAATACGGCACATGGCAGAAAAAGTTAAGCATATTACAGCACAATCTTTTTTTTTTAAATCAATGGCGGTGCTAACTTCACGCACATAACCACAAAGCTCTTTCTTAAATTAAGCTTTTGCGGAATTTTTTCGATTTGAAAGTCTGATTTTCAAAGTTTCATATGGTTTTATTTATCATCAGGAGCTCTTTGACAAATTCCTTTATTTTTTCTGTACATTTCAGACATCCCGTAAATTACTAGTTTTGAATCAAAATCAATTATTTTTGTTACATTCGAACTTTGAAAAATTTTATTTCTCATTTTTATATTTATATAAATTCAATAAGCATCCATACATCCCTATATTTTCAGTGATTTAAATAAATTGTATTTATTTCAGTAAATTATTATTGTTAATGATTTCATCAATCGTTATTTTTTGTACAATTATGCAAATGCATATATCTACTCTTTTATTCTTTTTTAACAATAAAGCATATAAATATAAACTCATATGTTAAAATGCATACAAAAATAAGAGTACAATTATTGTTAAAAATAAATTAAATTCCCTTTAACCACAAAATGTACCTATGTCTGTACCTATATACTTTTTCCGCTTTCAATTTATTGGTTTATTAATTTTTAAGTTTTTTTTTTTTAATAAAAGTTGTTTTTTACATGTGTCAATCATTTACATCGCATGGTTTGATAGCAACAGATAATATCACTTAATGAGATTGTAATCTGATTGTAAATGCATATTATGCAATGCATATCCTGAAAGCATATTGTTAAGGGAACGAGTGCAAATTCTCGGCTTTGGGTTGGCATTTATATTGAATCAGGTGTTGATGTGGTTTATTTTATAATGTTTTTTTCGTTGCATTTAAAGCAAATAAAATTAAAATAAAAAAAAAAACAACAATAAAAATTCATATTTATAATTCATATACTCGCACATAGATGTACCTACATAATTAATAAATTAAATTTAATTCGATATTTAATCTACTCATGTGGTTGATATTAATAATAATTTCATCATTTATTCAATAAAAGAATACAAAAAAAAACAATTCATTTGTGGTTGAGACTATGTGTTGAGTTTTAAATGTAGAAAAAATTTAATTGTAATTATTTTATAATTTGCTAATATGAAGCATTTACAAAAGAATATAAATAATGAAATACAAGATTATAGATTCCTTTTTCTACGTGTCCAGAATTGGCTTTGTTTCTAAATTTTCAAAACCTTGTTCAAAACCTAAAATATTTTATATTCCAAAATATATTATTAATTTTTTTTCAAATATTGGCATTTTTTTTAAACTTCAATTTGAAGTGGATTTTTGGATTTGCAAAAGCACCTTATGATTAGTTCTAAAATAAGAAGTTCATTTCAATAAAAAAAAAACTGCTCTCTACGAGTGACGACTGTACTTTTCACATAATTTCAACATTAGATTTCCATTCTTACTTATGTACTTAATTTAAATGGCACCTACAGTTCAGGGTAGACTACGGCCTCAACCTCCGGTCCCTAGCTAGCTGCCTCTACTTGAGTGCGCTTTCTAAGGTTGGGCCTTCCTCAGCTGCGCAGACCAACAGGGGTAGATTCAAAGACTCGATGGGCTGGAGTGTCGGTGTCCATAAGCTCCACGTGTCCATTCAAGGTCCTTAAATAACATACATTTTTCTTTTTCCTTAATTAACCTTTTAAAACACTCAATTAAATTCCGCTTAATTTGTATTCAAAAAACATTTTTTTTTTATTTTCATTGTTCAATTAATTTGAATTCCAAATGATTCCCACAAGTAATTTTATTCATTCAGCATTGCGAACATTATTGGTTTTACCTTTATACCTGCATACACGTGCAAATTTATAAACGTGTGTACAAATTATGTACCTAATTTAATGAAATTTCTCATGGAATAGTCTCTTACGTATACCACCTGTTGTGATTATCATGAAGATAGGTATGCTTTTGACGTGAAATGCGTCTGTTTTAAAATATTCAATGAAGTTTTTAAATTAAAACAATTTTAGTTGGCATATACAAATTTTTAAATAGGTATTAAAGCATTCGTAAGGTATACCTACATTGCTCTATTAAATCTGTTTAAAATCAAAAGGACGCTGCTTGCTGTCATCCCCATAAAAAGCTTTTGGGCATTCGCGTTGGTTTGGCATCAGCGGTTGGGTCTTTCTTGTCACCCTAAAACTGGAGACTGGATTTAAAAAGCTCTGTGGCTGGACTGCATCGACACAAATACTGAAATATTTCAAGTAGAGTAGAGCGGGACTAGCTGGCCAACTTTTTACTTGAAGTCTCATAGCTTTTTACGTTTGTTCATAATCATAATTTAATAATAAAACTGGAATCCATAGAAGAATGTTACTTCACCCCCACTAGCAGGGCAAGTTGCGGATTAGTAGATGGGGGAGTTGCACCAAAGCCTAAAAAGTGGTAGAAGAAGCTCTCTTAAAAGCGTAAACTCTGTTAGTTTGAACTTAATTTGATCCTAAACTAAAGGGTTTTTCAACACGGACGCTACAAAAGTAGAGCGACAGGGACAGCAAACGACGCCATATTTCTTGCCGCTCTTTTGACATTTCTCTTCAGTAAGGTTTGCCATTTCATGATGGAAAGATAAACGAGCCAACAACGAGTCGAAATCATTAAAATTTACTACCGAAATTCGGAGTCAGTGGCCTCAACGTTGAGAGCGCTACGTCCAATTTATGGTCGTCATAATCGTCCTAGCAGATCAACAATTGAGCGTCTAGTGGAAAAATTTGAATCCACAGGCACAGTACAAAATGTTCCCTTGCCAGTGAGACAAAGAAGTGCCCGTAGTGTCGAGAATATTGCTGCCGCTGAGGCTTCAGTTGCAGAAAACCCAAATGTGTCTCTCACAAGTCGTTCTCAAGCGGTGGGCATCTCTGTGACGTCGTTGTGGCGAATTTTGCGAAAAGATCTTGGCCTACATCCTTACAAGATTAAATTGACGCAAGAACTGAAGCCGCTTTGACCACCAGAGGCATCGTATGTTCGTGAATTAGGCTGAGCAACAACTTGAAAATGATTCCGATTTTCATCAAAAAATCATCTTCAGCGATGAGGCTCATTTCTGGCTGAATGGCTTCGTCAATAAACAAAATATGCGGTATTGGTCAGGCAGCAATCTACACGTACTCCATGAATCATCATTGCATCCCGAAAAAATTACGGTTTGGTGTGGTTTATGGGCCAGCGCGTGGCGTCATTGGGCCGTACTTCTTCCGTGATGATCAAGACTGGAACGTTACTGTGAATGGGGATCGCTACCGTTCAATGATAACCGAATATTTTTGGCCCCAATCGGATGATATGGACTTGGAGGACATGTGGTTCCAACAGGACGGCCGGCGCCACAAGCCACACAGCGAATGTCACAATCAAATTATTGGAAACCAATTTGGAGAACGTGTTATCTCACGAAATGGTCCAGTCGCTTGGCCACCTCGGTCGTGCGATTTGACGCCGTTAGACTATTTCTTGTGGGGCTACGTCAAGTCAATGGTCTATGCCAACAAGCCAGCGACGATTGATGAACTTCGTACGAATATCTAACGTGAAATTGCAGCAGTATCGGCCGATTTATGCTTGAAAACCGTCGAAAATAGGGTTCAGCGTCTGCCGTGGTGGCCATGCAAAAGAAATTGAGTTCCATACATAATGGCATCAAACGTACTTTCACAGGAATAAAGAATTTCATTGATATCCAAAACCGTTTTTGTTTTATTTAAAAAAACATTTGTAGCGCTCTTATTGATAACCCAATGTAACTCAATTCTAAGCACAACTTTAGATATAACTGACCCTATTGCCACTGTTAGATAATCTCTTAAGGACCGATTTCATCATTGACTTCCTTCTGTTTAAGAAATGGAATACTTTGTTGAAATTGAAATTCCCACGTTTCCATCACGATAACACGCAAAAAAACAAATTCGATGTTATAACTTTTGTACCCAAAAAAACACAAACTAACGAGTGGTTCTCTTTTGGCAGAAAAAATCCTACTTAAATCCGTTTATTACCTGTGATTTAGTAACTACGAATATGTTGCATTCGTGTATGATCGTCTTCAAATATAGCTCTTGTAATTTCTGAGTTATTTGCGTGGTCCAACTGGCCCCTCTCTACCCTATAATAACTAGTACCGGGATTTCAGTACTTGGTATTGAGACTTGAAAAAAAGCTAAGTTCCATTTAGTTCAAATAACATCATTGCAAGAAACAAGTATTGCATACTTTAGCACTTAGCTAGTACTTTCAAGTTCTTGGCTAAGTACTTTCAAGTACTTGACTATGTACTTTTCAGTACTTGGCCAGTATTTTAAAGAACTTGATCAATTCTTCAATCGATTACCAATAAAGTGAGTAAGCTTTACTTCGCAAACAGTTCATTCTTTGAAAATTTCGAAAAGATTATATTTTGGTAACGTAGTACCTCGTGGCATAATGGTTAGTGCGTTGAACTGTCATGCCGATAGACTGAGTTCGATTTCCGGCCACTACCAACAGAAAACAGGAAAGATTTTTCCGAAGTACTGTCTCTTGCGAGGAACTGACAAATCCTCCAAGAATATACTTGCCATGAAAAAATGTTTTTTATCTAGCCGTTCGAATTCGGCAAAAAAATTTAGGTCCCTTCCATTCCTGCCAACAACACGCAAACAGGAATGGTTGAAAGTTGTAAGTCACTAGGCACTGGTTCTCCACAAGCTGTTGGGCTACCAATTTTATTTAAGAGTGTTTCGGGTACCAAGTGTTTCATTGGTCCTTTTTACAATATGATTATAATGAGCCTTCAATGAAAGTTTGGGATCTAAAACTAGTCCGGACTCTCCAAAGTTAGATAGTTTGTCCAAATGTAGTGAATTCAACCTATAATCATGAAAAAATAAATTATTTTTGCATGTAATCAGTATTTAATAATAAATGATTAGAACGAAACCATTCCAAAAATATTTGTTGATCGTATTGCATTAGTTTGGAATCTGATAAGGAGCTTATTGCTTGAAAATTTTCACGTCATCGACATAGATCAATGACTTTGAATTCCGTAAAACAGAGAAAAGATTATTTTTAAATAACTTAAACAACAACGGACCAAGGTGGCTCCCCTGAGGAACACCTGAATTTCTTTTAAATTGCTTATAGCAGTTTTTGAACATGAAACTGTTATACCTGTCTCTAAAGTGTGAAGAAATACAGTCAATCAAATTATAACTAATCCAAATTTTGTCTTATTGCATTAAAAGTACTTCATGATATATCTACCTCGATAATTTTTGCAAGACAAAAGATCTCCTTTTACATTGATAAGGTATATGCAGTTGATAGTAAAATCCTTGAAAATATAGACACAAATTGGATTAAAAATTTATTTTAAACTTCTTTTTGTAATTTTCACTTAATTACTCTAAACACACACCCCTTTCACTAGTTTTTTTCTATTTTCTGAAAAGTAAAGTAAGTTTTTATTTTCACATAAAATTTTCAAATTTTAAGCTTATCCTTGTGACAAAAATCCACCCCACAAAAAATGCTTTCAAACCATTTAAATCCTACAAACACACACACAGTTTGCTGTAAACCATTATTAACAGCTGTGATCCATAAAGACGAAAATGTATTATAGTTACATATATTCTGAGTCAAAAAACTTTAAGCCTTCAATTGTTGGCGTTGAGTTTGAAAAAGCCGGATGTAAGTTTTGTGATTTTCACCATTTCCGTATATGGCAGCCACATCACTGCAGGCTGCTAAATGATATCCTTCACAAGGATCAAAAAAATAAGAATAAAATTGAAAAAAAGAACAAACTGAAAAACAGAAAACTTTCTCACTCTCTTTAAAAAAAAAAAAATAGTGCAAGAAGAAGTGGAAAGTTTTGTGTGTTCGGCAGTGACGAAACAGCAGCAAATGTGACGCACTATGGCGTTTAAAATTTCAACAAGTTTTCAACCGAGTTTTTTTATTGTTAATAGTCCAGTAAAATTTTACATTTCACCCGAGAATTTAACACACATCCAAGATTTTTATTTAGATTTTTGAAGTATTCTTGTCAGGTGCCATCTTGAAAACACCGGTGTGGATGGATTTTTTGCTGTTTTTCTCAAAATCTTTGTCACAGGGTTGTAAAAGAATGCAAAGAATAAAAAAAAATTCAAAAGAAATTCCCAAAAGATTGCATTCAAGTGATATTTGTAAAATGAATAAAGAACAAAACTATTGAAATCATTTCACTTCTTGAATTGAAATGAAGTCGTTGTCTGGAAGTGAAGCCAGTAAAATCAATTTTTTAATTGAAATTGTAACAAAATTGCATTCATTTACATAACCCTGCTTAGAAATAACATGTTTTCATCACACCGACCACTGTGGGCCGTTTGTTGAGTGTTGCTGACAAAAATGAATTTCCCACGCCAGTTCTTAATACATATTAATGAAATTTGGTACAATTAATGGTTTGGAAATGTTAAATTCAGTGGTCCTGCCTATTTTTTTGTTTACATCAGGCAGGGGCTTCACAATTAATGTCAAAACATAGTTCCAAATTTCAAAATTTTAAATAAAGTACTATTAAAGTCAGAATTTGAGTCAAGTTTATGTTTGAAGTGTCCTAAAATATGCGACTGAATTTATTCTTTCATATAAAAATGACTTCAATACTGATTTTGTATAAAATTTAAAGAAGATGTTCCAAAGTTTTGAGAAATGTTCCAAAATTTTCCAGTTTTAAAAATTTTTTTGTGGTGGAAATTATTTTTAGACCTAATTTGATCGAATCTGAAAGAAGTTTGACAAATTTGAAAGCTGAAAATAGCGAATAAAATTTGAGGATAATTGTTCAAAAACTCAAAAAAATTAAAAATAGTCTAAAGTAATAGTTTTTATTGTATTAATATTTTTTCTAATTCCACTGAATAACGTTAAATCACAATTATTTCTGTTAAGCAATTTAAACATTCTTATATTTAAAAAATTATGTTTTTTCCAACTTTCAATTTCTAGAATTCTTATCTTACTGTCAGATTTAATTAATAGAACCAGATATTATAAATAAATATATATATATAAAAAAATAAAAACTATTACTTAAGACAATTTTAATTTTTTTTTGAAATATTGAATAATTGACCTTAAATTTGATTCGCTATTTCTAGCTGTCAAATTTCTCTCAGATTTGTTCATATTAGGTCTAAAAATTATTTTCACCACAAAAAAAAAAAAATAAAAACTAGCACTTAAATTGGTCCTTATATCTTAGGATCATTTCTCAACATTTTGGAACATTTTCTTTCCATTTTGTACAAATCAGTATTGAAGTTATTTTTATATGAAAGAATAAATTCAGTCGCATATTTTAGGACACTTCAAACATAAACTTGACTCAAAGTCTGACTTCTACAGTACTTTATTCAAAATTTTGAAATTTGGGACCATGTTCTGACCTTAATTGTTAAGCACCTGTTTGAATTATAAAAAAAATAGGCAGTACTACTGAATTCAGCATCCCTAAATTATTAAGTATACCAAAGCTCATTTGTATGCATTAAGAACTGGCTTGAGAAATGATTTTTGTCGCCAAAATTCAACAAACGGACCACCGTTCGTCCGTTTAAGCGTTTCTGCGTCTGTACGTTATTGTATCCCTGCGTCATATGAACATGATAAATGATCTAGGTCCTAAGCAGGGAGATCGATTTGCTTAAAATTAGAAACAGAATATTTCCATGGACAAATTAAAACTTTTGTGCAGTTGCAGATACCACAAAGCACTTGTAATAGTAACAGTGCGCTTAAAGTTGCAGATCCAAGAAAGCAGCTGAATCTAAGGCGAACATTTTTCAGGAGCCCAAAAGCCATTAATTTTTTATTTTCTTTTACTTCTCTGACTGTGAATATCCTGGTCAAACTAAATCTACTCACCTCAAAGTAACAGGACACATTTTTTGCATGAGAAAAAACTGGCAAAGGTTGCAATGTTTCATGATAGCTTCATAGTTGTTTTACATACCGAGAGTTATGGAATTTAATTTAAAAATGCCATCACTTAATTTATATATCTTATGGATACAATTTTTTGTACATTTTATATTTTGAAACTTTTACTTTACTGTTAACCCTCATTTTCTGTCAAACAAATTAATTCTCAAAAATACCATAAAATTGTTTCAGATTTCTACAAAACTGCCAAGGGACAAGCTCTCTACAAATTCCATATAATAACTTTTTCTGGTGTAAGCAGCTTTATATTCAGCTGACAAAATTACACCCTCTACCTACCAACACACCATCAACTTTGTGCATGTTTTTCATAAAGTTCTATCCTACTAAATAGGCTGCTTTGTTCTGTTAAAGTTGTAAGTGAAGTGATGTCCTTCTCTTTGAATGCACAGCTAAAGTTGTTTTGTTTTTTTGTTTCACATATTACATTGACATCAGATAGAGAGAGAGAGAGAGAGAGAGAGGTCATCTTGCTTAACACTCAGCAGTTTTGTATGAATTATATACTCTGAAAATTGTTTGTGGTAGTTTTTAAGTTTGAAACATTTTGTTGCATTTGTCATTGGAAATAATAAATTGGTAGAATAACTTCGTAATTTAACCTGTATTTTGCTAAACTACACTCAATTCAACTATTCTTTAACTAAAAAGGTATTCAATGCAATTTATTATCCTTGTGATGGTATTGTTTCCTGGATGGAATATTTCTAATAAAAATGTGTGGAGGAAAATAACAAATTTTAAATGAAACAAAAGGCAGATAAAAATTATTCTAAAACAATTTTCAAACAAGTCACATTTTTCGTATGTTTTATCTGATTGAAAAAGGCTTTCAAATGATTATACGTAGAATTATTTAGTGTTTCGTTGAGGAATTAAAATATATTTTATGAAACAAAATAAACATCTTCACACTATTTTCCCCTGATGGTTACTAACAGTAAAAGTTAAAGCATTAAATAAAAAGATATTCCCCCCCCCCCCTTCTATAACAATAAAATAAAAACTAAAGAAACAAAAAAAAAACGTGTATAAAAAATTCCTGTATTCCATTAACCATAAATTCCTTATCTAATCTCTTTGCTCAAATACACACACATACACACATGAGGGAATTCTATTGAACCTCGCATCCCCATTGAGTCTGATTATATTTTGCCTATTGATTTAGCTTTGAATGAGAATCCTTTGAACCAAATAACTGATTGAGTGTGTGATAAGAAGCATTCCATTTGCATACCTGTTGTTGTTGCTGTTGTTGTATTGGTTTCATTGTTTTATGGCTTTTGAATGACGAAATGCGAATAATACATACAGCAGCTGTAGAAATTTACAGATGAGAGCTAAACAGCGATATCTGATTTTGTTGCACATGGACGCATCGGACAAAGGGATGAATGGATGTGGTTGCATCAAAGTGCGTCATATCTTATTACATCATCAGGTACCTACCATACCTAATTATTATTATTGTTTTAATGAAGGACTTATAGTGAATGTGATGAATGAGTCGAGAATACATGATGCTTTAACGATATTTGGCTTATTTGAGCATATAGGAAATTGTTTGAGGCAAAATTTGATAATATCCTTAAAGAACAAAAGATTTTGAAATTTTGCATTGAATTTAATTACTTTGTCATTTATGTGCTTATTATCAAACCCGCAGAAGAACCTTATTTAAAAATAATTTCGGGAAGTTCGATTGTTTTCTCCAAAAAATGATAAGGACCTCATTAAACTATCTCTGAAAATAGATCATTTTCAAAACACTACACAAATTATTTTCGAACCTAAGCAAACCATTATAAGCTTATGTTTTATTAATGTGATATTAATATAAAATCCGCATCGCTGAAATTTATAATAAAATTATATTCGATATCAACAGATAAATTATTATCTCTTATGAGAATTGGCTTCGATTATTTTAATATAATTAAACGTGATAGTATGCACAGAAGGGTAGATGAATATTTTGAATTAAAAAATTTATCTTAATACAGTAACGAGTTTGAATATTATGAAAATTATATAAATAGTAATTCAATATTTGTCTGCCATTTTCACAATGATGAAATAATGTTGAATTTTTAATATTCATTTTCCAAATAAATTATATCTACTGAAGTTAGTATTATAATTGCTGAAAATCGAAATATAAAAAAAAAACGAAATAAAAACTAAGTATACGCCATAGTGAACCGAAGCCCATACATCGCAATTTTACTGACCTGGCTTACGGACATAACATTTATACAATGTGTTCTATTGCAATGGTACCAATAATCGATCAAATATTTTCCCGTCCGTCCTCTTTCATCTTCTTTATTTAAATTTCTGGAACATCCCGAATTTCTAATAGAAGTCATGATTTCAGAAACTGCTTCTTTAAAATTATTTGAAAGCTAGATATAGAAAATTAAACGAGGCTAGCATCTATTTTCGAATAGACCTCTGTAAATTTATTTAAAGAAGGAACATGAAGCTATGACTCTATAAAAATTCTATAAAGTTATTTTATTGCAGTTGCTGTCAGTCAGTCTTCAAAAGGTTTCTGTTACAATTTCCAAGAAGTTTTATCAAATTTGACATGTGAAATCTTAGACAAGAACCAGTTTGACATGTGAATTCTAAGACAGGAACCATAAAAGAAAATGTGAATTTATATTACAGAGGCTAAAACTTGTAAAAGTAATTTTAAAGAAGCTTTTTAAAAACAATTACTATTCATTGCGTAAATTATAATCTAGTTGCGTTAATGTGAGAAAAAAAAGTGCTCTAAGTATGTTGTAGCTCTGAGAAACTTGAACTTAATTGCTTTGGTCAAATTCAGCTTGTGTTTGATTTGTATTTTGTGTGAGCGTTCAACGAAGCCACTTTGAAAGGAAATAAAAAAAATTCTCATTATTTCTTCCCCCATATAAAAGGAGCCAAACAGCGAATTAAAAAGTCGCCAATAAATCTACAGCTTGATTCCCTATATGAACGCGTATCTAGGGTTAATTTTAATAAATATCTAATATTATTTTCGAACCTCTGTAAGACTTGTATTATCTACTACTAGTAGATATTATACAACCTATCCATAAAAGCTCATGACTCTATTAAACTTGTTCTTTTTTCTTTATAGACACTTTTCTGAAGCTATCTCTCAAAACCTTGGCTTCATTAATATTTATTTTAAACTTCTTTATGACCGTCAAGAACTTACTTTAGAACTTCGACAGTGTTCTCTTTTTTATGTTTAAAAAAATTTTATAGATGTTTTACAGAAAAAAGTAAGCCTATTCAGTAAGGCCGAAACAAAACTGAAATGTAAGTTAGGATAAAGACCGGTAAATTAAATTTTCTGTTGATTCATTAATATTTGTTTTTTCTTACCACATCGAAAGGAGCATTGCATCAATAAAATGCTTTAAATTTTTTTACAATCACAAAAAAAAAACTGGACTTTACAAAAGTGCAGTAAAAATATCTGAAACGAAATTTGGTTTTATTGACTTTTTTGAACAGAAGGAAAGATATTAAATGTTATTTACTTTTATTTACTGAATGGGAATTTGCCTTTTTCGATCAGAAATTGTTCCCCACAGAACGCGATGGATGTCATTCATGTCATTCAATATATATTTTTAAGAGAAAACAATTTAGGATAATATTTTCCAAAATATATAACAAAATTTAAAAATAATAATCTTAAGAGTTGGAGTTTATAACAGTGCATCAAAATGTGATAAAGATGTTTACAAAATGCTTGTTCATGAACAGTCCCAAATCTATCTTTGACTGAATCGAGTACAAAATAAAAGGAATTTAATCTTCTCTCTGAATGATTAATGAATTTTCCATTTCTCTATAGGAGGTTTGTATTAAAACCGACAAACTGCAACATGGCATGGGTTTTTTTTGTTGGATAAATTGATAACCAATAGATATTCTATCTATGTGCAAAATTCACAGAAAAAGGGGTTGATTTTGGCGTTAGGTATACTCATCAGACAGTAATTGATTTGATTCTAATGTAATATGTGTGATGTCTTGGCTTGAAGTTTTCACCAAATCGTTTACATGACAGAGAGCCTTAAAAGGGTTTCCACCAAAAAGCTTCACAACGAAGAGACATCATTAAGGGTTGATGTATCTGTACATACAACAGCTAGAATAAAAATGTCTCCAAAGGCAAAGATAAATATTATTGTATTACCAGACCTTCTTTATGTTTGTGGTTTTTGTGAATATCGTATACGTAAGAATGATTGTGTTATACAAGATTTAGAAGAAGAGTGATGTTAACATGCCACATTACTTGGCAATTTGTTTTCGAATGATTTACGATGACGAGTTGGGAATTGGTTAGAGAAAAAAAAGGGTTAAGTTGGGGTTACTCGAACATATGGGGTGTGTCAAAACTAAAAATAAATCTATTTAAAGCTAAAAGCGTGATAAAGAATGCAAATTGCAAATGTCATTATATAATTTTTACTAAGAACTATTTTTATGAATGTCAAGTAAGCAAAACAATACATATTTGATAATCGAAAAAAGAATTAGTAGGTATTTTACCATTAATTAGTTTTGAGTTAGTTGTGACAGTTTCAATCTTTTCGTATAATTTTCTCTATGTTTTGTAGCTTTTTTCAAAGTTAGCAATGACTCTTCTCTAAAAATGGTTTAAACTTCTTTAGTATACTTATATGGAATTGTTTATTAATTCATATGCCATTAATGAGTCGTTTAGTTATCATAGTTTAAATGGTTTTGTTGAATATTCTCTCTGTTGTTTTCTTACTTTGCTTTACCTACTTTATTCTTGTGATAAAAAAAGATAAAAATAATTCAAAGAAGTTCAAGGTTATATATTTTACAACATTTTACAGACAGAACAACGACACCCACTCTTAGATTAGTTAGATTTTGTTTGATTTATTTATTTTACCAGACGATTTCTTGCCAAAAAGGTTCATATCTTATTGGTTTATAAAAATGTACCTACCTCACTTAAAATATTGTCCTTTTTCATCAAATTTAATATTGTTCATTGTCATGAACCCAATTAGGAATCAATTACCTATATTTTATTGATGTTTTGAATAATTCACTTTTCATTGATATGAAAAAGCTGTTTTTTTGTTGTTGTTTGTTTAGGCTACGTCTTTGCTTTATCTTTTATGCACAACAAAATAAATCATTCATGTGTAGGTGGTAGCTTTCAACACACAATTTGTAGAAACCTGTTATTAATATTAAAACCAATTTCATATTGAAAAATCTAAAAATAACAGAGACTTTTGATGTCTGAGAAAAAACAAATAATGACATGAATCAAACGCATAATTAAGATGCTCTTTTGTTTAAGTTGCTTTTATTTGATAATACTTCAAAGATGAACGTTGTGTACTTTCTGAATAATGAAACGATATTGTTAACATCGAAACACTGAAAAGTATTAATAAAATTGGTTAAAAAAACAAAACTAGAAATTTTGTTCAAACTTGCCATTACGATCATTAGAGGATGGATAAAGTGGGCCTCTTTGTTCTTCTTGAATGTCACTGTTCAGCTTCAACCTAGGTTACTGGATTGATTTCTTCTTCTTTTAACTTTTTGTACTAAGTGCAGTCGCTTAGATCATTTCCTTTTAAAAGAAATTTTTTTTAAACAAAATTTTTCTCAATAAATTATGGCTCCACAGATTTTTCTTAAAAAGACCAAATCAATAAATTACTTCTGGTAAAAAATAAAACTAAGTCAAAAACTTTTTTTGAAAAACATAGCCTTAGTTATTAGATTTTTTAGACGGTTGACAAGTTAGGCTGTTCTTTAAAAGTCCTTAATAGTTGGATATATGCCTTGTTTAATTAAATAAAACGTCAAGCTAGACAAATCTCAGACAACCAATGCCGTTGTCCAATTTAGACGACCTTAGGATAACAGTTTATTAATAACTTTTTGGAGTTGGACGCTGTCTAAAGTTAGATACATTTTATAAATACGACTGATAGTGCTTAGGCGTATACTAGGCAATTGACTTCCATCAGAATATTTCTTAAAAAGTGTTAGGCATGACGGAGGGAATGTGATGGTGTGAGGTTCTTTTTCTGCTGCTGGTTTAGGGCCATTGCATCTCATTAATGCAATAGTGGACTAGGATGTGTTATTTTACCATATGGAGAATGGGAAATGCTGTTCCGTTGGATCTATCCAGCAGAATAATGACCCAATGCACACGTCGGGGCTAGTTAAAACGTGGTTTTATGATCACAAGGTCTTGGTTTTGAAATTGAAATTGTCAAAATTGCGGACGACATTTTTACAGGAGAACACAACAATTGGACCATTGCCACAAAAATCCAAAGAAGTCATCGAAAATAAAGGGTCTTCCAAAAATATTGGTATTTTAAGTGATTACCAAGGTTTGAATTGAGAGTTGCAATTGTTTTGTCGCGTGTTGATTTGAGGTTTCTTTATACTATTCAGCGTAGATTCCTAAAACCTAGTTTTGATATTTAAAATTATATATTTTTGTTTACATTAAGAACACAGCTTTTAAAATATATAGGTTTAGTCCAGTCATATTGTATTTTTACTATGCAAATTGGGGGGTAGTTTTGATTTTGCCCCCCTTTTATGTTTTCGGGGGTGCGGAATCCTAATCTGAGGTTTGCGACTAAAATTTCGTGACGCAACATGCAAAAGTTTGCAAAAACTGCTACAAATATGCAAATTGACTGAATTTTTTGAATAACGTAGTCTAAAACAAAGACTTAGTATTTCTCGAAAAGGAGTAAGGGTATTTAAAAAGTTCGAAAAGAATTATAAAGTAAAATGTTCATATTTTAGAATCACCATAAACATTTTTTTCGAAAAAAAAATACTTCGACAAAAAATATAACCCCAAATTTGCATACAAAAATGCATGTCTTGTATATTTTACGATGCAAATATCTATAAAACGTGATATGCTAGACCGATTTCAAAACCAGATTCAAATTCAGGGCTTCAGAGATCATCCGAAAAGTATATCTTGGTTCATACCATAGACAGAAATTAAAAATTTTCACATAAAGTATTTACTTAGTGCTTTTGAGTGGATTTTCGAAAACAGTAAAAATACGCCAATTCTCAACTAGCGCTTGAGTCCAAATGGATTGTCGAAGAAAAAAAACCTTAAACAGACATTTATTGGAAATTGTGTACACTTTCAATGGTATTTTGATGTAACTTTCGAATAAGTGGTATTTTTCGAGCCATTAGTGAGAAACTCCCATTTCTAGAAATATTTTTTTCTGTATTCAGTAATTTTTTTTAGAAAATTTACCCCTCGCGTCTGAATGGAGGGAAAGAGAACCCGACTGCAGTACGATTTTTTTCTCGTCTGAGCCAAATCTATAGACCCCGTGAAATAACTCCCCAATGAAATATCTCCCCAAAATTAGTATGGAACTGGGAAGCATTTTCAAATGAGAGAACTCCCCGAAATTGGAAAATATTTCATGGGTTTTTGTGGGGATATTTTTAATTTTTAAATTGGGAGATATTTTCTTGTTGAAATAAGTCCACAAAATATGCAATGAAAGAAGTACCCAAAAATATTCTTTGATTTTTGCTTCATCAATACAAAAAAAAAACAATTAACAAATCAAAAATTAGAAACACAGGAAAATGAAATTCAAAGTAATTTGAAAATTAAAAAAAAAAAAAACAAGTCGTAAATACAAAATAATAAAAAAACTTTAAAAAATAAAACATAAACAAATATTTTCAATATGTATATCAAATTATTGCAACAAATTTCACATACATTAAAAAATAAAATTGAAGAGTTACGTAGAAAATATTAATTTTTTTTCGGATTTTTTTCTACTTAATTTTTCAATTTTTTTTAAATGATTGTAAGTGAAAATTTTGTGATAAATTCATAAAAATATTTTTTTTTTTTTTACTGACCTTCATTTGATGTCAATATATTTTAAATATTTTTTTATTGACCAAGAATTTATTTTTCTCGAATTTTCAAACGACCAATAACTCTACAATGGATTTTACAATTTATCAGAATTTATACTTTTATCGCTTATTTTCCATTACTTTTTTGGCTCCCAACATTTCAAAACTTGAGATATTGATAAACAATCACGTCGACTTTGAATCCACATCATTGAGCATGCTCTCCATAAAAGAGGTCCCAGTGTGTGCTGCGTGTCGACTGGCACTGCCACAATGCGCGTCGCTGCTGCACCACCTCTCCGCCGGACTTCCGGTACTAAGTCCGTAACAAAGATTTGGTGCCAAGTATTAAAACATGTTCTGAATATATTATGAAATATGCATAGTATCTGATATTTTTACTCATTAATTTAATTTGTAAAATTAAATAAATAAATTCATAATAATTCTTTGGAGACTTATTTTATGTTTAGTTTGGGGACTTATTTCATGTGTTTTTGGCGACTTATTCCATCTTCGAACTTGGGTACTAATTTCAAAATGCAAAAACTCTCCAAGCATATAAAAGTTTTAGGGGAAATCTTATTTTAATAAGCAATAAATATAGTGTGATTTTTTAGCTGGTTTGGTTTTGGCAACACTGGTTTTGACAGCTGACGTGTGTTTAGTACCTTGTGTCACTGTCAAACAGCTTCAGTTTGGTTTGCAATTTAACCATGGATCGTCTTACAAATGAACAACGCTTGCAAATTATTGAATTTTACTATCAAAATTCGTGCTCGGTTCGAAATGTTCATCGCGCGTTGCTTGTGTTCAGCGATGAGGCTCATTTTTGGTTGAATGGGTACGTAAATAAGCATAATTGCCGCATTTGGAGTGAAGATCAGCCAGAAGCTTTGCAACAGCTACCAATGCATCCCGAAAAAGCCACTGTTTGGTGCGGTTTATGGGCCGGCGGCATTATTGGGCCATATTTCTTCAAAGATGATGCGAATCGCAGCGTTACTGTCAATGGTGAACGCTACCGAGCGATGATAACAAACTTTTTTTTTGCCCGAAATGGAAGTTCTTGACTTGCATGATATGTGGTTTCAACAAGACGGTGCCACATGCCACACAGCACGCTAAACAATGGCGCAATTGCGAGGCGAGTTTGGTGAACAGTTAATTTCACGTTTCGGGCCGGTCAATTGGCCGCCTAGATCGTGCGATTTGACACCATTAGATTATTTTGTGTGGGGGTATGTCAAGGCTAATGTCTATAGGGACAAGCCCGCTTCGATTGACGCACTGGAAGCCAACATCCATGCATTCATTCGTGAGATACCGGGCGATATGTGTGAAAGAGTATGCCAAAATTGGACTCAGCGGATGGGCTACCTGAGACGCAGCCGCGGTCAACATTTGCATGAAATTATCTTTAAACATTAAATTGCAAGGTTCAAATAAATATTTCATTAATTTTTTCGAATTTTTTGTGTTTTTTTTTTTTTTAAAGTTCTAAACCTCTTAAAAAATCACCCGTTATAAACAAATCTAAGGCTGAGCACCTATTGATACAAGGAACTTCAAGGAGAGTTTTATTTTAATTTTTCATTACTGGCTAAACAAATTTAAATCAAATTCCGCATACAAACTTCCCAAAAGTTGGAATAGTTGTACATATCGTCGGCTTTCTGTCAAAACCTTGCAATTTTCGAAAAATTGATTAGAAGAGACAAAAAATCGGTTTAAAAGTTATTAAAATGGGATTCTTAGACCGTAAAATATTTTGAAGCTGGTAGATGGAACCAAAAAGAACCATGATACAGTTACGAGAAATTGAAATTTTCAGTCAGTGATTTGTTTTGATTAAAAATACGTTAAAATGGCATTTTAAGACTTCCGAAGTTTTGACAGAAAGCCGAGGATATCAGTTTGTAGAAATCGTCACCGTGCGTCATCCATATACAGCTTCTGAGAATTATTCTCTAGGCTCTAGAGAATCACACAAAATTTGTCTTTATCAAATTTGAAGGGAATTATGTTCTAGCACGGTGCAGGGAAATAATTTTACGGGCATCTGCTACACACATGAGTTTATTCCATCATAAGTGGGAATCTGTTCCACTTTTCAAAGTTCAATTTACTATCACCTAGAGAGGGAATTTATTGCACTTTTTAGTGAGAAAGATCTCCAATAGGAGAGTATAGTTTTTGCCCACTTGGTATGAGAATCAACTTCACTTCTTTTACTTTGATTCGTTCTTAGGAAGTATTTTTTAATCATAGTTTCCTTAAATCTAGATTCCTTAAATGCAAAAGAAACTTCGCATATACCCAACCTCGCACCCACCCCAAATCCTATAACTAGCCCAAGCAGGGGGGTTGCATACCTCACTATTTATTCGCCATAATGCTGGCGTATTTCTGCAAATAAACAATTTCGTTTTCTACATTTATGAATCAATAATATCCCAAATTCCAAATTTTAGGTGGGAAAAAATTCCACAAAATTACGGGTGTAATTAGTTCCTTCTCGCGGTGAGATTAAATTGCACTTTGAAAAGTGGAATTGATTCCTACTCATGATGGAATAATCTCCTATGTGGAGCAAATGCCCGTGGAATTATTTCCCTGCATCTTCTAGCACAGACCCACGGACTCGGTGATGAAAACAAATTTGTTGAACATTTCTATCAACGTTAATGTATAAAATCAATCTTTCTTAACAAGAAACCAATACTTGCCATATTAGTCTAAGAGTCAACGACATAAAAGAAAAGGTTAAGTAATTTGCTTAACATTGTAAACCATATCAATAATAACCTTTGAAGTATATCCAATAGCCATTTGTCTACCTACCTCAGTACGTGTAAAACAGGTGTAAAATTTGACGTAAAATCCTTACATACATTTTATCAATGCCTTGGTCGGACGAAAAACTGTTCAATACAAGTAATATTCAGTTTAAAAATTCTTAACTATCTGATGCCTCGTAAGTCCTTAAGATAGGTCCCAAAAATAGATTTTCGCCAAATACGTATCTCGAAAAGTTTAAAAAAAATTGTTCTACAAATTGGTAGCTGAGTTACAATGGAAATAAGTGCATTTATCGAAAGTATTTGTGAAGCTTTAAGCCCTTTTTCTGTGGAAATTTAATCCCGCTACCTGTTTGTAGAACGATTATAAAAGTTCAAAAATGTATCTGTTCAAAATAGATACTAGAAGAAGTTTCATTCAATCATTTCCAGGGAATGAATAGTTACTAATTTTTATGACGAAAAAACTCTTACTCGAGTCCATTCTACGTGGACACTTTCACTTAATACTAAATAATGCACTTTAAGTTCGTCCACTTCAACTTAAAGCATTCAAAAGTCAAGTGTAGTTTTGTTATTCAACCTCAAACCACTCAAATCTAACCATTGTTTACTTTATCTATGATTTTTCCATGAAAACAAAAATTAACCATGTATACTCGTTAATAATGTAACATCTTGAAATCAGATCATTAACTTTTTGTCACCACAAAATCATTTGGGCTTAAATATTGCTTAAAGTTGTTGTTGTTGTTGTTGTTATTATTGTTATCATTACTATACTCACCTTCTTACCCTAATTATCATTCAGGTGTATCTAATTACATTAACTAAGCCTGATTGCGAACCAATTTGCCATTAATATTCAACTTTATCACGCAATAAATATACAATTCTAAGGAGCAAGAACCACATAGAAATATATATGTGTATATGTAATTTGGTTAACCTAAAAAGCAGTTAACCATTAAAAGACACAAAGTCAAAAAGGTAGGAATACACCCGCCTATTCTATATACGAGACAATGAACAAGGACATCAAGTTCAATGGCAGACATAAATTCCCTTTGATTTTATTGCTTTGGAAACTGAAAGGCAAGACACACAATAAAATGGATAAAATATATCTGCCTAGCTAAATTGTGCGGTAATGATTTTGACACATTATTGAAAATGACAAAAACTGAGCCACCACTGTATTTAAGGCATCAATTTTAATTATTCTTTTTCTAATTTGGTGTGGAATTTATTTTATTTGCCAAATTAAGGTAATATTTTGTTAATTGGAATGTTTTTGTTTAACCACTTAAAAAGTTCCAAGTTATTAATTGGCAGATTCTTATTCAATAAAATTTTGTTAGGGGATCAGAGGTTCTCAAGAAAATTTCTAAGTGAAAGTCTAGGATTGGGTTCAAAGCCCCAAAAGCCGAAATCCCGACAAAATCTTGAATGCAAATATCACTAATGTTCAAAATAAAAATTGTTAATTGAAAAGTTTTTGGTTACTCACTTAAAAAGTTAAAAAAATAAATAAATTTGGTGGCACAACAGCTCGTGGAGAACCTAGGCCTAGTGACTTACAACTCTCAACCATTCCTGTGTGCGTATTTTAAGCGGGACCTACAATTTTTTGCCGAGTCCGAACGGCTAGATGAGAAAGGACTTATTCATGACAAGTCAGTTCCTCGCAAGAGGCAGTACCTCGGAAAAAAACATTTCTGTTTTTAGGTGGAAGCGGCTGGGAATCAAACCCAGACCTTTGGCATGATAGTCCTATACGCACTAACCATCATGCCACGAGGTACTACTTGAAAAGTTACAAATTATTAATTGGCAGATTCTTATTCAATAAAATTTTATTAGGGAATCAGAGGTTCTCAAGAAAGTTTCAAAGTGAAACTTCAATCAAGAGTTTTTAGTATATAGAAAAGATCGTCATGTTGATAAGCCAAAAGGAGTTGGAGGTGGTGTCTTAATTGCAGTTAGAAATAAATTTATATCTTCGTCTATATCTTTCCCTTTTAATCTCTCTATTGAATTAATCTGTATAAAATTAACTATACAGTCCAAACAGTTATACTTATTAAATGCATATATTCCTCCGAAAAGTTCGGACGCAGTTTATGTGGAACTTTCTAAAGCCTTAGATTTTGTTATTGACTTGTCTTGCTCTAACAGCAACATATTACTTCTTGGTGATTTTAATTTACCTCATATTGAGTGGGTTCCTTCTGATGACGAATCCTATCAAGAAGCTTCTTTAACTTCTTCTCAAAATGAGCTTCTGCTTCTTGATAGAATAATTTCAGCTGACTTACAGCAAGTAAGCTGTATTAAAAATTCTAAAAATCGAACTCTTGATTTGGTATTTTCTTCGGACGCTAGTAGTACCTTGGTTCTAGAATCTAGTTCTGGGGTCACTAATTTAGATAACTATCATCCTTCTTTGGATATTATTTTTGACTTAAGCAATCACCTTACTGAAAACAGTAACCCTTATGATTGCTCATATACTTTTGACTTCAAAAAAGCAGACTTTCAGTTGCTTTCAGAAGAAATAGCTAGGTCTGGTATTGAGGATATATCAGTGTCTAGCGATATTGACGAAGCAGTTTCTATTTTTTTATAATATCAAAGAATATGAACTTTTGTCACTCATGGTATACGAAAGAGCTAAGAACACTCCGAAATAAAAGAAACAGAGCATGGAAAGTGTACTTAAGAACTCTTTCACCAGTAGACCACAACTCCTACATAACCCTTTTTGAAGAATTTAAAACTCTTTCAAAAAATCTATACACTAACCACGTAAACGAAATAGGTAGTTCACTAAAAGATGACCCAAAGGCATTTTGGAGGTTTGTTAATTATAAAAAAAACTCAGATGGTTATCCAACGAACTTCGTGTATGAAAATTGTTCGTTGCTGGAAACCATTGATATCTGTAACGCTTTTGCAAAAAATTTTCGTAATTCTTTTGTTGACAAGCCCTTAGATGTTGACGAAGATTATTTTAAAAACTTACATACCTATGCCCAAACTAGCTGCAATAATATCCCAGTGCCACCGTGCACTATCTTAGACCTTCTCTCATCATTAAATGATGATTACTCATCTGGTCCAGATGGAATTCCCCCTATACTATTGAAAAAGTGCAAATTTATACTACTTCAACCCCTTCAATTTTTGTTCCAGTTGTCCTTAAGGACAGGCATATTTCCCCAATTTAGGAAAAAATCGTTTCTTACACCAATTTTTAAAAAAGGTGAAAAAAATGATATAAAGAACTATAGGCCCATAGCAAAGCTGTCATGCATACCAAAGCTCTTTGAACAAGTTGTTTGTGAGAGCCTGGCATTTCATACTTAAAGTATTATATGTGATCAACAGCATGGATTTGTGAGAAGAAAGTCAACGGTTACAAATCTCCTTACCTTTTTGCATAAATGTTCTAATGCATTAGAAAACAGAAATGAAGTTGATTGCATATACACCGACTTTTCAAAAGCGTTCGATCAACTTAGTCATGAAATTATTTTATTCAAACTTAAAACCTTTGGTTTTCCGACGATTGTTATATTATGGATAAAGTCCTACCTTGTAAAAAGATCTTATCAGGTAAAATTCAGAAATTGTCTTTCAAACTCTTTCAGTGCTCACTCGGGTGTACCTCAGGGAAGTCATCTGGGCCCGTTTTTGTTCATTCTCGCTATAAATGATGTTACTTCATGCATACGCTATAGTGATATTCTTATATACGCTGACGATATGAAGATTTTCAAAACAGTACAATCTTATCATGACCATGTTCTCTTGCAGGCTGATATTGACAGTTTTAATCTTTGGTGTGGAAAAAATGGCCTTTCTCTTAACCCAGTGAAATGCCAAAGTATAACTTTCTCTAAAAAGCGAGTAGTGAGTGCTTTTGATTATTCCATTTCAGAGCACACACTCTGTCGTGTTTTAAGTTTCAAAGACCTGGGTGTTCACTTTAGTTCTGATTTAGATTTTACGGTACATATTAACTTTATTGTAAATACAGCGAGTTCCATGCTGGGATTCATAAAACGCTGGGCAAAGGAGTTTAACGATCCATACGTTACTCTTTCCTTATACAACTGTTATGTGAGGCCCCATCTCGAGTACCCTTCCCAAGTATGGACCCCTTTTTACGAAATTCATAAAAGCCGTATTGAATCAATACAACATAACTTCATTCGTTTTGCCTTGAAAGGACTCCCTTGGGCTGATCCGTACAACCTGCCTCCTTATGAACACAGAATTAAGCTTCTGCAACTTCAAACTTTATATGAAAGGCGTGTTAATAATGATTTAATATTTTTCCACCAACTTATCAGTGGTGAAATTGATGCAGCTGACTTGTTAGCCTGTGTAGGCACCAACTTCCGCGGAGGAGCTCACCATCTACGAAGATTTGAACTTTTTCACGTTCCTTTTCATAGAACTAACTATGGTATACACGAACCTCTTAATCGTATGTGCAGACTTTTTAATTTAAACGCTTCCGTTGTTGATTTTAACCTAGGTAAAGTTGGATTAAAAACATTGTTGCGCACCAGTGCTCCACTCTCGTGAATATTTAATTTTGTTTTCTTAAATGTTTTATATTATGTTTCTAATATTGTATGTTTTGTAATTGTTTAGTTTTGCTAATATTTATTTATTTATTTATTTATTTATTTATTTATGTGCTTGTGTTAGCTTACTTAATCTACTAACCACTAACACATGCACTCATGATGAGCCTCTGATTGTAGAATGCAGCTTGCTTTAAGCTCACTACAACAAAGAATTCTGAAGTTTAAAAAAAAGTGAAAGTCTTGGACTGGGTACAAAGCCCCAAAAGCCAAAATCCCGAAAATCTTAAATGCAAATATTACTAATGTTCAAAAAAAAAAATTCTTTTTGCGTTTTTTCTTCTTCTCAAAATTTCGAATGACAAAATCCCGATTCTGAAACTGATTCCGGAATGGTTGAAATCCCGATTATATTGATGAATAATATTTCACACATTTCAATGTACTTTTCAAGGCAGAAATGGCATCCAAAAGAAGTCTTACTCAGTGAACTAACTAGTGCGGAAGTGCTACAGACAGCTCTAAATAGCTTAGTTCGTTTTCAAAAATGAGCTTTAGAAACACTACAGAAATTTCTGTAAACCATCTGTTTCTCTTCAAAAGAATTTAGGACAATTTTTAGTTGATGTTGATTTGAAATCTTCAAACGATTTAACAAACCAATCTGCTTGCAACAGATTCAAAAGACAAATTGATTATAAAAAAATAAAAACTTCCCCAACCAAAAACTCATCGGAAGTGCAATAAATGGAAACTTTTTCGCCAATTAAAAGTATTTAAATTGCGCTCCACCGCTAACTTCCGTTTTTCATGAAATCACATTAATTTGCATAAATAAGTTTCATCACTCCCCGCAAGAAGCCAACACAAGAAAGGGGAACAGCAGTTCGGTTAAGTTGCTTAAAACTTTGTGACGGAAACCAGCTTGTTATGTATAGAACGAAGGAAACACTGTCACCATCATACTTTACTTAACTAAGTTTAATAAACCATGAAAAAAAATGAAATAATTGCGTAAAGTTTGTTGTTTAGTTTTTTTTTTTTTTGAAATCTTGAAACTCAAGGCAGAGGGAACATCAAGAAGTCCTTGAAGAAGATAAATAATTAATTTACTATGAAGAAGCATAAACGGTCAACTATATACAAATCAGAAGAAATTTAGCTCCTTGAAGGCAACATTGCGGATGTAAATATTTGTCAATTCCAAATGAGGTACAAATAAAACCGGAAGAGGATACTTTTGAATTAGTTTATTCTTTTATTGCTTGCCAACTTGACAAGATTGGAAGAGAGTGTCCCTTTTTGAAATTAAAAAAGGGTGGTTATGGGATATTATTTGTAACATCTGTCAGTAAAGATGTTGACTGTATTGTGTATTTTTTTGTCACAGTTAATTAAACGTTAAAATGGAACTTTATTGTGGTTAATTTAGAGGAAGTAATGTGAAAAGTTTTTCTTATTGAATAATATTATTTTCAAAGAAGTCAAAGACAGTTGGTTATTTTATGAAGTATTATTATTTGATGAAGGTTTTTCTTCTCACATTTTGTTCAATCTAATTGGGTAAGGTTAAAACAATTTTTCATTTTTTTTGTTGACAAAGAAATTTTAATTATTTCTGTCTAGAAAGAAATAATATATCAATTTTAAGGACTACAACGAGACTGGTATGGCAACATAAACTTGTGACTTAAAATAAAGGAAATAACAGCTGCATGTCTGAAACACATCAAAAAGACTTTTGTCAGTGTTGGTTGATAGTTATTCCTGAAAATCTTTAGTGATCTAGGCTCTAAGTTTATTTATTAGAGTTATCTGTCTACCCGACCATTGACCATACCAATTTCACTCTATTAACGGGTGAATTTTTAAGAGGTTTAGAACTTCAAAAAAAAAAACACAAAAAATTCGAAAAAATGAATGAAATATTTATTTGAATCGATAGTTTAAACCTTGCAATTTAATGTTTAAAGATAATTTCATGCAAATGTTGACCGCGGCTGCGTCTCAGGTAGCCCATCCGCTGAGTCCAATTTTGGCATACTCTTTCACACATATCGCCCGGTATCTCACGAATGAATGCATGGATGTTGGCTTCCAGTGCGTCAATCGAAGCGGGCTTGTCCCTATAGACATTAGCCTTGACATACCCCCACACAAAATAATCTAATGGTGTCAAATCGCACGATCTAGGCGGCCAATTGACCGGCCCGAAACGTGAAATTAACTGTTCACCAAACTCGCCTCGCAATTGCGCCATTGTTTCGCGTGCTGTGTGGCATGTGGCACCGTCTTGTTGAAACCACATATCATGCAAGTCAAGAACTTCCATTTCGGGCAAAAAAAAGTTTGTTATCATCGCTCGGTAGCGTTCACCATTGACAGTAACGCTGCGATTCGCATCATCTTTGAAGAAATATGGAACAATAATGCCGCCGGCCCATAAACCGCACCAAACAGTGGCTTTTTTGGGATGCATTGGTAGCTGTTGCAATGCTTCTGGCTGATCTTCACTCCAAATGCGGCAATTATGCTTATTTACGTACCCATTCATCCAAAAATGAGCCTCATCGCTGAACGCAATTTTTCGATAAAAAAGCGGATCCTCGGCCAGCTTTCCAAGAGCCCATTCACCAAAAATTCGGCGTTGTGGTAGGTCGGCTGGCTTTAGTTCTTGCACCAGCTGTATCTTAAAAGGCTTTACGCCCAAATCCTTCCGCAAAATTTTCCACGTAGTGCTGTAACAAAGGCCTAACTGCTGGGAACGGCGCCGAATCGACATTTCGCGGTCTTCTGTCACACTAGCTGATACGGCCGCAATATTTTCTTCACTACGCACAGTACGTAAACGTGTTGGTGGTTTAATGTCCAACAAAGTAAATTTGGTGCGAAATTTGGTCACAATCTTCCGAATAGACTGCTCAGAAGGTCGAGAATGCCGACCATAAAATGGAAGCAGCGCGCGATGAACATTTCGAACCGAGCACGAATTTTGATAGTAAAATTCAATAATTTGCAAACTGAAGCTGTTTGACAGTGACACAAGGTACTAATTACACGTCAGCTGTGAAAACCAGTGTTGCCAAAACCAAACCAGCTAAAAAATCACCCGTTACTTCAGCTTGAAACACACTTGAATAATCAAGAAAACGAAAGGACCTTGAGATATTAAGATACTCAGAAAAGATTCCTGAACCAACGCCACTCTCCATCTTTGAGCCATCAGTATAGATAGTTGTGTCGAAGTCTCTCGTCACGACGTCATCATCCCAGTCCTTTCTGGATGGGAATAAGACTTTAAAATCTTTACTGAGTTTCATTGTAGGCGTGAGGTAGTCTGTAGGAGTTGAAAAAATTTCAGTGGGAATCAAATTTGAGATACTTCTGTGACCATAGGGCTTGGCAACCCAACAATTTTATTCTTTGAGTCTTAATGCATTACAAGATACTAGATATTGAATGTGCAGATCAAGTGGTAAAAGGTGCACAAAGCGCTTAAGGCATCCGTTGGGCAAGATCGAAGTGCACCTGTGCTACCAACGCTAGTTGTTCCTTGAACCTTTTTAAGTTTGTCGATGTTATATATGCTCTGTTTAGTGCGGGCCACCACCACCAAGACAATCGAACCATAAGTTAGAATCGGCCGTACAACGGCTGTATACGCCCAAAAAATCATCTTCGACTGAAGTGCCCATTTTTTACCAAAGGTAATGCTACAAGCGTAGAAAGCTATGCAGGCCTTCCTTACCCGATCTTCGATGTTTGTTTTCCAATTTAACTCAGGGTCAAGGATGACACCAAGATTCTTTGCACTGGTTGATAGTGAGAGTGTTTGGCAATTAAGACAGGGTGGAGTGAAGGGATGTATCTTGGGCTTTGGTAGTAAAAAGCATCAGCTCAGTTTTGCTCTGGTTGACTCCTAGACCACAATCCAACTTTGATTTTTTTTTAAATTTTGGTACAAAGGTTGGCAGTCGTCTTAGTTTCCTAACTTTAAGGTATATGTAATAAAAATTTTACTTTTTTATTCAATTTTCCTCTATTGGTCAAAAATTGAGGAAATATTTGGTTTCGGTTTTTATGAGTTTTGTACTAAATAAGATGTAAACATTGTAAGACCTAGTTCACACAGTTACATATATACCGCACATTTTTTCACAGAATAAATCCGTGCGAATGGGCAGTGGTGAATACATTCTACATAGAACCTTTCACACGACGTTTGTTCGCTTTCCGTTTGGATTTATAATGCCGTTTACATTTATAATGCTAGAAAATGTGCAGTACATTGCCGTATGAACTAAGCCTTAAACTAGATTTCTAGGGTGGGGCGGGGCTAGTTGGCCCATGGGGAAAGTTAGACTACGCGAAGAACTCAGAAACCACAAGCCAGTTTCGTTGGTATTTTATGAATAGATAAGGGTTATGAGACTTCAATTAAAAAGTGGGCCAACTAGCCCCGCTCTACCCTACCAAACTTTTCTTTCAATTTTTACCAAAGTTATACAAATTCAGTGGTTGAATAAAAATTTTGCATGTGTTTTCCTATAAGTATAGTTTCTCTCATCTTGAGGGCCGGGTTAACAGTGAAAAATAATGAGCAAAGATTTTACAGGGATTTTTTCTTAAGTCGAAATAAGTTTCAACTAGTGCGGTTTGTTTCGATTTGAAAGAATAAGAAATCATCAAACTCGACCATCCAATAGTCAAAAATAAAATTGGCTGACCACTCTATCTACATAAAGGGTGGTCCCACTTTGTTATTTTATGACTGGCCCACCACATAACTTTGTTACCCAAACCAAAATTACTGGAACAAAATTATGTGCTGTGCCAGTCTTCATATATCCCGTATGGAATCCTTATTTTAAAAACAAACTCTTATCGCACTATTACCTTAATCAATTTCTGTTTAAAAAACGTTTTGCTTACAGGCTTTATCCAAAATCTTGCTATACCTACACACATATGTGTATATTTTGAAGAAAAAGTTATTAAGATGATTTCATATAATTTATAGAGTAACGAAAAAAAAAAGAAACACAAGTCTCTATTTTATAGCTCTTGTACTTAACTTAAAGCCACTCACAATAAATAACTTTCCACACACACCCACACACACACAGACAGTGTTATATCTCTGGAAAACCACATTTCTTTTGCGATTAATTTCCTCGTTCACACTTTGACTTTCAGAAAGTTCTTATGAATAATTCAACAGGCTGGTTGAGTATAAGAGTAAGCTAGGTTACATAATTTCATTCTGAATCCTTGATACTCGTATATACGCATTTTTGCTTACCTTAATTTGTTCATGTTGGGTATTATGTTTTACACTACAGAAGTTGTATAATTATATCAGTGTGTGTGTGTGTGTATGTATGTGCTTGAAAGATGTTTAAGGATAAAAGTACAAATTGTTTAGTATTTTGTACTCAACAATATTTGTTCATTTGTAAAAGCTTATCCTTCTCAACACACTTTAATAGTCGCGAGTATGTTTTTTGATATTTGTGGTGTAAACTAAAATGGTTGAAATGAACGCATAAATATTAAGACATTTTGATTTATTCAAAGACATATTTATAAAATTGATAAGAAAGTAAAATTATTGAATATTCATATTTTTGCACACATACCATTTTAGACGTCTATGAAGTTAGCAGGGCAACTTTCACCCACGCGAATGGGACCTCGACAGGAATTTGCAGTTCTTTTGCATTTCTTTTCCTGATTTTGCAGTTCCCCATATAAGGGTGTAATAGAGTGACTTGCTACCTTCACAGTGAAGTTAACAGTTCAGTATTAATTTTTTTTTTTTCAAAAAAAACGGACTTCAAAATTTTTAAGTAGCCTATTCTTGAAATGCAAAACAAACTGCAACCTTGGAGCCTTACTGCAAGTTCCTAGCATGCTTGGTTGCGCAGATACACTTTGTGACCTCTTAACTTCACTGTGAAGTTAGCAGGTCACTCGATTACACCCTTATTTGGCGAACTGCAAATACGGGAATAGAAATGCAAAAAACTGCAAAAAACTGCAAATTCCTGTCAAGGTCCCATTTGGGTGAAAGTTGCCCTGCTAACTTCACAGACGTCCTTTTTAGATCTTTTAAAAAAGGAACAACTGCGAGCAAGGGTTTTTATTATTGATTTTTATTTACTTGGTACATTAAGCATGCGCTTCTGAGAGAATGATCACACTGACCTTGGTATAACTCGAAAACTGAGCCGTATTTGACAATTTTACTCTTAAAACTTTTTGTTCAAAAACAAATTTTCAGCCGAAAGGGATAAAAAATTAATAAATTTGGTGGCACAACAGCTCGTGGAGAACCAAGGCCTAGTGACTTACAACTCTCAACCATTCCCGTGTGCGTATATTTTGGCAGGAAAGGGATAGTTTAAATTAAAAAAAAGAAAAATTTAAGCCGGAAAAGTTGATAAAAATAAACCTTAAAGATTTTATTTTTTGTGTCTAAATTGCACATAACTTTATTTAGAGCAAAGATATGCTCAAGACTCCACAAAATAAAGTATAGTCTTAAGACCCTAAATAGACTAGTAGCACATGACAAACTAAACATTCCTTGCACCAAGTACCAAGTCCTTATTATTCGGACAAGCAGTTCAGTCTGTGGGTCTAGAAGCACTTAAAAAGAGCCGAACAAAATTACTAACTTTTTTTTTGTTTAAATGAGAACGGGTCGTTATTCTGTATTCCAAAATTCTATTTGGCCAAAATTCTGTGTGAACACACCTCTGTATTTCATTAATCTGCTTTTTCATTATTCTGTATTCTAAAATTCTTTAAATACAAAATTCGGTATTTCAAAAATCTGTAAATCCAAAATTCTGCTAGAGGCTAAATTCAATTTCCAAAATTTTGTATTTCAAATTTTGTAAATGTAAAATTCAAATATTTCTTAAGTCTAAATTTAGACTTCCTTCCCCCGAAATATTTGGATAATAGTTTTCTGATTTCTTAGTTCCTGTTGTACACACGTGGTTCAAATTTTGAGTTATGGTTCAGCAATTTTCACTGACTGACTGCGTAGGTTTAAGGTTGAAGTATCTTTAAGTAGCCAATGAACCTCAGTTAATTTGACAATGTTGGTGAGTTAAAACCGCTAAAACACAGATAAAATATTTGAAAAACTGGCCCTCAGTAAGTTTGGAATTCTAGTAATCGAAAAAATATTTCATTTGGATGAATGGTCAGCTTTGTGTGGTTAAGGTTGATTAATTTTTATGGTGAGAAAGAAAATATAAAAAAAACAAAATTTTTGAGTACCGTCAATTCGGGTGACTTAAGCCTGGTTGGTTACTTTGGCTTTTGAATGGATACTTTTTGAAAAATTGTTTAAATATGAAGGAATTCTTTAATTTTTTTCCGACTTCTTTGTAAATTTGTAAAATTGAATGAACTTAAATATGATCGTACTAGCTTTAGTTTATTAAAATTAGGAAATAAAATATACTAAAACAAATTTTTCTTAAAAATGTAAAAAAAAAAATACCTGCAAATGTTGGATGGTTTTAATATGTTGCAGAAATGTGGTTACAAGATTACTCTTACTCTGATATATGTATGTATTGTTTTGCAAATCTAATTCTCTTAAGTTTATCTTTGTAAATATTTAATAAAGAATTATTTAAATTTTTTTTTTTTTTTAAATGCCAAATGGTGGGGTGACTTTGGCATGCATTTTGGGTGACTTTGGCATGCATTTTGGTCTATTTTGTTCTTTTATGTCCCATTCAAAAACTATTATGTTTTGTGGCACAGCAACTTTAAAATTCTTGCCTGTATACGTTGTTTATAACGCCAAAAATGTTTATAACAACTGGGTAGAAGGTGGTCCACCTGGAGCTCAATATAATGCCACATCACATGGTTGGTTTGACAACAGAGTGTTTTCGGATTGGTTCCAAACTATATGTCTCCCACACGCCCGAAAGTTATCTGGTCCAAAAGCAATCATTGGTGACAATCTTGCCAAACATTTCTCATAAGTTTTTTTCAAACTACCTGAAGAAAATGATGTAAGGTCTTCACCCCAATTGCACTCATATAGCACAACTTCTAGATGTGGCCTTCTTTCGATCTTTAAAAATATTATGGCGAGAGATCTTAACAACTTACAAACTAGCGAACCCGAGAAACGAAACAGTGCAAAAAGAAGTATTTCCTAGGTTTCTAAAAAAAATTCTGGGACAGCTTATATGAGAACAATTAGGCGAAAGAAAATTTAATATCTGGCTTCCGGGTAACTGGAAATTATCCATGCGATAGGCACCAAGTTTTAGCAAAACTGAAAAAAACAGATTCAAGAACACCTGAAGATAACACTATCAGCAACATGTTGACCATTAGTGCTTAAGTATTGGACTATATGAAGAGCCATCGGACCCCAGATACCTCGAGCAGAAAGCCAAGAAAGAAAAAGGTTAACACTTAACCTGATGCTAGTGTCACTATGGCGGACTTCACTTATTCGCCGAGTGTTTTAGCACAGTCTCCCAATGTAAAAGGAACTTAGAATGACACTGAAGAGATGTCCACTGATAAGGCCGGTCCATTAGAACTATGTCGCAACCACAAGCCAAGACGCCGCAAGGTCATCGTTTCATCAGACTCATTAGCTTTTGAAGACTCAGATAGTGTTGACCTCGCTGCTTGGCAAAAGCAGCAAATCATGAATGACAAAGATATGACGGTCGGCGAGGATTTTACTATCAAAACTGGTGACTATTTTCTGGTCAGGTTTGCAGTACAGAAAAAAGTTACATTTTACGTCGGCTGCATCTTAAACGTAGAGAGCGATGAGTAAACTGTCTTATTCTTACGACGAGGTGCTGGATCCAGCACGTTGCAGAGGTGAACAAGAGTGATCTGCAGGAAAAACTTCCTATTCCAACAGTAGATCGCCGAGAGAGACTGCTTTTTCCAATATCTTTCCATGGATAAGAAAATTTAAATTATGTAATATTTATCAATATTTAAAAAAATATTAAAAACACACATCTCAGTGTAAATCATTTACAAGTAATACCTTTTATATTTAAAAAATCGCTTCTTTCATTTGGGTTGGCTGAGATTGATTTGCTGCTTGTAGTTCATATGAAAATTACTAAAACGTCCCATGGCCAAACTCAACCGTAATGGTAGGGTGACTTTGGCCATCCATATTTTAGCATCTATATATAACACTACTCCATAGTATTGTTCATTTATTTATTATTTATTTATTTATTTTATACCTATAATGTGAGTCAAGTTGGTAAAAATGTGGAAATCTTCATTGGAAAAAAAAAAAAATGGTTATTCACATTTTAATATGAATAAGTGCCAAAGTCACCCGGGTTGACGGTATTGTATTAAAAAACTAGGAAAAGATCGCACTTTACATTATACACATTTACAGAATTTTTGGATAACAGAATTTTGAAATCCAGAATTTTGGCATATACCAGAATTATGACCACAACCCAAAAAAATTAATAATTGTTTTGTCATAATTGATCTAAATCTAAAGTTTGAATATTTTTACGAATGTGAAATTTACCATATTGTACTGAAAAAGAGGCTTTCGGGTCAATAGTATGAAAAATTATAAAAAAAAGATAAAGTTTGAATGAGTTTATCTTACCCGATACTAAATAAAAATGACTTTTTGAATAATGCCATATTCAAGCTTTAAGTCTCTTCTTTATTTTTTCTATAGAGATCTTGACCCTATCTTTGCTTCAAAAAAAGTTATGCGAAATTTTTTTAAAAGTTTTTTTTTTATTTTTAGGCTGATTTTTGTTAACTTTTCCTGCTTTTAAATAAAAAAATAAATAAATTTAGTGGCGCAACAGCTCATGGAGAACCAGGGCCTAGTGACTAAGAACTTTCAACCTTTCCTGTGTACGTGTTGTTGGCAGGAATGGGGGGTACCAACAATTTTTTGCCGAGTCCGAACGGCTAGGTGAGAAGCACTTATTCATGACAAGAATACTTTAGGGGGATTTTTCAGTCCCTCGCAAGAGGCAGTACCTCGGAAAAAAACATTTCTGTTTTTAGGTGGCAGTGGCCGGGAATCGAATCCAGACCTTTGGCATGACAGTCCTACGCACTAACCATAATGCCACGAGGTACTGCTTTGTTTTTTATAAAAAGTTTGATTTTTTTTAGGTTGATTTTTGTGAACATTATCTCAGGAGCGCATGTGTGAATTTAGTAGCATTTTCAGTTTTGATCATGCTTAAGGGCCAAACAAATCTATTCAATAACTAGAACTCTTGCAAGTAATTTTTTCTTCATACCCCTCATTTGCCCGTTTGTTTGGCCTCAGGATCTAAGCACCTCATATATAGGCGGTTGGAGGGGAGCAAGGGATTAGGTACCTTCCTTTGACAAAAAGTTGTATTTTTCTGTCAAAGTCTGCTTTGATTTCCCTGAAAGGTTTCACCCTTCGAAAAAAAAAATTCTGCGGGCACCTTTAAAAGAAGAAATTTTAAAAAAAATTATTTGAACTTTTCATTAATCAAAATAATATCTTTTAAATATTTTCATTGGTTTATGTGTAGGTAAGCAACAAAATATACAAAAACCAATCCAGGAAATTGTCATTACCCAGAGATAACTTTCTTTTTCCCTCAAAAGAAGCATCCATAAAATAAATTCTGCATGCAGCACGAGAATTGAAATGGCTCTACCATTTATCATGCCCTCCTTTCCCCGTACAAACAGCCAAACGAACAAACAATGAAACACAACCCACGACATTAACTAACACATACACCAACACCAATAACAATACAAACAGCAAAAAAAGAGAACAAACAAAAGCAAATAGCAAATCCTTTAACATCATCATTCCCGTAGTTTTCCACACCACGACAATGGCATATTCGTTACATTTTTGCAAAAGAAAAAATAACCCAAAAAAAAAAAGGAAAGCATCGATACAAACCACACACAGCAGTACAAATTGCCAAATCACACAAAAATGTAGGTACTCGTGCTAAAGGGCCAAGACAAAAATAAAAATGAAAAGAAAACATGATGTCTGGCGTACTGTACAACCTGCATACCCTAGAGAGGTTCCTCGTACTTTACACAACAAACACACATACCTACAATCGATCTCTGGGGGGGAAATTTTGGCTGCAATCCAAATCAAATGTATTTATTGCCGAAAAACGTTGCATGAATATTTTCGTGTAAAACACGTGCAGAAAACCAAATTTATTGCCAAATATTTTAGATGTTTCATTTTTCTACAATCTTTAAGGATTTTTGTTAAATTTTTTTTCTTTTTTTTTCTTTTTTGAAGTGAACCAATATAATATGGAGCAAAAAATGATGGTGATGGTGATGGTGCTGGTGATTTTCTAGATATTGTCCTTTTTCATATTTTTTTTTTAATTTTATATTTAAAAAGGAAATATCGTTTCCACCTAAATAAAATTGGTGCTTTGCTATTTTGTACAAAGAGAGGATATATTCGAATGCAGTTCTCTTGTTACATAGGGAAATATTTTGTTAAAGTAAAAAAATACAAACAAAACGTTGTAAACGAAGGAAACGCTTTTCGATTCTCACATCCTTTTGTTGAAAGTGTTCAATTTATTTTTTATTTTGATAGAATATGGATATGGGTTTAACCGACTGGTTACCGCAGTATTGTTTGTATTGGAATACATTTAAGTGTTTTGTGTTGCAGTATTGAGTTTAGAGAAAACGAAATTTTCCAACACGCAATAGGGTACTAAGATGAAAGGGCATTGAATTTTATTTAAACAAAATATCACACTTTGTATTTTCTATGACCAGCCACAGTAACAAAAAAAAATAGTATTCATTTAACTCAGTTTGTATTGCTGCTACTTTCCCACTTGGGTAGGCCAACGTAATCACTGCCACGTATTTTTAAAAAAGGAAGATATCTTAACTCAATATATCCACCTATTTGTACTTGATTGAAAAACAACTGCTTATAACACACAAGAAGTAACTCAAAAATTTTACTTTCATTGAATTAATATCCTTTTTGTTTTTACCTCATTCGAGCCTTAGATTGAATAATAATATGTAAAGGGTTTTTCAACAGGGACGCTACAAAAATACAGTGACAGGGACAGCAAACGACGCCATATTTCTTGCCACTCTTTTGACATTTCTCTTCAGTAAGGTTTGACATTTCATGATGGAAAGATACACGAGCCAACAACGAGTCGAAATTATTAAAATTTACTACCAAAATTCGGAGTAAGTGGCTTCAACGTTAAGAGCGCTACGTCCAATTTATGGTCGTCATAATCGTCCTAGCAGATCAACAATTGAGCGTCTAGTGGACAAATTTGAATCCAAAGCACAGTACAAAATGTTCCCGTACCAGTGAAACAAAGAAGTGCCCGTAGTGTCGATAATATTGCTGCCGCTGAGGCTTCAGTTGCAGAAAGCCCAAATGTGTCTCTCACACGTCGTTCTCAAGCGGTGGGCATCTTTGTGACGTCGTTGTGGCGAATTTAGCGAAAAGATCTTGGTCTACATCCTTACAAGATTAAATTGGCGCAAGAACTGAAGCCGCTTGACCACCAGAAGCGTCGTATGTTCGTGAATTGGGCTGAGCAACAACTTGAAAATGATTCGGATTTTCATCGAAATATCATCTTCAGCTCATTTCTCATTTCTGGTTGAATGGCTTCGTCAATAAACAAAATATGCGGTATTAGTCAGGCAGCAATCCACACGTACTCCATGAGTCATCATTGCATCCCGAAAAAATTACGGTTTGGTGTGGTTTATGGGCCGTCGGCGTCATTGAGCCGTACTTCTTCCGTGATGATCAAGACCGGCACGTTACTGTGAATGGGGATCGCTACCGTTCAATGATAACTGAATATTGTTTGGCCCCAATTGATTGATATATAGTACCTCGTGGCATGATGGTTAGTGCGTAGGACTGTCATGCCATAGGTCTGGGTTCGATTCCCAGCCGCTGCCACCTAAAAACAGAAATGTTTTTTCGCGAGGTACTGCCTCTTGCGAGGAACTGGCAAATCCTCCAAGAGTTTACTTGTCATGAATAAGTGCTTCTCATCTAGCCGTTCGGACTCGGCAAAAAATTGAAGCTCCCCTCCATTCCTGCCAAAAATACGCACACGGGAATAGTTGAGAGTTGTAAGTCACTAGGCCTTGGTTCTCCACGAGCTGTTGTGCCACCAAATTTATTTTTATTTTTAATTGAATGATATGGGCTTGGAGGATATGTAGTTCCAACAGGACGGCGCGCCGCGAATGTCACAATCAATTTATTGGAAACCAAGTTTGGAGAACGTGTTATCTCAAGAAATGGTCCAGTCCCTTGGCCGCCTCGGTCGTGCGATTTGACGCCGTTAGACTATTTCCTGTGGGGCTACGTTAAATCTATGGTCTATGCCAACAAGCCAGCGACGATTGATGAACTACGTACGAATATCGAACGTGAAATTGCAGCAGTATCGGCCGATTTATACTTGAAAACCGTGCCGAAAATTGGGTTCAGCGTCTGGACTTCTGCAAGCGTGCCCGTGGTGGCCATGCAAAAGAAATAGAGTTTTATACATACATGCATACATGGCATCAAACGTAATTTCACAGGAATAAAGAATTTCATTGATATCCGAAACCGTTTTTGTTTTATTTAAAAAAAACTTTTGTAGCGCTCTTATTGAAAATCCCGATAGAAGTAAACTCGCACGCTTCCTCCAGTCATCGAGACCAAGCGTTCTTGCGTTGGAAACCGCCTGATCCCTGTAGTGGAGGTTCGGTCTTCCCGGTCGTCTCGAAGATTTTTTTGGCTGGAGCGTTGTTGTCCATTCGCTCGATGTGGCCGAGCCAGTGTGTCGACGTGTTTTGGCTCTTTGGACTACATCCACTTCTTCTCCTCCATTTGCCCTCCTCGCATATTGGACCAAATACCCGTCGAAGAATTTTTTTTTTCGAAAGTGCCCAGTACCAATTCTCTTTTTTAATTATCGTCCAGCACTCGGCGCCGTAGAGTAGAACTGGTACAATTAGCGTACGCATTTTAACGTACTAAAGAATTGGTAGAAATATAAAAACATATTAACATATAGTATTTTTTAATAAAAAAAAGTTGCTAAACATTTTTGAAAAAAGTGGTTTTTCTCAAATATCTTGAGAATAATTAATAATAAGGGCTTCGACGTAATTGTATTTTATGCACCAATTTACTCAAAAAAATTGGTAAAATTTTTAAAAACGTGGAATTAATAAGTTTTTTTTTAAAGTGAAAAAAAAACAAGTAAAAATTTTGTTTTCCTCAAATATCTTGAGAACAGACAATGATGTTGGCTTTGGGTTGATTTAATTTTAAAGACTTGCTTACTATTAATAATTTATAGGATTTGCAAAAAAATTCGACAAATAGTTTTTTTTAACCCTAAGAAAAACAACAAGAAACTGGGCCAAAATCGTTGAAATTTTTTTCTCCCAAATACATATCTGCGATCACAAAAATTGGTATTGGCTTCGGATTAATTAAATACCTCACACTAGGTCATAATTTATATTTGATTGGTTTTGTAAAATAATTCAACAAATATTGTTTTTTTAAAGTGAAAAAAAAACTACTATAAACCTTACTAAAAATTGTTAAACTTTTTCTTCTCAAATATCTTGTGAACAACCAGAGATATTGCCTTGGATTAGTTTTATTTTTCTCACCAACCTTCATTTGATTGCATATTAAATATCTAAGAGCTTTTTCGAAGATCTTTAATAGGCGATTTTTTGAAAATAAAATAACATCGGGCATCTAGCCTCCGAGGGCACCAATGGGAAGTCACCAGTGTGGGTCGCACCCAGCTTCTTTTTTTAGATCTTCTTCAAACCGTATTTCTGATTTTAATGCAGAAGATTCTAAAAGCTTTGAATAGGTATGAAGTTTATTTAAAAATAATAAAATAATAATACAATTTTCAAAAAAAAATTATTTCTGTTCTTAAAAACTTTTCATTTTTTGTTAAGAAAATCAAAAATATTTTAACTTTTTCAAGAAAGTTTTGAGAACAAAATAATACTTTGCTAAAAATAAAAGTACCTTCCATATAAATGTTGAAATATTTTTTTTTCTCAACAACAGCTTCTACGATTTTAGTAAAACTTTTTCTAAAATTAGTACGATGTACTGCCAAGAACTATAAAAATTTTCTCTTACCAACTATTAATCATTTTTTTATTTTGATTTTTTTTTTTACCAGCTAAACGGATTTAGATTTTTTTTGAAAAAAATCGCAACTAGAAGTAAAACGAAGCAAATCCTTCAAATTTATCAATCAAAATCAATAATCGTGACATTGGTTCAATTTTTGGCACGAGTACCATAACTTTGGCTCCAAAAATTGGTAATGGTTTTTCTGTAAAGGGATGAAAAATAAGCATTTTTTAATACAGGAGGGGGCACTATCTTGGCCTATTTAGAAGGTAGGGGCAGTTTAAGAATCAAACTACTTTAAATGAAGAAAACTGTTAAAACGGCAACTCTTACGATAAAGTATGCTTTACTATATTAATTGGAATCTGATTCCAGGCCGTTCCTATATTCCTCTATCAGCATCAACCATGACTACAAATGATATTGAATTTCGATTAATCGCTTTAAAGGAATCCACTCCAGAACAGAATTGCCAGAACGGGCTCTTTATTTAAAACGAACAATTTTAATTTACTAATTTTTGAGCATCATTTTTGAGTAGGGCTACTTTGGGCTTGAAGATTTATCAAATTGTGCTCCACTCGTCTTGAAAAGCCTGACAACACTGCTATAGAAGATTATTGAACCAAAATTTAATACTATGACTAGTGATGGGATATCGCACGTTCAAGACCACTTTTTTGCCTTGAAATTTTGGAAATTTTGGAAACCAAATTTTGGCAGATAGAATTAATTGATCTGTTTTTCTTAACTTTTGAAATTCAAAATCAAGTAAATTTAAAAAGAATATTGCAAAATTGTATTTTGTACCAAATATTTACAGCATTATTGGAAGAACTCCTTCCAGGTACCTAAACTTATAGAAAAATTCAATACGATGAAATTCTATTTTGTCGAAGTATATTAAATGCCACTAAAACATAATTAAAATAGTGTAATGCTTCTCGTTTCTCTAAGTCATCATCATGGTCTGGCATTTTTCATCAGAATTATAATCTTCGTCGTTATCCATTTAGTTTGTCATTCGTTGTTCATTACACTTTGTGAATTGTGACTCTAGTCTGATTCAGATTTGCAAATTAATTTTCAGTGATTCACTGAAATCCATCAAGGACTCTTTCTTTCCTATAGCAGAGAGCTCCTTTCTGAGCTTCTGGTGCACTTCAATTGGTTCCATTTTTTTGTATTTTACTTGCTTTTCCTTTTTTGTTGGCTTTTTAATAGTCCTAGTGACGTGACTTCCAGCCTGTGTATATATTCAATGTAAAAGTCTTGTGAGTGAAAAATGCTGCAAAAGCACGTAGGCGTCGCCATCGCCATAGCCATCGCCATCGTCGTTGTCATAGTCTTCGTCACCGTTGTCGACGGCGCGTCCTTGCTGTTACACTATTAGAAAGCATCGCAAAAACAGGGATGACATAAAATGATGAAGTAGATTTTATGCAGGACAAAATTTATCACATTATGCATTTACTCTCCAAAGCCGGATGACAAAGACAAAATAGATTTTTTGTTTTGTTTTCGTTGTGTTGTTCCATATAAGTCTACACCTACGCCATCTGCCATTCATCATAATGTAAATCCATTATGAATTTGTGTTTCAGGTTGCATACATTTAGCAGGGAAGATACTTTATTTTTTAAAGGAAAACTTTTGAAAAATCTTAAATCTAAAATGATAATTTAGGTAGGCAGATGGAATATTTGTGTTTTTTCAAGACTTCCGAAGAATTATTTTTTTATGATTAAAATACAGTCAAAGAGGGCTTACAGAATTTCAAAATTGACTTGACTTGAAGAGCAAATTTACAAATTTTTGTTATTCACCCTTCTTTGACTTTCTTGAGAGATTTCCTTTAAATTCTTAATTTATTCATGATTCCATCTTCGTCCTTGAAATACATATAATGGGCATTCAATCCTTAATTACAAAATTAATTTCTATTCTTAACCCTCAATTATTTAAAATATCAAAAACAAAAAACAAAAAACAATCCTTAGGTCAAACCAAACCTTAAAAATTTCCAAATGCAACCAGAAAAAAACTCTTACCGCAACGTAGATTCCCATCAAGTCTAAGAATGTTTTCCCATGAAAATACCTTACAAGTCATAACAAATCTTAGACTTAGCCTCAGGGCGTTGCGTTGCCATTGCTGGGATGAAGGATATTAGATTTTTTTTTGTTCGTACATCACTGTCATTGAACCATAAAATTCACTAGTTCTTAAACTCGTTTAAGAAGCTGTAAGTTTGTCTGGTTTGAGATTGTTTAAAGTTGTATGAGTTCTTGAAGAGACATTCAGACAGTCATAATATGGCCATATGAATCTCCTTGAAAACTAAAAGAGTACCTTCTTTAAGTTGGTGTGGTAGCTCTTGAGTCCTAAGTGCATTAATAGCAAGTAGAGATGAGATTTCAAAAGAGAAGGAACGAGTTAAATATTTATCGTTGTTTCCGTAAGAAAAAAAAAATACCTTAAGTCGGACGGATGGAGAGGGTATTAACATTTCATAAAGTTTAAACTTGCGAAACCTCTTTGCTTCCTTTTCTGATTTCCTGGATTATGATATTGCGGAAGATTTAGTTTAAAAGATATTGAAGATTGTTTTAGTTGTTTGTTTAAATACAGAAAGAAAAAAATTGGATTTAATACTTTCCTTCTCGAAGTGGAAGAAAATATATGAAAAATCATAAGGGGAAATAACAAGTTGTGTTTAAAGAATGATTAAAAAAGGGTCATTCAGTTTCGACAAGGCAACATTTACATATATCAGGACAAGTAAATGGTGTTTTTTTTTAGGTATGTGGTTTCTAATCTGGCAATACTTTTGCGGAGTTTATCTTTTTGACAGCTGTCACTTGACTTATGCTCAATTTGGTTTGCCATTTCAAAATGAATAGACTTACTCCTGAACAATGTTTGCAAATCGAGAAAATTAATTCCAAAATAATAATTCGGTTTACGCAACGCATCGCGTAACAATCAATTTATTGAAGGAAACTTTTGGTGAGTGCATTATATCGCGTCGTATGTGAAGTCGCTTGTCTACGCAGATAAGCCCAAGACGATTGACGCCTTAGAAGAGAATATTCGATGCGATGCGTCAATAGCCAAACTGAATTTATATCAAAGCCCAGCAATACAAAAGTTCCAAACTACCTTAAACAATATTTAAAGTATTTTACCGTAATTAAAGAAAAAATATTTGGTATTTAACCTCAAATAAATGTTTGCATTCCTTAACAACGACACCACATAATTATTAATATAGGAAGTATGCTTAGCATTGACAAAAGAATTTTCCCAATAATAATATTCCTCTGATTAAGCAATAACTTTATGGTTTTGTGGTTGAAGGAATATGAGAACCACAATTTAACACAATCGTTATTTTTTGAGGGGAACTTTACCTGTAAGAGAATAAGCCGAATAATTTTGTTTTGGTGTTGGAGCTACCTATAATTTTTACTAGAAAAAAAATCACAATAAAGATGCATTTTGATAGAAGAAGGCTTTTTCGAGAATAGGCATATAAAGGGTGTTTTTTTCCAGGCGTGTTGTTTTTAAATCTGGCAATACTTTTTCGGAGTTGATCTTTTCAACAGCTGTCACTTGATTTATGCTCAGTTTGGTTTGCCATTTCATAATGAATAGACTTACTCCTGAACAATGTTTGCAAATCGTGAAAATTTATTGCCAAAATAATGGTTCGTCTCGCGCGACACATCGCGAAATAATCAATTTATTACATTAAACTTTTGGTTAAGTGCCAAATTTTTGTTCCAAGGCGTCAATCGCTTTGGGCTTATCTACGTTAACACATGACACCACAAAAAATAACCCCACGACGTGAGATAGTGCACTCACTATCTGTCAGTTTCAATAAATAATTTGATTATTTCCCAATGCGTTGCGCGAAGAGAACCATTATTTTGGTAATTAATTTGCACCGTTTACAAACATTGTTCAGGAGTAAGTCTATTCATTTTGAAATGGCTAACTAAACTGAACATAAATCAAAAGAAAGCTGCCAAAAAGGCAAACTTCGAAAAAAGGATTGCCAGATTGAAAACCACACGTCAAAAAATACACCCTTTATCTTCAAATGAACTTTAAAATCTATTTTACGTCAAACGTATCGTCACTTTTTCCAAATAATTGTAAGAAGTTCAAAATTTAAAATTCTATAAAGCTGAAAAAAAACAAACGATTCTATGACAAAAGTTACAAAATGGAATGCACACGTTACCTTATAACGCTTTTTCAAAATGGTGAACACTGTCCAAATTTTATTGTAGGTTAAGCGTTGTTTACAGTTCCCGTACGCAAAAAAATCTATGCAACAATTATTGAGATGAAATAAGAAATTATTTTCTGCGTAATTGATTTACAGTTTCATGAAAAAAAATATAATTGCTGTCATGGAATGTCATGCAAAAAGATGAACCAGCAGCAATTATTTTGCCTGCGAAAAAAAAAAAAATTGGTGATTAAAATATATTTTTTCGGAATGTCGGTTTACATTAAAAAAAAATATATATTTACCTAAAGGCATTATTTGCATGCAAATGATCTTTGCATCCAAAAATACTTGTTTTCCATTTTTTGGCCTATAGTTTATTAATTAAGGATAAAATAATGACTCAATGGGTGGCTTAGGCCAAGGCAAATATTTAGTGCACAGATTAGGTGTTTTGAAAATTTTGATTTTTTTCGCTTGGGAACGGTAAAATAGGCTTTAAACAAAGTATTTAATATTATCTTCACATATTTTAGCACACATTTTGTGAATGTTTTTTTATTTTGCATACATTTACTGAAATAATATATTTTTTTAATAAAACAGGTTGGATCGACAACTAATTAATATCTTTTAAGTTTTGCCACTTAAGGCTAAGAACGCACTTGCGATTTTTTCTCACTCTATCATCATGTCGCAAAAAAATAGAAAATATGAGATTAAATGAGAATGAATGCACATGATACCAAGATTTCATACTGCGTTGCGATCAAATTTTTTGTTCGCAATGACAGAAAATTGCAAATGCGGTCCTAGCCTAACGTGCATTTTCAATAAGAGGCAAAAGAAGTAAACTGTTAGTAATAGAACGAAGCTTGCAGCATTTGAAAATGGAAGTCTATAGTAATAGAAGTAGAGATTTATGAGAGCGGGACGAAATTCTGGTTTCAAAATTCTGCTTTTCAAAATACTGTTTTTCAGTTATGTCTGTCAAAATTCAGCTTTTCAAAATTCAGTTTTTCAAAATTCTTTCATATAACATATTTAATAATAAAATTCCACCTATACCGCTCTTTTCAAAATATTACTTGCATTATTAACGAAAACAAAAAAAAAGTACATGGTGTCCGCCGGGAAGGTATACTACTTTGTTTTCCCATCATTAGTCTTGACATTTCATATTTTTGTCAGTCGTGAAGTAGACTCGTGGCAAATTTATTATGGGAAAATATTCGATAATTTTATAAAAATCAATCATCGATTACTGTGACGATGAGAAAGTTATGTAAAATTTTTGGGAGAAACGACGCCGACGTGCCAACAAAACGCACTATTTAAAACATTACTGCTGCTCAAGGAAGTGTTCAAAACAATCCATCAATCTCAATTCGAGGCTATCACAAGTTACTGTGAATGGGGAGCGATATAGTGATGTGATTGATAACTTTTTAACATCACTACTGCATGCTTTGGGCTTAATTAACATTTGGTATCAAAAAGACGATGTCACATCGCATACAGCCAGGATTACAATGGAATTACTGCGAGACAAACAAAGTAGTATAGCTTTCCGTTGGACACCCTGTACTTTTCCTACTTTGTTGTTAGACAACTGATTGCAGCATTATGTGTCAAGCTAAAAGAAATTTTGTTTTGATAATAATTTCTTGCTGCAGGGGCACATATTTTCCATAACTCGGGGGTAATTGGGTGTTTTGGCCTGACTGTTTTTCAATTCACAACTCTTCGTAAACCGTTTGTCATATTTCTAGTTTATACGTGTCCAATTATAATTTTAACATTTACCCTATTAAAGTAAAGATATTGGCACTAAATTTTAAACAGCCTTTTGTAAAGGTTGACCATGATACTAGAAAACAATCTTCCAAATATTAAGGCAGTTACTAGCTCTTCCAAATCCTTAAACATTTTTTAGTATAATACTTATTACATTTTACTAAAAACCTTTGTAGGATTTAAAAAACCGTTGTAGAGTTTTAATTCCATGAACATTGGTTTTGTGTGTTATTAATTTATTATTATTTGATGACAAACCCAAATATTTGTTTTGAATAAGTATCTATTTAATGTTAATAATATCGTTTAAATCTTATTCACAAAAAAAAAACGGATGTCAGTATCGAAAACGGTATGGTCAGCCTTACACGATGAGGTAAAATTATCAGGTGTTCGCAGGGATAAATATTTTGTCATCTTCGTTCATTAAAACTGTATTAATTCATTAGAATTCTTCCATATAGTTTTTACAATTCAACTCAATTCAACTCCAAAGCAGTGTTGCCAGAAAATATTTTCTAAAATCGGGGGATTACCAAATTAGAAATCAAAATTTTGTATCAAAAATTTAGCTTTTTGTTGATTTTACTGTCGAATAAGTTTTTAGATCATTTTCTTCACTAACTACAATTTAATCATATTTCTTATGAAAAACAAAAAAAAAATAAAATTTGTTTGGAGCTAAGAAAAGTCAGTTAGCAAGTTTATATTTCTGAAATCTCAGAGGACTCAGAAATGTAATCACGGTTTCTCACAGAAATTCCCTACTTTTCCCCTTAAAAACTGAGACTGATTTTGTTAGATTCACTTGCTCAATTGTTTGTTGTCAATGCCGAATCCATGTGCCTTAAAAAATTATTTTTTATCATTTTAACCACATTTAATAAAACTATTAAAAATGTATTTTCTTACTAAATAATTTTTGTGTGCTGATTTTTGTGCTACATCTTTAAGCCTAGTACATACATACGCGTGGATATACACAATCGCCAATGGAAACAGTGATTTTTCGACATTTCTCACTGGTACAGTACAGACTTGCAAATGTGTCGTGACCGTTTAACGTTTAAAACCATCATGCTTCAAATGACTGGTGATCGAACTGTCAACTGTTTACGAAGTGTTCCCGTACATTTTGCACGAGAATTGCTCGTGAACGAAAAGGGCTGGCGTCGAAATTCTGACAGGATAACAAAATTTTCGCTAAATTCTGTTTTTCAAAATTCTGTTTTACAAAATTCTGCCAATAATGAAGGTTTGAAAAATGTTAAATAGTGCAGCAGAATTTCGTACATTATTTTTCTCAAAGGAATTTTTTTTTTGTCATTAGGTGGTGTAGCTGATTGTTTTTAGATTCCTCTGTGTTTTCAAAATCGTCAAAATCCGTCTAAGATACTACTGTAAATTCTTAATATCTTAGTTTTTTAAAAATATGACCTATTTTAGTTTCAAATTAAGTAAATTAAGAAAATTTCATCGAAATCTCAATGAAAACTCCAGATTTCAAGTAAATCTTCATGAAATCCTGGTCCACCATTTTAAAATCTCAAAAAAAAATTAGTCGGAAAACCAGATTATGGTTTAGCGTAAACACAGTATTAGAAAATATCGATCTGTTAAAAGAATTTGTAAAAAAGTGGGTTACAGCATTTACAGTTACAATAACTTGTTAAATATAAAAATAAATGAAAATGTTAGTTGTGCATGGCTGGTCATTTCTTTTATTTTGAAAAAAATAAGTCAATATCAAGATTATAATTGGACATGATGCAAACCCGAAATAACACAATTGGCTTACGAAAAGTTGTGCTTTATTTGTTTATTTTCGTTAATAATACAAGTTATTTGAGAAAAAGCAGAATAGGCAGAATTTGATTTTTAAAAATGTTACATACATATGTGGCAGATTTTTTTTAAAACAAAATTTTGACGAACAGAACTGGAAAAAAATGAGTTTTGAAAAGCTGAATTTTGAAACCAGAATTTTGACCCGCTCCCGAGCAAAAACTCTCCACACAGCTTCACGAGTACGTTATGGGTGAGTAAAAATGCAAATTTTGTATGGATACACGGCATGGTTAACATACCAGGCTTTAATCTGGGGCTATTTTCGGCTCCATGATTTTTCAATTCAGGCTTTCCTTCCTTTTAAAAAATAAGGAAATACTGCCGGAACTTAAGTATTGAAGGTGTCTGTGTGTGTTGTTTTAGTTAAGGATTGCCTATTGTCTTATAAATATAACATGTTAAGTTGAAAGTTAGGTTATGTCAAGCGCCAAAATAAAAATTTTTCCTCGCTTGAGAAAAATGGGCTGATCATGATTAGATGATCGGAAATTTCGAACGCGATATTTTTAATCAGACACTAACAGGTTCAAAATGTAGAGAATTATAATAAAATTGTATGTTCGTGTGCTTCTCAAAACTACGAATTTATCCCAAAGTTCTGTCAGAATTCTTAAAAAATAAATTACATATCTACTAAAATTCGTAGTCTTAGGAAGTACACCATTATAGATTATATGAAATATTGAAAATCGGGGAAAAGTATCGTATTTAGATCAAAAATCGGTGTATCGGAAAAATGTCTAAAAATCGGGAGCTTTACCATAAATCGGAGTTTCTGGCAACATGGCTCCAAAATACATTGCCAAGAATTTTGTTTGGATGAAAATGACTGATGGCTTTAGCACGATACTAAAAAATCAAAATAACAGTTTGGTGATTGTAACCTAGTAAAATGTTAAGAGATACTACAATGCCTAAATCGTTTAAAATAAGCAAAATTCCCTCTTTGGCTTAGTATCATGTTTAAATTGTTTTAGTATCGTACTAAATCATTTAAAATGTTGTTCGATTTAATTTATTTTAATTTTATCGCATTCCTATGATCAAGTTGTATTTTAAAATTTCAAATGACTTAAACCCAAATCTCACTTCTTTTTAGTACGATTTATTTGTTAGGAAAAAAAAAAACACAACAAAAAAAGGTGTTAAGACTCCTTTGAATAAAAAATCTAAATAAATATAAAAATGTTGTATGCAAATCATTCAATTACATTAATTCGATTATCTTCAAATTGACTTAAGATGAAAATCTCAATTTCAAATGAAATTTCTATGTTTTCAATTGACTTTCAAGATTTATTGTAAATTCTCCATGCCACACAATGTGTTCTTAGCTAATATATTATGTTAAATCAAGACAAAAAAAAATAAAAAGAACTGTACGTGACTGCAAAGTCAACACGAAACATTCAAAATGTTTTATAATCTTCCCTGTCTATAAAAGATGGTTACATAAACAAAAAAACAAAAAATCACACACACAAATACGCATTAAGTAAAGAAATCAACATACAAATGTATCTTGATTTGCTGCCTTGAAAAAAAAATGCCTACAGAAAAATAAACTGCGTGGCTCATCTATATAAGTAGCATCGCTGTTTCTATGTGTGTTAAAACGTCTGGGGAGCTAAGCAAAGTATCAGAGGATTATCTTTTGGGGGCTGATAGCCTTTTTTTTATTTTAACCTTTATCGAACCTTGAATTGAAGCATTATACACACGTAACAAACCAGCAAATGATTTTTTCTTACATATACGCAAAATGCCTTGAGGAAAACAAACGACCCAAGACGTCAAATGCTATATTCAGGCTGTATACGTTGTTTCATGAGGGAAGACTTCCAAAGAAAAGGTAGGTGTGGAACAAAAGGTGTATTTTAGTACATTATACATTAGTTTGGGATGAGAATTTTCAAGGACATTATCCGTAACGATGGGAATGAGAAGGATGTCACTGATGTGACTTGCATGACAACTTTGCTGAAATGGAGTCCATATTCAATAAAAATTAACTATTCCTAAAAATGATGATTTGATATTGGACATAGAATTTTATTTCTACCTACCAGGGATAGATTTCAGCAAAATTGACGTATGATTGTTTTCAAACTGACAGTATGCTGACATCTGACAGTTGTCAAATTTATGTCTTAAAAATAATTTGTCAATTTTGTAAGATTGTTTGAATAGACGTTCAGAAAAATTATTGACTTGATTCGAAAATTCGGAATTTGTTACTTTTGAATAGTGACTTTATACTTTTTGAAAACCTGTAATGTATATTGAATACTAGACAAATAAGTTGTTGTGTCAATGTTAAATGTGCAATGTATAATATACCATGTACAATGTACAAAGTAAAATGTGCAATGTGCAATGAACAGGGTGTCTGCCGGGAAGGTATAGTACTTTGTTTGTTTATAATTTTTGATTAAATGAAAAAGAATGGATCTTATATTGATAAATGTTTTATTTAATGTCGGCAATTATGTATGGAATACAATAGCAAGTAAATGTCCGCATCTGTTAGTCTCACAAATGCGAGCTCTTTTGAGCACATGTTTCATTACATTCTGACAAATTTCACGCGGTATTTCATTAATTGCATCACGAATATTTTGTTTGAGTTGTTCAAGCGTTTCTGGTTTGCTTGCATAAATCTTGCTTTTCAGATATTCCCACAAAAAGAAGTCCGGAGCAGTTAAATCAGGCGACCATGGAAGCCAAACAAACATCACCATTTCTTAAAATAACTTGTTGCGAAAGAGGTCTTGCAGTAATTCCATTAAAATCCTAGCTGTATGCGATGTGGCTCCGTTTTGTTGATATCACACGTTAATCAAGCCCAAAGCATGCATTTGTAGCGTTAAAAACTTTTCAATCATATCACGATTTTCCTCCCCATTCACAGTTACCGTTACGCCGTTTTCATTTGAGGTTGATGGATTGTTTTAACTCTTCCTTGAGCAGCAGTAATGTTTTCCGCCGATCTTGCAGTACGTTGTGGTCCATGCTTCACCTACAGACCTTCTTTCTTCGAAATCACTACAATTCACTACACGATAAATAATGCGTTTTGTTGGCACGCTGTTTCATCCAAAAATTTCACGTAACTTTCTCATCGTCACAGTAATCGATGATTGATTTTGATAAAATATTTTAACGATAAAAAAGATTTTCCATAGTAAATTCGGCACGAGCCTACTTCACGGCTGCCAAATATGAATTGTCAAGACTAATGTTTACCAAAATGGTGGAAAAACAAAGTAATATACCTTCCCGGTGGACACCCTGTACAATGTACAATGTACAATGTACAATGTACAATGTACAATGTACAATGTACAATGTACAATGTACAAAATACAAAATAAAAGTCACACTAGAGAACTTATCTGACAAACAATATTTCTGAATTAAAAATTCGGTCGTAGCATCAGAAAGCAGATAATATTTGAAAATATTAGATACAATTAATACTAGATTCCGTACGGAAATGTATACAAATGAACTTTTAATAGATTTGACATAAAAATCAATTGAGTCTAAAACATGATTTAAACTTTAGTCCAAGGCCCTTAGCTGAACTTTAAATAAAAAAAGACTAACAAAAACCATAAATCCTCAGAAAGGTCGAAGCAGTCTAAGATCTTATTCCTCTTTAATTTCTATATAATTCAATTCAATGGAAAACATGACTTAATTTGAAAACAGCGGGTTTCTCTCTAAGCAATTCAATCTTAATTTGTTTATCACGTTAACGTGTTAAAAATCTACATAATTTTCAAAGGAAGCAATCATTTCCACCAACATCACCACCCATAAACGACTAAAAAGTAAAACTTGCCAACAGGGTTAATTCAATTAAATCATTTTTGGCGAAAGATTTCCTGAATAAATATATCCGAGCAGAATGAAAATCAATATCGAATCAAAATATATCTAAAGAAAAATTATTAAATTAAATCTGCAAAAGAGATATTCTGTGGAATTGATTTCAGGTTAAAAGTAAATTTGAATTATCTGGAAGAAGACTGCCGTAGAACAAAAATTACTATATGTACTCGCAGTCTGTAGATGATGGTATTGTTTGTTTGTGTCATTTTTCTTTTAAGATTGGTTATTTTTCTAGAAAACTGTCTCTCTCAAGTAATCTTTTAAAATTCAGTCGAAAGATGAGAGAACTTTATTTATTTTCGTCTTAACATGTAAAAATTTAAATCAAAAAAGACATATAAAATATTTGTTGAAAACGAAATTCTAATCTAAAATCTGTCCGAAGTGTACTGCACTCATGTGTCTGTACAATGTAAGCCCTTCATCGTGGACAGCAATTTTCATCAAAAAAAAAAACATTTCCCATGCATTTTAAATACCGTACACGTAAGTTGACAAAAGTGATGATGACAATTTGGTCAGAAGGACATGTATCTACATATGTAATCGTCTATCTCCTCACGAAGTTACGTTACTCCCGAATTGTCGTTTTTGAGATTTGGGCATATATGTGCTAGGTAAGCTTGATTGCATATTTCTACTTCATTTGATTCCCTAAAAAAATGTCGGCAAAATTCGTTATGACATTCTTGGCTTAGCTGTAATTTTAGTTATTATATAGTTTTCCATCTAACAAAAACAAAAATACCAAAACAGTTGTTAAACTCTGAAATAACGCCTATGTAAGGAGTAGACAAAACCAAAAACTGCTCTCCTGTAAAATATTAAAAAAGCAGAAACATCAGTTCGTGAGAAGAGGGACGATATGACTTCAGTGTACTATCGACCTACAAGTACTAGAAAGTTTTTTTTATATTGTCCACACGGAAATATATTTTTCATCCAGTTTTTTTGTTTTTATTTGTGATTCAAAATCATGTAGCTGTAACAACCTTTTTCTTTCCTTTACTCGTTGGTTGAAGGATTTAAAGAGAAAACAACATTTTCCATTTGTAGGTAGGTATTGGTATTCTATTCAAAGACTCCACTTCTGTGAAGAAAAAATGTCAATTGCGCTCAATTCTTAGGATCTATCATATGCGTTTTGATTGAAAACGTCCATAAACTACGCTGAAATCTATGTATGTTTGCCTGTACCATAGCACATGATATTTTGTATCTAAAAATCTTTTCAAGAAGGACTTTGGCTTAAAAAAAAATAGGAAAGCAGATGTTGTTTTAGCGAAGGGCTTATCCTCATATACACGACGTCCCACATACCAATTTTTTAGAAGAGGTAACGCAAATTGAGATATTGATAGGTTATGGCCTACGTCAGTTAAAGTTTCTAAAAAAACGAATATAGTTTCAGATGATTTTCTGACAATCACTATATAGACACAAGGTGAATAGTTTATTCACTCATTTCTGTGTAGGTTTGTGATTTAGAATGTTTAATCGAAGTCTTAACAGTGAGGTTCCTATCAAAGTGATTATCCTATTGTAGCCCAGAAAAATTAGACAATTTACAATTTGAATTTACTGCTGCGACATCTTCAACAGAGATGCTCGGTAGTTAAAGGCTTTTCTAGAGTTCTTGCAGACAGAGTCCAGAGACTTAAAAGCAAATTGGCGATCAGAAAAGATGCGGACATCCGAGGTTGATATCACGTTTTTTTGTAAGCCCAGATAGTACTTCTTTTATCGCTAGAAGTTCCGCCTGGAATACGCCACAGTGATTAAGAAGACAGAATGAGAGGTTTAAATTTAGTCTTTTAGAGTACACAACTTCACCAACCCTATCTTTGGTCTTCGATCCGTCCTTAGTACCACAATTGGTACCATTAAATGCTTTTTTATAGCTTAAATCTCATATTTCCAACTGCATCGCGAAAGCAAATTACATTGCAAGTTCCAAGCAAGTTGATTATGTATGCGCTTAAGAGTAGAAAGTTTATTTTTCTTATTTACCCACTTAAATAACTACATCTTGCGCGCCTAGTAAAAATCATTTCTTAGTAATAAGAAATCGTTCTTAAAAAAAACTTTGTTGCAACTTTTGTATGGATTGGAATTTTCTGATCGATGCGTCATCATCGAACCGAAAGATTCAGGGTTCGAATCCTTGTGGTACCTGTTTTTTTTTTTGTGAACTATAAATTTAAAACGATATTATTAACATTAAAAAACTTATTTACAACAAATATAGGATTTTTCAACAAAAAAATAATTATTTAATAACGAATAAAACCAATGTTCATGAAATTAAAACCATAAAAGGTTTTTAATAAAATGGAACTAGTAAAAAGGTTTAAACATTTAGAAGAGCTAGTAACTGACTAACAGCAAAGTTAAAGAACGCGGAATAGCGAAAAGTTAGCCTTATTCCGTAGATTAAATGCAAAATGTTACTAATAAAACAAAATTTCTGCAAAGTGACATTTACTAAGCTAAACTACCGAGGAAAGAATTAGCAACAGATTCTTTTTGAGGTAGCCATAATTCTATCTGTCTGTTCGTCTACAACCTAAACGGCTGGATCGATTTTCTTCAAACTTGGTACACAGTGGTTTTTGGTGATTATGCCCACAAGTTTTTTCATATTTCTTAGAACCAAATACAACGGTTCCTACCATACAATCTTTTTTTGCAATTTTACATAATTTTACCTTTATAATTAAGTCTTCTTTTGGCTGGAGAACCATTTTTCAAAAAAACAGTTGTTAACGGTAGGACTGATCTTAATAATTTGTTTATGAATAGGCTTCCAATAACTATTAACATTTTTGTGTAATTAAATTTGAAAAAAAAATATTTTTTGGATTTTTAAAAAATTATTCAAAATTTTTTTTGAAAATCAAATATTCCGAAAATGGTATGTTCGATTTTTTGAAACTCGATATTTAAGAGTTTTTTTAGATTTTACATTTATGAAAAAATAACGGTACAAAAGTTAAGAAACCGGAAAGGGAAATATTCTTTTCTCAAAAATGATTCCTACGATTTTGATTAAGCTTTTTCAATTAATACGATCTACTACAAAAAAATTATAAAATTTTGCATTTAACTATTAATAGCACCTGTCATAGAAACTTCATATTTTAAATTTTCTCATTATAGGCTAAACGGATTTAGATACATTTTTGTGTGTGAAAATTTCAAATTAAGTTTAACAATATTCCATATTAATATTTTCGAAGCAAAAAGTTTTTGAATAAAATTTCATTTTTTGAAAATTCGTTATTTCAAAAACGGGTTGACAAATTTTTTTTCAAATATAACTTTTATGTGTACATAAATAAATATTAAATATTTGCATACTAAAAGTTTTCCTCAAAAATGTTTAAGGAATTTTATATATAAAATGAATTAATAATTTTCTTAAGAGAACCGCTCCAACGATTTAATTATTTTTGTCCATACAATTATATTCTTTTCTTTTTTTTCATCTCCAACTTTCAAAGAAATTTTTTTTAGCTAATTAAAATATCGTATTTCATGCTTCTTAACATTTTTCTCTCATAATTTCCGTGTCCTTACACATAATTTTCTTAAATCCTCAGCTTCAGGTCTTGAATATAAGAGCATGTACATGTGACCCAGTCGTGCATTTTATTTTCTATGCACAATGATTTAAGTAGGTTCAGTAGAACAAAAAGAAAAAGTTTATTTATATAGCAACTTATTTTGTCATTAGTGCTCCAATTACTCTCTTCTTTTTTTTCTTTTAATTAAATTTTCCATAATAATAATTTTGGTAGACATAAACAAAAGAGAATTCTTAGAGGTGTATTTAGTGACTTGAAATTTTGAGCTGTCAAAGCCCATACAAAAAAATACAAATTTGGAAAACTTGGCAAGAATTTCAAGTAACTAAACCGGCCTTGTAGGCTAAACGTTATTTTACTATTTCATAAACATTTAGTTTTTTTTTTTAATTCAGAATTTTTTTAACCCGTGGCTTAACTTTTATTCCGTAGTTTAGTAAAATTGTGGACTTAAGAGGGCTTAGGCGGTTTTTATTGATAGCGCTGTAAATATTTAATAGATTGTTAACCATTAGTTGCGAGGCTAGAGGAAGTGAGGAGAGGAGTCGATAAGGTAGATAGGTAGGTAAAAGGATAAGTAGGAAGGTGGAATGGAATGGAAAGAAATGGAATGTCTGGTCCGGGGAACGCGGGCTGCTAGCGATGCTCGGCTCGAACTCGCCGGACCGTGCTTAGCCCTTCCTTAACAAAAGGCTGTTTAAAATTTCGGACCAGTGTTTCTGTAAAGACTAAATAAAAGGAGAATTATTTATTTTTCTGAAAAAGATTGTATCCTTAAAAAAAGGCTATACAAAGAGGATGGCTAAATTTAAAAACATGGTGAAATGGGCTTAGAACAAAATAAAGATAACTGATTTCAAATAAAATTCGTTATGTTGTTGAAAGTTTATTGAAAGGGTGGACTAAGACGAAGAACTAAGACTTTAATATTTTCAAAAATTAGGCATTTTATTGAAATGAATCCACTTTCTCATTGAAAAAATTGGCTCTGCAACAGCTTATGGAGAACCAGGGCAAAGCTACTAACAACAACTCTCAATCATTCTTGTATGCGTATTGTTGGCAGGAATGGAGGGGGCCTACAATTTTTTGCCGAGTCCAAACGGCTAGATGAGAAATTTTTATTCAAGACAAGTACCTTTACCTTCTCTTAAAGGATTTGTCAGTTCCTCACAAGAGGCAGTGCCTCTGGAAAAACATTTCCATTTTAAGGTGGCAGTAGCTAGGAATCGAACCCAGAACCCAACGCACTAACCAATATGCCACGAGGTACTACTATTTTTAAATGGTTTTCCATTTATTTAAATCTTTTTGTGTTTGAAATATCATAATGAGGTGAATTGAGATGATTTCTTTAAGCATAAATATTTTTATAAGCTCAGCTTTTTAAGGATTGAAGTAAAGTAGAACATAAAATGGCATAATCAGATTCTCTTTTTAAAAATTAACCATGTTTGCGTTAAAAGTTATTTAAAATAGAGAAAAGTTATTATTATTTATATTAAAATAAAAGCTATGACTAGAAAAGTCTAAATCATTTTTAAGATGCTTTGTCATGGTTAATACGGTTACTATACGTTTTGAACTGCCTTGTTGGTTAATCACTTGAATTTTTAGTTTAATTTTATAAGATTCTAATATCGATACCTTCCCGTAAAAATTTTAAAAGCCTCTTCTTTGATTGTTTATTTGTGTATTTTGTAGCAATAAACTGATTTTTAAAGGGATTTTGAGTTGAAAATTATAAAACACACATAAAAAAACTAATCCAGAAGTTAATTTTGATTCCTTTGATATTTTTGAATTGTCGCATAATACATTCTTACGGGATTAAAAATGATTGAATAACATACATATGTATAAAATTACTTTAAAACATATACGGAAACTTTTGTCTTATATTATATCAAGTGTTAAAAACATCATAAATACTACTCAATGAAAGATTATCAACATCTTAACGTGGGCTGACAGTATTGTTTCCATATTCTCTTTCAACCGATAATGTCTAATAATTGATTAATTGAAATAAAACGAATCCAAGTGATTTTGCTTTCTCAATTACATGTCTATATCCTGAACTATAATACCCACATAGCTTATAGTTTCAAATCCTTTGTTTAAGTATTGTCCACTTAATTTAATTAATACCTAGGATTGATTCAAATTGGAATCTGATAGCATTTCAATAATTTATTCTGAAATCACGATAATCGCAACACGCAAATCTTAAATCCTTTTGTACAATTTGACACGACAACACGACATAACACAACACTTTCTTACTTAACATACAAAACAAAATAATTGAATGCAGGGAGAAATAGGGGATAGTACGTTAATGACCGTTTAATTCTTCATGTCCATTTGTTTTACTTTTATGAAGGGATGTATGTACCTCTACTTGCATTGTTTAACTCTACCTAATAAGTCTTCCCTTTAGGTTCCCTTTTGTTTGTCAATTTAATTTAAATGGAATATATAATTGTTAACATTAAATTTAACTAGTTTTGATAATAAAATGTGTTTCGATTCCTGGCGACAAAAATATTAAAAATATCTTCTACATTGGAAATAATTTGACTCTCTTTTTGGAAAAAGAGTTTTTGGAAAAAGAGAAACTTACTAACTCATTCAGCAATGCTGAAAAGAAGAGAAAATTCGAAATAGAAATCGAAAAATTCGAAATTCACTAAAATGTTCTCTTTTACTTAAGCCAAACCAACAGACAGGTAAAATGTGTATGGAAAATTCGATAATACCACTTTCTGGAATTATTTCCAAAGGCTTCCTTTCGAACTGTAAAATGCTCTTTTCTTGTTGTATTTGTTGTTGTTGAATGTGATGACATATACGCATGTCAAGATATTGAAAATGATGTTCCTGATAGACTTCAGAAAAATGGATAGATTAGTGTGATGGACCCCACTAAAATGATAAGAACGCTTTGTGCTTGGGATACTATGGCGTATGAGTTATATTTTGTTTGATGATTTTTGAAACACATTATTATGTTTTATCAATTCTGTTGTTGTTTTAATTTGGCTATGTCTCAATCAGAGTTGGAAAATAATGATTACTTTTTGTAATTTATTTCAACTTCCATTTCAATTACATGTAATTAGTAATTTAACTTTTTTCAATTTCAATTACACTTAATTGTAATTGAAAAATACATGCATTTCAATTACTTGTATTTGTAATTGAAAAAATTACTCACAAATTAATTGTAATTGAAAATAATAATTCGTTTTTAGAAGTTATTGAAGGAAAGCACTGTGTTAGTAACATTTAAGGTAATTGATTACTTGGATTGTGGTTAACTACTTAAACATTAAAATAATAATAATAAAAGTAGAAAAAAGTATTCTGATTGCTCAACTTATATAAATAGACAAAAATGCAAGGAGAAATTTGCCCATTTCCTTATTATTATTAATTTAATTATTTTCAAAAGGAGATTATTTAAAAGATTAGAGTAAATTAAAAACCTGATAAAAGTGAACAAAATACATATATGTTAATGAGTTTTAAAAAAACACACTTACAGAAATAAAACACTACTGTGAACTATTTGTGCAATGTCACGGAAAATGTAATAACCAAAAACAAGTAATTGATTACATTTTGTGTAATGGTTACTGAAAAAAGTAATCGTTACATATTTTTTGATGATTACTTTTGTTTTAAATTACATTACTGTAATTGAGTTATAAGTAATTGACAGTTTTTAATTACATGTAATTAGTAATTGAATTTCTTCAGTTACATTTTAAAGTAATCGAAAAAGTGTTCGGAGATTTCAATTACAATTAATTGAAATTGAACTTTTTTCTTATCATTACTTTCCAACTCTGGTCTCAATATATAGTACCTCGTGCCATGATGGTAAGTGCATTGTACTGTCATGCCGAAAGGTTGGGTTCGATTCCCAGCTGCTGCCACCTAAAAACAGAAATGTTTTTTCCGAGCTAATGCCTCTTGCGTGGAATTGACAAAAATCCTCCAAGAGTATACTTGTCATGAATAAGTGCTTCTCATCTAGCCGTTAGAACTCGGAACTCCATTCCTGCCAACTACACGCACACAGGAATGGTTGAGACTTGTAAGTCACTAGGCCCTGGTTCTGCATGAGCTGTTGCGCCACCAAATTTATTTACATAATTTTTAGATTTATTTGTTATTTACTGGACGATCCAACCTCAGTTTCAGAACATTTTAAAAAATAACATAATAACAAAAGGTCTTGTTTGGGATATGTTTCCCCATTTATTAAAAAAAAAGTTAAAAAAATCAAGCTCAAAGCTTTTAAATCAAGAATCATCTTGGATTTTTCATCTGGCTTTAATCATTGCGTTTTAACTCGCTCGTCGTTGTCGCAGGGCTGGCCGCGATACCAAACCAAACGATACATTTGTAAGTATCGTCTCGGTATCGTCAAAATCGAAAAGTTTCAGTTTCGTCTTGGGATCGGTATCGATCTCGTTTAGCTCAGTCTCGTTTAGTCTCGTATAACAAAGTCTCATCTCGGTATCGGTATCGGTCTTGTCTGGTTTTGGTTTAGTCTCAGTCACAGTTAGTTGTTCTTGATCTAGATGTTAGATGTTCTTGATCTTGTAGTTGAGCCCGCTAGGTATTTTTAAGATTTATTAAAAAATATTACATGAAATATGCATAGGAAACGAAAAACTATCGTTCCTTAAAACTAAAGCTTATTAATTGTCTTAATAACTTCAAGAGCTTGTTTCAAAATTTCTAACGTTCCAAAAGGTCGAAATATCATAGCAGAATAACAATGTTGTAACAGAATTATTGGAGCGGTTTCCGAGAAACCAAAATAAAAAAATATAAAGTCACTTCCTCCATTTAAAAAGATCCAAATCTGAAAATTTCCTCCAAATATTTGGTTTCAGAAATATAAGGCAAACAAAATGGGATCGGTATCAGTCTCGTACCTATAACTTAGTCGTGTTTGGTCTAGTATAGCAAAGTCTCGTCTTGGTATCGTTTCGGTTTCCAAAATCATGGCCAGCTCTAGGGTTGTGGCATAGTGTTCACTAGTTTTTGGCTCTCTTCAACCCGAAAAGATTCCCAAGTATTTTTTGTTTTGCTTCTTAAATTTTGATAGTTTCATTTAATGCTAAACGCTATCGATTTCTGGTGTTGAAACGGGGAGATGGACACAATTCCGAAATTCTGAATCCCGAAAACCTAAAATCCCAAAAATTCAGATTCCAGAAAACCGAGAATCCCGAAAACCCAGAATCCCTACAACTCGAAAACTCAAGATCCAGAAAGGCTAATATCCTGAAACTTTATTTGTAAAAACGAGTAAACTATAAAAATATACGAAATTTGAACAAAAAAAGTTAGTGTAACTTCTCTGACGAAAGTGGCGATACAATAAAGTATTTTAAGGCAGAAAACAATGAGTGCATTCTCATCATCGATACCTGATTTACTTTCGCTCTTTTCAGTTTGTCTTATGTACAAATATTTTAATGTAGCGGTAGCGTATCGGTATCGGCAAAATGGTGTAGATCTGCCCTTATAGAATTGAAATCAAATATAGTTTTTATTAATTAATAACAAAGTGAATGAGTACTTAATTTTGAAGTAATTGCATTCCATCTACATTTCAAAATAAAAAGTTAATTAGAAACAAAGTGTGAAAGCATGGGCTGGAATTAAGTATAATCACTAACTGTACATACGAAATCTCGAAAAATTATATAAAATGAATAATTTGCGCAAATTTTTCATTTTGAATAATTTTTCGAGATTTCGAGATTTTGGGTTTTTGGGATTCTGGATTTTCGGGATTTAGGATTTTCGGGATTTTGGTTTTCGGGATTCTGACCCCAACCTGTTGAAAGGCCAGGAATGCTTGAAGAGCTTAACATCAAAGGAAATGCTTCTGCAGATAACCAAGCCATCATCAATCCAGCTGTATATGACAGGAAGCATAATCCACTCGGAAAAAAAAGTCGCTCACTCAAAGGTTTGAACTGTTTTCGGTTGGGTATGCATTGAGGTTATCATTACTTGACAAAAAGCTATGTGCAATATAGTAAACAAATATAAAGAAATCCTTAATTTTCCGATTGTTGGTTTGGTTAAACTGTTCCTGCTTGAATTAAAATAATTTTGAAAAAAAAGTAAATTTTTTTCAAAATCTTTTAAGAGTTAAATTCATCTTTACTTTCGAGTTATACCTAAAATACTAAAAAGTGAATTATTCTCTCAGGAGCTTGAACACAAATAAATCTGAGGAAAAAATATGTTAAGTTCATTAAATATTTAACGTCATCTCGTCCACTTTACATCGAGCTTAAGCCTAAGCGCGTTCACCAATTTTTTCTAAATTTGGGACATGATTTTTCACAAAATATTTCCTTAGCCTTCTAATGATTTTGGTAAAAATTGAAATTATTTTCCAAACGCGCTGAAATATTTGTAATTTTCAACATTGAAACTAAGAATATCAAAAATTTTGTATTAACAATAAAAATGTAACATTAACTTCCTAAAAATTTCGTACAACAAGCTTTTTCACCACAATCAGGAACTGAAAGATATAAGATTCAAGATGGCCGCTATGATTCGCATTAAAAAAAAAAACCTATATTCGTTATAACTTAGCCACTCTGCATTCGCGCAGTGTAAATGAAAAATTTTGTTGATAAAACATTTTATGAGTCAATAAAACACTCAACACAAAACCTGTCTTTTTTTCTTTCAAAATCATCTCACCGCTATAAACCGTTTTTATATGATGAAAAAAAGAAAATAATAATAAAACAAATTTTCAGCCATCAAATTTAAATGCTCCGGCAATTACCTACCCTCCAGGAAAACTGGAACTGGGAATAATTCAAGAATTATCCCATTTAAAGGAACATTAGCCTCATACACACAACTTATACCCATACATATTACGTATATTCAACGTATTTAAAACATAAGCTCTGCATGAATAGGTAGGCCGATGGGGCATATGCCTCTCTTCTTAGCAGTAGCGGTTTTCCTGACTTCCTATAAACTTTAGCAGCCGCACATGAAATGCTGTCTACCGCAAAACCCAGCCACTCGTTCGTTCGTTGGTTCGTCCTCGTCGCATAATTCCAACGTTCACACTTTGACTTTAAGACATTCTTATGAATAATTCAGTAGGTATTTTCGGTTTGGGGCTGATGTGAATGGGGTTTCTATGGAACCGAGAAACTGAGGCTATAATACAGATATGAGCAAAGCGAAAGAGAGGATTCAAATCCAGACACACGCATTATTCAACTTAATTTGTTCACGTATAAATTTTAAGTGAGTGTGTGCATAGGTACTTAAATATGTTTTGCGTTGTTGCTTCATTTGTGAGCCAATAAAACAGTCTCTAATGCCATAAAGTTGCTTTTCAAAAACAGCCTGAAGCCAACACGCCAAAAGGCAGGAGCAAAGACATCCTCTCAAAAGGAGCATCGTTAAGTGGAGGATCTGCTATGGATGCAAGATGGGGAAGTCTTCATGGAGATTAGAGGTAGCTGATAAGGCGCAATGCTGAAAAACGTTTCACACTGCTAATTAGTTTGGAAACATATTCATTTCAGTTTATACGACTTCTTCTTTACCTATGCCAAAATAATTTGCCTCTCGTCCTCATTTGCCACACATATTTCCAGGAAACTAACAAAAAGTTGACCGTTAGCATATACTCGTAGGTAGGTATGTGCCTTTTTAATATAGAAGACAGACCCATTACCAGGGTTAGTGTTGAGTCCTTTTAATTTGGGTCTACTTCTTTTTTCGTCCTTCCTTAAAGTCTACCAAATAGTCATTTGCGAAGAAGGTGTGTGCTTTGCTGATGGTTTCGGTGCGGTTGTGTGTATTTGATTTTGTTACAGGACTTTGGAATTTCAAAATCCTCGCTCCTTTTACTGCCGAATAATTGAGTAATTAGCATTTAAGGGATTGCCGCGCGTGTTTTGGCAGGGAATTTCCGAAAAAGGTTCATTTTGGAGGTTAAGTGAATTACTTATACCCTCTCAAGAGTTTGCGACTGAATTGCATGAAAGGAATACTAAATAGGATTTCTTTTATATCACTTCATTGGAATTTTAAATACATGGAAGGATTTTTTGTTTTTAATGGTGGTGTGCTGGTATAAAATGTAAAATGGTGTGATTGAAAATAAAAATTGAGATTTTTATCTGATTAAGTTGATTGAGAGAATGAAAGAGGTTGATTTTTTCTTCTTTTTTTTTTTTGATAGGCCTTCTGAGGATTATGTCATTTATTTACGAAATAATTTAAAAAGATGCTTAAAAAGTCATCAATTCAATGACGAAGAAGGGCATTAAGCTATTTTGTTTTTAATTTTATTTAAATTTCTTAAGAGCTTAACGATAATTTTTTTTCCAATTTTTTTTAAATATATTTTAAAATTTGAAATAAACAAACAAATACAAATTTAGTATTTTACAAAAAAACAATTCAAGGTTTTCTTAAAGATGACAAAAACTTTCTTTAAAGAACGGCCCTTAGGCGTATAATATAATTCCCTTCATTAGATTAGATTAGATTTTTTATTGAATATAAAATATATATGTTACCGTTAAAGTGTGAAAAACGTTAATGTGCATATCTACTAGTTAATGTTCAAATTAAATGGTTCAATCCGTTAAAGTGCAACATTTTACTTCAAAGAGCAAGTTTTCTTACTTTAAAGTGCCTCTCACATGACCCGCGAACTGCAAATGTGAATGAATTTGCTTGGGCAACTTCAAGTTCATTATCAACAATGTCTTGTTTTTTCTTTTTGAAAAACTGAATAAACAATTTTTAAAAGAAAACACGGCCTAAAATTTGTTTAAATTGTCAAATTTAGCATTTTTATATTTTTGACGCGACCAACGAGATATTTTCTGTGAATTGTCAAATACTTATTCGCAATCCACAATATCTGGGTGCATTCCACAAATCTGCGAATTAAAAATTCACTCGAATTTATCCTCAAATTTACTTTTCACCCATTTTACTGATTTATTTTGTATGGCAATTCGCGTCTGTTGACGACCTATCATGTGAAAGAAATGTAAAAATTTGCGACCATTCCTTATTCGCAGTTCCCTATTTGCAGCTCATTTGAAAGGCACTTAACTTCTTAAAGTGCGAATTAACGTAAACGGCTCCACTGGAGTACGAAATTTAGATATCGTGGCTTTTTTGCCTATTCTTCTTGGCTTATTTTCTTTTTTTGCTGTAAACCCTATAATCTGTTTCAAATAAATCATTCCCTTTGTGAAAAATATAATAACAAAATATTTACCCAAAGAAAAAGGACTATGGAATTTAAAAATTCGTGCGATTTCTTTGAAAATTTCCGAAGATGTCTTGCATAAGAACAAACATAGCTTGCAAGCAAAATATACTTCTCTGCATAGGTTTGATGATTTCATCACTGTTAATTCTTAGATTTTTTAATAAATGCTCGATTGCCCAGTTTGCGTGAATTGGTGTTGTTTCCGTTAGCCTGAACAGATGTACGTTTGAAGAAATATCGCTGCAACCTTTCGATCTCTTTCACGAATGAACAACCGAATACTTTACTTCCAAAACATCATTTCATTTCAGATTTCACAGGGTTTTATCATTTAATCACTTCACAAACAAGCGCAACGCGATATCCGATATCGTTATGAAAAACAGCTGTGTACTAAAAAGTACTAAAGTGAAAAATGCCGTCACTGGCTCGTGAAGGCGATAAAATACAATACACCAATACACCAAGCCAATAAACCACCAACTAAGCGGAAAAACATTCATTGACTATTGCACAAATTCAAAAAATTAAAACAAATGTAAAAACAAAACACAACTAAAATAAACACGAACAAATACAAGTGTCATTTTTTCGGACACAATAAATGGTCTGGGTAGTATAGACTTCTCCAAATAATCTACTACAATAATCAATTTCACTCGTTGAACAACGTACTGCCAGAACGAAAAGAAGATCTAAATTTTCCGTTTATGATTTCGCTATAATTTTTTTTACTTTAGGATTTTTCCTTTTTCATCAGCATCGACTATGCAGGTCTGAAGTTGAATTTTCTATTTGTTTCCAATCATTTTATTAGACTGGTGTATATAATTTTAGCAAATATTTTTTAGATTGTGTTCCTCGATATTCCTCGGTATACCTTTCGGGAAGGGAGTTGTAACTTTTTTCGAATATCAGAAATATGGCTTTCTTGAAATCTGTTGGAAACTAGCTACATCATACGAGTATATTCTATCATAAAACGCGGTCAAAAACAACAAAAACTCATTTGAAGAATATTTATAAAATTTTGTGAATATTGCATCAGTTTCTGGAGCTTTTCCATTTTTAATTAATTTAAGAAAGGCAACCAGCTCACATTCAGTGATTGGACAATCAACCATTTCAACAAATTTTTGTTAACCACGCAGGGTTAAGCGTAACTTTATTAAAGAGACTCAAAGTATTCATTTAGAAGTTTTTCAAAATGCAGGGCTAATAATGGTCTTATCATTCGAAAGCCAAACAATGGTATTGGCATTATTTTTCAGTTCATAAATGATATTTATTGTATTTCAGAATGTGTTGGAGGTTTTTGTTATTTTAAAGTTGTACAGCTAGATTGTAATAGTATTTGCTTTTCTTTTTATTACATATTTCCTTGGGCCTTTTATTAGCTTGAAGATATTAGGTTCTAAGCATCGCATCTTTACAACGCCTTAGCTGTTTCAGATAGTCAAAGCAAATTCTGCAAAGGTTTTAGCATTCATTCTCAATCTATTTGTTGATTTTTAATTGCGTTGGTAAAACGTTTTTAGCTGGAGCTGATAATTTAAAAATACTTTTTGGAACCATCTATACTTTCGTGTTGTGAATTTGATACATTTTTAAGGTTTTTCATTCCTTCTTCTCTCGAAGCGAATAATTTTTTTTCATTTTCAACCCTTGTTTGACAGGACTTTGTACAATATGAGGGCTGGCCGCGATACCAGAAAAGTCTCGGTATCGTTTGGTATCGGTATCGGAAACCTAAACGATACCGCATTTTTTGAACCGAAATTTACCGATACTTTTGGTAGTATCGTTTGGTATCGGAAGAAAATTTGAATATTGTTATTAATTTTTTGCAAACAATCAAATTTTGTAATTGGTTTCTCGGTGGTTTCTCGGAAAAGGCTCTTATGATTTAGATGACATTTACAGTTTAGGCAATCATTTTAATTAAAACTGCTCACTGCCACGCCTATCTAAGTTATGCTGAAGCCCACAATTTGGATGAAGTTTTTAAGACTTGGTTCTCTTTAGTGATGATCCAACGTCATATTTTTTGTGTCGAATTCCTAATCGGAGCTTTACTTTGTGAAACAAGCGTTTAAAAAATTGTTAAGTCAATATAATAAACTTCAGTTAAAAAAAGTGTCTTTTATAATAATGATTTTTGTCTTAAATCTTAGAAATACCCAAGCAAGTTCAACTACTAGATCAAGAACATGTAACCAAGTTTTGCATTTTATTCTGGTTTTTGACTCAGACTAGACTGAAAACAGATTAGGCCGATACAGATACCGAGACGATACTGAAATTTTTCGATTTTGATGATACCGAGACGATACTGACAAAAGTATCGTTTGGTTTGGTATCGTGGCCCTAACATTATGACTCCGACTTTCACCGTTGTTATATTTGGATGGTGATCAGAGTAAGTCGCACATTGAACTATTACAAAATTTTACCATTCACAATGTGGATTCACCCTGGCTTATTTATAAACGTTAAATACCTATCTACATCTTTTTGAGATTCCATAAAGAAGGTATACAAAATCCAATGTTCTTAATTCTTCTACTGGAGAGGCTATAATTTGGAATTCAACTATTCTTGAATTAAAGACACCTAAGAGCATGACTTTGTCTGATTTAAAGCAGTTTAATATAACGTTGAACTCATCAAAATCGTTAGACCAGTTATTGCAGTTCCAGCATTTAGGATAGATAATGAGTTCTTTTTCATTAATTTCCAATTCAAAGGCAAGGGTATTTCAAAATTCACGTATTTTAGTAAAGTCACCTTGTATTGCTTTTAGTGAAGAAATATCTTCCCCTTGCTCTTCCAAATATGTGCACTCTCTTTGCTGGTAACCATTTAAAAAAAACCCATTAAAATACTTGTTAAAATCTATTTCTTTCCTTCTTCAATAAATTTTTCAATTAAAATTATAATATCAAATTTCTTTAAATAATTAAAAAATCGAAAAATAACAATTTATTTTTAAGTCCGGAGACATTGTAGCTGGTGATTGTAAACAGAAAATCATTTTGGCAGACAGAGGTGTCCTATGCGACAACCCTGGAATTTCCAACTCGAGGTAATTGTTACCTTGACAAGGAAGCACCATCATCGACCGAAGAAGAGGTTTTAGTCTTCATTTCCTCCATTAAGAATACAAGCTAAATTTCAGAATTCAGAGCTTCTCTTATTCTGAATAAGATATTTCCCTTACTTTTACCTTTTTACAACTCTCATCAAACGAAGATTTTTTAAATGTTGGTGAATACTTATTGATCCTGGTGGAGCTGATTTGATTACAGGTCACTTTTATAAGACTTATAAGACTGCTTTGGAGCTATTCGATACCATTTTTGGTAGCAATTCTATCCTTACATTTACCTCGTTTTCCATTTTCGTGAGCATAAAATCTACAACGATAGGTATGTGATCAGAAAATAAAACATAAATACCCCGCTCCCAATCCATGAAGATTCACAGCCTGAAATTCGGTGTCCTTCCATCCTCTACGATCCTTAGCACGCTTCTTCCAATTATCTAGACCAAGATATCAGATATCAAAAGATCCGTAATGGCTTGGTCTTTAAACTCGAAATTTGGTCTTCTTCGTTCTTTTAAACCTATGGGCTAGGATTCAAATATTCTCTTGGCGGGAACATTGTTTTCCATTCGCTGGATGTAGCCGAGCAAATTTAGTTGACGTGTTTTGATTTTGTGGACTACATAGAGCTCGTAGTTGTATGTTTGCCTTCAGACTAGTTTACACGGGAATATACAGTACGTTTTTCATAGCATAAATCCAAACGGCAAACATACAAACGTCCTGTGAAACATTCAATGTAGCATGTTTACCCTAGAGATCATTCCCAGGGATTTACATTACAACAAACGTGTGTTTAAGTGCCGTGTGAACAAGGCCTTCCTCACAAACATAACCAAATATCAGTTGAAGAATTTTGCTGTCGCAAGGGCTCAGTATCAGCTCTCCTTTTCTGTTTATTTCTCATCACTCGGGGCATAAGGCAAGACTGACAGAAGAAAGGTTTCATATAGCGTGCACTTCATCTTACGTGTGAGGAGTTTTGAACTCATCGAAAGAAGCACCAGATTCCTAAGTCAATTCTTCGACAGATTTCCATTCAGATTCCATTCGTATGACTTATGTTTACTCCGAAGAAGATGAACTTCTTTACTAAATAGATTTAGCTACCAATAGTGGGGTTTTATCCTAGCTGGTTTCCTCCAAAAAGAAATTGAAGAAATCACATGAAAGCACGTTTCAAAATCCCTGCGTTTTGGTTTTTAAACCAGCAGTTAGTTAGTTGTTTTCTTTTTAAACAAACCTTACACGTGTTTTTTTCGATCGCGAGACTCTTCGATCTTTTGAGCTGGGAGTGTTCTTCCCTGTTCTTTTTACGCAGAGCCTTTTCTCTTTTTTTCACTCCTCTTGTTTTACACTGCAGCTTATTCGCATCTTCAATCTGCTGTAATCTTTTTCAGCTGTACCTGCGTATCATCATACCATGGGCTCTTTTTTGAGGGAGATTCAAGCATGCTTCTAATCTCGCTAGATGGGGTTTCAGTACTAGATCGCTGCTTTAAAGGTCATGAAAGCTCAGTACAAATGCCAACTTCAGTCCTTGAAGATATATTTTTAAGCCTGCACTCCAGTACATAATCCACTATGCCTCCTATAAAATTTTTCAAATTATTTCTTCCGTAGTTCCTACAAGTCTTTTTGGGAAGGAATTTGTGTGTGCTAAGCTTCGGTAAGTCAACCGCTAGTATCCCTTGGGAATTTCAATTTCTGAGAATTTTTAAATTTAATTTCAAAAAATGTTTATGTTTATATTTTAATGTAAACAAAATTTACATTAATAATAGAATTTAAACAATTACCTCCAACACATTTAACTGTGAATATGTCAACATTCAAAAATTTTAAGATACCTTTTTTTTTGTAAATTCATTTAAATCTCTCAAGTGGAATCAATTTTTTTGTTTTTGAAAATCTTTAAATTTCCACTCAATAAAACTTTCACCTTTTGCACCTGAACATATAATACGATGGGCATTAAGCTTATCCTCTTGGCTTTTTTTTGTTTTGTTTTTGGTGTTATTATAGTCCTACTTATAAAATCATCTACTTTTTAACTTAAACTAAAAATCTATTTCACCATATGGCCCACTCGAAAGTCCTTAAATCCCTTTTTGTTCAACCAAAAAATAAATAAAATGAAAGAAAAAAAAAGGATGAAAGATTAAAACTGCTCAAGCACTCAACAATTGGAACAACCCCGCATCCAACACGTCCTCCACATCACAACCTAACCTCCATTTATTCCTTTCTTTCCCTAAAGCAACCCATGTCCGTTCACTAAAGTGTGCTTATTTGCACGGATTATAGGCTATGAATAGTGTCGGCGATATAGCACTGGTAGTAGGTATATATGTATCTTCAAATGTACATACTTTCAAAAGGGGCTATATATATATATGAAAGGACACAAAAAGGCACAAAACAATTTATTTTAAACTGACACAATAAAATCTGTAAAAAGGACAATTTTTTTCCTCTGTTCTGTTTGTTCCTTTTTAAGTTGGCGTTCTTTTTTTCAATTTTTTTTTCTTTTGCATGCAGTTGTTAATGCCTTTTTTTGGATCCCTATGAACTCAAACATTAGCCGTTTACATGAGCGATACATGAATGAAGGAAGAATGGAAACTATTGTAGCGGAAAAATAAATCTGCAAATGGTGGAGCTGGAGCTGTGTGATGGAGGAAGATCGGATATGGATAAGGGATTCGAATATCCTGATAGGGTTGTTTATTTATTTTATTTTTTTGTGTGTGTAAGTGGATGCAATTTTTGTGAGAAAATAAGTTAAGATGAAAAAGAAAATCAAGCCGCTCAGATAAAAGCATCGTTCGAGGTTCAATTTCAATAGAAATCCTTCAATCCGTTTTAAGACGAGAATTCTTGCACATAAATATCCGAAAGCTTATAAATGGTTCTGACTGTTATTGTGAGTGAAACGTTAGCATCACTCGTTTATGTAGCAAGTTCAAAAGCCTCCCACTCTGCATCTTTTTTTCGGTTTTTAATTTTCAGAATGTGGAACAAGTATGCGTGTTGATTTACTGCCACCGCTTCACGTCTTTTGTGTCTAATCTTTAACTTGAAGGTGTCTGTCAAAGGTTTCATCTGGTTCTAAGCATTCACGTGCCCGTCTTTAAAATTCGTAGACGCGGTGTGATAGACGTCGTCAATGGTGGACTCTCCGTATTAGCTTTGTTTTTTCCAAAATCATTGAAGTAGTCGTGTTCGGTGAGGAACTGACGTAATAGTTCACTTTACCGTGTTTCTGGTTTTTTCACTCAGCTATGTACGTTTCATTGGACTCAGCAGTCTTAGGCGCTGTTTCGATTAGGAAGATTATTGACACCGGTCTCACGGGAGACTCATTTTTTAGTCTTTCAATTTGCAAAGCATTGAAGTTGTTGTTGTTTCTATGTGCTTTGAGGCGCCTCAAATGGTCGAATGTAGACACGATGAGAGTCACGAGTCTGGACTCAATCCAATATAGATAAACAGGCTCTTAGTTCAGCACCTTCGGTTTCCTACTCCCATCGTTCTTGCTACTTCATTACTGTAAGCGTGTTGTAGGAGCTATTTACTTGCAGACTTGTTAAATCAGTTTCAGCCCTATTTGTTAGATTTTTTAGGCGGTTGACTAGTTAGACAGTTTTTTCAAAGTCCTTTATAGTTGAAAATATGACTTATTTAATGAAATTAAATGTCAAGTTTGACAAAACTTAGACAACCGATGAAGATGCTAAAGTTATAGACAACCTTAGGACAACACTAAACAAATTTTATTTATAACTTTTTGGAGTTGGACGGCTGCCTTTAGTTAGACAAAGTTTATGAATACGACCGTTATTATTTAGCGCTCCTTAAGCGATAATAACGACTTCTCGACTTTATCTCGCTGAAGATGTCCACACGCAGAGTGATTGTTGCCATGGTATTTGTATCTGGAGAGTCCAATGAGTAGAATATGTTCAGTTGCTAAGATAGCGCCAATGCCAACAATTTTCTTGACCCAGCCAGGCACTGATGTCAATAGCTTGAAAAATGTAAATTCTAAACCAAAATGAAAATTCATTCAGAACTCAGGATGGTTCAGGGAGGCCCCCTACAACTAATACTCCTCATCAAAACCCCCCCTATCCCTCTTCACCACCCTCTTCACCTTTCACTCTGGGGAGCGCAATGGATCGACTGAGATCCGAGTGAGATGATGCGGCCCGCCGTATCATCACCCCTTCTTACCTAACCTAAACCAAAATGAAACTTTTTAAAATAGTTGAATCTTGGCTTGGTGAGATTACACTGATCTTTTAAGCAAAAAGGTTGTTTTAAGATTTAAGATTTTTCTTGTTTTTTTTTTTTGAATTGGTAAAACTTGGATTTTGGATATTATACTTGAGTTAGAAAATAGGATTTAACAACCCAACTAACTTAATTGCTTAAAATTTTAAACATTAAAGTGTTATTTGTTTCTATAGCGCTTCATTTACTTTTCTAACAAGAAGTAAATACCTTATTGGAGTATTACGGAGTCCTTAAATATTTTCTGGTGCAAATTATATTAGCTTGATAGAAGCGATGTACTAATGTTTCCTTAATCTCTCTATATTGATTTTATCAAATGACCATGGTACTTTCACTTCAATAGTCATCATGTAAAAATATTATACAATCGTTATGTAAGTTTGTGTGTCTTGGTTTCTATATTGCTTGTATTAGTGAATATTTATTCATTTTATAAATTATATTCAGTTTGGCATCTGAGCACATATATTTCTTATTACTGTCAATGTTTAAGTGTGATATTAAATAATTAATTAATTAATCTATTACACCTCTATTTATTTATTTAACAATATGTGTTTGATATAGCCATATCAATCTATTATTTTATATTTTTCTTGAATAAAGTTTTTTCTTATTAATACAAGAGTTCTGTTTCGTAAGAAACAATTCAAGATAAAAGTGATTCCAATTAAATGCATTGAACTGTATATATGGAGCGGTGGAGCGGTTAGCGAGTAAGACAGGTAAGAAGGTCTTTATAGGTCTTTATCTAAAGCTGACCAGGCTAGGCATTAGTAAACCACTATTATATATGCTTTATGATGCGCTCAATGGCAGAAAGTTTGTTGTCAAAAGTGGCAATGTAACTTCTGCCACAACCTTTAATATTAAAAATGGTCTTCAGCAGGGAGCGGTCAACTCGCCGATTCTATTCAGCATTTACATCAGCGATCTGATAAGTAGTCTAACTCAGGCAATAGCGTATGCCGACGATCTAATTGCGTACAGAACAGCTCCAAAAGTCGAGGTTATCAAGATTCTTTTGCAGCGTGAATTCGAGAAGATTCAGCGATATTGCGATGACTGGAAGTTGAAAATCAACTTTCAGAAATCAGAAACTATCTTGTTTAGGACTCCGTTGCTTAGAGCCACAAGGGATACGAGAAAGAACTGGCGCAAGCTGGTGATTGTAGGGCCAAATGGACATCCACTGGCGAGTAAAAGTGTAGTAAAGTACCTTGGCATCTGGATGGATCAGTATTTGTATTTCGACAGACATATAAATGCTGCTCTGGCCAGGGCTAGTGGAGCTTTTGCCCTGACGAAACGGTTATTTCATAGCAGCCGGCCTGATAGCTGGGTGAAGGTGATTTGCTACATGGCCCTTATCCGGCCGATGATTGCCTATGGATGCCCGGTTTGGTTCAACGTTGCCCCATCTCAAATGAAAAAGATTCGGGTATTTGAGAGGCAGTGTCTTGGATTGCACAGAGCACCAGAGTCGGAGTACAAACACTACTATTCCAACCTGGCTCTATACAACGGGGCCAACAGCTGAAGCTTATTCGAGGTCACATTGCAAGAGCGATGTCCTCGTCTAACAGCTTAATTTTCGGGGCTTATTACCCCAACAACGAATACTACGAGAGTGTGCGTCTAAGCGGCTTTATTCCAACCGATGCATTCCTCCATCTAGACAGCCGAGGGCTGATCCAGGATAGAGCGGTGGTTCCGCTAATCTACCACGTCGGCTGTAGAACTGTGGATCGGTGGCTCCTTTACAGTCGGGACGTCCTCGCACAAGACGGAGCTGAGCCCCTTCGGTTCAGTAGGACTGTGTCCGAACGGGACCGAAGAGATAGGGTAAGGCAGGAGAACCAGTTCTGGTGGTTAAGACATGAAGAATGAAGTTCCTTCAGATATTTAAAAGTTGTCCTTGTTTTTTTCTGCCATGGCCGACTAACATAAATTTAGGTAGTTAGGTTTAATCAGGGACAGTCAGGGTGGCACAAAAAAAATATATATAAAACCGGAAAATGTTTGCTGTTCTAGTTTGTAAGTGGTCTGTAAGTAGTTTGTAAGTAGATTGTAATCAGTTTATAATTAGTTTGTAGGTAGTTTTAAGTAGCTTTAAGTAGTTTTAATTAGTTTTAATTAGCTGTAATTAGTTTTATGTAGTTTGTTAGTTTTATAAAAAACCAAAAAATACCGAGTTTTTTTCAATTTCTTCTCGGTAAAAAATAAAAACCCACCTGGATTTAGTTTTAAGATAGTTCTTAGGCCGAATGGCATTAGCATTAAGTTATTATAGTTTAACTTAGAGCGCCCTATTGGGGCCAGTAAGTTAGTTTTAAGATCTTAATAAGTAGGATAGTTTTTTTTATGAATTTTTGTCTTGCTTTAAGATAGTTTTAAGAAAATTGAAAAATAAAAATTAATATATACAAAAAATTTTAAAAAAAAGGCGAGTAAGACAATTGGTTCATAGGGACACGGGTTCGATTCCTGGACCTGCCAACAAATTATTTTTAATTTAATTTCATGTGAACTTCTTAAAGACTCTCATAGTTAACTCCATAAAGGTACAATAGGAGTTAAAAAAAGGTCACCTTTTCACTCTATGGAGTCTTATGCAATGCTTTTATGTATAGATTGAATGAAAACAAAAAGCATGTATGGATAAATATATAAAAGTGAAATTGTTAAGAGGGCAGTAAATCGAGACCATAGGGAGGCCAAGCAAGACGATAACGAGATGACCCCGATATAAAAAGTCGGCATTGTCATACTTCTACCAAACCAGAATTGAAAATCAATTCTTATCTCTTCATAAGAACTTGCATCTACCAAATTCTGATTCTGAGAAGAACACAAAACCATATTCAACATCATTGCGGTACGAGGTCATTTGTAAAAATGATGAACAAATCAAAATTTTCTAATCAAAAGGAACAGAAAACTTTTCGAAACAAATTTAATAATATCTTAATCACTGTTCAGAGACTCTAGTGGAATTTTGAAATTTTGCAATTTAAATTCATTTTACCAAAAACTAAATTATTTTGTACACTTCTTTTCAGAATATGAAAAGGAAAGCGAAAGCATCCTTTTAAATTTGCGTAAATTCCATTGAATACTTCTTTCGCATATAAAAATTGTGTAACCATTCGAAAAAAATCCTCTCAAAATTAAATAGAAACTAAAACCAAAAAAAAAAAAAAATCTGCTATCATCGCATCAATTTAAAAACAAAATAAGAAAAAAAAGCAAATTTATTAATGGAAACACGCACCAAATGCTTCCTACAGTCTTACTGCCTCTAGGGATAAAATAAATTCCCTGTGTAAGCACAGTAATACCTACTATACCATACAAAGTGTGTGTTCTTCCAGATGTCACTTCCGAGCAAAATGGATAAAATCTTAGAAAACTATGACACTGATGTGGTTGGTTATGTTTCTCATAACTGAAAATTGACTTCAATATAATGTTGGGATATATGAAGTCCCTCTCAACTGTGTGTGAAGTCTCTTGTCACCCTTTTGTACGTGAATTGTTTTCGAAAATATTTTTTTTCTTGCTTAAAAGTTATAAAAAAAAAGAAAAAAAACTGGTAGGTAGGATGACATTTTTAGGTTAAGCTTTTGGGTGTTTTTTTTTGTTGTTGTTGTTTTGACTCTCGCAAACAAAATATAAGGAAAAGCAAAGAAAAAAATTGAGTTTTGTATAAAGGGGATATTTTAGTTAAATTTATACTCTTTGATCTAGGATAAATGAAAATCAATATTCTTTCACCGTTTTCTACAAGTTCTTTCTTAAGGCTTTCATATAAAAGCAACTTTCTTAAATAAATCCTTGTACCTAAATATTATGAAGCTCTAGAATCACATTTTGATTAAAATGGCCATCTGCTGTTGAGAAGGACACAGTTTAGAAATTTGTTTCATGACCACTTCTGTTATATTTTTATTCTTGTTTTTTTGTTTTCTTTCAAAAGACGTTTTCATTTGACTATAGTTAACTCTTGTCTATGTGAAAGTAACTCTTCTGTTCTTCAACTGAACTCCACCAAACAGAAGGGATATCATTACTCTCCTTCGAGAAAAAAGTCCATTATATCGGAATACATCGGAAATCTATGTATAGTCTCAGTATGATTTCAATAATTATTCCTAAACACAAACATAAAACACACTCCTATTGCCATATTATACCCACTCTTAGGGTAAATGGTAAATTGCCATCAATAGTAACTTCATCAGATTCACATTGCTTTTTTTCCCAAATCGCACAAGGACGAGTTTGAGAGTGTTATTTTTTTTTTTTGCCTGCACCAGCAGCCGTATCACATCCAAATCCAATTCTCCAGCAAAAAGAAAACTAAGAAAATAAATTTTTCTTCGCTCTTCTCCTCGCCACATCGAAGATTTCGCCATTGTTTGGCATTTCCAACTAAACGGCTTTCATCTTTTATACCATTCACCTCGAAAATTGCCTCAAGGATCACTTCATTACTCCTACTCGATTTGCCAACATAAATCGTTTTTTTTTTGCTCTGCTCCCCCTATATCTCACATTTCATCCTTCGATTGCAAGCGCCCACCACAAGGATATCACCCCATATCGCCTTAGCCATCATATAAAGTTGAGGCGGCTCTTCTGTTTACCATTAATGGATACGGATGGATAGAGTGGGAGGAAGTGGAGAGCCCATTTCACTTTGTGATATAAAATGTGGCTTCATTTCCAATCTGCATTAATGTTGTCGAACGTAAGGATTCATTTTTGTGGGACCACAGAAAAATGAAAAGAAAGAAAAACACAAAAAAAAGTTGCAAAACGAAAATCGACAATGACAAGGTTTTTGTGATTGCGATAAGCGTGGAAGACGACAATAAAGAAAAATTGGAAATAATTCGCCTTGTCGACATCTTTTGTATTTAAATTTCAATTTGAGAATTTCGTTTTTTTTTTTCTTCTTCTTCTATTTTTTGCCATGAGTACGACTTTGGCTTCTTTTCTAACCATCATTCATATCCTGCTATCGATGCCACTGCCACACACAAACCCACACATACTCCTTCTCTGCCTCCTCACAAGGACGAAGGTATTGATCCTGACAACGAAATTGCGCTGAAGTGAATAATTAGGATATTGAAGAGCAATAATTTTTTGTTTGTTTGTTCGGTTTGTGTGTGTGGGAATCATCGTAGAGCCAATAATCTTTCTTGGCGTTAGATCATTTCAAATCAATATTGCGAGAGCTAATTGAAATATGAATATCCCAGCTATATTTGGGATTGATTTGGAAATTTTTGCGAACAAAAGACTTTTCAACTTTTTGAGAAGAGGATTCTAGAAATGTATATAAGGTATGTTGATGTATGGGTATCAGTTTGAAATGATAATCCTGCCAAAGAGGATTTAATATGAGAAAATGAAAATTGAGATGGAAAATTCAAAAGAAACTCAAGTGGGTTATATGTAGATGAAAATTTCTCAGAAGATTTTTCCAAATTCAAAATATCAAATAATAAAAGTGTAATTAAAATTGGAAAATTACATTTGGAAGATTTTATTATCGGGAAAATGGAAAATGGATTTGTTAAAAATTTCATCGCAAGTGTTACTTTACGTCTGTTTAGTAAATGCGTCCCATTTAAACTTTTGAAATTCGAACAATAATTTGGTTTTTTACTAGCATTTTTGACTGGCAGGAGTAATTTGTTTGTTTGTCGAATTAAAAATTAAAAGTAGAATGATGCTCACTGTATATGAGACTGTGCCACAAAAATTTAAATATTTATATTTCATGATGGGTCTGAAAATTTCCTAATATACACTGCAAAATTAACTTTTTTTCACCTTCAAATAATTTTTTGAAATTATGACAGCTTTGACTTACATAAATCCAAATCCGGTTTGAAAAATGTGAATGATTTGCAGAAAATAGCCTTCTAAAATTAGGTTGTCCTGGTAAAAAAATAAAGCTATTGTGACTATTCAGCTCAAATTTAGAGGACTTATTTCACATAGTAAGTTTTCACATGATACCAGATTTGTCTTTATTCTTCAATGTTTACTTACAATAAACTGTTATTCAAAAAAAACGGAGGAAACTTAAAAATTCCGTAATTTTTATGGTTTACACTGTAAATAAAAACATATTATGAGTATTTGTAAGATAGTGTAACTTCTCTTCGATATTTATGAACTTGGCTTTTCCTATTAGGTATTATTCCTCAAAGTCTAAATTAAAACAGACAAAATTATCGTATTCTCCTTCCCAAAGCTTCCCAACCCATTAAGTAAACCCTATTTTTTAAAATTGATTTATTTTAATACCTATTGGTAAGGGAGAAAACATGTGCTTACAAGAAAAAATTAAACTTACAATTTCAAACAATTGTCGTCATAGATTTCTAAGTTAAATCCTTAAAAGATACCAAGCGGCAAAGTTGCAAAACATCAATTTAAACATTTTTTTTACCGAGTTGTTTTTGGAAACTTTGCTATTCTGAGAAAAAAATTAATTTCGAAAAGATTCAAATTGAAAAAGATGAAATACAGTGCTTTAGGATATCATTAATAGTTTTCCAAAAACATATTTAGTGAAGAAGAAATTCAACTTCAAATGTACCCAAAAAAACGGGTTTTTGACATGTTTATGTTGAAATATTTTAAAAACATGACGTGCCAGAGCAATTTTGACTTCGTATTCGGATTCAGCAAAATCCATAAGAAAAGTAAGATTTTGTTTAATAGCGATTTTCGTTGCAGACTAGTGTATATTAATCCTTTTTAAAATTCAGCTTTTTTTTAGTAACAAATATGTTTAAATAAATAATTTCAAAAATCTAAGAAATCAGTACCAAATTTTTGTGCATTTTTTTTTTTTTTTTTTGATTGAGGAAAGATGGTTATAGACTACAAGTCAACAAATCAAAACCTTACAACAGCAATTCGAAATTCAAGGCGAAACAATTGTTATGAACGTAAAGCGAAAAACTCCCAAATTTATATGGGAAAAGTATGGCTTGAATAGTGATTTCATTAGATACACGTTGCTAACTCCCAATTTGGAAGTGGAAGTTTAAACTCCTCTTTTAGCTAAAATTTTGGTTAAGCAAAACAAACTGCTTTCAAATCTAAGTTTAAACGAGATGGATTAGAAACTTCCTTCCGAAAAAAATCAATACAAATTGTGCTGGACGTTTTCAAGTCTGAAATCTAGGTGTGCCTCAGGGCTCTGTTTTATCTCCGACTCTCTTTTAGTTCATTAAATCATTTTGCTGATATGACAGTACCCTCAGCTTTCGATAATCGTTTCTAGATTCATATCCTTGTGTATAGGATGCGGGCTTTTATTTGCAGCGTATGATTAGCGCATACAATTCAACACCATTGTCCAATGGAGGATAAAAAGTCGTATAGAATATAATGCTTAAAAAAATCAATGCTGCCTTTTGTCGTTAATGTGGAACCCACCCCAAATGTCAGTATCCATTTGAGAAAACCAAAAATCTCGCAGTTCTGGGTATGTACAATACAGTTTTCTCCGACGATGGCATCAGAATTTCATCTCCCTTTCTGATTTGGCTATAATCTATAAAGCGTTTATTCAGTCAAAACTAGAGAAGAATTCTCATATTTAGGCTGGAGCTCCAATAATCGACATTAGCCTTTTGGATAGGGTTCAAAAGAGAGCTTTTAAATTTATAGGCGGTATATCTATACTGGTAGCATTTGCATCTTTCGAACACTGCCACGATATAAAAAATTCAACAATTTTCTTATTTCTAGAAATGCTCATCAGTTTACCATTGAGCCCAACTTCGGATGCCCATCCAACAAAATTTTTCAGACATTTAAGTGTTATTTGTTTCTATTGCTGTCCATTAAGCATTACTGAATCTTTAAATATTTTCTGGTGCAAATTGTATGAGCTTGATAGAAACGATGTAAATGTTTCTTTAGTCTCTCTATATTGCTCTTATGAAATGCCCAAAATACTTTCACTTCAATAGTCATCCCGTAAAATTATTATACAATAATTATGTAAGTCTTTGTTTCTATATTGCTTGTATTATAGTGAATATGATAACGACAAGCTATAATCGCCCATTTTATAATTTGTATTCAGTTTGGCATTTGAGCATATGTGCTCTTACTATTGTGAATGTTTTAAGTTGGTATTAACTAATTAACTAATCTACTATACTTCCATTTATTTAATTAAAAATATGTGTTTGTTGTAGCCATTTATGATTTTATAATGTTATTGAACAAAGTTTTTTCTTATTAATGCAAGCTTCTTGTCTCATACGAGACAATTCAAGATAAAACTAATTCAAATTTTATGCATTGAACTGAATATTTGAGATTGTTGGAGCGGTTAGCGAGCAAGACAATTGGTTCAGAGGGACATGGGTTCGATTTCTGAACATACCAACAAGTTTTTTTAATTTTATTTAATGTGAACTTTTTTATGACTCTCATATTTACTCCATAAGGGAACAATAGGTGTAAAAAAAAGATTGCCCTTTTCACTCTATGGAGTTTTATGCAATACTTATATGTGTACGTTGAATGAAAATGAAAAGGATCTATGGAGGAATATAGAATCGAAATTGTTAGTTGGGCGTACTGTTAAATACAGAGATTCTGTCCTTAGCTTCACTACACGAATATGGAATCCCAACTAACAATAACGCTCCTATATTGATCCATAGATGCTTTTCGTTTTCATTCATCCTACGCATAAAAGTATTGCATAATAATCCATAAAGTAAATAAGGCGACTTTTTTCACTCCTGTCATACCTTCATGGAGTCCATTATTATAAGAGCATTAAAGAGCTCCATATAAATTAAAAAAACTTGTTGGTAGTTCCCTTTGCACCAATTATCTTGCTAGCTTACCTCTCCACCAATCTCAGGTATATAATTTATTGCATATAGTTGGAATCTATTTTATCTTGAAATGTTTTCTATGAGTAAAAAAGCAATGGCTTGCATAAATAAGACAAAAATTAACACGAAGTAACACAAATGGACAAAAAGATTGTATAATAATATTACAGGATGACTATTGAAGCGAAACCTCTACGGTCATTCCATTAGAGCAATATACACAGAATCAAGAAGAAGTGGTACATGATTTCTATCATGCTGATTATAAATAGCACCAGTACATATTTAAGAAATTTGTAATGCTCCAATAAGGTATTTGCTTTCTATAAAAGGTTAACAGGAGTGCTATAGAAACAAATAAAACTTTAATGTCTAAAATGCGAAGCAATTTTGCTAGTTGGAAATGCTTTACCTGATTCAATTTTTGGCTCCCATTGTTATATTTAAGCATTCAAAACAACTGTGTGTTGGTATTGGTATCTTCTTTTAAAATCCACTCCAAATTTCCTAAAACTTTAAGAGCAGTCATAAAAAAAGGCTGAAATTGGGCTTTATTTTTCCCAAACCGCAGAAGGATGAGTTTAGGAATGTTGTTTTTTTTGTTGTCTGAACTAAGGCTGCTGGTCCAAATCCAATTCTTGGACAAAGAAAGCAAATTCTACAGTGGTCTTTCTGGGTAACTTTTTTAAATCAAAATTAATCTTTATGTTTCGTGGAATTTAGTATAATTCTGCTGTGTTAAGAAGAAAAAACGTATCCGACTTTTTGGATGTTTTGTATTAGGGCTAGAAAACAAAAATTTTGAAATCTAAGAAAATCTTAAAAAACTAATAAAATCTAGAAAGCATAATCTCAAACTATGAAAATCTAGAAAAAAAATCTGTAATGCAAGAAATTAAGAATAAATATTAATTTATTCGTGCGCTCTTACTAACCATTGCCTCAAAAACATTTTATTTATTCTAGACCTAGAACGTCTATTTAACAGAGTTTAATTTAGTTCAGATGGCAATGCATCGCACGTGTTCTTATAATATAAATCCAGACGGTAGTATAAATCCAAACGGCAAACGTACAAAGGTCGTGTGAAAGGTTTCATGTAGAATGCATACGCCATTGATTTATCTATCGAAAAAAATGTGCGATGCATTGCCGTATGAACTGAGCTTAAGTTAACAAGATCAACTGTCAGCCCTTTTACCCAGCCTATACTCCAAATCGATATATTTACTTATTCAATAAACCGAAAATCCGAGCCGATAGCCAAAAACGGATGACAGATGTGAGCTTGGCATTCAAAAGCATGCTTCGAAAAAATGCTCACTCTGTCCATACTAAAAAGCTAACAGGTATTTGCGAGCCTTTTTATTTTTGTCGAAATATTTGTTTATACTTATTAATTTTAAAACTATAATATTAAATGTAATTTTTGTATGCTTTTTGTTAGCTTATTTATTATAATTTATTTTTGTCATAAAATTAAATCTGAATTTTTTGTTTGTCAAAATAGTTTTTCTGACCTTTGCAATTATGTCTGTATTATCCTCACTTTCTAGTTTTTATATTTTGCCTCCTTACTAACATTAGAATGCTCTCACAGTCCAGGATGGACTACGGCCTCAACCAACAGGCCCTCCGAACCAGCTCGGTCCCTAGCTAATTGCCTTCAGTTAAGCACTCCGAATTGGTTGAGGTTGCTCTCAACTTGTATGCGTCACCTTAGGTGGGGTCTTCCTCTGTTGCGCAGACCATCAGGGGTGGATTCGAAGACTCGTCGGCCTGGTTTGTAGGTGTCTATACGTTGCAGTGTCCCAGCCATCTCAGCTGCTGTATATTCAGCTTTTTGACCAGGTTAACGTTGCTGTAAAGCCCGTAGAGCTCGTTGTTAAATCTTTTCCTTCATACTCCATCGATATAGAGTGTACCGAAAATCGCCGGAAGAATTTTCTTTTCAAAGCACTTAAGCAGATTTTCAACAGTTCTTGACAGAGTCCATGCTTCTGCCCCATACAGCCGGACCGGGATGATTAAGGTTTTAATCTCTTAATCTCTCTTGGTTCTTTGAGAGAGGGCTTTACTACTAAAATGCCCGCTTAGCCCGAAGAAACAGCGGTCGACAAGAGTAATTCTTCAGTTGATCTGCACTGATGTTATTTTGCTATCTAATAGTGGAGCCCAGGTAGGCAAAGTCGTTGACGACTTTGAAGTTTTACCTCTCCATCGTGACGTTTTGCCTGAGTCGACGATGTTGAGATTGATGAGAGCATAATACTTCTCAAGCTCGTCCCAGCAGGCTTCCGTTCTGGCCTTGAAACGCTGGGTAGATTGCCTCACCCTTCGGTAGAAGTTTCAAACATCTCCCTACCGCTACAATCCTCAACAAACTCGATGGCCTGCTTACCAAGCTGTCTCTTTTTCCACCTGAGAATTCGGCGTTCCTCCTTTCGTTTTTGCCCGTAGAGCTCACGGGCTGCTCTTTCAGTTGCTCTGGTTCTAGTTTGCAGCATTGACAGGTAGGCCTCGTTCTTGGTTGCATGAGCCAGCCGGCATTCTTCATCGAACCAGGGATTTCATTGTGGTCGCCTAGTGAAACCCACTGGTCCTCTGCAGTTTGTGCTGGTGGCACAGCTGCTGAAAGGTGAAGAGAGATTTGGGCAGCAAAGGTCCTGGCAATCCGTTACCGGAAGTGTTGTCATGCAGGCTGTGCCCTGCACCTATTTTTCTGAAACTTTTCTGCTGGCTTCCACTTAACATCAGTACTCGACAGTCTTTGCGTACTATTGACCTCTATTTTATGAATACATATAATATAAGCACACAGCACTTTATCAGTTATTCCAAAACTTGTCTGTTTTCGGATACTTAATAAACTTTTTCTTTAGTTTCTTTTCCTGTCAGTGAAGAGTTTTGAATAAGAAATCTTTTTTTTCTTTCAAATTTCATTAAAACTTAACTAAATTTCTTTCCATTAAAAACAGTATTGGGAGAGAAACTGCTACTAATTAGTAATAAAAGAAATAAAATTAAAAAAAAACCTCTAACGATGTTCTTATTCCACACCAATCATCATTTAATTTGATGGTTTATGATTTGTTGTTGTTATTTTATTTTTATTTTTATTTTTTTCGGCTGTGAAAATCCAATTTTATTTTTCTCAATTGCAACCTTATTTAACGGCACTAATCCACCCTACTTACTATGAATAAAAACCAAATCTATCCACCACAATGAATTGGTAACAAAATACCAACAAATTGCTACTTTCCTTATGGTCCTGTAATTAATGCAAATTAAATCACAGTCCGCTTAGCTGCCACCCCAGGACCATCAAGACGGCTACACCTACAAGTATGAGGACCTTCAAGCCAAAAACCAGAATGCATAATTAACTCATAAAAGAGATTATTTTTCTTCGGCCCTATTTGCCTAGCCACACCACAACCATTCTACTTTTGGTCTGCAAATTAGAGAGGGAGAGAAACAACAAAATTAGCCATGATCGTAGCATAAAACTGAAATTTGGGGTTTGAGCTGTTTTGAGATTTTGCAACGCTTGTTGGTTTTTGTTGCAAGGCACACGCTTTTAATTTAAATACGCTCAAGTGCTCAGCGAGATCTTAATTACCAGTTAATTAACCAAAAAAGAAAATTAGTGTCATTTTGAAAACGTACGCCTTTATTGAGGCCACAATAAATGACGTTTATCCAACAAATTACCTATAAACAGAGAAAGAGAGGTCCTTTGTCGCCTCACATAGGAATACCAATGTCCCCATAAAAAAAAACAGAAATAGAAACAGAAAACAACAAAATTACAACGAATTTAGCTAAGTGCTTGTGTCCTTCGTGCTATTGTGTCCTTATTGTGTTCTCCGACAATACGATGAATTCAGAGTAGGTATACGGTAAAAACCGTATCGTGTCCCTGGTGGGAGAAGTTTTGTTATGTTATTCGCTCCGGAATGCTCGGCATGTCCTTTTTACCTATTTAATAACATTTGGACAGCAATTCTATTACATGCGCTATTGAGAAGAAATAATAGATAATACCCAGATCGAGGAGGGGCATGGGATATGGTATGGATGGCAGTCACAGGCGAGCTGGGACATGATGGCACACAATTTCCGTTCGGAGTACGTGACAGACTATGGGGAGATGATCCGATTGCTTATGATGGCAGGACAAAAGGGTGTATTGCTGGGTATTATTTTTGTGCTTTTTGTGGCTAATTCAATTCTCAGTTGAATGAAGAGAATCTATGATATGTAGGTACGTATAGTAGCTTGACCATGATGGTTATGTTATGATCATGGCACAATGTCTTTGATATGTCCACAAATTTCATTGAAACATTGTCTCAAAGTAATTCTTTGGAATTTCTAGAAACTGAAAGAAATTATTACAATAGATGAAATGTAGGTATACCAGAATACTACTGATAGGACCCTTAAGAGTTATTTTGTTTGAGAAGTAATACACAAAGACATAAAGTACTAACTTGGCATAATTAATGCCCAAAAACTATCTCCTAATGGCCAGTTGCAAGAAATTGAAAAATAGGGGACTCCCTTTTTGTGAAGAGATTAGACTATTAATCATTTTATACTAAATTTTATTCACTTTTTTGTTCGTCCTAGCCCCTATAAGTTTATTTTTTCAGCGGCTTATGTGTGAAATCGAAACAAATAAACAAACTTATTTTCGGATTTATCATAGGTCCGCTCCTTTTCTTTTAATTTTTGTAATTTCTGCAAATTTAAGTCCAAAAGTTCTGTTAAAGTTAAAAAAATAGTTGACAGAAGTTTGAATTAAAAATCGCAGATACTCAAAGCCAAGGGTCAGACCTAATATTGGTAAGGATTCTAAGGAGCTTAGGTTAAATCAGAAATTTCTAAATTTTGACGTTCCTAAAAGATGGCAATACATTTCTGGACAACAACTTTTATAGTGCTCCCAATAAAAGCTTAATAAAGCTGTTATATATATATATTTCCATTTTTCGGTAACTTATTGCCTTGTAGGTAGTAAATAACTACATAGACAAGTTGAAGACTTGAGCAGCCTTATTTGTTAGATTTCAATAATACTCGTTTAAACCTCGTTATATTTACTTAAACCGAGTCGAAGCACTTACACCGTTCTTGCGCCACGTCAAACTAACTTTATTAAAAAAAATTCCAAGTCGTTTTAGTAACGCCCTCCTTATGTCAAACAAAAACGACAAATCAAAAACTCTGGTTATTAAAATCGTAAACAAACCCTAGCTGATTCCAACAATTATTTATTTCAATTCATTATTTTTGGATTAATTTTTGTAAGGTTATAATAAATAAATGGTCTAGAAAAATTAAATAAAACTTTATTACTAAAAACAGGTCAAAAAAATTCATAAACAGTCCTTTTTGAACATTTCACACGGTGTCATGTCAAATTGACATTTTAATACTAAAAATGGCTCTTCTACGACCTTATACCTACTATAAACCAGTTTTAGTTAACTTCGTCTCTATTCCTCGTGTTTTTTTTTATACATAAGTTTTCCAGATAAAAGATATCGCAGCATTAGACGTTCGTTAAAACTGTTCTAGTATTTATTTGCTGTTAATTTTTAAATATAATTCCATATCCTCAGCACCGACTGCGATTCTACCACGATGTCCCCCTATTCGTCCTTATAGGCTTCGATTCGGCCGTAGTAAGCCTGGGAGGTTCTTTTTACCTTTTGGTAAAACTTCTGAACTTCATTCCTGCAATGGCGTCCCTCTAACTCCTCGATCGCACGTTTCTCATGCTCCTTTTTTTTCCTTCTGAGAAGACGGTGTTCCTCTCTGGTCCTTCTATGTAGCGCCGCTTTGTAAGCCTGTTGTTTGGCTGCATGTACTTGCCGGCACTCTTCGTCGAACCAGGAGCTTCGCTGTGGTGGTCGTGCGAGCCCCAGCACGTCAGAGGCAACATCTCTGATCGCTTCCTGGCAGTTCTTTCACTTGTTCTCGATGCTTGAATTTGACGGCATAAGACTATTTAAGAGGACGCGAGAGACTCGATCGGAAAAGGACCTGGCGATTTTTTGCGACTGTAATAGTCCGACGTCGAACTTCCTCACAATATTCCCCTGTTTTGGCCTTGGTCTGGATATCCATAGCATTACCTTGGCTACAACGAGGTAGTCGTCCGAGTCAACGTTGGCTCCTCGGAACGTTCGGACATCCTTTATACTAGAAGAGTGCCTTGCGTCGATCGCAATGTGTTCAATCTGGTTGGTGGTTGATTGTCCAATAACTCGCCATGTCCCCTTATGTATATCGGGATGCGGGAACTGCGTGCTAGCTACCACAACGTTTCGCCCCGCAGCAAAGTCGATTAACCTGAGTCCGTCATCGGAGGTGGTGTCGTGCAGGCTATATCTTCCGATTGTGCCATCAAAGACGTCTTTTCTTCCTAGTTTGGCATTAAAATCACCCAAGACAATCTTAATGTCATAGCTAGGGCATTGCTCGTATGTCTTGTGCAGGAGCTCGTAGAATTCGTCCTTAGTGTCGTCATCTCTCTCCTCTGTGGAGCATGTGTGCATATGAGGATGATGTTGGCGAATTTAGCCTTGATGCGAATTGTCGTGAGGCACGTAGTAGAAACTCAGGACTTTTTGCCTAAGTCTGCCTCCAAAGACGAATCCACACCCAAAAAGACGCTGCTCTTGTTGTCGAAAGAAGTCACCATAGTAGACGTCGCAGTCTTTCAATTTTTGTTTACCCGGCCCATCCCATCGCACTTCTTGGATGGCGGTGATATCTTCCTTTTAGAAGTCTAGGGCCTCCGCTAAATGTTCGGTTGCACGTGGTCTTAAGAGAAACAGAACATTCCACGTGCAGATCCGAAGTTCGTTTGCTAGGTTTGTCAACAGTAAATCCGTCCGTATTTGACGGACTAAACGGACTTCGTAACTAAATATCTTTACGTGGCCGGGAAGTGCCGCCTTGATGAAAAGAGAAGTGCCTTAGTGGGAACACTCCTCCCCCCCTCTCTCGTTTGCTGCTACCAACAATCGTCTACAAGGACTGAAATCCCATTTTCGATTGAATTACTAGGCATCCGATGTTCAGCACGGGGAGGTGAGAGTAGGAGTTGGAAGACAGAAGTTGGTTTAACAAAAAAAACCTGTAGACGCTTCAGTCCTCTTGAATGCACATGTCTAACTTTTGAACCCTTGTTATGAAACAATTCCACTACTTTTAGGATTTCGGAGTCAGCAGAAATTTTTTGGGTCACACCATAGCCACAAACCAAGCGATTGAGAGTTCTAAATCACTTGGTCCTGATTTCCTGTTTCTAAGAGTTATTTTTGATACAAAAACTATTCAATTCAATTATTAGGCATGTTCCGCTTTCAGACACCTCAGATAGTTTTACCTGGTCATAAAGTGAGCAAGCAGTTCCTATACTTTTTTCCTTAGTAATTTGACAGCAAAACAGAGAAATTTTACTGACGAATCCTATTCGTGAGACTGAGAATGCTGGATGTCCCTGAGATCTCATTTTCCTGGACATGGCTGTATTCACTATGACCTAGGCTGACAAAGAACTCAAAACTCAATATTTAAGGTAATTATGTGCCACATTGGCATACAGTTTTGCTAAATTTAAAAATTCTTCAAGTTTAAGTTCATTTTGAAAGGCAACAAATTCTATTGACTCTTTGACTTGAAGAAATCTCTTCACCAAAGACTCAGGCAATTACTTCAACAAAAATTAGCTAATAAATCATTGAAGTCAAGAAACCACATAAGCTGTACGTGATCCAAGTCAAAAAATCACAATAGAACAACAAAGAGGAACGAGAGAAAAAGATAAATCATAAGCATAATAATAATCCTGCCATCTAAAAAGGATGATTATAATAATGCATACACACTGGCACACATTCACACACACTACCACTCAAATTCACACTTAGCAAAAGCACATAACAAGGACAACAACAACAACAACAACAACAAATCAACTATAGTATCTTGATTCTCCTTCCTTGAAAAGAGCCCGCGGAACCCAAAGGAGCTAAGAATGAAACACATTTCATGTGTTTACCTCGAGTCGTCGTCTTCGTGGTGGCATATCAAATGGTATCTCTGTTCAATGTCTTGTGGGACCTCAAAGGCAGAAAGGGGAGAAGAAGAGTTATCTATTTTGCTTTTGGATCCTTTAACAATTGTTGAACCTTGAATTGACGCATCGAACACCATATACACTGCCGTATGTGAGACTTTTCCTGGCATCTCCCATTTGAGAAAATACCCCCAGAAAGACAAGAGGAACATGAAATTTATGTCTATATGTGTTATGGTAGCCTTGTGCACTCTTGGCGCTACAAACATAATAAACAACCCAGGTTAGGCACGGATACAGTATCTCAATCGAAATGAGTTCCTTACACATAATACGAAAAAGCAGGTCCTTGAAATTAATAGGACTTGAACCTTGACTTCACATTAATGAATTTGTAAGGTGTCAAGGATATTTCAAATGAGTTTACCTTAAAATAGAAATCAAGGATAAATCAAGTTAAAAACTTGAGCAATTTAATTCAAATTTATAAACTAAATCGTTTAAGTAAAAAAAACCCCGAGAACATCATAAACATCTGTTTTGCTTTTGATTTTCAAACAGCAACTGTATAGCACTTAATTTTCCAATCTTTCCACAACAAACAATCATGATGAAGAAGAAAACATTGTATAAAAAAAAACACAACTTTTCTTCTCTATAAAAGGATCAAAAACAAGAAGTTGCACAAAAAGAATAAACTCTCCAAACTTTGCAAAAGAACAACTTCTTGTTTTTGTTCTTATTCTTGAAATCATGCCTCTCCCCCAGGACCACACAAAACCAAAAACAAAAAAAAAAAGTTTAAGAACGTGCGGTATATATAAAATAAAACATTATGGACTCAAGAGTTTTTACACTCTCGCAGGCATTTGCGTGTGTTAAATCACGCGGCTTAAGCAGCAACAGCAGCAGCAGCAACATTCCACATTTTCGTCCTTTTTCCTAAAAGACTTAAACTCTCTAAGCAGCTCTCGGAGTAATTTATTCAATCCCATTTGGCAATTTATTTAATGTTTATTCAAGTGGAAGAGATTCATTAAATTAACTGCGAAAAGTTGAACCAAGTCATGTTTATGAGGGAATAAGAAGAAAAAGAAGACGAAACGAGGAGAAAGATTTACTTCAATGAAATTTTTGAAAAACAGTTTTAACCAGAGTTTTGCATAACAGCAGCAAAGATATATATTCTTAAAGAGGATTGTGATGAGTTTCACCCAAGATGAAGATGTAAAAAACAAGGATAATGACCAATGAGATTATATTTTATTTTCTAAATAACAAAGTTGAAAAGTCACTCTCAAAACTTGGAGACCATTCACCATAGGCATCCCAAAAATCAATTTTCTCAAAAATAGTAAAATATCAAAAGTCAAAGCTATGGAAAATTCGAAAGCTCAAATTCCTGAGGACAACAAATGGAAACAAAAATTAAAAAACTAAAGCGTGTTTCAACAGGGACGCTACAAAAGTAGAGCGACAGGGACAGCAAACGACGCCATATTTCTTGCCGCTCTTTTGACATTTCTCTTTAGTAAGGTTTGCCATTTCATGATGGAAAGATATATGAGACAACAACGAGTCGAAATTAATAAAATTTACTACCGAAATTCGGAGTCAGTGGCCTTAACCGTTAAGAGCGCTACGTCCAATTTATGGTCGTCATAATCGTCCTAGCAGATCAACAATTGGGCGTCTAGTGGAAAAATTTGAATCCACAGGCACAGTACAAAATGTTCCCTTGCCAGTGAGACAAAGAAGTGCCCGTAGTGTCGAGAATATTGCTGCCGCTGAGGCTTCAGTTGCAGAAAGCCCAAATGTGTCTCTCACACGTCGTTCTCAAGCATTGGGCATCTCTGTGACGTCGTTGTGGCGAATTTTGCGAAAAGATCTTGGCCTACATCCTTACAAGATTAAACTGACGCAACAACTGAAGCCGCTTGACCACCAGAAGCGTCGTATGTTCGTGAATTGGGCTGAGCAACAACTTGAAAATGATTCGGATCTTCTTCGAAAAATCATCTTCAGCGATGAGGCTCATTTCTGGCTGAATGGCTTCGTCAATAAACAGAATATGCGGTATTGGTTAGGCAGCAATCGACGCGTACTCCATGAGTCATCATTGCATCCTGAAAAAATTACGGTTTGGTGTGGTTTATGGGCCAGCGCGTGGCGTCATTGGGCCGTACTTCTTCCGTGATGATCAAGACTGGAACGTTACTGTGAATGGGGATCGCTACCGTTCAATGATAACCGAATATTTTTGGCCCCAATTAGATCATATGGACTTGGAGGACATGTGGTTCCAACAGGACGGCACCACAAGCCACACAGCGAATGTCACAATCAATTGATTTGAGACCCAGTTTTGGAGAACGTGTTATCTCACGAAATAGTCCATTCGCTTGGCCGCCTCGGTCGTGCAATTTGACGCCGTTAGACTATTTTCTGTGAGGCTACGTCAAGTCTATGGTCTATGTCAACAAGCCAGCGACGATTGATGAACTTCGTACGAATATCGAACGTGAAATAGCAGCAGTATCGGCCGATTTATACTTGAAAACCGTGCCGAAAATTGGGTTCAGCGTCTGGACTTCTGCAAGCGTGCCCGTGGTGGCCATGCAAAAGAAATCGAGTTCCATACATAATGGAATCGAACGTACTTTCACAGGAATACAGAATTTCATTTATATCCAAACCCGTTTTTGTTTTATTTAAAAAAAAAACTTTTGTAGCTCTCTTATTGAAAAACCCGATATAAATCCCAAAGAAAGTCGAAAAATTAAAAAAAAATGTATATCCAACTTCAGGGTTTCTAGTCTTCAACTATAATATTTGAGATTTAATTTCCAAACGGAATATTGTAGCTGTAGGTGTAGCACTGCCGAAGTAGAAAGAGTATAGTAACTATAACAAATGTTTGGTTTAGCAGAATTTAAATAAAATTAATTTTTTTCTGCAAGCTGAAGCTACATTCAAAGCATTATCATCGTCGTTTAACCGACTTTCAAACCCAACTCTGATGGCTGCTGAGTCAAAAATGCATCTAACTGTTCAAAATCCGGATACCCAGGCAACATTTCTAGAGGTTTTTATTACCAGTTAGTAATTACTTTTTCTTACTTTTTTCGAAATTGTTTTTTCTGCACTTTATGATTTTTTTTTTGCCAACGCTGTTAAATTAACATAATTACAGTTTGCCGAACAAATTTTTTTTATTTTTCTGAAATTGCACACAAATTGAAACCGATTCAAAAAACATTGGCTGCCAATATCCACATTGAAAGATGTTTCTGCTTCTTGCTCATCTTTTTTATTTGCAAACATATTCCAAGCGAAGAATAAAAAGTTTTTTTTAATTTTTTTTATTTTTTTTAGAAATTCATTTTTATCTTGTGCATAAATCACCATCACCACCGCTAGAGCCACCGGCCAATCGCTGCTATGAACAATGGCAGTTAAGAAAATTTCTGAGTGCAAACAGGAAACGAACAAAAAAAACAAAAAAACTAAAATGAATCTATAGTTTATATTTTTTATGCAATTATTCCCCAGTATCCAGAGTGAATAAGAAAACTGGACATCTTTTGAGTGCAGTCATCTGAAAACAAGCAAACTTGGCGTGGATAGAGATTTCAAAATCAATTTAAGAACGAAGAGTTTACTTAGACGCTAATATCTGCAAACATAGGAAACGAGAGTAAATGGAAGGATTTTTTTATTTTTTGGTTTGGGTTGGAACTTTCTTTGTCGGTTTTATATTTAAAGGAAAATGACAAAGAATTTAAATATTTACTTTATACTGCATTTTCTTACTTAAAACTTTTAACAGCCGTATTTATTAGAATGTTCTAAAATACCTCTCTATGGGAGAATAGTTACGGAGTGTATAAACAGGCCCTTATTAAGGCTCTATTTTACGTTAAATATTATTCATTAATAATATTTTACGAGTTGCGACCCATTTAAGTTAAATGCCCTTGTGTCAAATGATGTACTAAAAAGATAAATCTATTACGTTTCAATTCCATACTTAAATATTCTAATGTAGCCACTATTCAACCTCTCAACGCGTTTAGCTTAAAATGGCTGTATTCAACGTCACATAACTTTTATGAATAATATTTCCATTTCTGCATAAAGAGGCATTGTAACTCTATCGAATATGACTGTAAATGTTTTTAAGAGAGTTGATTTTTTATTAATCTCAAGGCCCAATTTAGACATTTTCATAAAAAAAAGAATTTTTTCTAAACTTTTCTTTATATGAGAAAAATTTCTCTATAAAGGACCAATTCACATACAACCAAAAGCATTTGCATATGTAGTATGCAATATTCTTCGTTCTTTTTTAAAAGCGTCATTTCAATGTCAATTTGATTGATAAATGATGGGAGATATGATGTGATAAAAATGGGCGAACATGAAGGTGAAGCTCTGAACAAGACAACGACCGTGGCTGAAAACCTGAAATCGTGGAATTTTTCATTCGGGACGAGTGACGCGTCAGAATCGTTGATTGTGGGATGAGTAATCACACGAACAGCGACACCATACGACCAACACAGTAAACGTAATTAGAAAGACAACGATTTACAAATACTAAAAAAGAGAAAGACAAAAGAACCGTCCCTTCCAGAAAATCCACCTAGAGTAATTTCATTGTTGACTAGCTTGTTCATTGTGTTGGCCAGTCGTAGCTGTCTTATAACTTAACAGTTCAATAAAATATTTAATATTGTAAAAAAATATTCGAAGTCATATTTATTGCTATCGGAAGAACTAAGCCTACAAATTAGGGGCTCAACCTGGATGAACCTCTGATAATTCTACAAATTGGGGACTCTCCTGGGAATGGGCATAGAATAATCCTACAAACACATGTACAATTATATTTTTTCGTAAAGAATCAATTTCAATAAAATTGCTTTTAGGCTTCTATAATGGTTCTCACGGTTTCAATGGACTTCTGCAGCTCGTGTTTAAAAACATCGCTTTTTGACGCAAACGACGTTTTCGACAATGCACATAGTGTAGATGTAGAGACTTAAAGCAATTGAAGTTTTTATAAGTTCGTACAGCTTAGTTTTGTTTTTCTCTTTTCCTTTAACTAAAAAATTATTTTTTCTTATCTCTTATCTTATCATTACTTTCAACCAAATATAAATCGATTTTACCATCTGAAGTTGAATTCTTCTTTGTATGATATTTCACACTAAATGACATTTATGCGATTGTTTAAGTTCAAATAAAGCATTTTGTATGTTAAATATTATTAAAGAGAAGGTACTATAAATAGTTGCTCAATATACTTACATATTTTTATGGCGTTAGGAATTATAGCGCCAAAGGAAAAAGTGCCCAAATTGATTTGGAAATATTGCCCAACAAATATCGTATCACCCAAAAGCAAAGAAGAAATCGGAAATATTGCCCAAAACTACTTTATGACCAAATATTAAAACAGAAATTTCGCCCAAATATTTTGCATGTAATATATTTTTGTAGAATTTTGACCATATATCAATATCGGCTGATGTGTCCAAATTTTATTTCAAGATACGGTTTTTTTTTCATAAATATAAATTCAAGTTCCTTAAATGCAAAAAAAACTTTTCATACACTCAACATTTTTATTAAAATCGTAAAAATTGTTTTCGAAAAAAAAATGAGATTTCTTCTTCGGGTTAATAAATTTTAATGGGAAGTACCGATATGTTTCCATCAAAGTAAATTTTTTCGTTTGATTCCTTACAAAAAATATATAGCAGCTAACGTTATTTTTGGTTCTACAAAAATAAAACAATGTTTATATTATATATCAAATTTAATTCTGAAGAAAATCGAGTCATTGGCTAAGATTCAAGCCGAACAGACAGACAGAAATAATTTTGAGACCAAAATCAAATCATAATCAAAATCTCGACTCCGATTTTTTTTTTCGAATACCTTCAATGAAACAAGAAAAAAAGTATTTATATCCGCAGTGATAAGCATAAGCAGCTACGTTTACATTAATTTTGAAACAAGAAAAGCAAAGTCATGCATATACGTTCCCGTCAAGAATTTTTTTTTTTAGTTAACTTTTTTCAATCAACAATAGATTTAGTAACCATTTTTCCTCACCTAATAATAATTGGCAATCAATCAGACAAACATTTTAAATTTATTAATGTTTTTTTTTGAGACTGTTTGATCCGATTTTGACGCTTGTTTAAGTTTTTGACAACAAAAAAAAGGAAATGCCAAAAAATAATTTCGATTTTATCGAAATAAGAAAAACAAAATAAAACGAACTAATCAATGCGGACACTCAAGACTAAAATTGGAAACTTAAGGCTCTGAAGGTAAGACTGTAATTGGTTCAGCATTATAGCCTAGGAGGAATAAATTTTCACTGCGGAAAAATTCCAAATGAAGATTTCTAAATGCAATTATTTTTATTTTTGGATAAGGAATACGTATGCAAAAGTCTATAGACCAATTTGGCTTTGTCAAAAGTACTATTTTTTCGCGCATAACTTTGGAACTGTAAAAAGTATTAAAAAGTAGTGTATACAAAACTTGTAAATATTATGATTCTCTACAAAGAAAATTCAACACTTTTTTCTCTAGGAATAATATTTTACTATTTAATAATTTGCATTTAATTAGTTGTTAATAAGTTGTGACAAAATAAACTTCTCGTGCCATGTTTTCTATGTTTTTTATTTTATTTTTCCTGATTCATATGGAATCAGCAAAAAGCTTCGAAAAAGTTCTAAGAACCAATAATATTAAAATTTTTAATTGAGTAATAATTTTTCCTTAATAAGTCCTGGATTATATGTGACAATTTTATCATTGTTGTCTAATGTTTTCTTTGTTTTTATTTATTTTAGTTCTAAGTTCTTCTTAATATAAAGCAAAATTCGAAAAGGCTTAAAAATTGATTATATTGAACTGCTTAGTACTTTATTTGGATTTCACTGGGTCAAATGAGGTTTTGTTGAAAATGCATAGAAACATCGCATGAGAAAATTGATTTTTTTCACAACTAATTAACGACTAATTAAAAGCAAATTATTAAATAATAAAATAATAGCCTAGAAATTGTCACCACTTAAAAAAAAAAAAAACAGAAAATATGACACAAACAATTTGATATTGTTAAAACTAATTAACGACTTAATAACCATGAATTATTTAGCCATCAATCATTGGGCTTAAACAGTTTTTACCACTGTTACAACTAATTCAAGACTTAAGTACTATTAAAGTTGTTACCACTTAAAAAAAAAACATAAAAACATAAAACGACAAATTTTAAATTATGACAACTGATTAACCGCAAATTATTTAGCCATCAACCATCAAGTATAAGAAGTTTTTATTGATTTTAAGAAATTAGAAAAGTGACATTTTTGTCAATTTACGTTTTTTTAATCGATATATCTTTTTACCCATCAGTCGGGGAAAAAAAGTTTTAGAACATTATTTGTAGAGAATGATATAGTCTAGCAGTTTTTTCTTCATCATCATTTCTCTGTGTTCATTCTAACTTCTTAACCCAACCCTTTAAAAACATAAAAATCAAGTCACAAAAAAATAAAATGTTTTACATTTTTTAACATTTCCATTTTAAAATACGTTTTTACTCTCAAAAAATAAATGTTGCATATTATGAAAACGGAAATATGAGACCTAGGTAGGTACATATGTACCGAATTGATGACAGGTACCGACAATGTCTTAAATTATTAGTTATTTGCTTTGCAGGAGAAATTTGGCAATTTTTATTTTCTACCTATTTCCCCTTTTCAATTTACACAGCAAAAATGTTAGGTATCCAAATAATTTTTTTTTTGTTTTCATTTAACCAAAACGCTAATTGTTTCATATTACGTCCCTAAATACACATAATATGAAAAAGAAGCAAAATAAATCAAAACCATATGTACTTTTCATTTACTCAGACTCACCCTGTTATTTATTAAAAATGTCTCAAAGAAAAAATAGGTACAACGAAAATCTCCTTCCATAGAAACAAACATTTCTCCTTCAAGCTACCAGTTTTATCCCTTTTTTTTCTCTCAAAAAAAATTGTCTACGAAATGTTCCTTGCTACCATTGATCTTGGTTTTATTTCAAACAAAATAAATTCCCTCACCAGCACCTTAACGTTCAATAACCAGTCACCCACCACACCAACACCACCCATTACTTTCTCTGATTGTCAGACGCAACAAAAGCCGCAGACAGCAAGAAAGCATTTCTCTCATCTTCATTCAGCTCATAATCCTAAGCCAAAGTCATTGCAAGCTGCACCTGTATAAAATAAAGCATACACCACTAAGCTCTCTCACAGATCACAACACCACAATACACAAGCCACCCAGTCACGTAGTCACCCACACCACAGACGACACAGTTGTCTCTTTAATCCTTCCAATTCAACCACCACTCCACCAGCCCATAGCAACACACGATCATTTCAGTCGAGTCTCGATTCTCAAATGCTTTTTCTCTCTTGAGTGAGGAGATTAACAGAATTTCTTTTTTCATAGTCAAAGTAGATTAACAAGCTAGTGCGTGTTCAGTTCTTTTAGTTTGCTCCGTAATCTTACAGAAAATAATTTATTAAAATTAATTGTGAAGTAAAAGTTGATAAAAACTTAAATATTTTAAATAATAATTGTTTATTAAGTGTTCTTCTGTGATATTATCATAAGAAATTGATGTGATGGATTGAAAGGTACGTACTTATTTTGTAAATTAAAATTTGGTTTAAATTTTTTTCTTTCTGTCATGGCGTCCGTGTGCTTTTGTTGTTTTTTTTTTTTTTACGGCAGGGCTTAGGGTTGATTAAATTGGTTCTGAAATTCGATTGTTTTTAGTAAAAAATAAAACTGTGGTTTTTGTATTGGGAAATTTTACTAAATGAGTTATTGGAAAAACTGGAATTTGTAAGTAATTTGTGATTGTCTCAAAGACTAATATTATTTTCCTCTTAAAAAAGTAATCCTTTCTTGTAAATAAATTGGTGATATCTTAAATTTGTTTTTTTTTTCAGAATAATTAGCGTGAATGTTCCAGAATAAAAATAAGATACCAACGAGGGAAATAAAAAGTAGGTCATTTGCAGGTTGACCGAAAGATTTTTTTTAATTAATTTTGCGCAAAGGGTAAGCCATTTTTTTGTATATATTTTGTCTACTATAAAACATTTAAATCTATATATGTAGGAGTGAAAGTACAAAAACACATCGAAGCTATAAAATTAAAAAAAAAAAGTTGAACTTTATTGAAGGCTTTCACGAATTAAATTTCCCTGGGAATTTTTCCCTCTTTTTACTGAAAATTGTTAAGCTTGAATTTGTCCTTTGGGATTGACACCTAAATTTCCCTCAATAAATTCCGAGGTGAATCTTCGATAGTCATTTACGTTCCCAATTTTCAGGGAAATTGTACTAACGATAGCAGCCCAAAATATAAATAAAAGAAATTAACGATTGGGCCAAGCTTTAATGTAATGGTAGCTGCCTGTAAAATTTTTAGTGGCTTAGTATTTTCAAGATTTATAAAAACGATTTTGATCTCAATAAGTGAAGACTATAAAAAGTATTAATTTTTGTTCTTAAATAACTTAAATCTACATTTATGTATAAACAATTAAATATTCTATGAGCCTGTGTTCTTTATAACTCGACCGAAACTCAAAATTTGAAGCAGCCCTCGTTATTCCCCCGGAAAAGTTTTGTTAAAGTTGGATAAGCAATTTGCCAACAAGAGAAAGCACTATCACTCTACCTACACGGTTTGCCGAAAAGTAGCTTTGTTTGTCTGTACGCCAAACTCATGAGCCACAGGTTCGATTTAAAAAAATCTTTTAGGGTTTGATGGGTTAAGCTTGGAGTTTGCTTGAAGAGCTTGAAGGGTTTGAAAAATATGCTATTTTATAAGTTACACAAATTATATCCGATTTAAGTAAATTCTTGCATTTTTTAAAGATAGCTCGGCTTAATATATTTTCACAATTAAGCTTATGTATTCCAAAAGAGTCTTCAAAACAATATTTCGTTCTCCTTATTGTTTACTTAACTCCTTCAATAGTTTGAGACATCGAATTTTGTAAGAATATATACACTGACATTTTGCGTTTAAGGAATTTTAAAGAATTTTTATCAAATTCGTGGAATGTTTTCTTAAGTTTTGTGTACTGGCGACTAGAGCAAGATTCGTTGAGAGTCTCTCGAGTAAGATCATCACAAAGACTCGTTCAGGGTTTTGAGGTTGTCTAGTATTTTAGAGGTCTGTAAGTGAATTAGTATGCAATTCTTGAAAATTTTCGTAAAAATTAATTTAGAATTACATTTAGACTCTTTCAGAATTAGAATACAGATTAGAGTATACAGAGCATCGCGGTTGTTGTTGTTTTCTAGAATTTTGGAGTTTTTTTTTAAACATTTTCATGAAAAAAGTGGATAGTTTTGTTGAAATTCGTTAAGAATAAAATTAAAAGTCTTTAGGATTTGACAAAAGAATTGAGGGATTTTGGAAAGGCAGTGGCTCGCATGAAAATTATAATGTAGAATACATTATAATTTGGCGGTTGTCTAGTTTTTCGGAAGAATAAATAGAAATTGTATAAGATTCACGTAGAGGCTTGTAAAAATTCGATCAGAATTGCAAACGAATAAGTTTTTGTGCAGAATCGTAGTACTCCTTAAGAGTCACTTAATAAGAATGATCAAAAAATCTCGTTTTGGTTCTCAGGTATTTTGAAGGTAAATAAAAGCATTTCAATGAAATTAATGGAGAGTTTCGTAAAAATTTTTTCTGAATTAAAAATGAGTACGTTTTTGAGGAGAATCGTCATACTCGTTTAAAGTCACTCAGCAAGAATATCATAGAATTTTCTTGTTAACTAGTCTTTTGGAGGTAAATGAAAGAATTTCTATGAAACTCGTGGAGAGTTTCCTAAAAATTCGATCAGAATAAGTAACGAATAGGTTTTGGGCAGAATTTCAGACTTAGAGTCAATCAGTAAGAATAACATAAAAACATAAAAAATGTAGGGTTTAATCGTCTTTTGGATGTGAATATAAGAATTTCTATAAAATTCGGGGAGATTTTCGTAAAAATTCGATCAGAATAACAAACGAATAGGTTTTTGGGCAGAATCATAAGTCTTGTTAAGAATCGTCATACTCGTTCAGAGTCGCTGGGTAAGAATATCATAGAATGTTTTTGGTAAACTCGTGTTTTGGAGGTGAAGGAAAGAATTTCTATGAAACTCGTGGAGAGTTTTCTAAAAACTCGATCAGAATGACTAATAAATAGGTTTTGGGCAGAATTGCAAGACTCGTTCAGAGTCACTCAGGAAGAATATCAAAAAAACTCGTTCAGAGTTTCACTGTTGTCTAGTATTTAAGGGGTATCTAAGAGATTTTTTATGAAATTTGTAGACAGTTTCCTAAAAATTTGATCAAAATGACTAATAAATAGGTTTTAGGTAGAATTGAAAGACTCGTTCAGAGTCATTCGATAAGAATATCATAATATAATATAATAATAATATCAGAGTTTCGCTGTTTTCTAGTATTTTTGATGTACTTAAGAGATTTTTTATGAAATTTGTGGATAGTTTCATAAAAATTCGATAAGAGTTACAAAGAAATAGGTTTTGGGCTGAATCGTTTGACTTGTTCAGAGTCGCTCAGTATAAAAATATCAAAGATTTTTTCAGAGTTTCGCGGTTGTCTAATATTAAAGGGTATATAAGAGATGTTTTTTGTAAAAATAATGGAGAGTTTCGTAAAATTTCGTTCAGAATTAGTAACGAATAGTTTTTTAGGCAGAATGATAAGACTTGCTAAAAATCTTAAGACTCGTTGAGAGGTGATCAGTAAGAATAATATAAAAAGATTGAGATTTGGAGGGGGCTGAAGAAATATGAAGAGTTTGACTTGGAGCCGTATTGATGGTTTGGGCATGCCGTTGCAGCGCTTTCTTGGACAGCGTAAAAGTAAGCACGCAACTTCTCTGATGACCTAAAGCCTATCCCAAGTGCTTATTAACTTGATGATATTTTGCTGAAAACACTTACGTTGATACCGTCCCTGCCGGCCCTTAAGTCGTGATCAGCGGGTGACCCTCCAAATAAGAATTTGAGTTAAGGCCTTCATCTCATTTCAGCTCTCTTCTGATTTCTGACAGTAAACAGCTTTTTCAAAATTTCTGCTATAAATTTCATCTTGGAAAATATACTGAATATTTATGAAATTCGTTAAGAGTTTCCCCAAATGTTGTTCAGAATTACAAAAAAGATAGGTGTTCGGGTGGTATAGTAAGATTGGTTCAGATTATCTTAGTAAATGCATAATAAATACTCGTTCAGAGTTTCGCGGTTGTCTTGAATTTTTGAGGTATCTAAGAGATTTTTTTATGAAATTGGTGGAGAGTTTCGTAGAAATTCGTTCAGAATTAATTTCGAATTGGTTTTTGTGCAGAAACGTATGAGTCCTTCGGAGTCACTTATTACAAACATAATAAAGACTCGTTTTGGTTTTTGGGGTTCCTGGTATTTTGGAGGAAAATAAAAGAATTTAAATGAAATTAATGGAGAGCTCCGCAAAAAATTTGTTCTGAATAAAAAATGAGTATGTTTTTGGGGAGAATCGTCATACTCGTCTAAAGTCGCTCAGCAAGAATATCATATAATTTTTTGGTTAACTCGTGTTTTGGAGGTGAATGAAAGAATTTCTATGAAACTCGTGGAGAGTTTCCTAAAAATTCGATCAGAATATCTAATAAATAGGTTTTGGGCAGAATTGCAAGACTCGGTCAGAGTCACTCGGTAAGAATATCATAAAAACTCGTTCAGAGTTTCACTGTTGTCTTGTATTTGTGAGGTATCTAAGAGATTTTTGTGAAATTTGTGGAGAGTTTCCTAAAAATTCGATCAGAATGACTAATAAATAGGTTTTGGGTAGAATTGCAAGACTCGGTCAGAGTCATTCGGTAAGAATATCATAAAAACTCGTTCAAAGTTTCGCTGTTGTCTAGTATTTTTGAGGTACTTAAGAGATTATGAAATTTGTGGATTATTTCATAGAAATTCGATAAGAGTTACAAAGAAATAGGTTTTGGGCTAAATCGTTTGACTCGTTCAGAGTCACTCAGTATGAAAATATCGAAGACTTTTTCAGAGTTTCGCGGTTGTCTAATATTTAAGGGAATAAAGAGATTTTTTTGAAAAAATAATGGAGAGTTTCATTAAATTTCGCTTAGAAATAATAACGAATAGGTTTTTGGGCAGAATCATAAGACTCGTTCAGAGTCGTTCGGTAAGAATATCATAGAATGTTTTGGTTAACTCGTGTTTTGGAGGTGAATGAAAGAATTTCTATTAAACTCGTGGAGAGTTTCCTAAAAATTCGATCAGAATGACTAATAAATAGGTTTTGGGCAGAATTGCAAGACTCGTTCAGAGTCATTCGGTAAGAATATCATAAAAACTCGTTCAAAGTTTCGCTGTTGTCTAGTATTTTTGAGGTACTTAAGAGATTATGAAATTTGTGGATTATTTCATAGAAATTCGATAAGAGTTACAAAGAAATAGGTTTTGGGCTAAATAGTTTGACTCGTTTAGAGTCGCTCAGTATAAAAATATCGAAGACTTTTTCAGAGTTTCGCGGTTGTCTAATATTTAAGGGATTAAAGAGATTTTTTTGAAAAAATAATGGAGAGTTTCATAAAATTTCGCTTAGAAATAATAACGAATAGGTTTTTGGGCAGAATCATAAGACTCGTTCAGAGTCATTCGGTAAGAATATCATAAAAACTCATTCAGAGTTTCTCGATGGTTTTGTTTTTTGAAGGTGTTAAAAAAAATTTCATAGATCTCTTGAAGAGCTTCGTAGAACTTTGAAAACAAGCACTCGTTTTTCCAAAAAGCTTATTGGGATTTCGGAGGGGGCTGAAGAAATATGAAGAGTTTGACTTGGAGCCGTATTGATGGTTTGGGCATGCCGTCGCAGCGCTTTCTTGGACAGCGTAAAAGTAAGCACGCAACTTCTCTGATGACCTAAAGCCTATCCCAAGTGCTTATTAACTTGATGATATTTTGCTGAAAACACTTACGTTGATACCGTCCCTGCCGGCCCTTAAGTCGTGATCAGCGGGTGACCCTCCAAATAAGAATTTGAGTTAAGGCCTTCATCTCATTTCAGCTCTCTTCTGATTTCTGACAGTAAACAGCTTTTTCAAAATGTCTGCTATAAATTTCATCTTGGAAAATATACTGAATATTTATGAAATTCGTTAAGAGTTTCCCCAAATGTTGTTCAGAATTACAAAAAAGATAGGTGTTCGGGTGGTATAGTAAGATTGGTTCAGATTATCTTAGTAAATGCATAATAAATACTCGCCCAGAGTTTCGCGGTTGTCTTGAATTTTTGAGGTATCTAAGAGATTTTTTTATGAAATTGGTGGAGAGTTTCGTAGAAATTCGTTCAGAATTAATTTCGAATTGGTTTTTGTGCAGAAACGTATGAGTCCTTCGGAATCACTCATTACAAACATAATAAAAACTCGTTTTGGTTTTTGGGGTTCCTGGTATTTTGGAGGAAAATAAAAGAATTTAAATGAAAATAATGAAGAGTTTCTCATAAAATTTGTTCTGAACAAAAAATGAGTATGTTTTTGGGCACAATGGATCCACTGAGATCCGAGTGAGGTGATGCGGCTTGCCCCACCTAATCTAACCTATGTTTTTGGGGAGAATCGTCATACTCGTCTAAAGTCGCTCAGCAAGAATATCATATAATTTTTTGGTTAACTCGTGTTTTGGAGGTGAATGAAAGAATTTCTATTAAACTCGTGGAGAGTTTCCTAAAAATTCGATCAGAATAACTAACGAATAAGTTTTGGGCAGAATTGTGAGACTCGTTCAGAGTAAATCAGTAAGAATAACATAAAAACATGCAACATTTTGGGGTTTAATCATATTTTGGATGTAAATATAAGAATTTCTCTAAAACTCGGGGAGAGTGTCGTAAAAATTCGATCAGAATAACAAACGAATAGCTTTTTGGCTGAATCATGAGGCGCGTTCAGAATCACTCGGGAAGAATATCATAAGGACTCGTTCAGAGTTTTGCAGTTGTCTAGAATTTTTGAGGTATCTAAGGAATTTCTTATGAAATATGTGGAGAGTTTCGTAAAAATTTGTTCAGAATTCATAACGAATAGGTTCTTATGCAGAATCGTAGGACTCCTTCAGAGTCACTTAATAAGAATAATCAGAAAATCTCGTTTTGTTTTTTTGGGATTTCTGGTATTTTGAAGGTAAATAAAAGTAAATGAAATCAATGGAGAGTTCTGCAAAAAAATTTGTTCTGAATAAAAAATGAGTAGGTTTTTGGGAGAATCGTCATACTCGTTAAGAGCCTCTCAGCAAGAATATCATATAATTTTTTTTGTTAACTCGTGTTTTGGAGGTGAATGAAAGAATTTCTATGAAACTCGTGGAGAGTTTCCTTAAAACTCGATCAGAATCACTAATAAATAGGTTTTGGGCAGAATTGCAAGACTCGTTCAGAGTCATTCGGTAAGAATATCATAAAAACTCGTTCAAAGTTTTGCTGTTGACTAGTATTTTTGAGGTACTTAAGAGATTTTTTATGAAATTTGTGGATAGTTTCATAAAAATTCGATAAGAGTTACAAAGAAATAGGTTTTGGGCTAAATCGTTTGACTCGTTCAGAGTCGCTCAGTATAAAAATATCGAAGACTTTTTCAGAGTTTCGCGGTTGTCTTATATTTAAGAGAATAAAGAGATTTTTTGAAAAAATAATGGAGAGTTTCATAAAATTTCTATTAGAAATAACAACGAATAGGTTTTTGGGCAGAATCATAAGACTCGTTCAGAGTCGCTCGGTAAGAATATCATAGAATGTTTTGGTTAACTCGTGTTTTGGAGATGAATGAAAGAATTTCTATGAAACTCGTGGAGAGTTTCCTAGAAATTCGATCAGAATGACTAATAAATAGGTTTTGGGCAGAATTGCAAGACTCGTTCAGAGAATATCATAAAAACTCGTTCAGAGTTTCACTGTTGTCTTGTATTTGTGAGGTATCTAAGAGATTTTTGTGAAATTTGTGGAGAGTTTCCTAAAAATTCGATCAGAATGACTAATAAATAGGTTTTGGGTAGAATTGCAAGACTCGGTCAGAGTCATTCGGTAAGAATATCATAAAAACTCGTTCAAAGTTTCGCTGTTGTCTAGTATTTTTGAGGTACTTAAGAGATTATGAAATTTGTGGATTATTTCATAGAAATTCGATAAGAGTTACAAAGAAATAGGTTTTGGGCTAAATCGTTTGACTCGTTTAGAGTCGCTCAGTATAAAAATATCGAAGACTTTTTCAGAGTTTCGCGGTTGTCTAATATTTAAGAGAATAAAGAGATTTTTTGAAAAAATAATGGAGAGTTTCATAAAATTTCTATTAGAAATAACAACGAATAGGTTTTTGGGCAGAATCATAAGACTCGTTCAGAGTCGCTCGGTAAGAATATCATAGAATGTTTTGGTTAACTCGTGTTTTGGAGATGAATGAAAGAATTTCTATGAAACTCGTAGAGAGTTTCCTAGAAATTCGATCAGAATGACTAATAAATAGGTTTTGGGCAGAATTGCAAGACTCGTTCAGAGAATATCATAAAAACTCGTTCAGAGTTTCACTGTTGTCTTGTATTTGTGAGGTATCTAAGAGATTTTTGTGAAATTTGTGGAGAGTTTCCTATAAATTCGATCAGAATGACTAATAAATAGGTTTTGGGTAGAATTGCAAGACTCGGTCAGAGTCATTCGGTAAGAATATCATAAAAACTCGTTCAAAGTTTCGCTGTTGTCTAGTATTTTTGAGGTACTTAAGAGATTATGAAATTTGTGGATTATTTCATAGAAATTCGATAAGAGTTACAAAGAAATAGGTTTTGGGCTAAATCGTTTGACTCGTTTAGAGTCGCTCAGTATAAAAATATCGAAGACTTTTTCAGAGTTTCGCGGTTGTCTAATATTTAAGGGATTAAAGAAATTTTTTTGAAAAAATAATGGAGAGTTTCATAAAATTTCGCTTAGAAATAATAACGAATAGGTTTTTGGGCAGAATCATAAGACTCGTTCAGAGTCATTCGGTAAGAATATCATAAAAACTCATTCAGAGTTTCTCGATGGTTTTGTTTTTTGAAGGTGTTAAAAAAAATTTCATAGATCTCTTGAAGAGCTTCGTAGAACTTTGAAAACAAGCACTCGTTTTTCCAAAAAGCTTATTGGGATTTCGGAGGGGGCTGAAGAAATATGAAGAGTTTGACTTGGAGCCGTATTGATGGTTTGGGCATGCCGTCGCAGCGCTTTCTTGGACAGCGTAAAAGTAAGCACGCAACTTCTCTGATGACCTTAAGCCTATCCCAAGTGCTTATTAACTTGATGATATTTTGCTGAAAACACTTACGTTGATACCGTCCCTGCCGGCCCTTAAGTCGTGATCAGCGGGTGACCCTCCAAATAAGAATTTGAGTTAAGGCCTTCATCTCATTTCAGCTCTCTTCTGATTTCTGACAGTAAACAGCTTTTTCAAAATGTCTGCTATAAATTTCATCTTGGAAAATATACTGAATATTTATGAAATTCGTTAAGAGTTTCCCCAATTGTTGTTCAGAATTACAAAAAAGATAGGTGTTCGGGTGGTATAGTAAGATTGGTTCAGATTATCTTAGTAAATGCATAATAAATACTCGTTCAGAGTTTCGTGGTTGTCTTGAATTTTTGAGGTATCTAAGAGATTTTTTTATGAAATTGGTGGAGAGTTTCGTAGAAATTCGTTCAGAATTAATTTCGAATTGGTTTTTGTGCAGAAACGTATGAGTCCTTCGGAGTCACTCATTACAAACATAATAAAGACTCGTTTTAATTTTTGGGGTTCCTGGTATTTTGGAGGAAAATAAAAGAATTTAAATGAAATTAATGGAGAGCTTCGCAAAAAATTTGTTCTGAATAAAAACTGAGTATGTTTTTGGGGAGAATCGTCATACTCGTCTTAAGTCGCTCAGCAAGAATATCATATAATTTGTTTTTTTAACTCGTGTTTTGAGGTGAATGAAAGAATTTCTATGAAACTCGTGGAGAGTTTCCTTAAAATTCGATCAGAAGAACTAATAAATAGGTTTTGGGTAGAATTGCAAGACTCGGTCAGAGTCACTCGGTAAGAATATCATAAAAACTCGTTCAGAGTTTCACTGTTGTCTTGTATTTGTGAGGTATCTAAGTGATTTTTGTGAAATTTGTGGAGAGTTTCCTAAAAATTCGATCAGAATGACTAATAAATAGGTTTTAGGCAGAATTGCAAGACTCGTTCAGAGTCATTCGGTAAGAATATCATAAAAACTCGTTCAAAGTTTCGCTGTTGTCTAGTATTTTTGAGGTAGTTAAGAGATTATGAAATTTGTCGATTATTTCATAGAAATTCGATAAGAGTTACAAAGAAATTGGTTTTGGGCTAAATCGTTTGACTCGTTCAGAGTCGCTCAGTATAAAAATATCGAAGACTTTTTCAGAGTTTCGCGGTTGTCTAATATTTAAGGGAATAAAGAGATTTTTTTGAAAAAATAATGGAGAGTTTCATAAAATTTCGCTTAGAAATAATAACGAATAGGTTTTTGGGCAGAATCATAAGACTCGTTCAGAGTCGCTCGGTAAGAATATCATAGAATGTTTTGGTTAACTCGTGTTTTGGAGGTGAATGAAAGAATTTCTATGAAACTCGTGGAGAGTTTCCTAAAAATTCGATCAGAATGACTAATAAATAGGTTTTGGGTAGTATTGCAAGACTCGGTCAGAGTCATTCGGTAAGAATATCATAAAAACTCGTTCAAAGTTTCGCTGTTGTCTAGTATTTTTGAGGTACTTAAGAGATTATGAAATTTGTGGGTTATTTCATAGAAATTCGATAAGAGTTACAAAGAAATAGGTTTTGGGCTAAATCGTTTGACTCGTTTAGAGTCGCTCAGTATAAAAATATCGAGGACTTTTTCCGAGTTTCGCGGTTGTCTAATATTTAAGGAAATAAAGAGATTTTTTTGAAAAAATAATGGAGAGTTTCATAAAATTTCGTTTAGAAATAATAACGAATAAGTTTTTGGGCAGAATCATAAGACTTGTTCAGAGTCGGTCGGTAAGAATATCATAGAATGTTTTGGTTAACTCGTGTTTTGGAGGTGAATGAAAGAATTTCTATGAAACTCGTGGAGAGTTTCCTAAAAATTCGATCAGAATGACTAATAAATAGGTTTTGGGCAGAATTGCAAGACTCGTTCAGAGTCACTCAGTATAAAAATATCGAAGACTTTTTCAGAGTTTCGCGGTTGTCTAATATTTAAGGGAATAAAGAAATTTTTTTGAAAAAATAATGGAGAGTTTCATAAAATTTCGCTTAGAAATAATAAAGAATAGGTTTTTGGGCAGAATCATAAGACTCGTTCAGAGTCGCTCGGTAAGAATATCATAGAATGTTTTGGTTAACTCGTGTTTTGGAGGTGAATGAAAGAATTTCTACGAAACTCGTGGAGAGTTTCCTAAAAATTCGATCAGAATGACTAATAAATAGGTTTTGGGCAGAATTGCAAGACTCGTTCAGAGTCATTCGGTAAGAATATCATAAAAACTCATTCAGAGTTTCTCGATGGTTTTGTTTTTTGAAGGTGTTAAAAAAAATTTCATAGATCTCTTGAAGAGCTTCGTAGAACTTTGAAAACAAGCACTCGTTTTTCCAAAAAGCTTATTGAGATTTCGGAGGGGGCTGAAGAAATATGAAGAGTTTGACTTGGAGCCGTATTGATGGTTTGGGCATGCCGTCGCAGCGCTTTCTTGGACAGCGTAAAAGTAAGCACGCAACTTCTCTGATGACCTAAAGCCTATCCCAAGTGCTTATTAACTTGATGATATTTTGCTGAAAACACTTACGTTGATACCGTCCCTGCCGGCCCTTAAGTCGTGATCAGCGGGTGACCCTCCAAATAAGAATTTGAGTTAAAGCCTTCATCTCATTTCAGCTCTCTTCTGATTTCTGACAGTAAACAGCTTTTTCAAAATGTCTGCTATAAATTTCATCTTGGAAAATATACTGAATATTTATGAAATTCGTTAAGAGTTTCCCCAAATGTTGTTCAGAATTACAAAAAAGATAGGTGTTCGGGTGGTATAGTAAGATTGGTTCAGATTATCTTAGTAAATGCATAATAAATACTCGCCCAGAGTTTCGCGGTTGTCTTGAATTTTTGAGGTATCTAAGAGATTTTTTTATGAAATTGGTGGAGAGTTTCGTAGAAATTCGTTTAGAATTAATTTCGAATTGGTTTTTGTGCAGAAACGTATGAGTCCTTCGGAATCACTCATTACAAACATAATAAAAACTCGTTTTGGTTTTTGGGGTTCCTGGTATTTTGGAGGAAAATAAAAGAATTTAAATGAAAATAATGAAGAGTTTCTCATAAAATTTGTTCTGAACAAAAAATGAGTATGTTTTTGGGCACAATGGATCCACTGAGATCCGAGTGAGGTGATGCGGCTTGCCCCACCTAATCTAACCTATGTTTTTGGGGAGAATCGTCATACTCGTCTAAAGTCGCTCAGCAAGAATATCATATAATTTTTTGGTTAACTCGTGTTTTGGAGGTGAATGAAAGAATTTCTATTAAACTCGTGGAGAGTTTCCTAAAAATTCGATCAGAATAACTAACGAATAAGTTTTGGGCAGAATTGTGAGACTCGTTCAGAGTAAATCAGTAAGAATAACATAAAAACATGCAACATTTTGGGGTTTAATCATATTTTGGATGTAAATATAAGAATTTCTCTAAAACTCGGGGAGAGTGTCGTAAAAATTCGATCAGAATAACAAACGAATAGCTTTTTGGCTGAATCATGAGGCGCGTTCAGAATCACTCGGGAAGAATATCATAAGGACTCGTTCAGAGTTTTGCAGTTGTCTAGAATTTTTGAGGTATCTAAGGAATTTCTTATGAAATATGTGGAGAGTTTCGTAAAAATTTGTTCAGAATTCATAACGAATAGGTTCTTATGCAGAATCGTAGGACTCCTTCAGAG